>CM066037.1:366570853-367870148 GCA_033557465.1 Ichthyophis bannanicus | reverse complement strand
CCAGTGCTAAAAGTGTCCAATATATTTTCCCGTAGTTACTATAGAGCAGAGAGTACAGCAAATAGCTTCTAATGCTTATTTGAGGCGTAAGAATCAAGATTTTTCATAAGAGTATCCAAGCTCGACATCCACAGAACTGCAAGAGAAAGTTGAAAGAATCTTAAGCCAATATACTGCAGTTACACCATACAAAGAGCAAGCTAGTACTTATCTGCTATAGAGCTAGTGACGAACATCTCTGCACAGCACTGTTAACTCCGGCAATTTGCCCATAAGACCACTCGCCACTGTCCTACGAAAGCTTCCGTTTCACCACAAGGCTTCTTCAGGAACAAGGGATAAACATAATTCACGAGCTATGCTTTCTTCTTTTTCAGACACAAACAGCGTCTCCTCAAACGACAGCTCACTGGCGTCCTAAGTCAGCGGTCAAACACAGGTGCCAATCAATTTACTTATACCAATGCAATACTGCTATTCAGTTTGAAATTAATATTCAAAAGACAACTATTCATTTTCTGGATGTCGCCGTTATTAAGAGTTCTGATAAATTTCTGACCACCGTATATACTAAACCCACTGATAAGAACACATTACTGCATTTTGCAAGTTTTCATCCATCTCATCTAAAAGAAAGTCTCCCATGCTCTCAGTTACTGCGCTGTCGTCGCATTTGTTCTTCCAATTCAGAGTTTGAAACACAGGCTGCCAATATGTTGGTTAAGTTCCGCGAGCGGGGATATCCCTCATCGGTATTGAAAAAGGCTTATAAGAGAGCTAAGTTTAACCATCGCGAGTGGCTGTTATGCCCGAACACGTCCTGGTACCAGTGCAACTAGTGCTAACTCAGAAGTTTTACCTACTGTAACCTGCGTTCTCCCCTATTCGGGGTTGTCTAATCGTATAGTCTCTGCTTTACATAAACGTTGGAAATTATTTATGTCTCATCCCGTATTGGCTGGGAGTTCTCTTAGAGTAGCATATCAGCGAGGTAAGAACCTGCGTGATCGGCTCTGTTCAGCATTTCCTCGGTCTCCTCACCCTCTATAATACAAGATTTCTTCATAAAAGTTGTGGACGTTGTTCTTTTTGTAAATGTATGGCTACTGCAAACCCACCTAGCACCTGCCTTGGGGTCCCGGCGCCTTTGTCAAGATACTAATTGCAATACTTCATTTGTCATTTATGCTTTATGGTGCCCCTGCTTGAAAACATATGTAGGTAAGACAACTCGTCCCCTACGCACTAGACTGGCAGAGCACAAATATAGTTTTATCTAAAGCTCATCTTGATACTCCTTTGGTGCCAACATTGGACTTTACTTGTCTCATACTTTCGAAGATGTTCGCTGCACAGTTCTAGAAGTGGTGCCTTTTAATATCCGACGGGGCAATAGAGGACTCCAGTTGCTTCAAAAAGAACAGAAGTGGATTCATTCCTTACATACTCTAGATCCAGACGGATTAAATGATAAGATCGATTGGGCTCTATTTTTCTAAAGAGGCTGTTGACTATTGCAGTTCCTGTCTACTTTCCTCTTGGTTTTATTTGTTAATGATATACTTATGTTAGTTTTGTGTTTTGTCTATGAAGTTGTTGAAAGGGGCTGATGGTATAAGTAAATTGATTGGCACCTGTGTTTGACCGCTGACTTAGGACGCCAGTGAGCTGTCGTTTGAGGAGACGCTGTTTGTGTCTGAAAAAGAAGAAAGCATAGCTCGTGAATTATGTTTATCCCTTGTTCCTGAAGAAGCCTTGTGGCGAAACGGAAGCTTTCGTAGGACAGTGGGACAGTGGCGAGTGGTCTTATGGGCAAATTGCCAGAGTTAACAGTGCCGTGCAGAGATGTTCGTCACTAGCTCTATAGCAGATAAGTACTAGCTTGCTCTTTGTATGGTGTAACTGCAGTATATTGGCTTAAGATTCTTTCAACTTTCTCTTGCAGTTTCTGTGGATGTCGAGATTGGATACTCTTATGAAAAATCTTGATTCTTACGCCTCAAAAATAAGCATTAGAAGCTATTTGCTGTACTCTCTGCTCTATAGTAACTACGGAAAATATATTGGACCTTTTAGCACTGGTGATGTGTTTTGTGTATGGTATGGATGTATGTAGGTTTTGATACGTTGGTATGAATGGTTTAGTGAATTCTTATTTTTTGATGTTGGTATGAATGAGAAATGAATCCTTATGTGTAGTTGATGGTAGGGAAAGTATAGTAATTTATTCTCTTTGAGGGGTTTTGATTAAATAATAATTAAAATTTGTTGAAGTTTGTCAAGGTATAGGACCTATGATGTAAGTGTCCACCATTTCCCTATGGTGATAAATTTCGCCAGATGGAGGGTGTATAAATCCTGAGGTCCATTATTACCTAGTGCGCTATTGTGAATAGAGTTTGGAATTTTAGTAAACCAAATAGAAAATTAAATTAAATTAAATTAGAGTTGATTTTTAGATTAGTGGATTACTGAGAGGGTGGTGCTTTTTGATATTGATATTTATTCCTCTCGGGCGGTTTTTTGTTTTTTGTGTAATGTACACATGTGTGCCAGTCTCTACATGTAAATGCTGCCATTTACACATGAAGTGTTTCTAAAATACCCCCCATTATCATGCAATTACCCGCTCAGCGTCTAGGCCATGAGGACCATGGTCCTGATGCTGGGAAGTAGCAGAGCTCCCTGAAGCTGCATGATGAGGTTTAGGGAACTTTCCTGTTCGGAGGAGATGGGAAGAGGTTCTCCACTCTGGTATGTGGTTGTAGAACACGACTCAGTTTGTCTGTGAGGACGTTGTCTTTTCCAGCCAGATATATGACTCTGAGAGTTATCTCATGTGAGATGGCCCAGTTCCCCCTTCTGACAGTCTCTGACACAGGAAAGTAGAATCCCGTTCTTTCTCGCTTGTCACATGGTACATAGCCGCTTGATATGAGCAGAGATACCAAGGCTGAACCATCCCAGAGAGTGAACTGCAAAGAGTGAGATTTTTTCTAATGGTGTATCCACTGTATAAATCTAGAAAGATTTATTTATTTATTTATTTATTTACAATTTCTTCTATACCGCACTATTCAGCATCAGCGCGGTTTACATAGAACTTAACAATCAGACAGGGTACATAAGTCTGAGTTTACAATTAACAGGGGAACCAACTTGGATAACAAAAGTAACTATTTACATAACGGTGCCATATAAAGACCTAGCAAAAGGGTGATTTAATGGTCAGGGACTCTTTTCTTGGTGTGGTTACCTGGCTGATAGGGTGTGGTGGCACAGCTGTACGTATTTGAATGGGGATGAGATTCACTGATCTAAATGTAATATTGCTTTCCAAATGTAAAAGAAAAACAGCATAAAATATTTGCTTGCCTTTGGAGCCTCTGAAAGGATATAGACATAGGGGCGGCAATATGGGTAAATTCTCTGGGCTGAAAATTGCTCTTCACTCAATGGCTAAAACTTTGTGCCGAGGTTTCACAGCACATGGACGGGCACTGGGGAGGCAATACAGAGGAAGCTGGGCTCAGATTTCTTCTCACTGGCTGGGCACTGATACTGAGGCTCTAATGCTTGAGGGAAGGGGCTCAAAGAGTGTGAGAGTGAGAGCCTTCAATTGAGGGGGACACACTCCTAACGAGAGAGACTTGGCACCTCTGTAGGAGGGTGTGCATGGAAAAAAATTCTGGTTTATTTCCAGATCTTTTTTTATTTTTTTTTTGGCTAATTTCTGGGTTTATTTCAGTTTGTTTCAGAATTAATGATTGTAAAATTAGATTAACAAGAGAAAAAATGGTTAATGTGAATGAATCAATGTTGTATTCATTAGATAAATAAACAGATAAGAAATGCCAAGCTGAGTCAGACTTAGGGCATCCTGTTTCTGCCAGTTGCTAAACTGGGTCACAAGCACCCAGCAGATCCCACAATGCACACCTGATCCTGATGGTTAATTTCACCAGTGTGCAGTGGCTCTCCCAGATCCATCCAGATGATAATATTTAATGAATTTTTTCTCCAAGAACTTGTCCAAATCTCTTTGCTAGGTTATTAAATAAAAGGAGAAACAGAAAAGGAAAATAAGATGATGCCTTTTTATTGGAATAACTTAATGCATTTTTGGACTAGCTTTTTCAGGTTAAAACCTTCTTCAGCTCAGGACAGTCACGTTGACCACATCCTCCGGCAACAGATTTCACAGCTTAATTATGTGCTGCGTGAAAAAATTATACTTTCCACAATTTGTTTTCAATTTGCTTCTCATTGGTTTCATGAAATGTCTTCTAGGGGTTTATTTGTTGTTTGAAAGATTACATACAGTAACTGTTCCACCCAACTCATGATTTTATAAACTTCTGTCCTATCTCCTCTTGTTCATCTTCTCCAAGCTGAAGAGTCCTAGGGGCATGTTTACTAAACATTCATAATGTGCGGGGCCGCGGTAGTGTGCCTGTGCCATATAAGGAATGGGCGTTGCGTCCTGAAAAAGAGAAAGCCGCGATTTACATATGCGCCAAGGTGCGCGGTGCCCATGTGCGCCCCGCACATTAGCGCCTGGAAAAGCTGCGCGGGAGGCATAAGGCGGCGCGCTGATGTGGAAGCACACGAGCAGAGCCACAGCACAATGGTAATGACGCTGACCAGTGAAGCAGGGATCGGGGGTTCAATCCCCCGCAGTGCCCAACAAAGACAGCTGGCTGAGTCATCACCTGTCATGAGGAATAGTGATCTAGGAGGCATTTTACATGTTATTGTTATTACACCTCTATGAAAGCACTGTAATATCAGGTGATGCATATGGCGCCCTACAAGGTACCTCAGAGGTCAAATGTTTAAGTGCACTGTCCACCAAGGAAATCACAATGTTGTGTGTAGGGTGCTTTACAGTTTGTCGAATGAGGCAGGGCATGGTCCAAGCACAGTCAGTGCTGGCATCACTGTGCATTGTAACGCAGGGAAATCCTAATTAGGTGAGCAGACATGCAAGAGGGAACAGCAGTGTAGCACAATGGTTAGGGCATTGCCTGATAGTGCAGGGGTCATGGTCCCAAATGAGCAGTGACCAAGGTTGGCTTAGTGACATCTGTTTTCAGAATGCAACTGTACAGCAAGCTGTGCTGCCATCTAAACAGAAGCCTGCCAAGAGTATCTCCCCCTTTTATGCTGCAACATAATGCACATCATAAACAACCACGTCAGCAAAGGCGAGTTCACATGTAACCCAAATACTGCACAGAGCTGAAAGGAAAGGCAAACCATAAGTAAAAGACCCACAGACACCACAGGTGCTGTACCACAAAGATCACCACAAGGCTATGTGGCAGCAACAGAAATGGATAAAGAGATTGAGGCCAGCTGTAGCTATGTACAGAGTGATGGATAATGTACCATGTTATAATGATGGTGTGCAACAGTGGATGGGAAGATGTGTCCAGCAGAGGAGGCTGAAAGGGCAGGATATGTGAAATATCATGATTATAGTGGACTAGTGGTGCTATGCAGAGCACACACAGGAGTGGCAAACTGGAGAGATGAGATGCAGGAAGGTGTAGGAGTGCAGGAAGGGTTGTAGCTGCATGCACCTCAGGGTAGGATGACACAAGAGTTGGCAGACAGAAGATGGACAGATGCATGGCTCACAACTCAGATGAGTGTACAATGTGCTCACAGCACAAACCTGACAACATATGACCGTCAAACAAATGTAAACCACAACTGCAGGACACGCATACACATCCAAGAGAACAGAGAGGAATCACACCTATGAACACCACCAGAAATGTAAATGCAAAAACAGGTAGGACATAACACCAATGTGTTTGTTTTAGCAAAGGATGCAGTCAGAAATAGTCCAGGCCCTCACACAACACGCATGCTGGTTGTAAGGACAGGCAAAACCACAAGAGAAACCATGAACAATGCACCTGCAGATCTCGTGTGTACACAGCAGATCCCAGTCTGTATTTGGGACCAGGGATGCATGCACAAACACACAATGATATGTTATGCAGTATATACACCATGCAAAATATACAGACCACATCACCCCAATCGTGAAAGACACACACATACACACACCTGAAGCAACGAGTCAATCCAAAGCCCTCCCACCCACCAACAAAGTCATACATGAAGCACAGAACTCTCAAATTCACACCATACTGTGTCGCCCAGGCAATGCTACAACTACCAGACAAGCCTCCACCAACTCCAGTACTGTAACCCACAAATGAACCAAATGCTTGCAAGGGACCTGCAATCAAAACCTTGAACTGTATGCCCCATGTTACATGAACAACCTCCCAAGATGTCCTCGAAACAACCCAGACCAATAATCCATTAGAAAACAGCTGAAAACCATACTGTCCCAGTAACCCCGTAACCCTAACCCCTAACCCACCCAATAAAAATATGACAATGTGCACAATCTGTCAATGTCCATAGTATGTCCTATGTCCCCTGTTGAAATCGTCAATGTAGCCCCCCTGGTGATGGCCCTGGCCCACATGTAAAATCCACCCCCCTTTTTCATGAAACGCTTCCATGACCCTTTGAAAAGTGGGATACAAAAACAAATACATAAATACATAAATATATAAAGACATAACAAGAGGAAAGCAACTAATCACCAAGGGCAGCAGGGGATGTGTGGTGAAGGCAGGTAGCAATCACGGACAGGACAGTAGAGAACAACACATGAAAAACGGTGAACACACACCTGCTGAACCTCAGCACCACCACACCCCCAGGTGCACTGCAGTGTAAACAACATAATGAGAGTAACCTATGTAACAGATGATATCTGCTGGCTAGGCAGCACACAGTGCAGACCTTGCTGCACACTGACCAGAGACAAGGGTGTGTGGAGAGGTGATGAACCTGCTGTTAACTAATGGTCAAGTCAACATAATGTAAAAAATAATACCCAAAAAAAGGATGTGGTGGGCTAACCGGATAACCGTATTTGAAAACACATGCCACTAACCACACCCACAAAGAACATACTGCGCCCAAGGAAGACATAATATTCCAAAGACAGGGTCTGTATGTAAACCAGTAATAACCAGTGATGTGCCAAATGACAGACACATGCACAGATGCCATCGTACACCGTTGTGAGCACAGGTGGACATGGACCTTGCCAGCAACTCAGTAGACACAAGTGTAAATTTGCTCTAGGAGAGGAGGAGCAGCCTAGTGTTCACAAAACTGTCTTGCACACATGGCAACCAGGCCTCATTTCACAACAGCACACCATGTGGCCCTTGGAAAGTAATTGGAGGAACATTGTCAAGGAAACCATGGAGTCCCAAGGTCACAAGGAGTCATGACTCATTCAAAGGTACACATTGTAGTGCATGTGTGTGAACATGATCAAGCAGCAAAAGAGACAAATGTCTGTAAAATACATATTTATTTGGATCACTCCTCACAGTTACTGTACACAGTGTAATCATAATTGCAAAGTAAGTCCCTCCCTGTTGAAAGATGGGAACACAGTCAGCAAGATACAAACACACATGCCACATAAAGGTCAATGCCTGAGCACAAATGAGTGGCATGAGATATAATGTGGATCAGGTGCATGCTATGCACTGGGTACCAGGGCCACATCCCCGAGCATCTGCTGCATGCCCACAATGTGTGAGGCACATATGAGTGCATGTAGACTATAGGCGTTGCAAGCTTAGGACCCCAAACGCATCCCATGTCCCCCCACAACATAGCCCTCATGCAACACACGTGGTCCCCAAATGAAAAAAACATATGGTGGCACAATGTTGTCATGTGACAAACACCCTCATAAAGTTAGGTCCAACCTCCCACATAATGGCTGATCGGCACATCAGAAAGGAGTCAGTGTACACCACAAATATCAACTAGAGCTGAATGACTGTATGCTAACAGGTAGCAGGGACACATTAACACAGAGAGAATACAAACCACACAACCCCCTGAAAGGTTCAGACATAACACCGTGCAGTAGGTCCCCTTGCATTGTTTGTTTGGTGGTCAGTGTTTGGCCACATATAGCATGGTCCATGGAATGATGAAGTGTAGGATGACAATGGACACCCACACTGACACACACCAAATATTATGGGCTAATGAGACTGTTGTCAATGCAGGGGGTAAAACAGGACTCTGCAGATGTGCAATGCAAGGTGTGGCCATACATGCAGAGTGTCACGTCTGTACAGTAAACATATACAATAGCCAGCATGTCTATATGCAAATGATGGACAGACAGCCTACAGTGAACCACACAGAGGCCATAGGTCCACATGCAGTGTCTCACAAACATAGTCATTCAGAAGCACAAACACCAGCTGCACACAAACATGGTACAGTGATGCCACACATGAATCTAATCACCCCTGCCCCCTCCACATATCTATCAAGGATGGTGGTGGGCATGAAGGTGTGTATGTGGCAAAACCTGTATCTTGTTCAGGTGTGGGGCAGGTGGACATAGACAATTGGACCCCTCCATGTGTGCCCCCATGCCACAAACATGGCTGTATGCTGTTGTTGAAACCCAAAAAGTAACATATCATGTGTGCGATGTCACACATATTGGACACACCTTTACACCAACCAAATGTGGAGGAATTTCTGAAATACATAGATTTTGTCAGTCGCTGATGCGCACAATGTCACAAAAGCAAGGTGTCCCTGAAATCCAAACGATCATCGCAAAACACGCCATGCAAACCTGGCCATGCACAGTAAAGTGCCACCGTCCAATATGACACAGTCCATCAAAGTTCATCTGTGTCCCTGTAATCAGCAGGACACCCAGCCACAGCATGCCACAAACTGTGTGTTGTACAGGTCTGTCATGGGCAAACCAGTGGTCCAACAGCAACAATGTCCATCACAGGCCTGTGTCCCACCATCATAGGTCAAACATCCAATGGCTGATCTCCCCAGAAAGAATAAGATGGTGGTCTGTCCCACAACAGGTTTTGGATGGTGAGGTCAGATGCACCAGAGGAAATGGCTCCGTTATGTCTTCTGCCCTGTGTCACGAGAGGATAAGTACGGTATTGTTAGTCACCTTGTCAAAACATAACAGATTGCCAAGATTCACAATGCACAAAATACAGACTAAAGGGATGCAAAGTCAAAAATTACAGGAGATGCATGTTTAAAAAAATGTTGGTGAGAGCCAACAGTACATGTCAATGCAGGCACGGGTGACACATGGATATGGTTATGTACAATCCCATGTTACATGGGCATCTCACAGTTACACACCATATGCATCTGTTTGTGTCTACAGAGATGCAACATAACATGTCCATGTGAAGATCATAAACCCCAGGACAGTTACAGCCAGATGTAATACCAAAATAGCAAAGTTTAAACATAACCTATGGGTGCATCATGCGTCCGTCATCAATTCCTCAAAATAATGCATAGCCACATCAGGTCACAGCGAAGGGAGACAATGTCAGCCACACATGTCGATTTACCATGTACATCAATTGTTGATGCATCTCCACATCATGCCTACATATGAGAGAAAGAAATGTTGCTCAACACCTGTCTCTCCAAACACCTGACACATTTCTGCCCACAGCTCACAACACATGTGGACCATTATGATAAGGTAAGCAGCACAACGGTAGAGATAGCACACCCCACAATGCCCCCAGGTGCCCACACCCATAAAAGCACGTGATAATGTAGCATGCCTGGATAATGCTGGAACACATATTCAAAACATAGGCGTGCACACACACACAAAGTATGCGTTGGTCAACGGGCCACCTGAAATACATGGCCTGTATGTGCACAATTCCAAACCTGTGCACATAATGGCCAAGTCACATGCACTGATACCCTGTTGATGTCTGATCTAACTATGATGGTGGAGGCAGCAAATGCTGTATCTGCAAAACAGGAAAAACCAAACACACATCGAACTCTGCTGTACATCTGACTGAAAAGGTGTACCTGCGAACATACTGTACACAAACACATGGGGAGATGTGTGACAACAGCAAGATATGGGTAAGGGAGGCTGTCAGGAGAGAGGTGAACAACACCAGCTGCCTATTATGACACATGACAGGTGACATGTTTTCCCCCTGAACCCATGCACACACAATGTAGCTGTAGATCCACCTACCATGGACCACAGCATCTCGGACGATGGACCGTCATGTGCCAAGGCTACACAGGAACAGCATCCTCATTACGTAGGTCCTGTGGAGAGGGAAACAACACACCACAAAATATATGTTATTTCCCATCTGTGAAACCCACAGTACACATCATTTTCACCAGCTGGCAGACCCCACAACCTGACCTACCGACTGACTGTTCACCCTCACACTGTACAGATATACCACATGGGAGAGGCAGCATGTAGACGTATGATACTAATGAAAGGTACCCCTATTCCTAATTTGACCCAACCCCATCTGGTGTTAAACACACCTGTCTAAGGAGGTGTCCGCAAACACCATGTATGAAACACATCCCAAGGTCACACTATTAGTCTTTGTTGGCCAGGTTGACCACATTACCCCCTCTCCGTGTCTATTACTCCCCTAATGTTGTTTGTTATCCCAGTGTACATACCACCCCCTGTATCCACTGTGCAAAGGAATATTATGCAGTGTACATCCTGTACAACAGTGAATACTGAGATCTGTGTGCTGATCATGTGCCTAAAGACATGGCAATGTCAGCACCATGTCTGCCAGACAACACCCCCATGTCTGTCTCTCATCAGACCATGATGGCGTCATGGCATCCCACTGGGTAACAGTGACAATGTTAATCCATGGATAGGCTATATGTGCACCTGCACCACATATCTCCCAAATAGGTCTGTGTGTGTATGTGGACATAACATCCCTTGCCAGTGTCCACAAGGTAGTTGTGGCTGTGTACTGTGCTAACCTGACCGACACACAGCATGTACCAGAGCCATGAGGCAGATGTTGAGATAGTATCACCAACACATGCCATTCTTTATTTGAAAAACCGCTAAACTACCAAACAAATACACACATGCAGCGTTACAGTAGGTTCCTGTAATCCACCCGTTGATGATCTGACCCGCTGCACATCTGTATGTGTGTACATGGAAAATACTGCAATGAATGACACCTCACTAAATACGATTGAACCAATGATATGGGACCCCTGGCTGCACACTGCACATGTCCACATGCCTCACCATAGCCATGTATGTGCTACGTTAATCGGTAAACCTTATGGCATGGTGTGGTGTGGCAGCAATACCCGTCACATGTAATCAATCCCATCATGGGACTGCAGTCATGCGCCTGTGTATGGTGCTATGTCGGACATGTTGCATGGCACATAATAAACATACAGACATAGCCAGCACACAATAGCATAACACACACACAAGCACACCCAGATTTTAGTACATAAAAAAAGTGACCGCATGAGAGCTCTCCGCAAATGTTGGCCTCCCCACCCCATTGAACCCTGGATCATATGCCTGACACCGTGCCACACACACACAATAAGAACAAATAAGTGTTCTTGCACAGCAGTTGCTATCACACACAGACACTAACTGGTACTGTGACCCACAAAATCTCATAAAGGTGTCTCAACACACAAACACAAAAAACACCAACAGCCACTGTTGTGCCCTGTCCACATTGTCCATTGCACACCCCTGGCTATATGTTACTGTCGGATGTTCAGTATAAGGACAATGCTGTGATGTATCTGAATGCTATCTGTTCAAAGACATCACCCGTTATAAACCTCACATGCACACAACAGCACATATATGTGGGGGGATGTGAAATACATACCACTGAATATCTCAGCAATCAACCTCTGCCTGACCACTGTGCCTGCCTGTGTGTCACCACTGGCACGTACAGGGGGGCACGGTGGATCCTCCGCCAGATCCTCATTAATCTCTGCAGGAATATCATGCCTGAGAGCAATGTTGTGCAGGATGCAACAGGCTACGATTATCTCTGCAACAGTCAGTGCCTTATATTGTAAGGCCCCACCTGTCCTATCCAGACACCTGAAGCGACTTTTCAAAACGCCAAAGGTGCGCTCTATGACAGAGCGGCTGGAGGCATGGGCCTCATTGTACCTCCGCTCTGCACGTGTCCGGGGCTGACGCACAGGGGTCAGCAGCCAGGGGCGACATCCATACCCTGCATCACCTGCAAAAAGAGAATGATGCATGTGAATGCATTAGCGCATGCCACCACAAACTCACACAGGTATGGACCTGAGAGACAAATGCATGACACATCATGACAGAATCATATGACATCAAAAATATACATGTGACAAAAGAAGACCTATGTTGAGCAAAATGGAAGAAATGGCCCCTGTAGTCTGTACAGACATGGCAAAGAACACCACACTCCCATATTTGCACACACAGATCCGCTATGTGTGGCACATGCGTCCTGTTATGCAGTCAATGTACGCATCTCTAACAGGACCAATGGTAGCCTAAACCACCAGCACACAGAAAACATGTTAAACGTAGATGTTAGCAAAGTATACACCACAATAATGTTTTCTGAGGCATTGTAGGCACACACCCAGAACATGTATGACCTGGAGTTTGGACAAAATCAACCAAATATCAACTCAAAACACTGTGTCCGCTAAGGTCAACATACCTACAGATAGCAGTCTGATGCCATATGCTGTGGACTGCTGACCACCAACCATGTCAGTGCACACCCTGTCCACTGTCCCCATCATGTTCCCATCCTTGTTAAGCTGTGCTCCACAGAATTGCACAATGTAGCCCACATGAGCCCTGAACTATCACAACTACTGAGACTGGCAAGGTTCCTGTGTATGTGGCACCCACACCTCTCTGCCTGCTCACAAGTTGGCCCCTGCCCTTGCTGTCCCCTTTCGCAAAGGCAGAGACACATCAGGATAATCACATACAATGATGCCTAACTACCGCACATCTGCAGTGGCCCAACGTAATGCACACCACACACGTGTATGCACACATGTTCTGGCACATGCCTAAAGCATTACCTACCTATGCAAACGTTTACCCAAAGTTGTCAAGGTCATGAACATCCATCATATGTGTCTAACTCCCACCCACCCACCCATGTCATCTACCAAGCAATGGTTACTAACCCCAGTACTGTGTGAGTGTGTGGCCCTCACACACACATGACAAGCGTTAGGTGTATGGATTGTGACTCACATAAATGTTACATGACATAACACAGGTACCTCAAAAGCCACGCATGCACAGGTGGGTGAGATGGACAACAAACCCACCAACCCCCCTGTGGCCAGATGACATACACACACACTTTGAAATGCACACCCATGTACATGCATCTGAACAGGTGCATATGTCCCCCTACACCATCAGCATGTTACCCCCAGGTACTGTAACAATCCTGATGTGACATGTCTCATCATGTCACTTGTAACTCAACGTTTACACCCCTCACATAATGTAGACTCATAACATTCCTGTGTCTGCTGAACGTGAGCTCAGCTGCCGAACACACAGAGAGTATATATCACACTATATAATAGATGTTAAGGGCAAAAAAGACATATCTGCACGATGACATTATATATGTGGACATACTCACCCAGCAAGATGCAGTCCCCATACTGTCCCTCCTCAAACTGCCGAAATAGTGCTGAGCGATGCAGGATATAGGAGTCATGGGTGGACCCTGGAAACCGTGGGACCACATTCAGAATATGCAGATTAGCATCACATACAACCTGAACATTCAGGGAATGGTAGTGTTTGCGGTTGCGGAACGCTACCTCCCTGTCTCTAGGTGGGACCAGGGCAACATATGTGCAATCAATAGCTCCCATCACGTGTGGTATCCCAGCTACAGCCGCAAAGGCCTGGTTCAGGGTCCTCCAATGTTGCCTAGTGTGGGGAAGGGCTATGTAATTCCCCACCCGGCTGACCATGGCACGCAGTACCTGGTGGAGACATCGTGAGAAGGAGGGGCGGCTCATGCCACCCACTGCGCCCACAGAGTGTTGGAAACAGCCAGAGGCAAAGAAATGTAAAGCAGCAAGGAGCTTGACTAACCCCGGTATGGCATGGGACCGATTAGTCAGGGGCTCGAGGTCAGGTCTTAGATCCTCATAGAGCTCCCTAATAGCCCTTGTGCTCAGTCTGTACAGGGAGATGACCTGGTCCTCACGCATGTCCTGGAGCTGGGCCCTGGGCCTGTAGAGGCGAGGCTGCCGAGCCTGCACCTCGGCATGTCTCCTGCGCTGTGCACGGACAGCACCTGCTTGGCCCACCTCCACAGCTGCAGGTCTGATTTGCTGCGGGACTACACCCATGCCCTGTGCCTCAGCCCCATGGACACCATCCCCCCTGTCCGGCAACCGCAGCATCTGCCCACATTCCAGGGCACATGCTGAAACATATATCCCTGACATCACCTCCTCCCACATGGCTACACAAACCCACACCAACACACACACAAACCTCCCGCAACAGTTACCAACTCACAAACACCAATGGACAAACTAAACAAACGGATGCAATACACAATACAATACAAGACACACAGTATAACACAATAGACAATGAACTACACAGAAAACCTAGCCTTGCTCACTCTGTAACACTCTCCAAACATACACCAGGCCTACAATACAACCCTCAATGTGCACTATCTCTGCTTGAGGATATATAGATATATTTCCGTGGGTGTGATCTGCGCATGTGCCGTTGTGCGTCGTTGCGCGCCCCGGAGGTGCGACGCGCGCATGTGCATCCCATAGGGCATGCGTTGGGGTCTCTGGGCGCCGCGATGGGGCGTGTATGTGTGATGCACGCATGTGCGTCGGCATGCGCCGCACTCACACACGCGCAAGCACAGCTATGATGCAGATAAGCGGCGCCGACAGACGCCAGCGAATGCGCACATCCGCGGCGCCCACATGCGACTGCGCATGCGCACATTCACGGCGCGCGAAAAAAAAAGCGAACAGCAACAGCGCATGCGCAACGGCAAAGCGCAAACACAAAATGGTATAAAACACACTCTACCACAGGTAAACGACGAGGGTGTTGTTAGACGTAGTGAGGGAGTGGGAAGATACTGGGGCTGGTGTGTTAGTGAAGAGATAGGAGGTGGTGTAGGAGGAGAGGAGGCTGTGTGTCTGTATAGTGCTGTATCGTATGTGGTGTATCACTGTATGTGTGTTTGTTTTTTAGGCATTGTGGTGTTCTGTGCAGGGTAGGGTGGATTGTGTGGGGTGGGGTGGTCTGCACTGTGTAGGGTGGTGTGTGGTGTCCTGTGCTGGGTGGGGAGTGGTGAGGGGAGAGGGTGATGGAGAGAGAGGGGGAGAGAGGGGGAGAGGGAGAGAGAGGGGGTGAATGTTGATGAGGCTGGTGGGGAGGCAGAACAGCAGTGCACTGCAGAGGCAGGTGGGGCGGTGACACCGGTGCCTGATGCTGGTGCAGGTCTATCGGGGACAACAGATTTGGTAATGCAAAGACACACTGGCAAACGTAAGCGCACACCTGTGCCTGCTGCTCAGCGGAGGAGGGCTCTGCGATTCACTGACCAGGAGAACCACATCCTCCTGAGCCAGGTCCTGGAAAACTATGAGGTCCTCTTCGGCCGCCTCAGTAGCTGCACACCCGTGGGAACCCACAATGCTGTGTGGGAGGACGTGAGGCTAGCAGTGGCTGGGGCGGGTGGCCCAACAAGAGACACTGACAGTCTGAAAAAAAGATTCTCAGACATGAAAAGAGGTGTAAGGCAGGTGATGGTGGCTGAACATCAGCATGCCCATGGGACAGGTGGCGGGGGCCCCCTCATCTCCCCACTATCGCCCATGGAGCGGGAACTTGCAGCACGGCTGGGTGATATCTACACGTGTGGCCTTCCTGAGCTCCTGGACACCGCACACCCGTTGGCAGGTATGTCTGAAACATCTTTGTGTAACAATGTCCAGGCAAAAGCCTATGCGTAGCACTGTACGTTACTGCCAAAATGAAACAGGTCTATCAGCTAGCCATGTGCATTTGCGACCTCTTTGTACGTTATGGCTACTAGGTAGTCCCCACAGTGTACGCCTGTCATCCCACATATGTGTCAGGGTTGCCTAGGCCATGGAATGGCCAAACCTACATGGATCACTGTGACAACACCCACGTGTCAATGAACCTGTGAGGTGACACTAACATAGCTCACTGCTGCAAACAGGAAATCTCTGCCATACACAGTGCCTGGATAGGCCAAAAACAAATCACTGTCCCCAGGACCCCCACACAACATGCACTGTGAGGCACATCTCACCTCTTCGACCCCCCAAACCACACCTCAGCTGTCACATGTATGGAACCCAGGCTGTGTCCCAATACATGAGCGGACCACATACAGGGTAGAACCCCGAGAATATGCCCACATACCAAACATCGCACCCAACAGCAACCCTGTGATGTCACCAGCCCAGTCTGGAACCTATGTATGCAATGACCCAATCACATCATCACCGAGGTTTATCTTTCCCACACTGTCACACAGGTTGCATGTCAAGGGGTCTGTCCCTCCTGCAAGAACCGTGACAGGGCACTGCTGGTAACTATGCACAGGCACCTGCTCTGTCCTCACTGGCCATGACATTCCCCCCGCAGAGTCCACAGCACACTCCTAACTGAGTGTGTAGGACCACCCAATGCATCCAGAGCTTGCCCTCCCACCATCATATCGCCCTGCAATCCCTGTGAGCCAGGACCTGGTGGGATAACTGCTGTGAGACATGCCTCTGAACCGATAGTCCCATCTGTGCTGCCCTCCCCTTGGTCATGGCCCCTGAAACCCGTGCTGCCATGTCAGCGCCTGTTCTGTCGAACATGTCTGTATGGACACTGAACATACCTTTCCGTCCCGCAGTCCAATCTGCCACTTTGCACCCTGTCCCTCCTGTGATGGTCCCCCTCGCACTCACTGTGTGTCACCCCAAAGAAAAGACCGTAGTTCCAGATGGCTGACACGCATGTTTGTGAGGGACGGTGCCCAATTTCCTGGCTACACGTGTGTCACCTATGCATTGTGTATCAGCACACAGCCTGGGTGAGGTCTGATCACAGGCCGCACATGCATGTGGGACACATCTCCCAGTTGTGACCAGTATGATTGTTTACTGCCATGATTAGTGGGGTCCAATCACAGGGAGACATCAACTAGATATACAGAGAGTACCCCTCAGAAACACATGGGACATTCACTGGATGAAGGTCTAGACCACCTCCACCTCTGATCAACACACAAGAGGTGCGGCAGATATGCAGGTCTCACACTCACACATGCAACGCTAGGGAAAAAGCAAAAGCAGAATGCCCTCACGCATCAACGACCTGTAGCATGTGCTTCTCAATTGACAGGAGAAGATATGTTTGCTCTGTCCGTTGTCCTTGTCATCCCAGTCTCTCACCTGAACATCACGCTAATCATTAACCAACGTCTTCTAACATGTGATTTATTAGCACAGACAATGCTCACCTGAATGCTGCTACTGTGGAATTCCATAGTGGCATCAATCAGATCATCACTGTCTAAGCTACTAAACAACATGTTAGACAAAGTTGGTCAATGATAACACACCTGTGCAGGTGCAGGAATAAAAGGAAGAAGACCAAGGCCGGAAAAACATATGCTAACCTCTCAAATAAGCAGCAAATGCTACAGGTTGTTGATGCGAGAAGGTAATCTGCCTATGCTTTTGCACTAGCGTTGCATGTGTGAGTCAGAGACCAGCATTTCTGCCACACCACATGTGTGTTGATAAGAGGTGTAAGTAGTCTACACCTTCCCCAGGTGACCATATCAATATCCCCCGGAGTGTACACCTTGTATATCTATTTAGTTAGTGATATATCTATATCCCCTCATACACCGCACTCCTCAGCATCAGCGCATGTAACATGCAACCCTAATTACAGTACAATCAACATGCATGAGCTCACAGATAACATGGTAAGGAACTTGGATACCAAGGGAAACGATTTACAATTAATCAACAGATGTACAATAACTGAATAGGTACATGATACGAGTAACAGGTGCTAGGAATATATTGCCCCCTCATATATAATCAGGCCAAGCATGTTACTGAGATATCATGCAATCGGGTAATTGGGTGGGGTCGCTGAGGTCAATAGGTGCTGATGACTCTATAGGGAACAGGTTGGAGAGATAGAATGTGAGGGACTACCTGAATTGTGATAAGCTGCTGATAGGTCGAATGCCAGGGGGTGGTTCATTCCAGCACCTAGGGGCACAAAGGTGAAAGGCTCTGTGGGCTGCAGAGGAAGCACAGCTTGTGAGGGCCGTTGGGAGCTCTAGGGAGGTGATGGTCGAGGATCCTCTTGATCTGTCTGGTGCAGTCGAGTGAGTAAGGGAAGAAAAGGATGCAGCAGAGGGCCTATTAGGAGCGTTGAACGTGCGAGGTACGGTTATGAAGATAATGCTGGCCTGAATGGGTAGCCAATGTAACTGAATCAGCAAAGGGGTAACATGGTCATCCCAGGCGTCCCCCTGAGGTACCCTTGCTGCGGCATTCATTGCCAGCGGTAACGGGTATAAGGTGGATTGGAGAAGACCTTGACGAATTCCGTCCATGTAATTGGAGTGTGGGATGATCAGTGCATGGTATGTTGTCCTGAATTTGTCTGGTTCCAACATGGAGCTTAGGTGTCTCAAATAGTGGATGATGTAGTACACAGATCGGACAGTGTTTCCTAGGTGGCATATCATATCTAGGCGTAGATCCAGAATGACGTTATGGTAACATAGTGAGGGTTTGGATTGCAGTTCAGCTTCCCTAGTCCTGAGATGTTGTGTTAGGATGATGTTGGGATTGCCCGTGATCAAGAGGACCTCCGGTGTCTCATGTTGTATACGGAGGTACCAAGAAAGAAGGTAGTCCGAAACTGCATTGAGGCAGTGTATTGGAGGGGACAGATCCAAATGTTCAGTGGAGATGGGTGTGTAAAGAAAAACCTTATTGGCATAAGGCATGTATACAACCCTAAATGAATGTATGATCGCACAGATTGGTTGCATGTAGATGTACAATAGGGGGATAGAATATGATGAACCTTGAGTAACACCCTGATGTAGGTGTAAGGGTCCAGATGTTCTGCCCCCTGAGCCGACATGCTGCCATCTTCCAGATAGATAGGACCTGCACCATTCAAGCGCTGTTCCAGTGATGCCTTTCTCAAATTCTCCTGCCACAAGGAGGTTGTGATGCACTAAATCTCACGCTGCGGCGATGTCCAGAGATGGGAGGTGGTAACCCAGGCGGATATTATCTATGCCAGAGATCATCTTACTGCAGAGTATGGTGAGGAGAGTGTCGACTCCATGGAGTTCCCTGACGCCATGTTGGCAGGGGTCCAGTGGTGCAGCACAGTCAATATAGCCCTGTAGCTGTCGTTGGACCACGTTTCCGATCATCTCAGCAAGGAGAGGTATGCTAGAGATGGGTCTGTAGGATTCCACCTCTAGAGGGTCCAGATTGCAGTCTGTCAACAGGGGTCTAGATGAGGTATGCTGAAGGCCTGCGGGGCATGATCCAGTTGAAAAGGGAAGGTACATTATGTTGGTGAGCACTGTGCTGAGGTGACTGCGAAGCTCCGTGATCCAGAAGTCAGGGCATGGATCGGACTGGGATGTGGAGATGGTGAGGGCTGTAATGGTGCCCTCAATACCTTTGTTGGAGGATATACAGAATGCCGAAAGAGCGCCAGGGACATCCTGCACAGGTGTAGTGGTTGTCACAGAGGTACTGTTGATAAGGCACATCCGAGATTGTAGGTGATTTGCAAAGTCTTGAGGGTGTATCTCTGCATGAGGCCCTGAGGATGGCTCCTTAGACAGGGACCTAACTAGGTACAGATGGTCGTGTGGACCATTGGGAGATCTCCTCAAGGTATCAGAGTGTTACCGTGTCATTGACACAGACATTGCCTTGCGTTTAGCAGCTGGGTGGCTATTGACTGTTGTCAGGTCAACATTCGCATGCGAGCAACACCAGTGTTTCTCGGGATTCTGTAATAGGATGTGGGAATCTCTAAGGTCCGCTGTGTACCAGGGAGCATCCTCTCATTCCCGTGACTGGGTAATTGCTGAAGGACGCACAGCGATAGCACCGAGACAGTTGTGCCAATCTATCTGAATGATTTTCAGCCAAGGTAATGTTGTGACGCATAAGATGACAATGTAAGCACACATCCGTGACTATTGCTGTCAGTGCCCTAACAACACACACCTCTACCAATTAGCTCACAGGACATACCTGTGATCAGCATCGCTGATCACGCAGCCTCGTGCAAACCCCCCCACCCCCTTATGTGTCTCACAGGCCACACCCTGTACCTATCCCCGATAGGATGTGTGTATGCTGTCACAACACAACCCCTGATGTTGGGCCAGGTTGCAGGCCACAGGTAGCCCATGTCCCTCATCCCATCCCTAACCCCACCTGGCCCAAATCTGGTAACGCCAATCAGACACACCCCACCCCCACAACAGTGTTTCACGTACCCTGCATTATTGTGTGGACATGCAGTAAGGCATGTATCGGTAACATATGAGCTGCCCAGTGCTGCATGTGTGCGGACAAAGCCATGAGGGTGCCGTAAAGGTCTGCCACACAGCATCCCAGCCCACAGCCCTGAATGTCAGTCACCCCGCCAAAACTATCCCTCATGGGCGCATCCCCAAGATAACGGCCCTGCACACACTGAAAGGGGGTGGCAGAGGCGGGTGTGAGCACAGGGTACCCATAGGCAAATGGTGACATGAGAAGCGCAGAGGGAGAGAGACCTGGGATGGGTGCAGGAAGGGGTCTGTGACCATGAGCACCGTACTGCTAATCAGAACAGACAGACAGGGATACTGCACACCCATGTACCCCAGGAGAGGGGATATGGCTGTAACGTATGGGTAGGGGAGGATGCAGGTGTGTGTGTAAGCAGTACGCATGCCAGCATCCCCGCATGTATGTGTTAGCCACATCACAAGCGGATATACAGGTGTTGCGTAGAAACATATCTGTGCCCTCTTCTATTGCTCACATCACAGGTGACTACAGCAGTATGGGGGCGCATGAGGCCGAGGAGGGGGAGAACGAGGATGAGCCGGAGGAGGATGTGCCTGAGGCCTGGGAGGACACAGAGGGCCATCAAACAGGGGCAAGCACAGATGCTACTATTCAACAGCCCTCGCCCCCCAGGACCAGCGGATCATCACCTGGGACGTCCGTAACCATGCAACAGCCTGGTGCCAGCCAAGCTATGGGTCCCCCACCACAACAGATGCAGGCCCCTGCCAGCCACCCGATGGACGTTCTGATGTCTGAGTTCCGCAGCCATGGCGCAGGTGCAGCACGTAATGCTGAAGGTGGGTGCCATGAGGTGGTCACATAAACCAAGGTTATGTAACTGTTCTCTGTGTGATGTGAGTGTGTTGTTTGTCTCATTGTACACCAACAGCTGCTACCTGTGAGGGTTATGTACGTGGCAAATGAGCACAATAGACACAGGGGTATGGCAGTGGGTGGAGGATGGTCAGGTAACACACCACAGCATGTGCGGGCCAATGAACACAGTCATATGCCGACATACCTGCTGCGTTGTCTGGACCCGGTGATAAGCCAGCTTATCATAGGTCAGAAGGGAGCCCCTGAAAGGGTGGGTGACCCTGAACAAGCAATCTGTCAGTCCTGTTTGGAATGTGACAGCAGTAACCTGCGATAACAGACTACCGCTCCCAGAATGCACCAGGGTTCCCAGAGACATTAAAGGAACTGGTGTGTGATAACGTGTGTCCATGGAAGAGGGCTATGAGGTGTTCCCCAAGCACACATCCCAAAGGGCAGGGCCGGAGTCATCACAGCTGCGCAGTGCTAGGGTGGAGCACACACCATGGCAGAAGCCAGATGGAGTGCCATCTACAGTGGACTATCATCATGGAGAGCATGATCCTGATCCCCAGCTACATCATCGGATGCAAAGGCCAGAGTGCACAGACCGAGTGGGCATGTGACCCTTTTGGGGGAGGTAGCGCAGATGCGCTGTGAGGTCCCGAGGACGCAGGCGAGGTACGTGTACTGGGACACAATCAGATGGCAGGCTCACACCATTGGAGCGGTGAAGGTCAGAGAAATGGTGCTGCACAGATATGGGTCCCCAGACGGTCCCTCTGGCAGCGGCGGCTGCACGCCGAAGGGACCCTGGGACACGTGCCAGATGGTATGTGAAGAGCTATCCAGTGTCCTGGGAAAGAGGATTGGACGGCTGGACATGAGAACTGGACGACATACTGGCCAGGCTATCTAGAGCTGAACCCTCACAGCGATGGAAGCACAGGTGTGAACACTGATCTATGCCCTAGCTACACCCTCGGGCGACAGCAGGGAAATACGTATTCATCAGGATCTGATCCATTGTGAAATCCCTCTGTGTCAGGCGCTCCTGTTGAACACATGATTGTTGACGAGGGGGAGGAGCTCCGAGGTACAAGCTGTGAATAAATGGATTCCTCCATGTCCACACCCCTTTTGTCATAATCTGTTACAAAGTACAACAACCATCGCACAGACATACAGACCTGTCCTCATATCCACCCATAAAGGCTCCAGGGTATGACTATTAGCCACGCAGTGGGTAGCAAGCCAGGTGGGTGATCAGCTGGGTAACTGCTAGCAATTGAGCCATACCTACATGAATGTGTGCCCTGATGCAGTGACCTTGGGGTCGATGTGTGGGGAAATGGGAGGTTTACCTGAGCATGACAGTTGATCCCTACGTAGTTGGTTATGTTTGTTGTTTGCATGATTGCTATGGATATATTTGCCACAGCCTGCACAAAAGCCAATTCTGTGAACATTCAGGTCTGCACTCATCTCTGGTAATTCCCTGACATGTCCAACTGTTGTCACCCCTGACTCGTGTTATACCACATGTAACACTGCCAGCAGGTATCCTGTTGTGTATGCTACCAAGGATATCTGTGTTGGGGGAAACAACCCCACATATCAATATCCTGTTGTCTCCACACCTGAGGAGGCATAACTGATTTGTGTGAGCAGCAGTGTCTGTCATAAATGGGCTACATCTCCCACATTCCCGTGCACAACATATTAGTATATGCCCTTGACAAGCCTGGGAAAAATCACACCCAGGCAGCTGTCTGACAACAGCCACACGTTAACACAAAGGAGATGCAGACATGCATTGACGTAGCAATAGTCATCCGCATCGCACACATGCAGCTGACACACACCCATCAGAATGTCATTTGCCACATCGTCCAGGGGCAACTGGGACAGAACCACCATGCCCTATGCATCCCTGGACCAGTCGGGGCACACGGCCCCCTGTCACTCCATGCTGTAGATGTAGTTGCCCGCCAGAAGGTGACAGGCCCACGGCACACAGAGACTGTCCAGATACCCATGTATCTGGCACCCACCAGATGTCCGGGTCAGGGAGCATGTAGAGTTGGCCCGGGAGAGGAACAGGTCCCACAGGGCCCACAGAATGCGCACATATACGATGGCTTGCATGACATATCACATTGGACAACAACATGTCCCCCTCGTGTGGACATGACAATATGCCCCCCTATTGCACAGCTGTGGTGGCCACCCACACGGACACACAGGTCAGGTCATGGCCTCTGTTGTGTATAGCATTAGACCCTACCCAGCCTGTGCAAACCCATCCGCAGGCCAGGGCCCTCCCCCCCCTCAATCAGTGTTAGGACGCACAACACCCCATGGTGCAACAACTGCTATGCTCATAACCATCATTACATTGCCTGTATGTCAGTGCAGCTGTCAGCTGCTGCTGCTCCATCTGTTGGCCAATATGATCAGACCATGCCCACCGCGTGTTTTGCATGGTTACCACGCACTGGGACCAGGCCCCTCCCCACACACAACATGGCCCTGCTCTCACACAACATGGCCCGTCCCCTCTCCCATAATCGTTGCCAGACAGATGATGCAGCCATGCACATGCGCCTGTGAGTGGCTGTTGTACCGATGCAAACATCTCACTCCTGTGCTCAAAGCCCCCTCCAACAGGGACCTGTCCAAGGTCTGTTTCCCTGCCACCCTGTGGCCCCACCCTGTCCCCCTGACCCCCACCCTTTCAGGGGCAACAGTGATGGTGTGCCTCTGTTGTCCCTGTCCCTGTGTCAGCCTCCACCTCCCATGTCCGATGGACCTGTGTTATTTCCCCCAGATGCACGACCGTAGCAGACCATGCATTACATGTGTGTTTCATCACAGCCACATGTGTCACATGCATTAGACCAGCTCCGAGGGTGGACCGTGTCCTGTGTGTGGGGTCTCCCTACACTAGTGTGGCACTGGCTGCCACATCCCCACACACCTTTGTCTACAGGGGTAAGCCATACCACAGTAGTAGCCCTGGGGATGATGTGCAACCTGTCACTGTGTGGATGTTTTACTCAGACAAGGGACTATCTCTCATACAACCCTCTGTCTCACCCACAGGCCTGCAGCAGGTGCTGAGGGACATCAGCGCGTCCATCGATGTGACGAACACCAAGCTGGACCAGTCAACAGCACAGCTACAGGTCCTCACAGAGGTTGTGCAGGCTATCCCATTCCAACGCATGTGTGAGGCCATGGAGGGGATGCTGGCAGTAATGCAGCAGGGGGTACATGCGCCGCCACCAGCACCAGCAACGGCACCAGCACCACCAGCACCACCAGCTCCCCAGCCACCACCGCCTCCATCCGCACAGGGAAAGGGGGATGCACCGCAGAGGGAGGAGGGGGTGAGACGGTGCAGGCGCGGTAGACCACCCCGCAGACAGTGACCTATGCGAAATAAACCTGTACCATACAGTGAATGCATTGTCAGTAGCATATGTGTGCCCCTGTGGTCCCTTATGTATTGCACACATGCATGGCTTGTCCATGACCATGTGACCATACCCTTGGCACGTTGGCAATGTGTGGCTTGGATTGCCAGGTACACCTGCAGCACTGCCACAACAAGACGGCTGTGACCCTCACAGGGTGTGTCAGCTGCCCATGGCCAGGAGCTGGATGTTGTTCACACACACCCATGTTCGGAGAGGGGGAATGTGCACAGACCTCAGGCGTACTGTTGCGTCCCATTATCATGTTGTCCCCTACCCACCCTCGCCACTGTGTGCAGATGCATGACAATCGTCCCTGCTTGCAATGCACATTGCATGCCATGGCACACCCCTAGGGCATTTGGTTGGTATAGCCAGACACGGGTGTCATGTGTCAGGCGGTCCATGCAGTCAGCGACACATGGGGCTACACAACACCCATCCATGTGTCACGGTATTTGTGTAGGGCCCCCACCAGGCAGCATCCCATGGCCCTACCCTGTACCCACGGCCCCGCACACACATATGGCCCCCCTGACTGCATGTGCGCGCAGGACATGTATGACACCCATGTCCACCTCTCCTGGCCCTCCAGGTTGACATACATATCCCGTGCTTGCATACATGTGTGTAAGGATGACACGTGACCATTGGGTCAAGCCAATACAAAAAACATTTATTGAACATAACATTAACAATGGGCAACATGCCCAACCTCACATTACACAATTGGGGGGGGAGGACCCAGCACAGCACACGGCACATGGGGGCGTCACAGGTGCCATCGCTGGTACCTGTGACGCTGTTCGGCAGGTGGACAACGGGATGCCAACTCCACCACATCAGTGGCCACCTGCCGAACAGCCCCAGTCAGACACTGGAGTGCGTGTAACACGACATGCGTGTCATGTCGTGCATCAGCCAGGGCCACTAACACCTCGTCCATGCACCTGCCAGCACACAGACACACAGTGGCTGCAGTCTGTGTGCTGGCATCTGCATGTGCTGTGACAGTGGCCCTGGGTGACGCACGACCATGGTGCCGCCCATGCCGTGCTGATGCCTGCAGTGTCTGCCTGCTGCCCCCTTGGCCCTGTGCTGGGCTGGGTTCCCCACCGCCCCCCTCCCACCCTTCCCCCCTCCCTGTGCACCCTCCCCCCACCCTCCCTGGCCAGACAGTGCCCCCCTCCCCCCTCCCTGCCTCCACCCCGACTCCCTGTTCCCCCCTCCCCTGCACCTCCCATTATCACATCATCGTGGTCAGCCCCCTGGTCCGGGGTGGGGGTGGGGACATCCTCCTCCTCCTCCTCCTCCTCCTCCTCCCCCACATTTGTCTCAGGCAAGAGCTCCGCCTCAGTCGCCTCCTCCTCCTCTGATTCCTGCTGCTTGTCCTGTCCCTCGTCCTCCGTTTCCACCTCCACCTGCCTTGCGCGCCGGGTGGTGGGCCGACGCAGACTGTAGGTGGAGGGGTGTGGGGCCTCATCGCTGGCATCACTGTCTGTGAAGGATGACAGACATCAGGGCACATCCATGTGTGGCACATAAAACATTTACAGATACAGGTAAGACACAGGCTGGTGGTCCAATGGCCCACCTGAACCTGTGACGTAGCCCTGGCAATACTGACCATCATGGTGTGCCTGCTGCTGCCTGCTGCAGCTCTCCAGGAATTTGGGGTGGTAGTGTCGTAGCTCCCGTGCCTTCTTCCTCAAGTCCTCCACCTGTGGATATGTAAATGTTGTCTGGGGTTAGCACGTAACACCTGTCACTGGTGCACACAACCAGATTACATTGCCATGTGTTGGACGCATCTACCTGCAGCCACACCCCTGCTGTTTGGGGCACATACATCAGCGTAACGCAACTCCGGCAGGCCATACCTTGGAGGTGTGGGAATAGGTTTGCACAGCTGTGTCACGGCGGTATCATACGAGCCTAGCTGGCACAAACATGCAATGTCACATAGGGCAGCGCTCAGCAGCATCACAACGTGACTGCATGCTGACCCACCCATATCACCACCCCCCCACATGGCATAGGTGGAATGGTGGGTGGCACAGTGGTGGACAGAGGGGGGGGAGCGGGAGGGCAACAGGTGGGGCGTGACAGACACACAGAGGATGGGGGGGGACACATCACCTAGGGGACATGGTCGACCTTGCCAGACAGATCCCAGCTGTGCAATGACAGCAGCTGTCCATGGTGGGTGTGTCTGGGGTCACCCTGAGTAACGTGGGACATAGTCACCATTGGTGGCGCCCCCTGGGCACCACTGGCAGGGTATGCACCCCATAATGGGTGTGCCCTGTGTGGCAGCTCACCTACACAGTAGGGATCTGTGTCATCCCCTATGGGGGTTGCCTCAGGGATGGGTACGTTTGTGATTGGTGTTTCACAGCATCCCCATCACACATAGCATTCCTATGTGGGCCTCCAGCTGAGCAGTACTGGCCCGTGATGGTCCTCTCCAGGCACCATGTAGCTGCTCGTCTGATGACATACACACAAACAGACTAGCATGGGGCCCGTGACACGTCCATGTGACCCACCTGCTGGTGCATTTCATGGTCCAAGAGGTGATGTACTTGCAGGGACCATGTTCCCATGTGCACAATGCAGGGATAGCACGGCTGCAGCTGGTGGGTTGTTGTCAGTCTGCAAACCTGTCTTGCTCGTGTGACCGCAAAGAGATGTGCGAGGGGCTGTGCCAACCCCCGGGATATCTCTGAGACCACATACATCTTGTCATGCACCTGGTGTGTGGGAGGGGGAGCTGACCGAAACTCTTTCAGTGGCTGTGTCCAGATGGGCCGCACGTCCAGGTGTGGTCATACACATGTCCCCCTGCCACACAGATAGGCATCCCCCACAGCTATGCACCATGCGCATACTGTGTGTGCTGTGTCTGGACCCAGGGTGTCAGCTGTGTGTTGAGATGCCCCACCCCCCCAACATAGCAGATACTCTGGGGACGTATGGCCTAACGGGTGGCTGTGCACATGGTTGCCGGCATCCATGTGAATGGGGGGGGGGTTAGTGGGGCCTGTGGGGGAATGGTGATACATTTTGTAGGTCGTGACATATGTCCACCTATCACAGGGATAGCCCTGCCCAGTCCTGTGCAGTCCCAGATGTGTCTGTTCCCTCCTGTTGCCTCAGTTATGCACCGATGGGGGCTGTGAGACACACAGGCCATTTGTCGGGGTCCTCCCAATTGTACCCCTCCTGACCTGGGTCACACATTTCCCATGGGGCCTGTTGGGGTCTGTTTCTGGGAAATGTCCTTCCGTTGTGTTGTGGGGGGTGGAGGTGTTTGGGGGTGTAGCCTGGGCTACCTCCTATGATGGGCAGAGTCCAGGCTTCCTATGGTCTGTCCCACAACACATGCATGGGTGGACATGGGCCTCATGGGATAGTCGAGAGATGTTTCGTGGATGGCCAGGGGGGGGGATGAATCACCAGGTACCTTGAGGCCCTGTGGGTGCTGTGGCTGCTCGACCAGATACTGCTGGGTGTCTCCCAGATGTGGTGTTATGTGGGTCGCTGGCAGTTATATCATCTTGAGCTGGGGGTGGTCCATGTTGGGCATCCGACTGCTAGCATCCATTCGTGCTGCACAGAGGGGGTTCCTGGACGGTCTTCCAGTTGCACTATCATCGTTTTTGGGACCACCTGGCCAGGGCAGGCCTGTCGGCATCCACGCTCTGGATATTTGCAGGGGGATTGGGCCTGACAGTTGGAGACACATACAGGGGGTGGATCACACCTTGTCGTCTGACAGGTGTTCCATTGATGCAGCAGATAGGCCGAGACATTGGGTGGGTTTCCCTATGCACCTTGGCAGGGGACACATCCATGACACGTGGCTTACCTCAAAGCCATGGATGTCCCTTGTTGGACCACTACAGGATTTGTGTATCCTGTATGTCGTAGGGATACTGATAGCTACGTCAGACCAACCTTGGCAACTGTTGGACACAGCATACTGGGCATGGTGGACAGGCATCTGTCCCATTCAGGCCTCTCGGGTGTTGTTCTGCTCCTCTGACCTGTGTCCTGGATGGTTCTGGGAGATGTCACTGCACACACTATGGGCAAGGGCCTATTGCACAGGTATGGGCTATTCCCACCTTTGGCCATTGGTTCTTAGGCTATTTTGGCCAACCTGACTGGGTGCTTGCAACCTTTCAAGGGCATCTGTGAGATACCTATGCAAACAGGGGCATTATGCCTGGGGGCTGTGGGAATGTGCGTCCTGAATCAACATACATTGTTGGGGACAGGTTCCCATTACAGGGCTTTTGACCTGGTTCTCGGAGATACTGTGTGTGAGGTTTTGCTGACGCACCTCGGGATCTGCATCCCGCGTATCATCTCCATACATCTACAGTGTTTGTCATGGGCTATGTGGCCCCTAGACAGCGGGTGAGGTGCAGCCAGACCACAATACCCTATGGGACACAGCTGGCTGACATACCCTCCATCACAATCTGCTCCTCTGCCCACAGGGTCTTGTATGTCCCAGGACACATCATCATCAGGATACAGCATTGCACCATGGTGACACCCTGCCCACAATACACATGTATCATGTCTGCCTGAGATGCGGGTGATTGGCTCAACAGCTGTGTCACACTGCACCACATCACCTGGGTGACTGGGGCACACCCAGATGTGCTCGGCAGACACCTGCAGATTGGGGGATGTATTAGGCAATACTAGCACAAACAAACATATCCCCAGGGATTCTGAGGGCCCACATTGAGGGTCTCCCTGCACCCCAGGGGTTTGGGTGGATGTCTAACAAAATCACTGCAACAAACACACATATCTCAAGGATGACAATGAACCCACTTTGGATGTTCTCACTGGACTCCTGGAAGTAGGGGGATGTTTCAAACTACATTAGGGCACACAACCATATCTCCAGGGTGACAGAGAAACCACTTGGATGGGCTCTCTGCACTCCTGGAGGTAAGGAGGATGTTTCAAACTACATTAGGACACACAGCCATATCTCCAGGGTGACACAGAGACCACTTTGGATGGCCTCTCTGGACTCCTGGAGGTAGGGGGATGTTTCAAACTACATTAGGGCACACAACCATATCTCCAGGGTGACAGAGAAACCACTTGGATGGGCTCTCTGCACTCCTGGAGGTAAGGAGGATGTTTCAAACTACATTAGGGCACACAACCATATCTCCAGGATGACAGAGAAACCACTTGGATGGGCTCTCTGCACTCCTGGAGGTAAGGAGGATGTTTCAAACTACATTAGGACACACAGCCATATCTCCAGGGTGAAACAGAGACCACTTTGGATGGCCTCTCTGGACTCCTGGAGGTAGGGGGATGTTTCAAACTACATTAGGGCACACAACCATATCTCCAGGGTGACAGAGAAACCACTTGGATGGGCTCTCTGCACTCCTGGAGGTAAGGAGGATGTTTCAAACTACATTAGGACACACAGCCATATCTCCAGGGTGACACAGAGACCACTTTGGATGGCCTCTCTGGACTCCTGGAGGTAGGGAGATGTTTCAAACTACATTAGGGCACACAACCATATCTCCAGGGTGACAGAGAAACCACTTGGATGGGCTCTCTGCACTCCTGGAGGTAAGGAGGATGTTTCAAACTACATTAGGGCACACAACCATATCTCCAGGGTGACAGAGAAACCACTTGGATGGGCTCTCTGCACTCCTGGAGGTAAGGAGGATGTTTCAAACTACATTAGGACACACAGCCATATCTCCAGGGTGACACAGAGACCACTTTGGATGGCCTCTCTGGACTCCTGGAGGTAGGGGGATGTTTCAAACTACATTAGGGCACACAACCATATCTCCAGGGTGACAGAGAAACCACTTGGATGGGCTCTCTGCACTCCTGGAGGTAAGGAGGATGTTTCAAACTACATTAGGGCACACAACCATATCTCCAGGGTGACAGAGAAACCACTTGGATGGGCTCTCTGCACTCCTGGAGGTAAGGATGTTTCAAACTACATTAGGACACACAGCCATATCTCCAGGGTGACACAGAGACCACTTTGGATGGCCTCTCTGGACTCCTGGAGGTAGGGGGATGTTTCAAACTACATTAGGGCACACAACCATATCTCCAGGGTGACAGAGAAACCACTTGGATGGCCTCTCTGGAATATCTGGGGGTAGGGAGGGGTTCTCAAACAACCTTGGCACACACAACCATATCCCCAGGGGGAAAGAGGGACTACTTTGAGGGGCCCTCTAGACTCCTGGAGGTGTGGATGCTGCTCCCAAAAACGTTCTTGCACACACCCATATCCCCAGAGTGACTGAGGTCACACTTTGAGGGGCTCTCTGGACCCCTGAGGATAGGGTGGATGTCTTCTACAACATTGGCAGACAACCCCAGATCACCTGGATGCCTGAGGGCCCATGTGCTTAACATTGCACCACCCCTGATGGTTACCCCTATGTGTTACCCTGCAGATGCAGATAACGCCATCACCACATGATGTTTGCAGACGCTCCTTATGCAGATGCATGGCCTAGTTTTGTTACAGTGTGCTTTAGTATATCAACACCAGCAGCTGTCATGACACTTGGGGGGCATCATGCCCTCTGTGGCCCCATCCGTCACCACCTGGCTACATTGCCACACACTCAGATGTGATACACAATGTATATGGCATGTGGTTCACCTGCTACACTTTACTTATACAGACTACTTACACACAACAGCATGGACAGCTGACATCAACCCTGTATGTGTATATGTTTATTTTGACCTGTGTCCATTCACTTACCTCCCGTGGGTGGTCTGCCTGTCTGTTGAAACGCCTTGTCACCCTCTCCCAGGCCCTCAGGACTCTCCCCATGTTTCTTCCCCTGGAGGGCCCTGGGAACAGCCTGTGCTGCTTGTCAGAGATCAAGAAGCCCAGGTAGCACAGCTCCCATTGGCTGAATGCGGGTTTCCTTTTTCGGGACGCCATTTTTCTTTCTGGGCGTGTAGATGCGCGGACGTTGCCGGCGCAACTTCCGGTTTTGCGCGTGGCGTATCGCGCACGTGCGCTGCGCATGGCTGCGCGAATGATCTCTGCTCGCCCGTGCGCTCCGCATGTGTGTGTGTCTGCAAATTTTAAATACTATCTACACGCAGCATTCATAACGATTCTTTATGGTTGTAATCAAAATATGTTTACTGTTCTCTGCCTACTCACATAGCTAAGGGGTGTCTCTAATGTCCCTTTAACAAACACTAATTATTGTGGATTACCCTTGTTCACACAGTGTGGTTTTGAACCTCTGGACACATATCAACTGATTCCTGGTGCATTGTCAGATGAGGTGTGGTATGTGTGTCACATAGCAAGTAGTGCTCGGACACTACTATCAATGGGTGCAGGCAGACCATCAGCGTCAGGTGTCAATCAACCTGGTGATATGGGGTTGTGTGTGCTAGTGGAATCTGTTCTGTGGTGTATCTCCATGTATGGACATCAATTATGTGGTGGTTGACATAGGGTTTGGGGGGAGATTCATATATGAGCATTGCACACGCAAAGTAGGTTGTGTGTTGGACATTACAGGACAATGTGGGTCAGCATGTCACCACACTGCACGTTATCCTTTGGTATGTGTGCTGGCATACAGTCCTGGTGTTTGGGAGATAGCACAATGGTTGATACATGGACTGCTTAACCAGGCGTCATGGGTTACATCTTCCACTTGGGCTCTGGAGTGACTGTCTCAGGCAGCACATATTACCATACTTGGGTGCAACATTAGCCATGATTCTTGTCATGTACATCTGTGCTGCACAAGGCATATATCTTCATACATTGCAACAGTGTTACCTGCCCCAGAACGGTTTCTACATTACAGAGGTGCTGCTAGTCGCAAGACCCTCACACTGCTGCATACATCATGTGTAGTACACCATTCTCACTAATGGAACAGCGCACCCCTGGTGAACATAGCACACAGTCTGCATGCCTGCCTCTTTAGCCAGCCAGGCATCTGTTCTTAACAATCGAGCTGTAGCCCACACTGAACCTTGATGCCTGTGGAGCCAGAGGTTGCGTGTTTCCATCCACAGTGTGGTTATTGGTGAGTGCAGCCAATGACAGGTCCCTGACTGTGAAACAGTGGTGGAGGTTCTGAGATCCTCACAGTGCTGTCTGCATCATGTGCTCCACACGTGACCTTCTAAGATGGACTTGGGTTCATGCACTGTGATGGTTTTGGAATTGCCAGTACTACAGGACATTACACACATTCCAGGCCTGACAACCCCCATGAAACTTCAAAATTATTTGCTATATGTTACAATGTCATCTTCAATGTATGCTAATTTTCAGCAATGTAACCTGCACTGCTGCTGACTGGCGGAGTATATGGGACAATGTCCATATCTAAAATACTTTGCTTGTACAAACACACCTTGGACTTGAACCACCAACCTTTCACTTCAGAGGCATTGCAGTCACCAGTGGACTACAGCTCTGTGGCTGTGATAAGAGGTCTTGCTGGCTGCAATATAACCTCTGCAGACTTTGTGCTGCAGTTAACAGGGTGTGGTCGATCCACTCGCACCCATGATGCACTGCACATGCAAAGCAGCAGTCCACTGATGGTCCAATGATAGGGTGTGCAACCCCACAGCACCTGGGCCTAGTGTTGGACACTGACCTTTTGTATTGCTGGTACAGAGTGGGTACAGACCATCACAGTGTGTGTGGCTGGTGCTCACCCTGAGGGTGAGGTGAGACACACAGCACCTGGCCCAGCTGAGATAGCCTACACATCATATCAATTTGTCTGCCAATGTCTGATACGTTGGCACATCTGATCATTTCTGTCTCCCAGACCCATCTGGGCCTTGTGGGCTACAATGCTCACCGAAGGGGGCATATCCTGTGTGGGTGCCCTGCCCTTCATGATATAGGGGGGGGGGTTTCCGGACCTATAGGCAGAGTGTGCCTGACCACCAAACCTTCCCTGTGCAACAGTTTCCCCAAAAAGAACATATCCACATTCTATATCCTAGCTATGGTGCTTGCAGCTGCCAGCATCAGCAGACTGAGTCCAGCTGTGGTACAGACAACCTACCGATCACTCACTGCTATTAAGAACACATCCATATTTCAGGATAGGGCAGACAGACAGTATGGCCTGAGACCCCAAGCTCACCCAAACCATCTGACATTTTCCCGCACCAGGCACAGTGCGTGCCCAGCTACTGACCCTGCAAGGTGTTGCAGCCAGACACATGCTAACTGCAGACAGGCCACTGGGCAGTCCATGGTGCATGCTACCAGGGAAACTGTGTGCACCCATAACTGGGATGTCAGCACACCCACCACGCAGTTAACTCAGTGATTGGGCCCCATATATACAGAACCCATAAATATCACATGAGACAAATACTATATGGCACTATGTTGGGACCTAGCCATGCCATGGTCACTGATCGTTCGGGTGAAAGTGACCTCCACACAGGGCATGCTATGGACACCATGTCTGTGGAGGTGATGGCAGGGCTCAGCATGGTCCTAGGCATGCACATTTGCCCTGTGTAGCTGCATCCTGCTCCTGCCACCCTGTTTCTTCTGTACCCACAGTACTTTGCTCCTTATTATGAACATTGGCAGGCCAATAATGGAAACGGTGCTATCAGTGTGGCCTGTGGGAGGTGTTAACAGCCACCACACACTGGATAGACAGACACACACTCCCCACACCTAGGACAGCATTGAGCAGATGTGGTGTTATTTGGGAGCCCTGGCCAACGTACCAGTAATGGGCACAGTGCGGGCATGGCAACGGTGGGATGTGCTTCTGGAGTAATTTCCCAGGGTGCTGGTCTCTGGAGGGGATATGACCTGACACACATTGCACATACATCAGACACGTTGGTATGTTACAGCTCGATGTTCTGCTTGTGCTTAGCATGAGCATTTCTATCAGTCAGTGCTCATAAAATGCTTTTGATATATGTGTGACGTCGCCCCATGTGTAGTGTGGGATTGTTAATGTATGCACATGCTAGTTTTTGGACGGCCAAACAGGGCCCTACATCCTGCCACTGCATCGGTCTTCCAATAATGGTGCCTGCAGGTGCATGTGTTTCTGCCCCTGTTGCCCACTGCTCTAGGGCAGATTTTCACAACTACAGTCAATGTGATGCAAACACTGGTCGGGCTTTCATGCTGTCTGTGATTAATATGCCTGTGATACAGCTGCATACCATGGTGGTGTTCACCTCACTTGCATCACACACATCTTTAGTGGAGACATCAGCCAACCTGAGTGATTTGTGAGCCTCCATGGCTGCATTTGGGGGACTCTGCTGTGGGTGAGGCATATGTTTATGTGGTGTGTGCTGTTTATGGCAAAATATGTTATCTTGACCAACACTTATGTCCTCAGCACGGAAATTCCATTCTTTACTACCAGGTTTTGTGCAAGGGGTAAAACATTGGGACTGGGATGGCAGGTGCCCCAGCTGGAAATTGAACCTGGGGCCTTCTGCTCTTGGAGGCACTTGCTACATGTACTGCACCACCGTCTTAGCACAGCAACAGTACATTCCCGGGGGAGTCCATGGCTGTTTGTCACACAGGGCCTGTCTGTTGGATTGTACTGCAGCCACATGAGGGTGGCTAGTCCAGCATCTGCTGTGGTACAGCAGCCTCTGCCCCCTCTGCCAGCAGTTGGCGTCTGCCACCATGCTGACATGGGCCTATATTGGGGACAGCATCACAGCTGAATGACATGTGGGCCTCCAGTGATGCATTGTGTGGACTCTGCTGTAGGTGTTGTACATTTTTGAGGTGTATGCGATCCTTATGGTAAAATAGAGGTCCACTGAACATGCTTTTGTTATCTGCAAGACGGGTTTTGATTTCCTATCACGTTTTACTGGTGGGTAAAATATGTGCATGGTGTTGCTGCTGGCCCCAGCTGGGAGTTGAACTGGTAATCTTTGGCTCCCCAACACACTGGCTGTGTTCCCTGCACCACACTGCAGACACAGAGTCAATGTGGACCCTGGAGATAGCATGTCTGTTTGTCATAGCGGGCCTTTCTGTTGTGGTCCACTGCACCCACGTGTCAGGGGCTCTGCCTCCATCTTTTCTGGCCACCTGCCACTGCCCCCCTCCGATACCAGTAAACCTCTGCCAACATGCTACAGGCCCTTCTGCTACTGGTGCTGGGGGCGCACAGTTTTAGACCATACAGTGTGCATGTAGGCAACTACCTATGCTGCACATTCCCCCCAACTCACACATGCTGTTGTGCAACATGTGCATGCCATAGGGGACCTGTCCATTGCTGTGGGGAACCCTGCTCTATCCTACATCAATGTGTGTTCAGTCATCTTTTATGCCGCAGGAGCTGGGGACCCTTCCAACATTCATATATTTTTGCCCTGCCGTTCTTCGGGGTGTCTGATGATGTTTCACATTGCTGTGACCGTTACCCAGGTTTGTCCTCTTTTGTGCTACAATCGAGAGGTTTAACAGCTCTGGCCAACACCAGTCCTGGGAACACTACAGGCATGGATATGTTATGCAAAACTGTTGGGGGTCACTCCCCAGGGAGGTACACACTATCAGACACAGGACCTGCTGCACACAACACACACATCTGAATGATTGTTATGGTGGTGCTCAATGGGCCAAATGTGCTGGCCATTTAAATCAATATGTAACTATCTTCACTGGAAACATTAGATAGCTGTGTACCATATACCCAGGTGTGGGGTGGCATTGCTAAGGTACACAACTGCTACTATTGGGGGTTACAGGCAGGGCCCACTGTCCTGCCTCTCCAGGATGCATTGTCCAATGGGGCCTGTGGGTGTGGGTGTGTCCGGGCCTGTTGGTTGATGCCTTTCATCTGGGTTTCCCACATCAGGTCATGGTGTGTCAAACACTGTTCTGGTTTTAGGATGGCCCTCATGGACATGCATGTGCTACATCTGCATAACATGGGGGTGGTGCATAGTTATGCAGCACAATCATTTGTATTAGAGGCAGCATGGAACCTGAATGGGGTGTGGTCCTCCAGGTCTGCATTTGGGATACTCTGATCTGGGTGATGCCACGGTTAATGGTGTCTGTGCTTTGGATAGTAAATGATAGACGTTTAAACAATGCCTATCTCCTCTGCATTCCAGGTTTGTGCTTACCAGCACAGTTTATTTGGGGGAAAAATATGTGGCCAGGATGGGCAACAGCCCCAGCTGAGCTTTGAACCTGTGACCTTATGTTCTTGCATATACTGTCTGTGTGCACTGCACCACCATGTAGTCACAGATTAGCTGGGTTCCCTGGGACGTCCATAACTGTACATCCAACAGGGCCTGTGTGTTGCAGTGGACGGTGCCAGCCTGCACATGGCTACGCGACTGTATGCTGTGGCTCGCAGCCACTGGCCCCACCACCACCTGTACCTTTCCACCAACATGCTGGCTTGTCCCTATCTTGTAAAAGCATGTGAACTGATAGAGTTGTTCCACTACAGGACTGCATCTGTGCAACTCAGCTGTCGGTAATGGCCATTGTAATGGGGTGTGTGCATTGTAGGGTAAATCATGGGTGTTTGAGACACACTTATGTTCTCTGCAATAAAGGGGTGTCTTCACTATTTGTGTTTGGTGGTGGTTAAAATATGTGGACTGGGTTGGCAGGAGCACCAGGTGGGCTTTGAACCTGTGACCTTCTGCTCTTGCATACACTGTCTGTGTGCACTGCACCACTATGTAGCCACAGATTGGCTGTGTTCCCTGGGAGGTCCATGGCTGTACATCCATCAGGGCCTGTCTGTTGCAGTCGACGGTGCCAGACTGCACATGGCTAGGCCACTGTCTTCTGTGGCTAGCAGGCACTGCCCCCTCCACCCTCTGTACTGCTCCACCAATATGCTGGCATGTCCTTATCTTAGCAAACGCATATGGCCTGATTGAGTTGAGCCACTCCAGGACTGCATTTGGGGGAATCGGCTGTGGGTGATGCCCATTGTTCTGGTGCATGTGCGGTGTAGGGTAAAATATGGGTGTTTGCAACATGCTTATGTTCTCTGCAATAAAGGGGTGTCTTTAATATCTCTGTTTGGTGGTGGTTAAAATATTGTGACTGGGATGGCATGAGCCCCAGCTGGGATTTGAACCTGTGACCCTCCAGTCTTAGAGGTACTGGCTCTGTCTGCTGCACCACACTGTGACCACAGAGATAGTGCAGTACCTGGAGATGGGAAACCTGTCAGGATGGGGTCGCACGCCCTGCTCTTCACTTTTTTACTGTGGACTCATTCACCTTGTCTGGTGACAGACATGCCGATAAACCCCAGAAATAGACACGTAACACAGGGGCTTGACTTTTAAACAAGCTGGACAACAGTGATATTAATGGGCAACCATTTGGAACACTCCCAGGGAAGCCACAGGGATGGAAATTATTTTTGGGGGAGTCTCAGCTCCATAGCCCTTCCAATATTCATTTCTTTTTTCTGGGATTTTCCTGGGTGTGATTTTTATATTTGCCCATTACTGTTGTAGCAGCAAAGCGCAGACAAACCAATGATACCAGGAGTCTGTTCAGAAGGTCCAAATCATTTATTTGTGCACAAGTCTCAAGCAAGTCAATTTCAAAATGGCTGAGCAAAGTTTTCTAGCATTACAACAACTTTTATAGACTTCTGTTCCATTCTAGGTATAGAAAAACATTTCATTGGTCCCGGTACTCTCCCGTACCTCCCGTACCCCTTCCATTGGTCCCGGTACTGATAAGTTTATCCAATTATGTTCCTTCAGTGGGCATGGCACCTGCATACCCCCCTTCTAGTCCCAATTACAATGGTTAGTTCATCAACTTGTTACTTTCACACTCTCAAGGCCATAGAGCCAATTTGTGCATGCAGGGGAGCAGGGCTCTGCAACTCATCTGTCAGCACTCCCAATTATATTCCTTGCAGATGTACTTTTTCTTATCAGTAACTTTTAAACACATTTTTCAGTATTTTTCCATCTCTCAGTTTTGCTTACCTAAGTTAGTTTAGTTCTCTTACAGAGTTCTATCCTACAATAGCAGCATATCGGGGGATGTGCAATTCCTATGTGCCTCTCCACATGCTTCATTTACAGGTCAAGCTAGTTTGGCCTGCCTGCTTATGTCAGACACTGTGGATCACAGGCCTGCACCTGCCACATTCCCCCCTTTGATTAATCTCACCCTATTACTTAATAAGGTGTGAGAATTAAATCACCTTTTGAAGAATCACATCATGATTGAAGGATTACGACTAGGGCTGGCTTTATACAAAGCCATTATTTTAGTTGCGGTCTTCCGCTCTACTGTGCTGTCAATAGCATTATGAATGGAACGCATACAACATGGGATTAAACATGGTAATAAGAAAATAACAACAACAAGAATTAGTACTAAGACAATGAAAGTCTTAAATCCTCCCAGCCAGGAGAAAAGGTTAGCAAACCAGTTAGGGAATTTCAATGAGTGCCAAGTTTGCACTGCACATAAGCATGGCTTTGCATATCTTTAGCAATTTCTTCAACTACTTGACCCTTATCATCTATTTTCAAACAGCAATTAGTTAAATTCAGTTTACCACATACTCCTCCTTCAGCTGCTAACAAATAATCAAGTGCTAAGCGGTTCTGATATATAGCAGTGCGCATCTGAGTACTTTGTCTAGCTAAGAGCGTAAGAGCATGACTAGTTTCATTGGTTATTATTTCAACTACTGCTTGTAAGCGAATAATACGATTAATCATATAGATTGGAGTACGATAACCATACATACCATCATCATTCCAAGTGGCAGGCCCATAATACTCAATGATTCTTTCTGGTGGCCAATCATCACCCTGCCACTTCTCCCACTTGCCTATCTGTAAGGCTTCTCTTCTCTGTCTTAATGCTCTTTTGTGTCGGTGGGTGGTGTATACAGGGTATCCTAATTGTTCTCCATGTTCAGTGTTTAAAAGAAAGAAAGAAGGTCTGATGGTTCCTAAGACACATGCTCCTCCCCATTGCGGTGGGAGTTGGGCATACGCTCGGTTTCCACAGATCCAATACAGGCCAGGTGGGGCTTGCCAGGCATGGACTTTGGCGAGGTTAGTCCATAAATCTGCAAGTTCAGGAAATCTAGCTAATGGGTTAGGAGGTTCAGGGTGTCTGATCCCTGACCACCATGCTGTCTTCTTGGTCGTGGCATTATAGTACTTATGGCTAAGACAGACCAGCTGTCCTACCTTTTGGGTGAACTGGGGTCCAGTTCTGGCATAGCAAAGACGTCCAACGATTGAGTGCGCTAACACCCATTCACTGGTAGTCTTGTGTAATTCAGTCTGATTGTAAATCAAAGAATAATTCAATTCTTGGGCTTCCCATGGCCATTGGTCTCCCATTTGGGTTCCGCCACAGAAATAGCAATCTGAGATCTTAAGACTAGATACTACTGCTCCGGCTAATTCTAGAAATAAATTCTGTGAGGGATGAGGGATCTCAAACTTATTACATGCATGGCTTCATAGAAGGTGTTATGGATATGATATTTGGATGACTTGTGAGCTTGGGTATTCAGTCTAATATACACAATGGTTCCTGGATCTACTGCCCCTCCAGCAATCCGTAAACCAAACTTGTATCCTTGTTTCCAAGCATAGGGATTGTGTATACGTAAGTGTAAGGGGTTACAAGCATCCTTCTGACATTTATCATTTGTGGTTGGCTTGGTTAAGGTAGCCATTCGTTTATCTATCTTCTCATCAACTATACCATTATTCCAGGTAGCATAAAAAACACATCCCCAATACGGGCAATAGTAATCTGCTGCTGGTGCAGTACTATAGCCTGATCCCGTTTTACCTGTACACTTCCACCATCCCGTGGCACCTTCTGGACACATGTACTTATGGTCATTTCGATACGCTTTCTCCCAAGTACCACAGGTGGAATAACTATCTCTGTTAATGGCATTACATGCATCAAAATTCAAAACAGCAGGTTTAGTAATGTCTTTAAGTGGTGGTGTAGCAGCTAGTATAGGTCCATCTGCATCCTTCCATCGTATTTCCAACGTGTAATAGGATGGATTCTGATGCGGATTATAGCATGCTCTAATTTTGCCATAAGTGCAAATATTTAGTTCAGTGGTGTTATAAATACACCGAGTCACTTTTCCCTTGCAAGCATAGTAAGAGTGGTAAATCAAAGTCTGAGTTACTTTCAGTCCAGTTCGAGTAGAAGTAATGCAAGCAATGCATGGAGGTAAAGCATAAGTCTGTTCAAAACCTCCAAAGAAGGCAACCAAGGCAAAGCAAAAGTAAAGATGCATGTTGATGTTGATTGGAGTTCTTCTGAATCCTCAGCTTGCTGATCTTGATCACGACGGTCTTTTATTCTTCGTCCCGTTTGCTAATGAAGCAATTTAACGGGTGCTGAGTGTTGATTGAAGATCCTCAGGTTGTCCAGTACACATTAACCAACTTATTAGCAATTTCAGTTGGCTTGTGAAGTCTGGCTAGTCAATGTAGTATCAAAGTAGTGTGTCAAATCACACGCAAATTGGGTTCGTTGAAACAAAACTGTTGCTGCATGGAAAACAGCAATCCTCTTCGAAAGACTTGGCTACTGCAAAGCACTTGTGATGAAGTGTCTAAGCTGCTGGTTGCCGTCTCAGAGTAACTCGCAAGGGTGCATCAAGATGCTGTTCTGCTGTCCACTGCTCAGGTTCAGGATCAGCGGCGGGCTTGACTCTGCTGTGGTGGATCCAGGCGTCGATCTCGGCTACCTTTACTGCAGTTGGGGTAGACAGGATGATGGTGTACGGTCCCTTCCAATGGGGTTCCAACGGTGTCTTCTTCCAATCTTTGATCCACACCGAGGTACCAGGCTGATAGGGATGCAAGGGTTCCGTCAAGTTGATAGGCAACTGGTCTTGGATCCACGCATGGAGAGTCTGCAGAACAAAACTAAGAGCTAGGAGTTCTTGTCTGGTTACTTCTGAACCAATTTGGGCTAAACTTCCTTTAATTCCCTGCACTATTGGTGGGGGTTTACCATACAAAACTTCAAAAGGGGAAAATCCTGTTGACTTTACAGGAGCTGAGCGTATTCTGAGTAAAGCTATTGGGAGCACTTGGGGCCACTTCAAGTGTGTCTCCTGACAAAGCTTGGACATTTGGGCTTTTAGGGTACGATTCATTCGCTCAACTTTCCCTGAACTCTGGGGTCTGTATGCAGTGTGGAGTTTCCATTGTATCTGCAAAGCTTTTGCTAACTGCTGAGTAACTTGGGAGACAAATGAGGGTCCATTGTCTGACCTTATTACTGCTGGAATTCCGAACCTAGGGACAATCTCTCTCATTAAGACTTTGGTAACTTCTCGGGCTTTTTCCGTTCTGGTTGGGAAGGCTTCCACCCACCCAGAGAAAGTACAAACTAATACTAATAGGTAATGGTATCCATTGGCTCTTGGCATTTCGGTAAAATCAACTTGGAGGTTGTGCATGGGGGTTACACCTCCTGACTGAACTCGGGGTGCCGTTATAAGGCCTTGCTTGGCATTATTTTTGGCACAGGTTAGACATTGACGTGCTACTGAAGCTGATATGGTTGTCAATAGAGGGATGTAAAAATGTGGTCTGAGTGCTTTTTCCATAGCACTTTTCCCATAGTGGGTGGCTTCATGGAAAGCTTTGACAAAGGATGGTCCTAGCAGTTCAGGAATTACTATTCGTCCAGGGGGTTGACTGCCCTCTTCTGGTGGCAGCTCAATCCATCCATCTTTCAGTACTCCATCTTCTTTGTTACAATAGTAATCCAATTCTTTGGTGGTATATCGTGGTGTCCATAAATTCAGAGGTACTGGAAACAATGCTGCTTGCATTGGCATAGCTTGTGGGGCAATCTGTCCTGTCATAGCTGCTTGTCGTGCTGAGGCATCTGCAAATCTATTTCCTCGAGCAACTTCTCCTTTTCCTGCTTGATGTCCTCTGCAATGCATGACAGCTACACGTGTTGGGGCCCAAACTGCATCAAGTAACATCAATATCTCGGGACCATATTTGACTGATTTTCCTCCGGATGTGATGAGTCCTCGTTCTTTATAGAGAGTTCCATGGGCATGCAAAGTGGTGAAGGCATATTTAGAATCTGTATATACATTTAGCACAAGTTTTTCTCCTAACAATAATGCTCTGGTGAGTGGTATCAATTCGGCTTTCTGGGCTGATGTGCCTGAGGCTAGAGCTGATGATTCAACTACTTCGTGTTGAGTGACGACTGCATATCCGGCACAGCGTCGTCCATCGAGGATGAGACTGCTCCCATCAACATAATAGATTTGGTCAGGATTGTCTATGGGCACATCTGTCAAGTCGGGTCGACTGGAGAACACAGTTTCCATGACTTCGATACAGTCATGTTCTGGGAGTTCTTCACTGATGGGTATCAAGGTGGCTGGATTCAAGGCATGACTCACTTCCAGTTGTATCTGTGGGTTTTCACATAACATGCTCTGGTATTTCAACATTCGGGAATTGGTGAGCCAATAATTCGCTTTCTGTTCCATAAGGGCAAGGACTGCATGTGGCACAGTGACTCGTATGTTCTGTCCTAGTGTGAGCTTGTCTGCTTCACTCACTAATAGTGCTGTAGCTGCGACTGCTCTCAGGCAAGGTGGCCATCCTTTGGCCACAGTGTCCAACTGTTTCGATAGGTATGCTACAGGTCGTTCCCAATTTCCCAATTTCTGAGTCAACATGCCTAAGGCATTTCCCTGTGCTTCATGTACAAATAAGTGGAAAGGCTTGTGGACATCTGGTAGTCCAAGTGCTGGTGATGACATCAATTCTTCTTTAACTTCTGGAAGGCTGTATCCTGCTCAAGTCCCCACTCCAGTGGCGACTTCTCTTCACCTTTTGTGGCTTCATACAGTGGCTTGACAATTTGGGCAAAGTTGGGTATCCAGATTCGGCAATATCCTGCCGCTCCCAGAAAGGCTCTGACTTGCTTTCTGGTTGTTGGAGTTGGAATTCTACATACTGCTTCTTTTCTTTCTCTGCCTAATCTTCGGCTTCCTTGGGTAATACGAAAACCCAAGTACTTCACTTCTTTTTGGCATAGCTGTGCTTTGGCTCTGGAAACTTTGTATCCAGCTTCATCTAGTAACTGCAAGAGATCTTTGGTGGCTAGTATACATTCACTTTTTGATATGGCAGCTATCAGCAGATCGTCCACGTATTGGAGAAGCACTCTCTTCCCCGGGGCTACTGGATAGCTTGAAAGGTCTTGATTCAGTGCAGCACTAAAGATGATAGGCGAATTTTTGAATCCTTGGGGTAATCTTGTCCAGGTGAGTTGGCCCCCTCTTCCAGAGATGGGGTCCTGCCATTCAAATGCAAACAATATTTGACTTACAGGGGCTAATCTTATGCAAAAGAATGCATCTTTCAAATCCAGTACAGTGAAATGGGTAGCTTCAGCAGGTATCAGTCCTAGAAGAGTGTAAGGATTGGGTACAACTGGATGTATAGTTTCAACTGCATCATTTATTCTCCTTAAATCTTGTACTGGGCGGTAATCATCCGTTCCAGGTTTCTTTACTGGCAAAAGTGGAGTGTTCCATGGGGATTGACATACTTTTAGTAGGCCATACTCGAGCAATCTTTGTAGGTGGCGATGAATGCCTTCAATTGCAGCTCTTGGGAGAGGGTACTGTTTGACGTGCACTGGTGTAGCACTAGGCTTGAGGGTTACAATCACTGGAGCTATATGCTTGGCTAGGCCTGGGGGACTGCCTTCTGCCCATACTCCAGGTGGTGCATGAATGTTCTTTAAAGTTTGTTCAAAATAAGTGTCTTGGATAGAATCATCAATGTAATACCTCCATTCTTCTTCTCGGGGAACTGTCAGCAGCATTATTCCTGCTGGTTTGGCTTGGGGATTTACTGTCATTTGCATTTCTCCTTCTTCAGAGAAAGATATTTGTGCTTGGAGTTTGGCTAACATATCTCGTCCCAGTAGTGGCACTGGACATTCGGGCATGTAAAGGAATTGATGAGTTATTTGCTGTCCTCCTAGACTGCATATACGATTCTGAAGAAAAGACTTTGTAGCTTTGGCACCAGTTGCTCCTATAATGGTGACTGCTTTTGTAGCGAATGGGGCTATCTTTTTGTCTATTACTGAATGTTGTGCTCCAGTATCAACCATAAAGTCCATAACTTGGTCTCCTATTTGTATTCCGACCATAGGCTCCTGGAGACCTAAAGCAAACTTGGAGCCCGGTCTGTCCTAATCCACGTCATTTTCATCATGGATCGTTGTGGCCAATGCTTGAATGGCTCCTCCTCCTCTTTCTCGCTGGAATTGTTCTCGATTGGCTCCTCCGCGGTTTCGGGGATAGCCTCGTCTTTCTTCTCGCCACTGATGATTGCTGTCGTCATCTTGCTGGGCGTCTTCGAGTTGCGGGCACGTATCTCTCCAATGTCCTTCCTCTCTACAGTAGGCGCATTGGTTCACGCCTAGCTTCTGGGTCCGGCCTCCGCCTTGACCCCGCCCTCTTCCTCTGCTCCGTCGACTAGGGACACCTCCCCTTTTCTGTTCAACTATGGCCGCAGCCAAAAAATCAGCTTTCTTCTTCATCTTTCTATCACATTCTCTCTGTCTTTCATTATCACGATTCACATACACTTTATGAGCGACTTCCAGTAACTGTGTTGCATTCATGCCCGCAAACCCTTCTAACTTCTGTAATTTACGTCTAATGTCTGGTTGAGACTGGTTTACAAAAGCAGAATTCACCATACATAAACTTCCTGGTGCCTCGGGATCATAGGGAGTATACATCCTGTATGCTTCAGTTAATCTTTCATGAAAGTCTGCTGGGCTCTCATCTATACCTTGGATAACTCCTGCAACTTTGGAAAGGTTCATAGCTTTTTGGCCTCCCCTCTTCAGGCCTTGTAAAAAGCCTTGACGAAAACGGGCTAGGGCGGTGGATCCTTCCTCTGTATTAGGATCCCAATGGGGGTCTTCATTTGGGAATTCTCTCTGGGCTGCTTCCCGATAGTCTATTCTGTCCCGCCCCGGTCCCGGAGCTACAGGGTTATCTGCCATCCACTCTATAGCTGCTTTTCTAATTCGTGCTCGCTCTTCTGTCGTGAATAGGGTGGTCAGGAGCTGACGGCAATCTGGCCAGGTGGGTTGGTGGGTTTCCATAATGGTAGTTACTAATTATGTCAGTTCCTGGGGCTTACTAGTATAGGAGGCATAATGCGACCTCCAATTTAACAAATCAGTTGTAGAGAAAGGGATATACACATAAGTTAAGGGTCCCGCTACCACCTCCTCATTATCATTCTTTATGGGCACTCCCGGGACCTGCCGTAAAGGCAGCATCTTGGCGGGAGCTGTCTTTTGGGATCTAAGGGCTGTTTTCTTAACTATCTTTCCAGGAATTACTTTCGCTTTCTCAACAGGTTTCACTTTGGGTGTATCTTTTGCTGGCTCACTGGCACTAGCAACCACTTGGGTCTCTTGTACGCTATCTTCCTCGCTTTGGGCATTCTCTTTGTCTTCCTCTTCTACCTCTACTTCTGACTCGCTTTTTATAGCATCCTCTTCTTCAGCTAATTCCTCTCTCTGCCCTCCTGGAGGGGGTTCAGGGGTTGGGTCCCGCTCCCGCCGTCTCTGGGGTTCTGGGGCAGGACGCCGGGCTACTCTTATCGGACCTGGGGTTCGGGGCTGTCTGAGAATTATCTCCGGGGAATCAGGATCTACCAGGATGGGCTTCTTCCTGGACTTCTTATCCTGCTCTTTCATTTTAGGCTGTTCCGTTTTCTGTCTAGAATCTGTTTTCGCTAACATTATCCTGCACTGTTCCTCATAACAGCGCTGCGCCCAGGGGGGGCGGATCTTCACAAATACTTAACCAGGAATCTATATAGGGGTACTGATCGGGGTGCGCTATCCGCACTCTACGGTGTACTGACTGAATAATCTCTACATTAAATGTTCCCTCTCGGGGCCAGATGGGGTCTAGATCGGGCCACTCCCTAGTACACAAAATCTGCAAACGGGCTGCTGTCATTTTAATACCATAATCTCCAGAATATCCCTCTTTAAAATGTGCGATCATACATTCTAATGGAGTGTTTCTAGTAGACCCCGCCCCTCCCATTTCGATGTGTGCGCGCAACAACAGACAAAAGGGAAAAGGAGGGCGGACCGTGGGTAAGGGGTCCTCACGGCCCTGGAAACGTATAAGGAGTACAAATAACAAGACAAGACGACAATCGCTTCCCCCTTTTCGCGACCTGAACGCGGTCGTCCGGTCAGGAAATGTGCTACTCAGGGGTCCGCCTTCACTTGATCCGTGCTGCCAGACCTCTCATTCACACTTCGTTCACACAATCATGCTAGCAACGTATCCCAAAATGCATTCGTTTCTATCTATTCTGACTAGTCTTTTTCCCAATTACAAAAAGGATGAGGGTTTCACCCGGCGAATTCCCATGCGGGGTTACTCGGCCCTTCCTTGAGAGGTGATCATGCTCTCTTACCAATTCCCAATATCTCGAGATTACAAATTCCCAATTCCAAGTTCCAATGGCAGTACTGCTCTTTCTATTTCTGTCTAGACACCAAATCAAAACTATACTCACCGGATCCGGTCCTCAAACTTCCCAAGCAGGCGCATGAGTTGGACCTCGGACTCCCCTCACTCGGGTTCGAGGCGTTGGCTCCAGCCGGGCCCGGCACCTGCCGAGGTCCGACCAGCTCCCTCCGATACAAGGGACCGGCGGCGCCAGGGAGCAGCCCTCGTCGGAAGGGCGCGATCCCGGCAGGACCAAGCCTATAGAGGCGGAAAGTCGTGGTATATTGCCCTATATACACTTTGATTCCACAACTTCCCGGCCAACGCACCAAGAATATGTAGAAGCAAAGCGCAGACAAACCAATGATACCAGGAGTCTGTTCAGAAGGTCCAAATCATTTATTTGTGCACAAGTCTCAAGCAAGTCAATTTCAAAATGGCTGAGCAAAGTTTTTCTAGCATTACAACAACTTTTATAGACTTCTGTTCCATTCTAGGTATAGAAAAACATTTCATTGGTCCCGGTACTCTCCCGTACCTCCCGTACCCCTTCCATTGGTCCCGGTACTGATAAGTTTATCCAATTATGTTCCTTCAGTGGGCATGGCACCTGCATACCCCCCTTCTAGTCCCAATTACAATGGTTAGTTCATCAACTTGTTACTTTCACACTCTCAAGGCCATAGAGCCAATTTGTGCATGCAGTGGAGCAGGGCTCTGCAACTCATCTGTCAGCACTCCCAATTATATTCCTTGCAGATGTACTTTTTCTTATCAGTAACTTTTAAACACATATTTCTTTATTTTTCAATCTATCATTTTTGCTTACCTAAGTTAGTTTAGTTCTCTTACAGAGTTCTATCCTACAATAGCAGCATATTGGGGGATGTGCAATTCCTATGTGCCTCTCCACATGCTTCATTTACAGGTCAAGCTAGTTTGGCCTGCCTGCTTATGTCAGACACTGTGGATCACAGGCCTGCACCTGCCACACTGTAACTGTTCCCCAGCTGCATTACTATTTTTAACAATGTTTTTCTGGTCATTGTCAATTTTAATTTTCACCTTTGTGCTGTGCACATGTATCACACTGCTTACGTTTGCAGGTTTCCCCGGTTTTGCTGTACATTGCTGACGGAAATGGTTTCTCTTGCCTTTAAATGCCCTCTACCGCGAGTGTTGTACTCGCGCTATTTTTTCATAGGAAATTCGGGCCCGTTCACGTGCGGGGAGCCTCTCCCCTCCCCTTCCCCGCCCATTAAACCCATCTCTCCGCCCCTCAGGAACCTTCCTCCGCCCTCCGTTAGCCGTTCCACGCCTCTATCGGACATTTGCGGGCCCGTACTTGTGCGGGGCCCGTTATTGTGCCGCGCACCTGTGCGGGGGTGACACGCACGATTGCGGGGCGTTTAAGCGCTCTTAAGTACCGCTTTTAGTGCGCTATTTTGCGGCGCGCAAATTAGCGGTTTTTAGTAAACATGCCCCTTAACCTTCAGAGAAAGGGACAACTGTTTATAAGAGAAACTGAGTTTGCACGTCCTGGGACTGCCCTACTTTCTCCGGACCTCACATTGTTACTGATACTTCCCCTTTTGCTGCTCAACTAAACGATACAGACACCTGGATACACATCAGTCATCTGAAAGCTGTCCCGGCTGTCTCATCTGCTTGACCAATCTCATTCCTCCAACAAAGACTCTTTTACTTACACCATGAAGTTGCTCCGTTGATCGGAATGATTGCTATCTACCCACTCTCTCCTGGGGCATCCCTATACTTCCTGCTCTTCATCTCCATTGTGTTTGTACTGCTTATGGCATTCCTTCATCCTGATGAACCTTATTACTTATTTTCGTCAGCACACAACCAGACTCTGCCTTTGAATTGGACTCACATTAGAACATTCTGTTTAGCAGTCATATTTCATTGTATCTTGTTTTGTCATGTGTTTCCCTACGGTTCAGATAAGTAACATGATTTCTTTATTGTCATTCTCTTTTACCCTGCTTTGCTCCTTTCATAAGCTTTTGCTTGCTCCCTGCTCACAATGTATTGCCACTTCCCGCTCTGGTCAAGAAATGAGTCGTCCCTTTGAAATCCCCTCCTTTGTTAAATACCTGTTTATAGAACTCGCTGAAACTGTTACCTCTGTTTTAAATGTTACTAATTGTTATTTCTGCGGTGGTACCAATATGGGTACAAATATTGAGACAGAAAAAAACCCTCCTTTTACTCCTGAGACTGTAAGCTTCTGATTTGTTAATCTCATTCCCTCTGGTATATAATTTAAGGATGTCCGGGCAGCTCCTGTGTCTACTAAAAATACTACTTCTATCATATCTCCCCTCAGCTGTCTCTTTTCGAGGTTGAAGAGCCCTAACCTTTTTAGCTTCTCTTCATAGGAGTATCCTTCTATCCCCTTTACCATTTTGGTGGCTTTTCTCTTTACCTTTTCTAATAATGCTATATCCTTTTTAAGATAATAGGATTTTCTGCCTGACTTCCTATTTCTGGGGTTAAATTGTATATAGAGGTTAAGTCTTCCCCTAAGGCAGCTACCTTAGCAGTCTTATCTGCTAATCTATGTTTCTCTGGATTCAAAAGAATCCCTGCTTAATGACCGCTTTCATGCATCACTGCTATTTTTTGGCAGAGCTAACACTTGCTGAATTAATCTTTTTCACTGTTTACATATAAGTTAAGAATTTGACATAACCACCCTTTGGTTTGTGCCAAATTTGAGCCAGAAAACTTCAGCTAGCTCTCTTTCTCTTTTGTCCATGTAAACCAGCAAATTCTTAAAACACTTCTTTACTTTATCCTTAAAAGGTTACCCTGTAGCTTTGTTACATGCTACTAATACCAACATCCTCCCTAATTGACTGTCTGGAGGAATGTCCCCGGAGCCCTTAAACCTGACCCCATCCTTACTCGAGTTTCCTTTGGAATTCCTGACACTCATCGAGAGCTGTTTCACCAATGTGCTTTTCACTTTGTCTCTCTCCAGCCGCACTCCTCACAGATGCATCGGAACTACGGATTGAGACTCCGCACTCACTTCGTGTCTAGGACACGTCTAATACACAGAACAGTCTGTCTCAATACCCAACCACCAATGCAATACTTTACAGTCTTGTTTCTTACCTTGGTCTGTGCACAGAATTATTTGCTTGATGCGTTTGTCTCTGTCTAATACTAGTCTGCTTCACTGAGTCTATATTGATTTTTCCTTCATGGTCTCGGGATTCTACTGTCAGTACACTGTTGGAGCCCCCCCCCCCCCGTCACTGATACATGAGGCCGTTGAACTCAATGGGACGCGTCTCCTCCAGGGATGACACAATCCCGGATGAGCCCCCAACCTGTAAGAAAAATAACTTTTTACACAATAACAGACTATTCAGTGATATTTTAATTACTTTTCTTGTAAGGAAAGGGTGAAATGCTTGACTAAGCATGCACACACATCCTCTGTTTCACAATTCTTTTATAGCAGACTATGTACTCGCCTTCTTTCAACATGTCCATAATTCATTGGCTAGTAATTATACACCTGTATCAGGCTATGTGTCATTAGCCACGTAGTCTCTCTTCCCAGAATGCAGACATACAGTAAAGGAAGTCAGAAAATCATTACATATCATTAATTCATTGGTTAATACTTATCTCACTCCACTTCTTTGTACCTCTGCACCTGTGACAGGCTACATATTACAAGCCATGTAGACTTTACCTTCCCAGGATGCAGACATACAGTAAGATGAATCAGCCTTGTACCTCTGCACCTGTGACAGGCCACGTATTACTAGCCACGTAGACTTTCCCTTCCCAGGATGCAGACATACAGTAAGGGAGTCAGATAGTTATTATATCAGAAAATCATTACAGAATGGTAAATGAATGTAATACAAGCATTATATTACATTGTAAAAATAACACATCACATTTGTTTATATCAAACCCTAGCCAACAAAGTTCCGGACCTGGAAGCCCTAATGGTGGAAATGGACTTTGACATTGTGGCCATTATAGAAACATGATTTAACAAGTCGCATGAATGGGATATAGCCATAGCTGGCTCTAATCTATTTAGAAGAGATAGAGAAGGCAGAAAAGGAGGAGGAGTAGCCCTATATGTCAAAAGCAATATTAAAGCTGCTGAAATGCAGAGGTCGTGGGGCAAAGAGGAAGCATTGTGGATTGTGTTGGAAAGAGGAGATGGCACTATCATCCATACTGGTGTAGTCAACAGGCCTCCAACTCAAACCAAAGAAATGGATAGCAAATTGATTGTTGATATTGCAAAGATAGCCATGAAGGGGAAAGTGATCATATTGGGTGACTTTAATCTACCCTATATGGACTGGATTATTCCTTCTGCAAATGTGGAAAGAAGTAAAAAAATAGTGGCTGTCTTCCAAGATGCATTACTTAGACAAATAGTTTTGGAACCGACCAGGGAAAGTTCAATGCTGGATTTAGTACTCATCAACAGAGATAGCATGGCGAATATCGGGGTGGGTGCTCATGTGAACAGCAGCGATCATCACATGGTGTGGTTTGAGATAAAAGCCAAGGCAGAGTCCAATCACAGCATGCTCAAAGTCCTAAACTTTGAAAATACTGACTTCAGTAAAAAGGCCAAGTACCTGAAGGAGGAGTTGGCATGGTTGGAGGGGATAAGGGAAGTGGAATTGCAATGGGATAAACTAAAGGAGGCAATAAAAGGGGAAACATACATATAGAAGGAAACTAAATAAAAACAAGAGGAAAAGGAAACCTATTTGGTTCTTCAAAGAAATGGCTGGACAAATAAAGGCAAAAATCACAGCTTTCACAAAATTAATAAGTTCACAAACAGAGGAACACAGAAAAGAATACAGGATCAAACTAAAAGAGACAAAAAGAGAAACAAGGATAGCAAAATCAAAGGCAGAAGAAAAGATGGCTAAAGATGTGCAGTGTGGCGACAAAACGTTTTTCAGATATATTCGGGAGAAAAAGAAAATCAGAGGTGGAATTGCAGGACTCAAAAGTACCAGGAAGGGATTTATAGAAAGTGACATTGAAAAAGTAAAAATGCTAAACAAATACTTCTGTTCTGTTTTTGCTAAAGAAAATCCTGGAAAAGGACCACCTGTGATTGACAAATATACAAATGGGAAGGTAGTAGATACCACAACATTCTCAGAAGATGATGTGTTAGAACAGTTTGCAAAACTGAAAGTGGACAAGGCCATGCAACCGGATGGGATACATCCCAGGATACTGAAAGAGCTCAGAGGTTCTTGCAGAGCCGTTAAAGGATGTTTTCAATAGACCCTTGGAGACAGGAGGCCTGGAGAAGGACTGATGTGGTACCTCTTCACAAAAGTGGTAATAGGGAAGAAGTGACAAACTACAGGCCAGTAAGCCTTACCTCGATGGCGGGAGAAGTAATTGAGGCACTCTTGAAAGAGCGAATAGTGGACTTTCTCGAAACCAACAGGTTGCATGATCCGAGGAAACATGGTTTTACTAAAGCACGATCTTGCCAAACAAATGTGATTGAGTTCTTTGTCTGGGTGACCAGAAAACTAGATCAAAGGTATGTGATGGATGTGATATACCTAGATTTCAGCAAAGTCTTTGATACTGTTCCTCATAGAAAGCTTATCAATAAACTCAACAGCTTGGGAATGGGTCCCAAAGTAGTGAACTGGATCAGAAATGTTGACTGACAGACGACAGAAAGTGATGGTAAACGGAACTCCCTCGGATGAAAGGAAGGTGATTAGCGGTGAGCCCCAGAGTTCAGTACTGGGACCAGTACTGTTCAATGTATTTGTGAGTAATATTGCTGAAGGACTGAATAGAAAAGTCTGTCTTTTTGCAGATGACACGAAAATTTGCAACAGAGTGGACTCCCCTGAAGTAGTGGATAACATGAGGAAAGATCTACAAAAGCTGGAAGAATGGTCTAATGCTTGGCAGTTAAGATTTAATGTGAAGAAGTACAGTGTCATGCACTTGGGATGCAGAAATCCAAGGAAATTGTAGAGAGGTTGGTGTGCATGGACCAGAAGAAGGAACTTGGAGTGATTGTTTCTGAGGATATCAAGGTGGTGAAACAGTGTGACAAGATGGTGGCAAAAGCCAGAAGGATGCTGAGTCGCATACAGAAACGAATTACCAGCAGAACGGAGAAGGTACTAATGCCATTGTACAAGTCACTGGTGAGGCCTCACTTGGAATATTGTGTTCAATTTTGGAGACCATATCTCTCAAAGGATATAAAAATAATGGAAATGGTTCAGAGGAATGTGAACAAAATGATTTGGAGCCTGCATCAGAAGATGTATGAGAAGAGACTTGAAGACCTAAATATGTAACACTCGAGGGAAGGAGGGACAGGGGAGATATGATTCAGGCCTTTAACCCTTTGAAGGCCTACTTTAAATTTTTAATCCACATTCTGCAGCCAGGTTAATTTGTACATATTTCAGGAAAATTGTACCCATCTTATTCAATATGTTCTAATAGTGATTTTCCTTCTGCTATGGTCATGTATTATATACCATTTGATAGGAATATTTAGTCAGAAGTTTGGATCCCAAGAGTTTTGGGCTCGACCTGGAAAGGGTTAACTACTTAAAGAATATTAATGAACAAATAAACCTCTTCCAAAGATGAGGAAGCTGTAAAACTAGAGGATATAACATGAAGTTGCAAGGAAGTAAACTGAAAGGCAATGTCAGGAAATACTTTTATTTATTTATTTATTTAATTATTTGCGGATATTTTTATACCGCCCCTTCCAGAGATCAAGGGCGGTTTACATCATAACAATTAAACTAGAACGATACTTTTTTCACTGAAAGGGTGGTGGATGCTTGGAATGCCCTCCCGATGGAAGTGGTGGGGGCAAACACAGTGACAGAATTCAAAATGGCATGGGACATACACAAGGGATCCCTTTACAGCAACAGGATAAAATCAAAACAAGCATAACTATCACTTATATCTCAACAAATAGGGGTGATCTACATGGAACGATGGGTATACCCCTATACAAAGGCTTAGGGAGCGGTGACCTGCACGGAGTTTATTCTTGCTGCCTTCCTGGGCAGACTAAATGTTCAGACTATATTGGGCTGCCTTCCTGGGCAGACTATACTGGTCTTTATCTGCCGTAATATACTATGTTACCATAGAAAGAGGTATAGGGCTTCCCCTCTTCTCTGGCAGCTCCAGCTTTCCCACTGCCATGTCATAATATAAAGCCCCCTCTAATAATTCACTCATGTCGAGCCTTATCCATGTCCTGAGTTGTGATAGACTCTTTCCTTACAGCTTTAAGCAATACCTGTTCCAAGCGATTAACAAACTGTGAAAGCCTCTCTCCAGGCCGCTGCATGGTAATCTTGAAGTGGATAAAGCAATTCTTTTTATCTCCTGTACTACCATACATGCCCTTTAAAATATTTGAACAATCTTGGGCAGAAACTTCTGGTTTAGAGAGGGTCAACGGCATCACTGCCTCAAGTCTGGGTATGCAAACTTTCCACCACTCTTTTCCTTTTCTCCCCTTCTGTACATTGCCATTCCTGCAACATCTGCAAGGCTAGAACCATCCATTAGTCAAATCCCTCCTCCTGAAGAGAAGTAGGCTCGATCCCTGAGAACACTCTCAATCTTTTATATGGGCTGGTGTCAGTGCAGCTGCAAACATTTGTCTAATACTTTTTTCGCAGTGGCAATCAATGCCTCTGGGGAATACGTTATTGTTCCCCTCCCCCCCCCCCCCCCCCCCCCCCCCCCGAGGTAGAGAGCTAGTTATATCCTTCAAAGGTTTCCCTCACTTTGGAGTAGGGTTTGTAATTTGTCCTGCCAACTAACAGGAGACAGTGACAGAGAATCACACTCTTCCAGCAACTACCAGAGGGACAGTAATGTCCTCTTTCAATGATACCGTAAGGGTTAGCTTTGCAGGATCTATCTCTAGAGAACAAATTCAAAATACTGTCAGTTTTCCCTGCATTTCATCATAAAGTTTCCATCTGACTTTTACCCTTCCCAGAATCTCTAATTCTTCTAAAACCTGCTCAATAACAGATGAGTCTACATCTTCAGGCACACCATTGATTAGCAGTGCCTGCATTGTACCAACCCCTTTGCCCCTACACCAATTTTTCAATATCACCATATCCTTAGGATCCATTTTCCCAAAGTGTCATTCCTGTTCACAGCAAAAAAAATGTCAAAACATTTTGCAGTTATGGAGTTCCCAGTGGTGCCTCCAAAAGGTTTTGCAATACTCTCTAGTGGGTATCTTTGTGTCCGGGGCCTGACCTGCAGGAAGTTCTCCCTTGAGTGGGATCCATTGGTCCCTAAGGGTCTTGGCACCAAGGTGCCTCCATCTGAGGAAGAAGGGTGTTAGTGAGTGATATTACTCTCCCTTCTCCCCAGGAACATCAAAAAAACAGTAGGTCTGTGAACAAGGCTGGCTAAAAGCTATTTTAGTTTATTACTGTTAACAGTTATGAATATAGACAAGTATCAGCATTAGAACATTTAACAGCTTATGCAACAATACCATTGCATAATGCATATTGAACTGTAAGCCAAAATTATTCTTTCAGTTTTAAACTGTACGGGCCTGATTTTGAGTAGAGCAGGCTATGCGCCACAGTGGTGCATAGCCTGCCCGCTGAACCCCATAACCTGGATTTTCACTTCCGTGCCGGCAGAAGTAAAAATCTGGTTTAGCCCGGATGCCCCGGCAGCCAAAGAGGCTACATGGATATCAGCGATTTTTGTTGCTACCCACATAGCCTCTGCATCTTAAAGATAAGCACAGAGGGCTACGTGGGTAGCAGTGAAAATCGCTGCTACCTGTATAGCCCCTCCACCCCGGAACACCCCTAACACACCTCGATGCTATGCGGATAGCATTGGGGCGCATTAGAGACTTAACTGGGATTTTTGAAGAGCACTACCAGTATAGGTGCCCTTCGAAAATCTGAGTTAAGGCTTTTACACGATTAACTAAGGAAGTTACCCGTGTAAAGGCCTTTGAAAATTGGGCCCTACATTACCAAATTATACAATAGTTGACTCAGAGTACCGATCCCCCTTCGGTTTTAGCCAGCAACTAGTGAGACCTTCACTCCAATAATATTAGGATATTTACCAACTTATATGACAACCCGGTGGCTGCTGTAGGTCCTCAAGGTATGCACTGAGCTAGGCCTGCCCCAACTGGGCCTGCTACAAGGCCTCTCTGCCCTTTCTGGAGGTCTGCTCCCGTGCTCTACCTCTGCTGCTACCCAATTGGAGGGATCGCCACTCCCAAGCACCGCCTCCATCATCTTCCAATAGAAGGAGTTGCTGATCAAAGACAAAGGCTCTTCTACCACAGGTGTCCATTCCCAGAGGTGCATCCTTGTTTTACCCAGGCTCAGTGTGAATTGCTCTTTTAGCCTCAAGCTCTCTTATGATCTCAGTCCTTTGAGCCTATTGGCTGGCAGTTCAACAGTTTCTGGTGTGGAGTGACCCTCCACTGCTTAGTGAAAGACCAGGAGTTAGGTAGCAAAAGGGAGAGAAATGTATAAGTCTTACCCCCTGCAAAACTTTTCAGAATGCCTCAAACTCTGGGCTCCCTCCTTCACAGCTCATCTTTTAAAATCAGAATGAGCACTTGTCCAAATTTCCACTCCAAACTCCTCTTATCTTTCCAGTACATTTCTTATTTCATGTACTTCTTAAATTAATGAACAAATTCTGTTAATTGTGTGGTTAATGCCATAAGGTTAAATCTCTTCCCATCAGTGCAATTCACCAATTTGCATGGCCCTGCCTTCTTGGCTTGCTCATCTTCACAGGCGTTGCCAGATTACCTTCATTAATGTAACACTTTGTAACATTTCTCCAGCACAGCAGTGTATAGTTTAGGATCTCAGAATGCTCTCTGCTTTGAAAGCTGTTTCAGTCAATTAACTAAGCTCTCTTTTCCCTGTTTGTCCACTTTCTCCACACCCTGGACTTTAGGTTAACAGCAATCTCCAGGAACAAGCAGGAATAAGTCTTCACATATGGGGGTACGTCGGTACCGACGGAGCCTGCGCGGGACGCTCCCCAGCGTCCAATCAGAAAGCTTTTGGGAGCATCCCTCAGCGCCTGCGTGCTGCCTTCCCGCCTTTCCAACTGTCTCTCCTCAGTTTTCGTTTTTCCGCGGAGCCGGCAGGACGTCCTCCTGTCACCGCAGAAAAAGTTTTTCTTTAATTCTTTAATTCTTGTTTTCCTGTGGTCGCGGCTGTCTACCCGACTCCACCGGTATCGCCGGTGTTTTTTTCTTTTCTTTTCAATTTAATTCAGGGAATTTTTTTCCCTCAGTTTCAGTTTAAACTTTTGGGCCTTCAGGCCTCTCCATTATGGAGCCGCCTCCTTCTTTTCCTAAGAAGTGCCTTAACTGTGGCAGTGCAGTTTTGTTTTTAGACTCCAAGTCCAGGGTCCTGACCATCCGGAGCCATTAGGCTACAATGTTATGAGAAGAGATTTCCCTTTTCAAGTTTTCCTCGATACCGAGTTCCCTTCCAATGGCAGGGCACCGGCCATTTCTCCTTCTCTACAGGATCAGGTAACCCACAAACAGTCTGTTAAGACTAGCCAATCCTTGAGTGGTAGGTCTCATGCACAGCATGATGACGGCTCCGGCCTTGCCCTCAAGGATCCATTGGCTCCACAACCCTGGCGGGAGTCTTCGGTCTCCAAAGCCTTTCAGGGGTTTCAGGTTGTTCCTGAGGCTCACCCCTCACAGAACATACCTGAGTCATGCTCGGGGGTGGCATCCGCTTCAAGCGGTACCGATACCCCGGCATCGGCACTGGTGTTGAGCGATCCACTCTTCACCAGGGATCGTCATCTGGTTTTCTCGGTACCTTCGGGACCGTCCGATACATCCCAGATTGACTTTCCAGTATCGGTATCACCGCCGATACTACCACTGACGTCGGTACCTTCTAGACATGCATCGATAGACTCGCTTCCTTCGATGCCGAGTCTGGAATCGATTTCCAGTCTGGAAGACTGGGTACCGACACGTCTCGGATCCGATGCTTACCGGTTCCAGATGCTCGGTACCGAGGGTAATTACCAAGGACTTTCGGTTTCTTCGGTACCACTTGAGCAGCCTCCGATGTCTGCTTCGCTGTCGGTATCGTCTTCGATTCCGGCACAGCTACCGGTATCGGTATCGGTGCCGATACCTGCAGTAGCATCGGGGTCAGCTCCTTCCATGCTACAGTCGCTCCTTTCTATACCTAGTTTGGAGTCGATACCTGGCATGGACGATGCAGTACTGACTGTCTCACGTCGTGACCTCCAGTACCAGCATCCATCCCTTAGGGATCCTTTTCTGCACCGGGCGAGACCTTCTACTTCTACATTCTCAAGTGCCTACTCCGGTGCCCAGGCTAGTTCTGTAAATCTAGCCTGTCCAGGGATGGTTTCAGTTGGAGATCCTTCTTTTCAGAATTTTCTCCTGGATATAGCAACATCCCTTGCTATTCCTACCCCTGGCTATGATCCTGCTCAAGGCTCTCCTTGTTCTGGAGAAAGGGAAAATATAATGCTTCCTTTACATCATTCCTTGCAGGATCTTCTTCTGAGAATGTGGGAAGCACCTCTGAGGGTTTCCTCACCTTCTAGAGCAACTGATCTTCTATATCAGGTGCCCCCCTCTCCAGGATTTCAAAAAACTCAACTTCCCCATCATTCCATTGTAGTGGAATCAGCAATGAGGAAGGCAAAAAGCAAGAAGAAGCATTCTTCTTACCCGCCAGGTTGTGAATCTAGAACACTGGATGCCTTTGGACGTCAAACCTTCCAAACATCTATGCTGGCAACAGTATTCTCTCATATATTTTTTATATGAGTCTATCCCTTCAGGAGGTCACAAAGAAATTATCTCTTTTGACTCCTTTTCTATCAGAGCCCAAGGCTGCAGACTATTCCTTACTTCTTAATCATAGCCAAAATATCTCTTGGTTTCTTTCTCGTGCTTCCCTAGACTCTTTTGAGTCTGTTAGCAGAACCTCTGCTATAGCCATAGGAGCACGACGTAGAGCCTGGCTCCAAGCTTCAGACTTGAACAAATGGGCACAGCAAAGACTGGGTAATACTCCTTGCACTGGAGAAAACCTCTTCAATAAGGAGTCTTTACATCAGGTTGCTCAGTGTTCCACTGACTTCCCTGTTTCTGAAGGCAATCCTAAGCCTTCTCCTTCCCCAGCAGGTAGGAAATGCCCTACCAAACCTTCTTTCCCTAGGAGAAAGAGGTTTTACTCTTCTCCTGCCCATCATTCAGATGTTCCCAAGCACGGGAAGACTCGTCCTGGTCTGAAGAATCCAAACTCTAGCCAGGCTGAAAAAACACAGCAACCATAGGGTCCTGAAGTTTACAACCTACAGTTGACTTCTTATCAGTAGAAGTTTTTTCACTGTTTTTCCATTCAAAACTCTACACAGGGATTCCTTTTCTCAGGACATTCAGTTGCTCCTAGGCATGCTGAGCTGTCAGGATATTCATGTCTATGGGTCACAGGTTTCTCCTCTTCTTCCTACCAAGAAGAGAGATTTAACAACTATCCCATGATAGTTTTCTGTTCCAACATGAATTTTTTCCTTCTACAGACTTACCATATGGTAAGTCACCCTTCAGCTCCTGTTTTCTTTACCCTCTTATCCAGGGTTTCCCCTGAAAGAGTGGTACCATGCCACTGCAGGGCTTCTTTAGCCTTTCTAGTCATTTCTTTAATTCCAGTGTGGAGTTTTTTCTCTTGAATGAACTCCCTTCTTTTGTCTGGGCAGCTCATCAGACAGAGACAGGAATTTCTCCTCTTATTCTGTCTGTTCTCTCTGTTTTACACGGAAAGATTCTATCTGCTGTCTTATTCAGCAGCTGCCCATGCAGGAGTTCCAGTGATTGGACTACTGGTACTTTTCCACAAGTTTCCAGTCTTGTCTTCCACTACTTTCTGTCTGGCCTTAGTAGTGATTCCAAGATAGTGCTTTCCTCTGTCTTGGATAATCCTAATCACTTCAGGCTTATCACACTATCTTCTTTTCTTTCCATCTCCAATTCCTTTGGATTTGGCAGCATAGTTGAAGTGCAGCTGGTCTTTTCCAACAGTCAGTTTTATTTCCCAATTCTCCTGCATAATGCTCTCTGCAATCTTACAGAGAAGATTTCTACTATGGGCCCTTGCTAGAGAGCATGGGGTTTTGTCTCTAATGACTATCCTATATGGTTGGAAAAGGCTTCCTCAGTCATTTTCCATGACTGTGAGGGTTCTCCACACCCTTCTATCTCCTGTTATAATACAGGACATAAGCCTTTTCTACGTGAACATCTAAAGAGTTCTCCAATTCCTACAAGGAATATGCTCTTTTTTCCTTTCAGCTTGTCCTCATGGTATCCTACTCTTTCATGGACAGCACATATTTAACTAATAACGCATGATACCCCTTTGTGTCCCTCCAGTGGGTCAACCTGGTATCTCATCCTATGCGTTTTCTGTCCATTTACCATGCAAGAGTTCTACAGGACTCAGGACTTGCTGTTTACAGACTGATATTATCCTCTGTTTTTTCACGTAACCATCCTGGTTATTTCACTGGATAGCATTCCTGCACCATTTTAGCCAGGGGGAATAGATTCTCTATATATCTTCTCAAGTAGGTTCCACCTTCTTGTTATTAGATGAATCTTTCCTCTTCACATCCCCCATGTGAATGTTCTTGGGGGCATATCTCTATCTGCTTAATTGCAGACATTTATCTTAGACATATATACATATATAAAATTGTATATAGTTTATTCTGTTCTGTATTATCTCACATTGTTTAGACTGTATATTCTATATATAATATGTTCTGTTATAATATTCTATATATAAAATGTTCTGTTATAATATGTTCTGTTATAATATGACGTTCCCTGTAAAACAAACTTGCTTTGTTAATTATTGTTCACTGTGAACCGCAACTGAACTTTGGAAGATGCGGTATATAAATGTGTATAAAATAAATAAATAAATAAATATATATATATTCATGTATGTATATATCTCTATATACTTCTCTATAGATAACTATGTCTGTAAGCTGCATGTGCATATGTTATGCCCCTCCAGATCTCACTATAGATATACATATACATATATACATATATAGATATACATATACATATACACATCTCTCTAACTGTCTATGCTTATAGAGGTTTTTACCTTCCTATAGGTTCCAGACAGTGGGCTTGCATATGTTCATACTGTCCCACAGTATATCTGGGGTATTATGCACACAACCACTGCTGTGGTACTGACAGCTCCTACCTTAACCCTAGGTTTAAGTATCCCTGAAGCTCCATGTTCCAATATCTTTCCTATCTCTCACCAGTTAGGAAAGACAGGGTGGATCTTCAGTAGTTCTGAGGTTTCAACCCTTCAGACATCTGTCCTTGGGAATACGGGCCTTTTTTCCCATACCCCTTCTTCCCTCCAGGACTGAACTAGTTTGTCCAAATCGGTCAGTCTTCCTCTTTTGCTCCTACCTGTGAGTAACTCTGTAGCCAAAAGAGTTCCCAGCTTTTTCCATAAAGCTTTCCTCTAAAGACCTACCGTTTTTGTACTACCCCAGTTGACACCTGGGGAACCTGTCACTTCCAGATTTGGACCTTCACCTTCACTTCAGTGAGGTCACCTTGAAGATTCCTCTACTGGATCCCCAGTAGACTCCATCATCCTCTCTACTTCCTGCAATCCAGTAGGTGAGGTCCATATTGTGATGGTTCATTTCAATATTTTTCATGATACTTATACATACAAGGACTCCTTACCTGTAGTCCTATTTTAGGTTAGCTGTTTTTTCTACAGTGCCTCTCTTTTCAACTCCTACCCTCCATCCTCAGGATGCCTGGCCATATGAGGTGTAGCATGTTCCAATCCCCACCATGCTAGGGCTCCAGGCATCTTAGCTTGGGAGTCCCCATATGTGAAGGCTCATTCCTGCTTGTTCCTGGAGATAGCACAGTTACTTACCTGTAACAGGTGATCTCTGGGAACAGCAGGAATAAGTCTTCACCTCCCCTAGGAGTTGTATCTCTCTATCTATCTTCCTTTCCTCTTTCTCTCTCTTTGTCTCAGCTATAAAACTCAACTGAGGAGAGACAGTTGGAAATGCGGGAAGGCAGCACGCAGGCGCTGAGGGATGCTCCCAAAAGCTTTCTGATTGGACGCTGGGGAGCATTCCCGCGCAGGCTCTGTCGGTACCGACGTACCCCCATATGTGAAGACTTATTCCTGCTGTTCCCAGAGATCACCTGTTACAGGTAAGTAACTGTGCTTTCCCACTCCTAAACCACTGAAGAGGGTTTCAAACAGAAGTTCAACAAAATGGTGGGTGATTTTGTGATTGATGGAAGTGTTGGGCAGCAGGCAGGGCCGGCACTACCCGTCAAGCCGGGTAAACACAGCAAGAGGGTGCCGGTAGCAGGGGGCGCCGCCGCTAGCCGCCCGCCACCCACCGCTTCAAAAAAGAAAACAGCTGCGGGAACATTTCTCTGTTTCTGCAGCTGTGCTCTTTTTTAAACTGCTGGGTCGCGGAGTTCCTAATAGGAAGAATAAACATTTCGAGAAACAGGAAATGCTTATTTTTGCTATTAGAAACTCCGCGACCCAGCAGTTTAAAAGAGAGCAGAGACGCAGGAATAGAGAAATGAACCCGTGGCTGCTCTCTTTTTCAAAGGATGAATCAGAGCAGACACGCGGGGGGGAATAGGGGGGCTGGAAGGGAGCAAACACGGGGGGGGGGAGCTGGAAGGGAGCAGACACGGGAGAGCTGAAAGGGAGCAGATACTGGGGAGATGGAAGGGAGCAGACATGGGGGAGGCTGAAAGGGAGCAGACATGGAGGGCTACAAGGGAGCAGACACAGAGGGAGAGCTGAAAGGGAGCAGACATGGGGGTGCTACAAGGGAGACGACACAGAGGAGGAGCTGAAAGGGAGCAGACATGGGGGGCTACAAGGGAGAAGACACAGAGGGGGAGCTGAAAGGGAGCAGACATGGGGGGTGCTACAAGGGAGAAGACACAGAGGAGGAGCTGAAAGGGAGCAGACATGGGGGCTACAAGGGAGCAGACATTGGGGAGCTGGAAGAGAGCAGACACGGGGGCCACAAGGGAGCAGACACGGGGGCTAGCTTGAAGGGAGCAGACATGGGGGAGCTGGAAGGGAACAGACATGGGGAAGCTACGTGGGGGGGACCTGGAAGAGAGCAGACATGGGGGGTAGCTGGAAGGGAGAAGACACTTGGGGATGGGGCTGGAAGGTGACTGGGTAATAGGAGGGGGATTAGAAGAGAACTGACAGGGGGGAAGGTGGAGGCCAGAAGAGAGCTCACATAGGGGGTTGGAAAGGAGCGGAAAAGAGGGGAAGGATGAGGCTGGAGGGAAGGTGGGTGCTTGGAGGGAACTGACACTCAGGGATGGCACTGGAAGGCAGATGGACAGAGAAGAGGGTGACTGGAAGGGAACTGACACTGGAGGGGGCACTGGGACTGGAAGTTCGCTGATACCCGGGATGGTATTTGGACTAGAAAGGATTGGTCGATGGAGAAGGAGGGGGACTAAAAGGGAATAGACACCAGTGGCGGTGCTGGGAATGCAAGGGGGTTGACACTGGAAGGTACTGAGAGAGGAAGCTGTAAAGGGGGCTGATACTGGGGAGGGTTACTGGGACTGGAAAAATGCAGATGGAAGAAAATGAAGAAAGCAAAAGGAGAGACAAGAAATGGCAGATAGACTATAGACCATAAAAAAAGAGCTAAGAGAAGACAGAGGAAAACAGAAATCTCAGATCAGGACCAGCATGATCAAAAATCATCAGATAACAAAGGTAGAAAAAATAATTGTATTTTCAATTTAGTGATTGTACTTTGTGCTATCTTTATATTTCAAAAAGTATGGGGAACTGCCTCTCTTATCTGGTGTGGCACCGCATGTGGAGTCTGGCTTCTTGGGGTTTCATTTTCATTTTTATTTTTACTTTAGGTTGTGGTCGCTTATTCTTTACTTTGTTCTGAGTGTGTGAGCAAGGCCAGGTGTTCTGATAACATGGAGTTTGTACGAAGGGATCTGTACTGTAGTAATTTGACTTGTACAGCTTTTCAAATAGGTGTATGGAGGTTTTGGGGCCCACTGCAGTATTTGTAGTGCTGCTTTTTTCTGGTTAGGCCTCTTATTGTATGAGTTTTGGAAGTGTATGCTGGCATGGTATGATAGATTTGACTTTGTAGATTTTCAATGACTTTTGCAGTGTTGTATATTAGTTCACAATATGCCTGGCACTGGAGAATGTTTATGTTGTTGTTAATGAGATGACCAGAATCAGATTATATTTTTTATTTTTTTGGACTATCACAGCCTGTTTGTATGATGCTAAGGGGTATGTTTACTAAGCAGTCTTAACGTGCGCCTGGCGACATTATCGGGCGATAAGGTACCTTATCGCCCGATGAAGGCGCGTTACCGGGCGCTAAGGTACCTTAGCAAGTGATATTGTGCGCAGCGGCACAAATGAGCACTGAGGGCAGAGAAAGGCTCCCAGAGGGCGGAGGAAGGCTCCCCAGGGGCGGAGAGAGAGGTTCAATGGGCGTAGAGTGGGAGGGGAGAGGCTCCCTGCACACTAGCACCATGGAATCCGGGGCTGAAAGCTAACGCCAGTGAAACCCTCTCGTTAGAGCAGATTTAAAGGGAAAAGAAACCATTTCCGTCAGCAATGTACAGCAAAACCAGAGAAACCTACAAAAAGTGATAAGTGTGATACATGTACACGGAACAAAAGGGCAAATAAACATTGAAAATGACCTGAACAAAATAGAAAAAAAACATAACCAAGCTGGCCAATAGTGATATTAATGGGAAACATCAAAAAACACTCCCAAGAAAGCTCCAAACAAAAGATATGAAGTTTGGAAGGATCTATGCTCCGTCCCCATACAAGGTGAATGAGCCCACAGTGAAAGTGCGCTGATCAGGGTTTTCCCTCTCCATTGGACAGGTTTCGTATGGCATGCACATGTTCTGCAACAGCAGGGTGGACATGTCGGAATGGACAAATGGACAGATGCTGGAAAAGGGGACACAGAGGGCTGCAAGCGGCACATGCTGTGGTGCAGCTGGGCCACAGTGCGGACTAGGGTGATGCCTAGGTGGCCCATGGGAATGCTGAAACAGTAGAGCAGCCAGACAGCAACTGATGAGGGCCCAACATGGGCATGAGTGTGTCTCCCACAGTGTCACAGGGGATAGTACCCAGCAGGTACCCCCAAGGGCACAGAACATTGGCAGGCGGTGCTGGGGGGAAGCGTGGACAGCTATGCAGGCACCCCTACCCCAGAACCTGCACCATAGGCAGCCGCCTACCTGCACACTGGATGGCCTGAGATCACGCATCACCAGCACCACCAGCAGAAGGGCATGTCAGCATGGTGGCAGAGGGGTACTGGTGGTGGAGGGGCCAGTGGCTGCTGCTCCCAGCACACCATGGCCTAGCCCTGTGTAAGTGGGTGCCATGCACTGCAACAGACAGACCTTGCCTGGCAAACAGTCATGGTATCCCCAGGGAATGCACTGTCTCTGTGGCAACACGGTGGTGCAGTGCACACAGACAGTGTGTTCAGGAGCAGAAGGTCACAGGTTTAAGTCCCAGCTGTGGTTCCTGCCAACCCAGTCCCCATATTTTACCCACTACTAAAACATGCTAATACAGATAGAACCTTTATTGCAGATGACGTGCCCAAAACACCTACATTTTACCCTACAGAGCACAGACACCATAAATATGCGCATTACCTATAGCAGAGTCTCCCAAATGCAGTCCTGGAGGGCCAAACACCATTCAGGTTCCTTGCTGCCTATAATAAATATGGCTGTGCTGCATTTCTATGCGCCACCCCCATGGTATGCAGATGTATCTCATGCATATTCTTTAGGGACAGCATGAAAACCCGAACAGTGTTTGGCCCACCAGGACTGGAGTTGGGCACCTCTGCCCTAAAGCAGCGGCCAACAGGGGCAGACACACCCGCACCCACAGGCTCCATTATCCAATGCCTCCTGGAGAGGCAGGATGTTGGGCCCTGCGTGCATCTCCCAATACTAGCACTTGCATACCTTAGCAATGCCACCCTAAACCTGGGAATACGGTACACAGCTATCAAAAGGTTGCTATGATTACTGGCAGATAGCAATTCCTAAGTTAAGCACAATTTGCTGATTGAGCTGCATCATAGCAACCTTTCTGATGTCTGTGGAGTGTGCTTCAGGTCTGGTGTCTGATAGTGTTTACCACCCTTGGGAGTGACCCCAACAGTATTGCGTACCATAGCTATGCCTGCACTGTGCCCAGGACTGGTGCGGTGGCCAGGGCTACCAAACACCTCTATAGTTGCACAATGCTGGCATAGGTGTGGGGAGTGTGTGTCTGTCTATCCAGTGTGTAGTGGCTGCTAACACCTTCCTCAGCCCACACTGCTAGCACTGTTGCCAGTATTGGCCTGCCAATGTGCATAATGAGGAGCAAGGTACTGTGGGTATAGCCTGGACAGGGTGGCCTGGCCTGGATGCATCAGCACAGGGTATAGGGCAATGGCTCGGACACTGTAGTGCCTGGCCACAACCTGCACTGACAGGGTGGCCACAGCATGTCCTGCTGGGAGGTCACTCTCACCCTGACTGAGCAGTGACCACTGCATGGCTAGGCTCTACTATAGTGCTATATTATGTTTCTCTTCAGTGAAATATATGGGTTCTTTTCTCTGGGTTCTAATCACTGATTTATCTGCTTGGTGGGTGTGCTCATATCCCTGCTTTTGGGTGCATACATCTCTTCCAGGATCATGCACTGTGGACTAGCTAGCAGACTGTCTGCAGTTATATGTGTCTTGCTGGAACACCTTGCAGGGTGCAGTGGCTGGTGACTCACCATGCTTGCTGCTGGTGAATGTCAGATGGTGGTGGGGGCAGCTGAGCTTTTCCAGGCCTACTGTCTTCCTGCCATTGCCTTAAGGATGTGTACAGCTCTGTATTGGCTGCCCTGTAGGGTGTCTGTTCTCCAGCATGACTGGGTTTGATGGTCCCCCTCTACTGCCACTGTTGCAGGGAGGTAGAACGTGGATCTGTTGGTGGGGGAATCCTGTCTCCCACCCTGAGCCACAGAGGGTGGGTTGGGTGGTGGTGCATAATCTACCTATGGGTCCAAACACACACACCCTCCCTCTCTCCCCCCCTGCTGAAATATGCTATAAGGCTAGGATCTGCTGTGTTTTGGAATATGTCCCATATAGAAGAATGGTTGTGACAAGTATGTTTTAAACTGGAGTGGCCGCAGTCTGGAAAAATACAAGATGCAGTCTTAAGATACAGGGAGCAGAGGTGAGGGAATGTTGTAAGGTAAAGAAACATTGCAAAACACCCTTACATAAATACTAAGAAGAGCAATAGTGCTTATTCAGGCTAGGCGTGGTTGTGTCTGATGATCTTAAAGTAGCTAAACAGGTAGAAAAGGCGACGGCAAAAGTTAAAAGGATGTTTGGGTGCATACGGAGAGGAATGGCTAGCAGAAAAAAGGAGGTGATAATGCCTCTCTATAAGTCTTTGGTGCGACCTCATTTGGAGTATAGTGTGCAATTCTGGAGACCGCACCTTCAAAAGGATGTGAACAGGATGGAGTCGGTGCAGAGGGAGGCTACTAAAATGATTAGTGGTCTTCATTATAAAGCATATGAGGACAGACTGAAGGATCTTAATATATACACCTTAGAGGAAAGGCGGGATAGAGGTGATATGATTGAGATGTTTAAATAACTCCGTGGCATAAATGTTCAGGGAGAGAGCCTCTTTCAATTGAAAGCAAGTTCTGCTACGAGGGGACATGGGATGAGGGTGAAGGGAGATAGATTCAGGAGTGTTATGCGGAAATATTTCTTTACAGAAAGAGTAGTGGATCCATGGAATAGTCTCCCAGTGGAGGTGGTAGAGATGAGGACAGTAACTGAATTCAAAAAAGCATGGGACAAACACAGAGGATCTCTAAAGGTAAAAAGGGGACTCTTGTAGTTGTTGATATGGACGGACAGACTAGATAGGCCATGTGTTCTTTTTCTGTCATCATATTTCTATGTTTCTATGCATCTATGTGCTGTTTGTGCTAAAGGAGCCAATCGATGAGACTTTAACAAGTCCCATGTTCAGAAAAATGGGACTGTTGATGCAGGAATAGTATGGGAATTAGCAAGGAAAGGATTCCTTTTTGGGAGAGAAATGGAGGTCATATTTATAGCTCTGGTACCCCATGCAATTATGTTATTCATAGCTGTTATGTATAGGTTCAGGGCATCTTTTGGACAGAATCATGTTTTTCTGACAAAGTGAACATGTGTGTGTGTGTGTGTGTGTAGTTTGAGGAGTACATGGGGGAATATAGGGTGCTCATCTGCAGTTTAGGGGGGATATGAAAGCCTGGACAGTACCTGGACTGTATCGATGACCGCAACATCACCAGTTGCCAGTGTGATTGGGCAGTCAAACTCAGAGAGGGTTCACTATAGCTACATGTCAAAATATAATCCCACCAGTGATAAGAGACCCTCAGAATAAGGGCACTCAACAGGGCAAACAGCACTAAAGAATGCCCATAAGGCACATTTTATGGGACCAATGGTGTTGCCATTGAGCATGTATTGATGCTGTTTACACTTCTGAATGCTCTTATTCTGAGGGTTCCTATTATTGACAGGGGTATGTTTTGACATTTAGCTATAGGGAACCTATGCTGATTCTTTCTGGATTATTTTACATAGGGTACTCTAATTAGATCAGATATTATTGGCAGTGTGATAGGGCAGCCATACATGCACTGTACCTGGCTCTAGCAGACACAACAGATGTAGTGCCAACATTCCGCAGATTGTCCCATGCAGTTTACATCCCTACCCAGGATCAATGAGAGCTGCAAGAATGGTGAAATATCTGGAATCTGGCTACATGGTGTGATGGCACAGGGATCTCCCCTCCCATGCCCACACAGCCCTGACCAGGGAAGCAGTGCCACAAAGCTGGCTGTGGGAAGACATAGAGGGTTGCCCCACAGGTAGCAGATGTATATAGACCAACATATGTCATGATGAGACAGGTGTAGCTGCTGTGAGAAATGCCTTTACCCAGATGGGGGGCCTCAGATGCCATAGCAAGAAGTACCTACTACAACTACAACAACTACTATTGATTTAGCACCACAAGGTTTACGCAGCGCTTCTCAGACACACGGAACAGGTGGTCCCTGCTCAGCAGAGCTTACAGTCTAGTCAGAGCAGACAGCACAGCAGCTGTGAACAGGATACATCCAGGGGGAATGGTCAGGAAACACAAGGAATCTTAGGCGGATCTGATCCAACAGCGGCACCGATGGGATGCGTGCTCAGCCTGGATTTGAGAAGGGTCAGGGACGAAGCATGATATACAGACTCAAGTAGTTTGTTCCAGGCATACGGATCAGCAAGATGAAGGAAGCAATGTCCAGAATTGGCAGTAGAAGGGGAGGACACAGAAGCAATCTGACAGAAGAGCGGTGTTCATGGGAAGGGGTGTAGGGAGAGATAAGTGGGAAATGATATTGCAGAGCAGCAGAATTTATTTATTTAACAATCATTTTATAGTGAGTGCACTTATAGGCCAAAAGCACGGAAAGGGCATAAATTTGTTGCTCAGCAATGTTATGCAACCTTTGGGGACCTGCAAGGTTAGTTCAGGGTTTTGTGGACTTGGTGAGGGTCCATCCCTAGCAGTTTAAGGCATATTTGTAGAGATGACCAGGGCATGATTCATTAAAACCGGTTCCTAATGTCACATACCATTTGATGCAAGATATGTCCTGACATACATGTTCATATTTACATTCTTGTATACGATATTGGAGTGCACTGGGCATACCTAGCATTTTTCAGCAGGGGCGGCCCAAGGGGGGTGCGGGGCCATGTGCGGAGACTCGGTGCGGGGCCTCATTTGCATAAGTGGTCTTATTTGCATAAATATTTGCATAATGTTACCATTCACTAACTTTTAGTAAACATGTCTCTTAATGAGTGTATGGATAAAGAAAGACTAAAAGATTTCTACATTACTATAATCCAGTGCCAACCGCCAGGCACATTAGGAACTACTACAAACGCTGCCCATTTAGAACCCATAGCAAACCCGCTGTATCCTGACAGCATTACCAGGACTCACAAAGCACCAGACCCTACCTATCAAAAGGAAACACTGCAAAGAGCTCCTCCTCTTCAGCCTTCTGCAGCTCTCCCAGGAGGGATTAGAGCTACCGCCGACATCACCGCTCCCCCAGCCGACCAGCTGACACGTGCTGCCCAATCCAGGCTACTCCGGGGGTTTTAAAAGGCAAGCGGGACTCTGACCGAAGCCTCTTCAGCCTTCTGCAGCTCTCCCAGGAGGGATTAGAGCTACCGCCGACATCACCGCTCCCCCAGCCGACCAGCTGACACGTGCTGCCCAATCCAGGCTACTCCGGGGGTTTTAAAAGGCAAGCGGGACTCTGACCGAAGCCTCTTCAGCCTTCTGCAGCTCTCCCAGGAGGGATTAGAGCTACCGCCGACATCACCGCTCCCCCAGCCGACTAGCTGACACGTGCTGCCCAATCCAGGCTACTCCGGGGGTTTTAAAAGGCAAGCGGGACTCTGACCGAAGCCTCTTCAGCCTTCTGCAGCTCTCCCAGGAGGGATTAGAGCTACCGCCGACATCACCGCTCCCCCAGCCGACCAGCTGACACGTGCTGCCCAATCCAGGCTACTCCGGGGGTTTTAAAAGGCAAGCGGGACTCTGACCGAAGCCTCTTCAGCCTTCTGCAGCTCTCCCAGGAGGGATTAGAGCTACCGCCGACATCACCGCTCCCCCAGCCGACCAGCTGACACGTGCTGCCCAATCCAGGCTACTCCGGGGTTTTAAAAGGCAAGCGGGACTCTGACCGAAGCCTCTTCAGCCTTCTGCAGCTCTCCCAGGAGGGATTAGAGCTACCGCCGACATCACCGCTCCCCAGCCGACCAGCTGACACGTGCTGCCCAATCCAGGCTACTCCGGGGGTTTTAAAAGGCAAGCGGGACTCTGACCGAAGCCTCTTCAGCCTTCTGCAGCTCTCCCAGGAGGGATTAGAGCTACCGCCGACATCACCGCTCCCCCAGCCGACCAGCTGACACGTGCTGCCCAATCCAGGCTACTCCGGGGGTTTTAAAAGGCAAGCGGGACTCTGACCGAAGCCTCTTCAGCCTTCTGCAGCTCTCCCAGGAGGGATTAGAGCTACCGCCGACATCACCGCTCCCCCAGCCGACCAGCTGACACGTGCTGCCCAATCCAGGCTACTCCGGGGGTTTTAAAAGGCAAGCGGGACTCTGACCGAAGCCTCTTCAGCCTTCTGCAGCTCTCCCAGGAGGGATTAGAGCTACCGCCGACATCACCGCTCCCCCAGCCGACCAGCTGACACGTGCTGCCCAATCCAGGCTACTCCGGGGGTTTTAAAAGGCAAGCGGGACTCTGACCGAAGCCTCTTCAGCCTTCTGCAGCTCTCCCAGGAGGGATTAGAGCTACCGCCGACATCACCGCTCCCCCAGCCGACCAGCTGACACGTGCTGCCCAATCCAGGCTACTCCGGGGGTTTTAAAAGGCAAGCGGGACTCTGACCGAAGCCTCTTCAGCCTTCTGCAGCTCTCCCAGGAGGGATTAGAGCTACCGCCGACATCACCGCTCCCCCAGCCGACCAGCTGACACGTGCTGCCCAATCCAGGCTACTCCGGGGGTTTTAAAAGGCAAGCGGGACTCTGACCGAAGCCTCTTCAGCCTTCTGCAGCTCTCCCAGGAGGGATTAGAGCTACCGCCGACATCACCGCTCCCCCAGCCGACCAGCTGACACGTGCTGCCCAATCCAGGCTACTCCGGGGGTTTTAAAAGGCAAGCGGGACTCTGACCGAAGCCTCTTCAGCCTTCTGCAGCTCTCCCAGGAGGGATTAGAGCTACCGCCGACATCACCGCTCCCCCAGCCGACCAGCTGACACGTGCTGCCCAATCCAGGCTACTCCGGGGGTTTTAAAAGGCAAGCGGGACTCTGACCGAAGCCTCTTCAGCCTTCTGCAGCTCTCCCAGGAGGGATTAGAGCTACCGCCGACATCACCGCTCCCCCAGCCGACCAGCTGACACGTGCTGACCAATCCAGGCAGGCCCCTGCATTCAAAAGGAGGATCTGACCGGCGCACCCGCGCCTTGCGGTCCCGCGCCTGAGGGCCGCGCAAGAGGGCCCTTTGGCACGGCCCTTAGGCTAAGGCGCTTAAAGGCTCTACAATCGGGTACAGGAACAACGAAGAAATACTTAATAACAACGCCAGCAACTACACCTAAGTACAGCTGAGCTCCCCCAGGGTTGAGCTCGCGTACCTCCTCCTCAGTGCATAACCTCAACTGCAGCAAGTATACTCTCTTCAAATACTATTAATTGGTTTTACCCTTTACAACCTATATACTTGAAGCTCACCATACTCTATATTATCAATCTACTCAACTGTGCTCATGCAGTGATGTCTCAATGCTAACTATTTGCTCTGTAATATATTAGTTACTATTGTTAGTAACCTTCCCATAATTAATTGTATCTGTAACATACCTTCCATTTATTACTGCTGTCAGTAGCTTACACAAAACTCTTTACTGTTAGTATTAACATTCCTACATATTATTACTGTTGTCAGTAGCTTTTATTACTAGTGTCAGTAACATTCATTCAAGTTTTACTGTTGTCAGTAACTATTACACACTTTAATACTGTTGGCAGTAGAATTCCTCCAATTATTACTGTTGACAGTAAATTTGCTCATTACCCTCAAACACCTTTGACTTACTTATAACTTCTCACTGTTTGATTTCATTGCCTTATCAGGGAACATTCTCTGACGCAAATGCCCTATCTGGTATTATCATAACCTGCCTAGTGATATACATTGTTACCAAAATTGAACTTATATCTAACTTAATGTTAGTTCAATTGTTGCAACAAAATATATTGTTTCCAAAATTGAATAGCTTACTTATTCATTGTGGGCTGCTCTTCTTACACTTACTATACAACTTTCAATCTTATACCTTATTCAAACTACCTCACACAATATAATGAAACACTCACCATGATTCTAAAAATATCTTACACCTGCATATTACTAACATTCCTAATTGACCTAACACTAAGCCTCAACAGTAAAAACCACATGTCAATTCCTATAATATACACTCCTAACCGAAACAACCCCCATATTGAACACTATTACCCTCGTAATCAAGCTAAAATCAACTACCACAGACTCATTCAAATAAAACAGACTAATTCATCACAATCAGTCAAGATAAACAACCCCCATTATGCTACATCATTATCGTGCATCCTAATAAACGCACGATCATTGAAGAATAAACTTCCAATAATCAACGACTTGCTATCCGACTCTAAACCAGATATATTATGTATTACAGAAACATGGCTCTCTGATACTGACACTGTCTTCCTAAATCAACTTGACAACTCAAACTATGACATTACTTACACACACAGATCCAACAAAAAAGGAGGTGGTGTACTAATTATGACAAATAGACATCTAAAAGCTAAGATGATACAATCTAACACTTCCAACAACATAGACACTCTCATAATAAAAATTGGCCCACTAAGAATCTGCTTAATATATAGACCTCCTAACCAAAATGCAGATAGTTTGCATTCCCTGATTGAACTCCTTAACACATCATCTGAACAAAACCCTCTAATTATGCTAGGAGATTTCAACCTTCCCTCACTCCCTATAACTGAATCCAACCTTTTTCTGGAAACCATATCCGACTTAGACTTCCATCAAATAATAAACATACCAACTCACACTAAAGGAGGCACTCTAGACCTTGTCCTCCTACCCTACTCACTTATCAAACTTTTCAATTCAAACTCTTTAGAATGTACCCAAATACCCTGGTCAGACCATCACCTTATCAAACTAAACATCACATATTATACTAACTGTGCCATAAAACAAACAAGAAGTGACCAAACAATAAATTCAAGAAATTCAATGAAACTGAATTTCTGGACTCAACAATACCTCACCTTTCTTCATCTCCAACAAACCTAGATGAAGCGGTCAAGAATTGGCATACCACCATAAACAATGCAGCCAAGATTAATCAAATCAATAAAAATCTAACTTACTCAAAAAATAACTTTACCCCATGGTTCAATAGTACATTAAAACAAATGAAAAGAGAACTAAGAAAACTAGAGCATAAATGGCGCAAAACAAAATCCACTATCCACAAAGACTTATACTATAACCATCTAACAAAATACAAGAAAACCCTAGACTGTTCAAAGAAAAATCACTATGCAACAATCCTTTCAAACTCATTTAATAGACCAAGAGAACTATTCTCCATTGTTAGTAACCTGACTAATAACTCTCAAACATCCAGCAAGGAAATTACTGACATATCAGCACAAACCTTAGCTAATTACTATCAAAACAAAACAAAACTACCAGTTATGACTCTTGACGCTATTCATATTCCTCCTCATCTCCTGGATGAATGGTCTGAATTTCAACCTATGTCCAAAACAACTTTAAAAAATATCATTCTCAACCTTAACACCACTACCTCTTACCTTGATCCTTGTCCAGTAATATGGATAAAAAACACACTTCCAATCCTTCTATCCTTCTTACTCCCCATTGTTAATCTCTCCCTACTCCAAGGTTACCTCCCGCCCACACTTAAACATGTTCAAATCAGACCAATTCTTAAGAACGGCACACTCGATAAAACTTCCCCAAAATCATACAGACCCATCTCTAGTATACCGTTCCTCGCAAAAGTAATAGAAAAAACAGTACAATTACAGACACAGGAATATATAGATTCATCCTATCCTCTTGATGATCAACAATATGGATTTCGGCCCAAATATGGAGTAGAAACACTTCTTACAGTTTTAATGGATGCCCTATTAAGAGGAATTGACAATCACAAGCAGGCATTTATCCTATTATTTATTGATATCTCGGCTGCTTTTGACAGTGTTCACCATGCATTAATGCTTAATAACCTGAGACAATTAGGTATAAATGCCACAGTTCATAAATGGTTCACCTCCTATCTAAATAACAGAACCCAAAATGTAAGAATAGGCAATCAAACTTCGGCTTCATACAAACTTGAAACAGGATTACCACAAGGATCAGCGCTATCAGCCTTACTATTTAATATATACATAAAACCAGTTTGCAATATCTTCAAAAAATTTGGTGTACTCTATCATCTATATGCAGATGATATCATGATGTACATCCCGTTCACGATCCCTAACTTACCAACGAAACTCCTGTCAGATTGCTTCGATGAGATCACATCCTGGCTAAACGCCCATAATCTACAAATAACCACTCAAAACCTGAAGTGCTAATAGTTACTAAAAATCAATCTAACACTCCCCCAACACACATAACGCTACAAAACCAAGAAATTAAAATAAAAAATGAAGTAAGATATTTGGGAGTTATTCTAGATAGACATCTCACAATGGACACCCATATTAGAAATACTACAAAGAAATTTTATTTCAAACTTAAAATCCTTAAACAACTAAGACCTCTTGTTTATATACAAGATTTTATCAATATAATTCAAGCTACCATAACCCCTCACTTTGACTTTGCTAACTTATTTTTATTAGGTACTACAAAACAAAACATTAAAAGAATTCAACTTTCACAGAATGCAGCAGCTAGAATAATAATGAAAGTACACGCACATCAACACATAACACCAATTCTAGCGTCCCTTCACTGGCTGCCAATACAAAGCAGAATAGTATACAAAACATTAATAACCTCATTTAAAATTCTAAATGACATGGCCCCAGTCACACTAAGCAACCTAATAAGCAAAGAACAATCAAAATCTACTCAAAGAAAAAACCAATTAAATAAACTAAAAACTCCTAAAGACTTCATAAAAGCAAATAAACTAACAAACAATAGAGCTTTTTCACATGCAGCACCAACAATTTGGAACTCTCTCCCAGATGAACTAAGAACATTAACCAACATCATTGAATTTCGTAAAAAATTGAAAACGCATCTATTCACTAAACATTACAATAATACAGATCATCCCTCAATAGACCTAGATAAAGGCTAACCTGCTTTCTTATGTGATATCCCATGACCTATGAAAATTCCCATAGCAGTAACGGTACTTCGCATTATGCTTAAGCCCTAAACAATGTATATCTGTATATAATGTATATAGTTTTGCACTGTTCTGTGCTAGTTAACTGTAATCATTTGTTTTCAAGTTTTATTGTCATTTAGTTATATGATGTTACATGTAAAACAAACTCTGCTTTGTCGATTGTTGTTTATTGTGAACCGCAACTGATGTATGGAAGATGCGGTATAGAAGTGATTGTTAAATAAATTGTTAAATAAATAAATAAATATTAAACCAGTACATTTCAGAGAATACTGGGGAAAGAGAACAAGTGGCAATGTCAAATAGGAATTACATAAACAGAATACCTCAGCTCAGTTACACATGCAGAACATAGACCATCACCAAACAAGGAATCGCAATTTAGAAACAGGAAGGCAATAATTAAACTGGGAACCCCAAAAGCCAAACTTGGAATGTACAACAACACTGTAGAAATAAAACTATAAATCAATTTCCTCTTGTACCAAACAAAGCGCAGACGTTAATGATGCACATTTCCCAGAGCTTTCATATTCCAGTTAATAAATTCAAAATAAAGAGATATCTTTCTACCTTTTGTGCATTTTTTTTCAGTTGCAATTGCTCCAGCCACTTTCTTCTGGTTTCTTCATGTTTTCTGCTAACTCTCCATCGTCTGCTGTCCATTTGTCCTTTCTTCTCTCTTCTAGTTTTCTTTCCATCCTCTCTCTCTACATCAGCTTAAACATACTAATCTTTCTCCTTTTGCTCTTTCCTCATTCTTATTTCATCCACACAAATTTTACCCCTCCATCCTCAATCCCCACTTACTCTCCCAATACCCGGCCAATTGTAGATTTTTCATCCCTCCCACACAAAATATTTTTCCCCTCTCCATTTTACTCTCCCAGCCCCATCCCATTCTCATCCTCCCCCAACATCAGCTCCCTTCTAGTTCCAGTCTCACCCAGCATCCATTCCCTTCTAGTCCCTGCATCAGCCCATTTCCAGTCCTAGCCCCCCATCAACCCATTTCCAGTCCTAGCTCCCCCATCCATTTTCAGTCTGAGTCCCTTCATCAGCTCATTTCCAATCCTAGCCCCCCATCAGCCCATTTCTAGTCATTTCCTAGCCCCACCATCAGCCCATGTCAAATCCTAGCTCCCCTCCACTCAGCCCAATTCCAGTCCAAGCCCCCCCATGAGCCTACTTCCAGTTCTAGCCCCTCCATGAGTCCATTTCAATTCAAGCCCCCACCACAGCCCATTTCCAATCTTAGCTCCCCCCCCAACAGCCCATTTCCAGTCCTATCCTAGCTGCTCCATCAGCCCATTTTCAGTCCTAGCTCCCTTCCCTCACAGCCCATTTCCATTCCAAGCTCCCTCCCCATCAGCTATTTGCAGTTCAAGCCTCCCCGTCCACTCAGTCCATTTCCAGTCATAGCAATCCCCCAACCCATTACCACTCCTAGCCCCCCATCAACCCACTTTCAGATAAAGCCCCCCCTATAACCCATGACCAGTCCTAACCCCCCCATCAGCCCACTTCCAGTCTTAACCCCATCAGCCCATTTCCAGTCAGCCCCCCATAGCCCATTGCCAGTCCTAACCCCCCCATCAGCCCACAGCCCATTACCAGTCCTAACCACATCAGCCCACCTCAAGTCCTAACCCCTCCCCATCAGCCCATTTCCTGTCCTAGCGCCCCCATAGCCCATTAGCAGTCCTAACCCCCCCATAGCCCATTAGCAATCCTAACCCCCCATCACCCTATTTCCAGACAGCCCCCATCAGCCCACAGCCCATTACCAGTCTTAACCCCCCCAGCCCATTTCCAGTCCTAACCCCCCCCCCATCACCCCATTTCCAGTCAGCCTCCATCAACCCCCAGCCCATTACCAGTCTTAACCCCCCCCCAGCCCATTTCCAGTCCTAACCCCCCCCACCCCATTTCCAGTCAGCCTCCCTCACCCCCAGCCCCTTAGCAGTCCTAACCGCCCCCCGCCCATTTCCCGTCCTCACCGCCCCAGCCCATTGCGAGTCCCAACCCCCCCCTCGCACATGGCCAGCCCTAACCCCCCAAGCACATTTCCAGTCCTAACCCCCCCCCCCAGCACATTTCCAGTCCTAACCCCCCCCCCCCCCCGCACATTGCCACTCCCACCCCCCCCCAGCACATTTCCATTACTAAACCCCCCCAGCACATTTCCAGTCCTAACCCCCCATCACCCCATTTCCAGACAGCCTCCATCAGCCCCCCAGCCCATTACCAGTCTTAACCCCCCCCCACCCCTTCCCTTCCCTTCCCTTCTGGGAAATTAAAAACAAAACAAAACCTGGCTCTAGCTGCTGCCGCTGCCACGTCCGTCGCAGCAGCAGCAGAATGGAGTGTCCCGCGGGGCCCCCTCTCCTCGTTGAGCCCTCTGCAAGGGCTTTCAGATTCGCGAAGGGAGAGTGCTCCCTCGCGTCTCTGTAAAGCCCGCAGGGGCTAATGGGAAATTTCCCATCTGCCCCTTTAGACGCGAGGGGCTGATGGGAAATTTCCCATTAGCCCCTGCGGGCTTTACAGAGACGCGAGGGAGCACTCTCCCTTCGCGAATCTGAAAGCCCTTGCAGAGGGCTCAACGAGGAGAGGGGGCCCCGCGGGGCACTCCATTCTGCCGCTGCTGCGACGGACGCGGCAGCGGCAGCAGCCCGAGACAGGTTTTTTTTTTTAATGTAATTTAAAAAAAAAAAAAGCAGAATGTTCTTTGTGCGGGGCCCCCTGAAACGCGGGGCCCTGTGCAAAAAACATTCTTGCTCAATGGACGGGCCGGCCCTGTTTTTCAGGGCATGAGGGGGATTGGTATATGGTCAAGGTTGCAGCAGCTATCATTTTTCATTGGTATTTACTGTATGTATAGTGTGCACCAGCATACTACTGTCTGTGATGGGCAGTTTAGGCGATGCACATTTTTCCCAAGGGGCATGGTGTCCATGGGAAGATCGCAGGGACAGGCAGGATCCAAAATGTATAACATTTCAGAATTCGGTGGGCATGGGAATATCTAACCCATTTACCTGCATCCGAGGCATGGGACTGGCTGGATAGCACTTGCACATGCCCACCGAACATGTCTATCTCCCCAATTCCAGCCCTGCAGACATGTCCAGACCTGCGTATGCAGTCTTAGGTACAAAGTGGACCGTTTTTAATTTAGACATGTCCATGGGCCGAACGTGCATGTTATGGAATTGGGTTTATTGTGAATAGATTATTGGCATCAGGCTATATTGCTTCCAGCTTGAAGCTGGCTATAATTCATCCAAAATTAAAGTATTGGGGATATGTCAGATTTGAATAATTGTTGTCCAGTTCCATTGTTACAATTTTTGAGTAAGGTAATTGAGTATGTGATATTTTTGCAATTACAGGATTTGTGGAGGGTCAACAGGTATGGTCTCAAACACAATCAGGTTATCAGCTGCATCATAGCACAGAGACTGTTTTGCTAGTGACAACAGATTCAGTCAGATTATGGATGGACAATGATTTGGACTGTATAATGATAGCACTCAATTTTTCTGCAGCATATGACACAGTCCTTCAATTATTATTGAGGATTGTTGAGGTGCTGGGAGTATGTGGCATGGCATTGTATTGGATTCAATCTTTTCTGCTGGATCATTGGCAGTGGGTGCTTTAGAAGTGGCAGATGGCATCAAAACAGCCAATAACGAATGGAATTTCACAAGGATCAGTGCTCTTGCAACTGTTATTTAACATTTATATGGCCTCATTGGGTCAGCACCTTGCTCCTATTGGGGTTGTGGGGCATCTTAATGCCAATGACATAACTTTGATGGTGCCTGTTGATTTCAGTATACTATAGATTTGGCTCTCTAAATGCTCAGTTGGAGGAGATATCGTGTTGCTGTGGAATGATTGCTTGAAGTTAAATTCAAAGATATGTGAATTTTTGTGGTATAGTAGGGGAAAGCATGTATTGCTTGTGTATCCTGAGGTTGAGGAGGTGAAATTAGAACCCAATAAGCATATAGGTACCTAGGCAGTGTTCTCCTCGATCCTCCCTATTGAGGGTAAAGGCTGAGGCAGAGAAGCACACATCCTAGAGATGAATGCATGGCAACTTGGACGGTGTCATTGAAAGCTTTCCTGAATCATGGGACAATTTTCTAAGGACTGTTGAGCAGAGATAATGTCCACCTATCCAAGAAGGGTCAAAGTGTCTTCTGCAGGCAGACTGGCTAACCTACTGATGAGGGCTTTAAACTAGATTCTTTGAGAATGGGTAATGAAAGCCCCCAGGTAAAAGAGGTAACATGTGGAACGCAGTGCACATTAATGCCCATAGTATGGGAAATAAGATTCTGGATGTTGAGCTTTAATGGAAAGAGGCTGACTTGGATTTAGTGACAGTTATGGAGACTATAGGCATCGGAAAGAGGTAGGCCACACGGGCACTGGCCAAACCAAAAATACGGCATGGCAAGCAGCAGGCTGCCCATGGGGATCCCATCCCCCATGGGCAGAACATAAGATATGTCATACAGAGTCAGACCAAGGTCCATCAAGCCCAGTATCCTGTTTCCAACAATGGCCAATCCAGGTCACAAGTACCTAGCAAGTTGCCAGAAAGACACACAGGTTCCACAGTGTTTGTCCTTGGGCAAGCAGTGGATTTCCTGGGTCCTTTTTAATAATAGTTTATGGGCTTTTCCTCCAGGAACTTGTCTAACCTTTTTTAAACCCAGCTATACTAACAGCTTTTACTACATCTTCCAGTAACGAATTCCAGAGGTTGATTATGCATTGAGTGAAAAAATATTTTCTCTGATTAGTCTTAAATGGGTTACATTGTAGCTTCATTGCATGTCCCCTAGTCGTTCTACTTTTTATGGTGTAAACAACTGATCTATGTTTGCCCATTCCATTCGTTTCATTAATTTAGAGACTTCTATAGTATCTCCCCTCAGCCGTCTCTTCTCCAAGTTTAAGAGCCTTAACCTTTTAAGCCTTTCCTCATAGGGATATCCTTCCATCCCCTTTACTGTTTTGGTGGGTCTTCTACATAGTAACAAGATGGCAATAGGTGCACCTGCTACTTTATGCAGGTCGCTCCTCCCTATGCCTTTGTATAGGGGTATACCCATCATTCCATGTAGATCACCCCTATTTGTTGAGATATAAGAGATAGTTATGCTTGTTTTGATTTTATCCTGTTGCTGTAAAGGGATCCACTGTGTCTGTCCCATGCCATTTTGAATTCTGCCACCGTATTTGCCCCCACCACTTCCATCAGGAGGCCATTCTAAGCATCCACCACCCTTTCAGTGAAAAAGTCTTTCCTGACATAGCCTTTCAGTTTACCCCCTTGCAGCTTCATATTATGTCCTTTAGTTTTAAAGCTTCCCTGTCTTTGAAAAAGGTTTGTTTGTCCATTAATACCCTTTAAGTATTTAAAGGTCTGTATTATATTTCCCCTGTTCCTCCTCTCCTCTAGCGTATACATATTTAAATCTTGAAGTCTATTCTCATACGTCATATGGCGTAGACTCCAAATCATTTTGGTCGCCTTCCTCTGAACCGTTTTCAGTCTTTTTATATCCTTTGTGAGATATGGCTTCCAAAAGTGAACACAATATTCCAAGTGAGGCCTCACCAGCGAATTCTACAATGGCATTAATACCTCCTCCTTTCTGGTGGCAATTTCTCTCTTATGCAACCCAGCATCCTTCTGGCTTTGCCACCACTTTGTCACACTGTTTCGCCACCTTGAGATCCTCAGAAACAATCACTTGAGGTCCTTCTCTTAGTCCATGCACATCAACCTCTCGCCCCCTATTACATACAATTTCCTTAGATTTCTGCAGCCCAAGTGCATGACACTGCACTTCTTCACATTAAATCTTAACTGCCAAGCATTAGACCATTCTTCCAGCTTTTGTAGATCTTTCTTCATGTTTTTCACTCCCTCAGAGGAGTCCACTCTGTTGCAAATTTTCATGTCATTTACAAAAAGACAGACTTTTCCATTCAGTCCTTCAGCAATATCACTTACAAATACATTGAACAGTACCGGTCCCTGGACTGATCCCTGGGGCACACCACTAATCACCTTATTTTCATCCAAGTGAGTTCCATTTACCATCACCTTCTGTCGTCTGTCATTCAACCAATTTCTGATCCAGTTCATTACCTTGGGACCCATCCCCAGGCTGTTCAGTTTATTGCTAAGACTCCTATGAGGAACAGTATTAAAGGCTTTTACCCAGTCAAAGAACTCAATCAGATTTATTTCACATAACTGTCCTTTGATAAAACCATGTTGCCTCGGATTATGTAACCTATTATTTCGAGAAGGTCTATTATTTTCTCTTTCAGGAGCATCTCCATTACTTTTCCCACCACTGAGATAAGGCTTACTGGCTTGTAGTTTGTCACTTCTTCCCTATTACCATTTTTGTGAAGAGGTACCACATCAGCCCTTCTCCATTCCGGTGGAACTTCTCCTGTCTCCAAGGATCTATTAAAAACATCCTTTAAAGGCCCTGCAAGAACTTCTCTGAGCTCTTTCAGTATCCTGGGATGTATCCCATCAGGTCCCATGGCCTTGTCCACTTTCAGTTTTGTAAGCTGTTCAAACACATCATCTTCTGTGAATGATGTTGTATCTGCTCCATTCCCATTTGTATATTTATCAATCACAGATGATCCTTTTCCAGGATTTTCTTTAGTAAAAACAGAGCAAAAGTATTTGTTTAGCATTTTCACTTTGTCAATGTCACTTTCCATGAATCCGTTCCCGGCACCTTTGAGTCTTACAATTCCACCTCTGATCTTCCTCTTCTCTCAAATATACCTGAAAAAATGTTTGTGATCATGGTTTAGATCTTTAGCCATCTTTTCTTCTGCCTTTGATTTTGCTATCCTTATTTCTCCTTTTTGTCTCTGTTAGCTTTATCCTGTATTCTTTTCAGTGTTCCTATGTTTGCAAACTTCTGAATTTTGTGAAAGCTGTGTTTTTTGCCTTTATTTGTGCAGCCATTTCTTTAGAGAACCAAATAGGTTTCCTTTTCCTCTTGTTTTTATTTACTTTCCTTACATATGTATCTGTTGCCCCTTTTATTGCCATTTTAGTTTATCCCACTGCAATTCCACTCCCCTTACCTCCTATGACCCTGCTAACTCCTGTTTCAGGCACGTGGCCATTTTACTGAAGTCAGCATTTTTGAAGTCTAGGACTGTGAGCTTCCTGTGATTAGAGTCTGCCTTTGCTTTTATCTCAAACCACACCATGTGATGATCACTGCTGCTCACATGGGCACCCAACCAGACATTCGACATGCTATCTATCTCTATTGGTGAGTATTACATCCAGCATCAAACTTTCCCTGGTCAGTTACATCATTGTCTAAGTAATGCATCTTGTAAGGCATCCAGATTTGCAGAAGGAATACTCCAAACCACATCGGGTAGATTAAAGTCACCCTATATAATCGTTTCCCCCTTCATGGCTTCCTTTGCAATATCAAGTCTCTATCAATTTTTTAGTTTAAGTTGGAGGCCTGTAGACTACACCAGTATGGATGACAGTGCCATCTCCACTTTCCAAAATAATCCACTGTGCTTTTTATTTTCCCCACGTCCCCTGCATTTCAGCAACTTTAATATTGCTTTTGACATATAGGGCTATTCCTCCTCATTTTCTGTCTTCTCTATGTCTTCTAAATAAATTATAGCCAGCTATGGTTATATCCCATTCATGTTATTCATTAAACCATTTTTATGTAATGGCCACAATGTCCAAGTTCATTTCCACCATTAGGGCTTCCAGGTCAGGAATTTTGTTGGCTAGGCTTCGAGCATTTGTGCTCATTGCTTTCCAGCATTTGTTGACTGGCTTGCCTGTATTTTACATGGATTTTGTTCTACACGCCTCTTCCCATTTGCCTTTGATGTATGGGTTAATATTGTGGCTGTTTCAAATGTTATTATGTTTTTGCTGCAAGTGACGTCTTGAACTTGTTCTTCTCCATCCGTCACCCCCTTTCCCTATTTTAAATGCCTGTCCACATACTGCCTGAAATTTTCACTTAGGATCCTTTTCCCTGCAACAGAGAGATGTAGTTCATGAACACAGTATAGACTCTGGTTGTTCCATCTGTTTTCCCAGTTGCCAATATATCTAAATCCTTCTTGTTTGCACCAGGTTTGGAGTCATGTATTAAAGTTGATTATGCGATGGAGCCTTTCTGCCCCTTTACCAAGAACAGGTAGAATTTCTCTACTATATCCTTTACAAATACAGCGACCAGAATTGCACACAATATTTGCTTTTCTCTGATCAGAGAAAGGCTGAACTTTTACAGAGCTCTGCTAGTGAGTGGATTTTTGCCTCCTGGGACATCTTACTGTGAGTTCTAGCAGTTTATTTAATTATTTACTGTTTGTCTAACTGTTGTTTGTTTAATTATTTAGTGTTTGTCTTAGTGGTGTGCAAGTTCAGCCTTCTCAGCTGTACTTACCTTGCCTCTCTCAATTAACTGGGCCTTGTGTGGTAGCCATTTTGAATTAATCTCTCTCCCCAGAGCCTGCTGTTTGTTAAGCTTTTCCTGTCCTTGCCTGACTGAGTGACTCCTCCCCCTGTGTGTGGTAGCCATTTTGAATTAATCTCTCTCCCCAGAGCCTGCTGTTGTTAAGCTTTTTCCTGTCCTTGCCTGCCTGAGTGACTCCTCCCCCTGACCCCCTCCCCCTGAGGTATCCTGTAACCTTGTTCCTGTTTTCTCCACGTGTGCATAGGCTGTTTTAGTTTGCTTTTCTCTGATCAGAGAAAGGCTGAACTTTTACAGAGCTCTGCTAGTGAGTGGATTTTTGCCTCCTGGGACATCTTACTGTGAGTTCTAGCTGTTTATTTAATTATTTACTGTTTGTCTAACTGTTGTTTGTTTAATTATTTAGTGTTTGTCTTAGTGGTGTGCAAGTTCAGCCTTCTCAGCTGTACTTACCTTGCCTCTCTCAATTAACTGGGCCTTGTGTGGTAGCCATTTTGAATTAATCTCTCTCCCCAGAGCCTGCTGTTTGTTAAGCTTTTCCTGTCCTTGCCTGCCTGAGTGACTCCTCCCCCTGTTTGTGTGGTAGCCATTTTGAATTAATCTCTCTCCCCAGAGCCTGCTGTTTGTTAAGCTTTTCCTGTCCTTGCCTGCCTGAGTGACTCCTCCCCCTGACCCCCTCCCCCTGAGGTATCCTGTAACCTTGTTCCTGTTTTCTCCACGTGTGCATAGGCTGTTTTAGTTTGCTTTTCTCTGATCAGAGAAAGGCTGAACTTTTACAGAGCTCTGCTAGAGAGTGGATTTTGCCTCCTGGGACATCTTACTGTGAGTTCTAGCTGTTTATTTAATTACTTACTGTTTGTCTAACTGTTGTTTGTTTAATTATTTAGTGTTTGTCTTAGTGGTGTGCAAGTTCAGCCTTCTCAGCTGTACTTACCTTGCCTCTCTCAACTAACTGGGCTTTGTGTGGTACCCCCATCCCCCTGCTGAGGGTTCAGGACAGGGTACCTTGTAACTGCCCTCTTTAATAGGACTTATCTCCCCCCCTCCCTCCCCAGCACCCACCCACCCCTGGGGAAATTGTAGTTTTATAGGTACTTGGACATCTTAGAGGAAAGGGGCTGCTCTCAGGTGCAGCTCTTAATCCAAATCAGTCATACACAGAGGACCTGTGATTAATTAGCTTCAGGTACACAGGGTGTATTAGGGGTATTAGATACACTTTTATTAGTATAAGCATCTACACCAATCCTTATTATATACCGATTTAAAAGACCTAAACACAAGCTTTAAACTAAGATGCAGTCAGAGGTCCAGCAACGAGATGGGGGTTCTCCAGTCTTTTGCATCGAGTGTCACATGTATGATTATCTCCCAGTTGGTGAGAGGTCCTACATATGCACTAAGTGCAGGGAGCTCTTTGCTCTCAGGGAACGAGTCCGTTCTCTAGAGGCTAGAGTAGCAGACCTGGAAGACATAAGAAAGACAGAGAAGTACATGGACGAGACCTACAGGGATATAGTCCTGAAGTCCCACCTCCAGTCTGGCAGCATCCCTGTTGCCATGGAGGAGAGAGGTCACGTGACAGGAGAGCATCACCCTGGTGTGGCAGGAAGTGATCCTGTAACTAGGACCTGTCCTCCAGGTGATGTAAAACCCTCTCGCACCGAGGACGTTTCTCCAGGGCCATGTCCCCATGAGGGGAGGGTCAGGACAGCTGTTATAGTTGGTGATTCAATCATTAGGAATGTAGATAGCTGGGTGGCTGGTGGACGTGAGGATCGCCTGGTAACATGCCTGCCTGGTGCGAAGGTAGCAGATCTCATGCACTGCCTCGATAGGATCATAGATAGTGCTGGGGGGGAGTCTGCTGTCTTGGTACATGTTGGTACCAATGACATAGGAAAATGTGGTAGGGAAGTTCTGGAGGCTAAATTTAAGCTTTTAGGTAGGAAGTTGAAATCCAGAACTTCCAGGATAGCGTTCTCCGAAATGCTTCCTGTTCCACGTGCAGGACCCAAAAGACAGGCAGAGCTCCGGAGTCTCAATGCGTGGATGAGACAATGGTGCAAGGATGAGGGTTTTGGATTTGTTAGGAACTGGGGAACATTCTGGGGAAAGGGGGGGCTCTTCCGAAGGGATGGGCTTCACCTTAATCAGGATGGGACCAGACTGCTGGCATTAACCTTTAAAAAAGAGATAGAGAAGCTTTTAAACTAGAAAATAGGGGAAAGCCGACAGTCACCCAGGAGCGCACGGTTCGGACAAAGGTATCCTTGAAGGATACTACCAAAAGCAGTGAGGTTCCAAAAGGGAGTATAGTAGCCCAAATGCCCTTGAGTAAGGAGCAGACAGAGCATAAAGATTCCCAATTACCCATGCCTACCAATAGCCAGATTAATATTAATAAAATACAGTCTCTAAAATGCTTGTATGCCAATGCTAGAAGTCTAAACAATAAGATGGGAGAATTAGAATATATAGCATTAAATGAGAGGTTAGATATGATTGCACTCTCAGAGACATGGTGGAAGGAGGATAACCAGTGGGACACTGTGATACCTGGATACAAACTATATCGTAATGATAGAGCTGAACAAATTGGTGGAGGGGTTGCGCTCTATGTTAGAGAGGGCATTGAGTCAGAAAGGATTAAAGTTTTGCAGGGAACAAAATATGCTGTAGAATCTCTATGGATTGAAATTCCATTTATGAAGGGGAAGGTGATGGCAGTGGGAGTATACTATCGACCACCTGGCCAGAATGAACAAATGGATGATGAAATGCTCAAAGAAATCAAGGAAGCTAACAAAAGCCACAACAGAGTAGTAATAATGGGTGATTTCAATTACCCCGGTATCGACTGGGACAGTGTCACAGCAGGACAAGCTAAAGAGATAAAGTTTCTAGATGAAATAAATGACTGCTTCTTGGAGCAGCTGGTTCATGAACCAACCAGAGGGGAAGCCATACTGGACCTAGTCCTTAGTGGAACGCCAGATCTGGTGCAAGAAATAAGGGTGTTGGGACCACTTGGCAATAGTGATCATAGTATGATCATGTTTGATTTAATCAGTGGAGGACAGATAGTAAAGGAATCCACAGTACTACCTTTTAACTTTCAAAAGGGTGACTATGATAGAATGAGGAATATAGTTCGGAAAAAACTAAAAGGAGCGGTTCCAAAGGTTAAAGACTTACAGCAAGCTTGGGTGTTATTTAAAAATACTATCCTCGAAGCCCAGACCAGCTGTATTCCACGCATTAAGAAAAGTGGAAGAAAGTCCAAAAAACTGCCAGCATGGTTTAAAGGTGAGGTCAGAGAGGCTGTTGCTGCCAAAAGAGCAACCTTCAGAAAATGGAAAAAAGAGCCAAATGATGAAAACTGGAAACAGCACAAGCACTGGCAAGTTAAATGCAAAGCATTGATAAGGCAGGCAAAGCGGGAATTTGAGAAGAAACTTGCTACGGAAGCAAAAACACGAAATAAAGACTTTTTCAAGTACATTCGTAGCAAAAGGCCTGTGAGAGAGTCAATTGGACCATTAGATGATAGAGGGGTAAAAGGGGCAGTAAGAGGAGACAAGGCTATAGCAGAGAGACTGAATGAATTCTTTGCTTCGGTCTTTACTGAGGAAGATGTAGGGGTGTTACCCAAGACTGAAGTGGTATTTAAAGGTGATACTGCAGAGGAATTGAGAGAAATATCGCTACACCGGGAAGATATATTACAACTATTTGATAAACTGAATAGTAGCAAATCACCTGGACCGGATGGTATACATCCCAGAGTGTTGAAAGAACTGAAATATGAGATTGCAGACCTGTTATTGGTAATCTGTGAACTTTCATTAAAATCATCTGTAATACCTGAAGATTGGAGGGTCGCCAACGTAACACCAATTTTTAAAAAGGGTTCCAGGGGTGACCCGGGAAATTACAGACCGGTGAGCCTGACGTCAGTACCAGGGAAAATGGTAGAAGCCATCATAAAGAACAAAATTACACAGCATGTAGATAGTCATGGCCTAATGGGAGACAGCCAACATGGCTTTAGACAAGGAAGATCTTGTCTTACTAATCTGATCTGTTTTTTTGAAGGTGTGCATAAACAGGTAGACAAAGGTGAGTCGGTTGATATAGTGTATCTGGACTTTCAGAAAGCTTTTGACAAGGTCCCCCATCAGAGACTTTTGGCGAAGCTAAAAAGTCATGGGATAGGAGGCAGTGTACTATTGTGGATCGGGAACTGGTTAAAAGATAGAAAGCAGAGGGTAGGGCTAAATGGCCAATATTCCCAATGGAAAAAGGTGAATAGTGGAGTACCCCAGGGATCTGTACTGGGTCCGCTACTTTTTGACATATTCATAAATGACCTGGAAAAGGGAATAACTAGTGAGGTAATCAAATTTGCAGATGACACAAAACTGTTTAAAGTTGTTAAAACCCAAGAGGATTGTGGAAAACTGCAGGAGGATCTGGATAAATTGGAAGACTGGGCATCCAAATGGCAGATGAAATTTAATGTGGACAAGTGCAAAGTTATGCACCTAGGAAAGAACAACCCACACTATAATTACAAGATGCAAGGCTCCACATTAGAAACCACCACCCAGGAAAAAGATTTAGGAGTCATCGTGGATAACATGTTAAAAACCCTCCGCCCAGTGTGCAGCGGCGGCCAAGAAAGCAAATAGAATGCTAGGTATCATAAGGAAAGGGATGGAGAATAAAACAAAGGATATTATAATGCCTCTGTATCGCTCCATGGTACGACCGCACCTTGAATATTGTGTGCAATTCTGGTCACCGTATCTTAAAAAGGACATAGAGTTATTAGAAAAAGTACAGAGAAGAGCCACCAAATTGGTGAAGGGGATGGAAGGCTACTCCTATGAAGAGAGGCTAAAAAGGTTAGGGCTCTTTAACCTAGAAAAGAGGCGGCTGAGGGGAGATATGATAGAGGTGTATAAATTAATGAATGGAGTGGAATGGATAAACGTGGATAAATTGTTTACGCTATCAGAATATAGAAGGACTAGGGGGCATGTAATGAAGCTACAGGGTAAACTATTTAAGACAAATAGGAGAAAATATTTCTTCTCTCAACGTGTAATCAAACTCTGGAATCTGTTACCGGAGGATGTAGTAAGGGCTGTTAGTATAGCTGGGTTTAAAAAAGGTTTGGACAAGTTCCTGGAGGAAAGGTCCATAAACCACTATTAAAAAGGGACCCAGGATATCAATGCTTGGCCTAGTACAAGCACTGCAGAACCTGTGTCTTTTGGGGAAACTGCTAGGTACGTATGACCTAGATTGGCCACTGTTGGAAACAGGATACTGGGCTTGATGGACCTCGGTCTGACCCAGTATGGCATTTCTTATGTTCTTATGTTCTTATGTTCTTATTCAAGGTGCGGTCGCACCATGGAAAAATACAGAGACATTATAAAATCCTTTGTTTTATTCTCCATTCCTTTCCTTATGATTCCTGGCATTCTAATTGCTTTCTTGGCCTCTGCTGCACACTGGGTGGACGGTTTGAATGAGGTATCCACGATGACGCCTAAATCTTTTTTCTGGGCGGTGGTTCCTAATGTGGAACCTTGAATCATGTAACCATAATTTGAGTTGTTCTTTCCTGGGTGCATAACTTTGTACTTGTCTACATTAAATTTAATCTGCCATTTGAACATCCAGTCTTTCAATATATCAAGGTTCTCTTGCAATTTTTCACAATCCTCTTGGGTTTTAACAACTTTGAATAATTCTGTGTCATCTGAAAATTTGATCACCTCACTCATTATTCCCATTTCCTGGTCATTTATGAATATGTTAAAAAGCAGCGGACCCAGCACAGATCCCTGGGGTACTCCACTATTCACCTTTCTCCATTGGGAAACTTGGCCATTTAGCCATACTCTCTGCTTTCTATCTTTTAACCAGTTCTGATCCACAATAGTACAATGCCTCCTATCACATGGGTTTTTAATTTGGCCAAGAGTTTCTTATGAGGGACCTTGTCAAAGGCTTTCTGAAAATCCAGATACACTATATCAACCGGTTCACCTTTGTCTACCTGTTTATTCACACCTTCAAAAATTAGTAAGACAAGACTTTCCTTGGCTAAATCCATGTTGACTTTCTCCAATTATTCCATGGCAATCTACATGTTCAGAAATTTTATTCTTTATAATGGTTTCTACCATTTTGAATCGTACTGACATCAGGCTCACTGATCCGTAGTTGCCCGAATCACCCCTGGAACCCTTTTTAAAAATTGGAGTTACATTGGCCACTCTCCAATCCTCAGGCACTATAGATGATTTTAATGATAGTTCACAGATTAATAATATTAGGTCTGCAATCTCATATTTCAGTTCTTTCATCACCCTCGGATATACACCGGTCCCTTTTATCAATATTTCTTTCAATTCTTCTGATGCATCACCTTTAAATACCATTTCAGGCAGAGAACATCCTGCATCCTACTGACTGATATCCAGCTTACTACTACTAGCCAAACCATAGAAAAAAAAGTACAAATGCAGTTACAAGATCATGTAAACCTACATGTCCCATTGGATCATCACCAATAAGGTCTCAAACCCAATCATAGAGTAGAAACCCTCATGACATCACTCTTTGGCAGCATAATCAGAGATAGATAACATCAAGAAAGGGGTCATACTCATCTTCCTAGATATATCAGTGGTATTTGATAGCATAAGATACTCCTACAGCCCCTACAAGAAATTGGCCTCCACAACATTACAATAGAATGGTTCCAATTGTACCTCAAGAATAGACAACAGCAAGTCACAAATGGAAGGAACAAATCCACTTTGTTTACGACACTATAAGGCATAACACAAGGCTCAGCTATTTCATCACTACTATTCAACCTGCATATACATCATAAGAAAACACAGTATCCAATACCAGCTATAAGCAGATGATATAATGATCTATAACCTCATAGACATAAACACACTGGACTACATAACCATAACCAACTGCTTGGAAGAAATGACCATATGGCTAAATAACAATAACCTAACCATAAATTACAAAAAGACAGAGGCTATCCACATCACCAGGATTATAGCATTTACTCTCCCAAACATGATCAAACTGTCAAGCGGCAGCATAACAGTAAAGAGTCAGATAGTCAGGAGTTATGCTGGGCCAAAACCTGAACCTACAGTCTCATGTAAACACCATCATCAGGAACACCTACTATAAGACGAAGGTCATTCGAAAATTAAAACCACTACTCAACAAAGACGACTTCTGAACTGTTTGTCAAGCTATCATCACACCAACTCCTGACTTCTGCAACTCAATGTACCAAGGCACCCCAAAGCACACCATCCAACCACTTCAGCTGGAACAGAATACGGATGCTCAAACTATCACAGTTTCAAACAGACATAACCATATTACATTATCCTGAACCAATTATACTGGTTACCAATACGCTCCCACATCACTTTCAAAACAACACTCAATATATTCAAAATAATCCATAACATCAGCAGATAGCTAGCCTGCAAAAACTAATCAAAAGAGGCCCTCACAATCGATCCAGCAGAAACAAAAACAAAAATCTACTAACACTACCCAAGGCATTCTCAAAAACCAAAGTAGCAAAGTTCCAAATGCGTTCAATTAAAACAGATAGGCAAAGTAGAGCTTTCAATCTAACAAGCAGCGGCACTCTCTATTTTGCTCAGTACGCGAAATAAGGTCTCAGACTTATAATGCACTTAATCTAGACATGCATCTGTTCATATAGTGCTATAGTTGCATCAATGACCTTCTGATTTAATAAACTTTCGCTACTGTGCAAACTGCTCAAACTTGTACTGGATAGACAAGGACTTAGCTTTGTCGCTCCACCGAATCTTCACCAGCCCACAAAGCGGATCCCGACGCACTACTCAGGCGCCGCAAAGGCGTTTCAAAATCTCAATTTCATCAGGAGATCCGTTCCCGTGTTCTAAAATACAAACAACAAAAAAAACCAAACAAAAAACCAAAATTATCTACGTGCCTCTCTCTACTCCATAAAACATTTTAAAAAACCAGTAAAGAGGACTTCCGGTAGCATGGTGAGCTGAGTGGGTCACAGCCCTCTTAGCTCCGAGGCCCGTTCTCTCTCCTCAACCACTGAACTTGCTTTGACTGCCTTCTAACTATTCGGAAGTGGGAGAGCAACTTTATCACGGATCGGAGCTCCGTTGGGTTGCGAGAGTATCTCGGGGAGCACCTTGCATGGCAACTAAAACCTCCCGACGGGAGAAGCCACGTGGCAGAGAGGCCAAAATGGCGGAAGGGGTTTCGGATGGATTGATGCCGGTGACCACGGCGGCGATGGTGGCGGAGGTTTCTAAGGCGGTGGTGGATGCACTGGAGGACCGCCTGGGAGGGCTAGCGACACAGATTAATGCCGTGGCACAAGCGGTATCGGATTTTACCTGCCGCGTGGAACGGGCGGAAAACCGCATTGGCTCTCTTGAGGACTTGCAGGTGCGGGATGAGGCCCGGCTCAAGAAACTGGAGGAGGCCTTGGCCAAACAACAGGACAAGTTGGAAGATCTGGAGAACCAGAGCCGACGCAACAATTTGCGTTTCATCGGTATCACTGAGACGGTGCAGGATAAAGATCTGAGGCACTACCTGGAGAAATGGATCCCTGAACACTTGCCCCTGGATGGTGAGGTGGGGAACATCGTCTTGGAACGAGCACACCGGCTGGGGCCTTATCGGGCCGGTGATAGTAGGCCGAGGGCTGCCATTGCTCGTTTCCTGAATGCGGCGCAGAAAGAGGGAGTCCTGCGGGCCTCACGTCAGTCCCGGCGCTCGGGAGCTAATGTCTGCAAGGTTCTAATTTTTCAAGATTACTCAGCCGGGGTCGCGCTGCACCACAAGGCCTTCAAGGACGCCTGCGGCAGGCTGGTGGAGAAAGGAATCCTGTTTACCTTGGCTTACCCCGCAACGTTGAGAGTGGACTGTGAGAGCGGCCGTCGGGTGTTTTCTTCGCCGGAGGAGGCCCTGGACTACTGTAATGGTCTCGGCTGATCGTTTGGGGCCGGGGAGGCCGTGAATGTTCTGCTTCTTCTGGCAGTGCAGCTCTCCAGACCAGACACTTGCAGAGTTTTCTCTACGGGGCCTGGGATGCGCTATGTATATTTCAGCGCGTGGCCTGGATGTAGTACTTCTCCTTCCAGGAGTGCGGGCTTAAAGCTCGCCCTTGCACGGGCCAGTCTATTTGAGGGGTCGTTGATACCCCCCACCCTATTGCAATGTTCTTCTGTACTATTTTGTGCAGCATGTTAGCTTGTTTTTGAGCCTGTTTTAGTCTGGGGGGCATTTCGTTTTCTTTTTTCATGTTTTTTTTAATCTTTTTGGGTCCTTTCACTGTGGTTTGGCTGATGTTTCTTTCATTCTAATGTACTTTTCTTTGCGCCCCCTCCCTGCCTGTTATCCTTTCCTTTCCTTTTTTGTTTTTTGTATTGTTTTTTTTTTTCCTTCTTCTTTTTTTTTGTTTTCCAATGGAAATGGAATTACATTTTTTTGTTTTCCAATGGAAATGGAATTACACTGCTATGTACTGATTTGTTTAACTTTGTTTGGTACTTATCAATCGGTACGGTGTGGATTTGTTTACTATGTTTCCTGCTGAGTTGGTAGCTAGAGGATTATGTGTGGGGTTTCGGGGGGGTTTGTTCTGGGGAGTGTAATCGGGGGGATGGAGGGGGGAGGGTCCCTTAGTGTCCTCGGGTGCTTAGGGTGAGGCGTGTTGTCATAGCATTTGGCCCGCCTGCCGCGTTTAGGCTACGGACCCTATGCTTGTCGGGAGGGTTGCTGGCCTGTGCTTCCTTTGTTCTGTAGTCATTGGGGCACCGGGGGAGGTGGGCTGGGGATTTGATTTTGCCGTCTGGTCCTGGAACTGGGAACCGCGAGCTGCAGCCCCGGGGAAGGGGATGGGGGGGATTCCCCTGTGTCTCTCTCCGCCTCGTACTCTTGGGGCTATCATGGCTACTGATGCACGTCCTCCTGGGTGGGGCCTAGCGTAGGGACCCTGACTTTTTGTTGCTTTGGGGGGGGTTTGGATCGCTGCATTCAATTAGGGGGAGTGGTCTCCAGTTTGTAGTGGGTGGTTGGGCGTGAAGCTTGGGTTTGTTTAGGGGCTTCTGGCGACAGGCAGCGTAGGGTTCGTTAGACTAGTCTAGTGGGGGGGGAGGGGGAGGGCCTTGCATGCGTAGGAAGTCATGGTGGGGCCAGAGTGGATAGTCTGGTGGCTGGTGGTTGATAGGGCAGTTGGGTTGTACTGGGGGGGAGGGATGGGGGAAGGGGGGGGTTGGGTTAGTAGGAGGGAGGGCTTGCTCCAGGGGGGGGCTGGGAATGAATGTTACTTGCAGGACTTGCTTGGGGCGTTGCATGGGTGCCTGTGGTTGTGGCTGTGGCTGTGGATGTCTTGGATTGGTCGGATGTTGATGGTGGGGGGACCCTAGGCTGGGGGGGTCTCCACCTGGTAGAATGGTGGGTTCTTTTTCTCTGGGGACGCACCTGGAGCATAGATCCTGGGTAGTGACACCCGCTTTGCGACTTGGAACGTTTGTGGACTGGGTTCCCCGATTAAGCGTTATAAAGTGCTTCAGCATTTGAAGCGTCTGCGACTTAGTGTTATCATGTTACAGGAAACGCACCAGTCGGAGGCGAAGCACGACAAACTGTGCAAGGGTCCTATTTCTCATGTATATGGGGCCCCAGCTGTGGGGAAGAAGCGGGGTGTAGCTATATTAATTGCTAAGTCTGTCAACTGGGTTGAGGAGCGCGTGGCCGTTGATCCGGAGGGAAGATATGTTTGTGTGTGGGGGTTGTTAAATGGCCGGAAAGTGGCTATGTGTTCGGTTTATGGGCCCAACGTGTATGAAGCTGGCTTCTACCAGGCTCTCGCTCGCATCTTGGCGGATACTTGGGGATATCAGGTCGTATTGGGTGGGGACTTCAATGAGGTGTTGAATGTTGCTTTGGACCGCTCTGGCAGGGGTGGGGGTGGGAGTCAGCGGACCCGCAGATGATTGTGGGGGATCTGTGAAGCGCATAAGCTGTTGGACATTTGGAGAGTCTTCCACCCAGGGGAACGAGATTATACTCATATGTCTCGGGCGCATGGGACGTGGTCTCGCATCGATTACTTTTTGATTTCGGACTCGCTGTTTGGGCGGGTTTCGCGGGCAGAGATTGGGTCTTCTATCCTTTCCGATCATGCGATGGCCATCTTGGAGTTCCGCGATAGTGGCTCTTGTCGGAATCGGCTTTGGAGATATCCCTTAGATCTTAGTGGGGATGCGCAGTTTGAAGCGCATCTACGGCAATGCTGGGGGGACTATGCGTCACTTAACGCTCAGCCGGGGATTTCTCCCGCTCTTTTCTGGGAGGCGGGTAAGGCGGTTCTTCGTGGAGAAATTATCAGTTATCATAGCCAGCGGTGCAAGCGGTTGAACCAACGGATCCTTTTGTTAGAAAGGGATCTGGGGAGGGCTCGGAGAGTGGTAGCAGGATACAAGTCCACAGCGAATCAACGTAGGCTGCGGGAGCTCCAGCTGGAGCTGGAGATGCTTCTCCATAGAAGAGCTCAGAAGTCAATGTTGTATTATCGGTATAAATTATACCAGCACGTCAATCGGGCAGGTAAGCTGTTGTCCTCCTTGGTGAGGCCCACGGGGGGAGCTCGGCATATAGGGGCCATTCGGCACCCGGACGGGACTCTTCGGCGGGATGCGGTGGATATTGAGGCTGTTTTTACCGCTTTTTTCCGGCAACTTTATGCGAGTGATGGTGATCGGGAGTGCAAAGGTCGGGTTTTTCTTGAAGGTTGTGCTTTACCACAGCTTGCCACTGAGCAGCTGCAGGTTCTCAACCAGCCCATCTCGGGGAGGGAGGTCCAGGAGGGTATCAAAAATTTGAAAAACGGGAAGGCTCCGGGAGTAAATGGCTTCCGTAGCGAATTTTATAAGATTTTGGGTGATGCTCTAGTGGTCCCCCTGGGGGGGTATTTTGATGATCTGGTACAGCGGGGGGTGTTCCCGTATGAGGCAAATAAGGCTTTGGTTACTATCTTGCCCAAACCTGGGAGGGACCCCCTTCTTCTGGGTTCATACCGTCCGATATTACTCCTCAATGTAGACATTAAGCTCCTAGCTAAAATTATGGCGGATTGGTTAGCACCTTTTTTGCCGACTTTGATCCATCTGGATCAGGTGGGTTTTGTGAGGGGTCGTCATGTGGCATATAATTTACAACGTATCCTGCTTTCCTTCTGTGCGGAGCACGTAGCCGGACGTGGCTCTTTACTTATTAGTTTTGACGCTGAAAAAGCGTTCGATAGGGTTCATTGGGGCTTTATGTACCAAGTTCTCGGGGTAATGGGGTTTACTGGTTTTTTGTGGACGTGATACAGTTATTGTATGCTGACCCGATCAGAGTCCTCCTGGTGAACGGGGATATGACCGCGGACTTTGCTATCCAGAAGGGGACTCGTCAGGGTTGTCCGCTGTCCCCACTTTTATTTGTTCTGACCTTGGAACCTCTCCTGCATAGGATTCGCATGGCCTCGCAATTTTGTGGTGTCCCGGTGGGGAGGGAGGAGTTTCGTGTTGCAGCCTTTGGGGGACCCGCACATTGGGCTACCTCATTTGCTACAATGAATACGGGAGTATGGGTTGGCCTCGGGGTTCAAACTTAATCTCGATAAGTCGGAAGCGATGTTATTAGGGTCGGCGGCAAGGCAGGGCTGGAAGGGTGACTTCCCTTTGAGATGGGCAGCCGGGTACTTTAAGTACTTGGGTATCTACTTGCCCGCGGACCTAGGAGACCTTTATCGCTTGAATGTCACTAAAGTGCTCATGGCTGTATCGCTCACGGTGGATAAATGGCGAGACTTACCGTTGTCCTTGGGGGGGCGTGTAGCCCTGTGCAAGATGACCCTCTTCCCAAAGCTCCTATATCTGCTCCAAACGCTCCCGTTGTTCTTAAAGCACTCTGATCTTCGACGCATGGAGCGGTTGTTTAACAGGTTCCTTTGGCAGGGCCGCCGACCTAGGGTGCATCTGGAAATTCTTAGTCAACCTTGGGAGTTGGGGGGTCTGGGTCTCCTGGATCTACGGAGATACAATGTTGCTTGTTTGTTGCGGTTGGTCCGCGATTGGTTGTGGGATTTGGAGGACTATTCCCCTGTGGGGACGCTCACAGCTGCGGTTCAACCATTCCATCTGCTGTATCTTTTACATGCTCAAGCGGTTAGGGGGCTGGCGGGAGACCTCTGGAGAGTTGTCCTCGATCCTGTGCGAGCGGCTTGGAGGTTTTTTTGCACGGGCCGCCGGCTTTCGGCGTTTCACCTCCTCTAGTTTCACTTCGTATGTCTCCTCCCCTTCTTTAGATTTCAAATCATCTTGTGTATTCTGTATCTCTTGAACAAGATTCTCCACCACTGGTTTCAATGCGTCTACCATCAAGACCATAAGGTCTAAGGAACACTTGTTCAAGATCATATTCCAAACAGAGTTTGTGGAAAAGTGGAATATAAGGAGGTTCAATGTCAATTAAACAGGTACAACAGGAGACGATAGCTAAAAAATTGAAGAAATTGAAACGAGACGGTGCCGACTATACCTCTGGATATGTATATCCCTGGATGGATACCAAACATAAAATGAAGAAAAATAAGAAGCAAGTACGTTTTGATGATTCCTTGGAAGATTCATCCAACACGGATTCAAGCGTCTCTTCTAAGGAGGATTTTTTAGACAAAGGCAAAGGCAACACGAAGAAGAAGAAAAACGATGCAGACAGGATGATATCACGTTATCGATCTGGTCAACAGAAGAAGTGAATACATTACGATCCTCTCCAGAATTTCTAGTAGAGAATATCTCAGGGAAAGACTTATCGCATGCAGCATTGCAGATTCTCAATAAAGGCTTATCTTTTGTTCCTCGTATCTGTTTTGACTCTTTTCAATTCCATGTAGATTTTGAAAGATTGCTGCGGAAATTGCAATTGAAACATTATTTCTCTACAATTTCCCAAGTAGACAGGCAAGTTGGGTCCACTACAGCGCCAGATGAGGTTTCAAATTGTGTTCCGTTACCTTTACGCTCTAATTGGGTACCACCTATACCCATGCATCCAGCATTAGTTCCCTTTAAGGAGTTGGTTTTACGAGACCTCACGAATTTGGAAAGTACCACCAGACTGAGCAGAAGGGCTTTGACTAATGTTGAGAACCAGGCTCTGCGAGAACTTCAGGATAGAACTGACATAGTAATAAAGAGAGCAGATAAAGGGGGAGCTGTAGTGGTCATGGACTGTGGAAAATACTTGGAAGAAGCGTTGCTCCAGTTACAAGATAAAACAACTTATAAGGAATTATCGGAGGATCCGACACGAGTTCTACAGTTGGAAATTAGACAAATCACACAATGGGCATTACAAAATAAAAGAATTTCCAAAAAAGAATTTCACTATCTGAATGTCATCACTCCCACAACAGCAAAATTCTACACAGTCCCCAAAATTCACAAAAATTTGAGGAACCCGCCAGGGAGACCTATAGTGTCGACCAGAGGCAGTATACTAGAGCCTTTATCTACCTATTTAGACTCTTTCCTACGCCCGTTATTATCTACAATACCTTCTTATTTAAAAGACACAACACATTTCCTGAACATTGTGGAAGGGATGGCAGAATGGTCAGAGCAGTTAGATACCTTGCTCGTCACCATGGATGTTACATCCCTGTACGCTAACATACCACAGCAAGCAGCTTTAACAATAGTTCATCATACACTTACTTTAAGGGGGGATCTTTCCGTTCCACATATGGATTTTTTGTTAGATTTAGCACGCCTGGCAATACATCAGAATTATTTTATGTTTGAGGGCATATTGTACCAACAAATAGCCGGGGTCGCGATGGGCGCTACATGCGCTCCATCGATAGCGAATTTCTATATGAGTGTCTTTGAAACGCGTTGATTGTCGAATTCCCCTTTCTCACAAAATTTGATAGTTTGGAGGAGGTACATAGACGACATATTCTTACTTTGGAAAGGGACCCAAGAGCGGTTTTTAGAATTTTTTCAATGGATTAATCAGCGAGATGATAACGTAAAATTCACGTATGACTATCATAGGGACTGTATTACCTATTTGGATGTGCAGGTTAGTAGGGGCAGCCATAGGTGGCATACGTCAGTGTTTAAGAAATCCACGGATAGGAACACCTTTCTCCATTATACTAGTAAACATCCTAGACAGCTTAAAGAAGCTTCCTTTTTCGCAGTTTCTGCAATTTAGACGGAACTGCTCTGATGTTTAGGATTTTAAATGGTTGGCAAATGATCTTAGAAAATATTTTTTAGATAGGGAATACCCTAAGATAGTAATACAACGAGCCTACCGGAGGGCCCTTTATAATCATAGACAAGTGCTGTTGCAAATGAGATCGGTATCGGCGGGTTTACGAACAGATTCTGATGTGATTAACCTGGTAACAGCCTTTTCCCCAATGAGTTATCATATACAACGGCTTTTGCATAAACATAGAAATGTTCTTACAGTGGTCCCTGGTTTAACGGATAAGAGGATACGTTGTGTATGGCAGCGAGGGCGAAATTTGAAAGAATATTTAAGCCCTACAGTGCTTCCCGCTTTGGAGCCGAAGATTTCTGATGGTAGCCATAAGAAGTGTGGAAACTGTGATACCTGTGCTGTTATGTTAGAGTTGTCTCAGTTTAGGTATCAGGGGGCTAGTTATAACCTTCGGTCCCACACCACATGTAACTCGGAGGCAGTAGTGTATAGTATTTCATGTCCGTGTGGATTGATGTACGTTGGTAAGACATTGCGCCCCTTGAAGGTAAGATTAAGGGAGCATAGGAGTCGATTAAAGTGTCGTAGATCAGAAGCGCCGATAGTGGCACACTGCTTGTCACAGGGGCATACGTTTGAGCAATTACGTAGTTTTGTTATCGAACAAGTAACAGATGCTGTGGGGGGTAAGATTTTAGATGAAACCCTTTTGTTGAGAGAGCAGAGATGGATATATAGACTGGGCACGGTTTCCCCGAAGGGATTGAATACAACCATAGATTGGTTGGTTTGTACTTAAAGGACCTGTTTGGAAGGGGATTGAGATTGACAATAGGTGACCCTAGTGGATAGTGCAATATATGTTTCAGTAGATGTTTATAGTAGGGACAGTTTTCATCCAATCGTTTAGGTACATTAAATTGTTGCATGATAAATTAAATGATTTGGTAAGTTTGGTTAGTTTATGGAAGGGCGCAATACTCAGGTAAAGGGACAGGTGTCTGTGATTACGTATTCATTGGTATTGGTTTTTAAATGTAAGTGGGTAGTTCTATCTTGCATGCGCGGCGTCTTCGGTATACACGGAAGAGGATAGCCATGTTGATGATGAGTGCATGAAGACGCGGGCAGCATCGTTTTAGTGTAAGTACGAGTGTTTTACTGGTTTTTTTAAATGTTTTATGGAGTAGAGAGAGGTACGTAGATAATTTTGTTTTTTTGTTTGGGTTTTTTTGTTGTTTGTATTTTAGAACACAGGAACGGATCTCCTGATGAAATTGAGATTTTGAAACGCCTTTGCGGCGCCTGAGTAGTGCGTCGGGATCCTCGTTGTGGGCTGGTGAGGACAAGTTTGAGCAGTTTGCACAGTAGCGAAAGTTTATTAAATCAGAAGGTCATTGATGCAACTATAGCACTATATGAACAGACGCAAGTCTAGATTAAGTGCATTATAAGTCTGAGACCTTATTTTGCGTACTGAGCAAAATAGAGAGTGCCACTGCTTGTTAGATTGAAAGCTCTACTTTGCCTATCTGTTTTAATTGAACGCATTTGGAACTTTGCTACTTTGAAACGCGTTCAGTAATTGACCGAAAAGCCTTGTGGATTCTCAAAAACCAGTCAACTTCTAAGTGAGTGTTCTCACTTGCAGCTCCTGACCTATGGAACTCTCTATGAACCGAGTCCCGCCCTCCCTCCCTCCGTGTCTCCCTCTGTCACTTCCCTTCTCACATTCTCCTTGGCTCTCCTGAATTGTCGGTCTATCCGTTCCAAAACTCACCTTGTCCATGATCTTTTGACCCAACACTCCTTGGACGCGCTCTTCCTCATGGAGACCTGGCTTCGTGAGGGGGAGGACGCTCTTCTCAATCAATGCCTTCCCCCCGGTTATTCAGCGTTCCATACCCCCTGCCTTCGTCGTTCAGGGGGTGGGGTGGCTTTAATCTATCGGTCCACCCTTTCTTTCTCTTTAGTCTCACCCTCCCCCACTTACCCCGAATCCCTGCTAGTCCGTTCTAACTCACTTCTCCCAGTATTTTCTTCTTCTCTATGTTCCCCCGTCACTGCGTCCAGATCTCTGGGACTCCCTTCAGCTTACCCTATCTGACTCTGTTCTTTGTCCCCAAACTTGGTTATCTTAGGAGACTTCAATGTTCACCTGGCCCCTCCGCTCCGTTCCCGTGATAAGACCCTTACCTCTCTGTTTTCTGATCTGTCCCTCACACAACATGTAGACTGTCCTACCCATGCTTCTGGTCGAACATTGGACCTTGTTCTTACTCTGGACCCATCCACACGTACCTATTCATTCCGTGCCGGTCCCCTGGTCTGATCACCATTGTCTTCTCTTCTCCTTTCCTTTCTCAGTTGCTACCCTACTGCCTTCTCTTTCGGACCCTACAATCTCGATTGTTCGGCGACGCCTGACCCCCCATACCTTACGCTCTTTCCCTCCGGCCAGTTCTCTCTTTCCTCCTGATTTTTGTACTTTATCTGTTGATCATCAGGCTCGCACCTGGTCTTCTACGCTTTCAGCTGCCCTCGATGATCTTGCCCCCCTTTGCACCACCTCACTTCATCCCTCTACGCGGCATCACCCTGTCACTAACCTTCCTTTCCTCTCAAAGATCCTTGAAAAGGTCCTCCGCTTTCGACATGGTTGATCACCGCACTCTTTTGGCTCGCTTATCCGATTGTGGATTCTCGCCCCTTTCTATGTTTATGCAGATAATTTTCTCCATGCCATACAGAATGCTGCCGCCCGCTCAATCAGACGCCATCTTTACTCACCTCTTTTGCCAAGCCTTCGACCTTCCCCCTCCTGTACTTTGCCCTATCGGGCTCTTCTTTCTTTCTGTCTTTACCTTATTACCTCTCTTTCCTGTCAGTTTTTTGGCGTTCCTTTCTAACTTTATTTTCGGTAGCCTATAATTTGTATTGTACACCGCCCTGACGCTCCGGCCTGGGCGGTTAATCAAGTTATACGAATAAAGATAAAGATAAAGATAAAGAGGATATTAGAGCAATGGAGAGCAGTAAGGACTTCCAAAAAAAAGCTAACAACGTTCCTGTTTATTGAACATTTTAGCAGCGTCACCTAACATCAACTACATAATAAGCCACATACATCAAAAGACCGTGGCCTAAACCCAGGAACAGAACCCAAGTGATTCTCTTCCCTCCATCAGATTCCAACCTTACAAATGGTTCATGATGTTTAATATTGTAAATGGTTCAAGTTGTTCAAACCTCCATGCATGCCACACACCCCCCTTAAAATTGTTTAATGTGAACTGTTCTGAGTTGTAATATGAACCGCTTTGACTTAAGGATAAAGCGGTATAAAAAGAAACTTGTTAAATGAATAAATAAAAATGGGTAACTTCTCTACATCTTCCTTGGTAAAGACCGAAGCAAAGAATTCATTCAGTCTCTCCGCTATGGCCTTGTCCCCTCTTAGTGCGACTTTTACCCATCTATCATCCAATGGTCCAACTGATTCTCTCACAGGGTTTTTGCTACAAGTATACTTGAAAAGTTTTCATTATGTGTTTTTTCTTCCACGGCAAGCTTTTTTTCAAATTCTGTCTTTGCCTGCCTTATCAATGCCTTGCATCTAACTTGCCAGTGCTTAAGTTTTTTCCAGTTTTTGTCATTTGGCTCCTTTTCCCACTTCCTGAAAGATGCTTTTTTGACTACATCTTTAAACCATACTGGCAGTTTTTTGGCCTTCCTTCCACTTTTCTTAAAGAAGTAGAGAAGCCACGATCATAGCAAAGACCCTTCCTGTTCTGCCTGTGAGAAATCGGATCCCCGCAGGTAGAGCAGGAAGGATCTCTGCCCATGGATGGTGCTTGGGCAGAGCTTGGGGCGGTGCTTGGGCTCTTCCCAAAGACAAAGTCCTTCTGTTGTCTCTAACTGAGACATGGTTGATGGAGGACCATAACTGGGATGTAATTATACCAGGCTATAATTTATTCAGGAAGGACAGTACAGGAAGAAGGGAGGTGGAGTGGCACTATATTGAAAAAGTAATATTAAGGCTAGAGAATTGCAGGGCTTACAAAAGAAGGAGGATGCACTCTTGGACCAACTGGAAAGAGGGAATGCAGTAACCATATGCAACGATGTCTTGAAGGACTAGAAAGGGGGACTGTTACTTCTGAAGAGAAATCTGCAACTGTGAGTATATACTTCTGGTAATTTTCTAAAAAGAATTCTTTGTATTAAAGCTACTTAATCTGTGAACCCACTGGGTTTTTTTTGTTGTTGTTGGATCAGTTAGGGCCTAGTAGCAGCAATTAAAGTTTGAATTTAAAACACAGAGGAGAGCTTTCTGGTTACATTTCATACCCAGCAGAGAGCTTGTAGTTTAAATTTAATAGTCACTCAGGGCCAAGTAACAGCACAGTACTTTTAGTTTAAATTTAACACACAGAAGAGAGCTTTCTGGTTAAATTTAGTACCCAGCAGAGAGCTTCTAGTTTAAATTTCATAAGAAGTTAGAGCCTAGCAGCAGCTAAGAGCTAATTTAAATCAAATCAGAATTTAGCTTACCTCAGCAGCACAAGACAGGGTACTGTGTAGCAGCCCTCTTTTAATAAGTGTTATTTCCCTCCCTCCCCTGGGATAATCATAGCTTTATAGGTACTTACACATCTTAAAAGACAGGAGGTGCTTTCAGGTGAAGCTCATTACCCAAATCAGTCATACACTAAGGACCTGAGATTAATTAAGTTTCAGGTGAACAAGGTATATTAATCGTATTAGGTACAATTTTATTGGTATAAATACCCATAGCAACCCCTAGTAAGTTAGAACTTAAAGATCTAGACACAAACTTAAAACTAAGATGCAGACAGCAGTCCAGCAGCGGGATGGGGGCTTTCCAGTCTTTTGCATTGAGTGTCACATGTATGATTTTCTCCCAGTTGGTGAGAGGTCTTACGTGTGCACTAGGTGCAAGGAGCTCTTTTCTCTCAGGGAACAAGTCCGTTCTCTAGAGGCTAAAGTAGCAGACTTGGAAAACATAAGACAGACAGAGAGGTACATAGACGAGACCTACAGTGGTTTGTCTGCGCTTTGCTGCTACACAGGGATATAGTCCTGAAGTCCCACCTCCAGTCTGGCAGCACCCCTGTTGCCATGGAGGAGAGAGGTCATGTGACAGGAGAGCATCACCCTGGTGTGGCAGGAAGTGATCCTGTAACTAGGACCTGTCCTCCAGGTGATGTAAAACCCTCTCGCACCGAGGAAGTTTCTCCAGGGCCATGTGCCCATGAGGGAAGGGTTAGGACAGCCGTTATAGTTGGTGATTCGATCATTAGGCATGTAGATAGCTGGGTGGCTGGTGGACGTGAGGATCGCCTGGTAACATGCCTGCCTGGTGCGAAGGTAGCGGACCTCACGCGCCACCTAGATAAGGTCTTAGATAGTGCTGGGGAGGAGTCTGCTGTCTTGGTACATGTCGGTACCAATGACATAGGAAAATGTGGTAGGGAGGTTCTGGAGGCAAAATTTAGGTTTTTAGGTAGGAAGTTGAAATCCAGAACTTCCAGGGTAGCATTCTCCGAAATGCTTCCTGTTCCACGCGCAGGACCCAAAAGGCAGGCAGAGCTCCGGAGTCTCAATGCGTGGATGAGACAATGGTGCAGAGATGAGGGTTTTGGATTTGTTAGGAACTGGGGAACATTCTGGGGAAAGGAGGGGCTCTTCCGAAGGGATGGACTTCACCTTAACCGGGATGGACCCAGGCTGCTGGCATTAACCTTTAAAAAGGAGATAGAGCAGCTTTTAAACTAGATAATAGGGCAAAGCCGCGACAGTCGCCCAAGAGCGGATGGTTCGGAAGAATGTATCCTTGAAGGATACTACCAAAAGCAGAGAGGTTCCACAAAAGAGTAAAGTAGCCCAAATGCCCTCAAGTATGGAGCAGACAGAGCTTAAAGATCCCAATTTACCCATGTCTAACAATAGCCAAATTAACATGAATAAAATACATTCTCTAAAATGCTTGTATGCAAATGCTAGAAGTCTAAAGAATAAGATGGGAGAGTTAGAATATATAGCACTAAATGAAAGGTTAGATATGATTGGAATATCAGAGACATGGTGGAAGGAGGACAACCAGTGGGACACTGTGATACCTGGGTACAAACTATATCGTAATGATAGAGCTGATCAAATTGGTGGAGGGGTTGCGCTCTATGTTAGAGAGGGCATTGACTCAGAAAGGATTAAAGATTTGCAGGAAACAAAATCTGCTGTAGAATCTATATGGATTGAAATTCCATATAAAAGGGGGAAGGCAATGGCAGTGGGGGTGTACTATCGAGCACCTGGCCAGAATGACCAAATGGATGATGAAATGCTCAAAGAAATCAAGGAAGCTAACAAACGTTACAGCGCAGTAATAATAATGGGTGATTTCAATTACCCCGGTATCGACTGGGTCAGTGTCACGTCAGGACATGCTAGGGAGATAAAGTTCCTAGATGAAATAAATGACTGCTTCTTGGAGCAGCTGGTTCATGAATCGACCAGAGGGGAAGCCATATTAGACCTAGTCCTTAGTGGAACACCAGATCTAGTGCAAGAGATAAGGGTGTTGGGGCCACTTGGCAATAGTGATCATAGCATGATCGCCTTTGATTTAATTAGTGGAGGAGGGATAGTAAGGAAATCCACAGTACTACCTTTTAACTTTCGAAAGGGAGACTATGATAAAATGAGGAAAACAGTTAAGAAAAAACTAAAAGGAGCAGTTGCGAAGGTTAAAGACGTACATCAAGCTTGGGTGTTGTTGAAAAATACTATCTTGGAAGCCCAGACCAGCTGTATTCCACGCTTTAAGAAAAGTGGAAGGAAGTCCAAAAAACTGCCAGCATGGTTTAAAGGTGAGGTCAGAGAGGCTGTTGTTGCCAAAAAAGCATCTTTCAGGAAATGGAAAAAAGAGCCAAACGACGAAACCTGGAAACAGCACAAGCACTGGCAAGTCAAATGCAAGGCATTGATAAGACAGGCAAAGAGAGAATTTGAGAAGAAGCTTGCTGCGGAAGCAAAAACGCGAAATAAAGACCTTTTCAAGTACATTCGTAGCAAAAAACCTGTGAGAGAGTCAGTTGGTCCATTAGATGATAAAGGGGTTAAAGGAGCACTAAGAGGCGACAAGGCGATAGCGGAGAGACTGAATGAATTCTTTGCTTCGGTCTTTACTGAGGAAGATGTAGGGATGTGTTACCCATGACTGACGTGGTATTTAAAGGTGCGGAAGAATTGAAGGAAATATCGATACATCAGGAAGATGTCTTACAACTATTAGATAAACTGAAGAGTAGCAAATCACCTGGGCCAGATGGTATACATCCAAGGGTGTTGAAAGAACTGAAATATGAGATTGCAGAACTGCTATCAGTAATCTGTGAACTATCATTAAAATCATCTCTAATACCTGAAGATTGGAGGATCGCCAATGTAACACCAATTTTTAAAAAGGGTTCCAGGGGTGATCCGGGAAACTACAGACGTGACGTCAGTACCGGGAAAAATGGTAGAAACCATCATAAAGAATAAAATTACTCAGCATGTAGATAGTCACAACCTAATGGGAGACAGCCAACATGGCTTTAGACAAGGAAGATCTTGTCTTACTAATCTGATATGTTTTTTTGAAGGAGTGAATAAACAGGTGGACAAAGGTGAGTCGGTTGATATTGTGTATCTGGACTTTCAGAAAGCCTTTGACAAGGTCCCTCATCAGAGACTTTTGGCAAAACTAAAGAGTCATGGGATAGGAGGCAGTGTACTATTGTGGATCAGGAACTGGTTAAAAGATAGAAAGCAGAGGGTAGGGCTAAATGGCCAATTTTCCCAATGGAGAAAGGTGAATAGTGGTGTACCCCAGGGATCTGTGCTGGGTCCGCTGCTTTTTGACATATTCATAAATGACCTGGAAAGTGGAATAACGAGTGAGGTTATCAAATTTGCAGATGACACAAAACTATTTAAAGTTGTTAAAACCCAAGAGGATTGTGAAAAATTGCAAGAGGATCTTGATAAATTGGAAGACTGGGCATCAAAATGGCAGATGAAATTTAATGTGGACAAGTGCAAGGTTATGCATCTAGGGAAGAACAACCCAAACTATGGTTACACGATGCAAGATTCCACATTAGGAAAAAGATTTAGGCGTCATTGTGGATACCATGTTAAAACCCTCGGCCCAGTTTGCGGCGGCGGCCAAGAGAGCAAATAGAATGCTAGGTATGATAAGGAAAGGAATGGAAAATAAAACAAAAGATATTATAATGCCTCTATATCGTTCCATGGTGAGACCGCACCTTGAATATTGTATGCAATTCTGGTCGCCGTATCTTAAAAAGGATATAGCGATTTTAGAAAAGGTACAGAGAAGAGCCACCAAAATGGTAAAGGGGATGGAAGGATACTCCTATGAAGAAAGGCTAAAAAGGTTAGGGCTCTTTAACCTGGAAAAGAGACGGCTGAGGGGAGATATGATAGAAGTCTATAAATTAATGAACGGAGTGGAACGGGTAAACGTAGATCGATTGTTTACCTTATCAGAATATAGAAAGACTAGGGGACATGCAATGAAGCTACAGGGTAAACTATTTAAGACTAATAAAAGAAAATATTTTTTCACTCAGCGTGTAATCAAACTCTGGAATTTGCTACCAGAGGGAGAGAGGAAAAGATCTTCTTGCCTGAGAGCTGCCGCGGGTGTTCCTGGTCCGCGGAGCGGCGTTGCAGGTGGGAGTCGGGTCCCTGCCCGGTCATCAGCAGGCGTTGGTTGGTCGCCCTTGGGACTGAGGACCCCCGAGCCCTTTAAATTTTCAGCTGGTCTTGCAACACGGTGAGAGAGGAAAAGATCTTCTTGCCTGAGAGCTGCCGCGGGTGTTCCTGGTCCGCGGAGCGGCGTTGCAGGTGGGAGTCGGGTCCCTGCCCGGTCATCAGCAGGCGTTGGTTGGTCGCCCTTGGGACTGAGGACCCCACCGAGCCCCATAAGATCTGTTTGCTTCACACGCGGCTGCGTGTGCGCGGCCTGCGGGGGCGTGTCCGAAGGGGCGTGTCATAAGGGGCCTGACACGCTCCTTATGTGCTCCTTCGGTGTTCCTGAGGATATTTCTCTGAACACCGGTTTAGAAGTTGCCGGGTTCAATGGGGAAGCGCAAAGCGAAGATGGAGAACAGAGCCGTCGCTAAGGAGAATCAGCGAGGTAAGCTGAGCGGCCCCATGGACCGGCATCTTTTACCCCTGCCGCCTGCTAATCTGTCTTCGGAAGGGGCGTCTCTTAGCCCTGTACTCCGGACGCCTCCCCCTCTTCCTCAACCTCCTCAGTTTTCTACGCCTGTGGATTCTCTCGCCCTTGTTGTTCCCCCGACCCTACTCCCGGTGGACCCAGCTGATACAGGCGAATTTCCATCTTCTCCTACCCGTGAGGTAACTTTATCTGACATTTGGTCAGCGCTCCAGCAGATTGACTCCCGTCTTTCTAAAACAGTCTCCTCATTATGTACATTTACTCATTCTGTTGTTGAAAAAGTACAAGCTATTGATTCCCAGTTGGTTGCATTTTCTCAGTCTCTTGCCCGTGTTGATACTACACTCCAGTCTGGTAAGGATGTTAATGTTTCGCTTATTAAAGATGTTGCCTTGTTATCATGCAGACTGGAAGCGCTTGAGAATCAGCAAAGGGCAAGAAACTTACGTTTCTTAAATTTTCCTCATACCCATCTACTTTCTTTTGAAATTCTGTTGAAGAAATATTTTACTGAAGTGTTACATATCAGTGAGACATTGGATGTGGTTCAATTGTATTGTATACCTACTCTTGTTCCTGCTCTGCCGTCACAGGATGGGGTTCCCCCCCCCCTCCTGTTGATGTCTCAGTTGGACAAGATCTTACTGCTTTTTTTAGAAGATTCACTAGATCTCATCACCAAACGTTGTACATTGGTGGTGACTTTCAGTACTGAATCTCGTAAACTGCAGGTTCTTCGTGCTTATTTTAAGTACAAAGACGTTTTATTTTGTGGATTCAAAATGCAGGTGTTTCCGGATGTGGGTCGAACAACCCAGGCTCGCCGTAAGCAGTATTTGGAGTTAAGAACCCGGGTCATAGCGTTGGGTGCTTCTTTTTTCCTTAAATTTCCCTGTCGGTGTTTAATCACTTTAGAGGGTCAGAATTATGTATACACCGACATAGCGTCGCTGTGTCGGTGGTTGTCTGAGAAGGAGGTTAGGGGAGAGTAAACGGGGGAGGAATGATTTTGTTTAATACAGCTCTCTCATGTGGAGTATTTACTCCTTTTTGCTTTTATTTTCATTTAGTTTTTCGGTGTTTTTTTCCTCTCTCCATGATGTGTATCTTTATGATGAGTGGTATATTGTTTTCTTGAAGATTTTGTATCTCATAATATATATTTCTTTTTATTTGTATTGTACATTCAAGAAAAGCTTAAATAAAAGTTTAAAAAAAAAAAAAAAAAGGAATTTGCTACCAGAGGATGTAGTAAAGGCTGTTAGTGTAGCTGGGTTTAAAAAAGGTTTGGACAAGTTCCTGGAGGAAAGGTCCATAAACCATTACTAAGAAGTGACCGAAGATATCAATGCTTGACCCAGTACAAGCATTGTGGAAGTTGTGTCTCTTGGGGAAACTGCTAGGTATATATGACCTAGATTGCCCAATGTTGGAAACAGAATACTGGGCTTGATGGACCTTGGTCTTACCCAGTATGGCATATCTTATGTTCTTATGATATGCTACACAGACTTCCTTCACAGGCAGAATAGTTTCAGTATTTTGAGAAGTGCAACGCGCCTGTGAAGCTGTGCTCTTGGCGATTTTAGTAACGGAAGTGTTTTTACCATTGATATTAGTGACTTCAATCACATATTTATGTGCATTGTGAAGTCTTTACCACCACACACCGATCAGTGTGCCCTGACAACCCCTGATGAAGTACAACACGAAACACGGTCCTGTGTTGGGTTTAGGCCACCTGTAGATTTTATAATAAAGGTGTAGTGTGTGAACCTGCCACTCTTTTGTTTTTGGTTCTGTTGAATGGGATATCCATGCTGCGGTGTCATCTAGAAGTAAGGAGATCCTGGATTCTCTACAAGAAGAATTATTCTGGCAACTAGTAACAAAATCCACATGTGAGAGGGCCATGCTGCACAGAGTACTTATAAATGGGAAGAGTGTTTCTGATGTTATAGTGAGTGATCATCTTGCATTCAGTGATCAACAGATCATATGGTTTATTATTAGGACAAGAGCTGATATAGAACATTCAAAAGTTAGGGTCCTAGCTTTTAGGAAAACTAGCTTTGTCAAGATGGGACAATACCTCAAGGAGTTATTAGTGGGATGGGAATAGCTGGGGGATGTAGAGGTGAAACTGAAAGAGGATATTTTAAGTGCTGCAAACCTTTTTGTTAGGAAATTAAATAAATGGAAAAGGAAAAGGAGGCCACTATAGTTCTCAAAAGAAGTAGCTGAAAAGGTGAAGAAAAATAGGATTGCTTTCATAAAATACAAAAAGATCACAGAAATAGGAAGACAAGCATTAAATATTTGGTATTTGGAAAAGCTAAAAGAAGCTAAGAAAGTCAAGAAAGCAAAGATACTTTTCAGATATGCTAGGGAAAGGAGGAAGTGCAAAAGTGGTATTATCAGACTTAAGGGTGAAGGGGAGGAATTTGTAGAAGCTGATGATGATAAACATAATGGCTTAACAAATATTTCTGTTCTGTGTTCACAAATGAAGGGCCAGGAGCAGTACCTCAGAAAATACCGACAAATAGGAACAGAAGTGAGGTGGATCTTGAATAATATTCAGAAGACTATGTTCCCGATGAGCTAGCTAAACTAAAAGTAGGCAAAATGATGGGGCCAGGTGGGATACATCCAAGAGTTTTGAAGGAACTTAGGGAAGTTCCAGTGGCTCCACTGGCTGGCCTTTTCAATGCTTCTTTAGAGTTAGAAGTGGTTCCAGAGAACTGGAGAAGGGTGCATGTGGTCCCTCTACACCAATGCTTCTCAACCAGTGTGCTTAGGCACACTGGTGTGCCTTGGGAAAATCCTTGGTGCTGACAGCCAGAGATGTGGCTAGGCAATGGCTTATGAGGTGTTTTCCCCATCTCAATTGGACAGTATTCCTGAAAATAGCCATTTGCTTTCTGCTCTAGCCCTATCTTTCCCAAGCAGAATGCCGACCAGGGGAACACAGGGTAAGCTTGGAGCAGAACGAGCAAAGAAGAACTAGTCTGCCTCTTAATCTACCCTTCCCCTCCCGTCATTCCAGAACAGCAGGAAATGTTACTACTACTACTACTATTGATCATTTAAATAGAAGGACAAAGCATATGCTGTACTGCACAAATACATAAAGAAGATGGTCCCTGCTCAAAGAGCTCACAGTCTAGTCAAGATGGTCAGTACAAGACAGAAGAAACAAGTGGTAAAAGGGAAGGAGACAGAAGGAAAATAAGGGGGTCATTCTGAATAGCGGTATTGGATGAATAGCAGTGTTGGACATCCAGGATGTACGTCCAATCCCCGAACAGACTCTGGATGAGGGTTTGTGTGGGGAGCGCTGGACAGGGGTGGGAAGGGGAGTGCTGGAGACGGAGAGTGGGCAGAGCAGGGGCAGGACCCACGAACCCGGACGTACAGGGCCTATTCAAGTCATGGCCCTGTATGTGTGGGGAGGCCAAGATGGACAGGGGACTTATTTCACCTCAGAGGTGGAATAAGTCCTGAGGGCCAAGTCGATCAGGGCACACAGAACCCCTGAAGTGGCAGAGGAGCTGCAATGAAGGCCCCGCCATCCAATCACAGCCCTGGCTGCCCTGCCGAAAGTCAGGCGGCGGGGAAAGAAGAGCAAGAAAGGTGTCAGGCTGCCTGTGCTACTGCTGGGCATCCCGGTGCCATGGTGATGGGACGCCATGACACTGGCGCTCCAGCAGAAGCATAGGGCAAGCTGGCCAGGCAGGGGGAAGGATGTCTCCCGCAGCAGAATCAGGGCATGTCCAGACCATCCAAGTGCCACAATTCTGAAACCGCGGGAATGAATAGCTCCCATGGTTGCAGAATCGGGTGCGTTTGGGGCACATCCAATTTTTAGATGTCTGGATGGCTCAGACATCCCCCAATCTGAATTGGCCTCCACGGGATTAGGAATCAAAGGCATATTTGAAGAGGTAAGCCTTTAGCATGGATTTGAAGAGGGGAGAGAAGAGACTTCACATAAAGAAACAGGAAGTTTGTTCCAGGCATAAGAAGCAGTAAGGTGAAAAGATCGAAGCCTGAAGATGGCAGTAGAAGAAAAAAGCATTGAGAGAAGAAGGCCAGCTGAGGAGCAGAGGTCACGAGGGGTGGAGTAGGGAGAAAGAAGAGAGGAAAGGTAATGAGGGGCAGTGGAGTGAATGCATTTATGAATTAGAAGAAGAAGTTTGAATTGGATACGGAAGTGAAAGGGGAGCCAATGAAGAGATTTTAGAAGAGGAGTAATATGAGTGTATCGGGGCTGTGGAAAATTAGCTGAATGGATAGAAGATAACACCGAGGGAGACCAGCAAGGACTAGAGAATACGCTCTACACCAAAATGTAACCACTACTGTCCTTGTTCCAGTTCCAGTTCCTTGCTTTTCTATATTAGATGTAGGGATACAACGTTAATTTTCAGGTTAGTGATTGCAATGTGTGATCTAGTAGTTGTAAGCTTCCTGGAGTACCTAGAACTTAGTGCAAAGTCTCTGACTTCCACCTATCTCCTACACAGAATTTACATGTTGGGAATAGTTTAATTGTATTAGCTAATCAGTTTTTTTTCTGGTGTATAACTAATTGTCTTGTAGACAGGACATACCCACTGTTCTGAGGCTTTTGTATTGAACCCCAAAATATTTTGCAGTAGCTTTTAGATATAGTTTGAGAGTAGATTACTACATTTTTTCTTGGAGAGAATCCACTGGAGTCCCCTCATCCTCCCTACAAAACTGAACTGATCACTTACTACTAGCACTCCGCCCTCCCATCTGTAGGACAGCAGCATTTCTCAGGGGACAATTTTTCCATATGGGTTTTTCAAATACTATGACAGTAATGAACCTTACTCTTAAGCTAGGGCATGTGGAGGAGTCTTACTTGTGTGCTTCCTCTGCTGGCTTCAATCTGGTGTCTGTATGCGCAGAGCCCTGCCATTTTACATAACCTGCTAGCCTCATATATTCAGAAGTGAGATTGAATCCAGCAGAATGAGGCACCCACAAATTAAAAATGTTGCTCTCCTTCGGTTGGTGGGAAGCACTGAACAGTGAGAATCATGCAAATAGGTCCTACCCAGCTACTAGGCAAGCTGGAGGGGAGGTAGGTGCAGTGAAGAGCAGCTACAGTCAAGCAAAGCAATGGGTCTTAACAGACACACAAATTCAAGAGGGTCAGTGTATGCTTTTACTTGCTGGAAGAATGGATGATATGTAACTAGTCTATTATCCATTTTAAGTGGCTTTTTGAAATCTTTCATTATACATATATTTATAAAACAAAGTTTAATATTTAAAAGCATGAGGTCCAAATATACGTTTTCTAGGATTATCCTTGGAGGGATGGTGTTAAGATGATTACAACTGAATATGATAATCAAAATCTTGGGGGGAGAAGGGAGGTACTAGGGGCTTAAAAGCTAATTGTGAGGGGGGCGCAAGACTGGAGTTTTGCCTAGGGTGCCTAATACCCTACACTGGCCCTACAGACAAAATTTGGTTTGTGTGCCCCAAGGACTGAACAAACTCAAAAGTGTGCCACAAAATAAAAAAGGTTGAGAGGTGTTGCTCTATACAAACTTAGAAGGACCAGGTTGGGAACTACAGACAGGATTTTCTGATCACTGTGGTGAATAAATGAATGGAAATGCTACTAAAGCGGAGAATAGTGAGGTTTCTGGAATCCAATAGATTGCAGGATCTGAGGCAGCATGGTTTTACTAGAAGCAGATTTTTTCAGGCAAATCTAAATTTCTTTGACTGGGTGACCAGAGAGTTGGACTGATGTTGAGATATAGATATGGTGCACCTAGACACTGTTCTGCAAGGGCAACTTATAAATAAATCGAGTGCTCTAGGAATGGACCCTAAAGTGAACAACTGGGTTAGAAATTGATTGAGTGGGAGGCAGCAAAGAATACAAGTACCGCAGGGATCTCTCTTTGGTCCAATTCTTTTATATTGAAGATTTTGAATACAAGAGAAAACAGCATTAGTATGCGAGCTGAAACCCTCTGAAACAAGTGGAGGAGCTGAAAGAAGAGTTGGCAAGGCTGAGAAGCATCCATGACAGCAAGAAGTGCATTGATGAGATGCTTCTTCAGGTATCCAAGCTTTCCGACAGATGTGAAGATGGTATCCTACAGAAAGAAGAGAGTTGGCATGAGTCACCAAAGTCTGCAGAATCAACAATCCAACTCCAACAGCCCTTAAACTGAAGAACCCATATACAGTCCTGGAAGTAGAGGAGGTGGAAACATCCCAGGAATTGGAAGAACCAGGGCTCAAGCACCCCAAAGTTTCAGAATCAGTGACTACAAAGCATCAAAGGGTAGTGGTTATTGGCAATTCTCTTCTGAGAGGTACTGAGGCATCCATCTGCTAACCACACATGATGTCTACGGAGGTGTGCTGTCTGCCAGCTGCCAAAATCCTGAGTCTGTACTTCGGGCTTAATCTCTGCCCCTTTTCAAATCCATGCTAAAGGCTCACCTCTTTGTTGCTGCTTTTGGATCCTGATCCCTTGTTTCCTTGTGTCTCCTTACCCTTCTCTATTCTACCTTTATTCATATCTTTTGTGTTGTCTGTCTTAATTAGATTATAACAAGCAGGGACAGTCTTTATATATGTCTGTAGAGTTCTCCTTATGTCTTGTAGCGCTATATAAATGATTAATAGTAGTTGTAGCAGTAGTAGTAGTATGTTCCGGAGAGTTTGCCGAGACTCATCAAGACTACTGACTATTATCTGGAGCTGCTCATCTGTGTTGGCACAAATGATACTGTTACATATCACTCCAAGCATATCAAGAGTGACTTCATGGCTCTGGGAGAGAGAGTGAAGCAAATACATACACAGGTGGATACTTCACCCTTTTGAAGGTGAAGACCCAAGCAGAGAAGCTAAAATCCTGCATGGCTGCATGGATGGTGTCATAGAAACATAGAAACATGACGACAGAAAAAGACCACATGGCCTATCTACTCTGTCCTTCCATATCAACCACTACAACAGTCCCCTCTTTACCTTTAGAGATCTTCTGAGTTTGTCCCATGCTTCTTTGAATTCAGATACTGTCCTCATCTCTACCACCTCCACTGGGAGACTATTCCACGGATCCACCACTCTTTCCATAAAGAAATATTTCCCCATATCACTCCTGAATTTATCCCCTTTCATTCTCATCCCATGTCCCTTTGTAGAAGAGCTTGCTTTCAATCAAAAGAGGCTCTCCTCCTGTGCATTTATGCCATGGATGTATTTAAACATCTCAGTCATATCACCTCTATCCTGCCTTTCCTTTAAGGTATACATATTAAGATCCTTAAGTCTGTCCTCATATGCTTTATAATGAAGACCACTAACCATTTTAGTAGCCACCCTCTGTACTGATTCCAGCTTGTTTATATCCTTTTGAAGGTGCAGTTTCCAGAATTGCACACAACACTCCAAATGAGGTCGCCCCAAAGACCTGTACAGAGGCACTACCACCTCCTTTCTTCTGCTGGCCATTCCTCTCCCTATGCACCCAAGCATCCTTCTAGCTTTTGCTGTCACCTTTTCTACCTGTTTAGCTACTTTAAGATCATCAGACACAATCACTCCTAGGTCCTGCTCTTCTTTAGTGGACAAAAGTACTTCACCCCCTATACTATATTGCTCCATTGGATTGCTGCAGCCCAAATGCATGACCTTGCAATTTTTAACATTAAATCTCAGCTGCCAAATTCTAGACCATTCTTCAAGCTCATGTTATCTACACCTTCCTGGATGACTACTGTATTGCAAATTTTGATATCATCCGCAAAGAGGCAAACCTTACCCGACAGCCCTTCCGCTGTATCACTAACACAGGTGTTAAAAAGAATCGGACCAAGGACAGGTCCCTGGGGCACACCACTGGTAACTCCCTTCTCCTCAGAGTGAGCTCAATTTATCTGTAACCTTTGTTGCCTCCCACTCAACCAATTTCTAACCCAAGCAGTAATTTTAGGGTCTATCCCTAGGGTGCTCAGTTTGTTTATAAGTCACCTGTGAGGAATGGTGTCAAAAATCTAAATACACCATATCTAGGGCTCTCCCTCGGTCCAATTCCCTGGTCACCCAGTCAAAGAAATCAATCATATTTTTCTGACAAGACCTGCCTCTGGTGAATCCATGCTGCCTCGGATCCTGTAATCCACTGGACTCCAGAAACCTCACTATTTTCTCTTTCAGCAGCACTTCCAATAATTTTCTCACCGCTGAAGTTAAACTAACTGTCCTGTAGTTTTCAACCACATCCTTACTTCCATTTTTGTGTAAAGGGACTACATGTGCCTCTCTCCAGTCCTTTGGCATCACTCCCAACTCCAACGAGGCATTGAAAAGATCAGTTAGTGGAGCTGCTTTAATGTCCCCAAGTTCACTCAGTATTCTAGGGTGTATCCCATCCAGCCCCATCGCTTTGTCCACTTTAAGTTTAGCTAGTTTCTCACGAACACAGTCTTCTGAAAATTGTTCAAGATGCTCCTCGTTTCTGTTCTTGTTTGTGGGTGTTTGAGGTCCAGCTCCTGGTTCTTCATCTGTGAACAAAGAATAGAAATATTTGTTAAGCAATTCCACTTTATCCTCATCAGCTTCTACATATTCCTTCCCTTCACCCTTGAGTCTGACAATACCACTTTTGCCCTTCCTCTTCTCACTAACATATCTGAAAAATGTCTTATCCCCCCATTTCATTGAGAACATTTTGGTTTTCTGGACCATGGGATGATCTTCCAAGGGCTGCTGAACAGAATGAAGTCCACCTATCCAAGAAGTGTCAAAGTGTCTTCCTTAGCAGACTGGCTACCCTACTGAAGAGGGCTTTAAACTAGATCCGTTGGGGATAGGTAAAGAAAGTTCCCTGGTAAGTAAAATCTTTCAGGTAAGTAAAACATTAAATACCTCTGTAGAAATGGGTCAAAGGGTCAACATACTTTGGATCTACCCTGGATGATGATGTTTAACAGTAACAGCAAATGGACTATGAAACACTGCTATAATTAGCAACTGACAATTGCTTGTTTGACCCCAATGTAACCATCCAAGTTGAATAACCCTGTTCAATGTAAAGCTTCTTGCTATAACTGTTTCATTGTAAACCGCTTTGAATGTAAATGATAAGGCGGTATAGAAGACCTGTTAAATAAATAAATAAAATAAATAAACATCTGGAAAGCAGTATGCATTAATGCCCATAGAATGGTAAATAAGATTCCAGATGTTGAGGCTTTAATGGAAGAGGCTGACTTGGATTTAATTGCAGATAGGAAGACATGGTTCACAGACAACCATGACTGGGATGCAATTATACCGGTCCATACTTTATTCAGGAAGGACAGGTAGGAAGAAGGAAAGTAGGAGTGGCACTATACGGTATGTAAAAAATAATACTAAAGTTATAGAATTATAGGGCCTGGTATTCGAAAGGCATTTACATGGTTTACAACCCAGTAACCAAATTAAACCAAAAAAGCCCTTGAATACAAGATTTACTCCTAAACAAAATTTATCTTGAATTACCAATAAACACCTTTAAACTTCACACAGGCAACAATTGCCCTATTCACAATTTTTGCGGTGTCGACGAATCTGCTCTACCACGTCTGAATTTAAAGCACAAGCAACGAACATGCGCTGCAAGTTTGCGGCTCGTGGGTACCCTGATTCAATTCTTTCTACTGCATACAAAAGGGCGAGACATAATCATCGTGAATGGCTTCTTCAACCTTCTCCAGTGTCTTCAGATTCTGTATCAACTGTTACTTGTGTATTACAACATTCCAGTTTATCACAACGGATAGCATCTGTAATTCGTAAAAGATGGACATTGATTAATGCACATCCTAAACTTTCTGGTTATCAGTTGCGGCTGGCGTACAGTCGGGGTCGTAACTTCAGGGATCGCTTATGTCCTGCGGTACCACGACGAGATGTTTCAGCGACTTCTTTTGAAGGTCACGTGGCATGTCAGCGCTGCTCCTTCTGTAAGATTATGGCTACTGAAATTTGTGAGAAGTACAGGAGTAAAGTTCGAGTACGAAGTGATACTACTTGTAACACCACACATGTTATATATGGACTCTGGTGCTCCTGTTCATTACTCTATGTCGGGACAACTACTCGTCCTTTGCGGACTCGTCTCGCTGAGCATAAATATAGTTTGCATAAATCTCATATTGATACTCCATTGATTCAACACTGCATAGATTTTGGACATGATTTTGAAACTCTTTCCTGTACTGTGTTGGAACATGTTCCTCCTAATGTTCGACGGGGCGACCGCAATAAGCTTTTATTGCAGAAGGAGCAGCGATGGATTTATTCATTAAGCACAATGTTTCACATGGCCTCAATGACAAAATTGAATGGTCCCTGTTTTTGTGATTACTTTATGTTTACTAGTCTGTTTCGGTCTGTGAGACTGTGGAGCTCCTTCCGCTTTTTTAGTTTCTTAGTTTTTTGTGGATGATGACGTGTTTTGTTATGATTGGGTAAGGGGATTTATAAATGTGACGTCAGACGCCGTGATTTTTTGGGAGCGGAGAATCCTGTGAGAATTTATGGATTCTTGAAATTGTTATTTTTTCCCCTGATGAAGCCCTGTTGCGGCGAAACAAAAGCTTTCGTAGGGTTGTTTTGTGAAAGAAATTAGAATTGTATCCATTTGAGAGTTTCTCTGCTTCGTGTTGTCTGTTTGGGATGTTCCCGGCGCAATGGTTGAGCAGCGGACGGAGTGATTGGCTTGCAGCATTTTTGAAGATAAGTACTTGTTGACTCTACTAGTGAGCTCCGTTTATAGTTCCTTATTTTCCTTTTTCTTTTTTAGGAAACTACAGTTTGTTCCTGCATTGCTCATCCTAAACGTCGTGACGACTATGACGCTGTTTGTGTGATTTTGGATAGTGTGTATGTTGTATGAATGTGGATTAGAAGTGATATTAGTTATATTATTTATTTCCCAGAAGTATTTGTTGTGGTTTTAGGGTGTAGGAGTTATGATTGAGTATGGGTTATAAAAAAAGAGGCTACAAGACCTGTGATGTGAGCGTCAGCTGTTCCCTATAGTGATTTTATCACTAAATGTAGGGCTCTAGCCATCCTGAGGTCAATTGTTGCCTGTGTGAAGTTTAAAGGTGTTTATTGGTAATTGTATATAGCCCACATTGTACATAGCTCAAACCAATCTAGCACACAATACAAACACACACTCAACTAAATTTCACCCTCACTGCATGTTTAACACAATCACCTTACCCGATTGTTTGCTGTGATACCACCTTGATTAATAAGATAAGGCGGTTTAAAAATACTGTTAAATAAATAAAATAAAATAAATTCAAGATAAATTTTGTTTAGGAGTAAATCTTGTATTCAAGGGCTTTTTTGGTTTAATTTGTTTATTATATGCTCTTGGACAGTTGGTGTTTAGTTTACAACCCAGTAAACCATGTAAATGCCTTGAATTGGGATATTCAATAGCACTTACACGGTTAGTGCCATTGAAAATCCCCTTCTTACCCTGCTACATGTCCCAATGTTATGTGGTTAACATCAGGGCTTATTGGGGGCATTCCAGGGCGGAGCAGAGGTGGAGACTATCGCTAACCGGGTAGTGGCAATATTGCATGCTCCCAGTTAGCAACCTGTGTCTAAATGATAGGCGAGGAAAACCCTTGCCTATCTTTAAGGCGCAGGAGCTATCCAGGCAGCATGCAATATTGCCTCTGCCCAGTTAGCTACTGCGGCTTCCAGTGTGTGCGGCGATCTCCAGATATTCAATGCCAGGGCTGCATATAATTCTGGCATTGAAATCCAGGGTTAAGGGTCGGAGGCCAGGGCTATGCACTGTAACGGCGCATAGCCTGCCCAATTGAATATCACAGAAACATAGAAACATAACGGCCGAAAAAGATCACATGGCCTATCTAGTCTGCCCTTCCATCAACTACAATAGTGCCCTTTCTTCCTTTAGAGATCCTCTGTGTTTGTCCCATGCTTTTTTGAATTCAGATACTGTCCTTGTCTCTACCACCTCCACTGAGAGACTATTCCACTCATCTACCACTCTTTCTATAAAGAAATATTTCAGCATATTACTCCTGAGTCTATCCTCTTTCACCCTCAATCTATATCCCCTTGTAGCAGAGCTTACGAGGGAAGGAGGAGGCACCATGGGTTAAACTAAAAAGAGGGAATGGGGCATCCATTTGCACATGTGTGATATACAGATCTTCTTCATAAGCAGAAGAAGTAAACAGAGGTTTAATTGAAGACATTCGCAATATAACCATGAAAGGAGACGTGCTACTGATAGGTGATTTCAGTATTCCGGATGTTGATTGGCATTTCCCTGCTGCAGTGCTATCTAGAAGTAAGGAGGTCCTGTATTCTCTACAGGGAGAAATATTCTGGCAACTGGTAACGGAACCAGAACTTGAAGAGATCATACTGGATTTGGTGCTTACCAATGGAGACATTGTTTCTGATGTTATAGTGGGTGATCATCTCATATCTAGTGATCACCAGTTGGTTCAGTATTAGGGCTAGGAATGATAAAGTCCATTCAAAAGTGAGGGTCCTAGACTTTCAGAAAACTAACTTTGCCAAGATGGGACAATACCTCAAGGAATCAATAGCGGGATGGGAACAGCTGGGGGATGTAGCAAAGAAGTGGGCAAAATATATACAGTACCTGCTTGTAAACCGCCTAGAAAGCATTCACAAATGGGTAGTATATACATGCCTGAATAAAATAGAATAGAAAACTGAAAAGAGATGTTTTAAGGGCAACAAACCTTTTTATTAAGAAAGTAAATAAATGTAAAAGGAAAAGGAGGCCAAATGAAGTAGCTGAAAAGGTGAAGAAAAATAAGTTGGCATTCATAAAATACAAGAGATCACATAAAGAGAAAGGCAAGCATCAATATTTGGAAAAATTGAGAGAAGCTAGGAAATTAGTCAGAAAAAGCAAAGATAAAATGGGGGGACAAGACATTTTTCAAATATGCTAGTGAGAAGAGGAAGTATAAAAGTGGTACAAGGATGAAGGGGAGGAATATGTAGAAGATGATGAGGATAAAGTGGAATTGCTTAACAAATGTTTTTATTGAGTTCACAGATGAGGGGCCAGGAGTAAGACCTTAAAAAACACCCACAAAATAGGGAAAGAGTGGAGGAATAGCCTAGTGGTTAGACCAGCAGCATGGGATCAGCAAGACCAGATTTCAAATCCCACTGGCATTCCTTGTGGCCATGGACAAGTCACTTAACCCTTCATTGCCTCGAGATATGTTTACTAAGGACCATTAAGGATGCATCCTTTAGCATGTGCAAAAGGCACCTAGTTTTAGCATGAATGGCTAACCGGGTAGCTGTCCAATATCGCCGCTACCAGTTACCGGGACTGCCTTTGCTCCAGAACACCCCAAACACTAACCAGATAGCATCAGGGCACATATGGGATATAGACAGGAATATTCAACAGTATTAACCATGTATGTGCCATTGAATATTCCCATCTAAGCCATTTACACAGTTTACAGGGCTGTAAACCATGTAAATGCCTTTTGAATATCAAGCCCATCATTCTTGATCCACAGACTGGTCTTGAACCCATTACTTTTCTTTCACACATATAGTGGCTATGTGTTGGGAGCCAGCCATGTGCATCACTCCATGTATATATATGTGGTTATTGTCAGGATGCATGAAGGCATGAGCTGGGGTATGCCTATGTGTATGTAGCTCTCTGAAGGCTCCGAGCCATACTTGTCTGACAAGGTATGTTAGGCAGGTGTGGGAGAGGAACATTTTGTTAGATCTGTATATAGAACTGCATTGATAGGCTGCTGTTTCAACTGGTGTTCATGTCTTACATATGGGATCTGTCCTGCCAGAGGGGCATGTCATGATACATGAGCACACACATTCAAGACTATGAGTGACCTAGCAGAGTGACCAATGTAATATTTTCTGGTGTGTGCTTGTGGGCCAGTACTGGGATAAACTCATAATTGGCAGACCACACTGTGTAGTTTAGTCTCCCATGTGGCTCAGATAGATGTAGCATATAATTGATTGTTTACTCATGAAAGGGTCCCCACTTCACACACAGGCCTGTTTATCATTTGGCAGCTGAGAGGAGTGTGGGTATTTTTCCTCTGATATGGGGTGTTATCATATTGCCTAATCTTCCTGCTTCACTGGCATATATTTCCTCCCCACATGCACATATCTACTCAATATGTGCATGTGGGGGGCATCCTGATCCAACCTTCCCCTGTTGAACTGGTTGTGACACTGCCGATTACAGCAGGCTATATGGGTCATGGGTGGGCACAGACAAACTGGCCACTACTTTGGGACTGATGCACATTCAGGGCATGAAGACAATAGTGGTTGGCAGACACCACCTCCCAGTCTTTGTGTGTTATAGGTGCCACAGTGTGCTGTGCATAGATGCCATCAATTGTGCTTGCCAACACATTATCTCACACTGCAAGTTAAGGGTCTCACACTGTTGTCTCTCATTAGGAAATGAATGGTCAGTCACAACGCAGGTGTTCATGGCTCACAGTACCCAGGGCTGGCCCATCCACTAGGTGAACTAGGCGGGCGCCTAGTTCCACAACCCCTGTTGGGTGGCATGCTGGCTGATTCCTCCCTCCCTACAAGCATGGCACAGCTGCCACTTCAGTGCTGTGGGTGGCCTTAAAGCAGTGGCGCACATGTGGGTAGGAGGGGGCAGGAGCAGCATGCCATGAGCATGCATGCTGCTGCCTTAAGCCTCACCACCGCATGGAAGGGAGGAATTGCCATGCTGCCCTCCTCTTCGAGGTGAGAGAGTAGATGCTGGAAGGGGGAGCGGCATGGGGAATCCTCCCTTCCATGCTGCGGTAAGCCTCAAGGCAGCAGCTGAGGGGGGAGGCACTGAGTAGCAGAAATCCTTGACCCAACTCTGACAGTACCTGATGGGGCAGCTGGCAAACTGGGTGCAGCCCATTCCACCTACTGCAGCCAATGATGTTTGGAGGAAGGGGGAGACAAAGTTAAGTAGAGCTCTCAGGTGCTTGCCGAGCCCTGGTATGGCATGTGATGGGGCAGTCAGAGGATCCAGGTGAGGTCTCAGATGCTCATACAGCTTGCTTGTAGCCCCCAAACTAGGCCGATTGAGGGTGAGTACTTGGTCCTGGGGATGGCCAGGGAGGGTCGCTGTATCTGATATGATATACTACTTTCTACCCTGGACTTGTCTTCTGCAAGGACATAAGCATGGCCACTCTGCAGACAGCTGACCCTGCACATGATGAACCACCACCTGTGTGGGGGAGGGGCTTGCTGCGCCTGTGAGCCTGCTGTTCCTAAAGTGATAGTTCACTGTCTCACTCCCATGCAACAGACTTGCACCATTGGCATTGCTATTTGCATTGCCATAGGGGCAGTTTGACTACAGGGCTTTTGCTGAATGCACATGTTCTGGCGCATGCTGACTATGCATTGGGACATGCATTGGCAGCAAGCATGGGCCACTGACAGCACAGGACATTTCCACATACACTGTATATCTAATGTTTAGGTTGTGAGTGGGCAGGGTGGGGCACAGTGTAAGCATGGTGGGATCTGCACAGTTAGCACATAGTTCTTACCATGCACAAACTGCCTTAGCACAGGATCACCTACCATCAGTTCATTAGGTGACGTTACATACACCCGTGCTAATACCACGCACAGTACGGGTTCCACTTTACCTGCCAGTGACATGCTTGGTATGCCTCTGACAGTAGATACAGCAGCATTGCACCTGACACACAGGGCTGGGACAAAGGTTTCTTCTGTTCCAGGCAGAAGTTGCTGCCGCCACCACTCTCACTCCCATACAATGCTAACATGGCTGTGTGGTGGCAGTGGCGGTGGTATGACACCTTTATGACAGCAGTGGCATTTATGTGTGCCATCTCTCTCAAAGCAGAGTCGAACTAGCCAGTGGGGATATGATACCTTGGCGGCCATCTAGTCAGCCTAGGGGACTGGCTGGCTGTGCAGAATCGCTAATGTGGAACCACCTTTGGCACTTTGGCACCAACAGCAAAGTGTACTTTATTAAAAGGGTGCATTCTGTGACTGCCAATGGGCTACAACTATCGCTCATTTCAGGGCTAGACTCTGAAAGGTGCATACTGCATACATCGCAGTGTGCATCCTTTGTACTGTTTAACATGCAAAAATGTCTCTCTCCCTGCAAGGGAGCCCTTAGTGGTTGATTTTAGCAGGTGTTAAGGTTCCCGGTGGCTGTGCCTGTACCAGATGCTAATATCACCTGGTGTTAAGGGAATGCATACTGTTTCCGCTCTTGATCCACCCAGTTAATGCTCCTTCTCCATCCCTTTGTACCTTACCACCCAGTAACAGGGTAATGGCCGTTAAGCCGGCATTGTTGGCACTTTCCGTCATGCTAACCACTAGTGGGCACTAATAACACCAGCTAATGGCACCTTTGCACCCTTACCGGTTCTTAATAGACATACCACTTAGATTGAAAGCCCTCCAGGGTCAGGAAAATGCCTACAGTGGCCTCCCCCTCCACCATATTGTCAGTACCACAGTGTTGTGATCAGCAGCACAGACAATTTAAATACAAAGATGCTGGTCCCCCTGCAGCACCAATCCCCCCTGGACAGCTCCTAATTCCCATCAGTGCACCCCCCAACAATCAACCATCTGGGCTAGCCAGTCGGGGAAAGCACCCACCCTGCCCAATCTCCTGATTCTCTAAAAATTGTCCTGGGTAGCTAGTTGGTACTCTCCCTCCTCCTTTTTAATAAGAAGATCCTGGCTAGCCAGCCAGCAAAGGGGGGAGGCATCCATAGCCTCCGACCACCCCCCCCCCCCCAAAAGGCCTAACCTTATGTTTTCCTGGTGGTCTAGTGGATCTACAGGGCAGAAGCAATCCTCTCCACTTCTACCCCATCATCCAACCATTTCAAAATGGCACGATCATTGGGTGCTGTCCTCTAGCTTCATGCTAGGGGATTGCACCACGAGATTGTGGCCATCTTTGCTCGGTCCATTGAGGAGGGCAACAGGAGGAGGAGGAGGACTTCCCTAAGATTACAAGGGGTAGCAGGGGGATTTAAACCTTCATCACTGATCTATAGCCTGCTGCTCTAGCCATTAGGCTACTCTACCACTCTGGGTGGGATCTAGGAGGAAGAAATCAGCAGCCCCTATCTAGACATTGAGAGGAGGTTTTCTGGTGAGATAGAATGAATTACAAGATTACTGGGGACCCTTGGGGTAAGAGACAAGAGGAACTGCTTTCCATGTGATCCCTATAAGGCCTTTCTCAAGGAGTGTCTCCCTTAGAGCATATTCCCTAAACCTGTATATTGCCCCTTTGAGGAAGGACATATCCTGTTAGTCCAGCAGAGGAAAAGTGGAGACTAAGAGAAGGAATGAGACTCCACCAGCATCCTGCATAAGTCGTTGGAGGAGCTAAATCCATTAAGGTTCCACAAAGAGCTTAAAAGGCATTCTATGGGAGAAAGATGATCTTTCAAAGAGGGAAGGAGCCAGTTCAAAGACTGTATCCATGTCTGTGAGGAATTGTGATTCTTTTGGATATTGATATATGGATTTCATGTGGCTAGATTTTGTGGATTTGGATGCTTTAGAATACATTAATATTTGGGGTGAGTGGCCAATAAAGGCTGGACTTATACTCATCTAGCAGGCAGACACTTGTTTTCTTTCCTCTCTATCATTATTGTCAGATTTGCACTTGGGGAGAGATGTTCCTCTATTCCACCAGCAACCTTTACTACAGTAGTGTTCGGTGAGCTGAGTGTGTCTTTTGATTTCATCCATACTGCCCTACAAACACAAGATAAAAACTCTGTTTTGTAGCACCTCTGGGGATTCTCTGATACCTATGAAGAGAGGACCAGCTACATAGGCATATATTGGCACAAAGTAATGCAGAATCCTTTAGCAAGAGCTTAGTGCACACCTGCTTTCTCCTGCATTTCCTCAGGTCTCATCCAGCCAATCAGTCTGGTTAAGGCACAGGAATCTTGCCCGCTTCTTCTGATTTCAATCTGCAGAGAGAAAGATGGTAGTGAATGAAACAGTTCCCCTTTAGCCGCTGAGTGATCTTTCTGTGACAAACATAGAGATATCTCCATGAGTGGCAAGGCTACCCTAGTGACAGATACCCTAGTGCCCCAGGTTTAGTACTGTATTCAAGATGTGCCCAGTGTGTATCAACCTGCAGGATATCTCTGCTATCCAAAACTTGTCTCCATGCACCCTTTCCTTGTGTAGTATCACCATGGTCTACTGAATGTCTTGCACTGGTACTTTCTTGTCTAACTCCACCTGTATGATGCTATCTCATGTCATCCCTGGACAAGGTTCCAACAAAGTAGCAAGGCTAAGGTTGGCCACCTGGCAATTGTGTGCCATTGGAGGACATATATCCACTGCTGGACTCTTCATGGAGCAGCTGTATTGGCCCTTTTACTTATAATTTTTCAGACTCTCTGCCTTCCAGGATCATTGCTCTGCCTTTCACATATCATCTCATAAGAAATAAGATATGCCATACTGGGTCAGACCAAGGTCCATCAAGCCCAGTATCCTGTTTCTAACAGTGGTAAATCTCGGTCACAAGTACCTTGCAGTTTCCTCAAAAGACACAGGTTCCACAGTGCTTGTCAAGCAGTGGATATCCTAGATCCCCTTTAATAATAGTTTATGGACCTTTCCTCCAGGAACTTGCCCAAATCTTTTTAACCCAGCTACACTAACAGCTTTTACTACATCCTCCGGTAACAAATTGCAGAGTTTGATTACACATTGAGTGACAAAACATTTTCTCTTATTAGTCTTAAATAGGTTACCCTGCAGCTTCATTCTAGTCTTTCTTTATTTTGATGGCATAAACTGTCGATCTACATTTATCTGTTCCACACCATTCATTAATTTATAGACCTCCATTATATCTCCCCTCAGCCGTCTCTTTTCCAGGTTGAAGAGCCCTAACCTTTTTAGCCTCTCTTCATAGGGGTATCCCTCCATCACCTTTACCATTTTGGTGGCTCTTCTCTGTACCTTTTCTAATAACGCCATATCCTTTTTAATATTGCACACAATATTCAAGATGCAGTCGCACCATGGAACGATATAGAGGCATTATAATATTCTTTGTTTTATTCTCCATTCCTTTTCTTATGATACCTAGCATTCTATTTGCTCTCTTGCTGCCGCTGCACACTAGGTGGACGGTTTCAACATGTTATCCACGATGACGCCTAAATCTTTTTCCTGGGTGGTGGTTCCTTAAATAGAACCTTGCATCGTGTAACCATAGTTTGGATTGTTCTTTCCTAGGTGCATAACTTTGCACTTGTCCACATTAAATTTCATCTGCCATTTGGATGCCCAGTCTTCCAAATGATCAAGGTCCTCTTGCAATTTTCCACAATCCATATGGGTTTTAACAACTTTGAATAGTTTTGTGTCATCTACATATTTGATTATCTCACTCATTATTCCCTTTTCCAGGTCATTTACGAATATGTTAAAAAGCAGCAGACCCAGCACAGACCCCTGGGATACTCCACTATTCATCTTTCTCCATTGGGAAAATTGGCCATTTAGTCCTACCCTCTGATTTGTATCTTTTAACCAGTTCCAGATCCACAAAGGTATACTGCCTCCTATCCCATGAGTTTTTAATTTGGCCAAGAGTCTCTCATGAGGGACCTTGTCAAAGGCTTTCTGAAAATCCACATTCACTATATCAACTGACTCACCATTGTCTTCCTGTTTATTCACATCTTCAAAAAAAACATAACAGATTAATAAGACAAGACCTTTCTTGGCTAAAGCCATGTTGGCTGTCTCCCATTAAGCCATGGCTATCTACATGTTCAATAATTTTGTTCTTTATAATGGTTTCTACCACTTTTCCCAGTACTGACATCAGGCTGACTGGTCTGTAGTTTCCTGGATCACCACTGGAACCCTTTTTAAAAATTGGCGTTACATTGACCATCCTCCAAGCTTCAGGTATTACAGATGTTTTTAATGATAGTTCACAGAAATTATTAATAGTAGGTCTGCAATCTCATTTTTCAGTTCTTTCATCACCCTTGGGTGTATACCATCTGGTCCAGGTGATTTGCTACTCTTCAGTTTATCAAATAGTTGTAATACATCTTCCTGGTGTATTGATATTTCTTTCAATTCTTCTACAGTATTACCTTTAAATATTACTTCAGTCATGGGTAACATCCCTACATCTTCCTCTGTAAAGACCAAAGCAAAGAATTAATTCAGTCTCTCTGCTATGGCCTTGCCCCCTCTTATTGCCCCTTTTACCCCTCTGTCATCTAATGGTCCAACTGATTTTGTCACAGGGTTTTTTCTATGAATGTATTTGAGAAGTCGTTATGATGCGTTTTTGCATCCACAGCAAGCTTCTTCTCAAATTCTTTCTTTCTGCCTTTACCTTGCATCTAACTTGCCAGTGCTTGTAATATTTCCAGTTTTCGTTATTTGGCTTTTTTTTTTCCATTTCCTGAAAGAATCTTTTTTGGCAATAACAGCCTCTCTAACCTCACCTTTAAACCATGCTGGCAGTTTTTTGGACTTCCTTCCACTTTTCTTAAAGTGTAAAATACAGCTGATCTGGGCTTCCAAGATAGTATTTTTAAACAACACCCATGCTTGATGTAAATCTTTAACCTTTGCAACTTTTGGTTTTTTCTTAACTATTTTTCTCATTTTATCATAGTCTCCCTTTTGAAAGTTGAAAAGTAGTACTGTGGATTTCCTTACCGTCCTTCCTTCATGTATTAAATCAAACATGATCATGTTATGATCACTATTGCCACGTGGCCCCAACACCCTTATCTCTTGCACCAGATCTTGTGTTACATTAAGTACTAGGTCCAAAATGGCTTCCCCCCTGGTCAGTTCATAAACCAGCTGCTCCAAGAAGCAGTCATTTATTTTATCTAGAAACTTTATATCCCTAGCATGTCCTGCCGTGACATTGACCCAGTTGATACTGGGGTAATTGAAATAACCCATTATTATTACTGTGTTGTAACTTTTGTTAGCTTCCCTGATTTATTTGAGCATTTCATCATCCATTTGTTCATTCTGGCCAGGCAGTCGATAGTACACCCCAACTGCCATCGACTTCCCTTTCCCCTTTTTACTTCAATCCATAGAGATTCTACAGTGAATTTAGTTTCCTGCAAAATGTTAATCCTTTGTGACTCAATGTCAAGGTAGAAAAGGTGACAGCAAAAGCTAGAAGGATGCTTGGGTGCATAGGGAGAGGAATGGCCAGCAGAAGAAAGGAGGTGATAGTGCCTCTGTATAAGTCTTTGGTGCGACCTCATTTGGCATATTGTGTGCAATTCTGGAGACCGCACCTTCAAAGGGATATAAACAGGATGGAGTCAGTACAGAGGGTGGCTACTAAAATGGTTAGTGGTCTTCATTATAAAGCATATGAGGGCAGACTTAAGGATCTTAATATGTACACCTTAGAGGAAAGGTGGGATAGAGGTGATATGATTGAGATGTTTAAATACCTCCATGGCATAAATGTTCAGGGAGAGAGCCTCTTTCAATTGAAAGCAAGTTCTGCTACGAGGGGACATGGGATGAGGGTGAAAGGGGATAGATTCAGGAGTGATATGCGGAAATATTTCTTTACAGAAAGACTAGTGGATCCAAGGAATAGTCTCCCAGTGGAGGTGGTAGAGATGAGGACAGTATCAGAATTCAAAAAAGCATGGGACAAACACAGAGGATCTCTAAAGGAAAAAAGGGGACTGTTGTAGTTGTTGATATGGAAGGACAGATTAGATAGGTCATGTGGACTTTTTCTGTCAGCATTTTTTTATGTTTCTATGATCTGCTCTATCATTACAATATAGTTTGTACCCAGGTATCAGTGTTCCACTGGTTGTCCTCCTTCCACCATGTCTCTGAGATAGCGTAGTTACTCACCTGTAACAGGTGTTCTCCAGGAGCAGCAGGAATCAGTCCTCACTTATGGGTGACGTCGGCGCCGACGGAGCCCTCGCGGAGCAATTTTCCCCAGCTTTCAAAGAAAGCCTTTGGGAATTGCAGCGCGCATGCGCGGTCGTCTTCCCGCCCGAGGGTGCCATCTTAGCCAGTCAGATGACATAGCTAAAAAAGACAGCATAAAAATTTGCAAAAAAAGAACATAAGCAGACGATTGCAACTCCAAGGGGAGGAGGGAGGGTAGTGAGGACTGATTCCTGCTGCTCCTGGAGAACACCTGTTACAGGTGAGTAACTACGCTTTCTCCAGGACCAAGCAGGAAGTCAGTCCTCACTTATGGGACTCCCAAGCTCAAGGCTACCGGAGACCCTAAGCACAAAAATGAGCTCCCTCTAGCTCAGCAGCACAGAAGGATAGAATCTTCGCTGAATTATCACCCACCGGTAGCCCACATCCGGGATGGAGGGTAGGAGTTGCTCAGACCTCAAAGAGATTACGGAGGACTGCCTGTCCGAAAGCACTGTCCCTACGGGACTCCCTCTCGAGACAGTAATGGACCGCAAAAGTCTGGCTCGAAGACCAAGTAGCGGCCCGGCAGATGTCTGCCAGCGGAACAGAGCGGAGGTAAGCCACTGACGTGGCCTTTGCCCGAACGCAATGAGCCGTGACTCGACTTTCTAAGGAGAGTCCGGCTGCCCCATAAGCCCAAGAGATACAGTCCGCAACCCAGATGGACAGAGTACGCTTGGAGACCGGGAGCCCCAATTTATTGGGGTCAAAAGACACAAAAAGCTGAGCAGCTTTACGGTGCTCCCGCGTACGGTCAAGGTAGAAGTTCAATGCCCTTCTACAGTCCAGGGTATGGAGGACCGTTTCAGCTCGGCTGGAGTGTGGTCTGGGAAAGAAGGTTGGAAGTACCACCTCCTGATTGATGTGAAAAGGGGAGACCACTTTAGGCAGAAATTTTGGGTGAGTCCGTAGGACTACCCTATTCTTGTAGAACCTAGTGTAAGGGGGATCAGACACAAGGGCCTGCAATTCACTTACGCGCCTAGCGGAAGTGAGGGCTATCAAGAACAGTGTTTTCCAAGACAGAAAACGGAGAGAACAGGTAGCCATAGGTTCAAAAGGCGGACAGGTGATCCGCTGCAAAACCACATTCAGGTCCCAGTCAGGCGCTGGCGGGCGCAGAGGTGGTTTAAGTAGAAGGAGACCTCGGAGAAACCTCGCTACGAGAGGGTCATTGGAGAGAGGTCTGCCGTCCACTGGCACATGATGTGCTGAAAGAGCACTGAGGTGAACTTTGACGGAGTTGGACTTAAGTCCCAGATTAGAGAGGTGCAGCAAGTACTGCAAGATCACCGACACCGGGCAGGAGAAGGGATCCTGAGACTGTTGGGTACACCAGACTGCAAAGCGACGCCATTTAAGGGCGTAGCATTTGCGGGTAGAAGGCCGTCGCGAAGCTAAGACGACCTCCTCCACCTCCGCCGGCAGGAGAAGGGGAGCAAGGACTACCCTCTCAGCAGCCAGGCCATGAGGTTGAGAGACCTGAGGTTGGGGTGCAGAAGGGACCCCTGATCCTGAGTGAGGAGATCCGGTTGTACCCCCAGAGGGATTGGATCCTCCACCGCCAGTTGCAGCAGGAGCGGAAACCACGGCTGCCTGGGCCAGCGAGGGGCCACCAGGATCATGAAGGCTTTGTCTCGGAGAACCTTGAAAAGAGTCCGAGAGACCAGCGGGATGGGAGGGAAAGCGTACAGAAGGCTCCCCGACCACGAGATCAGAAAGGCGTCCGCCGCCACCCGAAGGGGGTGTGGCTGACGAGAGCAGAAGCGAGGAAGCTGCCGGTTGTGAGGACTGGCAAAGAGATCCACCGTGGGGAGACCCCACTTGAGGAAGAGCTTCTGAACTACCAAGGGATCCAGACGCCACTCGTGCGGCTGGAGGACCCTGCTGAGTTTGTCTGCAAGGCAATTTTCTTGGCCCGGGAGATAAACTGCCTTGAGGAGAATGCCGTGACTGACGGCCCAAGAGCAGAGCTTCTGTGCCTCCCGGCAGAGGAGGAAGGAGCCCGTGCCCCCCTGCTTGTTCACGTAGAACATGGCAACTTGATTGTCCGTCTGGACAAGGACGGAGTGTTGGGAAGTCAGGTGGGAGAAGGCCTTGAGAGCTAGGCGGATCGCCCTGAGCTCCAGGAAGTTGATCTGCTGAGCAGACTCCCACGTGGTCCAGAGGCCCTGAGTACGTGCCTCTTGGCAATGCGCTCCCCAGCCCAGGAGGGATGCATCGGTGGTCAGCACCCGGGTCGGCTGAGGTGACTGGAAAGGCATTCCGAATATCAGGTTCGGCTGCCGGAGCCACCACCGGAGAGACGAGAGCAGCGGCTCGGAGACGCGCACCAGGTCCGCCAGGCCGCCTGTGGCTTGTCGCCACTGCTGGCGGAGACACCATTGAGCAGACCGCATGTTCAGGCGGGCATTGGGGGTCACATGGACGGTGGAAGCCATATGGCCGAGCAGTCTCAGGAAGCGCCTGGCGGAGACCAGGGGCTGGCTGCGAAAGCGGTCGGCTAGGTCCATGAGCCGTTGCGCCCTGTTGAGCGGTAGGTACGCTCGTGCCCGAGGAGTGTGCAGCCTTGCGCCGATGAACTCGAGATCCTGTGAGGGGAGCAAAGTGGACTTTGCGAAGTTTATGACAAAGCCCAAGTGCTGCAGCAGAGTCACCGTGCGGCGCGTGGCGTTGGCGACCTCCTGAGCGGACGCTGCTCTGATGAGCCAGTCGTCGAGGTACGGAAAGACATAGAGGCCGTGAAGCCGGAGATGGGCCGCCACGACCGCGAGACATTTTGTGAAGACTCGCGGTGCGGAGGATAGGCCAAAGGGCAGTACTCTGTACTGGTAATGATTTCCTGCCACCACAAACCTTAGGTATTGGCGGTGGCTTGGGTGGATGAGGATGTGCGTGTAGGCATCTTTTAGATCCAAGGAGCATAGCCAATCTCCCTGCTGGAGGTAGGGCAGAAGGATTCCAAGGGTAAGCATTTTGAACTTCTCCCGCACAAGGAACTTGTTGAGGTTGCGCAAGTCCAGGATGGGTCTGAGGCCCCCTGTCCTCTTTGGTATCAGAAAATACCTTGAATAAAAGCCTTGACCTCTCAGGTGGTGGGGCACCGGTTCCACCGCCTGTTTCCTGCAGAAGACCTGCTAACTCCTGAAGGAGCAACTCCCTGTGCAGAGGGGGGCGCGAAGGTTCTCCCGGAAAATAGGAGGGAGGGACCTGATGGAAGTGGAGAAGGTAGCCTTCTCGCACGACCTGAAGTACCCAGGCATCTGCGGTGATGCTGGACCACCTGTGGCCGAAGTGAACCAGCCGGCCTCCGGTGCTGGGAGGAACCAGCGGGGGGGGGAGAGGCTATGCTGAGCGAGTCAAAAACCCCCACCCTGCTGAGCAGGGGCTGGTGGTGCAGGCTTGGGGGCTTGCTGCCTACGGGACCCGTTACCCCGTCCCTTGGCCTGCTGGCCCTGTTGGGGAGCTGCAGGGGCCTGATAAGGGGGGTACTGTTTGTAGGCAGCCGCCTTCCTCGGGTAAAAGGACTTTTTTCCCGAGCCCTTCTTTTTCTGGGAAGGGGCGGAGGTCTTCCTAGAAAGCCTGGTCCTGGTGAGAGTCTCAGTCTCAATTTGTGCAGCCTTTTCCGCCATGGGCTTGCCAAAGAGGTTTTCGCCTCGGCAGGGGACATCGACCAACTTGTCCTGTACCCAGGGCTCAAGGTCCGACGACTGAAGCCAAGCCTGTCGGCGGGCACCGATGCCGGCTGCGGCCACTCTAGCCGAGGCCTCAAAGCCATCATAGGCTGCTCGGGACATGAACTTTGAGCATTCCCGAATGCCCGTGGACAAGGCTAGGAACCTCCGCAAGGGCTCCTCGGAGAGACCAGCGGAGAATCCGGCTAGCTCTTTAGCCAGATCCCGGAGATACATGCCCATGTAGAGCTGGTAAGTCTGGACACGACATGCGAGCATAGAGCCCTGGAAGCACTTCTTGCCAAGGCCATCCAGGTTACGGGCCTCCCTTCCAGGAGGCACCGAGGAGTGCATCTTCTGGCTCTTAAGACGATGCATGGCCGATTCCACTACCATGGAATGGTGTGGCAGCTGTGCCTTCTGAAAGCCAGGGCTCTTGCGGACCCGATAGATAGAATTGACCCGCTTGCTCAGGACCGGCGAGGAGGCCGGACTCTCCCACATGCGGAAGAGTAGTCGTTCCAGCATAGGAGGAACCGGCACAGTAAAGTGCTCCCTCGCGGGAGAGTCATACTGGAGGGCGTCGAGCTCTTCGGCTCGAGGCTCCTCCTCGGGATCCGCAGGGAAGGCCAAAGCCTTGGCCATATCCCTAACGAAGTCCGAGAACCGGGCATCCTCCGGGGGGGACTGCTTCCGAGGCTCGGACCCCGGTGAGTCCGATGGGACACACCGAGTCCGGAAAGAATCAGGTGACTCTTCCTCCTCAGACTCCCAGACCGACTCCGACGAGGACTCGGTGGGGTCGGCCCGGGCAGGGTGCGGCGCCAGCCGTCCCGACGTCGAGGGAGTCGGCGTCGGCGACCTCGGTCCCGAACGGGAGGCCGAGGGTGACCTCGACCGAGGATCGACTCGAGTTCTCATTGACTCGAGGATCGGCTCGGTCTCCGGGGTCGACTTGGACGTCGACGTCCCGGCGGTCGGGGCAGCGGCGCCAGCGAGGCCAGCGAGCAGTGCCCGCTGCTGGTCCATGAAGGCAGACAGTCTGCTCTCCAAGGCCGTCAACCTGAGTCCGAGCTCAGGTGACCCAGCAGCCCCCGACTCGGGCCCCGACGGCGTCGGGCCCGACGTCGGCTGTCGCGGAGGCGAGTCCAGAAGGACCACAGGACTTACCCGGGCAGGCATCTCCGACTCCAGGCGAGGTCGCTTCGGGATGTGCTCCTTCTCCAAGGACCCGGGGCGGCTGTCGGGGCTATGCGACCTGGCCCTCGCGGAGCCAGGAGCGTCCACCGACGCCGCCCTCGCGGGTTTTTCCTTCCGACGATGGTCCCCGGAGGGAGAACCCCGGTCGGAGGAGCTCCGTCGACGGTCCGAGCTGGAGCCTTTCGACGCGGAGGCCTCCGACGAGGTCCGGGTACGGCTGGGGTCAGCGAAGATTCTCTCCCGCTGATGCCGCCGACTCCTCAACGCCTTTGAGGACAGTTTGCTGCAGGGCCCACAGATCAGTTCCTCATGATCCGGGCCCAGGCAGCGGAGGCAAAAGTCGTGTGTGTCGGTTAGTGACATATTTCGGTCACACCGACCACACCGCTTAAACCCACTGGCAGCCATCGGGGGAAAAAGGGCCCCTGCGAGGTCAAAGGACCGGGCTGCCAGGGAAACCGAAAATGAAAGCTGACTAAGTCAGAAAAACCGAAAAAAGTAAGCGGACTCGAGACCGGCGTCGCGAGTCCGGGCGGGAAAGCGATCGGCGTCGAACCGAAAGGACAAAGAATAAAATAATGAAGAAAATCGACTTTTTCGCGGGGACAAGATGGGGACGTCTGTAGGGCTCCGCGGAAAAAAGAAGACTGGCTAAGATGGCACCCTCGGGCGGGAAGACGACCGCGCATGCGCGCTGCAATTCCCAAAGGCTTTCTTTGAAAGCTGGGGAAAATTGCTCCGCGAGGGCTCCGTCGGCGCCGACGTCACCCATAAGTGAGGACTGACTTCCTGCTTGGTCCTGGAGAAACCAATCATATCTAACCTCTCATTTAGTGCTATATATTCTAACTCTCCCATCTTAATTTTTAGACTTCTAGCATTTGCATACAAGCTTGTTAGTGGCTGTATTTTAGTCATGTTAATCTGGCTATCGGTAGACAGGGGTAATTTGGAATCTTTAAGCTCTGTCTGTTCTGTACTCAAGGGTATTTGGGCTACTTTTGTCTTTATTGGAACCTCTCTGCTGATATGCCCTAACTTCAATCTTTTGCTAGTATCATTTAAGGATACAGTGTTCCGAGCCATGCGCTCTGCTCTCTCTTATTATCTAGTTTAAAAGCTGCTCTATCTCCTTTTTAAAGGTTAATGCCAGCAGCCTGGTTCCATCCCGGTTAAGGTGAAGCCCATCCCTACAGAAGAGCTTCTCCTTTCCCCAAAATGTTCCCCAGTTCCTAACAAATCCAAAACCCTCTTCCTTGCACCATGTCTCATCCACGCATTGAGACTCTGGAGGTCCGCCTGCCTTTTGGGTCCTGCATGTGGAACGGCAAGCATTTCAGAGAATGCTACCCTGGAAGTTCTGGATTTCAGCTTCATACCTAAAAACCTAAATTTAGCTTCCAGAACCTCCTGCAGATCCAGAATGCAATTCCATCATATGCACATAAGGGAGTATGAACTTTCATTCCTTTCTCGCACACCTACTCTTTCATCTCCTTCTTTTACTCCTCAGAGTCTTGAGACAGTGCACTGATCTATATCACTGTTTTCTTGAGTGGAAATCCAAGACAAGAAAATTAAGTATCCCAAGCTGTTGGATGACATTAAAATGTGCCGTTCTTGATACTTGGCCTTCCCCTCCACTAACAAGTAAATGTGTTGTCAGACCAATGCACATATTTGTGATCACTGCACTTTCAGGTTGAGGATTTAAGATGGCCAACTTCTTTGGACAGCAAAATTCTTAGAAATGTGTCCTTATTTTGGCTCTACTCTACTTTCTTTCACTATCCCCTAAAAGACTATTCTCAGTTAATGGTGGTGTTTTTCTATATTTATTTATATTCTCTTATATACCGTTCTATTCTGCATCAGTGTGGTTTACATTGAACAAACTGAATTACATTGAACAGGGCATTATAACTTGGAGATAATTATTTTACAGGGAACATGGGCTATGGAGGGTTAAGTGGCTTGCCCAAGACCACAAGGAACACCTGTGGGACTAGAAACCCCAGTCCTTCTGGCCCAAGGTTGCTGTCCTCTAGTGGGATTTGAACCCCCAACCTTGCAGCCTGAAGTACCTTGCCCCAACCACTAGGCCACTCCTCCACTCCTATAGGAAATCACTTACATGCTGTACTTTTGATGCCATGGAAGCACTGTCTAAAACATCTCACTGTTTAGCATGGAAGTTATCGCTCTTAGAAATAGTTCACCTTTCCCCTGTCAGCCCTCTTTTAGCACTTATCTCTCAGGAGTATGAAGCATGGTAATTGAAGCAGCAGCTTTTCCCAGGCCAGGTACATTCTGCCTAAGTACCTCCTCTAGCTAAGCACTGGGAAGGGGACGTTCTCATGCCCCAGCATAAGACTGGTCAGGATAAGGGTGTCCTGGTGTCTAGGACTATTTTATAAAGTAACTCCCAACTACATACACTGTAAAATATCAGTGCACATCTAGCCAACTCCTTCTTTTCGCACCCATACATTTAGGTGACCTATTTAAAATTACCAGCTGATGGAATGATTTTATAAGGAGCCACATAAAGATATGTACCATCAATGCACATAAACCAGTGACTTACATGTGTTAAATGAACTTTTACATGCGTACATTACCTGGTCGTTCTTCTGTAAGTACATGTGTCAGGCTGATGATGAATTCTTTCACTCTGGGTTTTCACACAGGAGGAGCATGGGTGGAGTGCACGCTTACATGCAGACTTTAAAACATACAGGCAAAGGTGCATGCACTCAGTTGGACTGGTGTAAATGACTGCATGTAGATTCAATGCATGTTCCCCACTACTTTTTTTTTTTTTTTAGTGCCATCAAGTTAGTGTTGTCTCATAGTGACCCAGCTATCTCTGGGTTTTCTTGGCAATGTATCACCAGAAGTAGATTGCCAGCCTTTTCCTCTGAGGCAATGGAGGGTAAAGTGACTTGCCCAAAGTCACAAGGAGTGCCAGTGGGACTCAAACCCTTAATCTTCTAGGTACTAGGCAGTTGCTCTAACCACTAGGCTACTCCTCCACACCACTACTTGCTCCCATATTTTATAAAGTACACACATACTTGACTTTCAAAATAGGCATGATTGCTGTATGTAAAAACATAGGTTAACCTAGGCACCCCTTATAAAATTATCCTTTGAATATCTATTTGCATTGACTTAAAAATTTATACTAATGCAGTATTCCCTGTGTGGGAAGACAAACTGTGCAGGCATAAACTATTTAAAAGGATAGGGGGCTTATTCAATGGTGGCAGCAAGCCTAGTTCAAAGCACCTAGCTGCTACTACCTTACTGAAAACTGGATATTCGGCAGCGGCAAGTATCCAGTTTCCACCGCTAATTATCTGGGCTCACCAGATAGTAGCATCGCTATCCGATTAGTGGCGATATTCAGCCACCAATTGGATAGCGAAAACCAGCTAAAGTTAGGGCAGCGATTCACATGTCCTAACTTTAACTGGTTTAACTATCCAGTTAGCAGCTGAATATTACTAGTAAGCAATAGCAACTGTCACTGCCATCAATCCGCTCACAGACCTGGTTTTAACTGGTGGGGGGGCGGGGGGTGTCTACGGTCTGTGGAGATGTTCAGCACTTCTAGGACACCCTCTTTTCCATAATCTGAATTCATAGCTACATCCAGCTCGAACAGCAGGAGCCTGGTTTGAGAATTTAAGTCTTCTAAACATGGGATTTTCTTTTCTTATAGAAGCACTCGATAATGTTTAGCCTTCTTAGGAAATTTCCATTTTTTTTATGCTAGTCTTTTTTCTCAATCTTGCCATATTTTGAAGTTCATGTTTGCACTGATAAGTATACATTCTAGATTGCATTTGCAATAGTGATTATTAATGCTGGTATCTGCTCTTTAAATACCAATCTCCAATCTCCAGTCCCTGGAGAGAACACATAAAGCAAAGGAAATGATTTCCTGTCAACACTAAGTAGGCAGGTACTTACACTGAATTGGCACTCTAATATGTCTCTGAATATTTATGTTGCATTGTCTATGAATTTCACAGGTGTCAAACATCTATCTAAAAGCAGGTAAAGAAGGAGATGAATAAAAGAAGACCAACCGTTCTTTCTTTATGTTGCAAAATGTTTTTGTGATGACCTGGTACGTGAAAGACCTGGAGGCATTGGTGTAAATTCCACCCAAGCAGCCCCTGCAGTGCTTGTGGCCCCAGTCAAAAAGGAGATTCACTCATCCCCGAGAACTGAACTGCAACAGCCAGGCACAATGCAGTAAACACCTTACTATAAATGAAGTTTGCCATGCTGCCTCCTATCCCTGCTTTTGAGTAAGAGTTTTCTTGCCTGACAGCAATTTTTCCCACTGCTGGGCAGAAATCTTACAATAACAGCTGTGAATCACGTCACTGTTATCATAAGACTTCAGTCCAGTAGCGGGAAGTAATAACTGCTGGGAGAGAAACATATTACTTACAAGCAGGGAAGGGAGGGAACACTGCAAAATTCATTTAAAGTAAGTTGTTCACTGAGCTGCAGGGGAGACGGAGGGAATGAGGAAAAGAAGATAGACCGGGTCCAACTCCCCCCCCCCCACACACACACACCCCATCATAGGGGCCCCTCAGCAAAATTTTAGAAATTATGTCACTGCTTAGAGAATCATATTGAGTTGGGTGAGGCTAGAAAGTGAGAATATATAATAATAAGGGAAGATCCTATCCAGCACATGGCAAAAAATACTTTCATATATACAGTTAGTGTGGCAGAGTACATTGGCCCTTAGAATTACTTTCTGCCCATCTTTATCCCTGGATAAAAATAATGAAAACAAAAAATCTTTCTTCAGACTCATCCTCCGACCTGCTCACCTTATTGAAAGCATCAGCAACTCACATAACTTAATTATTTTGCATTTATTTTCTCCCTTGACTTTAAACAATTCTATCTATTGCAGTATCAAACAGTAAAACGTTGCAGTTTACTGCAGTTGTAGAGTATTGGTTCATTTATATTCCCTGTATGAATGATTCCTCCCTGACCTCTAAAAGGTGATTATTAGTTAATACTTAGAATCTCACCAGACCTGAATATAACCAGAATGCCATTAAGCTTGAAGAGCTCAGCTAGTTCCATGCATCAAAGTCCCTTTCCACTGAATCAACTTATAAAATCATTCCAGGATGTAATCAGATTAATCCTTAGATACAAGACAGGTAATTTAATAAAAAGCAGTCACCATATTTTGCCTGGATTGAGCATAAAGATGTGAATATGGTGAGAAATGCACTTCCTTATCATCCCACTAGACCAGTCCAGATAAGTGGGTTGTGTTCCCCTGCTACGTAGCAGAGGCAGATAGAGACAGAGAAATATTCCAGAGGTTTCTTATGACTTCATCCTGCTATATCAGTCAATGCAGATAGGAGAACACCTCAGTATCTCCAGCAAATGGTGGATGCTTTGATGCACCTCTGGTGAAAATCTGGAAGAGATTTGATTTCACCCCATAGGGGTGACTTCCTCACTGGAGCACAATGGTGAAGACTTAACTAGAGTCACTCTTAAAACTGGTGTTTTTTGGGTATTGCCATACAGAGGAGGGGATTGGTTCAGATCCTCATCCTTATCTTGTTCAGGGCCAGTTGAGCAGCCAGAAGTTTGGATAAGGAATTTAGAAAAAGATTCATTGCTTCACACAACTCAGTGCCCCCTACCTCCTCCTTCCCCCTGGCTCTCCCGAAAAGATTAGAAGAAGGCTCTTCAGAGATATGTGCCTGCAGTCCCCAGCAGCAGGGGAGTAGCATTGAGCCTGGTATGGTCTTCCTACCTGAGCACCCTGGGGGTGAGTACCTAAAAGCTAAGGGGGTCATTCCGAACCACGAATAAGGATCATGTATGTGCCCCTTACACATGTAACCATTGTAGATGTGCAAAACCGTATTCTGTAATGCCAACTACATGCATGTACAGCCTGCATGGATGTGGAACCCTGAATGTCCAGAAGAGGGGTGGGATTGGGGCACGGCCATCGGCGAGGTCATCCAAGTGGTATTCTGAGCGTGGCTGTGTACGTGTGACTGCCAGAGCTTACACGTGCAAATTAGACCAACATAAACATGGAATAAGGGCAGGAGATAGACGAAAAAAGAACAATGTACAGGCAAGGCACATGAACCATTGCAACAGACAGAAATGAGTATGTCCCTCATGATTGCAGCAAAAAGAGACATGAAGACAGGCAGATGATGAAGTAAATCATATATTTAATTGCAGACAGCGGAACTACAAATACACAGAGAATACACCACTTGACAGGCCTGCCCAACCCATGCCACCCCACACACAGCCCCCCTCTACCCATGTGACACTCCATAAAACAACACTGCCCATATCACACACTCATGTTTCCCCCCACAGCCCATGGCAGACCACTCCCACCCACCCCCCACAACCCCCAATCACAAAAATCCTGGAGAAAGCACACCCCTGGCACACTGAGCCAGCCGTCAGTCAAGGACTAGTGCTGTCCTACACGTCCTCTTGCCCGCCCCTTTGCCATCCCCTGCCCTGAAGTCACCCCGCTGGCCCCCTGTGCTGGGATATGCACCATAGGGGAAGGAGTTGTGCCCTCCGAGCATAAGCTGCTGCTGCTGGTATCACTGCTGTGCCCCCCATAGCCTCATGGAAAGGGGGGAACACCATAGGCGCCCCACACCCTGAGGCATGGGACCCAGGATGTTGGACTGCCCTCCAGCAATGTACCTCCCAGCTGATGCTGCCCATACACTGGTGTGCATTGACACCCTGCTGGTGGAAGGCATGGCAGTAGGCATAGGAGCACATGCAGGTGCCACAGCAGCAGCGGACCATGGCAGAAGTGGTGACACAGGCCTGGCAGCAGCAAATGGCAGCCCAGGGGCAGAAGTGAGATCAAGTGCACCCTGACACCTGCCCAACTGGCCTATCAGAATCTCAATTGCATGCCAAGGTGGCCTTTTGAGGCATCAAGTTGGATTGTTGCTGCCAGCTGCTGTCCCTGGAGGACCAGCTGCTACTCTTGGATTGAGACATCTCAGCAAAGAAACTCCATCTTCACCTGCATGTGCCTCATTTTGTGTAACCAGGTGCTGGGCACACTGAATCAGCAACACAGATGTGCGTCGCTACAGCTGCTCCCTGTGCATGGCACTTCCCTGGTGCCCTGGAGGCTCTGGTGATGACGGGAGCTGGCCCTCCCCATCCCCTGATGCGGTATCCTCCTGCCCCTCTGTGTTGGCAATCACTGTCACCATGTCAGTAGGGCTGCCTGGATGCGATCCTTCCACCTCTGCTGGTGCCACAGAGGGTATTGCCTGAGCAGGTGATGGGGCAATAGTGGAGCAAGTGGTGGCACGGCTGAAATGAGGGTAGTGCTGGGTCCAACAACTGCATCAACACCTGTTGAGAGAGGCATGACCTAGCAAACCATCAGTCATGAATGCACACAGTGTGCGCACACACCCATACAGAGGTGTAGGCTGAAGGACCTGGAGACACAGCAGTGCAGATGTGTGGGCCCAGCAAAGACTGAGCCATGCACCACAGTGCAGACCCACAACCACAGAGCCCCCAACAAGGCAGCAGAGGGAAATATGACAGTGCACATGCCCAAGAATACCCCACGCCCACCCTGAGGAGAGACGTGAAAGGTTCAGTGGGAGGTGAAGGGTGTCCCAAAACCAGAGATGCAGATCCTGGACAGAGGCCATTTATGAGGTGGAAGACAGATCATGCACATACCCTAGTCCTGTGGCAGCCTTGAGGTGTCCAGGTCACTGACGCCCTCCAATGTAGCAGAGTCAATGGTCGCCAGGATCCGCTTCTCCAGGTCGGTCAGCTCTGCCCCTGACCATCAGGACCCACACTGTGCACTTTCAAACACATGTCCCGGCGCACCTGCCACCACTTCCGCTTCAAGCCTTCTATGTCACAGTTGTTGTGGTGTATGGAATTAAGCCAGTGACAGGTGGCCAGCCACCACCGCTGCCACTCATAGGCACTCAGCTTGCACTCCTCTGTGCCCATCAGGGCCACAAAGTCACCAATTATCGCCTCTATGAGGAGGGTCAATTCGCCATCACTGAAGTTGTGTTTCCTTGCTGATACCTTGGAAAAACCGTCAAACATGGAATCAGCAGTCCTAGAACACGTCAAAACCCCGGGGCATGTCTGCGAAGGTGATGGATGTTTTATGGCTTTTGGACATGTAGCAGCGTAGACATACAGAAGTATGGAATACATCACAAGTCTGCACATACAGTACCACGTAGGTGTGCACATTAGATGTCTGTCACATAAACAGCATTCATGGTTCGGCTTGTACCTTTTCAACAGTCAGATCCATTGGCGATGGTGCAAGACATTACCTAATGGTGATATCCATGACCTGGAGAGGCATACCTGTGGATCCCACAACCCAGCTTCTACAGACAAGGTAAGTGCCACATGTGCCTATTGTTAACTGAATGCTAGAGCTATGGCAGCATGGTATGAGAGTGTCCCCCAAGACTACAGTGAGGCTACCTTGTACAGATGTAGCCACGGGTTTGTTAGGTGACTAGTGTATAATACCCAACCAGGGTTGTCCACTGAGCCTGCACAGTGGCTGTGTTGCTGGGCGTGTGAGCTACAGGAGAAGAGGTATCCCCAAAGCTAAACCATGGAGGGAAGGTGAGAGGGAGGAGGGGGACAAAGGCCACACACAGCTGATGGTAATGGGAGGTATAGGCTACTGCACCATACCCGCTGTAGGCCACTGCACCACACCTGCTGTACTTCGTAGCAAACACATAATCATGGCGGCAGTGAAAGACCATATAGCCAGCAGGCCTACTCCTCAACGTCAGGAATCATAGTCCCATTGTCCCCCTTGGATGAACAGCTGTGTCTGTCCCATGCCGTCCTGCAGGTGTGACCCATCCACCTCACCACTGCCCCCTATGGGTGACCATGCCATGCAGCTACCACCCCTGTAGTAATGACTATGTCCACATATCATGCCAGAGTCCATCCCCCCCATCCAATGTCCCCATTCCAGGTCACCCATGCAATGACGGAGGCCCACCCCAATGCAAAGTTGCCATGGGGGCTCTGAAACACCTCTAACATATCCCCGCCCAACCATAACCCCCCTACAATAGACATGTAGAAAGCCCAGCAGGAACCAACAAACCAGCACGATTCCACGTGCACCAGGAACCCAGTAAAAAACGTGGAATGCAACGAAAGACGTGAAGTAATAAACCTTTATTTCTTTATCCAAAGTTCAGCCACCGGCCCGACACTGGCCGTGTTTCGCAAAACCTTCCTCAGGGGCAATTGATGGCTGTATGTTGTATAAAGATATTACTATAAATTGCTCTTCCACTAAAACACAGGAGAGCCTAAAGCATCATAACCTGTGCAATGGTTATCATCTAAAATCACGATGTTCTTAAAGTGCATAGTGCTAATCCTCACATAAAGCGGCCAACCGCCGTGAAATCGATTTCAGCGTTTGTGTGCTATGGTGCCATTTTGATTTCACGGCGGTTGGCCGCTTTATGTGAGGATTAGCACTATGCACTTTAAGAACATCGTGATTTTAGATGATAACCATTGCACAGGTTATGATGCTTTAGGCTCTCCTGTGTTTTAGTGGAAGAGCAATTTATAGTAATATCTTTATACAACATACAGCCATCAATTGCCCCTGAGGAAGGTTTTGCGAAACACGGCCAGTGTCGGGCCGGTGGCTGAACTTTGGATAAAGAAATAAAGGTTTATTACTTCACGTCTTTCGTTGCATTCCACGTTTTTTACTGAAAGCCCAGCAGGTCCACACCATATGGTTCTTAATGAAGATCACTGGCCACTCTGGTATCCAACATTTGCTGCACTGACCCCATTCTGATGTGATCCTGTTGAGGCTATGGACACCAGATGAGATACCACATCCCACAGGAGGTCTCCCCAAAGAAATACACAGAGGCACCATCACCACCCTAGACCTGTTGGCCAGTCTGCAACCCCTGTACCCCAGCTGCTATCTTGCCGCCGTTGTCCCCTTGCCATCTGTGTAGCCGCTATAAGAGCACCTGAGACTCATGACCAGGTACCGCTTGTCTGTCCCGGACAGAGGTACCCCACCCCTCATACACAAGTGCATCCATGGGCCTCTGCCACCCATATGTATGACCCATGGATGCCCAGCTGCCATGTCCCTTACCATCTTGCAGGCATAGCCTACCCACCCCACAGCACAGGTTGACCATACTGGGTGTCTGTCCAAATGTGGATGGTGGTTTCATCTACAGAGAAGCTATGGGTGCCATTCTGACCCACATTTAGTGGGACCAGATGTCAAGTATTGATGTTCACACCCGCTAAATGCCGGGTTGGCTAACCTGATGACAGAGCTCCCCACGCGTAGAGCCATGTTGTACAGGGAGCTGTGTTTGTGGGGTGGTCTGGAGGAGGATCAAGGACAGGGAGTGGATGGACACCTGACCCTGGACATAGAGGACTGAGTCCAAGGTTGGCCCTGTACGTCCAGGGTTGGCCATGTACATAGGGGGCATACTCCACCTCGGAGGTGGGATAAGTCTCCCAGATGTGGGGAGTCAACAGAGTCTGGACCAGAAGCAAGGTAAGGGGGTACAGGGGGTGCCCCACAACCCAACCCCAGTCACGGTAGGCCTAATTGGTGGCTCGGCTGCGGGGAATAGCACATTTCTGGGTCTGCCGGGGATCACCACTCCTGCATGGTGCCGCAGTAACATGGCAACATGATGCCACGGCCCCACTGTTCCATGCAGGAGCCAGACTAGGCAAGCCAGTTAGTGGATTGGATGTCCGGGGGCCTGAATTGGGGCACATCTCGGATATCCACTCCCTATGTCGTGATTCTGTTCCTGCTGGCACATCTAGCCCCATGGGAGCAGAATCGTGTGCATCACCAGACCGTCTAGATCTCAAGACATGTTGTAGATGCACCTTTAGAAATAGCCTCCACTCATACACTATACATGGCCTGACCTTTTGCCCCCGCCACAGGTGTGTACCACTGTGATGCCCAACCCTGTGATGTTGCATGAGGATACATCTGCATGGCGTGCCACAGTCCTACTTTTACATGATCACCAGAGGGCCATGCAATGACACCTGTATCCCCAGGCTGTGCTGCATGTACTTGGGCATGAGCAATGAGCTATGTGTGACCCGCTACAGGTTCAACCATGCTGCCATCCACGACCTGTGCCTGGAGCTGCAGGCAGACCTGCTGCTGCAAGCACTTTAGGCAGGATGCAGTTCCTGCCAATGTGAAGGTGCACACAGCCCTAGCCTTCCTTGGAACGGGCATCTTCCAGTCAGCGATGGCAATGGCAGCAGGCTTTAGCCAGTCAGCTGTGTCATGCTGCATCACCAGGTTCCTCAATGCCTTTGTGGGGTGCTGTGCGCAGTACAAAGCCTTCCTGTGCACCCCACATCAGTAGCAGCAGATCATGTTTCAGTTCCATGAGGTTGCAGGCTTCTCATCTGTCCTGGGTGCCATTGACTGCACGCATGTTGCTCTCCATCCAGCATGCCATCACGAGGCAGCATATCAGAACCAGAAGGCCTTCCACTCCATAAACATGCAGATTATCTGCAATGCCGAGATGGAGATTACTGATGTCATGGCATGCTACCATGGGGCATGCCATGATGCTTACATCCTGGTCCAGTCTGGGATACACTAGGCCTTTGAGTGTGGCACCCTCATCGGTAGCTACTACTACTACTACTACTACTACTGAGCATTTATATATTGCTACAAGTCGTACGCAGCGCTGCACAAGCAAACAAGTAAGAGACAGTCCCTGCTCATCAGAGCTTACAATCTAGTCAAGACAAACACAGAAGGTGTAGGCAGGGATAAAGCAAGGGAGGAGAAGGAGATCAGGGGAGTTAAGAACCAAAAGCAGTAGCGAAGAGGTGAGTTTTCAGCCTGGATTTATTTAATTATTTACTGTTTGTCTAACTGTTGTTTGTTTAATTATTTAGTGTTTGTCTTAGTGGTGTGCTAATTCAGCCTTCTCAGCTGTACTTACCTTGCCTCTCTCAATTAACTGGGCCTTGTGTGGTACCCCCATCCCCCTGCTGAGGGTTCAGGACAGGGTACCTTGTAACTGCCCTCTTTAATAGGACTTATCTCCCCCCCTCCCTCCCCAGCACCCACCCACCCCTGGGGAAATTGTAGTTTTATAGGTACTTGGACATCTTAGAGGAAAGGGGCTGCTCTCAGGTGCAGCTCTTAATCCAAATCAGTCATACACAGAGGACCTGTGATTAATTAGTTTCAGGTACACAGGGTGTATTAGGGGTATTAGATACACTTTTATTAGTATAAGCATCTACACCAATCCTTATTATATACCGCTTTTAAAGACCTAAACACAAGCTTTAAACTAAGATGCAGTCAGAGGTCCAGCAACGAGATGGGGGTTCTCCAGTCTTTTGCATCGAGTGTCACATGTATGATTATCTCCCAGTTGGTGAGAGGTCCTACATATGCACTAAGTGCAGGGAGCTCTTTGCTCTCAGGGAACGAGTCCGTTCTCTAGAGGCTAGAGTAGCAGACCTGGAAGACATAAGAAAGACAGAGAAGTACATGGACGAGACCTACAGGGATATAGTCCTGAAGTCCCACCTCCAGTCTGGCAGCATCCCTGTTGCCATGGAGGAGAGAGGTCACGTGACAGGAGAGCATCACCCTGGTGTGGCAGGAAGTGATCCTGTAACTAGGACCTGTCCTCCAGGTGATGTAAAACCCTCTCGCACCGAGGACGTTTCTCCAGGGCCATGTCCCCATGAGGGGAGGGTCAGGACAGCTGTTATAGTTGGTGATTCAATCATTAGGAATGTAGATAGCTGGGTGGCTGGTGGACGTGAGGATCGCCTGGTAACATGCCTGCCTGGTGCGAAGGTAGCAGATCTCACGCACCGCCTAGATAGGATCATAGATAGTGCTGGGGGGGAGTCTGCTGTCTTGGTACATGTTGGTACCAATGACATAGGAAAATGTGGTAGGGAAGTTCTGGAGGCTAAATTTAAGCTTTTAGGTAGGAAGTTGAAATCCAGAACTTCCAGGATAGCGTTCTCCGAAATGCTTCCTGTTCCACGTGCAGGACCCAAAAGACAGGCAGAGCTCCGGAGTCTCAATGCGTGGATGAGACAATGGTGCAAGGATGAGGGTTTTGGATTTGTTAGGAACTGGGGAACATTCTGGGGAAAGGGGGGGCTCTTCCGAAGGGATGGGCTTCACCTTAATCAGGATGGGACCAGACTGCTGGCATTAACCTTTAAAAAAGAGATAGAGAAGCTTTTAAACTAGAAAATAGGGGAAAGCCGACAGTCACCCAGGAGCGCACGGTTCGGACAAAGGTATCCTTGAAGGATACTACCAAAAGCAGTGAGGTTCCAAAAGGGAGTATAGTAGCCCAAATGCCCTTGAGTAAGGAGCAGACAGAGCATAAAGATTCCCAATTACCCATGCCTACCAATAGCCAGATTAATATTAATAAAATGCAGTCTCTAAAATGCTTGTATGCCAATGCTAGAAGTCTAAACAATAAGATGGGAGAATTAGAATATATAGCATTAAATGAGAGGTTAGATATGATTGCACTCTCAGAGACATGGTGGAAGGAGGATAACCAGTGGGACACTGTGATACCTGGATACAAACTATATCGTAATGATAGAGCTGAACAAATTGGTGGAGGGGTTGCGCTCTATGTTAGAGAGGGCATTGAGTCAGAAAGGATTAAAGTTTTGCAGGGAACAAAATATGCTGTAGAATCTCTATGGATTGAAATTCCATTTATGAAGGGGAAGGTGATGGCAGTGGGAGTATACTATCGACCACCTGGCCAGAATGAACAAATGGATGATGAAATGCTCAAAGAAATCAAGGAAGCTAACAAAAGCCACAACAGAGTAGTAATAATGGGTGATTTCAATTACCCCGGTATCGACTGGGACAGTGTCACAGCAGGACAAGCTAAAGAGATAAAGTTTCTAGATGAAATAAATGACTGCTTCTTGGAGCAGCTGGTTCATGAACCGACCAGAGGGGAAGCCATACTGGACCTAGTCCTTAGTGGAACGCCAGATCTGGTGCAAGAAATAAGGGTGTTGGGACCACTTGGCAATAGTGATCATAGTATGATCATGTTTGATTTAATCAGTGGAGGACAGATAGTAAAGGAATCCACAGTACTACCTTTTAACTTTCAAAAGGGTGACTATGATAGAATGAGGAATATAGTTCGGAAAAACTAAAAGGAGCGGTTCCAAAGGTTAAAGACTTACAGCAAGCTTGGGTGTTATTTAAAAATACTATCCTCGAAGCCCAGACCAGCTGTATTCCACGCATTAAGAAAAGTGGAAGAAAGTCCAAAAAACTGCCAGCATGGTTTAAAGGTGAGGTCAGAGAGGCTGTTGCTGCCAAAAGAGCAACCTTCAGAAAATGGAAAAAAGAGCCAAATGATGAAAACTGGAAACAGCACAAGCACTGGCAAGTTAAATGCAAAGCATTGATAAGGCAGGCAAAGCGGGAATTTGAGAAGAAACTTGCTACGGAAGCAAAAACACGAAATAAAGACTTTTTCAAGTACATTCGTAGCAAAAGGCCTGTGAGAGAGTCAATTGGACCATTAGATGATAGAGGGGTAAAAGGGGCAGTAAGAGGAGACAAGGCTATAGCAGAGAGACTGAATGAATTCTTTTCTTCGGTCTTCACTGAGGAAGATGTAGGGGTGTTACCCAAGACTGAAGTGGTATTTAAAGGTGATACTGCAGAGGAATTGAGAGAAATATCGCTACACCGGGAAGATATATTACAACTATTTGATAAACTGAATAGTAGCAAATCACCTGGACCGGATGGTATACATCCCAGAGTGTTGAAAGAACTGAAATATGAGATTGCAGACCTGTTATTGGTAATCTGTGAACTTTCATTAAAATCATCTGTAATACCTGAAGATTGGAGGGTCGCCAACGTAACACCAATTTTTAAAAAGGGTTCCAGGGGTGACCCGGGAAATTACAGACCGGTGAGCCTGACGTCAGTACCAGGGAAAATGGTAGAAGCCATCGTAAAGAACAAAATTACACAGCATGTAGATAGTCATGGCCTAATGGGAGACAGCCAACATGGCTTTAGACAAGGCAGATCTTGTCTTACTAATCTGATCTGTTTTTTTGAAGGTGTGCATAAACAGGTAGACAAAGGTGAGTCGGTTGATATAGTGTATCTGGACTTTCAGAAAGCTTTTGACAAGGTCCCCCATCAGAGACTTTTGGCGAAGCTAAAAAGTCATGGGATAGGAGGCAGTGTACTATTGTGGATCGGGAACTGGTTAAAAGATAGAAAGCAGAGGGTAGGGCTAAATGGCCAATATTCCCAATGGAAAAAGGTGAATAGTGGAGTACCCCAGGGATCTGTACTGGGTCCGCTACTTTTTGACATATTCATAAATGACCTGGAAAAGGGAATAACTAGTGAGGTAATCAAATTTGCAGATGACACAAAACTGTTTAAAGTTGTTAAAACCCAAGAGGATTGTGGAAAACTGCAGGAGGATCTGGATAAATTGGAAGACTGGGCATCCAAATGGCAGATGAAATTTAATGTGGACAAGTGCAAAGTTATGCACCTAGGAAAGAACAACCCACACTATAGTTACAAGATGCAAGGCTCCACATTAGAAACCACCACCCAGGAAAAAGATTTAGGAGTCATCGTGGATAACATGTTAAAACCCTCCGCCCAGTGTGCAGCGGCGGCCAAGAAAGCAAATAGAATGCTAGGTATCCTAAGGAAAGGGATGGAGAATAAAACAAAGGATATTATAATGCCTCTGTATCGCTCCATGGTACGACCGCACCTTGAATATTGTGTGCAATTCTGGTCACCGTATCTTAAAAAGGACATAGAGTTATTAGAAAAAGTACAGAGAAGAGCCACCAAATTGGTGAAGGGGATGGAAGGCTACTCCTATGAAGAGAGGCTAAAAAGGTTAGGGCTCTTTAACCTAGAAAAGAGGCGGCTGAGGGGAGATATGATAGAGGTGTATAAATTAATGAATGGAGTGGAACGGATAAACGTGGATAAATTGTTTACGCTATCAGAATATAGAAGGACTAGGGGGCATGTAATGAAGCTACAGGGTAAACTATTTAAGACAAATAGGAGAAAATATTTCTTCTCTCAACGTGTAATCAAACTCTGGAATCTGTTACCGGAGGATGTAGTAAGGGCTGTTAGTATAGCTGGGTTTAAAAAAGGTTTGGACAAGTTCCTGGAGGAAAGGTCCATAAACCACTATTAAAAAGGGACCCAGGATATCAATGCTTGGCCTAGTACAAGCACTGCAGAACCTGTGTCTTTTGGGGAAACTGCTAGGTACGTATGACCTAGATTGGCCACTGTTGGAAACAGGATACTGGGCTTGATGGACCTCGGTCTGACCCAGTATGGCATTTCTTATGTTCTTATGTTCTTATGAGGGTGCCTCACGTACAGACACAGGTAGTTTGTTCCAGGCGTACGGTGCAACAAGGTGAAAGGAGCGAAATCTGGAGTTAGCAGTGTAAGAGAAGGGCTCAGATAGGAGCAGTTTGCTGGAAGAGCGGAGTTCACGAGTGGGGTTGTAAGGAGAAATAAGAGAAGAAAGGTACTGAGGAGCCACAGACTGAGTGCATTTAAAGGTCAGGAGGAGAAGTTTGAAGGAGAGGAGTAATATGGGTATGACGAGGCTGGCGGAAGATTAGTCGCACAGCAGAGTGTTGAACCGATTGAAGGGGAGAGAGATGATTCAGAGGGAGACCAGCAAGGAGTAGGTTACAGTAGTCAAGACTAAGGAGTGAATAAGCATTTTGGTAGTGTGTTCAGAGAGGAAGGGGTGGATTTTGCTAATGTTGTAGAGAAAGAAATGGCAGGTCTTGGCTACGAGCTGGATGTGTTTGGAGAAAGAGAGAGAGGAGTCAAAGACTACCCCCAGATTGCGGGCCGAGGGAACAGGAAGGATTACAGAGTTATCCACAGAGATTGAGAAGGGAGGTTTTAGGGGGAAAGATAAGAAGTTCAGTTTTGGCCATGTTCTGGCTGCTAGGTAAGTTGAGACGGCACAGCGGTAAGCACACATGCATGCAAGTCAACGTGCAGCACAGGGGAACAGGCTGCCATGTGTATGCCAGCCAGCCACAGCTACCATGGTGACATGCACAGGTGTAGGACACACAGTAATGGCCAGTGGCACCGGTTGCACTCCCAGAATATACCGTATGCCTACATGGGTGGATGCACACCTGTTTCACAAGGACATGCTGGTAGGTGCACATCAGCACAGCATGTGCAACACCAACAGGTGGGTGGTACAGTGTGGTCACACCACCCTGCATGGGCAAGTGCAGCCTGGAATGGGTAAGGCACGTATGCATGTTGGGCATGCTGGGTAGGGACGTTGTGCACAGGTCAGCAAGCACCCGTGAGGTGAACCACCTCACAACACTGCTTGTACTTTCTTCCCCCAAACCCTGCAGGCTACTGGTTTGGGCACTGCCTTAGGTACTGGGGACCAGGGGTTCAATCCCCTCTTATTCTGCTTGTTTTGGATGGGCTGGTGGTGTACCACCAGCACTTTCTCTGTTCTGGGTTTTCCTGTGTCTCTGCGGCTTTCTCAGGGCATTTTCTCTTCGTGGTTTACATTTGCAAATACCATGACAGTCAAGACCATCACTTGTGCACCAGGGTATATGGTGTATGTTCTTCATATCTCTGATTTACTGCTGCTGTTGGGCACTCTACCACAGGTCTGTGTACCTTTCTTTGGACGCAGCAGGGTATCAGTGCAATAGAGGGTTTGCTGCTGCTTTGCCTGAGTCTCGGTGCTCTTGCTATGGACTTGTGACTGGGCACTGCAGCCTGTCTTTTGGGGTGTGAATGGGGCTCTGGATTGGTGATTTAGCCACTGTCTTGGGTGCTGGGGGCCAGGGGTTCAATCCCCACCTACTCTGCTTGTTTTGTGCAGATCTTTTACCTTGCCCTCCATTGCCTGTGGTACATTCCTGTTGGTATTGTTGGCTGTGCTTTATCATATTCCTGTTGCATGGCTTGGGCTCACATGATCTGGTGGTATTGCTACACTGTTACATATGTGTGGGATGGTTGGTGTGCTTCACAGTGTTCTTTCTTTCTGGTTTATTCATTTCTCTGCCTCACAGTGATCTTTCAACCTCAGCATTGCACATTCGACAGGGACATTGTTGTGTGCGTGTGTGTGTGTGTGCGTGTGCATGTGTGTGCGCATGTTTCTCTATTGGCTTATATGTCCCTGATACCTGTATCGCCAACATACTATTCTCTGGGCACGATGTTTCTGGTTGTCTCTGTCCTGTGTGCTGCCTTCCTGCATGTGGGCCCTGTTGTGTGTGTCCGGGCTTCTGTGGTGTGGTTTCATTGTGTGTGAGCTCTCTGGGTCCACCACACCATCACTCACATTGCTTTGGGGTTGCTCCCCTGACTCTGTGCACTGTTCATGTTTCTGGGGTAATCCAGGAAACTACAGACCGGTGAGACTGATGTCAGTACCGAGAAAAATGATAGAAACTATCATAAAGAACAAAATTACTGAACATGGCTTAATGGGAGACAGTCAATATGGCTTTAGACAAGGAATATCTTGTTTTACTAATCTGTTATCTTTTTTTGAAGGTGTAAATAAACAGGTAGACAAAGGTGAGTCAGTTGATATAGTGTATCTGGACTTTCAGAAAGCCTTTAACAAGGTCCCTCATCAGAGACTTTTGGCAAAATTAAAAAGTCATGGGATAGGAGGCAGCGTACTATTGTGGATTAGGGACTGGTTCAAAGATAGAAAGCAAAGGGTAGGGCTAAATGGCCAATTTTCCCAATGGAGAAAGGTGAATAGTGGAGTATCCCAGGAATCTGTGCTGGGTCTGCTCATTTTTTACATATTCATAAATAACCTGGAAAAGGGAATAACGAGTGAGGTTATCAAATTTGCAGATGACACAAAACTATTTAAAGTTGTTAAAACTCATGAGGATTTTGGAAAATTGCAAGAAGGTCTTGATAAATTGGAAGACTGGACGTCCAAATGGCAGATGAAATTTAATGTGCAAAGTTATGCACCTAGGAAAGAAAAACCCAAACTATGGTAACACGATGCAAGGTTCCACATTAGGAACCACCACCCAGGAAAAATATTTAGGCGTCATCATGGATAACATGTTAAAATCCTCCGCCCAGTGTGCAGCGGCAGCCAAGAGAGCAAATAGAATGGAGAATAGAAAGAGAGCAAATAGAAAAGGAATGGGAAATAAAACAAAGGATATTATAATGCCCCTGTATCATTTCATGGTGTGACCGCATCTTGAATATTGTGTGCAATTCTGGTCGTCGTATCTTAAAAAGGATATGGCGTTATTAGAAAAGGTACAGAGAAGAGCCACCAAAATAGTAAAGGGGATGGAAGGATACCCCTATGAAGAGAGGCTAAAAAAGTTAGGGCTCTTAAACCTGGAAGAGAGATGGCTGAGGGGAGATATGATAGAGGTCTATAAATTAATGAATGGAGTGGAACAGGTAAACGTAGATCGATTGTTTACATCATCAGAATATAGAAAGACTAGGGGACATGCAATGAAGCTACAGGGTAACCTATTTAAGATTAATAAGAGAAAATATTTTTTCACTTAACCTGTAATCAAACTCTGGAATTTGTTACCGGAGGATATAGTAAAAGCTGTTAGTGTAGCTGGGTTTAAAAAGGTTTGGACAAGTTCCTGGAGGAAAGGTTCATAAACTATTATTAAAAGGGACCTAGGATATCACTGCTTTACCCAATACAAGCATTGTGGAACCTGTGTCTTTTAGGGAAACTGCTAGGTACTTATGACCTAGATTGGCCACTGTTGGAAACAGGATACTGGGCTTGATGGACCTTGGTCTGACCCGGTATAGCATATCTTATGTTCTTATGTTCTGCCTTTGCCCAGTTTCCCCCTTCCCCCCTTTTCCTGCACTCTCTCACTCACATATTGTTTGCATGTCTGCCAACTTTATTGTTTTCCCTACTTACTTTGCTATGGTGGTCTTGAGTGCTCCCAGACTCTGTGTGCTGCAGCATGAGCCAACCTTCTATGCCCCATGGGGAGCAGGGCTGCCTCGTCCTCCAGGCGTGTCTCTGTCTCAGAAAAGTTTGGGAGGCATGTGGCCATTTTCCAAACTCTGCTCTGTGCTTCCCTGGGGGGGGGGGCATCATTCCATCCTTTTTCCTGTTCCACATGGGCCATAGTGCAGGTGGGGACATTTTCGGACATCCACGTGGACATGGCATCAGGATGTACACATGACCAATAATCATGGGGCTGTGTGCATGGATGGCCAGGAGGTGTGTTTGCACGCATAGTGCTGTTGTACGTCTTCTATGTTTCTGCGTGCATATCACGTGGGCAGCACCACATGATATGCACGTATCTCCAGGAACAAGCAGGAATGTAGTCTTCATATATGGGTATCGTCGGTACCGATGGAGCCTGCGCGGGAAGGCTCCCCAGTGTCCAATAGGAACACTTTTGGGAGCATCCCTCAGCACAAGCGCGCCACCTTCCCACCTTTCCAACTGTCCCTCTTCAGTTCTTCATTTTCCGCGGAGCCGAGAGGACACATACCCTGTCACCGCAGAAAATTTCTTCTTTAAACTTGTTTTCTTGTGGTCGCTCCTGCCTCCGCACGACACCTACTGGTATCGCCGGTTCTTTTTTCTTTCTTCTTTTCTAAAAAAAAATAATAAGAATAATACTTTGAACTGTTTCTCTTCAGAAACTTTTTCTTTTGGTGCTAGGCGCCATTTTGGGCATTGGGCCCCATTTTTCCTAAAAGACAGAAAAACCAGCTAGTGGTTTTAAAAAATGTACTAAGTGTGGCGGTGTCGTCTCTGTTGCCGACACCCATGACTGGTGTCTAAAATGTTTAGGCCCTGACCATTCTCCATCTGAATGTTCCTCCTGTATAGGGATGACTAAAAGAGGAAGACAAAACCGAGCTGTAAAGCTCGGTACCCTCTTTTCTTCGGATACCAGGTCCATTGCATCGACGTTTTCAAGAGCCTCGTCTTCCTCCCATGGATCTCAGGTAACTAAACATAAGAGCCGGTCCTCAAAGGGTAGCTCTCCTTCAAAGCATCGAGAGACCATTGGCATTTCCCTTGAGGAAACTACACTGGCAAAACAGCCCCGGTGGGAGGCTTCCGCCTCCAAAGCTCCAACGGGGTTCCAGGATGTTCTCGAGGCTTCGACCTCGGCAGAACTACTGGTGCTATGCTCAGGGATTCCAGACGCTTTTACCGGTACCGATACCCAGGCATCAGCAGCATCAATAGACCAGAGATTCCTCGCTATCGAACACAGTCTTGCAGCTCTACTTACAGCTGCGGTACCGTTGACACTGGCGGTTCAACGGGCACCGGTACCAGCATCGGTACAGATACCAGTACCAGCACCAATGGTACCAGCCCCGGTGGGAATCCTTCCTATGCCGACTTTTTCTGGCATTGACAGATCGGTACCGGACCGAGACCGTGCTTTGCATGAACATCGGGATCAGAGATACTTCGAATCCTCCGATTCTAATGACTCTGATAATTCTGCCGGTACCAGAGTGTTTCTCCCGGAAGACTCCCCTTCTCCCCAACGCAGAATGTCTCCTCCAGAGGACATGTCTTTTCAGGATTTTATTCGTGATGTGGCTCGAGGCCTTTCAATCATGGTAGCTCCTGAAAAAGAACCTAGAGAAAAGGAATTGGAAATTCTCCAATACCCTAAGGCTCCCAAGGAGGCAGCCACTCTGCCCATTCATGAAATTCTTCATGATTTGATGCTCAGAATGTGGGAGACACCTTTGACCACATCTCCTCATTCTAGGAGACTTTATACCATGTATCGAGTTCCACCATGTCCTGGTTTTCAAAAGACTCAGCTGCCACACCATTCAATGGTAGTGTAGTCAGTCATGCGTAGGATGAAAAGTGAAAAAAGACATGCATCAATGCAGGACTCTTGATGCTTTTGGGCGTCGAACATTTCAGGCTTCCATGCTTTCAGCTAGGATCAGCTTATATATTTTATATATGGGAATGTTCCTCAAAAAGGTCACAGGAGATTTGGAGCTTATGAGCCCCCTTCTCCCTGAAGACAAATGACAGGACTTCCTTACTCTTGTCAAGCATGCTCAAAATGTCTCCAAGTTTGCAAACCGTACAGCCTTTGACTGCTTTGAATGCATCAGCAGAACCTCTGCTATTGCCATTGGTGCATGTCAGATTGCCTGGCTTCAGGCATCAGACTTGGAGATTTGGGTACAGGATAAATTGGGAAACATCCCTTGCACAGGAGAAAACCTCTTTGGCAAGAATTGGCAGGAGAAGGCTAATGAGATAGATGCTGACAATACCACTTTAGATAGATTGTCGAAATCTACAGCCACTCCAGCCAAAAAGAAACCTTATAAAAAAACTCTTTTCAGCAAAAAGAGGAAGTTTTATCCGTCCTATATCCAGCAAGGACAAGCTCAGGGTCAAGTTGCCCAGAAGGGTCAACAACAACAATCCAGACAAAGAAGCCAAAAGGCCTTATAGCTCAACCAGTTCCACAGGCCCAGCCCCCTCAAGGGCTTTGACTCCTTCTTAAAGAACTTAGCCTTCCTGCTTCTGAACGGTCCAGAACCCTTAACATTCCAGGCAGGCTGTGTCATTTTGCTAACAGATGGCACCAAATAACAACAGAAAATTGGACTCTGTACATTGTGGGAGAGGGGTACAAGCTTAATTTTCACAGTATGCCCCCTCCTACAATCGTAAGACAGTTCAATTCCCAAACCTCTGCCAGCAATCTACTGGATCAAGAGGTCTCAACACGCCTTGCTCAAGGAGCAATAGAGGAGGTGCCCATTCTTCAAAAGGGTGCAGGGTTCTACTCCCCCTATTTTCTTATTCCAAAGAAAACAGGAGGACACAGACCCATTCTAGACCTCAGAGAATTGAACAAATATCTGTTCTGAGAAAAGTTCAAAATGATTTCTCTGGGAACTCTTCTGCCATACCTTCAAAGTCAGGATTGGCTTTGTTCTCTAGATCTAAAGGATGCATATACTCACATTCTGATCCATCCAGATCACAGGAAAATCTTACGATTCCTTTTCAAGGGAAAACATTTCCAATACACGGTTCTTCCCTGTGGTCTGGCTTCGGCACCAAGAGTATTCACGAAATGCATGGCAGTAGTAGCTGCATTTCTGCGAACCCTAGGGATATTCGTCTTCCCCTACATTCGAGCCCCCACGGTTCCAGAAGCCAGCTCTGCACTGTCTCGCACAATGCGAATCCTTCAAAACTTGGGATTGGTCATGAACCTCTCAAAATCCCAACTTGCTCCGTCTCAGTCCCTAGAGTTCATAGGAGCTCGTTTGGATACCAGACAGTCAAGGGCTTTTCTCCCACAACCCCGCTGTCTTCATATAATGCAGCTAGCTTCTCAAGCAGTGGTGAAGTCCTCCCTAACTGCTCGAGAACTACTACAACTATTGGGACATATGGCATCCACGGTTCATGTGGTTCCCTACGCTCGCCTTCATATGCGAGCAGCCCAGTGGACCCTATCCACACAGTGGACACAAGCCACAGGACATCTGTCGGACAAGATATCAAACTCACAACGACTGATTTTGTCCCTCCAATGGTGGCAATCACTGGAAAATCTTCTAGTGGGGTCACCTTTCCAGCAACCCCTATTCCAGGCCACCCTAACAACAGATGCATCACAGGTGGGATGGGGAGCACACCTGCATCATCTCTCTACCCAGGGTACCTGGACTCCACAGGAGGCTTGTCTTCTCATAAACCTCCTGGAACTCAGAGCAATCTATCTAGCTCTTCGAGTATTCCATGCCCAGCTCAGCCACAAGACAGTCCTGGTCCAAACGGACAATCAAGTAGTCATGTTCTACGTGAACAAGCAGGGCGGAACAAGCTCTCTGTCATTATGCAACGAAGCTTTACGACTATGGGCCCTCGCCAGAGAGCATCAAATTCACCTTCTCGTGGTATATCTTCCAGGCATTCAAAACCTTTGGTCAGACAAACTCAGCCGAGTACTGCTGCCTCACGAATGGTCTCTCCACTTAGACCAGGTGGCCAAGATAGTTCAGATCTGGGGAACCCCAGACAAAGACCTATTTGCAAGTCCACTGAATGCCAAACTTCCCCGGTTCTGTTCCAGAATTCTAGCTCAAAATTGCCAGGCAAGGGATGCCTTCCTTCTTCACTGGGGTCACGACTTCCTCTATGCCTTCCCACCCATTCCCCTCATTCCCAAAACACTCTTCAAGCTTCAGAGAGACAGAGGTCGTATGAGCCTCATTGCGCCACAGTGGCCACGCCAAATGTGGTATCCCCTGCTTCTACATCTCTCTCAAGCTGCACCTCTGGAGTTAGGCTGTGCTCCAGATCTTCTCTCCCAAGAGAACAGGATGCTATGGCACCCGAATCCCCAGTCCCTGCATCTCAGGGCCTGGTTGCTGAAAGCTTAGACCTTCAGGATCTCAACCTTTCCCAACAGGTAAAGGATATCCTTCAGGCTTCTAGAAAACGTTCCACAAGACACTCTTATGCCTTCAAGTGGAAACGTTTTACTATATGGTGTTCACAGAAGGGATTAAACCCCCTTATGATACCTTTGGAATCGATACTAGAGTATCTACTTAATTTATCAAATTCTGGTCTAAAGACCAATTCAGTAAGAGTCCATCTTAGTGCAATTGCAGCTTCCTATAAGCCTATAAATGGACAACCACTTTCCTCTCATCCACTCATCCACTCATATCAAGATTTATGAGAGGTTTTCTATTAACAAAGCCTCCCATCAAGCCACCACCAGTGGCATGGGATTTAAACCTAGTTCTCGGACAGCTCATGAAACTGCCTTTTGAACCTTTAGCCACTACAACCCTAAAGCTTTTGTCCTGGAAGGTCATCTTCCTTATTGCAATCACCTCTGCACATCGCATTAGTGAATTGCAAGCTTTAGTGGCTGATCCTCCTTATACTAGGTTTCACCATGATAAGGTTGTTCTCAGAACTCATCCACACTTTATGCCAAAGGTGGTTTTGCCTTTTCATTTAAATCAATCAATTTATCTTCCTGTATTCTTTCCAAGGCCTCATGCCTCTAATGCAGAAAGGAACCTTCATACTTTGGATTGTAAAAGAGTCTTGGCATTTTACCTACAAAGAACACAGCAAGATAGAAAGTATTCTCAATTTTTTATTGCTTTTGATTCTAGTCATTTGGGACTTCCAGTCTCCAAGAGAACTCTATCCAAATGGATTGCACAATGCATATCCTTTGCTAATGAGAGTAAGAGTCTTCCTCTTCAAGGCTATGTCACAGCTCATAATGTGAGAGCCATGGCAGCCTCTATGGCTAACCTTCACTCTGTGTCTATTGATGACATTTGTCGAGCAGCCACCTGGGCTTCGGTACACACCTTTACAGCCCACTACTGCCTAGAAAAACCCTCCCGTCGGGATGCCTTCTTTGGCCAAGTTGTTCTTCAAAATCTCTTTCAGACCTAATTCAACTCCTACCTACCAACCCTGGTGGGATGCCAGAGATCCATGGGAGGACGCATGGCCCACCTTACTATAGGTGGCAGCTTCCTGGGGCTATCTCCCTGGCATCTTCAGCTAGGGAGTCCCCATATGTGAAGACTACATTCCTGCTTGTTCCTGGAGATAGCGTAGTTACTCACCAGGAACAGCAGGAATTTAGTCTTCACAACCCACCCACCTCCCCTAGGAGTTGTCTCTCTATCTCTCTGTCTCTTTCCTCTCTCCCTCTATGCTTTCACTCAGCTACAAACTTAACTGAAGAGGGACAGTTGGAAAGGTGGTAAGGCAGTGCGCATGTGCTGAGGGATGCTCCCAAAAGCGTTCCTATTGGACGCTGGGGAGCGTTCCCGCGCAGGCTCCGTTGGTACCGATGATACTCATATGTGAAGACTACATTCCTGCTTGTTCCTGGAGATACGTACATATTGTGTGGTGCTGCTCGCGTGGTATGCACGTACAAACATAGAAGACATGCAACAGTACTATGCGTGCTTAATGGGAGACAGTCAATATGGCTTTAGACAAGGAAGATCTTGTCTTACTAATCTGTTGTTTTTTTGAAGGTGTGAATAAACAGGTAGACAAAGGTGAGTCAGTTGATATAGTGTATCTGGACTTTCAGAAAGCCTTTAACAAGGTCCCTCATCAGAGACTTTTGGCAAAATTAAAAAGTCATGGGATAGGAGGCAGCGTACTATTGTGGATTAGGGACTGGATATCATAATGCCCCTGTATCGTTCCATGGTGTGACTGCACCTTGAATATTGTGTGCAATTCTAGTCGTCGTATCTTAAAAAGGATATGGCATTATTAGAAAAGGTACAGAGAAGAGCCATCAAAATGATAAAGGGGATGGAAGGATACCCCTATGAAGAGAGGCTAAAAAAGTTAGGGCTCTGGGGACGCAGGGGAACGTTCCTACACAGGCTCCGTCGGTACCAACGATACCCATATGTGAAGACTAAATTCCTGCTGTTCCCTAAGATCACCTGTTACAGGTGAGTAACTACACTTTATTCACATACGTTATTTGATCAAAAAGAAAGTTTATCAGATGACCCCAAAAAAACCCTAATAGGGACACTTCTTTGGAACAGAAAAAGAAGAGAAGCAGGAGTGAATCGGTTAAAAATAATGATGCCTCTGCATCACTGTTTTCCACTTATAAGGATAAGCCCAATTATCAAAAAGAAAAAGGGAAAAAGAAAAATGTTTTCGTCATGGATTGCTTATGGAAGGGAGGCAGAAGAGATTCCTCTCGGTCTCGACTACCACCAATAACAGATCCAGACAGAGAGCAAGGGTTAGATCAAGACAGGATGTACAACGACCACTTTTCACACAGGGGACGAGGTCGGGGATCTGTATAAATTCTTTAGGAAAATTCATATTCATCATTTTTTTACCCATCAGGTGATCCCCATAGAAGATAAGTCCATTATTAGTAAGAAGTCGAAGTGGGTTCCTCCCCCACAAACAGATCTTCTCATTGAGGCTTTCGAACGTGTGGTATTGCAGCAAGTTGAAAAAATAGTTGAAAATACACGTTTGCCCTAACCGAGGCAGGAGGACCCGGTGCTTCGGACCCATCCCCCTCCATCCCCCCCCCGCCCCTCATTCCCCCCCAACCCCCACAAAACATACCACACCAAATGCTCGTGGAACACAACTGGTCGCAGCTTTATTAACCTTTAACAATTTAACAATATGTCAGCATCATAAACCTTAACAATCCGATTAGCAGAGCAATGCCGCACCAGCCATACCTTAGCAAATTGCCTTGCCACTGCTACTGCCATAAACTTGCCCCCGGCAAGCTTCCTACCCCTTTCCCCGACTTTGCCATGCTATTAGCAAAAGTCAGCCAGGGTTTGTCCGGGTCAGGGGCACCTCACCCCTGCCCAAGTGCAACCTGAGGCTCCAGACCCCGGAAACCTCCGGGATCCCGCCACCGGCACAGGCGACATCCTCGTCCCTGCGCCGCCCCCCCCCCCAACCCCAAGCTGCGACCAGCGAGCATCCTGCAAAAGCACATATTCCAAGGCCTCCTGCCAGTCGTTAAGGAGCAAATCCACACCAACTGGGGATAGATGTATTCCGTCACCTCTATAAAGCCCCGCACAACCAACCTCCACCCAAGAATGCATTATCTGGTAACCCCCTGCTCGCAGACCCAACAACCGATCTGGCGATTAATTTTCATCAGACCACGCGACCAACGCCGTTGGTTACAGCACGCAGGCCTTGGAATAATGTCAGACCACATCAGAATTACGCCCTGAAACATCCACAAAACCACTGCCAAGTCTTCCTGCACTACTCTTATCATTTGGGTCCACAAAGAAAACAGCGCTAGCCACTCAGATGAGCAGAACCAAAAACAGGAAGCGGCAGATTCAGCACCCAATACCTTTATTAGTACCAATTAAGTGGCCTAAGCCCAACACAGGACCGTGTTTCGTATGTCACTTCGTCAGGGGCTATCAGGACACACTAAAAATTAAATTTATAAAATTACATTAATATAATAAAATCAAAACAATAATAGTGCAAAAAAAAGGGGGGTTAAAACAAAAAATATAACATAAAAATACATTATACATGAAAAAACAGGCTAAATTGGACTATCACAAATGACTTAAGTCTCAAAAAAAGACTAAAAATGCATTAAGAAAACACAAAAAAGGGGGGGGGGGAAACCCATGATAAATATCTCAATTAAAATGATGATAATACATATATAATTAGAATAAAACTCAGTACATTGAATAAACAACTGCTCTATAAATCAAATTATATATTTGAACTTATATACATACACATATATAAATAAATATATAAATATATAAATACATAAATAATTAAATAATTAAAAAATTAAAAATTAAAAATATAAAGATGCAATTTGGAATACAAATGACAATACTGGAGATCAAAACATATACACTAGAGATCCAAAGAAATTTGTTAAAAAATATTGAATCAAACATTTATAATTATGAAATGCTTAAACGGACATATACAGAAAACCTGTAAACAGCCATATAGAACCAAGAGAATGGAAGGGATGAGGAGACAAAGGAATAGGACCAAACCAAAGATAAAAAAATATATAATAATATAAAATATATATAATAATATTTGGAAGACATTACCTGAGGCTGTGAAATACATGGACTTCACCAGGCTCAACAGAGTCAATGGAAGTCGCTATAATCTAAAAAACTTCTAAAAATAAAAATAAAAACATGAAACATGTACAAAATCAAATTATTGCCCAATCAAATAAATAATAATAGTAATAATAATAAATATATAATAATAGTAATAATAATGAATTATATAAATTTTAAAACATGAAGGGTTAAAAAACCATGAATAATAAAAAGGGAGTTAAAAATTAAATAAGTGGTAAAACATTCGGAAAAATTCTAAGGGATGATTGTAAATTCAAAACATTAATTCTCAGGGGGGGGGGGAAGGGGGAAGAAGATAGGGTGTGACGAATGAATAATAAAACTTTCATTCATACACATATGCAACCCGTGTTGAATGCTAAACAGAAGACCATGATCAACCGGCTGAAAGTCCTCCAAGGAGTGAAAGGATATTCAAAATAAAATGTACCCCTGAAGATCAATGCAAAAGCTTACGTAAAACCGCAATGAATGAACAGAGAAAAGGGAATTATCCAGATAGATTATACTGATAATTTAAAAAAACGAAACCACCTATGAAAAAAAATTTAGGCACCATAAAAAACCGGAAGAGTCATATCAAGATTCAAAAGGACGCCAAAACCAGCTCATAAGAATACAAATAACTGCATAAAAACCCTTCATATATCTTGCCTTTACAAAGCCCGAAGGATGCCTTGTATCACGTTGTCCAATCCGAGCTTCTTACTCAATGTCCGTGAAAACCTTAAAAAACATTTATTGTATTACTATAGCATCCAGAGCATTAAAGGGACCCTAATAAAGCTGAAGTACACTTAGAACCATAACGGCAAACCCCCTAAATTATATTGACCCGTGCCAAAGGGGAAACTACATTCCGTAACCCAACTAAACTTACCAACCATAACAAGCCGTATGAGATTTCCAAAAGTATTAAAAGACGCCGACACATGCGCATTTAAAGAAACCAAACCGGAAGTGTAAAAATGTAGAAGGACATGTAGATTAAAATGAAAATAAAACTAAAATTGAATGCTACCTAATGAATCTGTAACCATAAAACAACCAACGTTAAAAGATTATATTGATAAAAACCCTCACTGAAACCAGACGTGGAACTCAGATGTATACCCAACAAGTCAATAAAAAAACTCCATGAGCTAAAACCCTACCTGTCAGATCAAATTCTAGAAAAATATTCAGATTGTGTGCCCAACAATCCGAAATTAATACAGATGATATAATCAAAAAAACTTTATTAAATATTGCGTTTAAAAAGCTAACGAATTGGCCATAAGAATCAAACAATACATTCATCCATGTAAAATTAACGTTACAGAGGGAGCCTACCAAATCCAAAACAGTGTATAAATCATTGAATTTAAACCAATACATGTATCTACGGGAAGGGAAGGGAAAGGGGAGAGAAAGGGGAAGGGGAGAGGGGGGGGAGGGGGGGGAATGGGAAAGCAGGGAAGAGAGGAGTAGAAGGAAACAAGGGGGGAGGGGGGAAGAGGGGGGAGAGGAAGGGAGGGGGAAAGGAGTAGGGAGGTGGAAGAGAGGAAAGAGAAGGGAGGGAAGGGAAGGGGTAGGGGGGAGAGGGGGGGAGGGGGGAAAGGGAACTCCTGGTTGGACCACGACCAGAGACAGTACAACCACTTCCCCGCGAGAGGCAGGGGTCGAGGTCGGGGTCGTGGGAGGGGAGGATGGGTGAGAGACGGCTCGTACGAGAGGAGGTATTAGATTACAATAATGTTATCAACATTTCAAATTATAATTTAACGATTGATGAAACTTCGGTCCTTGCTAAGGGTTTATCCTTCGTACCTGTGCACCATTTTGATCCTTTTGAAACTGAGATTGACCTTTATAAATTTTTCCGTCGGATTAGAATACGGGATTTTTTTAAAGATCATGATACTCTAACAGTTGATCCATCTATTATTAGTAAGGCTTCGACCTGGCTGCCACCCCCGAAATCTGATCCCTTAATAGAATCTTTTGAAAGACTCGTTCTCAAACAGATACATGATTTAGAAATTAATACTTATTTACCATTCAATAATTTGACTTTGGATGAAAAGAAGGCTATAAGATCTCTGCAAACTAACTCTAAGATTATTATCAAACCTGCGGACAAGGGGGGCGCGGTTGTTGTTCCCTCCCCCATTACCCATTGCAGGAAGGTACTGAACTTTTCAAAGTAAGCACAGGAAACGGAACAGCCCATAGGCATGCATTTGTCAAAATAATATTCCTCTTGAAAACGGAAGCCCAGCAAATGAAACGCAGATGTATGGACTGGCAATAAGCAAAATGCAGATTCGATATCCACTTTGGCCATCAACGCCGTGTGACCTGCCTTTCTCACCATCTCAGCCGCCTGATCGAATGAAGCATACCGCACCGTACACAACTCGCGCGGGATGTGGTCATTTACTGATGCACCCAGCGGACTGGACAAATTATGTATGAGCTTGAACTTCCCCGGCTCTTTCTTAGGCACAATCTCCAGCGGTGAAATCACCATGTCCGGGAAAGGCGGCTCTCTAAACGGGCCCGCAATTCTACCCAAGTTCAACTCCACCAATAACTTATCCCGCACTACAGTCGCAAAACGCTGCACCGAACGAATTCCGAGTACTAGGCGCCGCCACTTCACCCCGAACCGGAATAACAAAGCCAAACTGAAAATCGAACAATAGAACATCTCTATCACCCCGCTTCGGATACCACCGGAGCCAATACCACAAGGCATCTACCTCATTGAGGCTTGGGAGCTGACCCAGGGGCACCAGTGGCCCCTTTCTTGCCACACCTTGTAGCGTAGTGCCCTCCGCCACTAATTGAGCAGAAGTGCTTGAATTTGCAATCAGGAAATGGGCAGGTGGACTTATTGAACCTCCAACAAACGTCACCGACCCCCCCCCCGACCCTGCTTTCTGCTGCAATCCGACCACTGCCGTCCGAAAGGAACGGCCCGCCCCCGACACTCCCACCGACCCGCCTCTCCCCCGCCCCCCCCCCTCAAGCCCGCCCTAGCAGACATTTGAGTCAGCCACAGGTTAATATACTGCGTGCCCCAGGACAACAATCTGTTCTCCTCTATTTTGTCCCTAAACCTTTCGTCATAATTTAAGATATGCCATACTGGGTCAGACCTAGGTCCATCAAGCCCAGTATTCTGTTTCCAACAGTGGCCAAACTAGGTCATATGTACCTAGCAGTTTCCCCAAGAGAGCAGTTTCCCCACGCCCAACCCTCGTGCGTCTGAGACACCTCCAATATAGAATCTGCATATGCTAGTAGCATGCCGTACTGCTCAGGCGAGTGATGACTCCACACACTCGCTAGGCACAGAAAGGATCGCATCCAATTCACTACATTGCACGCTACTTTCTTGATTCGTCCCGCTTTCTCATCCTCTTTTCTCTTTTTCCGGCTCTCCCCTGCCTTCCAACAGCCGAAATATAACTATATAGCGCTGTTTTCGGATTTTGCGGTGAAGCCTTTTCAGCACCCCCTCCCACAGCTCCGGGAGCGCAACCACCGATGGGGCACCTCCCCCAGCCCTGGCCCCTGCCCCACCCCTGCTATCCACCCCTTGCCGCAATACCTCCCCCCCAGATGAAGAAGACGAAGCACCCGAGGAGGAGGAGGATGACGACTCCGAACTATGGCGCTGCCAACAAGAACGACACCTTTTCCTTCGTGTCCTACCCCCCGCTTTGCCCAGCGCGTCCTGCCCTAACAACCCCTCGCCCTGGTCCACCGACAACTCATCTGCCGTTTGACCATCTGGTGCAGCAGCAACCGATGCCCTAGCCTCCACCAGGCAGACCTCCTCGTCGATTTGTGCTGTCTCATCTCGCCTCCCACTGGTTGCCTCCGCCACGGAACTCCGCCTTGCCGCCGCTCTGCTGTCCGGACTCGGCGATAGTCCCTGGCTTCCACCACCATGCCCCCACGAAGGCTGCACCATCACCTGCACCTGTGGAGACATAATAGAAAAAATGGGGGGGAACTGCCGGAGACCATACGGGGGCCAGGACCCCCCCCCACTCCACTCTAGACGGACCCTGTCCCCCCCAAATCCAATGCTCCCAAGGCGAAGGCCTCCCTGCCAACATATAGCCACCCTGCACCGGCGGCCTGCCTGCAGGGGGAGGGGTTCCTTGACCGCATTGCACCCGATTCGGCTGCAACACCCCCCCTGCCCTTGCTCTACCTGCTCCCCGCCCCCCCCCCCCGCTGCTCCCGGGTCACCTACCACCTCCCCACTGTGAACAACCGTCCCCCCTTCACTCCTAATATTCACTTCCCCCGCAAACACCGCACCCCTGTGCTGCGCACCACCAGCCCGCCTAGCTCTCTGCGGGGGGCGAGCCTGTGCCCCACCCCCGCCATCGTGCTCCACCCCCACTCGACCTCCGTGCAACGTTGGACCCCCTACACCCCCTAGTAGCCCCCCGTGTACCCGAGGCACCCCTCCATGGAGCCCCAAGTCCTCGCTGCCCCCTCCCGGCTGGATCACACCCCACCTCCTCCCTAATCTCACTCTCCCCCCCGGAACCCCCGACTCCAACCTTGAAGGCGTGAGGCAGCACCCCGCCACCCTGCCCTGCCCCCCAGACCTTCCCAACTATCCCCTATGCGGCAGCATCAGTACTGTCCTGCCCCAGATTGAGTGCCACTGCCAAAGAAAATTCCTACTCTCTTCCAATTAGTTTTTATTTTTATTTAATAGGCATTATTTTTTTTTAATACCGATTCCCCTTCCTCTCAATGCACCAGCACCCTTCCTCCTGCAGCAATGGGGTCCCCTACCTCCCATTGCAAGGGGTCCCCTCTCCTTTACTGCAATGGTCCCCTCCCCCCTTTCCCTCCAGCCCCAAGCCCTATCTGAACAAACAGTAGCACCCCCCCCCCTCAGCCGTCCCACACTTGCCTTTGCCTCCTCGCCGCTGCTTGCCACCATTGGGAACACCTGGGCCTGCTCTCTGCTCTCCTGCATGGTCCACAGAGCTGCACACTCCCGATTCCGCTCACCCCGCCGCCTACCAACCCAGCTCCAGTCGGTCAGGAACGTCAAACCTTTGACGGTCCATTCCTCGGGTCCGCTTTGAACCAGGCTGAAACCCATCGATGCGCCGCACAGAAGAAGCCGGCACCCTGAGCCGCCGCCGCCGTGAATGACCACACGGAGGCTGCTGGCCCGACTCCTCCCCCCCTCCACGCCGCTGGATCCCTCACCCATTGGCTCCCGCGCAACCGCATTCGCCGGGAGCCAATGAATTTAAACCTCCTCGCTCCACACGCGCTCCCAGCACGTTATGCTGCGCTTACGATCATTAACGTTACATAACGCGCGTTATGATGCGCTAACGATCGTAATGCCCCGCGGTGCGGTAAAACACCACAGAAGGTGGAGAGAGGGCGGAGAGAAGGGGTCAATGGGCGGAGGGTGGGCGGGGAGAGGCTCCCTTCACACTAACGCGCTGATCTGAAGAGCTCAATTCCAACGCGAATGAAAACCTGCCGTTAAATGCACATTACAGGGGAGAGAAACCATTTCAGTGTCAGCAATGTACAGCCCAGGCAGGGAAACCTAAAACAAGTGATAAGTGTGATACATGTGCACAGAACAAAAGGGCACATAAACACTGAAAATGACCCCAACAAACTGGAAAAAAAACATAACCAAGCTGGCCAATAGTAGTATCAATGAGAAACATCAACCCTTCCCCGCCAAGTAAGCTCCATAGAACAGATATAAATCGTGGAAGGGTCTATAATCCGTCCCCATACAAGGTGAATGAGCCCACAGTGTAATAGCGCTGCTCAGGGTTTTCCCCACAATCGGACAGGGTTCCTATGGCGTGCACATGTCCCGCAACATCAGGGCGGGCATGTCGGAACGGCAACTGGACAGATGCCGGAGAAGGGGATACAGAGGGCCGCAGGCGGCACATGCTGTGGTGCAGCTGGGCCACAGTGCGGACTAGGGCGATGCCTAGGTGGCCCATACGAAAGCTGAAGCAGCAGAGCAGCCAGACAGCAACTGCTGAAGGCCCAACATGGGCATGACTGTGTTTCCCACAGTGTCACAGGGGATAGTACCCAGCAGCTACCCCCAAGGGCACAGAACATTGGCAGGCGGTGCTTGGGGGAAGCGTGGACACCTATGCAGGCAACCCTGCCCCAGAACCCGCACCATAGGCAGCCGCCTACCTGCACACTGGATGGTCTGAGACTGCGCACCACCAGCACCACCAGCAGAAGGGCATGTCAGCATGGTGGCTGAGGGATACTGGTGGTGGAGGGGGCAGTGGCAGCTGCCCAGAGCAGACCGTGGCCTAGCCCTGTGTAGGTGGGTGCCGTGTACTGCAACAGATGGGCCCTGTCTGACGAACAGTCATGGTATCACCAAGGAATGTACTGACTCTGTGACAACAAGGTGGTGCAGTGCACAAAACCAGTGTATTCAGAAGCAGAGGGTCACAGGTTCAAGTCCCAGCTGTGGTTCCCGCCAACCCAGTCCCCATATTTTACCCACTACTACAACGTGCTAATACAGACAGCACCTTTATTGCAGATGACGTAAACATGCCCAAGACACCTACATTTTACCCTACAGAGCACAGACACCATAAACATGCACATTACCTAGAGCAGAGCCTCCCAAATGCAGTCCTGGAGGGCCAAACACCATTCCGGTTCCATGCTGCCTCTGATAAAGTTGCCTGTGCTGCATTTCTATGCACCACCCCCATGATATGCAGATGTATCTCATGCATATTCATGAGGGACAGCATGAAAACCTGAACAGTGTTTGGCACCGCAGAACTGGAGTTGAGAACCTCTGCCGTAAAGCAGCAGCCAACAGGGGCAGACACACCCGCACCCACAGGCCCCATTATCCAAAGCCTCCTGGAGAGGCAGGACATTGGGCTCTGTGTGCATCTCCCAATACTAGCACTTGCATACCTTAGTAATGCCACCCTAAACCTGGGAATATGGTACACATCTTTAAAGAGGTTGCTATGAGTACTGGCAGATAGCAATTCCTAGGTTAAGTACTCTTTTCTGAGTGAGCTGCATCATAGCGACCTTTCTGATGTCTGTGGAGTGTGCTACAGGTCTTGTGTCTGACAGTGTTTACCAACCTGGGGAGTGACTCCTACAGTATTGCGTACCATAGCCATGCCTGCACTGTGCCCAGGACTGGTGTGGTGGCCTGGGCTGCCCAACACCTCTATAGTTGCACAATGCTGGCATAGGTGTGGGGAGTGTGTGTCTGTCTATCCAGTGTGAGGTGGCTGCCAACAAACTCCACAGCCCACACTGCTAGCACTGTTGCCAGTATTGGCCTGCCAATGTGCATAATGAGGAGCAAGGTACTGTGGGAATAGCCTGGATAGGGTGGCCTGGCCTGGATGCATCTGCACACGGCATAGGGCAATGGCTCGGACATTGTAGTGCCTGGCCACCACCTGCACGGACAGGGTGGCCATAGCATGTCCTGCTGGGAGGTCACGCGCACCCTGACTGAGCAGTGACCATGGCATGGCTAGGTTCCCCCATAGTGCTATATAGCATTTCTCTCATGTGATATTTATGGGTTTCCTTTTGGGGCTCAGTCACTGACTTATCTGCTTGATGTGTATGCTGACATCCCCGTTCTGGGTACATGCATCTTCTCCAGGACCATGCACTATGGACTAGCTGGCGGACTGTCTGCAGCTAGTATGTGTCTTGCTGGAGCACCTTGCAGGGTGCAGCGGCTGGAGGCTTGCTGCTGGAGAATGTCAGATAATGGTGGGGGGCAGCTGAGCATTTCCAGGCCTGCTGTCTGTCTGCTATTGCGTTATGGATGTATACCGCTCTGTCTATTCCCCAGCAGGACTGGGGTTGCTGTTCCCCTCTACTGCTGCCATTGCAGGGAGGTAGACTGTGGATCTATTGGTGGGTGATCCTGTTTCCCACCCTGAGCCCCAGCGGGTGGGTTGTGTGGTGGTACATAATCTGCCTATGGGTCCATACACCACCCCCCCCCTTCAACTACAGCAGGTAACGATGGCACCAACACAGGATATGCACTATTCTGGGTGCAGCATCGCCCATAGGGACTAGACATGACCGAGACATACAGCAGGACACAGATGTATCCTAGGTGTGTCTAACTGAACTACCTATCACACACTGATGGGGACCTGCAGCATGGCGTATTTCAGCCATGAAAGGTGCTGTGGACCTGGTGCTGGGCGCCCCACCTCAACCTCAGGGTGGGCACAGTACCCGCACAATGTGACTGTCTGTGGCTACTCTGTGGCAGTGCCACACAAGGTCTGTTCCCCCTACAAGGCCGAGGTGCTGTGGGGGTGCATACCCGATGTTGTGCCCATCTCTCGTCTGCTGATTTGCATGTGCAGTGCATCATGGGTACGGGTGGGTTACCCCTATCCTGGTAACTACAGCAGACAGTTTGTGTGGTGATGTGCAGTTCTTCTGCAGCCAGCCAGGGCTTTGTTCACAGCCTTATAAGGTGTCCTATAGGGGACATTATAGGGTGCCTTGGCAGACAGTACACTTTATAATGTGCCCTATGCGGCACCTTAGGTTATGCCACCGTGAAGGTGTGTTTGCTGGCAGCACTAATTAAAATACACATCAGATGCCTCAACAATCACTACTTAAATGTAAAGGGTGCTGTCTCAGCCAGCCTTATACATTAGGCCCACTGGGGAATCAAACCCATGACCCCTGTATTATCAGTCAGTGTTCTAACCATTGTGCTACAGCTCTGTTACTGTGCTTGTATGCCTGCGCGCCTTATTAAGATTAACGCACGGTAACGTGCCCTGTAGCACTCGTTCATTTATGGCGCCTTGTAACGCGCGTTCTCGGCGCGTTCTCGGAAACGATGTACCGCCCATGTCCTTATTTGGGGTTTCTGTCTCTACCGCAGCTCCTAACGCGAATCGCACTAACGCAGTTTAGTAAACATACCCCTAAGTCTTTACAAAAAATAATGAAATTATTATCAAACCTGCTGATAAAGGCGGTGCAGTGGTAGTATTAGATAAAAGCAAATATATAGGAGAGGTTAATCGACAACTTAGTGACAAAGGTTTTTAGCTTTGGTTGAATGGGGATCCTACAGAAGGTTTGAAAAGTAGCACTGATAATTTAGTTATCACTGCATATGAGATAGGATATATTACGAAGAAGGAGAAGGATTTTTTAATGGTGGATAAACCAATTATGCCTACAATTCACATCATTACAAAGATACATAAATCCTTGAGTAACCCACCTGGTCGGCCTATTGTGTCAGCTATAGGATCTTTATTGGAACCCATTTCTGAGTTATTGGATGTTATTTTAAGGCTATACGTTACTAAGATGTGGTTTTATGTTCGGGATTCTTCTCATGTGATAGAAATCCTCTCTGCATTTAATGATTTGGGTCCTGATATCATTCTCATCACATTAGATGTGGAATCATTATACACAAATGTACCACAACTTAAAGCATTAAACATTATTGAACAATGTCTCCTTACTACCAAGATCATAAGCGCATTCCCACCGCATTTCTTTTTACATTGGCTGAAATAGCATTATGTAAAAACTTTTTTTGTTTTAGAGATTTGTTTTATCAACAGATTAAGCATGTCGCAATGGGGTCGTCTATGGCCCCTGACATCGCCAATTTATATATGTTTCCATTTGAGGAGAATTTTTTAAAAGATCATCCTTTCAGAGAAACGGTTAAATTATGGATAAGGTACATTGATGATATTCTGGTTGTATGGGATGGGCCTATGAATCAACTGTCTGAATTTAATATATGGATCAATGAATTAGATGAAAATTTACGTTTTCAAATTACCTATGACCCTGTACAGATCCCCTATTTAGATATTTTGATAAGGAAAGAAGGCAATAAATTTATCACTACTTTATACAGGAAACCCTCTGATAGGAATCAGTTACTACATTATACCAGTTTTCACAACCCTGCATTGAAAAATAATTTACCGGTGGAACAATTTTTGAGAGCAAAAAGAGTGCACAACTGGGGATGATTTTGAACAACAGGCCGTACATTTGAAGGAAAGGTTCAAAGTACGTCGATATCCCAATCAATATATTGAAAAGGCTTATATAAGAGCTCAAGATGTTTCTCGTGATATATTGTTGAAACCACAAAATAAAAAAGTACAAACTAATATTGTATATCCCCTGTTATACTCACTGCAGTCCCATAATATCCCAAAAATTCTTAAGAAAGAATGGCATTTGATACAAGCCATTCCTGGGTTTCATGACATTTCCCTTATAGTGGCTCATAAACGAATTGTGAACCTTTGAAATTTATTATTGCCTTCAGCTTTTACGGAAAGGAAAATATTATCCAAATATAAGGGACAATATCAGTGTGGTCACTGTTCAGTCTGCTTATATGTGTTGCCAGTACGTAACGTTTTTATTCATCCTGTCACACAAAAAAAAAAATTTTATTGAAGATTTTACAAACTGTGACACATTACATGTCATTTACATTATTCAATGTCCATGCAACAAACTTTATGTTGGTAAGACGATACGCAATATACGTGTACGCATAGTAGAACATAAGAGCTGCATAAAAAGGAAGTTAGTAGACAAACCTTTGGTTCCACATTGGTTAGAAATGGGACACAAGATATCAGATTTAAAATTTTTTGTTATCAAAAAAGTAAAACTAAATTGGAGAGGAGGAGATATTGATAAAACCATTTTACGACTAGAACAGCGATATATCTTTTGGCTTAACACGATTACTCCACATGGTTTAAATGTGGAAAGATATCTTTCTGTCTTTTTGTAATCCTTATTTGAGTATATTGCTTTTATAATCCCCTTTTGAGTATATTTTTTATATCAGATATGTGTTTATATAAGTTTTTGGTTTCGTTTTTATGATTTTGTTCTCGGTTCTAGTCTCATTTTTAATTCATTTTTTATACATATATAGGTTGGTCTCCGTTTCAAATGTGGTTATTTATTTATTTATAAGATAGGTTTACATATGTGGTTTTTACATTAGAGTAATATATTTTAATCGTTAGGATTTTATATGCTTTTTAACATTAGGGTAATACTATATTTTATTGAGGCTTGGTTTGTAATATAATTGATGTTTTTGAAATAGTGGAAAGCAGAAGAGGCCCTCTTCTCTGTGGTTTTTCATTTGATATATTTGATAACCCCTTAGGTGGTTTACAATTTGTTCATTCTCCGGTGATCCTATAAATAATATCCTTTCCATTTGACAGGTTTCAGAGTCTCAGCGCTATCTTCACTGCACAGGGGGTTTTTAATCCCTGGTGGGCAGTTTTAATCCCTGGTGATAGCTATGTTTAAGTATTGCATGTTTCTTGCAATCCTTCAATACATTACAGGTTTAGAGTGGTGGTCCCCTCTTGTAGTAGTTCCCTGTTTTTGTTCTTTTTACATATAAATAGTATATGTAGTGGAGGAGTGGCCTAGAGGTTCGGGCAAGGTACTTCAGGCCAGAAGGTCAGGGGTTCAAATCCCACTAGAGGACAGCAACCTTGGGCTGGAAGGACTGGGGTTTCTAGTCCCACAGGTGCTCCTTGTGGTCTTGGGTAAGCCACTTAACCCTCCATAGCCCATGTTCCCTGTAAAATAGTTATCTCCAAGCTATAATACCCTGTTCAATGTAATTTCAGTTTGTTCAATGTAAACCACACTGATGCAGAATAGCATGGTATATAAGAGAATGTAAATAAAAAAATATGATTAGGCAATAAACAGTATTTTGCAAATATCGCTGGTAATAATGTGGGTGAAACACATTGGTTTACGTTGTGCATAGTAAAAGTTTTTCTTTCCCGTGGTTTGGGATTTAGGCGTCCTTGTGGATACCATGTTAAAACCCTCGGCCCAGTGTGCAGCGGCAGCCAAGAGAGCAAATAGAATGCTAGGTATGATAAGGAAAGGAATGGAAAATAAAACAAAAGATATTATAATGCCTCTATATCGTTCCATGGTGAGACCGCACCTTGAATATTGTGTGCAATTCTGGTCGCCATATCTTAAAAAGGATATAGCAATTTTAGAAAAGGTTCAGAGAAGAGCCACCAAAATGGTAAAGGGGATGGAAGGCTACTCCTATGAAGAAAGGCTAAAAAGGTTGGGGCTCTTTAACCTGGAAAAGAGACGGCTGAGGGGAGATATGATAGAAGTCTATAAATTAATGAACGGAGTGGAACGGGTAAACGTAGATCGATTGTTTACCTTATCAGAATATAGAAAGACTAGGGGACATGCAATGAAGCTACAGGGTAAACTATTTAAGACTAATAAAAGAAAATATTTTTTCACTCAACGTGTAATCAAACTCTGGAATTTGTTACCGGAGGATGTAGTAAAGGCTGTTAGTGTAGCTGGGTTTAAAAAAGGTTTGGACAAGTTCCTGGAGGAAAGGTCCATAAACCATTATTAAGAAGGGACCCAGGATATCAATGCTTGAACCAATACAAGCATTGTGGAACCTGTGTCCCTTGGGGTAACTGCTAGGTACGTATGACCTAGATTGGCCACTGTTGGAAACAGAATACTGGGCTTGATGGACCTTGGTCTGACCCAGTATGGCATATCTTATGTTCTTATGGAATGTGCTCTAACAGCGCATGTGCTGGCGTTTTTACACTATCTCAAAGCGTTCCTCAGCCCGGCGATGTTTCTTGTGCGCGGAGGATAGTAAGAGTTTTTCTTTCCCGTGGTTTGGAATGTGTTAAAACAGCGCATGTGCTGGCGTTTTTTCACAATGTTTTAGTGATTTTCACCTCAGCGGCGTCTCCTGTGTGATGGAGGTTAATTCTTTAGGTTTACCCCCTTTTTTTTCTCTCAGCTTTCATTGCTTATAATTTAGAATTCTGTGTTTGATTTTAGTCAAAAGTTCAAACTGGTGTCATTTCTTAATTGGATTTTTACATTAAAGGACTGGTAGATGCAATTCTGGCATGTTTGTCCTGGTGCAAATGTTATACCCTAATTTTTTTTACATATGCAGTTAGTATATAGAAAATGTTCGTACCCACCCATTCGGGGTATGTAGAAGTAACTGGATGGTTTTTATTTTTGTTTTTAATTGCTGGATATCAATCATATGTTGTTTACCCCTTGCATATTTATGTATCAGCGCTGCTAGTCACATTTTCCTTGTATAGACAATTTTTATACAATATTTTAACTGAAGTTCTTTCAGCATGGTGGATTTGGAGTTCCTGTAGTGCAAATTGAAAATGATCTAGGGGCACCATCGCAGCATAATATACCATGGTACACGGTGAACGGCGAAATAAATGTCCATGTATTTTTATATTTAATATTTTTGATTTTATAATACAGAGGTTTATCCATTGCACATTTATGTATTAGTGTTCATTTCTTTTTCCTGAATAGACAATTTTTTAATTATTATTGTTAATGGAGGTTTTTAAGTTTGGTGTATTTTGGTTTTCATAGTGTGAATTGAAAATGGCCTAAGGGCATTATCGTAGCCAAATATACCACGGTAAACAGCAAGTGGAGAAACATAAGGTACTTTTCACAAACTGCATGATTTTTATGGTTTTCCAGTTGTTCCTTTGCTTCCGATTCACTCCTGTTTTTCTACCTTAGTTTTTCTACCTTAGTTTCTCATCCCTCTTCTGTTTCTCCTTTTAAGATGTTTTTTTTAAATATATTAAAGAGGTTTCCATTTATTTATTTATAATGGTACACTTTAAACTGTCTGTCTGTTCATACATATTGTTGTTCATAATTTTTAAATTTATATGTTTATTTAATCACATGCACTCTTCATTATATATTTTATCATATATTTTCTTATATGTTATATATAAAAGTATCTATATAACGTTTGAAAACTAATATATTGTTGTTCTATATGTTTTTAATTTTCCTATGATTATTTTCATATTTATTATATTTCATTATTGTTTTAATTATTTATTTATTAATGTATGACTTTTTTATATTATTGTAATGTTTTATGGTTTGTAGTGAGCCACAATACCCCTGAAGAAGTACTATACGAAACACGGCCTGTGTTGGGTTTTTGGCTACCTTTACTGAATAAGGATTAATAAAGTCTTTTTGGTTTTCTATTGCCCACGTCTTTGTATGTTTATTTGCATATACATTTTTGCCCATATTCCATTTGCGCATGTACATAGATTTTCTTGCACACGGTACAATGTCTCAGTGGTACATGTCCACATCTTGTGCGTTTTTTCCAGACCTGAATTGGCCTCCACGTCTCTATCTTGTTTGACTTGTTTTTTGATGGGGCAGTATGTATGTCAGGTAATGGCCAATTTGGGCGTCCGTTAGTGAGATGCATTTTTTCCTACTGGTTCCCACCTTGTACTGTCAGCTATGCACGCTAAATATGCACATAAATACTACGCATTCGTTTTGCACGCCATAAAGCTGTGCACGGCCATATCGTGTGATGGTGGTGCCTGAACAGCTGGATCTTGCATTGCAACACACCATATTGACACATCCTGAGCCTGTTAAGCCAGGTTGTTAGTGACACAGAAGACACATTGTTGGCATGGACACATGCCTTCTTCTAAGAAATGCTGCCTGGTCTACAGAAAGTAGAAAGTTATGTCATTGGGTTACAGCTTCTGTGCTTCCTGCATGAAGGTTTCTGAGGTGCCATTGAAGAGCCTGTCCCCCCTCTCACAGCAGGGAGACATGAGTATTCTACCCTTGCCATCCTCTCTGTAGGGGCCAGTGGTGAAGGACAATCTCTTCTCGCTGCTCTCATTGACTTAGGGGCCCATCAACAAATCTGCCCTCCACTGGTTGTAGGGCTAATCTCAGTAGAGAGCTCTGTGATGGCGCAGCTGGGTTAAACGCTAGTGAAAGGAGGATAAACCACTCTTTTTCCCCTGTAGCCAAGAGCAGTGCAGGAAGGGAAAAGGTTAAACCTTCAACTTATGAAAAAAACTCCATGCACAGAGAGCAGGAGAGAGAGCCACACCTCAGCTCCACGGCAACTGGGGAGCTGACGTGAGAGGCAGGGGGGCAGAGCCAAAGCCCATAGGACAGCCCCAAACATTTAGGCAGGAGGAAACAGTTAGAAAACAACACGCTGAAAAACGTTCTGAGAGGGACGGTGAAAGGAGTTCTGAGAGGAGCTGTGAAAGGAAGTCTGAGGGGACCTGTGAGAGGAACCGAGAAGGGAAGTGTGAGGAAGAGAGAAGAAGGAATAGTCCTCAGGAGAAAAGGCTGGAAACTTGGTACAAAGGCCAGAGGAATTCTTCTCAGGAGTTTTCCATTGAAGCTGTTGTAAAAGGTGGGAAATTAAGCAGAAACAAAGCTCCATTTGAAAGGCTGCACAAACACTCTGATTGCAGGCAGTGTGTGTGTAGCTCCAGTTCAGAGAGAAGCACAGCTGACAGGGAGCAAGTTGCTGATTAGAAGCTCTGGAGACAGGAGTCAGAGTCAGACCCTGTTGAGAAGCTTAACGGCAGAGAGCAGAGGAAGCCGTCTGGGGACAAGAGGTTGCCAGTAAGCCTACCAGAAAGGGTAAGGAAGGCCAGGAAAAAGGTGAGCCCTTTTGAATCCATTAAGTCAGTGCTGAAGGAGACTGGTGTCCTAAGTTCCTCCCCCATACCTCAGAGTAAAGAAGAGTCCCGTTGGAAACAGATTAAAGCTTTATTAGAGCAGTGGAAGCCTGCTCAGGAGAAGCCGGTAATTGAACAAGGCATATCAGACTCAGAGGGAGAGCCCATGCAGATTGAAGAAGCTGCTATTGGAAGCAAGGGTTCTGATATGGAAAGATTGTGCATTTTGCCAGAGAGGGTGAAAGCTGTAAAATGTTATGCCAATAGTAAGTGCTGGAAGAAGCCTGAGATTGTGCTGGTGGGATTTTTCACGGGAAGAGGCAGAGAGCTGCCGAAGTGTAAAAGCCAGGCCAATTAGGCAACCGGGGAAGAAAAGAACATTACTGTTTTATGGTTTGTTTTAAGAAAGCATTTGTTGCTGGAGGAGAAAGCAGTGAATGTTTTATAACAGAAAGAAGCTTGAAGAAAGTGCTTTGAAAGAAACATGCCTGTATGTCTAACAGGGGAATAATGCTGTATCAGTTAAAGACACTTTGGTTTGGAGAAGAATCCTTTATTTCTGTTTATGGGGATAGTAGATAGACACTTGTGCAACAATAACAATAAAACTTGTTAACCCAATTCCTTGCTGACTCCGTCTTTGCCACAACTACAAGGGAACAGAGACCGCAGCACTTAAAAAGGATAAAATAAATATGTGGTCCGTCCATTCCCACTAGGCAACCGCCTATACCAAGGGGTGGACGCGACAGCTCCCAAACTCTAAGTTGCCCTCCCTGGAATTCTTTTCATTTCTTTAGCAAGTTTGATCTTTCTGGCAAGGCAACTCAGTCCCTGAATCCTCCAGGTCCTCTTGCTTTCTCTCTGCTTGGTCAGAAGAGAGTGTTGCAATACAAGATAGCCAAAGCTCAGCCTTGGCTTCACTGCCTAAAAGATCCCGGTAGAGGTTGAAGTCCAGAGGTTCAGACTGTCTCTCCTTTTCCCAAGGTCCGGGTTCAGCTCCGATACCTCTGGTGAGGATTCCAGTCTTGAAGAAGAACTGTTTTCTTCAGAGATCAAGATGATTCCCATATTATCCATCTGTTCAGTGGTGGCATTGACTGCTTAGGTATCTACCACTCTGCAGTTGGCTGACCTAGTGGCAGAACAGATGCCGCAAATATACCCCCCTACTGCAAGGGGTTCAGAATCCTACTAGGGCCTTTCCCTTTCCAGAGATTATCAAGAGCATGGTCCGCTTGGAGTGGGACTTGCCCGACTCCTCTTTGAAAGGGATCAGATTCTTGAAAGGGGTCAGAAAGATTGCACCCTGTGGTTCAGCATGCCTCAGGTAGATGTACATGTCATAGTGTTCACAAGCTGACAACCATGCTGTGAAGTCATAAAAGACCACTTGGATCACAAGATGGAAGCTCTTCTGAAGAGTCAGTTTTTTACTTCCTCTGTTATTCTCCAGTTAGTTGTGTGGGTGGGTCTGACAACTTGAGCTCTCCTTCAGTGGATTCAATCGCTCTCTCTGGATGATACTTCTGTTTTTCTGGAATCAGCAACAGCCTTTCTATTGGACACAATGTATGATCTAATCTGCTTGGTGGCTATAGATATTGCCTTCTCGATGGTGGAGCGATGCTGTCTGTGGCTTTGTCACTAAACAGCGGACTTGATGTCCAAGTCCCACTTGCCCCAGCTTGCCTTAAAGGGGAAACTTTTATTTAGGGAGGACTTAAAAGAGCTGGTTAAGGATTTGGGTGAGCCCAAATTTCATCACCTCCCACAGAAAAGGCCCAAGACGCCTGGAAAGTGAACTGGTGCATTCTCTTCCATTGCGTCCACCCATTATCCTCATTCCAGGTACCTGGAACCCCAGAGTTCCCATGATTACTATCAGTATCATCCTAGAAAGCCTATTATGTCTTCATCCTCTGGTTTTCAATCCTGGGCTCAATCCTTTCATGGAGCTACTGGACCTCAGGAGCCTACCACCTCCAGATCAACTTCCATTCAGCGCAAAGGCAGGTTGGGGGCTGATTCTGGGATGCCTCCTGTGAGCAGAAGTGGACTCTGCCAGGAGTGGGCTCAGGTCACCGAAGATTTCTGGGTCCTAGATGCAAGGAGCCTATTCTGGATGCCTTCATCATCTCCCTATGTGCCTCTGTGGCCAAGAAGGTCACCATTCAGACTATACTGGAAAGATTGTTCAGTTTATAGGTGGTCAACCCAGTCCCCTTTGCCAGCAGTGCAAGGGCCGGTACTCCATCTATTTCATGGTACCAAATAAGGACAGGTCCAACCATCCAATCCTTGACCTCCAGAGGATGAACTCCCATCTGCAGACCTTGCTCTTTCATATGGAGACTCTATGATCTGTGATCTAGACAGTGCTGTGTGGGGAGTTTCTCATGTCCCTGGACCTGGCTGAGGCCTATTTTCACATTTCTATTTGCAAGGATCAGTAGTGCTTCCTCCATTTTGCTTTCTTGGCTCTCATTTTCATTTCACTGCTCTTCCCTTTGGCTTCTCCACCATTCTACTGGTCATGGTGGTGGTGGCTGCAATGCTGTGACATGAGATCTGCGTTCACCTATATCTCGACGACTGGCTTATATGAGCAAGGTCACAGTCGGAAGCATCTCTGGTGTTGGCCTGAGTGGTACAGTTCCTTGAGAGGCTCAGCTGGGAGATCAACCATGGGAAGAGTCACTTGCAACCTTCCCAGTCTTTAGAATACCTGGGAGCATGGTTCAGCACTCATGTAAGCAGGGTATTCCTACCCGAGGAGTGAAAAAGCTGTTGTCTCAGCTGGCAGTCCTCCAGGCACAGTGGGCTTCCAGAATTTGGGGTTACCTACAGATTCTTGGCTTGATGGTGGCGTCATTCAGAATGGTCCCTTTGCCATAAGCTCATATGAAGCCACTGCAGAGGTCCTTGCTGTCTTGCTGGTCTCTAAGCTGTCAGGATTTCGAGGTCAGGCTTGCATCCCTCAGTGGTGTTTAGCCTACATTGGTACTAGAAAGAGCAGGTATCACAGTACACCATGGAAGACATGTAAGGAGCTTTATTGTAGTGTCCTAGAGGTCTGTCCTTATACATGTTTCAGCTGCTAGGTCTTCATCAGGGGTTTAAGACCTCAATTAAAACAAAAATGTGTATAACGTTAAAAGACAGTTATAAATACATAGATAAACATGCACATAAGTCATTTAACAATTATAATGAAATAAAAGCAGAAGGAATAAACCATTTAAAACTAACAGGTAATGTTACATATTCTGTGTATAAAAAATTATAAATGTAAAAAACATGTAGGACATAACACCATAAGTATAAATAAAATAAAGTAAATTATTTACAATAAATACAAATTAAGAAATAAATAAATCATATATCTTTGATAGTGCATATGCTGCCAGAATAACCTTTTTTTTTTTACTAAGAAGGATGACTTGACAGAGAGAGACAAAGCCTGGGATGAAAAGAGAAGATATGCACACTGCATCTCTTTTGGACTATTGCAGAGCAAAGATGAATCCAAGATGCCATACTTCCAAGAGACAATCTGAAAACTTAAAGAAAGAAGTGGACACAAGGTTAGAGTCAACAAAAAAGAAAAGCAATACGCGTGACACACTAATTATGGACTGTAATGAAATATAGAAAGGTATAAAACAGAAGTGAAGGATAAGAAATTAGAGAAATAAAGAATAAATGAAGATGACTATAGAAAAGAAACAATCTATCCCTGGGGTAAGAAGAAAAGTGGTATTTTGGGCATCCACATGAGGAAAAGGAGCATTTCTAGCAGAAAGGTTCCCTTGAAAGAAGAAGTCTTCAGACATAAAGAGGATACAGAACTTGAGCAAGCCAGTCTGAGGACCCCTTTGATTCCTCTTCCCCTTTATTCATTTCTGACAGGAACATAGTAATATAGTAATGTAACTAGTAAGGTTAAAAGAAAAGAAAAATAAAACCACCTTTTTGGCTCAGGAGGGGCTGGAGCAGGTTGCTGGGCTGCTGATGGCCGTTTGTATTTATTTATTTTTTGTCCCTGGGGTTTGTGACGATGCTTCAGGGCTGTTTAGGGTAGCCAGATTGCTTTTTTTTTTCTTCCTACAGTTGCAGGGAAGGCAGAGAAGTGCTATGTTTTTTTATTTAAAAAAATAAAGATTTTTTTATGGTATCAGCTTTGGAAGAAGATTGGAATGTTGGTGTATGATGAGTGCTTGGACTGGCAGTTGGGGCTAGTGAAGAAAAAGAGCGGGGTGTGTATGAGGGGACTTGGATTGAGGTAGTTGGAAAATCTGATTCGAGTGATGACATTTTATTGAGAGCTGAGGTGCTTTGGGTTTAATGGTGATTATTGGTGGAAACTGGGAGAGGAGAGGAAAATTCGTAACTCTGTGATTTCCACTTGAGTTCTGGGTGCCCAACATATACTTGATGTGGAAGAGTTTGTGGTAGCTACAAAGAGAATAGCCCTTGGCAGCTCTGTTGGGAATTTTCAGACTGAATTTGAGTCAGGAAATTATGGTGTATGTTTACTAAAGAACGTTAGGGGTGCACTGGTTATCAAGCGTTAATGGCAGCGGTAAGGGTGCTATCATGCAGTAAATGCCAGGGCGGGGAGTAGGCGTTCAGGCAGTAAGGGTGTTTAACGCCACTTATCAGATGCTAACAGGATACCAGGCATTAAGATGCCAAGTGTGCACCTTAATGCCTGAAAATAACAGAAACCTTAAAGCAGGATAAGGGAGCCCTTGTGAAAGTCAAATTTTAGGCTATGGATGGAAAGAAAATAAGAGCTGATGGACATGTATATCTATCCTACGTGTCAGTCAGTAGGTGGGATGAGCATGTGGGAGGCATCTGTACTGTATTAGTGAGGGGTGCCCATGTAACCTGCTGTAATGTCAGTGTGGGACATAGAATTGGGAAAAAGTGTCTCCTGGCGGAGCCAGCATTGCGACGATGTGGGCATTGAAAGGATGACTGAGTAGGAGTGGTGATGTGCGGATCATGCACAGAAGAGGTGTGAGTGATACATCCATAGAAACGGAAATATACTGGCAGAAAAAGACCACATGGCCTATCTAGTCTTCCCTTCCATATCAACCACTACAACAGATCCCTTTTTCCGTTAGAGATCATCTGTGTTTGTCCCATGCTTTTTTTAATTCAGATACTGTCGTCATCTCTACCACCTCCACTGGGAGACTATTCCATGCATCTACTACTCTTTCCGTAAAGAAATATTTCCACATATTACTCCTGAGTCTATCCCCTTTCATCCTCATGCTATGTCCCCTCGTAGCAGAGCTTACTTTCAATCGAAAGAGGCCCTCCTCTTGTGCATTTATGCCATAGAGTTATTTAAATGTCTCAATCATATCACCTCTATCCCCCCTTTCCTCTAAAGTATACATATTAAGATTCTTAAGTCTGTCCTCATATTCTATATAACGAAGACCACTAGCCATTTTAGTAGCCACTCTCTGCACCGACTTCAACCTATTTATATCCTTTTGAAGCTGCGGTCTCCAGAATTGCACACAATACTCCGAATAAGGTCATACCAAAGACTTATACAGAGGCACTATCACCTCCTTTCTTCTGCTGGCCATTCCTCTCCCTATGCACCCAAGCATCCTTCTAGCTTTTGCTGTTGCCTTTTCTACCTGTTTAGCTGCTTTAAGATCATCAGACACAGTCACGCCTATATCCCGCTCTTCTTTTGTGGACAGAAGTACTTCACCCCCTATACTATATTGCTCCCTTGGATTGCTGCAGCCCAAATGCATGACCTTGCATTTTTTAACATTAAATCTCAGCTGCCAAATTCTAGACCATTCGTCAGGCTTAGTTAGATCCCTCCTCATGTTATCTATACCTTCCTGGGTGTCTACTCTATTACAGATACAGATACAGATTTTGGTATCATCCGCAAAGAGGCAAAACTTACCTGACAACCCTAACACAATATCACTAACAAAGATGTTTGATGTTAAAAGATGATCCCTGCAGGTGGCAATTGCAGGAGTGGGATGTGGCTGCATGTACTACAGATATGTGATGGAGCAAAGATGTTCGGTCAGATGAAATATTCCAATCATGTACAACTCAGGTGTCACATATCTGCAGGGTGAACATGTCTGACACTTTGTAATAGTCTACAGCAGAGCCAAGAAAGTCATGCTGTCAGATGGGGATGCTTTCACCTCCTCCACTTCCAGGGCTGCATAATGGTTCTTCAATTCAAGGGCTGGAGAAGTTGGATTGGTGATTTTGCAGACCCTGGTGACTTGTGTCCAACCATCGACATTCTGTTGGCACCCATCTTCTCTGTGCTGGAGAGCTTGGTTGCTGCAAGAAGCATCTCATCAATGTACTTCTCACTGTCTTGAATGCTCCTCAGCCTCGCCACCTCCTCTCTGAGTTCCTCCACTTGTTTCCTCAGAGCTTCAGCATGCAGGCACCCTGCACATGGAACCGGTCCTTCAACTGGCATAAGGCCTCTGTCTGGACTGAGGCAGAAGCTGTAACGGGGGCAACAGCTTTAGCGATACGATTTTTCCCAGCCATTGTTCTGTTCGTGGAGCTTAGGTATCTGTTAAAGCAAAAGAGAGAGATCTACCAAGTACCAGCTGTCCTTTCAGAGAAAAAGCAGTTAAATCTCCTTAATTATATTCAAAATGTGCTGGTCCAATTCTCTGTGCTTTGTCAAATGGGGAGGTGCCCTATAAAGCAAGACTACTCGCTAGGGGTGGGTGGGAGTCAGGGTGGGTAGGGAGGGAACTAACACCTGATTAGGTGTTAGCAGTTCCCAAAGCTGAGGAGGTTACTGGAGATCAACCACCTACTGTGCTCAAGGAAAGTCCCACTAAAGCACCAAAAAGAAAGTAACCTTGCTTTAAAAATGTACAAAAAACCCTTTTAAGAGCTCCCAGTCAGAGAGCTAACAATTTAATATAATAAAACAAAGCCTTAAATCCTTACTGTTGGTTGATCTGGAGAGCTCCTGTAGGAAAGCCAAATGAGGTTCCCAAGGTACTCCTCTTTTTCCTTTGTATTTGCCCCTTGTCCTATTCTGTGAACACCAAGGTGAAAGGAACTGCCAATTGAACTATTGCACATGTTCCCGACCATAGGGTAGGCAATGTTGGTCTTAACGTCCGCCCTCCACAGTACCACCACAAGTCTACCCTAGGGATTACCAGGTTGGAGTAGTTCTTCCTTCTCCTTCCATCCCTGTCAGATTTAAACTTAGAATGTAGGTATTCAGTTCCACCACTTCCCTTGTGTAGTTCTTCCCCCACCTAGTGAGACAGGCAGAGTGATTTCCAAACACTGCTGAAAATGTGTGTGTGTGGGGGGGGGGGGGGGGACTTTTACCTCCTTCATGTCTGTAGGGGGGAAGAGCAAATTCAATGACTTGCAACTTTCATTTCCCCAAGCCGTTTTTTCCTGATACAGAGATATGAGGCATCTTACTCCATTGGGATTTGTATCCCACCTCAAAGGTAAGGGTACAACCTGTGCAATGGGCCTCCCAGAGGCACATGTGTAGCAATTGCTATGGTTAAGACTTCCTACGATATATTTAACCCATTCCACCTAGGCGTTCACACCCCCATAACCTATTTCCACCTTTTGAATGTCCCTCAAATCTTTAATCTCCACTATCTTGACTGCCTTAGGGTCCTTATTAGGTTCAAAGATATGCTGCGGAATGGTGTGGAGACCCAAGTCTGATTCTTGAGGGGTATTTTTATCTTCAGTCTTCCCAGGGGATCTTGCCCACTAATGTCTATCCTTAGTCCATAGGTCCCATCCAGTGAGACATCCCTTCCAAAGAGGGTGACCACAATTTATTTATTTATTTATTTAGCTGTATTTATATCCCGCTTTTCACCAGGTCAAAACGGTCAATTGGGAGATACATTTAACACGAGGGGATATGACACACATACGCTAATACTTACAGGGAACATGGGCAATGGAGGGTTAAGTGGCTTGCCCAAGACCACAAGGAGTACCTATAGGACTAGAAATCCCAGTCCCTCCGGCCTGAGATTGCTGTCCCCAGGTGGGACTTGAACCCCCGGCCCTCCGGCCTGAAGTACCTTGTCCTAACCACTAGGCCACTCCTCCCAACGATGGGGTTGCAAATTCCTGGGTTACATTGCTGAATGCTGTGTTTCTTTATCATTGTTATTTTCTTTTGAATTGGGTGCCTCTTCCCCTCTGGGGAGACCCAGCCTCCATCCTTGGTGGTCTACCAAACTTGTGACCACCCGTAACAGGGCATCCTGTACACACGTGTCTGGGCAGTCTCTGGACACATATAGTTATGACTATTTCCTCACAACTTTTCGTAGTATTCCCCATCACAACTTATCACTTGGCAGGCATCAGATTCTAGGCTCACTGGTCCCTCTCCCTCTGATAGAGTTACAGTAAATATGTTAGGGTATGCCCTTCCCCATCATGACTGTGTTTGTATTTGTTACTCCGTCCATCCCTTTCCCCATCCTAGATCCCATGTCATTCCCCTTAACAGAGAAAGTGATCCCCCCACCCCACCATAGCAACATCATTCACTTTTCTTTGTCCATGTTATAATTTTTATTAGTCCTTTTTAACCAAGTCCTCTCCTGTTCTGTTTTTCCTTGTTATTTTCAGGTTCAGAGGGTCATTATTTCCCTGGACCTTCCATTGTTCATCTGATGGAGCCTTGACCGGACCTTTAATTCGTGTATAATGAGTCCAACCTTTTTTTGCAGTTCTTACAGCAGTCTCAGTACTTAGCGAGACCTGGAACAGGCCCTCCCAGTCTGGTTGCAATTTGGACTCCTTCCAGGATTTTATCAAGACCCACAGTCCTGGTTTGAGACCATGAACTGCAAACTTCAATGGGGGTGTTTGTGCCAATAGTCCTTTATTCCTGAGAACAGATAAAGAAGAGGACAGCCCAAGTACAGCCACTCCTCGCTTAACGACCGCGTTCCGTTACAACGACCTGGTCGTTAAGCGAATTGGTCGTTAAGCGAGGAACTGCATGTACATAGTAAATATATGGTATATGACAATATAGACGATACAGACAATACAGACAATACAGTATTCTTACCAGGAAACCAGCAGTACCGGACCTCAGAATAGTGTACAATTTCAGCCATGAATGATGTATGACTTTGAGACGCAGCGCAACCACGTTTTAGCACGTACCATCGGTGAGATGGTCGTAAGTGTGAGCGGTCGTAACGGTGAAGAGATGGTCGTAAGTGCGAGCGGTCGCTAAACAGGTAGGTCGTTAAGCAAGGAGTGGCTGTATATATTCTTTAAGAAACTTATCTTTGGTTTCAAACTGAGGAGGTTCCTTTAATTGTCCCATATAGGGTAATCCGAATAACATTTCATAGGGGGACAATCCTAAATCTTTCCAAGGAGCTGTTCAGATTCTTAACAATGCTAAGGGCAAACACTTAGTCTAGGGTAATTTTGTTTCTAACATCAATTTGACTAGCTGCTTCTTTATAGTCTGATTCATGCGTTCCACTCTCCCTGAGGAGGGTGGATGCCATGGAGTATGGAAATCCCAGGATACTCCCAGAATTTCCATTATGTTTTGCAATACCTTGGCTGTGAAGTGACTTCCCTGGTCCGAGTCAATGTGACCTATCATTCCATATCTTGGAATGATTTGTTCCAAGACTATTTTTGCTACTCCTTTTGCAGTAGCAGCTACCATGGGTTATACCTCCACCCATCCCATCAAATGGTCCACTATTACCAAAAGGTACTTCACCCGCCCAACCAGGGGCAACTCAGTGAAATCAACCTGTATACATTGGGATGGATGAAGACTAGGGTTTTTGTCTCCCTGCGGTTCTTTTCTAAGGACCTTTTTGTTTATTTTCTTACAGGTTATACACCTCTCACACACTCACTTGGCTGCTGTGTATATTCCCATACACCCATAGTGCCTTAGAACCATTGCCTGTACACCTCAATGAGACTCCCTTGATGTAGAATGGCCATAATTCCTCTCATTGTTTGTTTATTTACCATCTGCCTGCCATTGGGTAAAACCCATTTTCCCCCTTTCAGTTTTTACTGCCCCTATATCTTCGAGTTTTCATTTTTCTCTTTCAGTAAATATGGGATTTGCTGCCTGGCTCACTATTTATGGGGTTAAATTGTATATAGGGGTTAAGTCTTACTCTAAGGCAGCTTCCTTAGAAGTTTCATCTGCTAATCTATTTCCTCTGGCTTCAAAATAATTCCCTGCTTAATGACCGTTTACATGCACCACTGCTATTTCTTGTGGCAGCAGCAAATTCTTTTACACTTGCTGAATTAATCTTTTCACTGTTAACATATAAGTTGAGGATTTGACATAACATAACATCCGTGTCAAATTTCGGACAGAAGACTGCAGGTGGCTTTATACTTTTTTTTTTTTTGGTCCATGTAAAACTGGAATTCTTAAAACACTTCTTTGCTTTATCCTTATTCTTAGTGTGTTCATTACTCTGCCATTTACTTCAACATCCTCCCTAATAGACTGTCTGGAGGAATGTCCCCTGGACCTGTACTGCCAGCCTCTTCCTTACTGGAGTTTCCTTTAGAATTCCTAATCCCATCGAGACTCCTTTCATCAATGTGCTTTTCACTTCGTGTCTCTCCGGCCCTACTCCTCGCGGATGTGTCGGAACCGTGGATTGAGACTCCACACTCACTTTTTGTCTAGTACACATCTCATACACACAACAATCTGTCTCGATACCCAATCACCAAGGTAATACTTTACAGTCTTGTTTTTTACCTTGGTCCATGCACGGAGTTACCTGGTTGATGCGTTTGTGCCTGCTTAATACCTGGTCTGCTTCACTGAGTCTGTATTGATTTTTCCTTAATGGTCTCGGGATTTTGCTGTCAGTATGCTATCGGAGCCCTCCGTCATCGATACACGAGGCCATTGAACTCAATGGGATGTGTTTCCCCATCCTCGGCGGTGGTGGTCTCCTCCAACGATGACACAATCCCAGATGAGCCCTCAATCTGTAATAAAACATAACTTTTTACACAATAACAGACTCCTCAGTGAAGCAAAGGGTTACTTTAATGACATTCTTGCAAGAATGGTTGCCCACTTGACTGAGCAGACACATTTATCCTCTGTTTCACAGTTATTTTATAGTACACTATGTCCTCTCCCTCTTCCAGCATATCTATAAGCCATTGGTTAATACTTATCACTCCACTTCTTTGCACTTCCGCACCTGTGGCAGGCTATGTGTTACTAGCCAAGTAGTCTCTCCTTCCAGGATGCCTATATAGGGAGGAGTAGCCTAGTGGTTGGGGCAAGGTACTTCAGGCCGGAAGGTCGGGGGTTCAAATCCCACTAGAGGACAGCAACCTTGGGCCGGAAGGGCTGGGGTTTCTAGTCCCACAGATGCTCCTTGTGGTCTTGGGCAAGACACTTAACCCTACATTGCCCATGTTCCCTGTAAGTATTAGTGTATGTGTCTCATATCCCCACGTGTTAAATGTATCCCCCAATTGTGTTGTGACCGCTTTGATTGAAGGATAAGGCGGTATACAAAACTGTCTAAATAAATAAATATAAAACAAAGGGAGTCAGAAAGTCATTACATACAAAATTATATTACAGAGCTGTAGATGAGTGGAATACAAAAATTATATTACATTGTAAAAATAACATATCACATTTGTTTATATCAGTTGCACCAGTAGCCAGTGCATCTACCTAGAGCAGAAACATGTCATGATCAACTGGCCAGTTGTTCTCAGATAGCTGTCGATGTTTCCATGTACATGAGTTGACTGGCATCCAGAGCAAGATATGCTGACCAGATGTGTGTCCCTGAATGTGCCTGTGGCACAGCAATAAGGCCCTGACTAAGCTGTGCGGTGCAGTACAGACAGCAGAAAATAGGCCCCACCAGATGACCGCCCATGCAGATTTGCTGATCCAAAATGCCATACACATCCATTGGACAACAGCATGCCCATAACAGACCCTCTCCATCCCCCTCCTGCCTGGGGACTGAGGACGATGTGACAAACCACTCTGTAAATGCAGTGTTCAGCTATGATGATCACCTTGTTTATTCAGCTTGCTGTTGTGGTTATGTGAAGCCTCTCACGAAGGCCAGCCCATTTACCATGATCCTCCTCACCATGGGAATACATCCAAGCACTAGAAATAATGTGGCTGATGCACATATTCTGCTTTGCAGCACATAGATGTGGTGGGGGATGTTTGTGCATGCTCAACCTTATATGAAGACTGGTGGGGCTGCTACGTCACACTACTCACCCTGACCTAGAGGGCATGCCCATCTGGCCTGGTGGCCCTCAGCAGCAACTAAAGATTTCAGTCTCCTCTGTTGTGGTATGTAACCTAATTATGCACTGAATGTGGAGGGCCATGGTTGGGAGGGGGTGCGTGCAGGTGGAGTGGTATGGTGGAAAGTGAGGATAGAGGTTGGTAGTGGCCAGGGGATGAGGAGGGGCTCTGTGACTCAGAAGATGGTGGGAGTTGGTTACCCAGGGGATGAGCAGGAGTGTAGCTACCCAGTAGCTAAGAAGACATCACAGGACAGAGAAGATGGGGGGAGGTGAGATACCCAGGAGCTGAGGAGGGGTGGTGGGATCTGGGGAATGGAGGGAAGTGATAAAGATAAATATAGTACCCAGGGAATGGGGTGTGCTGCTGGGACCCAGGAGATGGGGGGAGTGGAGTTACCCAGGAGCTGAGGAGAGTTGGTACTCAGGAGTTGAGGAGGGGTGCTGGGACTCAGGAGCTCGGGGGAGTGGGGTTACCCTGGAGATGGGGGGGAGTGCTGGGACCTAGGAACTGAGGAGGGGTTTGGGTACCCAGGAGATGGGGAGTGGAGTTACCCATGAGCTGAGGAGGGGTGGGGGGACCCAGGGGATGGTGGGAGTGATGTAGATGAATACAGTACCCAGGAGATGGCGCAGGGTGCTGAGACCCAGGAGATGGGGGTTAGTGATCCAGATGACAATCTTATCTGCCAGTGGGGGCATACTACCCCATGGGCCAGCAGGGGTGGTCCATGTGGAAGAAGGGCAGGCAGCCACCAGGCCTCATGAGGATGGGTCCCCATCCCCTTCACATAGCCCTGCAGGGATAGTGGCACATTCAGTAGGAAGGGTGCACCTGCTGCAGCCCCCCATCAGAAGAGGAAGAAGAGGCCAGTGCCAGATAAGCAACGGCAAAGAGCACAGTGCTTTGGTGATAAGGCCAATGAGCTGATCATTGAGATGGCCACGGACGAGTATGAGGTTTTGTTAGGCCAGCAGAGTAACAAAATCCCTGTGGTAGCAAGTCAGGCAATCTGGCAAGAGATAGAACAGTCAGTTACAGACCTGGGGAGCACAGTACATCATGCAGAGCGAATTAAATAGCAGTTCCATTACATCAAGTGGGCCATATGTGTTAAGGTGTCAGCAAACAGGGCACATGCACAGGACACAGGTGGGGGAGGGCGGAACCACTCCTAATACCCCCATGGAGATATGCCTGGCACAAGACCTCGGAGGGGTTTACATGCTGGGCCTCCCAGAATTCTTTGACAATAGGTATGTGAGGATCCTGATGATAGGGTCTCATTGTGTGAGTACTGATAGCTTGCTTATCTGTATATATTGTTAACATTGGTCACCAGCTTTTGTTGCTCATTCTGTGTTCATACAGGCCAGATTGGTATTGTAGATCCAGTGCCCACCCTATGGATTCTGTCCTTCATGGTTCCTCCCAATGGCTGCCTGCTAGGCCCCTAGTTTATGATATCACCTGAGAGAGTGGACTGTCCTGCTGTTCTGTTCCACCCCACCTTGGAATATCTGGTGGAGACATTCACTGCTTGGTACCTAGGGTTACTTTAGAATTCTAGCCAATTATGCACCCTGAACCCTTCAAAGTACTTGGTCTATATTCTCAACAGCTGTCTTGGAGTGGACAGAGAGCCCATAACTGAACCCTTCTCTACCTGATACATTAGAAATCAATGTTCGACTGGTTAGGCTCCAGGATTCATACATGGCTGTGGGATACCATTTGATACAGGACACCACCCCTTCCCAACATCAGCTCTTGGATATGAGGTCACCTTAGTCAATAATTTGTACAGGACATGAGCCTCTGTCAGATCAGCATACACTGCAGAATCATCACATTGTGTGTTGTGCTAGCAACATCTTTTAGCCTGAATCCTCCCTTGCATCTCACTCTAGCATGAGGCATCTGCCCCATGGCTATGCTAGGGTTTGAGGGGCACCTTCTCCTTTCCTAGCATGCAGACAGTGTACATCATATGGGGTCATTGCTCTCATAGCAATGCTCATGCATCACTACCCAGGGTACAGAGGGGATTGGAGCTCTCATGATAACACATCTAGGGTATTTCAGCCAGAGACCAAACTCGGTTCACATGCAGTGATGAGGGATTTTCTCTGCATTGTACTTCATTCTGCATGGACACACACATTGATCAATGTACAACCCGCATTTTATGTTTGTCAAATGCATTTACTGACATTTCTATCTCAGACATACACGTATGATATTGAACTAAAGGAAGGACTATCACATCTTGCCCAAGCCCCACTATTCAAAACATCTCTGTAGAATACCAAAACATCATATAGGCAGGGCCACAATGTGGGGGGACATGGCACAGGGTGGCTCTCCATTATGCACAACAGAGATGTGACCTCTGGCCATAAGGAGATGGACATTTCTTCTTATGACCTCCCTCACTGACCAGAACACAAGGGACTGCAGGGTGTACTCAAACACAGTTCCTGCCTCTTTATAAAGCACAGGACCATGACAAGTATATCTGACCATTTGAACAGGACCCATAGCAGGGACCCGATCCTGGGCAGGGGGACCACATCTCCTTCCTCCAATGTTGGTTGACCTTAGGGAGCTCAGACAACATTAGACCTACTGACACCAGGTACATTTCCCGCGGGGTCTGGACCTGCTAAATAATCCTGTCTGCCTTTTATGCAACCCTGCAATGACAACATAAGAAATGCTTTACTGGGTCAGATCAAGATCCATCAAGCCCAGTATCCTGTTTCCAACAGTGGCCAATTCAGGTCACAAGTATCTAGTAGATTCCCAAAAAGATACACAGGTTCCACAATGCTTGTACTGTGGCAAGCAGTGGTTTTCCTGGCTCCTCTTTAATAATGGTTTATGGACCTTTCCTCTAGGAACTTGTCCAACCCTTTTTTAAACCCAGTTACACTAACAGCTTTTACTACATCCTCCGGTAATGAATTCCAGAGTTTGATTACACGTTAAGAACATAAGAACATAAGACATGCCATACTGGGTCAGACCGAGGTCCATCAAGCCCAGTATCCTGTTTCCAATAGTGGCCAATCTAGGTTATACGTACCTAGCAATATCCCCAAAAGACAGGTTCCACAATGCTTGTACTGGGTCAAGCATTGATATCCTGGGTCCCTTTTTAATAGTGGTTTATGGACCTTTCCTCCAGGAACTTGTCCAAACCTTTTTTAAACCCAGCTATACTAACAGCCCTTACTACATCCTCCGGTAACAGATTCCAGAGTTTGATTACACGTTGAGTGAAAAAATATTTTCTCTTATTTGTCTTAAATAGTTTACCCTGTAGCTTCATTACATGTCCCCTAGTCTTTCTATACTCTGATAGCATAAACAATTGATCCACGTTTATCCGTTCCACTCCATTCATTAATTTATAGACCTCTATCATATCTCCCCTCAGCCGTCTCTTCTCCAGGCTAAAGAGCCCTAACCTTCTTAGCCTCTCTTCATAGGAGTAGCCTTCCATCCCCTTCACCAATTTGGTGGCTCTTCTCTGTACTTTTTCTAATAACGCTATGTCCTTTTTAAGATACGGTGACCAGAATTGCACACAATATTCAAGGTGCGGTCGTACCATGGAGCGATACAGAGGCATTATAATATCCTTTGTTTTGTTCTCCATCCCTTTCCTTATGATACCTAGCATTCTATTTGATTTCTTGGCCGCCGCTGCACACTGGGCGGAGGGTTTTAACATGTTATCCACAATGACTCCTAAATCTTTTTCCTGGGTGGTGGTTTCTAATGTGGAGCCTTGCATTGTGTAACTATAGTGTGGGTTGTTCTTTCCTAAGTGCATAACTTTGCACTTGTCCACATTAAATTTCATCTGCCATTTGGATGCCCAGTCTTCCAATTTATCCAGATCCTCCTGCAGTTTTCCACAATCCTCTTGGGTTTTAACAACTTTAAACAGTTTTGTGTCATCTGCAAATTTGATAACCTCACTAGTTATTCCCTTTTCCAGGTCATTTATGAATATGTCAAAAAGCAGCGGACCCAGTACAGATCCCTGGGGTACTCCACTATTCACCTTTTTCCATTGGGAATATTGGCCATTTAGCCCTACCCTCTGCTTTCTATCTTTTAACCAGTTCCCGATCCACAATAGTACACTGCCTCCTATCCCATGACTTTTTAGCTTCGCCAAAAGTCTCTGATGGGGGACTTTGTCAAAAGCTTTCTGAAAGTCCAGATACACTATATCAACCGACTCACCTTTGTCTACCTGTTTATGCACACCTTCAAAAAAACATATCAGATTAGTAAGACAAGATCTCCCTTGTCTAAAGCCATGTTGGCTGTCTCCCATTAGGCCATGACTATCTACATGCTGCGTAATTTTGTTCTTTTTCCCTGGTACTGACGTCAGGCTCACCGGTCTGTAATTTCCTGGGTCACCCCTGGAACCCTTTTTAAAATTTGAGTAAATAAATATTTTATCTTATTAGTCTTAAATGTATTACACATGTAGCTTCATTGCATGTCCCCTAGTCTTTCTACTTTTTGATTGCGTAAACTATCGAACTACGTTTACCTGTTCCACTCCATTCATTAAATTATAGACTTCTATCATATGTCCCCTCAGCAGTCTCTTTTCCAGGTTGAAGAACCCTAATCTTTTAAGCCTCTCCTCATAGGGGTATTCTTCCATCCCCTTTACCATTTTGGTGTCTCTTCTCTGTACCTTTTCTAATTCCACTATATCCTTTTTAAGAAATAGCGACCAGAAATATTGGACACGTAGTAGACCAGGAGGGAAGGTATAAATCCTTTGAGACTCTCTGTAGGGAATACAACTTGACTAATCAGCATTATTTCGCATATGCCCAGCTATCTCACTATGTTGCTTCCCTTCCACAGAGTGCACTGAGGGTTGAACACGTGGCGCAGATCTTAGAGTACTTCGCATTAGGAGCGTATTCACTGCCCACAATCGCAGAATTGAAGAGGCAGGTAGATAAGTGTGCCCCCCCCCCCCCACAGGATTACTCTGGGGAGGAGGCTGCGTGGGTGCAGGAATTAGGTCAGGTGGTGACACCGGGCTCAATTAACAAAGCCCTGAGGAGGATCCGGGGGTTGGTAAACGGAACTCGTTGGTGGGAAATACAGTTTAAGTGCATCATCCGAGCATATTTCTCCCTGAGGCGAGCCTTAAGATGCCACCTTACATCGGACGGAGGCTGCCCAAGGTGTTCATCTCCTCTGGCGGATCTCGGGCATATGTGGTGGGGTTTTGAAAAATTCGTCAGTACTGGATGTGCATTAGTAATTATATGAGTATGGTCTTAAAGCAATAGATCCGATGGACAGCGTCTTTGGTAGTGTTGGATCAACTTGGACTATTCCACCCGAAGGGGAGATGGGAGCGAGTATTAGTAAGGAAGGCATGTTTGGTGGGGAAGGGCCCATTACTCCATAGGTGGAGAGAATCCGGGGCTCCTACCTTTTGGGAGTGGCGGAATTGCTTCCACCAATTAATGCTTTTGGAAAAGAGAGGGACCAGGGTGCAACGATGGGCTTCCTTTCTGTTGATTTGGGAACCCAAAATTCAAATTCTGAGACCTGATACGTGCAATGCAGTATTGTGTGTGAATTAGGGAGGGCTTTTGGCAGAGCGATGGGGGTGCTTGCTGTGATAATATGGTTGGTGATAAGGATTAGCTAAGCTAGTTAGCTGTGTTCCTAGGGAAGGCGGGCTAGGGGGGAGGAGTTGCATGGGGGGTGGAGGGTGGGGGGAGGGATGGAGGAGAAGATGAAATGTATATATAAATAATTGGTATATCGCGACAGTGATCTGTTTGTGACCCTGGAGAGGAGGATGAGAGACAACCCCACCTGGGACAGGGTGTTTTTCCATGTTATTGAAAAACTGTTGTATAATATGTTACTGTGCATTAATAAACAGAATTTAAAAAAAAAAGATACAGAGACCAGAATTGCACACAATATTCAAGGTTCAGTCACACCATGGAATGATACAGAGGCATTATAATATTCTTTGTTTTATTCCCCATTCCTTTCCTTATGTTTCCTAGCATTCTATTTGCTTTCTTGGCTGCCGCTGCACACTGGATGGAGGGTTTCAACATATTATCCATTATGATGCCTACATTTTTTTCCTGGGTGGTGGTTTATAAGGTGGTACCTTGCAAAGTGTAACCATAGTTTGGGTTGTTCTTTCCTAGGTGCATAACTTTGCACTTGTCCACATTAAATTTCATCTGTCATTTGGATACCCAGTCTTCCAATTTATCAAGATCCTCTTGCAATTTTCCACAATTCTCATGGGTTTTAACAACTTTGAATAATTTTGTGTCATCTGCAAATTGGATAAGCTTACTCGTTATTCCCATTTCCAGAACATTTATGAATACATTAAAAAGCAGCGGACTCGGTACAGATCCCTGGAGTACTCCACTATTCACCTTTCTCCATTGGGAAAATTGGCCATTTAGCCCAACCCTCTGCTTTCTTTTAACCAGTTCTTGATCCACAGTAGTACACTGCCTCCTATCCCATGACTCTTTAGTTTTGCCAAAAGTCTCTGATGAGGCACCTTGTCAAAGGCTTTCTGAAAGTCCAGATACACTATATCAACCGACACACCTTTGTCCACCTGTTTATTCACACTTTCAAAAAAACATAACAGATTAGTAAGACAAGACTTTCCTTGGCTAAATCCATGTTGGCTTTTTCCTATTAAACCATGGCTATCTATGTGTTCAGTAATTTTATTCTTTTTATAATGGTTTCTACCATTTTGCCCGGTACTGACATCAGGCTCACTGGTCAGTAATTTCCCGAATCACCTCTGGAACCCTTTTTAAAAATTGGAGTTACATTGGCCACTCTCCAAACCTCAGGTATTACAGATGATTTTAATGATAGTTGACAGATTACTAATAGTAGGTCTGCAGTCTCATATTGCAGTTCTTTCAACACCCTTGGATGTATACCACCCTGTCCAGGTGATTTGCTACTGTTCAGTTTAACAAACAGTTGTAATGTATCCTCACGGTTTATCAATATTTCTTTCAATTCTTCTGCTACATTACCTTTATATACCATTTCAGGCATGGGTAACTTCCCTACATCTTACATCCCTACAAAGAATTCATTCATTCTCTCATTATGGCCTTGTCCTCCCTTGTTGTTATTGTTAAGTGCTGTTGAGTCAGTTTTGATTCATGGCGACCCTCTGGATAGTTGTCCTAAACTGTGTTCAGTCTTCAGTCAAGCGGCTCATTGTTGACAGAGTGGCACCCATAGCTGCTGTTATTGTATCAATCCATCTCATTGCTTGCCTTCCTCTTTTGCGTTGACCTCCTACCTTGCCAAGCATGATGTCTTTCTCTTCACATAATGTGTCCAAAGTATGAAAGTCGAGTTCTTGTCATCTGAGCTTTTAAGGTTTGATCTCCTCTGATACTGACTGGTTTGTTCTTCGGGCAGTCCATGGTATACACAGAAATTGTCACCAGCACCTTAATTCAAAAGCATCAATTTTCTTTCTGTCTATCTTTTTCAGTCCAACTTTCGTATCCATATGACGTTACTGAAAATACCATGGCTTGAACAAGTCAAATCTTTCTATGGAGAGAGACATCTCTGCTCTTGAGAATCTTGTCTAAGTCTTTCATAGCCATTCTGCAAGAGCATTGCATCATCTGATTTCTTGACTGCTTGTTCTTTCTTTGTTGATAGTTGATCCAAGTTGGTTAAAGTTGTCCACTATTTCAATTTCTTCGCCATTAATGATGAACTTATTGATTTTTTCAGTTGTCAGGATCTTTGTCTTCTTTACATAAAGTTGCATGCCCATTTTAAGGCTATATTCCTTGATCTTGAGGAGCAAATGTTTCAGATCATCTTCACTTTCAGCCAGTAATATGCTATTATCAGCATAATGAAGGTTGTTGAGTCTTCCACCAATCTTCACACCTTGGTTGTCTTCATACAGTCCTGCTTCTCTGATGATTTGTTCTGTATATAAATGAAACAGGTAGGGGGAAAGTATGCAGCCTTGTACATCTTTGCTGATTTTAAACCATTCTGTTCCTCCTTGTTCCGTTCAAACTGTTGCTTTTTGATCAATGTAAAGGTTGTGCAAGAGAACGATCAGATGTTCTGGTATACCCATGCTTCTTAATGTAGACCAGAGTTTTTCATGGCTTACACAGAAAAACTTTGCTGTATTCTATAAAACACATATAGATATCCTTTTGGTATTCTTTTGACTTTTCAAGTATCCATCTCTCAACCACAATGATGTCTCTCGCTCCTTGCCCTTTCCTCAACGCTGCTTGCACGTCAGGCAGTTCTCTTTCTAGGTAAGGCTGTAGTCACTGCTGAAAAATCTTGAATAGAATCTTGCTGGCAAGTGGGATCAGAGTGATTGCGCAATAATTTCCACAGTCAGTTGGATCACCTTTCTTTAATATTGGTGTAAACACAGATCTTTTCCAGTCAGTAAGCCATGATGTTGTTTTCCAAATTTCCTAGCAGAGCCTTGTAAGTATGGTAACAGCTGTATCAGATTGCTATAATAATTCAATGTGAATGCCATCATTGCCCTGTGCTTTGTTCTTTGATAAGACTTTCAATGCTGCTTTGACTTCTTCTTTCATCACCAATGGTTCCTGATCATAGAAACAGAAACATAACCACAGAAAAAGACCACATGGCCTATCTAGTCTGCCCTTCCATATCAAACACTACAATAGTCCCTTTTTTTCTTTAGAGATCCTCTGTGTTTGTCCCATGTTTTTATGAATTCAGATACTGTCCTCATCTCTACCACCTCCACTGGGAGACTATTCCATGCAACTACCACTCTTTCCGTAAAGAAATATTTCTGCATATTACTCCTGAGTCTATCCCCTTTCACTTGCTTTCCATTGAAAGAGACTCTCCTCCTGTGCATTTGTGCCACGGAGGTATTTAAACATCTCAATCATATCATCTCTATCCCGTATTTCTTCTAAAGTATACATATTAAAATTCTTAAGTCTGACTTCATATGCATTATAATGAAGACCACTAACCATTTTAGTAGCCACACTCTGCACTGACTCCAACATGTTTATATCCTTTTAAAGATGCAGTCTCCAGAATTGCACACAATACTCCAAATGAGCGCACCAAAGACTTATACAGAGACTAACACCTCCTTTCTTCTGCTGGCCATTCCTCTCCCTATGCACCCAAGTATCCTTCTAGCTTTTGCCGTCGCCTTTTCTACCAATTTAGCTACTTTAAGATCATCAGACACAACCACGCTGAGGTCCTGCTCTTTTTTAGTGGACTTCACCCCCTATACTATATTACTCCCTTGAATTGCTGCAGCCCAAATGTATGACCTTGCATTTTTTAACATTAAATCTCAGCTGCCAAATTCTAGACCATTCTTCAAGCTTAGCTAGAACCCTCCTCATGTTATCTATTTATTTATTTAACATTTCTTATATACTGCCTTTCATGATAACAATGTAGTTTACATTGGACAAACTGAAATTACATTGAACAGGACATTATAACTTGGAGATAACTATTTTATAGGGAACATGGGCAATGGAGGGTTAAGTGGCTTGCCCAAGACCACAAGGAGCATCTGTGGGACTAGAAACCCCAATCCTTCTGGCCCAAGGTTGCTGTCCTCTACTGGGATTTGAACCCCTGATGTTCTGGCCTGTGGTAATTTGCCCCAACCACTAGGCCACTCCTCCCTCCCACCCTTTCTGGGTGTCTACTCTATTGCAACTTTAGGTATCATCCACAAAGAGGCAAACCATACCCGACAGCCCTAACGCAATATCTCTAACAAAGATATTAAAAGGAATTGGACCAAGGACATATCCCTGGGGCACACCACTGGTAACCTCCTTTTCCTCAGAGTGAGCTCCATTTATCTGTATCCTTTTGTTGCCTCCCACTCAACCAATTTCAAACCCAAGCAGTAACTTTAGGGTCTATCCCTAGGGTGCTCAGTTTGTTTTATAAGTCACCTGTGTGGAAGGTTTTACTGAAATCTAAATACACCATATCTAGGGCTCTCCCTCGGTCCAACTCCCTGGTCACCCAGTCAAAGAAATCAATCAGGTTTGTCTGACAAGACCTTCCTCTGGTCTGGTGAATCCATGCTGCCTCAGATCCGGGAATCTGCTGAACGCCAGAAATGTCGCTATTTTCTCCTTCAGTAGAGCGTCCAATAATTTATTCACCTCAAAGGTTAAACTAACCGGCCTGTAGTTTTCAACTACATCCTTACTTCCGCTTTTGTGTAAAGGGACTACATGTGCCTCTCTTCAGGCCTCTAGCACCACTCCCGGCTCCAAAGAGGCATTGAAAAAGTCATTCATGGAGCTGTTAGAATGTCCTCAAATTCCCTCAGTATTCTCGGGTGTATCTCATCTTTGTCTACTTTAAGTTTAGCTAGTTCCTCAGAAACACAGTCTTCTGAAAATCATTCAAGATGCTCCTCACTTATGTTCCTGTTTGTGGGTGTTTTCTGAGGTCCTGCTCTTAGCTCTTCATCTCTGAGCACAGAACAGAAATATTCTCTACACCCACCATCACCCCAGTACCATGGTCTGACCATTACTTAATCGAGACAAATCTGCAATCACAAGAAGACTGGACAAGCGAAAGAGCGAACTTCCCACACACACAAAGACGATTCAAGTCCTTTGACAAGGACGAATTCATCCAGGACACAATACAACACTTGAACATTGACTCAGAGGACCTGGAGGAACAAGTTTCCAACTGGAACAATGTCCTAGCTAACGCCGCCAAACCATCCGTTGACAGGACCAAGAAACAACACCACAACAAGAGACAAAACAAACCATGGTACTCAGCAAAAATACGACAAGAAAAGAGGGAGCTCAGGAAAATTGAACGGAGATGGAGAAAAAACAAAACTACTTCCGACCAACATCTTTACCTAACAAAGCAAAAACAATACAATGAACACATCAACCAATCAAAGAGAGAATTCCACACAAACCTGATAAATTCTTCCATCAACAAACACAGAGAACTTTTCGAAATAGTAAAAACCCTGACAAAAGAGCAAGCAGCAGAAAGAGAAATACAAGTGGATCCACAGATATTCGCCGACCACATCAAAGACAAATTTCACTCCACAGAGCGCACAACACCCAGTAGAACCAACAGAACGAACGTCCACCCCAAAACCTGGGGCACATTCCACTCACCCTCAAAAGAGCAGATATCAGACATCATCTCCACAATAAACACAAGCACTGCTCCTACAGACCCTTGCCCAGTGTCATGGGTCAAAGCCACCAAAGCAAGCCTCATACCAAACATTCATAAAATGGTACACAACTCACTCACTCAAGGACTCATGCCACAGCAATTAAAGCTTGCCTCAGTAAGACCAATCACACAGAAACTTCTCTCGACAAAAAGGACCCAGCAGCATACCGACCAATCTCCAGCATACCCTTCCTCGCAAAAATAATCGAAAAAACGGTTCAACTACAACTTCAGGAACACATTGACGAACACGGAACTCTCGACGACAACCAACACGGATTTCGTCCCAACCATGGAATCGAAACTCTCCTGATCTACCTCTTCGACAGCATCATAAGAATAATTGACGACATCAGGAATGGAATTATAATGATCTTCATCGACATCTCCTCAGCGTTCGACACAGTTGATCACAATATACTCCTGGAGAGACTGAAGAACACTGGTATACACGGTACCACTCTAAAATGGTTCCACTCGTACCTAACAGAAAGACAGCTACAGGTCAAGGTGGGACAGGACACCTCCCGGCCCATAAACGTCCAACAAGGAGTACCACAAGGATCCGCACTCTCAGCACTCCTTTTTAACATCTACATCCAACCAATATGCAACATTATGAAAGAGAACAACATCCAATACACAATATACGCAGACGATATAATGGTATACTCCCCGATATCAATCGAAAACCCGGACTTCTCTAAGATAGCAGACTGCCTTACCCAAATGGCAAAGTGGTGCCAAAACAACAATCTAGCTATAAACTACAACAAGACTGAAGCTTTAATCATCACTCGAAACCAAAGCTTCACACACCGACCAAACATAAAGATACAAAGCACCACGATACCGATAAGATCGGAGGTGAGATACCTTGGGGTTACTCTGGACAGTAAACTCAACCTCAAACCACACATAGACAAAACAATCCAAAAAGCATATTACAGGATGCGAATCATCAGGAGACTGAAACCACTCCTCGCTCCAGAACACTTCCGTACAGTCTGTCAAGCACTGATAACCCCAATATTGGACTTCTGCAATCCGATATACCTCGGACTACCAAAACAAGCTCTCAAACCACTACAGCTGGCACAAAAAAACACTGCAGCTCGAATCATATCCGGAGCCGCAAGGCAGGAGCACATCACACCTACACTAAAGGACTTACACTGGCTCCCAATCATTGCTCGCATCAGATACAAGACTATCATAAACCTATTTAAGATAAAAGAACACACATCAGCCAACAGCCTCCACCTGCTCATACAACCGGAAACCAGCGCACGTCCCAGAAGAAGTCAAACACGCAACCGAGTCAGCACCCCAAATGAGTACAAGCACACACGCAAGGACACAACAGACAGAGCTCTCTCCATGGCTGCTCCAACAATATGGAACAATCTACCGGACGATCTAAGGGCAACTCCAGACCTCAAAGACTTCAGAAAACAACTGAAAACCATGCTGTTCATAGAGCACTATGGTCACATCACATAACCTAAGAGAATGGATAACAGCACTCCAATCCTCCCAAACAACTGAATATATATAAAATATGATTCTAGCACCACTGTAAATAGCCCACCCTGTATATAGCTCAAACAAATCAAGCACCCAACACATCCCTCACACAACTAAGTTTTATCCTCACTGCATGTACAACACACACACTTTACCTGATTGCTTGCTGTGATACCACCTTGATTATTAAGATAAGGCGGTTTAGAAATACTGTTAAATAAATAAATAAATAAATAAAATTTGTTAAACAATTCCAATTTATTCTCATCGGCTTCAACATAATCCTCCCTTCACCCTTGAGTCTGACAATACCACTTTTGCCCTTCCTCCTCTCACTAATATATCTGAAAAATGTCTTAGCCCCCTATTTTATTGCATTGGTTATTTCCTCCTCCTTTTGAATCTTTGCTTTCTTGAATACTTTGTTAACTTCTCTAAGTTTTTCCAAATATAGATGCCTGGCATCCTCTCTCTGTGATCTCTTGTATTTCATGAAGGCCTCCCTCTTTTTCTTCATCTTTTCAGCTACTTCTTTAGAAAACCATAGTGGTCTCCTTTTCCTTTTACCTTTATTTACCATTTTAATAAAAAGGTTGGTTGCCCTTAAAATATCCCCTTTCAGTTTTACCCACTGTTTTTCTACATCCCCTAGCTGTTCCATTCCTGCTGACTCCTTGAGATATTGGCCCATCTCAGCAAAGTTAGTTTTCCTTACGTCTAGGACCCTCACTTTTGAATGGATTTAACAGCCCTTGTCCTAATACTGAACCACACCATCTGGTGACTCCTGGATGTGAGATGATCTCCCACTATAACATCAAAAATACTTTCACCATTGGTAAGCATCAAGTCCAGTATGGCCCCTTCACATGTGGATTTGGCTACCAGTTGCCTGAATAGTTCTCCCTGAAGAGAATCCAGGATCTCCTTACTTCTAGACAATACTACAGCAGTAATATGCCAATCAACATCTGGCATATTGAAATCCCCTATCAGTAGCACTTCCCCTTTCCTGGCAATGCTGCATATGTCTTCTATTAACTCCCTGCCAACCTCTTCTCCTTGTAAGGGAGATCTGTATATCATGCCAATGCAATAGATTTCTCTTTCCCTCTTTCTAATTTAACCAACAGTGACTCCTCTCTCCCTTTTAAGCCCTGTATTTCTATAGCTTTAATATTATTTATTTATTTTTTTTATTTGGTTTTATACCACACTATTCAAGATCATCACAGTTTACAAAATAACAACATCATACATAGTGCCACTCCTCCTCCCCTTCTTCCAACCCTGTCCTTTCTGAATAAAGTATAGCCTGGTATAGTTATATCCCAGTCATGGCTGTCCATGAATCATGTCTCTGTTACTGCCACTAAATCCAAGTCAGCCTCTCCCATTAAAGCCTCAACATCTGGGATCTTATTTCCCATGCTACGGGCTTTCCATTTGTTGCCCCTTTTACCATAAAGGTATTTAATGTTTCACTTACCTGGGGGCTTTCACTTACGTGGTGGCTTTCTTCACCCATCCCCAATGTATCTAGTTTAAACCTTTCTTCAGTAGGATAGCCAGTCTGCTACTGAAGACACATCAACCCTTCTGGATGCCATCTCTGCTTTGCAACCCTTGGAACAGCATTCCATGGTCCAGAAAACCAAAACGCTCTTGATGACACCATCCATGCAGTTATGCATTTATCTCCAGGATGCGAGCTTCTCTGCTTTGCCTTTACCCTTGACAGAGAGGATTGAAGAGAACACCACCTGTGCATATATCTGCTTCACCCTCTGTCCCAGGGCCATGAAGTCACTTTTGATATGCTCAGAGGGATACCTGGCAGTATCATTTGTGCTGACATGGAAGAGCAACATCGGGTAATAGTCAGTGGGCTTGATGTGTCTTGGTGAACTCTCCATAACATCTTGGATTTGGGCACCTGGCAGAAAGCATATCTTTCTGGACATCAAGTCTGGTCAGCAGATGAATGCCTCAATACCTCTCAGAAGAGAGTCACTAACCACCCTTCACTTCCTTGTGGCCACTGATTCTGTAACTTTGGGGTGCTCGATCTCTGGTGCTTTTCTTTTCTGGGATGCTTTCATCTCCTACACTTCCAGGGCTGCATAATGGTTCTTCAATTCAAGGGCTGAAGGAGATGGATTGGCGATTCTGCAGGCCCTGGTAACTCACGTCCAACCTTCATCATTCTGTAGGCTCCCATCTTCTCCTCTGCTGGAGAGCTTTGATGTTTCAAGAAGCATCTCATCAATGTACTTCTCATTGTCTTGAATGTCCCTCGGCCTCACCACCTCTTCTCTGAGCTCCTCCACTTGTTTCCTGAGAGCTTCCTGCACATGGAACTGGTCCTTCAATTGGCATTGGGATTTCTGACTGGACAGAGGCAGAAACTATAATGGGGGCAACAACTTTGGTGATATGATTTTTCCCAACCACTGTTCAGTTAATGGAGCTTAGGTACCTGTTGGAGCAAGAAAGAGACCCACAAAAGTACCAGTCGGTTTCCCAGCTGTCCTTTCAGAGAAAAAGCAGTTAACCTCTTTTAAGTATGTTTTAAATGTGCTGTTCCAAGTCCCTGTGAATAGATGATTGGGGAAATGTCCTATAAAGCAAGACTGCTCACATGGGATGGTTGGGAGTTGGGGGGTAGGGCGGGATCTAACACCTGATGAGGTGTCAGTAGCTTCAAAGAGCTGAGAAAGATACTAAAAGCAGGTTTTAAACCGATACCACTAAAGCACCAAAAGGAATGTAACTTTTTTTTTTTTTTTTTAAATGTACCAAAACCCTTTTAAGAGCTCTCGGGCAGAGAGCTAGTAACTAAAAGCCATAAACTCTTACCTTTGCTTGAAATGCAGAGTCCCTGTAAGGAAGTAGTTACAGGTTGTAACGGCTGTTGCTCCACTTGATCTTTATTGTATAATGACTATATATTCTTTCCACATTTTCTTGATCTTCTCAGCATCATTCAACATGGATCCTTGAGCATCTTATAACATTCCAATTCAAGGCTGGAATTTTTTCTTTAACTCTCTTAGCTTTTGGAAAGCCATTCTTCCTCAAATAGTTTCTGCTTTATTTCCTGTCATTGTAGTATTTCTCCTTGTCTTGTCTTGCTGCACATTGGAAATTTCTGTTGAGTTCTGTGATTGCCTCTCTTTCTCCTCTGGCTTTAGCTTCTCTGCATTTCTGGGCAATTTTCAGAGTTTCTTCGGTATCCATTTTGGCCATTTTTGCTTTTTCACCTTTTTTAGAAACGTCTCAATTTCTTCAACACAACATTCTTGATTTCATCCCACAACTCTTCTGGAACTCTGTCATTTGTATCTAAAGCAACAAATTGATTTTGCAGACAATCTTTAAATTTGGTGGTATATTCTCTTGTCGTGCTTGAGGGCTTGTGTGCATCAGTGATGCTGAGAGCTAAACTATCGGTAGTTTAACTACTGGCTGGGTCTCCCAAGATGGACAGGTCTCAGCTGAGGTGCCAGACTAAGGCAAACCACCCACCTGGGAAGCAGCAGAATGGGATAGTGTTGACAGCAGAGGATCACATTTCAGTGACAACGGCAACAATACCAAACTTAAGCTGCGCGGAAGAAAGGCCTGGCAATTTACTTCTGTATCTTGCCATGAAAACCCAATGGATAGTTACAACAAAACAAATTGTGCTGTAGTGCTGGAAGATGAGACCCCCCAGGTTGGAAGACACTCAACTAGCTACTGGGAAAGAGCTGAAGACTTTTTCAGAGTAAAGCCAGCATTTATGATGTGGTTGGATCAAAGCCCTTGGGACGTCTGACTGCTGATGTAGCTGCGCATGAAATGAGAGTCAGGAGCTGTAGAGATGTCTTACACATTGGAACATGGAACGTACGAAGCATGAACCAAGGGAAGTTGGAGGTGGTCAAGAATGAAATGGAACGTGTACAACTTGATCTGTTGGGTGTCAGCGAACTGAAATAGACTGGCATCGGGCACTTTGCATGAGATGATCACATGGTCTACTATGCTGGAAATGAAAGACAAAGAAGAAATGGTGTTGCATTTATAATAAAGAAGAAACTTGCAAGAACTGTAATGAAATACAATGCAGTCAGCGAATGCTTAATCTCTATTCATCTACAAGGAATGCCTATCAACACAACTATAATTCAAGTATATGCCCCAACAACAGCTGCAGAAGAGAATGAAATTGAAGAATTCTATGAACAAGTACAAGCTGAAATTGACAGAACATGCAAACAGGATATCCTGATAGTCATGGGTAACTGGAACACAAAAGTTGGCAACAAAGAAGAAGGCAAAGTAGTTGGAAAATGTGGACTTGGCAACAGAAATGAAGCTGGAGAAAGACTGATAGAATTCTGCAAGACCAACGATCTATTCATCTCAAACACCTTCTTCCAGCAACACAAGCGGCGACTGTACACATGGACTTCACCCAATGGATTGTATAAAAATCAAATTGACTACATCTGTGGAAGTCAATGATGGAAAAGCTCTATAACGTCAACAAAGACAAAACCTGGAGCTGACTGTGGTACAGATCATCAGCTACTAGTATGCAAACTCAAGCTAAAGTTGAAAAAGGGCAAACCACTCATGAATGCAGTAAAATATGACCTTGAGAATATACCACTGGAATTTAAAGACTGCCTGCAAAATCGATTTGCTGCTTTAGATACAAATGACAGAGCTCCAGAAGAGTTATGAAATGACATCAAGAAGGTTGTGTTGGAAGAAAGCGAGAAGTCTCTACAAAAGGTGAAAAAGCAAAAACGGCCAAAATGGATGACGGGAGAAACTCTGGAAATTTCCCAGAAACGCAGAGAAGCTAAAGCCAGAGGAGAAAGAAAGACAATCACAGAACTCAACAGAGATTTCCAATGTGCAGCAAAACAGGACAACGAAAAGTACTACAATGATGCATGCAAGGAAATAGAAGCAGAAACTATTAGAGGAAGAACAAGATCGGCTTTCCTAAAGCTACGAGAGTTAAAGAAAACGTTCCAGCCTCGAATTGGAATGTTACAAGATGCTCAAGGTTCTATGTTGAATGATGCTGAGAAGATCAAGAAAAGATGGAAGGAATATACAGAGTTTTTATATGATAAAAATCAAGTGGACCAACAGCCGTTTCAACCTATACCTTATGATCGGGAACCATTGGTAATGAAAGAAGAAGTTGAAGCAGCATTGAAAGCCTTATCAAAGAACAAAGCACCAGGCATTGATAGCATTCCCATAGAAGTATTACAGCATTCTGATGCAGCTGTTACTGTACTTACAAGGCTCTGCCAAGAAATATGGAAGACAACATCATGGCCAACTGACTGGAAAAGATCTGTGTTTATACCAATACTAAAGAAAGGTGATCCAACTGACTGTGGAAATTATCGCACAATCGCTCTGATCCCACATGCCAGCAAGATTCTACTAAAGATTATTCAAAAGAGACTACAACCTTACCTGGAACAAGAACTACCTGAAGTGCAAGCAGGGTTCAGGAAAGGGCGAGGAACGAGCGACATCATTGTGGATGTGAGATGGATCCTTGAAAAGACTAAAGAATACCAAAAGGATATCTATTTGTGCTTTATCGACTATAGAAAAGCTTTTGACTGTGTAAACCATGAGAAACTCTGGGCCACATTAAGAAGCATGGGTATACCAGAACACCTGATCATACTCTTGCACAATCTGTACATTGATCAAGAAGCAACAGTTCAAATGGAACAAGGAGAAACAGAATGGTTTAAAATAAGCAAAGGTGTAAGACAAGGCTGCATACTTTCCCCTACCTGTTTAATTTATATGCAGAACAAATCATCAGAGAAGCAGGATTGTATGAAGACAACAGAGGTGTGAAGATTGGTGGAAGACTCATCAACAACCTTTGCTATGCTGATGATACCACATTACTGGCTGAAAGCGAAGATGATCTGAAACATTTGCTTCTCACAATCAAAGAACATAGTCTCATAATGGGCCTGCACCTTAATGTAAAGAAGACAAAGATCATGACAACTGGCATAATCAACAGGTTCATCATTGAAGGAGAAGAAATTGAAATTGTGAACCACTTTAACCTACTTGGATCAACTATCAATAAAGAAGCAACAAGCAGTCAAGAAATGAGACAACGCATTGCTCTTGGCAGAATGGCTATGAAAGACCTAGATAAGATTCTCAAGAGCAGAGATGTCTCTCTCCATACAAAGATTTGACTTGTTCAAGCCATGGTATTTTCAATAACATCATATGGATGTGAAAGCTGGACAGTGCGGAAGCAAAAACGCAAAGTAAAGACCTTTTCAAGTACATTCATAGCAAAAAACCTGTGAGAGAGTCAGTTGGTCCATTAGATGATAAAGGGGTTAAAGGTACACTAAGCGGCGACAAGGCGATAGCGGAGAGACTGAATGAATTCTTTGCTTCGGTCTTTACTGAGGAAGATGTAGGGATGTTACCCATGACTGAAGTGGTATTTAAATGTGCGGAAGAATTGAAGGAAATATCGATACATCGGGAAGATGTATTACAACTATTAGATAAACTGAAGAGTAGCAAATCACCTGGGCCGGATGGTATACATCCAAGGGTGTTGAAAGAACTGAAATATGAGATTGCAGACCTGTGACCTATCATTAAAATCATCTCTAATACCTGAAGACTGGAGGATCGCCAATGTAACACCAATTTTTAAAAAGGGTTCCAGGGGTGATCCGGGAAACTACAGACCGGTGAACCTGACGTCAGTACCGGGAAAAATGGTAGAAACCATCATAAAGAATAAAATTACTCAGCATGTAGATAGTCATGACCTAATGGGAGACAGCCAACATGGCTTTAGACAAGGAAGATCTTGTCTTACTAATCTGTTATGTTTTTTTGAAGGAGTGAATAATCAGGTGGACAAAGGTGAGTCGGTTGATATTGTGTATCTGGACTTTCCGAAAGCCTTTGACAAGGTCCCTCATGAGAGACTTTTGGCAAACCTAAAGAGTCATGGGATAGGAGGCAGTGTACTAGTGTGGATCAGGAACTGGTTAAAAGATAGAAAGCAGAGGGTAGGGCTAAATGGCCAATTTTCCCAATGGAGAAAGGTGAATAGTGGTGTACCCCAGGGATCTGTGCTGGGTCCGCTGCTTTTTGACAAATTCATAAATGACCTGGAAAGTGGAATAGCGAGTGAGGTTATCAAATTTGCAGATGACACAAAACTATTTAAAGTTGTTAAAACCCAAGAGGATTGTGGAAAATTGCAAGAGGATCTTGATAAATTGGAAGACTGGGCATCAAAATGGCAGATTAAATTTAATGTGGACAAGTGCAAGGTTATGCACCTAGGGAAGAACAACCCAAACTATGGTTACACGATGCAAGGTTCCACATTAGGAACTACCACCCAGGAAAAAGATTTAGGCGTCATTGTGGATACCATGTTAAAACCCTCGGCCCAGTTTGCAGCAGCGGCCAAGAGAGCAAATAGAATGCTAGGTATGATAAGGAAAGGAATGGAAAATAAAACAAAAGATATTATAATGCCTCTATATCGTTCCATGGTGAGACCGCACCTTGAATATTGTGTGCAATTCTGGTCGCCGTATCTTAAAAAAGATATAGCGATTTTAGAAAAGGTTCAGAGAAGAGCCACCAAAATGGTAAAGGGGATGGAAGGATACTCCTATGAAGAAAGGCTAAAAAGGTTAGGGCTCTTTAACCTGGAAAAGAGACGGCTGAGGGGAGATATGATAGAAGTCTATAAATTAATGAACGGAGTGGAACGGGTAAACGTAGATCGATTGTTTACCTTATCAAAATATAGAAAGACTAGGGGACATGCAATGAAGCTACAGGGTAAACTATTTAAGACTAATAAAAGAAAATATTTTTCACTCAACGTGTAATCAAACTCTGGAATTTGTTACCGGAGGATGTAGTAAAGGCTGTTAGTGTAGCTGGGTTTAAAAAAGGTTTGGACAAGTTCCTGGAGGAAAGGTCCATAAACCATTATTAAGAAGGGACCCAGGATATCAATGCTTGAACCAATACAAGCATTGTGGAACCTGTGTCCCTTGGGGAAACTGCTAGGTACATATGACCTAGATTGGCCACTGTTGGAAACAGAATACTGGGCTTGATGGACCTTGGTCTGACCCAGTATGGCATATCTTATGTTCTTATGTAGGAAGAAAATTGATGCCTTTGAATTATGGTGCTGGCAGTGAATACTGTGTATACCATGGACTGCCCGAAGAACAAACCAGTCGGTACTAGAGGAGATCAAACCTAAGCTTTCTTTAGAAGCTCAGATGACAAGACTTCGACTTTCATACTTTGGACACATCATGCGAAGAGAGAGATCATTAGAGAAAGACATCATGCTTGGCAAGATAGAAGGTCAACGCAAAAGAGGAAGGCCAGCAATGAGATGGATCGATAAAATAACAGCAGCTACAGGTACCAGTCTGTCAACAATGAGCCACCTGACTCAAGACCGAACATAATTTAGGATAGCTATCCAGAGAGACGCCATGAGTCGACTCCAACTCGACGACACTTAACAACAACATATTCTCAAGGTCATATTTTTCTGCATTCATGAGTGGCTTGCTCTTTTTCAACTTTATCTTGAGTTTGCATGCCAGTAGTTGGTGATCTGTAACACAGTCAGCTCCAAGTTTTGTCTTTGTTGATGTTATAGAGCTTTTCCATCGTTGAACTCCAGAGATGTAGTCAATTTGATTTTTGTACAATTTATTGGTTGAAATCTATGTGTACAGTTGATGTTTGTGTTGCTGGAAGATGGTGTTTGAGATGAATAGATTGTTGGTCTTACAGAATTTTATCAGTCTTTCTCCAATTTCATTTCTGTTGCCAAGTCCACATTTTCCAATCACTTTGCCTTCTTCATTGTTGCCAACTTTTGCATTCCAGTCACCCATGACTATCAGGATATCCTGTTTACATGTTTTGTCAATTTCAGCTTGTACTTGTTCATAGAACTCATCAACTTCATCCTCTTCTGCAGCTGTTTTTGGGGCATATACTTGAATTATAGTTGTGTTGTGTTGCAACCCGTGCCCAGGCAACTGCCTATAGGCACGGACCTGCCTTTATATTGTCCTTTTAAATAAAGAATGGTTGGAGTCTTCCCAGGGCCGAGGCTTCTGGGAGTTGTAGTTGTGTGGTTTCAAGGCAATAATGTTGAGACCCGAGGGTTTTCAAGGCAAACACAGGAATTTATTAGTTCCTTTTTCAAAAAGCATTTAAAGGCTCAACGCATAACAAAAATAGGATTTTTTCTCCAAACAAGATTCCAAAGACCTTTTATCCAAAACAAGGCACTGTAAGTGCTTCAATTAGCTTCCAACCACATGTAGCTGTTTTTCCAAAACTTTCAGCATTCAAAATAAAGCTTTTCATTCTCTTCACAAAACGCAAAAGAAATGTTCTTTTCTTCAGATAGAACAGGATTCTTAGCAAACTCTAGCTAAGCAACATTATCCCTGTTTCCTCTCTCTGCTTTGTAGAACATTTCTAGGCTTTAAGACTTTCTCCTTTCAAACCAGGAACTCCTTAGTCTGTCTTCCTACATAGAGAACCATCCATTAATGAATCATCTGACTCTTTGTCAGATTCATAAGGATCTGTTTGCATCTCCTCATAACTTGAGTTTGGTAACTCTGATTTCAAGTCACCCTGCAAAAGTTCAGGCTTAATGTCTTCTAAAAGCTTTAACACTTTCCTCCAGTGAGACTTTTCCTTATGCACTTGTTTTTCCCCAAGCACGTGGAGATTCTTTCCTTCAGTAACTGACACAATGCCTCTAACTTGCTCAAGTTACTTTTAGTTACAGGTTTATTCACGCACCTTTTTGGAGCTGGCAGTTTCCCAGCAGGTTCATAAATGGCTGCTACTGTATCTTGCTCCCCGTAAGCACTTCTCCCAGGTACAGCTTCCCTGTCTCCAGAACCAGATGCAGTTCCCCTGTAGTACTGGCTTCCTTCTGGGTTGTGGCTTTCACCTCTGAGAACCCCACTGCTTTCTCCAGCGTTCTCCCTGGTTAAGCCTCTCGTGTGACTCTCTCTCACAGCCTCCTTCCCAGTCTGCTGCCTTCCTTTGTGCTGCTTCCCTCTGGAATCCTCTCTGGTGCTGTCTCTGGTGATTCTCTTTCCTTCCGTCTCCCTGGTGGTTCTCTTTCCTTCTGTTTTCCTGGTGCTCTCTTTTCCTTCTATTCCCTGGTGTTTATAAGAGTGTGCCGGAACTCCCATGCACTGCCCTTCCCCCAGGTGTTTCTTATTAACTTCCAAGCTTGCCTCTGGATTAGCAGAGCTTGGGCGTGGTCTGCACTCAGCAACTACATGTGTTTTTTTCTCTCTGGCTGCAGTTTGAGGGCTACTGCTTTCTTGCCTGTCTCTCTCCTTAAAGGTAAATGACTGTCTTTCTTCCCAATCCATAGACTCAGCTACACTCTCGCCATCACAGTTGATACATATTCCTTGTAGATGAATAGAAATTAAGCATTCATTGATTGCATTGTATTTCATTACAGTTCGTGCAAGTTTCTTCTTAATTATAAATGTAACACCATTTCTTCTTTGTCTTTCATTTCCAGCATAGTAGACCATGTGATCATCAGATGCAAAGTGCCCGATGCCAGTCAATTTCAGTTCACTGACGTCCAACAGACTGCATTCTACACGTTCCATTTCATTCTTGACCACCTCCAACTTCCCTTGGTTCATGCTTCCAATATGTAAGACATCTTTGCAATTTCTGACTCTCATTTCATCTGACAGGGTACCTCCTAACCCCTGTACCCCCACCACAACACTACCTCAACAACCATGCCACCACACTCTTCATGCCACAATCTTTCCCACATCACACCCCACAGAAGCTATCAGTAACAACCTCACTCACCCTGCCACAACCACAATTAAGACTTACAGCCATTCCAATCATAACAGATCATACCTCTCACAACCCCACAAACCAGAAACTATGCAAACACTCCAAATCTCACTCATAAATGCTCAATCCATGAGGAATAAACTCCCCATCATCCAAGACTTCATCACATCCTAAAAGATTGATGTCCTCTGCAAAACAGAAACATGGCTATCTGAAACAGACACTGTACTCATGAACCAGCTCACCCCACATGGCTACAGTCTCTTCTATTGTTCACACTCCCATTGCAGAGGGGGAAGTGTGGCCATAATAGCAAGAACAAGCCTTCACCTCCGGAACCACGCAACTGAAAGCACAGAAGAATCTGACATATTCACAGTCACCAACAAAAACTAACAATCTGCCTGATATACAGAATTCCTATGACAACCTCTGACCTATCTGACATTCTCAAGCAAGCAACTGACATCACCAATACTAAAAAGGACCTGGTATTCCTGATGACTTTAACCTCCCCTGTGCAAGAAAGACATGCAACTGCCTTCCTTGAAGCAATGGAAGCCATGGAACTGTTACACATAATGCACAAAAAGGGTAACACCCTAGATCTCATCTTCCTCAACTCCCAAACCACCCACACAGGCAACAATCCCACCACCCAGACCACACCTGTAGCATGGTCAGATCATGATCTCATCACCTTCACCAAATCCAATCAACCACATGCCACTACTGATGACATCCAATCAATGAGACGATTCAAACTACTCAACAAAGACAACTTTCTCAAACATGTCTTACCAAACATACAATCCGGACGCTCTGACCCCAATGCATTGACTGACAACTAGAACAATGCAATAGCTAAAGCAGCACAACCAACTACAGCCCCCAAGAGAAAGAATATGAAACCAACAAAAACATATTGGTACACCCCCACCTTGCTGAGACTAAAAACAGCAAAATAGAGAGAAAATAGAGAAAAATTAAACGAGTCAGACAGAAAAGATATATGTATGAACTGAACAACTATCGCACCAAAATTGACAACACAAAAAGAAACTATCACTCAAAACTACTCAATGCAGCACTTAACCGCCCATGTGAAATATTTGACCTAGTCAAACAGCTGACCAAATCCCCTAACCATACCAATCAACTCCCAAACATTCCCCTACAACAGTTCACTGCACAGTACAAACAGCTCCATCCAAACCCCAATGTCCCACTCACTCCAACACATAACCAGCACCACGCCTCCCCCACTAGTACATGGTGCACGACTGAAACAATCAGCAAAGAAAGAATCGAAACTATCATCACAACCCTCAACATTACCACCTCCCCCTTGATCCATGCCCGGTCAGCTGGATCAAGATGACAAAACATGAACTAAGCCCAGCACTCACCATCATCATGCATGAATCATTCCAACAAGGCCAGATGTCCTCTAGCTTCAAGATATCTATCATCCGCCCCGCCCTCAAAAAGCCCGAAATCGACCCATTGGATCCTGCCTCATTCAGACCCATCGCAAACCTCCCATTCACCTCTAAGATCATTGAGAAGACAGTACAGCAGCAACTAAAAGACCACATTGACAGGAACAACCTACTTGACCCACAACAGCATGGCCTCCAGCCATCACACAGAGTCAAAACGCTCATGATCCCCTTACTGAGTACACTGATATAGGTAATACAAACCAAACAAACCAGATACATACACATTTTTCTAAATATCTCAGCAGCATTTGACACAGTCTCGCACAGCATCCTCCTCCACCATCTACAAGAGTCTGGCTTGCATGGTTCCAGTCCTACTTGACAGATAGGTATCAGCTAATCCAAACAAGCAAGGAATATCTCAGGGCTCTTGGGTCAGCACTACTTTTCAACATTTATCTACAACCACTCTGCTCAATAATATGGTCAACTTCCACATATATGTAGATGACATTATGCTATATAGAAACATAGAAACATAGAAACATGATGACAGAAAAAGACCACATGGCCTATCTAGTCTGTCCTTCCATATCAACAACTACAACAGTCCACTTTTTACCTTTAGAGATCTTCTGTGTTGGTCCCATGCTTTTTTGAATTCAGTTACTGTCCTCATCTCTACCACCTCCACTGGGAAACTATTCCAAGGATCCACTACTCTTTCCGTAAAGAAATATTTCCGCATATCACTCCTGAATCGATCTCCCTTCACCCTCATCCCATGTCCCCTCGTAGCAGAACTTGCTTTCAATTGAAAGAGGCTCTCTCCCTGAACATTTATGCCACGGAGGTATTTAAACATCTCAATTATATCACCTATATCCCGCCTTTCCTCTAAGGTGTACATATTAAGATCCTTAAGTCTGTCCTCATATGCTTTATAATGAAGCCCACTAATCATTTTAGTAGCCACCCTCTGCACCGACTCCATCCTGTTCATATCCTTTTGAAGGTGCGGTCTCCAGAATTGCACACTATACTCCAAATGAGGTCGCACCAAAGACTTATACAGAGGCATTATCACCTCCTTTTTTCTGCTAGCCATTCCTCTCCGTATGCACCCAAGCATCCTTCTAGCTTTTGCCGTCGCCTTTTCTACCTGTTTAGCTACTTTAAGATCATCAGACACAACCATGACTAGGTCCCGCTCTTCTTTAGTGGACAAAAATACTTCACCTCCTATACTGTATTGCTCCCTTGGATTGCTGCAGCCCAAATGCATGACCTTACATTTTTTAACATTAAATCCCAGCTGCCAAATTCTAGACCATTCTTCAAGCTTAGCTAGATCCCTCCTCATGTTATCTACACCTTCCTGGGTGTCTACTCTATTGCAGATTTTGGTATCATCTGCAAAGAGGTAAACCTTACCCGACAGCCCTTCGCTATATCACTAACAAAGATGTTAAAAAGAATCGGACCAAGGACAGATCCCTGGGGCACACCACTGGTAACATCCTTCTCCTCAGAGTGAGCTCCATTTACTTGTACTCTTTGTCGCCTCCCACCCAACCAATTTATAACCCAAGCAGTAACTTTAGGGTCCATCCCTAGGGTGCTCAGTTTGTTTATAAGTCGCCTGTGAGGAACAATGTCAAAGGATTTACTGAAATCTAAATACACCACATCTAGGGCTCTCCCTCGGTCCAACTCCCTGGTCACCCAGTCAAAGAAATCAATCAGATTTGTCTGACAAGGCCTGCCTCTGTTGAATCCATGCTGCCTCGGATCCTTTAGTCCGCTGGACTCCAGAAACCTCACTATTTTCTCTTTCATCAGCGTTTCCAATAATTTACTCACCACCGAAGTTAAACTAACCGGCCTGTAGTTTTCAACCACATCCTTACTTCCGCTTTTGTGTAAAGGCACCACATGAGCATCTCTCCAGTCCTTCGGCACCACTCCCGATTCCAACGAGGCATTGAAAAGGTCAGTCAGTGGAGTTGCTAGAACGTCCCCAAGTTCCCTCAGTATTCTAGGGTGTATCCCATCGCTTTGTCTACTTTAAGTTGAGCTAGTTTCTCACGAACACAGTCTTCTGAAAATTGTTCAAGATGTCCCTCGATTCTGTTCCTATGGGTGTCCCTCGCTTCTGTTCCTATGGGTGTTTTCTGAGGTCCTGCTCCTGGTTCTTCATCTGTGAACACAGAATAAAAATATTTGTTAAACAATTCCGCTTTATTCTTATCAGCTTCGACATATTCCCCCCCTGCACCCTTGAGTCTGACAATACCACTTTTGCCCTTCCTCTTCTCACTAATATATCTGAAAAATGTCTTATCCCCCCATTTTATTGCATTGGCTATTTCCTCCTCCTTTTGAATCTTTGCCTTCTTGACTACTTTGCTAGCTTCTCTAAGTTTTTTTTCCAAAATACAGATGCCTGTCTTCCTCTCTCTGTGATCTCTTGTATTTCATGAAGGCCTCCCTCTTTTTCTTCACTTTTTCAGCTACTTCCTTTGAAAACCATAGCAGTCTCCTTTTCCTTTTGCCTTTATTTACCATTTTAACAAAAAGGTTGGTTGCCCTTAAAATACCCCCTTTCAGTTTTGCCCATTGTTTTTCTACATCCCCCAGCTGTTCCCATCCCACTAACGACTCCCTGAGGTATTGGCCCATCTTCGCAAAGTTAGTCTTCCTAAAGTCTAAGATCCTCACCTTGGAATGGATTCTAATAGCCCTAGTCCTAATACTGAACCACACCATCTGGTGATCACTGGATGCAAAATGATCTCCCACTACAACATCAGAAACACTTTCACCATTGGTAAGCACCAAGTCCAGTATGGCCCCTTCACGTTTGGGGTCTGTTACCAATTGCCTGAATAGTTCTCCCTGTAGAGAATCCAGGATCTCCTTACTTCTAGATGATACTGCAGCTGGAATGTGCCAATCAACATCTGGCATATTGAAATCTCCTATCAGTAGCACTTCCCCTTTCCTAGCAATGCTGCGTATGTCTTCAATTAACTCTCTGTCCACCTCTTCCTCTTGTGAGGGAGGTCTGTATATCACACCAATGCAAATAGATTTCTCTTTCCCTCTTTCTAGTTTAACCCACAATGCCTCCTCTCTCCCTTTTAAGCTCTGTAATTCCAAAGCTTTAATAGTAGTTTTTACATATAGTGCCACTCCTCCTCCCCTTCTTCCCACCCTGTCCTTTCTGAATAAAGTATAGCCAGGTATAGTTACATCCCTGTCATGGTTTTCTGTGAACTATGTTTCTGTAACTGCCACTAAATCCAAATCAGCCACTCCCACCAAAGCTTCAACATCAGGGATCTTATTTCCCATGCTACGGGCATTTATACACACTGCTCTCCATATGTTTCTCCTGCTACCCATTTCCATAAAGTTATTTAATGTATCACCTACCTGGGGGCTTTCACTTACCTGGGGGCTTTCTTCACCTATCCCCAACGAATCTAGTTTAAAGCCCTCTTCAGTAGATTAGCCAGTCTACTACTGAAGATGCGTTGACCTTTCTTGGACAGATGGATGCCATCTCTGCTCTGCAACCCTTGGAACAGCATCCCATGGTCTAGGAAACCAAAACGCTCTGGATGGACCAATAACCACCACAAACCCCACAAACACACAATTGCTGCATTGTTTCAATGATGTCTCCAGATGACTTCAAGAAAACAATCTCACAATCAACTTTAAGAAGATGGAAGCATTATTCATCTCAAATGATCAAACCTTCGCTCCACCAACCCACCTCACACTAGGTGCAACACAAATACGAGTTCAAATACAAATAAAATACCTAGGGGTCATACTCAACCAAACACTCTCACTCAAGCAGCAGATAGCAAAGACCATACTAATGATATTCTTCAAAACCAAAATGATACAATGCCTCAGATCACTCCTAGACTCCCAGGACTTCAGATCAGTACTTCAAGCAATGACACTCCTCTGCCTCGACTACTATAATGTGATATATCACAGACTCCTGCTCTTCACTCTCCACCTTCTATTCACAGCCCTTATCACAGCTGCCCGGATTATACAAAGAGCAAGGAAGTATGACCCTGCTGCCTGACCCCTGATCTGGCCTGCCAGGTCTGAGATCGGGTGATGGGGAACCCCTGCTGCCCCTTCCCTGCCATCGAACAGTTGAGATAAGTACTCTTCTGATTTTTCTGTCTGGATTTTTACACAGTTTTTATTGGATCACGAACATGGTATCTTTATGTAGGTAGCACTTTATTATGGTGGTTCACCTATGGCTCTGAAGTGGGCTCATTAATATTTGAGCAAAATGGAAGTGTACCTTCAAGAGGCTATTCAAACCTCATGGCTAATCTTCCGACATAAACATACATTTACATACACGCTGGCTCATGAATTTATATGTTTCACTCTATTTTTGTTTTTGGATTATTTAGCATAGAGTGTTAGTTAATTTGTTTGTTAGTGCCTTCCCTGCCATCGGCAGCCCATGGGTTGTAATCCCCTACCCCCGGGGGGACTTATTCCACCTCCAGAGTGGAATACGTCCCCCATCTAGGTGGGTGGACATGTACATACAGGGCTGCGACTGGAATCGACTCTGTACATTCGGGTCAGAATCCCACTTCTGGCCCGCCCTCGCTCCTTCGCCGGTCCGCTCTCCCCAGCTCCTGTACAGAGTTCCCTGCACATCTCCTTTGTGCGTGCGGGGAGCTCTGTGCTGGGAATTGGTCCCCTGGTGTTTAACACAGATAGATGTCCAAACTGTCCTCGCTAAACATGACTCAGAATAACCCCCATAGTACCTGGTGACAGCTTGCACTACCTACAGAGAGATCTCCACTATCACTTTGGATATCTCTATGTATTTGTTCCCACTAGCCCACAAAATGTGGTATGTCAGTCATTGACCTACGATGGTTCTACCCTAGGTAGGTCAGCCGGAGACATTTACTGCTGGGAAGCTGCACACAGACCAATGCCAAATGAAACATGTCAATGTTACTTCACTTGCAAAGAGGGCACCTTCTTAGCTAGTGTACACACTGACTATGCATATGGCAGATGATACATGGCATCTGATTGGGCAGGCGCATGGATAGTTGTCATAACACAGCCCCAACCCCATGGGAAGACCACATGTCCTGACAATCAATATTCTCATCCACATTTTGTATTCTCCCCAGCTATGTTGAGATGCACCCATACAGTACCAATCAGCACACTGACATTTGAGTATCTACTGATGACTCATAGACACCAGTCTCTGTACAGTCTCACAGCTGACGTCACCATATGTGATGCTTGGGAATCCACCTTTACTCAGGAGTGCTCTGACAATGGCAGAATGTTCAAGGAGTTCATGGTCACCAGTGACACAGCCATGTCCAGCCCATGCTCTGGCCACTAGTCAATGTGAGCCAAAGGGGGCACTATGTACTTAGACACATCAAAGACACCCACATCATCTTGACACATAACAACTCATTCAAGCAGGGTGTCAGCTGAATTCAGGAGCTCCCTCTAATGGAAACTGGACGTTGTGGATTGGCTCAGTAGCTTTCCCAACTTGTCCAGAGTTGTGGAGGAGCCTTGCATCACGTCTAATTGCCAGTCATTGACAGTCAATATCCTCACAGCATGCTCATCTATGGAGGATGTGACCTCCTCCACAGTCATAGTTTGCACCGGGAGAGTAATCAAACAATATTGGGTGATAAAATATGGTTACTGAGTCCTTGTTGGCATGACGTTTGGGACATTGACAGTCACACCATTGACATATCCTGAGGAGAGTCAGGACACATCTTTGCTGGCAGTATCAGCCAGAATTGGAGCACTGGCCCAATTGATACCTGCGTGTGGGTCGTCCAGGGCTTCCTCTCCACTCTTGACTTCACCTTCCTGTTGGTCATGCAGCAGAGGCACTTTCTTCTACTCTGCTAGACATCATCATTACATGCCCCATTGGTCTTTTCTTTCCAAGGGATGGTGTCATCCTGGCTGTGGGTTGGCTGGCTGTCCCCTCCTCTTGCATCTGTTGGAAGAGACAAAAGACTTATAATTTTTACACAGACATTAGCACTTTGTTGTACTCTTTATTAGGCTGTGGTGGAAGCCACAAGGGAGACTGCTAACCACAGTTTCTCTCTTGTGCTTCAGTTTGTCCACAGCCAGACAATCTTTCGGAAATATATTGCATGTGCATCATAGTTTCCACACAAGAATGTTGGTCTTCTAGCTCAGGGTTCTACAGAACAGTCCTATCCTTCATACGGTATGGACACTCCTGCTTATGTCCTAACAGTTTTACATCGTACATAACTGATGTTTTCCACTGTTAGGTAAACAAATTTCCCTTGCACCCTTGCTATTGGCATTATCCTCTTTATAGGTTTTCCTCCATTTTTGTGACTTCTTTTCATATGAATTGCTTACATATGTCCATGTACATGTTGAGCTGCACCCCCACCACTGCACATCTTTCTTTGAAACTTAATTATCAGATCCTTGTATTAGGGTCCTGTTTCAGTCATATGCACATCCCCCTCTAGCAGTTACCCTTCTCATTAAGAACATAAGAACATAAGATATGCCATACTGGGTCAGACCAAGGTCCATCAAGCCCAGTATTCTGTTTCCAACAGTGGCCAATCTAGGTCATATGTACCTAGCAGTTTCCCCAAGAGACACAAGTTCCACAATGCTTGTACTAGGTCAAGCATTGATATCTTCGGTCACTTCTTAATAATGGTTTATGGACCTTTTCTCCAGGAACTTGTCCAAACCTTTTTTAAACCCAGCTACACTAACAGCCTTTACTACATCCTCCGGTAACAAATTCCAGAGTTGATTACACGTTGAGTGAAAAAATATTTTCTTTTATTAGTTTTAAATAGTTTACTCTGTAGCTTCATTGAATGTCCCCTAGTCTTTCTATATTCTGATAAGGTAAACAATCGATCTACGTTTACCCATTCCACTCCGTTCATTAATTTATAGACTTCTATCATATCTCCCCTCAGCCGTCTCTTTTCCAGGTTAAAGAGCCCTAACTTTTTTAGCCTTTCTTCATAGGAGTATCCTTCCATCCCCTTTACCATTTTGGTGGCTCTTCTCTGTACCTTTTCTAAAATCGCTATATCCTTTTTAAGATACGGCGACCAGAATTGCACACAGTATTCAAGGTGCGGTCTCACCATGGAATGATATAGAGGCATTATAATATCTTTTATTTTATTTTCCATTCCTTTCCTTATCATACCTAGCATTCTATTTGCTCTCTTGGCCGCTGCTGCACACTGGGCCGAGGGTTTTAACATGGTATCCACAATGACGCCTAAATCTTTTTCCTGGGTGGTGGTTCCTAATGTGGAACCTTGCATCGTGTAACCATAGTTTGGGTTGTTCTTCCCTAGGTGCATACCCTTGCACTTGTCCACATTAAATTTCCTCTGCCATTTTGATGCCCAGTCTTCCAATTTATCAAGATCCTCTTGCAATTTTTCACAATCCTCTTGGGTTTTAACAACTTTAAATAGTTTTGTGTCATCTGCAAATTTGATAACCTCACTCGTTATTCCACTTTCCAGGTCATTTATGAATATGTCAAAAAGCAGCGGACCCAGCACAGATCCCTGGGGTACACCACTATTCACCTTTCTCCATTGGGAAAATTGGCCATTTAGCCCTACCCTCTGCTTTCTATCTTTTAACCAGTTCCTGATCCACAATAGTACACTGCCTCCTATCCCATGACTCTTTAGTTTTGCCAAACGTCAAAGGCTTTCTGAAAGTCCAGATACACAATATCAACCGACTCACCTTTGTCCACCTGTTTATTCACTCCTTCAAAAAAACATAACAGATTAGTAAGACAAGATCTTCCTTGTCTAAAGCCATGTTGGCTGTCTCCCATTAGGTCGTGACTATCTACATGCTGAGTAATTTTATTCTTTATGATGGTTTCTATAATTTTTCCCGGTACTGACGTCAGGCTCACCGGTCTGTAGTTTCCCGCATCACCCCTGGAACCCTTTTTAAAAATTGGTGTTACATTGGCGATCCTCCAATCTTCAGGTATTAGAGATGATTTTAATGATAGTTCACAGATTACTGATAGCAGTTCTGCAATCTCATATTTCAGTTCTTTCAACACCCTTGGATGTATACCATCCGGCCCAGGTGATTTGCTACTCTTCAGTTTATCTAATAGCTGTAAGACATCTTCCCGATGTATCGATATTTCCTTCAATTCTTCTGCACCTTTAAATACCACTTCAGTCATGGGTAACATCCCTACATCTTCCTCAGTAAAGACCGAAGCAAAGAATTCATTCAGTCTCTCCGCTATCGCCTTGTCGCCTCTTAGTGCTCCTTTAACCCCTTTATCATCTAATGGACCAACTGACTCTCTCACAGGTTTTTTGCTATGAATGTACTTGAAAAGGTCTTTATTTCGCGTTTTTTCTTCCGCAGCAAGCTTCTTCTCAAATTCTCTCTTTGCCTGCCTTATCAATGCCTTGCATTTGACTTGCCAGTGCTTGTGCTGTTTCCAGGTTTTGTCGTTTGGCTCTTTTTTCCATTTCCTGAAAGATGCTTTTTTTGGCAACAACAGCCTCTCTGACCTCACCTTTAAACCATGCTGGCAGTTTTTTGGACTTCCTTCCACTTTTCTTAAAGCGTGGAATACAGCTGGTCTGGGCTTCCAAGATAGTATTTTTCAACAACACCCAAGCTTGATGTACGTCTTTAACCTTCACAACTGCCCCTTTTAGTTTTTTCTTAACTGTTTTCCTCATTTTATCATAGTCTCCCTTTCGAAAGTTAAAAGGTAGTACTGTGGATTTCCTTACTATCCCTCCTCCACTAATTAAATCAAAGGCTATCATGCTATGATCACTATTGCCAAGTGGCCCCAACACCCTTATCTCTTGCACTAGATCTGGTGTTCCACTAAGGACTAGGTCTAATATGGCTTTCCCTCTGGTCGGTTCATGAACCAGCTGCTCCAAGAAGCAGTCATTTATTTCATCTAGGAACTTTATCTCCCTAGCATGTCCTGACGTGACACTGACCCAGTCGATACCGGGGTAATTGAAATCACCCATTATTATTACTGCGCTGTAACTTTTGTTAGCTTCCTTGATTTCTTTGAGCATTTCATCATCCATTTGGTCATTCTGGCCAGGTGCTCGATAGTACACCCCCACTGCCATTGCCTTCCCCCTTTTATATGGAATTTCAATCCATATAGATTCTACAGCAGATTTTGTTTCCTGCAAAACTTTAATCCTTTCTGAGTCAATGCCCTCTCTAACATAGAGCGCAACCCCTCCACCAATTTGATTAGCTCTATCATTACGAAATAGTTTGTATCCCGGTATCACAGTGTCCCACTGGTTGTCCTCCTTCCACCATGTCTCTGATATTCCAATCATATCTCACCTTTCATTTAGTGCTATATATTCTAACTCTCCCATCTTATTCTTTAGACTTCTAGCATTTGCATACAAGCATTTTAGAGAATGTATTTTATTCATGTTAATTTGGCTATTGTTAGACATGGGTAAATTGGGATCTTTAAGCTCTGTCTGCTCCATACTTGAGGGCATTTGGGCTACTTTACTCTTTTGTGGAACCTCTCTGCTTTTGGTAGTATCCTTCAAGGATACATTCTTCCGAACCATCCGCTCTTGGGCGACTGTCGGCTTTCCCCTAATATCTAGTTTAAAAGCTGCTCTATCTCCTTTTTAAAGGTTAATGCCAGCAGCCTGGTTCCATCCCGGTTAAGGTGAAGCCCATCCCTTCGGAAGAGCCCCTCCTTTCCCCAGAATGTTCCCCAGTTCCTAACAAATCCAAAACCCTCATCTCTGCACCATTGTCTCATCCACGCATTGAGACTCCGGAGCTCTGCCTGCCTTTTGGGTCCTGCGCGTGGAACAGGAAGCATTTCGGAGAATGCTACCCTGGAAGTTCTGGATTTCAACTTCCTACCTAAAAGCCTAAATTTTGCCTCCAGAACCTTCCTACCACATTTTCCTATGTCATTGGTACCGACATGTACCAAGACAGCAGACTCCTCCCCAGCACTAAGACCTTATCTAGGTGGCGCGTGAGGTCCGCTACCTTCGCACCAGGCAGGCATGTTACCAGGCGATCCTCACGTCCACCAGCCACCCAGTTATCTACATGCCTAATGATCGAATCACCAACTATAACGGCTGTCCTAACCCTTCCCTCATGGGCACATGGCCCTGGAGATACTTCCTCGGTGCGAGAGGGTTTTACATCACCTGGAGGACAGGTCCTAGTTACAGGATCACTTCCTGCCACACCAGGGTGATGCTCTCCTGTCACGTGACCTCTCTCCTCCATGGCAACAGGGGTGCTGCCAGACTGGAGGTGGGACTTCAGGACTATATCCCTGTAGGTCTCGTCTATGTACCTCTCTGTCTGTCTTATGTTTTCCAAGTCTGCTACTTTAGCCTCTAGAGAACGGACTTGTTCCCTGAGAGAAAAGAACTCCTTGCACCTAGTGCACACGTAAGACCTCTCACCAACTGGTAGAAAATCATACATGTGACACTCAATGCAAAAGACTGGCAAGCCCCCATCCCGCTGCTGGACTGCTGTCTGCATCTTAGTTTTATGTTTGTGTCTAGATCTTTAAGTTCTTACTTACTAGGGGTTGCTATGGGTATTTATACCAATAAAACTGTACCTAATACGTTTAATATACCTTGTTCACCTGAAGCTTAATTAATCTCAGGTCCTTAGTGTATGACTGATTTGGGTAATGAGCTTCACCTGAAAGCACCTCCTGTCTTTTAAGATGTGTAAGTACCTATAAAGCTATGATTATCCCAGGGGAGGGTGAGTGTGGGGAGGGAGGGAGGGAAATAACACTTATTAAAAGAGGGCTGCTACACAGTACCCTGTCATGTGCTGCTGAGGTAAGCTAAATTCTGATTTGATTTAAATTATAGCTCTTAGCTGCTGCTAGGCTCTAACTTCTTATGAAATTTAAACTACAAGTTCTCTGCTGGGTATTAAATTTAACCAGAAAGCTCTCTTCTGTGTGTTAAATTTAAACTAAAAGTACTTTGCTGTTACTTGGCCCTGAGTGACTATTAAATTTAAACTACAAGCTCTCTGCTGGGTATGAAATGCAACCAGAAAGCTCTCCTCTGTGTTTGAAATTCAAACTTTAATTGCTGCTACTAGGCCCTAACTGATCCAACAAAAAAAAAACAATGGGTTCACAGATTAAGTAGCTTTAATACAAAGAATTCTTTTTAGAAAATTACCAGAAGTATATACTCACAGTTGCAGATTTCTCTCCAGAAGTAACAGTCCCCCTTTCTAGTCCTTCAAGACATTTATCTGCAGGCCCCTGATGAAGCACATACATGATGCTAGTCATGTCAGTGACATGGCGGTGGCCCAGATAGGTTATGCTTCCCCTGGGATTGACAGAAACATTATATCATCATACAGATACAGGTGAGGCCTTGGTTTTTACCCAGTATCCACATAACTGCAGTGTGCAGCAGCTGTGACAGGTCTTCCTCAGGCATCTGGACCTCTGCAACATAATAGATACTACATATAAGCATGCTGGTGTGGCATGTAGAGGTACAATGTTTAGATATATCAGTCAGTGTGGTGCTGAGTTTACAAAGGGCATACTCACAAGCAAACAGCTGCTGTATGAGCCGTCCTCTGGCCTGGGTGCCTGCCCCTGTGTTCTTCCTGGCACATGCAGGCCAGCACTTTGGATCATTCTCAAGGTCTGCATTAATATCAACTGTGATTCTATGCCTGATTACAATGCTGTGTAGTATGCAGCAGGCCATTATGATCTCAGCCACAGTGAAAGGCCGATATTATAAGGCACCACCAGATTTGTGCAAACACCTGACGCGACTTTTCAACATGCCAAAGATGCACTCTATGACAGAGTGAGTTGCAGCATGTGCCTCATTGTACCTGAGCTCTGCATGTGTCCTTGGGAACCTCACCGAGCTCAGCAACCAGGCCCTGCACCCATATCATGCATCATCTGTGTGGAGAAAATTAGCAAATGTTAGATACATTGCATATCTGAACAGCTGCAGCTATACTGCCTGTGAGGCCTTTGCCTGTGTGATCCTTACAGTGGGAAGATTGATACATTTGACCAGTGGCCTCAGGACAGGTGAGGCCATAGGGTGGCCATTGGGTGGGATCACATAGCCTAATGCACAACAAGATGATTTTGTGGAATGCTGTTCCCAATTATCTCAGTCCTGTTACTGGGCCACTTCCCAATGCTGACCCTGCAGACAGTAGAATCATACTGTTGCAGAGGTGTGGATTCTGTAGGTTGGTCAGAGTTGGGGAATTTGGAGTATCTTGGTGTGAGATGGTCCTGCTGTTGTAACGATTCAATCATGATGCACTATAGGACCTGCAGTGAGTCTCACACTGAGTATAATGAGGAATTCAAAGCTGTGGACTGCCATAGCACTGGCACACACCTGAATTGGAGCCAAGATAATTTGACATGGGCTGTCAATGCCTCATGTTCCATTTGGGGTTTTCCATTGGCACCAGATGCATATGATATGTTTACCCAGTCCAGACTTAGACCCACTTGCATGCAGAGAGTATAGGCAGCAAATATCAGATGGATTCAATAGAGGTGTATTCACTATATCTCCCTGCATTCATTAGTGTGACCGCAGGTCTGGATCAGGCTTGTGGGCTGGATATGGAGGCAGTTGGGAACCCTAGCTCCTTGAGTGGGAATGCTGCACAGTGCTGTCATCCACACATTCTCCCTCGGATGCATTTGGGAATGTACAGCCATGATTCGCAGGTGGTCACATAAGGATAAAAAGGCACCAGATCCATAAGAGCATTCAATATGCTCGCCTAAGAGCCTTTGCATTTTACTCCCCCACCATCTAGAATACTTTACTCCCCCCCCCCCACACACATTATAGAGCATCCAAACATCCCAAGCCTTCAAACAAAAACCTGAAGACATATTTCTTCGAAGAACACTATAGTACAAATCCACAGAATGACCCACAACAGGAACACCCACCTCTATCACAGAGCATCCTTCCTGCCCCGTCACCATAAACCACTATCCAAGAAACAGTATCTCCCTTTACTTATACCCTTAAGTTCAACTCTATCTGAGGTGGGAATACCCAAACCTTACTGTTTGAGTCCTCAATTTTACTGTCTAAAATTGCTGTAACTTATATTCTCCACCCTCTGCTTTTACCTTTATTTGTACATTGTTTAAATCTAATGTAACCTACATACACCTTCCTTCTCTTGTTTGCACACTGTTAGCTGTAAACCATTTTGACTGGTAGAAAAACGGTATAGCAAAACTAGTTAAATAAATACCTGGGGAGCAGCAAATTATTGATGAGAAATGACAATGGCATAGGAAACCAACACAGTGCAGATTGCTATCTCAGAACTGGGCCTGGCATTGAACCTGTGACCTTGTAGTGTATGAACATTTTATTCAGGACTGACACCACGGTGCAAGGACCAGCTCTGGGTAGGCTCAGCTGTGTGTAGTTGCAAGTCACCACAACACAAGTCACTCAAGTACTATGGTCCTCTCACCACCTAAATTCCTTCCAACTTCCATAAAATCTCCCAAACCATTACAACAATACCAACACCAATGTTGGATGTCACTTCAAAAGCCTTGACAAAACAACATTCATAAATAACTTATCCTCAGTTCTTGATAACGAATCAAACAACCTAGATGACCTCATCTACAACTGGAACAAGATCATATCTGAATATGCCACAATACCACATATCAAACAAAACAAGATGGGACCTAACACTAACTGGTACAATCCAGAACTAAAACAACTAAAAAGAGAACTCAGAAAATTAGAGCACAGATGGTGCCACTCACAAAATGATATTGATAAACAAATATACCTAATCAACCTCCACACCTATCGACACTTAGAGCACAATTCTATCAGGGTCACATCCAGGCCATCAGGATGGCCCCGAGCAGGACGGGCCCATTAGGACCCGATTCTGTACTGCGGGAGCAAGATGTTCCCACGGCATACAGAATCAGGCCTGAGGACAGCCCGGCATGCCCCTGCATACCTGCAGGGAGGATGTTCCTCCAGGCTCCCCTGACTCTCACAGTGCTGACCCTCCTCTTCCCCACTGCCTGACCCACGGCTGGTCAGGGGCCTGAATCAGGTGGTGGGGATCTCCCTGCACCTGACCCCAGCCACGGAGAGGACTTGCAGCGCCGATCACCCAGTTTGTGCTGATTAGTCCACCTTTGAGGTGGAATAATCAGCACATTCCCCCTTACCCTGCAGGACATACAGGGCAGTGACCGAATTTGGCCTTCCCCTGCTCTGTACAGATTCTGCCCCCTCCGGCTCCCTGCCGGCTCTCCCTGTCCTGCTGCTCTAGCCATGTGGGGAGAGTCAGAAGGAGAATAGGGGCAGGACCACTTGCCCCACAAGCCGTGTCTCAGAATCGGGCCTAAAATCAATAAACACAAAAGAGAGTACCACTCTAAATTATTCATTAGCTCCTTAAATAAGCCCAGAGAATTATTTGACATTATAAAATACCTATAAAAACATAACGACAACAAAACAACCAACGCTCCTGATCCACAAAACTTAGCTAACTTCTTCCAATCCAAACTTGAGAGATCCTGCTCTAACACAACTGACGCCTAAATTATCCAAACTACTAACAGTCTCTTAATAAACTTTCCCCACCATCTCTGGAAAGCTTGTAAAACATCATAAAAACAATTAACCCAACCACATCACCACTGGACCCATTCCCGGTAAGATGGATACAGACCACCCTCTCTGAAGTAGCTCCATTCTTAAGAAGAAGAATACAATAATTCCTTCAAACAAGCTTATATACCACCAGCCCTCAAGAATGGCTCAATCAGACCCATCCCAAAGAATCCAAAGCTAGATACTAGTGATCAATCTTCATACAGACCTATCACCAGTGTACCATTTTTCGCAAAAATAATTGAAAAAGCAGTTCTACTTCAACTACAAGATTACATTGACATAAACAACCCATTAGACTTACAACAACACGGATTTAGGACATATCATTGCATAGAGACGCTAATCACTTCTCTTTTTGACAAAATCCTAAAAGGCATTCAGAATCCTCAACAAGGATACATCTTAATATTCCGTAATATCAAAACAGCCTTCAATTCAGTATCATACAAACTACTGATCAAAGGTCTACAAGAACATAAGATATACCATACTGGGTCAGACCAAGGTCCATCGAGCCCAGTATCCTGTTTCCAACAGTGGCCAATCTAGATCATACGTACCTAGCAGTTTCCCCAAAAGACACAGGTTCCACAATGCTTGTATTGGGTAAAGCAGTGATTTCCTGGGTCCCTTTTTAATAATGGTTTATAGACCTTTCCTCCAGCAACTTGTCCAAACCTTTTTTAAACCCAGCTACACTAACAGCTTTTACTACAACCTCCGGTAACAAATTCCAGAGTTTGATTACACGTTGAGTGGAAAAATATTTTCTCTTATTAGTCTTAAATAGTTTACCCTGTAGCTTCATTGCATGTCCCCTAGTTTTCCTATATTCTGATAATGTAAACAATCGATCTACGTTAACCTGTTCCACTCCGTTCATTAATTTATAGACTTCAGTATATATATATATATATATATAGAAATTGGAATCCATGGCAGAGCTTTACAATGGTTCCAATCCTACCTGATAGGCCATCAACAGCATGTTAAAATTGGAAACATAAATTCATCCCCATTCAAGCTAACATAGGTTGTTCCACAAGGATCAGTGCTTTCCTCCCTCTTATTCAACATTTATCTGCAACCACTCTGCGACATCATGCACGTGCACAATACTACATTTATGCTGAAGATGTCATGATTTGCATGCCATTCATCACAACAAAAGCCTGCTACACCCCCATAATAAATTGTTTCAAAGCAATATCCAATTGGTTAACGCAACATAATCTCCAAATAAACTAAAAAAAAAACCAGAAGTGCTTTTCATAACAAGGGACGAGAGTTTCTCCCCACAAAACCTAAAAATCAACAATATGGAGCAAGAAGTTAAAACAGAGTCAAAATACCTAGGGATAACAATCGATCAAGGTCTCACCCTACAAATACATATCAGCAACACCACCAGAATGATCTATCAAAAAATAAGAACCCTCCAGCTCTTATGACCCTTGCTTGAACCTCACGACTTCGAAACGATTTGTTGTTAAGTGCCGTCGAGTCGGAGTCGACTCATGGCGACTCTCTGGATAGCTATCCTAAATTGTGTTCGGTCTTGAGTCAGGCGGCTCATTGTTGACAGACTGGTACCCGTAGCTGCTGTTATTGTATCGATCCATCTCATTGCTGGCCTTCCTCTTTTGCGTTGACCTTCTATCTTGCCAAGCATGATGTCTTTCTCTAATGATCTCTCTCTTCGCATGATGTGTCCAAAGTATGAAAGTCGAAGTCTTGTCATCTGAGCTTCTAAAGAAAGCTTAGCTTTGATCTCCTCTAGTACCGACTGGTTCGTTGTTCAGGCAGTCCATGGTATACACAATATTCGCCAAAAGCACCATAATTCAAAGGCATCAAGTTTCTTCCTGTCTATCTTTTTCACTGTCCAGCTTTCACATCCATATGATGTTATTGAAAATACCATGGCTTGAACAAGTCGAATCTTTGTATGGAGAGAGAAATCTCTGCTCTTGAGAATCTTATCTAGGTCTTTCAAAGCCATTCTGCCAAGAGCAATGCGTCATCTCATTTCTTTACTGCTTGTTGCTTCTTTATTGATAATTGATCCAAGTAGTTTAAAGTTCTTCACAATTTCAATTTCTTCTCCTTCAATGATGAACCTGTTGATTATTCCAGTTGTCATGATCTTTGTCTTCTTTACATTAAGGTACAGGTCCATTTTGAGACTATGTTCTTTGATTGTGAGAAGCAAATGTTACAGATCATCTTCACTTTCAGCCAGTAATGCAGTATCATCAGCATAGCGAAGGTTGTTGATGAGTCTTCCACCAATCTTCACACCTCTGTTGTCATAGAAACATAGAAACATAATGACAGAAAAAGACCACATGGCCTATCTAGTCTGTCCTTCCATATCAACAACTACAATAGTCCACTTTTTACCTTTAGAGATCCTCTGTGTTGGTCCCATGCTTTTTTGAATTCAGTTACTGTCCTCATCTCTACCACCTCCACTGGGACACTGTTCCATGGACCACTACTCTTTCCGTAAAGAAATATTTCCGCATATCACTCCTGAATCAATCTCCCTTCACCCTCATCCCATGTACCCTCATAGCAGAACTTGCTTTCAATTGAAAGAGGCTCTCTCCCTGAACATTTATGCCATGGAGGTATTTAAACATCTCAATCATATCACCTCTATCCCACCTTTCCTCTAAGGTGTACATATTAAGATCCTTAAGTCTGTCCTCATATGCTTTATAATGAAGCCCACTAATCATTTTAGTAGCCACCCTCTGCACCGACTCCATCCTGTTCACATCCTTTTGAAAGTGCGGTCTCCAGAATTGCACACTATACTCCAAATGAGGTCACACCAAAGACTTATACAGAGGCATTATCACCTCCTTTTTTCTGCTAGCCATTCCTCTCCTTATGCATCCAAGCATCCTTCTAGCTTTTGCCGTCGCCTTTTCTACCTGTTTAGCTACTTTAAGATCATTAGACACAACCACGCCTAGGTCCCGCTCTTCTTTAGTGGACAAAAGTACTTCACCTCCTATACTGTATTGCTCCCTTGGATTGCTGCAGCCCAAATGCATGACCTTACATTTTTTAACATTAAATCCCAGCTGCCAAATTCTAGACCATTCTTCAAGCTTAGCTAGATCCCTCCTCATGTTATCTATACCTTCCTGGGTGTCTACTCTATTGCAGATTTTGGTATCATCCGCAAAGAGGCAAACCTTACCCGACAGCCCTTCCGCTATATCACTAACAAAGATGTTAAAAAGAATCAGACCAAGGACAGATCCCTGGGGCACACCACTGGTAACATCCTTCTCCTCAGAGTGAGCTCCATTTACTTGTACTCTTTGTCGCCTCCCACCCAACCAATTTATAACCCAAGCAGTAACTTTAGGGTCCATCCCTAGGGTGCTCAGTTTGTTTATAAGTCGCCTGTGAGGAACATTGTCAAAGGCTTTACTGAAATCTAAATACACCACATCTAGAACTCTCCCTCGTTTCAACTCCCTGGTCACCCAGTCAAAGAAATCAATCAGATTTGTCTGACAAGAACTGCCTCTGGTGAATCCATACTGCCTCGGATCCTGTAATCCGCTGGACTCCAGAAACCTCACTATTTTCTCTTTCAGCAGCGTTTCCAATAATTTACTCACCAACGAAGTTAAACTAACCGGCCTGTAGTTTTCAACCACATCCTTACTTCCGCTTTTGTGTAAAGGCACCACATGAGCCTCTCTCCAGTCCTTTGGCACCACTCCCGACTCCAACGAGGCATTGAAAAGGTCAGTCAGTGGAGCTGCTAGAACGTCCCCAAGTTCCCTCAGTATTCTAGGGTGTATCCCATCTGGTCCCATCGCTTTGTCTACTTTAAGTTGAGCTAGTTTCTCACGAACACAGTCTTCTGAAAATTGTTCAAGATGTTCCTCACTTCTGTTCCTATTTGGGGGTGTTTTCTGAGGTCCTGCTCCTGGTTCTTCATCTGTGAACACAGAACAAAAATATTTGTTAAGCAATTCCGCTTTATCCTTATCAGCTTCTACATATTTCCCCTCCCCCCCCCCCTGCACCCTTGAGTCTGACAATGCCACTTTTGCCATTCCACTTCTCACTAATATATCTGAAAAATGTCTTATCCCCCCCATTTTATTACATTGGCTATTTCCTCCTCCTTTTGAATCTTTGCCTTCTTGACTACTTTGCTAGCTTCTCTAAGTTTTTCCAAATACAGATGCCTGTCTTCCTCTCTCTGTGATCTCTTGTATTTCATGAAGACCTCCCTCTTTTTCTTCACTTTTTCAGCTACTTCCTTAGAAAACCATAGCGGTCTCCTTTTCCTTTTGCCTTTATTTACCATTTTAACAAAAAGGTTGGCTGCCCTTAAAATATCCCCTTTCAGTTTTGCCCACTGTTTTTCTACATCCCCCAGCTGTTCCCATCCCACTAACGACTCCCTGAGGTATTGGCCCATCTTCGCAAAGTTAGTCTTCCTAAAGTTTAAGATCCTCACCTTGAAATGGATTCTAACAGCCCTAGTCCTAATACTGAACCACACCACCTGGTGATCACTGGATGCAAAATGATCTCCCACTACAACATCAGAAACACTTTCACCATTGGTAAGCACCAAGTCCAGTATGGTCCCTTCACGTGTGGGGTCTGTTACCAAAAGCCTGAATAGTTCTCCCTGTAGATAATCCAGGATCTCCTTACTTCTAGATGATACTGCAGCAGGAATGGGCCAATCAACATCTGGCATATTGAAATCTCTTATCAGTAGCACTTCCCCTTTCCTAGCAATGCTGCGTATGTCTTCAATTAACTCTCTGTCCACCTCTTCCTCTTGTGAGGGAGGTCTGTATATCACACCAATGCAAATAGGTTTCTCTTTCCCTCTTTCTAGTTCAACCCACAATGCCTCCTCTCTCCCTTTTAAGCTCTGTAATTCCAAAGCTTTAATATTAGTTTTTACATATAGTGCTACTCCTCCTCCCCTTGTTCCTTCCCTCTCCTTTCTGAATAAAGTATAGCCAGGTATAGTTACATCCCAGTCATGGTTTTCTGTGAACCATGTTTCTGTAACTGCCACTAAATCCAAGTCAGCCACTCCCACCAAAGCTTCAACATCAGGGATCTTATTTCCCATGCTACGGGCATTTATACACAGTGCTTTCCATATGTTACCCCTGTTACCCATTTCCATAAAGGTATTTAATGTATCACCTACCTGGGGGCTTTCACTTACCTGGGGGCTTTCTTCACCTATCCCCAACGAATCTAGTTTAAAGCCCTCTTCAGTAGATTAGCCAGTCTACTACCGAAGATGCGTTGACCTTTTTTGGACAGATGGATGCCATCTCTGCTCTGCAACCCTTGTAACAGCATCCCAGCATTCATACAATCCTGCTTCTCTGATGATTTGTTCTGCAAATAAATTAAACAGGTAGGGGGAAAGTATGCAGCCTTGTCTTACACCTTTGTTTATTTTAAACCATTCTGTTTCTCCTTGGTCCGTTCGAACTGTTGCTTCTTGATCAATGTACAGATTGAGCAAGAGAACGATCAGGTGTTCTGGTATACCTATGCTTCTTAATGTGGCCCCAGAGTTTCTCATTGTTTACACAGTCAAAAGCCTTGCTATAGTCGATAAAGCACAAATAGATATCCTTTTGGTATTCTTTAGTCTTTTCAAGGGTCCATCTCACATCTGCAATGATGTCTCTCGTTTCTCGCCCTTTCCTGAACCCTGCTTGCACTTCAGGTAGTTCTTGTTCCAGGTATGGTTGTAGTCTCTTTTGAATAATCTTCAGTAGAATCTTGCTGGCATGTGGGATCAGAGCGGCTGTTCGATAATTTCCACAGTCAGTTGGATCACCTTTCTTTAGTATTGGTATAAACACAGATCTTTTCCAGTCAGTTGGCCATGATGTTGTCTTCCATATTTCTTGGAAGAGCCTTGTAAGTATGGTAGCAGCTGCATCAGATTGCTGCAATACTTCTATAGGAATGCTATCAATGCCTGGTGCTTTGTTCTTTGATAAGGCTTTCAATGCTGCTTCAACTTCTTCTTTCATCACCAATGGTTCCCGATCATAAGGTACAGGTTGAAACGGCTATAGGTCCACTTGATCTTTATGATATAAAAACTCTGTATATTCCTTCCACCTTTTCTTGATCTTCTCAGCATCATTCAACATAGAACCTTGAGCATCTTGTAACATTCCAATTCGAGGCTGGAACTTTTTCTTTAACTCTCGTAGCTTCAGGAAAGCTGATCTTGTTCTTCCTCTAATAGTTTCTGCTTCTATTTCCTTGCAAGTGTCAGCCAACAGCCTACACACCCTCATTCAACCAGACAACAGCACTCGTCCTAGAAGAAAACAAACACGCAACCGAGTCAGCACCCCAGGTGAATTCAAACACACACGCAAGGACACAACAGACAGAGCTCTCTCCATGGCTGCTCCAACTATATGGAACAAACTACCAGACGACTTGAGGACAACTACAGACCTCAAAGACTTTAGAAAACAGCTAAAAACCATGCTGTTCATAGAACACTATGGACACATCACATAACCTAAGAGAATGTATAACAGCACATATTGCTGCCTGTACAGATAATGTTTTACTGCACCACTGTATATAGCCCACACTGTACATAGCTCAAACCATTCTAGCACGCAACACACCACACCTTGTACATAGCTCACCCCAATCTAGCACACGATACAACACACACTCAACTAAATTGCACCCTCACTGCATGATTAACACACTCACTTTACCCGATTGTTTGCTGTGATACCACCTTGATTAATATGATAAGGCGGTTTAAAAATACTGTTAAATAAAAAATAAAATAAAATTGTAGTACTTTTCCTTGTCCTGTCTTGCTGCACGTTGGAAATCTCTGTTGAGTTCTGCGATTGTCTTTCTTTCTCCTCTGGCTTTAGCTTCTCGGCTTTTCTGGGCAATTTTCAGAGTTTCTTCCGTCATCCATTTTGGCCGTTTTTGCTTTTTCACCTTTTGTAGAGACTTCTCGCTTTCTTCCAACACAACCTTCTTGATGTCATTCCATAACTTTTCCGGAGCTCTGTCATTTGTATCTAAAGCAGCAAATCGATTTTGCAGGCAGTCTTTAAATTCCAGTGGTATATTCTCAAGGTCATATTTTGCTGCATTCATGAGTGGTTTGCTCTTTTTCAACTTTAGCTTGAGTTTGCATACTAGTAGTTGATGATCTGTACCACAGTCAGCTCCAGGTTTTGTCTTTGTTGATGATACAGAGCTTTGCCATCATTGACTTCCACAGATGTAGTCAATTTGATTTTTATACAATCCATTGAGTGAAGTCCATGTGTACAGTTGCCGCTTGTGTTGCTGGAAGAAGGTGTTTGAGATGAATAGATCATTGGTCTTGCAGAATTCTATCAGTCTTTCTCCAGCTTCATTTCTGTTGCCAAGTCCACATTTTCCAACTACTTTGCCTTCTTCTTTGTTGCCAACTTTTGTGTTCCAGTTACCCATGACTATCAGGATATCCTGTTTGCATGTTCTGTCAATTTCAGCTTGTACTTGTTCATAGAACTCATCAATTTCATTCTCTACTGCAGCTGTTGTTGGGGCATATACTTGAATTATAGTTGTGTTGATAGGCAATCCTCATAGACGAATAGAGATTAAGCGTTCTCTGACTGCATTGTATTTCATTACAGTTCTTGCAAGTTTCTTCTTTATTATAAATGCAACACCATTTCTTCTTTGTCTTTAGACAGTTTAGACAGACAGGTTTTTTTTGTATACTGCCTTATCCTTCGATCAAAGCGGTCACGACACAATTGGGGGATACATTTAACACATGGGGATCTGAGACACATACACTAATACTTACAGGGAACATGGGCTATGGAGGGTTAAGTGGCTTGCCCAAGACCACAAGGAGCATCTGTGGGACTAGAAACCCTGGTCCTTCCGGCCCAAGGTTGCTGTCCTCTAGTGGGATTTGAATCCCTGACCTTCTGGCCTGAAGTACCTTGCCCCAACCACTAGGCTACTCCTCCCTCCCTTTCATTTCCAGCATAGTAGACCATGTGATCATCTGATGCAAAGTGCCCGATGCCAGTCCATTTCAGTTCACTGACACCCAACAGATCAAGTTGTACATGTTCCATTTCATTCTTGACCACCTCCAACTTCCCTTGGTTCATGCTTCGTACGTTCCATATTCCAATGTGTAAGACATCTTTACAGCTTCTGACTCTCATTTCATGCGCAGAACGGTTTACCAAGCATTAATATTTTCTCACTTCGACTGTTGTAATATCATTCTCCAAGGCCTCCCATATATCTTCTACTTCCTCTATAAATGGCACAGCACATCACAGCCAGGGTCCTTGAAGGAGCATCCATGATGGACCATATAAACCCTATCGTAAAAAAAACTAGACTGGCTCCCCCTCCTCTGCCACATAAAATACAAGGCAATTATGACTATTTTCAAAATTCTACACAGCAAGTCTGCACTCATCTACAAACCAGGCTGAAAAGACCCCCAGAAAATAGAACCAGGAGATCATGCTCACTAAATACTATAATAGTATCCACAGAAAGACTGAAATGTGACCAAACTACTTGTGTAAGGGCCTTTTCATTATATGCACCTGGACTATGGAACAACCTACCTCCTAAACTGAGAAACATTGATGACATCTACCAATTCAGGAAGAAACTGAAAACTCTGCTATTCAAAGAGCATTTCAAGGTTAAAATACAATTCAGCTTCAACCATGACCTCTCTACATCTTACCACCACACAATCCACCAATACTCAGAAATGAACCTCAAGACCACGCATTCACATTGATCATCCAAATCATCATTCTATGCACATCCTCCACTCACCTTTGCCTAATTAGCATTTAGAAAAACTCACTCATTTATGTAACCCACAAGAGCCAACACTTATCACTCATATTGTAAAAAGTTCTTTATCACATATTATTTAGTTATCAAACATTCTCTTTGATCATTAAATGTTATGGCATGTCGACTTTCCATCCTCTGTATAAATACATTATTTTTCCAGTGTCAAATATTATTGCATGTTTATTTTTCCAGTTCTATGTAAAATTAATTTAAAGTGTTCCTTGCAAACCGTGTTGACCTTCATAAAACTTGTATCCCCCATCACAGATGGCCCTCCCACATGCAGCAAAATTTACAGATAGGCCGTGGTAAGGTCAGACAATTGAGTCCATTACAAGCTATTTCTGTTTTTCATGTGCCACCTATTTCCCCCTAAGAGGATCATTAGTTTTCTGCCATCTGTCTTCCTTCACCTGTCTCCTTGCATGCAATGCTACAGAATCCACAGGTCATTCACGGGGGACATTTTGTGAGGCAGGATTGGTTACTAATCTGAGTCTGGGAACTGAGTAAATTAACCCTTCTTGTAATGTGTCTCAGATTTTAGCCCAGATGCAGGGCCAGCCCGTCCACTAGGCAAGCTAGGCAGCTGCTTAGGGCGGCCGACCCGGGTGGGCAGCGAAGCCGATGTTTCTGCCTAGAGTGGCAGAAACTCTTGGGCTGGCCCTGCCCAGGTGTGTGTTTTAATGATTGGGGGCAAGTGATATGTGCTTTCAGTCTAAGCTGATTGTACACAATGAGATGCGCATTGCATGCTCACTCATACAATATGGTTCCATTGTAGCACAGGCCAGACTGCCTGATACTCTCATCCCTGCAAGTATGTAACATGGTATTACAACACCTCAGTCCTGCACATGGTAACCCTGGCCTTTCTATGACTGGGGGCAGGGTGACCGGCATTGATTGTGCTGCCTTCTCAATTGGGTGTGGTTCAGATAGATTCACAGTTCCCAGAGGTGTCAGATGCCTCAAATGGCTAGGGTTAGGCCTAGTACCTTAATGTGTGGCTCTATTTCCTATAAAAGGCCCCATTAGGGTGGTCAAGTGGCTCCAGATCTTGGGGGCACCCTGATCCATTTGTAGTTTTACCTTACTAGCTGCATGGACCTGCTATCTAGATTTCCTTGCCGAGGTCAGCAATGTGAAACCAGGACTGGATCAGGATGTCCCTAAAAGCTGGAGCCAGTTGACCTCCCTCGACCCTACTCTGATATAGGCTTTTCAGGTGCCCAGCCTGAGCCAGTACATTTACTGTGTGGCTCTCTTTCCCATAACAGGCCCATTCTGATATTAGCTTTTCAGGTACCCAGCCTGGCCTAGTACATTTCCCATAATAGGCTCCATTAAGATGGTCAAGTGGCTCCAGATCTTGGGGACCCCCTGATCCATTCCTGGTTTTACCTTACCAGCTGCATGGACTTGGCATCTGGATTTCCTTGGAGAAATCAGCAATGTGAAAACAGGACTGGATCAAGGTGTCCCTAGACGCTGGATCCAGTTGGCCACTCTAGTGGTATTGTCTTTTCAGGTGCCCAGCCTGGCCTGGTACATTTACTGTGTGCTTCTCTTTCCCATAACAGCCCCAGTCTGATATTAGCTTTTCAGGTGCCCAGCCTAGCCCAGTACATTTACTGCATGGCTCTCTTTCCCATAACAGGCCCCATTAAGGTGGTCAAATGGCTCCAAATCTTGGGGACACCCTGATCCATTCCTAGTTTTACCTTAATAGCTGCATGGACATGCCAGCTGGATTTCCTTGGAGCTGACATATTCCAATTAATAAATTCAAAATAAAGAGATATTTTTCTACCTTTTGTGCATTTTTTTTCAGTTGCAATTGTTCCAGCCACTTTCTTCTGGTTTCTTCGTGTCTTCTGCTAACTCTCCATCTGCTGTCCATTTGTCCTTTCTTCTGTCTTCTTGGGTTTTTTTTCCATTCTCTCTCTACATCTGCTTTAACATACTAATCTTTCTCCTTTTGCTCTTTCCTCATTCCTATTTCATCTACTCAAAATTTACCCCTCCATCCTCAATCCCCACTTACTCTCCCAATACCCGGCCAATTGTAGATTTTTTATCCCTCCCACACAAAATATTTTTCCCCTCTCCATTTTACTCTCCCAGCCCCATCCCATTCTAATTCTCCCCCAACACCAGCTCCCTTCTAGTTCCAGCCTCACCCAGCATCCATTCCCTTCTAGTCCCTGCATCAGCCCATTTCCAGTCCTAGCAGCCCCCCAACCCATTTCCAGTCCTAGCAACCCCCCAACCCAATACCAGTCCTATCCCCCCCTCATCAACCCACTTCCAGTCCTAACCCCCCATCACCCCATTTTCAGTTTAAGCCCCCCCCTATAACCCATTACCAGTCCTAACCCCCCATCAGCCCACTTCCAGTCCTAACCCCCCATCAGCCCACTTCCAGTCAGCCCCCCATAGCCCATTGCCAGTCCTAACCCCCCCCATCAGCCCACAGTCCATTACCAGTCCTAACCCCATCAGCCCACCTCAAGTCCTAACCCCTCCCCATCAGCCCATTTCTTGTCCCAGCCCCCCATAGCCCATTATCAGTCCTAAACCCCCCCATAGCCCATTACCAGTCCTAACCCCATCAGACCACCTCCAGTGTTAACCCCCCATCAGACCATTTCCAGTCCTATCCCCACCCAACAGCCCAGCTCCAGTCCTAACCCCTCCCCATCAGCAGTCCTAACCCCCCTAGCCCATTAGCAGTCCTAACCCCCCCTCTCTAGCCCATTAGCAGTCCTAACCCCCCCCATAGCCCATTACCAGTCCTAACCCCCCATCACCCCATTTCCAGACAGTCCCCATCAGCCCACAGCCCATTAGCAGTCCTACCCCCCCCGCCCATTAGCAGTCCTAACCCCCCCTAGCCCATTAGCAGTCCTAAACCCCCCCCCCTCGCCCATTAGCAGTCCTAACCCCCCCCCCTAGCCCATTAGCAGTCCTAACCCACCCCCCATGGCAAATTTAAAAAAAAAAAAAAGCAGCTGGCTCTGGCTTCTGCCGCGGCAGCGGCAGAATGCAATGTCCCGTGGGGCCCCCTCCGCCCGCTAAGCCCCTCTGCAAGGGCTTTCAGATTCGCGAGGGAGAGCGTCTCCCTCGCGTCTCTGTTAAGCCCGCAGGGGCTAATGGGAAATTTCCCATCAGTCCCTCGCGTCTAAAGGGGCTGATGGGAAATTTCCCATTAGCCCCTGCGGGCTTAACAGAGACACGAGGGAGACGCTGTCTCCCTCGCGAATCTGAAAGCCCTTGCAGAGGGGCTTAGCGGGCGGAGGGGGCCCCGCGGGACACTGCATGCTGCCGCGTCCGCGTCCGCGGCAGCAGCCAGAGCCCGCTTTTTCTTTTTCTGCGGACCTTCACGCGTGCCAGCTGCAAGGCCTTCGCGTGCCACAGCTGGCACGCGTGCCATAGGTTCGCCATCGCTGGCATAGGACAAACACAGAGGATCTCTATAATGAAAAAGGGGACTGTTGTAATGGTTGATATGATAGGGCAGACTAGATAGGCCATGTGGTCTTTTTCTGCCATCATGTTTCTGTTTCTATTCTTTATTCTATGCTGAGCCTCTACTATTCAACGAAATCTGTAGTATCACATTAGAGGGTTTATCCCAATTAGATTTATTTTTTCTCTTATACTTCTCTCTTCTTCATGGTGGAGGAAGATAAGAGGAGGTTGGTAAACTCTGGAAGCATCCACCTGAGTGAGTACCAGACTTCGAGTAACCACTTGGTCATCGGACTACATTATAACATCTTTAGTACTATCCTAAGAAGCTGGCCATGCCTCCTCCAGGGGGAGGGGCTTCAAAATTTGGCATAGTCAGCAAGATAAGGCCCTTCCATACCAGCATATAATAAAGGTGGTGGAATTCACATCCAGAGCTCAAAATCCCAACGTTTGAATTGTTGGGGTTCTGAGGTCAAAAATTTCTTTGGCTGCTGAAATAAAGATTGTTATGATCTTTGTTTATTTCTTCTGGGAAGCTTTGGGGACTCAGGAAATGTTACCCCACAGCCATGGATTCGGAAGCCCAACTTGATCATTTATCATGGGCAATTGAAAAGATATCAGTGCTCACAGGAAGTTTTGCGGACAAAAAGGAAGAGAGAGCATATCATCTTACCCAAATTTGGAATTGGGTGGATTATTTGTCAGGAGTTGAGTTAGAAGAAATCCTGCTACACAAAAGATAGGAAGAACATCAGCTGGCAAAAATACAATTACAACACTACACCTTATGGACTGAAATAAAAAGACAACTAGATGACTTACACAAAGTTTTCTAGGAAAGGAGAGACAAAAGAGTCCTAGTGAAGAGTCTCCTGAATCAGTTGCCAAAGTGTAGAGTCCAAGCATATGAAACTGAAGACGTGCTGGACGCTCTACAATATTATTTCTTGAAAAGAAGAAAGAGAAGACAGACAGGAGGGTGAGAAGATCTTCACCCTTGAAATTAGGCATGAATGGGTGTATCCACCAAGTGAATCCCCTAAAGAAAAACAAGAAAACGTTCCCTCCAGAAATGCTGATCTGGTACCAAAATCCATTTTGGGAGAAATTGTAGAGGCAGACAAAGATCTTAGTTATTTCCTGGAAGAAGAAAGGGAAGATCTGCATATGGAAGTTAAAGAGTCTGAGTCCACTCCTCTTAAAGCAGTGACATCAGTAGGATGTGAGTTGGCCGAGTTAGTTGAACTGGATGATCCAAATGAGAAAAAGGAAGAGTCTCAATTAATGGAAACAACTGTGGAAGAAAATTCAAGGGAGGAGGATGTTTCTGCATCATTGAGGAAAAAGGTTCCTGAGAAGGTTATCCCAGCAGTAATTCAAAAGAGTTTAAAAGAGAGTGAAAATTTGGAACCAGAATATAGCAGGACTCCTGAAGAAAAAAGAGGAAGAAGACCTAACAGAGACTAGAATACTGATGGGAGAAGAAGTAAAGAGTTTGCTGGAAGGATCAAGTTTGGAGGAAGAAAGCCTGCAAGAAGATTTTTTTGAAGATCTGGAAATGAGAAATACTGCAAAGGAGAACATCCTTGAAGAAAGTAATTTTCCGGATGAGGAAAGAAATCAGATCATAAAGGAGGCACTGGAGACAGTAGCTGCAGATAGTATGGTCAGAAAGGAAGACAAGCAGGAAACTAGTAACATAACCAAAGTTGTGAAAGAAAAATTACCTGGTATTATAGAAACATCCTATGCATCAAGACATCCTATGCATCAAGAGATATCCCTGCATAATGCCTTCTCTGCCTTGGCTAATGAGGACGAGGAACTGAGGGAGGAACTGGCTGCAATGAAGCACACCTCTTCTAGGATACAAACTGAACAAAGTCCACCACCGCTCCCACAAAGATTCAAACACCCCAGGAAAAAATGGTTCACAGTGGGTTCTGGTAGATTGTGACCTGTGACACAGAGACATCCTATGCATCAGGAGATATCCATGCATAATGCCTTCTCTGCCTTGGCAAATGAGGATGCCCAATCCAAAGAAACTGAAGGGCCCTTAAATGAGACAGACAATGCCCAATTTCCTGCTAAAGGACCAAATATGAAGAAAACCTCACCAAACAGCAAACTACTACTACTTGGTGATTCCATCATCAGTGGCACCAACTTGGGAACACAGTTCAAAGGAGAGAAGATAGTCAAGTGCCTCCCAAGCTCTTCAGCCAGCAGGAATACAAACCAAGTTGTTGAAGTACTTAGTGCAGAAAGTGAACACTCCAAACTTGATGTTGTTATCCACTTGGGCACAAATGACCTGGCTAGAAACAGTGCTTCTACAGTCCAAAAGGACTTCCAATCTCTGGAAGAAAAACTCAAGCTCATTGTTAACACTGTTGCATTCTCAGAGGTTCTACCTGTTCTTGGTAAGGGGGCAAAAAGGCTGCATCTCATTAACAGCTTTAATACATGGCTCCAGACCTGGTGCAAACAAGAAGGATTCAGATTTATTGGCGACTGGGGTAACAGATGGAACAACAAGAGACTATACTGTGCTGATGGACTACATCTCTCTGTTGCAGGAAAAAGAATCCTAAGTGAAAAATTCAAGCAGTATGTGGATATCCATTTAAACTAGAAAAAGGGGGTGACGGATGTGGAAGGTCAAGCTCTGGACGTCACCCCCTGCAAAAGCAGATTAAAATCAGAAACAGCCACACTTTTAAACCACACATCAAAAACAAGTGGGAAGATGTGGGCAGAACAAAATCAATGCAAAATACACACAAGCCAGTTAAATGCTGAAAAGCAATGAGCACAAATGCTCGAAGTTTAGCCAACAAAGTTCCGGACCTGGAAGCCCTAATGGTGGAAATGGATTTGGACATTGTAGCCATTACAGAAACATGGCTTAATGAATCGCATGATTGGGATATAGCCATAGCTGGCTATTATCTATTCAGAAGAGACCGAGAAAATGGAAGAGGAGGAAAAGTAGCCTTCTATGTCAAAAGCAATATTAAAGCTACTGAAATGCAGGGGGGCATGGGGAAAAGAGGAAGCACTCTGGATTGTGTTGGAAAGAGGAGATGGCACTGTCATCCATACTGCTGTAGCCTACAGACCTCTGACACAAATTGAAGAGATAGATAACGAATTGATTATAGATATTGCCAAGACAGCCACAAAGGGGGAAGCGATCATAGTGGGTGACTTTAATCTACCTGATGTGGATTGGATTACTCCTTCTGCAAATCTGGAAAGAAGCAAAATAATTGTGGATGCTCTCCAAGATGCATTACTTAGACAAATGGTGATGGAACTAACCAGGGAAAGCTCAATGCTGGATTTAGTGCTCACCAACGTTGATAGCGTGTCAAATGTCTGCGTGAGTGCCCCTGTGAGCAGCAGCGATCATCACACGGTATGGTTTAAGATAAAAGCCATGGTACAGGCCAATCATAGCAAGCTCAAAGTCCTAAACTTCAAAAACACTGACTTCAATAAAATGGCTGAGTACCTAAAGGAGGAGCTGACAGGGTGGAAGGAGATAAGGAATGTGGAATTGTAATGGGCTAAACTAAAGGTGGCAATAAAAAGGGCAACAGATAAATATGTAAGAAAAGTAAACAAAAACAAGAGGAGAAGAAAACTTATTTGGTTTTCCAAAGAAGTTGCTGCTCAAATAAAGGCAAAAAACACAGTTTTCGCAAAATTAAAAAGCTTACAAACAGAGGAACACAGAATGAATACAGGATCAAACTCAAAGAGACAACGAGAGGAATAAGGATAGCAAAATCAAAGTCAAAGGAAAAGATGGCTAAAGATGTTAAGTGTGGCGACAAAACTTTCTTCAGGTATATTCAGGAAAGGAAGAAGATCAGAGGTAGAATTGCAGGACTCAGAAGTGCTGGGAACGGACTCATGGAAAGTGACATTGAAATGCGAAATTGCTAAATGAATACTTCTGCTCTGTTTTTACTAAAGAAAGTCCTGGAGAAGGACCACCTGTGACTCCCAAATATAAAAGTGGGAATGAAGTAGATACCACACCATTCACAGAAGATGAAGTGTTAGAACAACTTGCAAAACTGAAAGTGGACAAAGCCATGGGACCGTATGGGCTACATCCGAGGATACTGAAAGAGCTCAGAGAGGTTCTTGCAGGGCCGTTAAAGGATGTTTTCAACAGATCCTTGGAAAGAGGAGAGGTTCCTCGGGGCTGGAGAATGGCTGATGTTGTACCTCTACACAAAAGTGGTGACAGGGAAGAAGTGTCAAACTACAGGCCTGTGAGCCTTACCTCAGAGGCAGGAAAAGTAATGGAGGCGCTCCTGAAAGAGCGAATAGTGAACTTTCTCAAAGCCAACAGGTTGCAAGATCCGGGGCAACATGGTTTTACCAAAGGACTATCTTGACAAATAAATCTGATTCAGTTCTTTGACTGGGCGACCAGGAAACTAGATCAGGGGCATGCGATGGATGTCATCTACTTCGATTTCAGCAAAGCCTTTGATACTGTTCCTCATAGGAGGCTTATCAATAAACTCAGTAGCTTGGGAATGGATCCCAAGATGGTAACTTGGATCAGAAATTGGTTGGCTGACAGACGACAGAAGGTGATGGTAAATGGAGCTCACTCGGATGAAGGGAAGGTGATTAGCGGGGTGCCCCAGGGGTCGGTCCTGGGCCCAGCCCTGTTCAATGTATTTGTGAGTGATATTGCTGAAGGACTGAATGGAAAAGTCTGTCTTTTTGCAGATGACACAAAAATTTGCAACAGAGTGGACTCTCCCGAGGGAGTGGTTAACATGAGGAAAGATCTACAAAAGCTGAAAGAATGGTATAATGCTTGCCAATTAAGATATAATGCAAAGAAGTGCAGAGTCATGCACTTGGGTAGCAGAAATCCAAGGGAAATGTAAGCGATAGGGGGCGAGAGGTTGGTGTGCATGGATCAGGAGAAAGACCTTGGTGTGATTATTTCTGAAGATCTCAAGGTGGCAAAACAGTGCGACAAGGCGGTGGCAAAAGGCAGGAGGATGTTGGACTGCATACAAAGAGGAATTACCAGCAAAAAGGAAGAGGTACTTATGCCACTGTACAAGTCACTGGTGAGGCCTCACTTGGAATACTGTGTTCAGTTTTGGAGACCATATCTTGCAAAGGATGTAAAAAGACTGGAAACTGTTCAGAGAAAGGCGACCAAAATGATTTGGAGCCTGCATCAGAAGCCTTATGAGAAGAGACTTGAAGACCTAAACATGTACACTTTGGAGGAGAGGAGGGACAGGGGAGATATGATTCAGACCTTTAAATTCTTAAAGGGAAATAATGAACAAACAAACCTCTTCCAAAGATGGGGAAGCTGTAAAACTAGAGGGCATAACAGGAAGCTGCAAGGTGGTAAATTGAAAGGCAATGTCAGGAAACACTTTTTCACAGAAAGGGTGGTGGATGCTTTGAATTCCCTCCCAATGGAAGTGGTGGGGGCACACACGGTGACGGAATTCAAAATGGCATGGGACAGACAGAGTGGATCCCTTTACAGCAACAGGAAAAAATCAAAATAAACTGAATCATCTAATATCTCAACAAATAGGGGTGTCCTACATGGAGTGGTGGGTTCACCCCTAAACAAAGACATGGGGAGGGGTGGCCTGCACAGAGCGGCGGGTACACCTTCTCTTGCCATCATGCTGGACAGACTAGATGGACCATGCTGGTTTTTATCTACCATCATTTACTATGTTACTATGTTAAGAATCAGACGCAGATGATAAGCAGCCAAGAAATAATTCAGGAAGAGAAGACTGTTGTACAAAGAGATCTTTGAGGTAGGAAATGGAACAATATCAAAATAAATACTGTGAAAACTAAAAAAAGAAAAAGAAGAAACCAGGCAGCTTTAATAAAGAAATTCCTAATGAAAGAAACGCTAAAAGAGGAAAAGAAGTTAGAGACAAAGAAGCTAAGTAACCTAAGAAGTGTTGTGATGAAAATCAGTTCCATAGGAAGAATCATTCAGGTTACAATGTTCAATTGGTCCTGCCTCTATACCTACTGAGCTTGATGATTAGCTTGATGTTGAAATGGAAAGTAAATCCTATAATCCCAGCTTTAATTAAGTATCTGTTTAATGGCAGGAAGAATACTGAGTGGAGTGGAGGAGTGGCCTAGTGGTTGGGGGCAAGGTACTTCAGGCTGGAAGGTCAGGGGTTCAAATCCCACTAGAGGACAGCAACCTTGGGCTGGAAGGACTGGGGTTTCTAGTCCCACAGGTGCTCCTTGTGGTCTTGGGCAAGCCACTTAACCCTCCATAGCCCATGTTCCCTGTAAAATAGTTATCTCCAAGTTATAATGCCCTGTTCAATGTAATTTCAGTTTGTTCAATGTAAACCACACTGATGCAGAATAGCATGGTATATAAGAGAATATAAATAAAAATAAATACTTAGCCAGTGGCTTATTGTGAAGAAGAGAACCCATATTTCACTGATATGGTATTCAGATGGGAATGTAGATTAAGATATGTCTTTCATTGGATCCTTAAGTAGATTTCCAGAAAAAAGAAAGTTAAGAAGAAATGACATGCATGGTCAGAGCTACTAGCTGGAAAAAAGAAAAAGAAAGATGAGGCTAGGTAAATTGATTAAAGACATGTCTGGTGGGGTATGTGTTCCAGGTCTCCAGAGTTATTTTTTTTGAATGGATAAGAAACTCCTGAATTTGAATGGAAGAAAATGTGAAGAAAAATGTTCTAATGGAAAAAGATTTTCTGGAACAAAATGTGAAACAAAGAAAAAATTGTACTGTATAAGCAGAAAATTGTAAACGTTTTCTGAGAGTTTGGAAATGGCAAAGAAAAAAATGTGTTGAAGCAACTTGCAGCGAGAAAAAATGTTATGAGAAAAAGTATTTCACATGGACATATGAAATGGAGTAGGAACACAATGAGGCAAGAGATGTGGATGATCACACGTGCCTTTATTAAGTCCCCTACGCGTTTCGGCAAATGCCTTCCTTGGGGGGATGTACTTAAACATACAAACATAAGAAACATATAAAAATCATCAAAAATCGTAAATGTTAATAAAAGATGATTAAAATCAAACAGGCATGTAGCACATACACAACAGTCTTAATAATAATGTGTAAATACATAAATAAATAATCAAATCATACACTAAGTACATAATGTTAATAACGACCTTAACTTAAATAATCAACCATAAAACACATAAAATATTAAAATATGAAAGTTAGTAAAATATTAAAATATTAAAATAATAAATAAGACGCAGGGCAGAAACAAAATCAAAAAAGACAGAGAAACGTTTAAAAAGGGCCTCTCACCAAACATTGCTAGTAAACCCAAATGACACAATAAACACATAAAAGTGTCTACTCACAAGGCACTATTGGTCAAATAACCAATGTAAATATCCTAGATAGCGTGTAGATTCCTTGCACTCTAAAATACTGTAATACATAAATAGACAGTAAAAAATAGTAAAAGATAAATACACAGTAAAAAGAGGGGAATATAAATATAATATGAGCATCATCATAGAATATATGTATATCTATATAAACAATCCATTAAATGACACTGTATGGACATAAAAATATGATCAATTAAAATAAAAGTAATAATGATAATAAATATGTGCTAAATGAATGTGCAAACTTATACATCTGAAAGGATGTATGAAAGTGAACGCTAAAAGAATTTTAACTACAGCTGAACTGATAGTGTGAGACCGCTAATAATAACCACAGAGGCAGATGAACTTGTCACGATGGAAGCACACTTTTTAATTCACTTATGGACGTTTCTCTCTAAAAAAAATTTTTTAAAACACTTGTTTAGACACAGACAATTTCTGAATGTTCTTTGCAAACATTGCACTTGCAGGAGGTGCAAACTATGTTACTTTTCTTGTCTTTTTCTCTGGAACAGCAATGACACCTTGCCCTTTTCTTTGGGATCCCAACATTGCAGATAGCATCAGTGGCTTCTTCAATGCTGGAAGAAGTCTCGCTGCAATTACTCTGAAGCAGCTGCTTTCCTAATTCCAAGAGGAATAGACGACATCTGTGCTTTGACTTGAACTGCCATTCTGGATTTAGTGACATCCAAACAATGAAGGCATTCAAAGCACTGATGTCCAACATGTTGTAGAAGATTGTCACTGGCCAGCGTCTTGTCATTCGTTTTGTGGTATACGTGCGCAACATTTGATCTGCCGTATCTACTCCACCTTTACTAGAATTATAGTTCAAGATCATGCGTGGTTTTTTTGTCTGGACATGTATTATCTACTTCTTGATCATGCAAACTTCTCAGAAGAACAACCACTTTTTCTTTCTTCGGGCAATAGGAAACCAGAGTGGCGTCATCGCGAAAGGCAAACAGTGAAGTGAATACCTCTCGGCCCTTTGCTGTTACAAATTCTGGAGGTAATTCTTTTCTGTTCTTTTGAATTGTCCCCAAAAGTGTCATTTGTTTTTCTAGCAATTTCCGTGACAGGGATAAACTGCAGAAGAAATTGTCAACAGTAACATTTCTGCCAGATCACGTCAATCCTTCAGTGAGTTGCAGCACAACCCTTTCACCCTGTTTCTGTTCCCTGTTTTGTCCGAGTTCCCTTCCTGTATATACTTGAAGACGCAGAACATATGACGTTGCACTGTCACACAACATCCATAGCTTTATGCCATATTTCCCAGGTTTGCTGGGAATATATTGTCTGAACGGAACACAGCCACGAAATGTAAGCAGTTGCTCATCCACGGTAACATTTTCACCAGGAACAAAGGCATCACTTAGAGTTGCTTCCCAGGTATCAAAAACATGTCTTATTGGAGCAAGCTTATCCACGCCTCGTTGTTCACGTCTGTTGGTTGCATCATCAAATCTGAGAGCACAAGAAATTTGCTGAAAATGGTTACGGGCCATATTTTTGCCGAAAACAGAACGACCATCTTCAAGGTTTCACAAATGAACTATGGATTCATTTCATGACTTGTACACACCTGAGAGGATCATAAGTTCAAGAAAACGTTGAAATTCTCTGTCTGTCAAATCTTTCCAGGTATCGTCATAAATGTGTCTTCCTTGTTTTCTCATCCACATCATGGTTTTATTCAATACGTTCTTCCTCATGAACAAGTGGAATGCTGCGAGAGGGCCATCAACATTTCGTACAGCATACCTTGTAGGGCCTTGTTGTACGGGCATGACATTAGCTCTGGCGTATCTTCCAGTAGCTTGCTTTATAGGTTTCCTGTTCCATGATGTGGCATCCTTAGATACATAGGCTTCAATGGCAACATTTGTGCTTATAGTTGATGACCTCTTAGCTCCTCTATGACCACAACTAAGATTTCTTACAGATGATACTGACACCAAGGACTCCTGCCTTCTTCCCCGTCCAGCACAGCCTTGACCTTTGCCTCGACCTGTAACTTGACTCTTTGCTGCAGGCGATGTTACCGGCTCAACATCAGTCTCACATTCACTTGGCGACCAACTGCTGTTGCCATCTGAATCATGACTGTCATCATCAGATTTATCGCCCGAACTTGGCTGATATGTTTCTTCACTTGCTGAATATGCTGCATCATCAGACGACTCAGAGCTGTCACTGTCAGCATCTCGTTGCAATATTTCTCTTACTTGGGCAGCTGAATACTTTCGTTTTGACATCATAAACAATAACCTAAAATAAATAAACAAAGATAAAGTTGAATAAAATGCAAAGCAGTTTTACTATAGGTGTACAATAATCGTGCTGAACGAGCTGAAAGCCTTTAGATTTCATCGGAAATAATGAGAGAACGTATGATGTCAATTACAGAAAATGTGTAATTTTCATAAAATAAGAGTACAAAAAATAAATGATACATAATTAATGATAAATACCTTTGTCAGATCAAAAAATTCACAAAATTGCAAATTGTATCACGATCCAAACCGGACGTAAGCATAGTACATAGTGTACATAGTACATAGTGCATAGTGTATAAAGTTCACCTTGTTATCCAAGTTTAAACTCCCTGTTATATGTAAGTTCAATGTCTGAACGTTCTGCATTGTACAAACCTGTTCCTTGTAAACCGCGCTGATGCCGAATAGTGCGGTATAGAAAAACAATAAATAAATAAATAAGCAACTGGGGGTCAAAAATGACCCCACTGGTATTCTGTGCTGCAATTCATCACTAGCGTCACCTAGCGGATGGAAATTATTCCACTCATGGCGCAATATAAAAAGAATATTGACATGTGAAAAGTCATAAAAAGATTGCATTCTTGAACAACTAGATTCTGAGATACGCATTGTGAAACTTGCAATGGGGTCACTTATGACCTCATTGGTACTCCCAGGGTTAAGGGAGAAGGAGTGTGATTTGATGTGAAAAAAATTGAATTTAATAACAAATTGGAGCTCTAGGGTGTGTGATTGTCAGAGTATACCTGCTGACAGGCTGAGGATTTCATAGAAGAGAGAATATTTCTCAAAGAGAATCAGACTCTATCTGGTTGCCTGTTTGAGAAACAGGAACAGTCTGATTGATTTTCCACTGAGCTCTAACTGTGAAGCTAAAGCTAATTTAAAGCTCTGAAGTGATCAGGAGGAGACTGGACCAAGAATATCTTCTCTAACTGGAAAGATAAAAAGTTCCTAAGTCCCAGAAATTGGGGTGGTGCTGTTGCAGGAACTGATTAACTTCTGAGAGAACGTATTTAAACCTTTGGTCATTGCACTGTATGTGTGAGAGAAGTGAGAACTGTGTACAGAGCTTGTGAAAGTATTGCTGGCTCTGTTTGTTTTAAAAATTTTAGGAATATAATTCTAGAATTCTGAAAAAAGAAATTACTTTCTGGTATATTTAAATATAATTGTTACTGATTGATAGTGACTGAAGCTAAGCAGAGGTGAATGCTGATTATGTGTCTGGTGAGGCTGCAGCCAAAGTGTGAGTGGTTGAGAGAGTGACAGGGCTGAATGAGTTAAAAGAAGACAGGGCAATTTAATTATCTTTTATTTTATCTTTAGTTAGGGAAAGTAATAGTTGGTTTAAAAGAAAGAAACTCTAATCACCTTACTTTTAAAAGAGGGTGTTCTGTCCCAATATTCAGGACAGTTAAGGTTTTCCTTTATTAATTTCTTTAAGTTAGGGAGTAGGTTACAGCTTGAAGAAGTATCTGCAGGAACCAACCAAGTAGGCTCGGATGCACACCTCTGAAGAATCCAGAAGGAACTTCAGTCCAGTGACAGAGGGATTTAGCATCTTGGGCACCCTGGCAAGAGAGAGAAAAGAAAGAGGTACCTGTGCACAATAAAAAAAAAAAAAACTATTTGAGCTCAAATAACACATTTTCATGGAAACTTCAAAGGGTTTTGACATTTAACTTACCTGTTAAAAGGTGAAATGTCTTAACAATTTCTGTAAAAGGAAAAAAGAAATCCTAAATAGGATTTGAATAGGGTTACCAACTTTTTCACCGAGAAAAACCCGACACCTGTGGCTCGCCATGCTCCACCCATTCTCCGCCCCTAGTCCCACCCCTGCCCTGCCCCCAGCCCCACCCACAAAAATTACCGAGGATACGTGTAGGCTAACTTCCTTGGTCATATAATAATTAAACTGGGAACCCCAAAATCCAAACATGAAATGTACAACACTGGAGAAATAAAACTATAAAGTAATTTCCTCTTGCACTAAACAAAAACGCAAAGATGTTAGCAATACACACTTCCCAGACCAAACATATTCCAGCTAATAAATTCAAAATAAAAAGTATTTTTCTACCTTCTGTTTGGGCGTTTTATTTTCAGTTGCAATTGCTCCAGTCACTTTCTTCTGGTTTCTTCTTGTCTTCTGCGAGCTATCCATTTGTCCTTTCTTCTCTTTTAGATGTTTTCCATTCTCTCTCTATTTCTGCTTTAACATACTGATTGTTTCCCTTTTGCTCTTTCCCCCAATTCTTTCCTTATTCCTTTATCATCCATTTAAATTTCACCCTTCCATTCTCAAGCCCCTCACTCTCCCAATACCCAGCCCATCATAGACTTTTCTTCCACACAAAATATTTTTTCCCCTCTCCATTCTCATTCCCCATCTATTCTAGTCCTCCCCCAAAATCAGTTCCCTTATAGTTCTAGACCCACCCAGCATCCACTCCCTTCTAATCCCATTCTCCCATGCCCCACATCAGCCCATTTCCAGTCCTATTCCAGCTCTTCATCAGCCCATTTCCAGTGCTAACCCTCACATCACAGACCATTTCCAGTCCTAGCCCCCCCCATCACAGCCTATTTCCAGTCCTAGGCCCCCCCCCCATCACATCCCATTTGCAGTCCGAGTCCCCCCGCACCATCACAGCCCATTTGCAGTCCTACCCCCCCCCCCCACCATCACAGTCCATTTGCAGTCCTAGCCCCCCTAATCACATCCTATTTCCATTCCAATGTCCCCCTCCCTCCACCATATCCCATTTCCTGTCCTGGTTCCCCCCCCCCCCATAGCCTTTTTCCAGTCCAGGTCCCCCTCCCCATCACAACCCATTTCCAGTCCATGTCCCCCCCCCCCATAGCCCTTTTCCAGTCCATGTCCCCCTCCCCATCAAAACCCATTTCCAGTCCATGTCCCCCCCCCCCACATAGCCCTTTTACAGTCCAGGTCCCCCTCCCCATCACAGCCCATTTCTTTCCAGTCCAATGCCCCCCATAGCCCTTTTCCAGTCCAGGTCCGTCCCCCCCTTCATAACCCATTTCCAGTCCATGTCCCCCTAATCACAGCCTATTTCCAGTCCAAATTCCCCCTCCCTCCACCATAGCCCATTTCCAGTCCATGGTCCCCCCCCCCCCCAGCCCTTTCCCAGTCCAGGTCCCCCTCCCCATCAAAACCCATTTCCAGTCCATGTCCCCCCCCCAGCCCTTTTCCAGTCCAGGTCCCCCTCCCCATCAAAACCCATTTCCAGTCCATGTGTCCCCCCCCAAAGCCCTTTTACAGTCCCGGGCCCCTCCCATCACAGCCCATTTCTTTCCAGTCCAATTCCCCCTCCCCCCATAGCCCTTTTCCGGTCCAGGTCCCCCCCCCCCCCATCACAACCCATTTCCAGTCAAATTCCCCCTCCTAGCCCTTTTCCAGTCCAGGCCCCCTCCCCCCATCACAGCCCAGGCAGTCCTTGGCCTCCCCCCCAAAACCGCGGCTGTCTGAGGCTTTAGAGGGAGCCGGGTAAGCCCGCGCGAGGCCCCGGCTCCCTCTGAACAGCTGCCAGCGTGAAGAGCCTTTTCCTTCATGCTGGCGGCTGTTCCTGTGAAGCCGCGAATGCTGGGAAAGGTTAAAGGGCATTGCCTTTTACCTTTCCCACCAATCGCGGCTTCACAGGAACAGCCGCCAGCGTGAAGGAAAAGGCTCTTCACGCTGGCAGCTGTTCAGAGGGAGCCGGGGCCTCGCGCGGGCTTACCCGGCTCCCTCTGAAGCCCTCCGGGTTGGGAGAAAAGCCGGTTTTTTTGCTCTGGCCGCTCCCGATCTTGTGGCCAGAGCAAAAAAAACGGCTTTTCAAGGGCCGGTTTTGCCTCTGCGCCGGCAGCCGGCCTGGCCATGGAAAAACCGGCCAGGCCGGCTGAAAACCGGCCAGTTGGCAACCCTAGATTTGAATAGGTTTGATAAACAGTTAGAGGCCTAGTCCAATCTACATCTCAGGCCTCTGTGCATCCAGTCAGAACCGGATGCACAGAGGTAGATGCGATTCTGATGCTGTGGGGCATGCCTAGCCCCCGCAGGTTCAGAATCATGTCTAAGCCTGTATGTGCAGGCTGGGACACGATTCTGGTCAGCCTGCACATACAATACAGGCTCCTGCCCAGCTAACTCAGTCAGGCTCCTGAATGGAGTCACAGCACTATGGTGTCCGGTTGCCATAGCACCGTAGCTCCATTCAGGAGCCATGATCCCCGGCCACCAACAACTTTCTTCATTCCCTGCAGCCTGACCCCCCAATCGGCCCTGTATGTCCGAGGCTGCGGACCACCCATTGCCCGCCCTAACTCTTCCTTCTCCCCCCCCCCTCCATGCCCCCATCTAGCCTCCCCATACAAACTCCTTGTTCATATGGGGAGGCTTAGTCGAGGACAGCAAGGGAGATGAATAGTGGGGATGGACGTCCATCAGTACTATTCGTGATTCAGAATACACCCCTTAGAATATGATTTGAATGCTAATTTAATTTAACTGAGAAACTAGTTTTCTGGTTCTACTGAACATGAAGAAAAATAAATAGTATTTTGAGAAGCCTGGTAATTTTAAAATAGAGCAAAAACAGTTATATGGTGTGTGAGTTTATACTCATCTGAGTTGCTGCTACTTCATTTGTTAGAAAACATTATTGTGGGATAACAAGAATATTTCTGGATGTAATCTATTTTAAAGTGTCCTGTTCAATGAAGAAAGAATTGTATTTATTCTGAAAATTTGAACTATTACCAAAATATTCTTCTTACACTGGGAGTCCATCTCTAGTGTCAAAAAGTCTATGCAGACCAAATCCATATGCCCTTGGCTAGTGATATTCACTAATCCTGCTATCTTCTGTGGTAGCACCTTCCTTTTTATGCAGGTGGTGCACTGCTTACAGTACCTTTCCACATCTTGAGCTTGCCTTGGCCAATAAAATCTGTCTTTTACCAGTTGCTCCTGGTGACCTAAAATCTTTTCTCTGTCTATACAGTATCTGATGTCTTTAAAACAACTGATTCCACTCTCTAAGCAATAATCGGGTGTCAAGATGTCCTGAACGGATGGTCTGAGGTCCCAAGCTCTTTTCTTTGGCTCTGAGTATGTCTCCAAGCAGCGAGTCAGCCATCTGGGCCTGTCAAATGTCCTGCAAAGTCAATCTGGGCATATTAATTGAGGCCAAAGACACAACATTACAATAGGTGGTGAGGATACCTTCAGGGGAAACTCCCAAAATGTCCACAGCCCAGTGTGTATTTTCAAAGTCTCTCTCAATTTCATGCCCTGCCCCATTGCATATGGCTGTTGCTCCAGCCTCTGATTCCTTACACCAGTCACCTTCTTTGTTACCACTCCAGTAAGGACACTGGGACAAAGTGTCAGCATTCCTGTTTGTCTTTCCTGAGGTGATATTGCAGACCGAAATTATATAGAGACAATGCAGCTAGCCACCGGTGACCAGTCACATCCAGTTTAGCGGTGGTTAACATGTAAATTAGTGGATTATTGTCCATTTTGACCTTGAATTCCACCCCATGCAAATAGTCTCTGAACTTGTCCACCACATAAGAACATAAGATATGCCATACTGGGTCAGACCAAGGTCCATCAAGCCCAGTATTCTGTTTCCTTAAGGGCTAAAAATTCAAGTTTGTGAGCCGGATAATTTCTCTCATTCTTGCTCAGGCTGCGGCTTGCATATGCTACAGGCCTCAGCCTTTCAAGGTGCAATTGATACAAAACTGCTCCCAATCCATCCAGACTAGCAGCAATATGCAACTCATAAGGTTTTCCTGGGTCAGCAAAAGCTAGCACAGGAGCATTACACAGACAATGTACAATTTCTCTGAAGGCAATTTCACACTCTGGAGTCCATCTACTGCCAAAGGGCTCTGACACTTTATAATATTTTCCTTTGTCACTTGCTCTCTGCTTGTGCTTGATTTGTTGGAAGGTAACCCTGCATCAGAGCAAGCAAAGGATTCATAATCTTTGAGTAATTCCTTACAAATTGCAAATACTACTCACCGAAGCCCAGAAAAAAGCACAGTTCTTTGTGATTGGCTGGACATAGCCAAGTGGTGAGAGCAGTGATCTTATGAAGGTCTGGGGCCACACTATTTTTGGAAACAACATCTCCAATATATTTAATCTCATCATGACAAGTACCAATATACACTGCTCCAGGGTGTTCTCTTTCTCGGGTTTCCTGATGATTTCCTGACCTTGGGGAGGCCTGTACCCCTCCCTGGACATTATAAGAGGATCTGAATTCTCTCCAGTGATGTCCTAATTTTCCACATTTCTAACAAGTTTCAAATTGCTTATTTACATAGTAACATAATATATGATGGCATATAAATACCAGTATGGTCCATTTGGTTGCCTAGAAATGTGGCAAGAGTAGGTGTTTAGGGATGTACCCACTGCTCCATGTAGGTCACCCCTATTTACTGAGATATAAGAGATAGTTATGTTTATTTTGATTTTATCCTGTTGCTATGAAGAGATCCACTGTGTCCGTCGCATGCCATTTTGAATTCTGTCACTGTATTTACCCCCACTACTTCCATCGGGAGGGCATTCCAAGCATCCAGCACCCTTTTAGTGAAAAAATATTTCCTGACATTACCTTTCAGTTTACCCCCTTGCAGTTTCTTGTTATGCCCTCTAGTTTTACAGCTTCCCCGTCTTTGGAAGAGGTTTATTTGTTCATTAATACTCTTTAAGTATTTAAAGGTCTGAATCATATCTCCCCTGTCCCTCCTCCAGAGTGTACATATTTAGGTCTTCAAGTCTCTTCTCATACGTCTTCTGATGCAGGCTTCAATTCATTTTGGCCTCCTTCCCCCGAACTGTTTCCAGCCTTTTTATGTTCTTTACGAGATGTGGTCTCCAAAACTGAACACAATATTCCAAGTGAGGCCTCACCAGTGACTTGTACAGTGGTATTAGTACCTCTTCCTTTCTGCTGGTAATTCCTCTCTATGCAACTCATCATCCTTCTGGCTTTTGCCACCACCTTGTCACACTGTTTCACCATCTTGAGATCCTCAGAAACAATCACTCCGAGGTCCTTCTCCTGGTCCGTGCACACCAACCTCTCGCCCCCTATAGCATACAATTCCCTTGGATTTCTGCTTCTCAAGTGCATGACTCTACACTTCTTCACATTAAATTTTAACTGCCAAGCATTAAACCATACTTCCAACATTTGTAGATCTTTCCTCATGATATCCACTCCCTCAGGGGAGTCCACTCTGTTGCAAATTTTCATGTCATCTGCAAAAAGAAAAACTTTTGCATTCAGTCCTTCAGCAATATCACTAACAAATACATTGAACAGTACTGGTCACAGGACTGAATCCTGGGGCACACCGCTAATCACCTTCCTTTCATCTGAGTGAGTTCCATTTACCGTCACCTTCTGTCGCCCGTCAGTCAACCAATTTCTGATCCAGTTCACCACCTTGGGACCCATCCCCAAGCTGTTGAGTTTATTGATAAACCTCCTATGAGGAATAGTATCAAAGGCTTTGCTGAAATCTATGAAGATCTATGTAGATCACATCCTCTTCGGCCTACCAGCTCTCCCAGGAGGGAGAAGGCTGCCGACACCTCCAGGGCCGCCCACGACGCCTCAGGCCGCTCCTGCTGCCCAATTGGGGCAGCCCGGAGCATTTGAAAAGGAGTGCCACAAGGCGCACCCGTGCCTGGTGGACCCGCGCCTGAGGGCCTCGCCAGAGGGCCCTTTGGCGTGAGCACTTCCGTACCCGGAGCATATCCAACCCAGCAAATCCAGCAGGCCCGGACTCTTAACTCTGACATCCTCGAAGGATCGCTCCACTGCCTCCTTTCTCTCCTGCAACACTCTGGCTCTCCATCTGCTCTCCCAGCGGGGATCGAGCGAGCCGGAGCATCGCACCACCCCCCAGGAGCAGCTGGCCAAGGTGACCCTCTGGCGTGGACCTCAGTGCATCCCTGGTGATCGGTTGACGAACCTCCTACTCCTCATCTACACCACAACCAACGTGGTCTAAGGTACATATTGCAGCTTACCAAATTTCCATCTACTCTACCCCACGTACGATCCAGCTCCCCTCAAGCTCCAGCAACTAAAGCCTCACAAACCTACAGTGCAACATGAACTAATTCCTTGCTATTATCTCTCTCTAACTCTAAACGTAAGCAACCTTGTTACATTGCATCCATTTAATACATTGTTGCCTAATATGCGGTGTTGCCTAACATACATTGTTGCCTAATATGCAGTGTTACCTAATATGCATTATTGCCTGTTCCAAAACAAGCTGTAGATTTCCTCATGTTAGGATTTATTATAGCTCAAGCTAAAAGGTTACAAACTGTGCTACAAACATATCTAATTTCTTGTTACTTGCACTGCTATTATCTCACAAAAGTACCCAAATCTCTGTGATTTACTGTTGCTTATTCAAACATATCTAATTCCGTGACTACACTGCTGTTATTTCACAAGAGTACCTAAATCACTGTAATATTTACTGTTGCTTACTCAATCCTTATTGACAGACGCTATTTCCAGCTATAACTCTGTCCCAGTATTCTATCCCTTTTCTCACCTTATGAAACCCATTAGTGCTACCTAATTCCAACATCTCCCAGAATGGCCCTGCCTGACTCCTGCCATTTCACCTTATGGGTTATCCTTTCCTTATTATGCACTTCCTTATTTACCTTCCCATACGCGCTAACACCGACCCATAACACTCCCATTCCAATAATCCACTCTCCCAGACACCTATACATCCCACCACATTTTCCCTATACCCATCATAACCCCTACTACTGTGCTTGTAGACTCAAACCTATCACTATAAATCCCAACCTTATACTTAACTCTCTTTCTGACCTACCCCATCCACCTCTCAAATGCGCCCTACTCAATGCTCGCTCAGCTAGAAATAAAATCCCCCTACTTGCCGACCTTATTTCCGATTATGACCTTGATATATTTTGCCTTACTGAAACCTGGTTCCAAGACACCGACACAGTCCTAATAAACCAATTATGCCCCAAAGCATACTCAATCAGTATATGCAACAGAGCACATGGCAGAGGAGGAGGTGTAGCCATTATATCTAAATCTAATCTACAACTCACTACTATTGAATCTACCTCCACCGTAGGTTTGGACTCTATTACAGTCTCCAACTCTACACTATCCCTGCATCTCTTATATCGAGCACCTCAGACTGACTCTTCTGATCTCTCCACAATTCTAGACACAGCCTGCTCCCCCCAACCTGCCTCACGCCCTCTCATAATTCTAGGTGACCTAAACTTATGCTCCACATCTCCAATACAATCCTCTACCTTCCTCCAAGCAATGAATGCCCTCCACTTCTCCCAAATACTGGAACTCCCTACGCATTCCAAAGGAAACATCCTTGACCTAATATTTTTTCCACAACACACCCTAAACACTGACCAGGTTACACACACCATTCAACCTGTACCATGGTCTGATCATGCTCTCATCCTCTTCTCCTTCCCTTACTCCACTCACAGAAATCAACTTCTCCTCCAGGCTCAACATACCCGTAGATTTAAACAATTCAATGCAGCCACCTTTCTAGAGCACACAATCCCATCTCTTGATCTACTATATGAAAAGAGCTTGAACCATGAGTCCCATATTTCTAAATGGAATGAGATCCTATCTGCAGCTTCTCTACTCCCACCTAACCAACTTGCTCAAAAACACCATAGAAGAGCCCCTGGTTCTCTACAAATCTGAGAACTCTCAAAAGAGAGCTTAGACGTCTTGAACATAAATGGAGACGCTCTCAAGACCCTAATGCACACACTGCCTATACAGTTAAACTCCAAACTTACTGCTCTGAAACCCTCAACCATAAAAAAGAATACAACAAAAATATTATTCAACGATCACTTAACAAACCTAGAGAGCTGTTCTCTATTACTAAATCCTTGATTAACGAGCCCTTACACCAGGACCAACCCCCAAAAATGACTGCACAAACCTTTGCCAATCACCTGATTTCCAAATTCCTCCCTCCCCTATCTTCTAATAACCCTCAAACCTTTGCTGACTACAGCACCCAACCACATGAGCCTACCCCCTCAAACTCTTGGAGCAATTTTGACCATCTTACATTAGAAAATGCATCTAATGTCATAAAGGATTTAAATGCTTCAACCTCTGCCCTCGACCCTTGCCCTGTCCCCTGGATCAAATCTACCAGAAGTTCTCTCAGCCCATACATTCTGTATATTGTTCAAACATCCCTCCAAACTGGCTCTGTACCACCACCTCTCAGGAGTGCCACCATCCGCCCTATCTTAAAAGGAACAAAGCTTGACCCTACTTCTCCTACTTCTTACAGACCCATCTCTAGTATCCCATTCCTGGCTAAAATAACTGAGAAGCTGGTCCAAACTCAACTTCAGAACTATATTGATGAACACTCCCCCCTTGACTTATTCCAATATGGTTTCAAAAAGAACCATGGAGTCAAAACCCTTCTTACTTCCCTACTAGATTCCTTATACCTCCACACACAGAACCCTTCTCAAGGATGTCTTCTCATATTCTTTGACTTATCAGCTGCTTTTGACTCCCTCCCTCACCATCAACTCCTAAACAGACTTCATGAAATAGGACTTAGAGGCACAACCCTGAACTGGTTCCGTTCCTACCTAGATAACAGAACCCAACAGGTTCATATTGGAAACGATACCTCCCTCCCATTCATCCTAAAACAAGGTGTCCCCCAAGGATCCAGTCTTTCTGCCCTTCTATTTAATATCTTCCTCCAACCTGTCGGCAAGATCTTCCAAAGCTACGACATTCAGTATCAGCTATATGCAGATGACATGATGTGCTTCACCCCTTTTAACCTTTCTAACCCTGACTTTTCTAAACTGAGTGAATGCCTAACTAACCTAAAAACTTGGCTCTCCCAACATAACCTCTTAATCATCCAATCCAAAACAGAGGTTCTCCAGGTATTTTCTAATCCTACATACACCCCACCTCCCACTCTTACTATCGGTGATCTCACACTTACTATAAAAAACCAAGTGAAATATCTTGGTATTATCCTGGATCAGAACATTTCCTTCACTGACCAAATAAAGAGAACCACTAATATAATATACGCAAAGATCCGTACCCTCCGCAACCTCAAACCCCTCCTAAGCCCTAACTCCTTTCGTACTCTCTGCCAGGCCCTCACAATCCCTTTTCTTCATTACTGTAACCATATCTATCATGGCCTCCCCAAGAACTCTATTCAACCCCTCCAACTTGCCCAGAACACGATAGCACGGCTTATAACTAACAACCCTAGACGTTCCCACATTACACCTGTCCTCTATCATCTCCACTGGCTCCCCATCCAATACAGAGTTCAATTCAAGGTCCTCACTCTCATACATAAAATCATTTCCAATGAGTCAGCTCCATGCCTCTCCCCTCTCCTTCTCTCCTCCAACAGCACAAGATCACGCCGCCCTATTACCAAAAACTTACTGACCATCCCTATAAACAAGAGACACTGCAAACAATCTACAAGTAACAAGGCCTTCTCCCTCTATGCTCCATCCTTATGGAATTCCCTTCCTCACGAACTTCGGAACTGTTCAAACCACTCTGAGTTCCAAAAAAAGTTAAAAACCCATCTTTTCCTTGAACATTTTTCCCTTCCACCTTAGCTCATAACCTTTACACCTTCCTCACTATTCCTTCTGCAACTCTCAAATTCTTTTACACAACCATATGGCTCATTGTAAATTCATATGTAAATAGTTGATCTTTGATCTTTGTAATTAGTTCTTCTCATTACCATATTTATTCATCGTTATCTTGTTCCATGTAAACAGTTGAAAAATACTGCTAAAACATGTTCTATGTAAACCGTCTTAACTTGTAGAAAGACGGTATATAAAATTTGTTAAATAAATAAATTGCATGCCCTTGATCTAGTTCTCTGGTCACACAGTCAAAGAACTCAATCAGATTTGTTTGGTAAGATCGTCCTTTGGTAAAACCAGGTTGCCTCGGATCATGCAACCTGTTGGTTTCAAGGAAATCCACAATTCGCTCTTTCAGGAGCACCTCCATTACTTTTCCCGCCACCGAGATAAGGCTTACTGGCCTGTAGTTTATCACTTCTCCCCTACTGCCACTTTTGTGAAGAAGTACCACATCAGCTCTTCTCCAGTCCTGAGGAACTTCTCCTGTCTCCAAGGATCTATTAAAAACATCCTTTAATGGCCCCGCAAGAACCTCTCTGAGCTCTTTCAGTATCCTGGGATGTATCCCATCTGGTCCCATGTCCTTGGCCACTTTCAGTTTTACAAGCTGCTCTAGCACATCATCTTCTGTGAATGGTGTGATGTCTACTCCATTTCCGTTTGTATATTTGTCAATCATAGGTGGTTCTTCTCCGGGATTTTCCCTAGTAAAAACAGAGCAGAAGTATTTATTTAGCATTTTCGCTTTTTCAATGTCACTTTCCACAAATGCATTACCAGCACTTTTGAGTCCTGCAATTCCACCTCTGATTTTCCTCCTTTCCTGAATATACCTGAAAAATGTTTTGTCGCCACGCTTCACATCTTTAGCTATCTTTTCTTCTGTCTTTGATTTTGTTATCCTTATTTCTTTTTGTCTCTTTTAGTTTGATCCTGCATTCTTTTCTGTGTTCCTCTGTTTGAGAACTTTTGAATTTTGTGAAAGCTGTGGTTTTTGCCTTTATTTGTGCAGCCACATCTTTGGAGAACCAAATAGGTTTTCTTTTCCTTTTGTTTTTATTTACTATCCCTACATATGTATCTGTTACCCCTTTTATTGCCTCCTTTAGTTTAGCCCATTGCAATTCCACTTCCCTTATCCCCTCCCACCCTACCAACTCCTCCTTCAGGTACTTGGCCATTTTACTGAAGTCAGTGTTTTTGAAGTCTAGGACTTTGAGCTTGCTGTGATTGGATTCTACCTTGTCTTTTATCACAAACCATACTGTGTGATGATTGCTGCTGCTCACATGGGCACCCACCCAGATATTTGACACTCTATCTCCGTTGGTAAGCACTAAATCCAGCCCTGAGCTCTCCCTGTTCAGTTCTATCACCATTTGTCTAAGTAATGCATCTTGGAAGGCATCCACAATTTTTTTACTTCTTTCCAGATTTGCAGAAGGAATACTCCATTCCACATCGGGAAGATTAAAGTCACCCAAAATGATCACTTCCCCCTTCCTGGCTATCTTTGCAATATCAGCAATCAATTCGCTATCCATTTCTTCAGTTTGAGTTCGAGGCCTGTAAACTACACCAGTATGGATGGCAGTGCCATCTCCTCTTTCCAACACAATCCACAGTGCTTCTTCTTTTCCCCACGTCCCCTGCATTTCAGCAGCTTTTATATTGCTTTTCAATCAATAAGTTGGTCACTTTTAGAGTGAAAAATATCAAAAACGTTATGAAACCACTCCACTTGTAACAAATTTACTATGATGTTATCATAGGGCGAAAGAGTAAATTTTCTCACTGCATACTTCTAAAATATGGTCACTTGAAAACATTGCTGGGAGTGACATCCTGAACTTGTCTTCTCCATCCCTCGCCCCCTTTCCCTAGTTTAAATGCCTATCCACATACTGCTTGAATTTTTCACTTAGGATCCTTTTCCCTGCGACGGAGAGATGTAGTCCATCAGCACAGTATATTCTCTTATTCATCCATCTGTTTCTCCCGTTGCCAATATATCTAAACCCTTCTTGTTTGCCCTGTGTTTGGAGTCACGTATTAAAGTTGTTTATGCAGCCTTTCTGCCCCCCTTACCATGAACAGATAGAACTTCTGAGAATGCTATAGTGTTAACAATGGGCTTGAGTTTCTCTCCCAGAATCTGGAAGTCCCTTTGAACTGCAGAAGCACTGTTTCTAGCCAGGTCATTTGTACCCAAGTGGATGACAACATTAGTTTTGGAGTGCTCACTTTCTGCAATAACTATACCAACAATTTGGTTCGTATTTCTGCTGGCTGAAGAGCCTGGGAGGTATTTGACCATCTTCTCTCCTTTGAACTGTGTTCCCAAGTCGGTGCCTCTGATGATGGAATCTCGGAGTAGTAGTAGTAGTTTTCAGTTTTGTGATTTTTTTTCCTATTTGGTGCATTATCAATATATTTGGCATTGAGTCTTTTATTTAAGGTCACTTCACTTTCCATGGATTGGACACCCTCATTATCTAAGGCAGAGAAGGCATTATGCATGGATATCTCTTGATGTATAGGGTGTCTCTGCGTTACAGGTTGCAACCTACCAGAGCCCACTGTGATCAATTTGTTCCTGGGCTGTTTTATTATTTGTAAGAGCAGTGGTGGATTTTGTTCAGTTTGTACCCTAGAGGAGATGTGCTTAATTGCAGCTAATTCTTCCCTTAGTAGAGCCAATTCTTTATACATAGCAGATAACTTGAGGCATATAGGACAAGTTCTTAGGTTCCAAATGATTCTTCTCAGAATGAAAGCACCACAGTTATTGCATTGAATACACGACATGCTGATTTAGCTGTCCTAGAAGGAGAAAAGGAGAAAAAGTGGGTATAACACTAATTAAAGGACAGATGTCAATGTATATGACGACTATATAGGCAATGCAACCATGAGGTTGATGGGGTGAGGGGTAGGGTGGGCGGGAACTTAAGTGTCCCTGGCCAGTAGACTTTAGACTTTATTTAAAGGCTATGCAAGGAATGTAGGCAGTCTGAATATTCCTAAAAACCTATATTCAACAGATTAAGATTTATATAACATATAGGCAATTGTAAAGTCTGAAATCCTTAGCTGAGTGTGTAGTCTCTTGAAGCTGTGATGAACAGACTGGTTCTGGTACTTGGTCAGTTGTAAAGCGATTCAATTAGCCCCACCCTGTGAAGCAGATTGGTAACAGACAATGGAAAATGAAATATTCAAACTGAACTCTTATAACTATGTATCAGCCCACAATGCAAAGGTCCCTGTAACTTAAAATGTATACTCTGCTGTAAAATTAAGTAGGAAACCTAAGAAGACCAGGTCTCTGCAACCCCAAAAGCAAATGAATATTTCTATTCAAGTAGCTATATATCACAAGTGTCCTTGGCCAGTAGACCTTATATGAACTGAGGTGCTCACTTGGATATCTGATTGAAAAGCTATGCAAGGAATGCAGGCAGTGTGAATATTCCTAAATACCTATATCCAACAGATTAAAATTTATATTAAAAACAGGCAATTGGAAAGTCTGAAAGCCTTAGCTAAGTGTGTAGTCTCTTGAAGCTGTGATGAGCAGACTGGTTCTCAGGGGTGATTCTATCATTAGGAGAACTGAGACGGTCGCCTCAGGCGGCAGTTTCTAGGGGGCGGCACTATTTGCCGCTCTCTAGAAACTGCCTATGATAGAACCGCCGATAACTTAAAATCAAATGAAAGCAGCCGCGGGAACATCTCTCTGTGCTCGCGGCTCTGCTTTCAAACTGCTGGGTCGCTGCCTGCCTGCCTTCAATCTTCCTGGAGCCAGCAGGGGGGGGGGGCCCGCCTGAGTTCATCTTCTGCTGCTCTTCTGCTTCCATTGCTGCTGGCTGCTTCAGCAACGGAAGCAGAAGGGCGGCGGAAACGATGACCTCGGGCCCTTCCCACTCCGCCGGCTCCAGGAAGATTGAAGGCAGGCAGGCTGTGACCCAGCAGTTTGAAAGCAGAGCCGCGGGAATGGAGAAATGTTCCCGCGGTTGCTTTTATTTTAAAGGATAAATCAGTGAGGTAGGGGGGGAGGAGGGAAGGGAGCAGACACAAGGGGGGGCCTGGTAGGGAGCAGACACAAGGGGGGGGCCTGGAAGGGAGCAGACACATGGGGGGGCCTGGAGGGGAGCAGACATGGGGGGGCCTGGAAGGGAGCAGACATGGGGGGCCTGGAGGGGAGCAGTCATGGGGGGGCCTGGAAGGGAGCAGACAAGGGGGGCCTGGAAGGGAGCAGACATGGCTAGCCTGGAGGGGAACAGACATGGGGGGCCTGGAAGGGAAGTAGACATGGGGGGGAGCTGGAAGGGAGCAGACAGGGGGGCCTGGAGGGGAGCAGACAGGGGGGGAGCTGGAAAGGAGCAGAGCAAATGGGGGGGGGGGGAGCTGGAAGGGAGTTGATACCCGAGGATGTCACTGGAAGGCGGATGGACAGGGGAGAGGGGGAGCTGGGAGCTGACATGGGAGGGGGCACTGGGACTGGAAGTTTGCTGATACCTGGGATGGTATTTTAACTAGAAGGGCTTGGACGATGGGGAAGGAGGGGGACTGGAAGAGAATAGACACCAGTGGCGGTACTGGAAAGGCAAGGGGGTTGGTACTGGGAGGGGAGGCTGTAAAGGGGGCTGATACTAGGGAGAGTTACTGGGACTGAAAAAATGCTGATGGAAGAAAATGAAGAAAGCAAAAGGAGAGACAAGAAATGGCAGATGGACTATAGACCATAGAAAAAGAGCTAAGAGAAGACAGAGGAAAACGGAAACCTCAGATCGAGACCAGCATGATCAAAAATCATCACACGACAAAGATAGATAAAATAATTTTATTTTCAATTTAGTGACTGGACTTTGTGCTATCTATATTTCACACAGTATGGGGAACTGCATCTCTTATCTGGTGTGGCACCGCATGCGCAGTCTGGCTTCTTGGGGTTTCATTTTAATTTTTGTCTGCATATTTTTATTTTTGCTTTAGGTTGTGGTCACTTATTCTGTACTTGGTGAGGGTCTGTGTTCTGAGTGTGCGACCAAGGCCAGGTGTTCTGTTAATGCAGTTTATAACAAAATACAAATGAATTATAATTTGGAGTTATAAACTACCAATCAGCTCTCGCATCAAATACAAAACAATCATAAACATATTCAAAATCAAACACCGCACCTCAGCAAACAGCCTGCACACCCTCATACAACCAGACACCAGCACACACCCAAGAAGAAAAGGGACTGCCAACAGAGTAAACACACCGAACGACTTCAGAAAAACACGCAAGGACACCACTGAGAGGGCCCTCTCTCTGGCTGCCTCAACACTATGGAACTCCCTCCCAGATGAACTGAGATCAACAGATGACCTCAAAGACTTTCGCAAGCAGCTGAAGACAACGCTGTTCATAGAACACTACGGACATGTTACATAATCCAACAGGAGCCCCTTCCTTACCCTCCCTTCCGTGATAAGAAAATATTCACAGGCACATGATATATCTTAACCCCTAATTACATAGAACACTGTATTATAGATCACAATGTACATAGTACAGAACAATGTATCATAGCTCATGCTGTAATATAGCTCACATTGTACCTAGTGCAACCTAATCTGTTAAACTGCCCTTATACACGCAATGCATAACATTTTATCACTGCATGAACTACCCTCCCCACTATTGATTGTATTGCTGTGACACCGCTTTGATTGTATGATAAGGCGGTATAGAAATATCGTTAAATAGATAAATAAACTGCCGTGGTTCTCACTCTTTCTTTTAGTTCCTTGGTGTGTGAACATCTTGCATTTGCTCCACATTATCTAATTGGCTTTTTGATTTGGTTCAGTCCCTGACTGGAGTTTTGAGAAAGATCCCCACCCGGGGGGGGGGGGGAGGGGCGTGTGCCGGGGGGGGGGGGCGCCATCTCATCCCTCGCCTCAGGCAGCAGATTGCCTTGAGTCGCCCCTGCTGGTTCTGGTACTTGGTCAGTTGTAGAGTGATTCAATTAGCCCCACCCTGTGACACTCCCAACTTATTTCTGGGATAATTGGGCTGTGGTTAATCAACTCACTCCCTCAGTGGGGGGTCTGTTCCCCTTTTTGCAACACTCCTGCTTAGTAAAGCAGTCAACATTGTCTCTAATTCAGCTATTTTAGTTTTGTATTCTTTCTCACTAGTTTGCATTGGTCCATAGCGGCTTCCCCCTCCTTTCTCTTCCTGAGGAGAAATGAGCAAGCTGGGGGATTTTGGCTGTTCCCTTGGAGCCTTAAGGTCGGGTGAGATCCTCCTTTCCTGTCTGTAGGGTGACACTACTCTGCTAGAATGACCCAAAGAGTCCCTGATGGCCACCTGGTCCTCCTCTTCTCTAACCTTCCTCATCAATACAGCAAAGGGTGAGGGATCTCTTCTCATGTCTGGTAAGCCAGCTTTACTTACAATGAGATCTGAATACTGGGCTCCTCTAAAAATTTTCTCTATTCAAACCCTATCCTTTCCTGAGCAAGGATAGCACCTTTCCTCACAGCTCTAAGAAGATGCTCAAGTCGGGCAACATATTGGGAAAGATTTTCACCAGACTTCTGCATGCTAGTCTTGAAGTGGATAAAACAATCCTCTTTATCTTCAGTGCTACCATACACACCCTCCAAAATTTCAAAACAATCTTTGATAGTAGCATCGGGTTTAGATAGGGTCGATAACATTACCACATCAAGTCCAGAGGTCGGCAAGCTTTCTACCACCCTCTTCTTTTTCTCTCCCTCAGTACATTACCATTTTTGGGCCATCTGAAGAGCTAAAACTATCCAGTGATCAAAATCTTCCTCTAAGAGGGTGGGCTTAAGCCCTGAAAAGACTCTCAGCCTAAGAACATAAGGACATAAGATATGCCATACTGGGTCAGACCAAGGTCCATCAAGCTTCCAACAGTGGCCAGTCTAGGTCATAAGTACCTAGCAGTTTCCCCAAAAGATACAGGTTCCTCAATGCTTGTATTGGGTCAAGCAGTGATATCCTGGGTCCCTTCTTAATAATGGTTTATGGACCTTTCCCCCAGGAACTTGTCCAAACCTTTTTTAAACCCAGCTACACTAACAGCTTTTACTACATCCTCCGCTAACAAATTCCAGATTTTGATTACACGTTGAGTGAAAAAATATTTTCTCTTATTAGTATTAAATAGTTTACCCTAAAGCTTCATTGCATGTTCCCTAGTCTTTCTATATTCTGATGACGTAAACAATAGACCTACGTTTACCCGTTCCACTCCATTCATTAATTTTTAGACCTCTATCATATTTCCCCTCAGCCGTTTTTTTTCCAGGTTGAAGAGCCCTAACCTTTTTAGTCTCTCTTCATAGGGGTATTGTTCCATCCCCCTTACCATTCTGGTACCTTTTCTAATAACACTATATCCTTTTTAAGATACAGTGACCAGAATTGCGCACAATTTTAAGGTGTGGTCGCACCATGGAAAGATACAGAGGCATTATAATATCATTTGTTTTATTTTACATTCCTTTCTTTATGATACCTAGCATTCTATTTGCTCTCTTGGCCACTGCTGCACACTGGGGAAGGGTTTTAATATGTTATCGAAGATGATACCTAAATCTTTTTCCTGCGTGGTGGTTCCTAATGTGGAACCTTGCATTGTGTAACCATAGTTTGGGTTTTTCTTTCCTAGGTGCATAACTTTGCACTTGTCCACATTAAATTTCATCTGCCATTTGACTGCCCAGTCTTCCAATTTATCAAGATCCTCTTGCAATTTTCCACAATCCTCATGGGTTTTAACAACTTTAAATAGTTTTGTGTCATCTGCAAATTTGATAACCTCACTCGTTATTCGCTTTTCCAGGTCATTTATGAATATGTCAAACAGCAGCAGACCCAGCACAGATCCCTGGGGTACTCCACCTTTCTCCATTGGGAAAATTGGCCATTTAGCCTTACACTCTGCTTTCTATCTTTTAACCAGTTCCTGATCCATAGTAGTACACTGCCTCCTATCCCATGACTTTTTGCCAAAAATCTCTCATTAGGGACCTTGAAAAAGGCTTTCTAAAAGTCCAGATACACTATATCAACAGACTCACCTGTGTCTATCTGTTAATTCACACCTTCAAATAAGCATAACAGATTAGTAAGACAAGATCTTTCTTGTCTAAAGCCATGTTGGCTGTCTCCCATTAAGCCATGACTATCTACATGTCCAGTAATTTTGTTCTTTATTATGGTTTCTACCATTATTCCCGGTACTGACGTCAGGATCACCGGTCGTAGTTTCCACGATCACCCTTGGAACCCTTTTTTAAAAATTGGCGTTACATTGGCCATGTTCCAGTCTTCAGGTATTACAGATGATTTTAATGATAGTTCACAGATTACTAATAGCAGGTCTGCAATCTCCTATTTCAGTTCTTTCAACACCCTTGGATGTATACCATCTGGTTCAGGTGATTTGCTACTCTTCAATTTATCAAATAGTTGTAATACATCTTCCTGGTGTATCGCTATTTCTTTCAATTCTTCCACAGTATTACCTTTAAATATCACGTCAGTCATGGGTAACATCCCTACATCTTCCTCAGTACTGCAAAGACCGAAACAAAGAATTCATTCAGTCTCTCCGCGATGGTCTTATCCCCTCTTAGTGCCCCTTTTTACCTCTCTATAATCTAATGGTCCAACTGACTCTCTCAGTTATACTTCTGCTGGCAGTTATTTTGCTACGAATGTATTTGAAAAAGTATTTATTGAGTGTTTTTGTTTCCACAGCAAGCTTCTTCTCAAATTCTCTCTTTGCCTGCCTTATCAATGCCTTGCATTTAACTTGCCAGTGCTTGTGCTGTTTCCCGTTTTCGCCATTTGGCTCTTTTTTCCATTTCCTGAATGATGCTTTTTTGGCAACAACAGCCTCTCTGACCTCACCTTTAAACCATGCTGGCAGTTTTTTGGACCGCCTTCCACTTTTCTTAAAGCGTGGAATACAGCTGGTCTGGTCTTCCAAGACAGTATTTTTAAACAACACCCAAGCTTGATGTAAGTCTTTTAACCTTTGCAACTGCTTCTTTTAGTTTTTTTTAAACTATTTTTCTCATTTTAACATAGTCTCCCTTTCGAAAGTTAAAAGGTAGTACTGTGGATTTCCTTACCATCCCTCCTCCATTCATTAAATCAAACGCAATCATGCTATGTTCACTATTGCCAAGTGGCCCCAACACCCTTATCTCTTGCACCAGATCTGGTGTTCCACTAAGGACTAGGTCCAAAATGACTTTCCCTCTGGTTGGTTCATGAACCAGCTGCTCCAAGATGCAGTCATTTATTTCATCTAGAAACTTTATCTCCCTAGCATGTCCTGCCATGACACTGACCCAATCAATACCAGGGTAATTGAAATCATCCATTATTATTACGGTGCTGTAACTTTTGTTAGCTTCCCTGATTTCTTTGAGCATTTCATCATCCATTTGTTCATTCTGGCCAGGCGGTTGATAGTACAACCACACTGCCATCGCCTTCCTCTTTTTACATGGAATTTCAATCCATAGAGATTCTACAGCAAATTTTGTTTCCTGCAAAACTTTAATCCTTTGTGACTCAATGCCCTCTCTAACATAGAGTGCAACCCCTCCACCAATTTGATCAGTTCTATCATGTTACCAGGCGATCCTCACATCCACCTGCCACACAGCTATCTACATGCCTAATGATCGAATCACCAATTATAACGGCTGTCCTAGCCCTTCCCTCCTGGGCACATGGCCCTGGAGAAACTTCCTCGGTGCGAGAGGGTTTTACATTACCCGGAGGACAGGTCCTAGCTACAGGATCACTTCCTGCCAAACCAGGGTGATGCTCTCCTGTCACGTGACTTCTCTCCTCCATGGCAACAGGGGATGCTGCCAGACTGGAGGTGGGACTTCAGGTCTGTATCCCTGTAGGTCTTGTCTATGTACCTCTCTGTCTTCCTTATGTCCTCTAAGTCTGCTGCTCTAGCCTCCAGAGATTGGACTTATTCCCTGAGAGCAAAGAGCTCCTTGCACCTAGTGTACACGTAAGACCCCTCACCAAGTGGGAGAAAAATCATACATGTGACACTCAATGCAAAAGACTGGAAAGCCCCCATCTCGCTGCTTGACTGCTGTCTGCATTTTAGTTTAGGTTGTGTTTAGATATTTAAGTTCTTTACTTACTAAGGGTTGCTTGTGATAGTTATACTAATAAAACTATACCTAATACGTTTAATGTACTTTGTTCACCTGAAGCTTAATTAATCTCAGTTTCTTACTGTATGCCTGATGAGGATAAACAGCTGCACCTGAAAGTGAATATGGCACCTCCTTTCCTTTAAGTGGTTTGAGCACCTATAAAGCTATGATTATCCCAGGGGTGGAAGGGTGTTGGGAAGGAAGGGAGGGAAAGAAGACCTATGAAAAGCTGGCTGCTACACAGTACCCTGTCCTGTGCTTCTAAGGTCATCTGTGACCAATTTCTAGGGGGAGTCCCACAGCCCTTGCTTGGATAAAGGGAGTTTTGGGGTCTAAATTTAACCAGAAAGCTCTCTGCTGTGTTTTAAATTTAAACTGAAAGCTCTTTGCTGCTATTAGGCCCTGACTGATTTAACAAATACACCGAGTTCACAGATAAATCAGCTTTAATCTAAAGAATTCCTTTTTCCCCAAGATTTAGAAAAATCCCCAGAAGTAAATACTTACAATTGCAGATCTCTCTCCAGAAGTAGCAGTCCCCTTTTGTAGTCCTTCAAGACTTGTAAGGGCTAGTGTCATAATAAGGCTGCAAACATTTTTCTATTACTTTGCCCATAGTGCCAATCAATGCCTCAGGAGAGTAGCCTACAGGTCCCACTTGAAGTAATAAGATTACCATATCCTGCAAAGTTTTCTCTTCACTCTTAACCAGCCTAGCAGTTTATCCTGCCAGCTGAAAGTGGTTTGGGACAGTTCTTTTTAACATCTTTGTTAGTGATATTGCGGAAGGGTTGTCAGGTAAGGTTTGCTTCTTTGCAGATGATACCAAAATCTGCAAAATGGTAAACACCCAGGAAGGAGTAGATAACATGAGGAGGGATCTAGCTAAACTTGAAGAATAATCTAGAATTTGACAGCTGAAATTTAATGCTAAAAAATGCAGGATAATACATTTGGGCTACAAAAATCCAAAGGAGCGGTTCAGTGTAGAGGGTGAGGTACTTCTGTCCACAAAAGAGGAGCAGGACCTGCGCTTAATTGTGTCTGACAACCTTAAAGTAACTAAACAGAAAAGGCGACTGCAAAGCCAGAAGGATGCTTGGGTGTATAGGGAGAGGAATGGCCAACAGAAAAAAGGAGGTGATAATACCTCTGTATAAGTCTCTGGTGTGATGTCATTTGGAGTATTGTGTGCAATTCTAGAGACCGCACCATCAAAAGGATATAAGCAGGTTGGAATTGGTGCAGAGGATTGCTACTAAAATGGTTAATGATCTTTGTTATGAAGCATATGAGGACAGTCTTAAAGATCTTAATATGTATACTTTAGAGGAAAGGCGGGATGGGGCGATATGATAGAGACATTTAAATACCTCCATGACATAAATGCACAGGAGGGTCTGTTTCAATTGAAGGCAAGCTCTGCTACAAGGGAACATAGCATGAGAATGAAAGGGGATAGGCTCAGGAGTAATATGCAGAAATATTTCTTTACGAAAAGAGTGCTTAGATGCGTGGAATAGTCTCCTGTAGAGGTAGTAAACATGAGGAGAGTATCTGAATTCAAAAAAGCATGGGACATACACAGGACCTCTAAAGAGGACTATTGTAGTTGATATGGAAGGGCATACTAGATAGACCATGTGGTCTTTTTCTGCTGTCATATTTGTTTCTCCCAGCAACAACTATTGGGACACCTCAATTTCCTTCAACCTTTGTTCAATATCTTCAGATTCCACATCTTCAGGCACACCATTAAGTATCTAAGCATGTGAGCAATCAACCCCCTTACCTCTGCACCAATTCTTCCACATCACTATATCTCTATTATCCATCTTTACAATTTGCCAGTCTTGCCACAATACAAAAACACTTAATTTCAAAATCCCAGTGGTGTCTCCAAAATTTTATGTAGCACCCCTTTGGGTGAACTTCTGATCTGGGACTGGCCTGGCTGGAATCCTCTCGAGGGCGGGCTCCGTCGGTGCTTGTCATTTGGGTGCCTGGTGCCTCCACCTGGGTAAGAAAGGTGTTAGCGGGCAAGATTTCCCTCCTTTCATCCCAGGAAAACCTCTCAAAAAATACTGCTGCGAACAAGGCTGGCTTAAATGATATTTACAATTTATTTACAAAATATATAAATCAAGTATTGTGATAAAATAATGCAATATGTACAACCTGTATTATGATAAGTGGTTCAAGCAGGTAAGGTGAAATAGCAATATAGGAAAAGAGATAAGGCAGTTCAAAAACCGATACATAGTGACTTAAGTAAACCTTTAGAGATTATGGATTTAACCTTATTAACCTATCTCCTGACTCCCCTCCCCTCCCTTAGCTCACCAGCCCCAAGTCTCATCCACTGCTGGAGCTCTGGTGACTGCTTGTGAAAGAAGAAGTTTTGTAGTTCTGTCCAATTGCTGAGGCTGTAATCTTGGCTCCGCCTCCTCCAAACTCTCCTTCAATCCGGAAAGGGTTTTGCACTCCTGTCCAGTCAGGAACAACAGTTGCAGCTCTTTCTTGAGCTGATCTGCTGCTGGACCTGCCTGGATCTTGTGGTTCCTAGTCTGGAATGGACTCTCTGCCATTGCAGCTCTCTCTTGAGCTGATCCGCCACTGCAGCTCCTAATGAGCTGATGGACTCTCTGCTATTGCAATTCTCTCTTGAGCTGATCCACCGCTGCAGCTCCCAAATGAACTGATCCACTGCTGCAGCTCTCTCTTGAGTTAATCTGCTGCTGCACCTCCACCGGAGCTAATCTGCCGTTGGACTCCCAAGTCTGGATTAGGCTTTCCAGAGTCTCTCATCTCCACTCCCTGGGTTGGGTGGAGACAGGGTGCCCCCATCTTTACTCCCACCCCCAACTGGGTCTGTAGGAGGCTCTCTGCTTGTACCTTCACTCTGCCTAGGCTCCCAGGAGATTTTCTAGCACTATCTTTAGGAGGGGAAGCTCTTTTAGATTAAAAAGCTGAACAGCCTTTAAATCTTAAACTGCTTCATCTCTCCTCAAGCTCTTTTTTTTTTTATCCTGCACAGGGCTTTTTAGTACCAGCACCTGTTTATCTGATATCATTGCTCTTTAGGGTGAGCAATTTCCACCAGCCCCAGTATTTACTTCTCCACCCGCTGTCTAGTGTGTGCACTTTATTCCCCTACACTATTCCCTATAGATTTAAAATTAAATCTTAATAATAGCTATAAATGGCTATGAAAGACCTAGATAAGATTCTCAAGAGCAGAGATGCCTCTCTCCATACAAAGATTCGACTTGTTCAAGCCATGGTATTTTCAATAACATCATATGGATGTGAAAGCTGGACAGTGAAAAAGATAGACAGGAAGAAAATTGATGCCTTTGAATTATGGTGCTGGCGGCGAATATTGTGTATACCATGGACTGCCCGAAGAACAAACCAGTCAGTACTAGAGGAGATCAAACCTAAGCTTTCTTTAGAAGCTCAGATGACAAGACTTCGACTTTCATACTTTGGACACATCATGCAAAGAGAGAGATCATTAAAGAAAGACATCATGCTTGGCAAGATAGAAGGTCAACGCAAAAGAGGAAGGCCAGCAATGAGGTGGCTCGATACAATAACAGCAGCTACGGGTACCAGTCTGTCAACAATGAGCCGCCTGACTCAAGACCGAACACAATTTAGGATAGCTATCCAGAGGGTCGCCATGAGTCGACTCCGACTTGACGGCACTTAACAACAACAATAGATATAAATGTGAGCAAATATTACCCTTGCTCCTTCAGCACAGGCAGTGATTTGCATATCCCCCCTAAATGTTTACTTTCCAGCTCTGCTAGCACAGTGACTGTTACTGCAGGCAGCTCTTTGAATGTTGTCCCTCATCTGACCTCCCCAGCAGCCACTTCTTTTATTACATAAGGACCAATAAAAGTTGTGTGTTCCAAATACTGCCTATGTCTTTGTACTGTTTTCTGCGCTTATCTGCGTGGCAGTGTGCTGTTTGCTTTCCTGGTGGACATTTACCTTTGATTCTACATTATTCAACACTCTCTCAAACACCACCTTTAGGGGATGTTCACTGGGTTTTAATGAGCTGTGAAAATTGTTGAAGTGCTCCATTTTTAAAAACGTTTTGACTATTTATTCTAAAGTTTAATAACTTTTACTAAAAATTGCATATATGAAGATAAAGGTAATTTTATTCTATGCTGAGCCTCTATCATTCCACAAAATCTGTAATATCACATTAGTAAGGTTTATCCCAATTAGATTTATTTTCCTCTTATACTTCTCTCCTCTTTATTGTGGAAGAAGATAAGAGGAGGTTAATGAACTCTGGAAGCTCCCACTGGAGTTACCATACTCCGAGTAACCACTTGGCCATCGGACTACATTATAACATATTTAGTACTATTCTAATAGTCTGGCCACGACTCCTCCAGGGGGAGGGACTACAGTAGCATAGTATATGACAGCAGATAAAGACCAGTATGGTCTATCTAGTCTGTCCAGTAAGATTGCTAGAGTAGGTGTACCTGTTGTTCCATGCAGGTCACCCCTCACTATTTGTTGGATATAAGAAATAGTTACGTTTATTTTGATTTTATCCTCTTGTTATAAAGGGATCCACTATGTCTGTCCCATGCCATCTTGAATTCAGTCACTGTATTTGCCCTCACCACCTCCATCGGAAGGGCATTTCAAGCATCCAACACCCTTTCAGTGAAAAGTATTTCCTGACGTTGCTTTTAAGTTTACCTCCTTGCAACTTCATTTTATACCCTCTAGTTTTACAGCTACCCCTTATTTGAAAAAGGTTTGTTTGTTCATTAACACTCTTTAAGTATTTAAACATCTGCATCATATCTCCCCTGTCCCTCGTCTCCTCTAAGGTATACATATTTAGGTCTTCAAGTCTCTTCTCCTATGTCTTCTGGCGCAAGCTCCAAATCATTTTGGTCACCTTCCTCTGAACCGCTTCAAGTCTTTTTATATCCTTTGTGATATCTGGGCTCCAAAACTGAACATAATACTCCAAGTGAGGCCTCACCAGTGACTTGTACAGGGGCATTAATACCTCCTTCTTTCTGCTGGTTATCCCTCACTGTATGCAACCTAGCAACTTTCTGGCTTTGGTCACCACCTTGTCACATTGTTTTGTCACCTTGAGATCCTCAGAAACAATCACTCGAAGTGCGGGCGAGGTATTCTGCGTGATGCAGCCGCAACTCACGCCCCTTCTTCTGTAGGTCCTCTACCTGGGGGGGTGAAAGCAATGGGTGGGAGCATCAATGACCATATATCTCTGGTGGGTGGCCAACACAAATCAAACATCTCTGTGAGCAGCATCGTGCTGCTCCTGCTCCGCTGCTCAGTGTGTCCTGTGCTAACTTTTGCCAGTGCCACCTGCATGTGTGGCTGTGGGTCTGGGCATGTGTGCAGAGACACCTATGTGTACTGTGTGTAGCACCCTGGACACACCATACCGTGTTCCTATGCTCTCCTTGCATGACATGGCAGCACCATAGCACGTGTGGTTTGGCCATGCTGGTGTCCAGGGGAACCCCCTAACCCCCTGTGTGGTCTGGTGAAAACATTTGTGCTTTCCTGACCTACACACATCATCCGACACAACCCCAAGGGCAACATGGTAACCTAACATGCATGGGTGATGTGTCCATACATGGAGTGGGGGGTGGGTGGCCCTGTGCACCTTGGCAGGGGCCACTACCATGCCATTTGGCTTTATACTATACCTCTATGGTCAGGACTAGGGCCTCGTGTGTGTAGGGCAGTTGTGGCTGGCAACAACACGGGCAGGGGACAACACACCGAAATGACCTATTAACATCTGTGCTCCTGTCTGGGGTTATGGCAGTGCTGTGCAACCCCAACAGGTGCATGTATCCTTACGACAGCATCTGTAATGTTCCTCTGCAATCAGGTACGGAAATCCTGGTGAGTGGGCAAATGTGTGACCTTAATCAGCGTACAGTTCTGACATATGTGGCTTTGTTACAGGCTTTCGTAATCATATCTCATAGCTCATGGGGGTGGGGTTCTGTAAAGCACATCCACAACTGCACCTACCATACCATCTGGATCCATCACAGACGTGTGTAATGAGGTGTGGGCCTCACGGACTAGGGGAGATGTGAGACCTACCTGGCATAACCTACCACAATATCTGGATGACATACCCACCGTTGCAATCAGGTCCCAGGCCTCCTGGGGGTAGGGTTGAGTATAACACAGCAGCAGCAGCTGAACCATACCACCAGGGTGAGTGACTTGCCACTTTGATGGGCTCTCAGGACTCCTGGGGTAGGGTGGAATATAACAGAGCAACAACAACTTAACTATACCACCAGGGTGGGTGACAGCCCACTTTGATGGGCTCTCAGGACTCCTGGGGGTAGGGTGGAATATAACAGAGCAACAGCAGCTTAACTATACCACCAGGGTGACTGACAGCCCAATTTGATGGGCTCTCAGGACTCCTGGGGGTAGGGTGGAATATAACAGAGCAACAACAGCTGAACCATACCACCAGGGTGAGAGACTTGCCACTTTGATGGGCTCTCAGGACTCCTGGGGGTAGGGTGGAATATAACAGAGCAACAGCAACTTAACTATACCACCAGGGTGACTGATAGCCCACTTTGATGGGCTCTCAGGACTCCTGGGGGTAGGGTGGAATATAACAGAGCAACAGCAGCTTAACTATACCACCAGGGTGACTGACAGCCCAATTTGATGGGCTCTCAAGACTCCTGGGGGTAAGGTGGAATATAACAGAGCAACAGCAGCTGAACCATATCACCAGGGTGAGTGACAGGCCACTTTGATGGGCTCTCAGGACTCCTGGGGGTAGGGTGGAATATAACAGAGCAACAGCAGCTTAACTATACCACCAGGGTGACTGACAGGCCACTTTGATGGACTCTCAGGACTCCTGGGGGTAGGGCAGATGTTTGAACCTGTAAATGCACACACAACCATACCACCAGGGTGAGTGACAGGCCACTTTGATGGACTCTCAGGACTCCTGGGGGTAGGGCAAATGTTTTAACTTGCAAATGCACACACAACCGTATCACCAGGGTGAATGACTGAGCATTTGGATCAGGTCTCAGGACCACTAGGGGTAGGGCAGAGGTGTGACCATGCAACTGCAGAACCTATATCACCATGATGTTTACAAAACCACTTAAGGCAGATGTCGGGGCTCCTTGTGTTATGGTGTATTTTCACACAGCAACAGCAGCAGCTGCCATAACATCAGGCTGACATCTGGAACTCTGTGAGCAGTTCCTTAGCCTCCTGGGGATAAGGCAGACCACTTTGATATGATACCCAGGCTGTATATCACGTGGGTTTAACTAATAAAAAGAAATGCGATAAGATGCCTACACACAGCAGCATGCACACCTACAATCCACACTGGGTATGTATATGTATATACTGACCTGTCCCCATAAACTTACCTCTCGTGGGTAGTCCGCAACACGATTATAGTACCTTGTGATGCGGTCCCAGGCCCTCCTCACATGCCCCAGGTCCTGCCTTCTTGAGGATCCGGGAAAAAGCTTGGTTTGCCAGGTGCAGATGAGCCCTGCTAGGTGCCTGAGCTCCCTCCTAGTAAACGCAGCTTTTCTAGATCGGGTAGCCATTTTCTGCACTGCCTTGCTCACGCACGCACCGCAATGCACATGGATAATTACGGCATGCTTGCAACGTGCCTGTGCTATGGCTGTTACACAGGCAATGGTGCTGCAATCAATATATATAAAGGTCTATACTGCAGACACACATTGCAGTGATGTGTCCAAGCATAGTTTGTTTATTATGCATTTATCTTGGTGTTGGCACACTGGGGTCTCAAACACATCCTCACTGGCTGTGAGGGCCTTGTATTAACCAGTGTGCTATGCCTGTTCACATAGCAATGGCTGGCTGAACAGTTACACAAGGGGGTATGTTGCATAAACAGTGTTAATGTGCGCCTAGCGAAAATGTGCAGGATGCAATAAAAAGAATGGGTGTTACGGTCTGAATGGCGCAATCGCGTGTTATCGCTTGATAAAGTGCGCTGCGCACATTAAGGCACGATTGAGGGAGCCGTGCCAAGTTAGCACGCGTTAGTCTTAAGTAGGCACGCTGACCTACAAACTCAGCAACAGAAGTGTAGCAGAATGGTTAATACATTGACTATTGAAAAACAGGGATTATGAGTTTGATACCCCAGTGGGCTTAATGAATAAATCTGTCTGAGGTATTACCCTTTACTTTAAATCAGTGTTGTCTGAGGCATTTTCTTTTTTAATTTAAAGTAGTGCTGCCAGCAAAAACACTCTCACAGTGTGTGACGCAGTGGCAACTTCAGAAGCCATGGAAACTGATACTGACCCTCTGGTTGGTTCAGGTATTGCAAGAAAAGACAGGGTTTTCCATTCTCAGCATAACCTACAGGCAACTAATCAGCTCACCTCAGGGGAGGAGAGAAGCAGAGCTGTGGATTGGGCACGCCCTAGTAGGAGGCGGGCTTCCCAGAGCAGGGGCCCCTTGTTAAGCAGAGAGAGGGAAGACATGAGAATGAGAAGGAGAAGGAGTAGGACGGTGATGAGAAGGAATGGAGAAGTGAGCACTACAAATGGAATGAGAAGTGAAGGTGGTTTGAATCCACAAGAGAGAAGGCAAAAGGCATTGGGAAGGCAAGAAGCTCTCTTGAATGCAGAACCCTTTGACCCTGCTACAGAAATACTGCCCAGCTGTAACAGAAGGGAAACTGATTCAGAACCAGGAGTAAAGCCTAGGTTGTTGGGAGACAGCATTTACCCCTGGAGAGAAAGGCACACTGGCAAGGCATTTTCTGACAAGCCTCATTTTAAGGTACCTGCTGCACTTAATTCCTTTAACAAGTTTTATAAGCCAGAAAGAGGGAATCCTGATTTTAAAGTACAGGATAGTTTCAGGCAATGTGAGAGACATTGGTTACAGCCTGAAAGCTCTCTAACTAAGCCAAGCTTTTCTCAGCCAGCAGTTCCTGCTTTTAACAAGCAAGCTGACGAGAGGAACTCAGCTAAACTGTTTACAAGAGAATTAGGCTATACTGATACAGAAGGTCCTACCTTTAAAGCATTCTTTAAGAGCAGAGCTCGTGCAGAGGAACGTGTGATTCCAACACTCACTAACAGAGATAAGTGGGGGAGGGGTAACTCCACCACGGGCACAGAGTGTCTAAACAGGGAGAGCATTGTTTGTTTACCAGAAGCAGATAATTACCTGCCCAAGCAAGGAGAAGGTTCACCCAGTAGTCCTGCTAGAAGACAGGCAGAACTACTCCTGAATGAATTCAAACAATTCCTAAATAGAAGAGCTGTTTCAGAGCAGACTTGCATTCAAGCAGGAAGTAATCCTGAAATAGGAATTCCCACACCGGCTCCAGTTCCCATGATTGATGTTAACCAGCCGATGGACTGCTCGATTGGTCTAATAGATAGAGCTGATAAGAGCCAAGCTTGAATGATTATACCTGATACTTTATTCTGGTTATGTTAACCAAAGAGATGCGAAAAGCTTATGAAATTAATACTGTTTGAGCAACTGAAAGGAAAGCTTATTGAAGCACTGAAATAAGCTGGACTGTAACCTGATTGCGAGAGAAAACAATATTATTTCTTACCGGAGTATTTGTAAATATAGCACAGAGAAGACACATGGTGTAATGTGCTTCCTCAGTGAAGATTAGGCTGAAGCACAGTATTGAAAGCCTGTAATTTGCATTGTTCCTGATTTGGTTATTCTTCTCACCTGTTCCTGTCCACCAAGGAGCGGGGAAAGTAAAATCCTTGTAAATATAAATGTCTTGTTCCCGACTTTCATTGGCCCCCACAAATACACAAGGCCCATCCCTCCTTAACCCTCAAGGTTAGGGAGTGGGTGCAGGGTGACAAGTGGCGTAGCACTGAGGATTTCAGCGCAGGCGCAGAAGGAGCCGCATCAGGAGTTGCAGAGAACCTCTTCTTCAAAGTGGACCCCGGCTGAAGAGCTGACGAAGCCCAGCAGAGGACGAGGGACCGCAGAGGGCCGCAGGAGCCATTTCCTGAAGTGCTTGTTACACACCTAAGCCAGGTAACGGGTACACACCCTGGGGTGTGTGGATACCAAGGCAGAGGGTGTCCCCTAGTGGTAGCTGGGGAGGAAAAAAAAAAAAAGGAAAAAAAAGTTTGTTTCTGGAGGAACCCCAGAGATAGAGTCAGAGATACCGCACTTGGGTTCCTGTTTGTTTTTGTTTGCATTTCAGTGAATCCCAAGGATGGCGATGGACCCGAAGGACATCATCCAGTGGATGGCGACGCAATTTGAACGCCAAGCCGAGCTAGCGCTGGAGGCGCAGCAGAGAGCCAACGCATCTTTAAAGGAGCAGCAACAACCGCTTCTAGCTCTTCTGGAAGAGTATGTGAAAGGAAAGAAGCAGGTTCCTTAGTCGATAACATGATACCATCTGATAACATGCCGACAGGGACTTTGTTCAACTTTGGACCTTTAACTAGTCAAGATGACATAGATGACTACTTAGAGAGTTTTGAGAGGGTGGCACGCCTGAGCTTATGGCCAAGGGAACATTGGGCCTTAAGGCTAGCTGCATCCCTTACAGGGGAAGCGAGAGCAGCATACCGAGCCATGCCTCCAGATCTAGCTGGAAGCTTTGAGGAGTTAAATCGCACCAGAGGCTCTCTGGAGAGAAGCAGCAGCATTAATTATACGATCGGGGAGTTGAGCGGCAGCTCCTCCGCACTTCCCCATGAACTGCCAATCATCTGCCTCAGAACGGCATTTAAACCGCCGCACCAGAGGCTCTCTGGAGATCGGGGAGAGAAGCAGCAGCATTAATTATACGATCGGGGAGTTGAGCGGCAGCTCCTCCGCACTTCCCCATGAACTGCCAATCATCTGCCTCAGAACGGCATTTAAACCGCCGCACCAGAGGCTCTCTGGAGATCGGGGAGAGAAGCAGCAGCAGCATTAATTATACGATCGGGGAGTTGAGCGGCAGCTCCTCCGCACTTCCCCATGAACTGCCAATCATCTGCCTCAGAACGGCATTTAAACCGCCGCACCAGAGGCGCGCCCGCGCCTTGCGGGCCCGCGCCTGAGGGCCCTTTGGCGTGGCCCTTAGGCGGTGGACCGTGCGGGACCCTCTATATGCTCTTTCTGTTCAGTGGTATGCTGTTTGTAGTTAATGTAAGGTAATGTAATGTAAGTTATGTACTGTGTTCCCTGTTTGTACTCCTAGTGTTTTGTTGTGATGTAATTATAATGCAATGTATGTTTCCCTCACCTTTGTTTAACTCTGTGCTGTATTAACCGCTTTGATTGAAGGAAAAGGCGGGATACAAAACATGTTAAATAAATAAATAAATAAATAAATAAAAAAGGCCATTCGGGAGAGATTGGGTCTCACTCCACTCGTATATCACACTCGTTTAAGGAATGTGAGACTCGGGCCGAGTGAAACTCCCAAGTCCCTATACCACCGAATAAGGGCTTTGTTGTACAAGTGGTTGACTCCCGAAAGGAGATCTGTAGAATCTATCCTAGATGATTTGATATTAGAACAATATATGGAAGCACTGCCACAGGAGATTCTCACCTTCCTGATCCTGCAGAACTGCAAGAACCCCCAGGAAGCGGTTGCTCTCTCAGAGAGATATATAGAGGCAGAGTTAATGGCCCAGAGAGCTAGCACCCCATTCTCTGAATATGGCAGCACCGGATCAGAAAGGCGGCGGAGGGTCCAAGAGGATCCAGTAAAAATGTCCATGCCTGGTAGAAAAAGTTCTATAGGTAAAATGAGATGTTTTAAGTGTGGGCAAGTAGGCCATATGCAAAAGCAATGCTTGATAAAGAATGCCTTAGTAGCTGATACGTATGTGGAGGACAGACCAGGTTTTCTGTTAGCCGTCTGCGTGCAAGGTATAACCACTCAAGCTTTGCTGGACTCGGGTGCTGAGTTAAGCATGATATCCGAAGAGCTCTGGAAGGAAATAGAAGCCCGAGAAGCCCCAGAGGTAATACCTTCTGTAGATGAGGTAAAAATAAGATGCGTTCACGGGGGAACATCTTCCTACCCCGTCTACAACCTACATATAGCAGGCTTAGGGGCACAAAGAGATATCCCGCTTGCGGTTGTCCCACGCCTCCCACATGCAGTGATTCTAGGCAGGAACTGGCCCCAGTTTTATAGAGAAATAAAGAGAGAGTTACAGGAGAAGGGAGCCATGGTCTCCACAAGAGCCCAGACCTCAGCCCTAGATCCGCAGGAAGGTACATCAGAGGATACGGGAGAAGCCCTTCCCTCTGATGATGCGTTAGTGACCCCTCCTGATCCCAGGGTGAAGAAGGGCAAAGCGGAGAAGCGTAAAGAAAAACAGTCCCGCTCTAAAAACAGGTCTGAAGTGCAGGCAGGGCAAGAGCTACCATGGGTACCGGAAGAATTGCTGAAAAAATTTCCATCATTCCCGAAAGAGCAGCAAGCAGACCCCGCTCTCACACATGCTTTTAAGTGGGCCCAGGACCCTAGGGATACACTGCCTAGATTTCTCCTCACGTCAGGGATCCTTTATAGAGAAAGTAAGAATCCTTTTACGGGGGACAGTAGAAAACAGTTGGTAGTACCCACTACCTTCAAGAATATAGTACTACGGTTGGCCCATGACCATCCGGTAGGGGGACACAAGGGCAGTCAGGGGACCCTTGATCAAATTCTGGCCCGATTCTACTGGCCGGGGGTTTTTAAAGAGACTACCCGGTTCTGTGAGGCTTGCCCCACTTGCCAACGTGTCTCCGCAATCCATCCCAGGGATGTCCCAATGATACCGTCACCGGTGATCAAAGACCCCATCCAGAGGATAGGGGTAGATATAGTGGGACCATTGATCAAAACTCTGAGAGATTTTCGTTACATCTTGGTAGTAGTGGACCACGCCACACGATTCCCGTGGGCCATGCCACTCTGCTCCACTTCAGCAAAAATAATAGCTACTGAGCTGCTCAAGCTATTTTGCGAAGTCGGATTTCCAAGGGAAGTCCTCACCGATAGGGGGAGTAACTTCCTCTCAAAGTACCTCACGCAAGTATGGGATGCCTTTGGCATTCAACATATTAAGACAGCCGCATACCACCCCCAGACGAATGGTTTAGTTGAAAGACAAAACCAAACACTTAAACAAATGCTACGTAGGAGTCTGGAGGGTGAGTTGGACCAGTGGGATATAATGCTCCCTTTTGTTCTCTACGCCTGTAGGGAAAGGAAACAAGCTTCATTGGGAACAGCGCCCTATGAGCTGTTATATGGGAGGTCTCCACGGGGGATTCTGGACATCCTAAAGGAACAGTGGGTAAAACCAGACGCCAGGGAGGTAGAGGTCCCCGAGTTCCTAAGGGACTTGAAAAAGCGGCTGCGCCGAACCTCAAAGGTTGCGGTGGAAAATTTACAAAGCAGTCAGGGCAAGCAAAAATCCTATTATGATAGGAACACTAAGGAAAGACAGCTTCTGATTGGAGAAAAAGTTATAGTGATGGTGGCTGGGACGGAGCCCAAATTTGAAAGCCAATGGAAGGGCCCATGTCGGGTCATACGTCCCGTAGGACCCGTTTCTTACTTAGTGGAGAATAGAAAGGGTCAAAGGCAAGTCTACCACATTAATCTGTTAAAGCCCTGGCATGATAGGGTAGCTTTAGCCCAAGTAGCCACGATAGCCTCTCCGAGACAAACGCATTCAGTGCCGCGTACTAGCCCGGAGACTATAGGTTGTATCGCGTGCTGTCCGGATTCTCCTAAAACAGCCCGTGATATCTTAAGGGGGGGATCTGTGATGCAGTGGCAACTTCAGAAGCCATGGAAACTGATACTGACTCTCTGGTTGGTTCAGGTATTGCAAGAAAAGACAGGGTTTTCTATTCTCAGCATCACCTACAGGCAACTAATCAGCTCACCTCAGGGGAGGAGAGAAGCAGAGCTGTGGATTGGGCACGCCCTAGTAGGAGGCGGGCTTCCCAGAGCAGGGGCCCCTTGTTAAGCAGAGAGAGGGAAGACATGAGAATGAGAAGGAGAAGGAGTAGGACGGTGATGAGAAGGAATGGAGAAGTGAGCACTACAAATGGAATGAGAAGTGAAGGTGGTTTGAATCCACAAGAGAGAAGGCAAAAGGCATTGGGAAGGCAAGAAGCTCTCTTGAATGCAGAACCCTTTGACCCTGCTACAGAAATACTGCCCAACTGTAACAGAAGGGAAACTGATTCAGAACCAGGAGTAAAGCCTAGGTTGTTGGGAGACAGCATTTACCCTTGGAGAGAAAGGCACGCTGGCAAGGCATTTTCTGACAAGCCTCATTTTAAGGTACCTGCTGCACTTAATTCCTTTAACAAGTTTTATAAGCCAGAAAGAGGGAATCCTGATTTTAAAGTACAGGATAGTTTCAGGCAATGTCAGAGACGTTGGTTACAGCCTGAAAGCTCTCTAACTAAGCCAAGCTTTTCTCAGCCAGCAGTTCCTGCTTTTAACAAGCAAGCTGACGAGAGGAACTCAGCTAAACTGTTTACAAGAGAATTAGGCTATACTGATACAGAAGGTCCTACCTTTGAAGCATTCTTTAAGAGCAGAGCTCGTGCAGAGGAACGTGTGATTCCAACACTCACTAACAGAGATAAGTGGGGGAGGGGTAACTCCACCACGGGCACAGAGTGTCTAAACAGGGAGAGCATTGTTTGTTTACCAGAAGCAGATAATTACCTGCCCAAGCAAGGAGAAGGTTCACCCAGTAGTCCTGCTAGAAGACAGGCAGAACTACTCCTGAATGAATTCAAACAATTCCTAAATAGAAGAGCTGTTTCAGAGCAGACTTGCATTCAAGCAGGAAGTAATCCTGAAATAGGAATTCCCACACCGGCTCCAGTTCCCATGATTGATGTTAACCAGCCGATGGACTGCTCGATTGGTCTAATAGATAGAGCTGATAAGAGCCAAGCTTGAATGATTATACCTGATACTTTATTCTGGTTATGTTAACCAAAGAGATGCGAAAAGCTTATGAAATTAATACTGTTTGAGCAACTGAAAGGAAAGCTTATTGAAGCACTGAAATAAGCTGGACTGTAACCTGATTGCGAGAGAAAACAATATTATTTCTTACCGGAGTATTTGTAAATATAGCACAGAGAAGACACATGGTGTAATGTGCTTCCTCAGTGAAGATTAGGCTGAAGCACAGTATTGAAAGCCTGTAATTTGCATTGTTCCTGATTTGGTTATTCTTCTCACCTGTTCCTGTCCACCAAGGAGCGGGGAAAATAAAATCCTTGTAAATATAAATGTCTTGTTCCCGACTTTCATTGGCCCCCACAACTACACAAGGCCCATCCCTCCTTAACCCTCAAGGTTAGGGAGTGGGTGCAGGGTGACAAGTGCTGTAACCTTAAGGTGCCTGATAAGGCGCCCTATAAGGCACTCCAGGGGGCACATTATAAAGTGCACTGTCCGCGTAGGCACCTTATAATGTTCCCTAAAGGGCGCCTTGTGAGGCGCCTTATAGGACGCCTTATAGGACGCCTTATAAGGCGCTGTATGAGGCACCTTAAGGTTACAGCACTGTGAGGGTGTTTTTGCTGGCAGCACTACTTCAACTAAACAAAAATGAAAATGCCTCAGACAGCACTATCAAATAACCCCACTGTGGGATCAAACCCATGACCTCTGGCTCCATAGTTAGTGAGGTAACCAGTAGGCTACAGCTACTGACAAACCCCTGGCTGGCTACAGAAGGACTGCAGGTCACCACACAAACTGTCTGCTGTGGTTACCAGGATAGGGTTAACCCACCAGTACCCATGATGCACTACACATGCAAATCAACAGTCTACAGATGATCACAAGATGGGGTATGCACCCCCACAGCACCTCAGCCTGGTAGGGGGAACTGAACGTGTGCACCCCCACAGCACCTCAGCCTGGTAGGGGGTACTGACTGTGTGTGTTACTGGCACAGAGTAGCTACAGACCGTCACATTGTGCGGGTACTGTGCTCAGCCTGAGGTTGAGGTGGGGTGCCCAGCACCATGTCCACAGCACCTGGCTTAACTGAGATAGCCTATGCTGCAGTTCCCCATCAGTGCCAGTCTGTGATAGGTAGTCCTTCCAGATACACCTGTGTCCATCTGTACTTCCCAGTCATGTCTAGCCCTTGTGGACTATGATGCACCCAGAATAGTGCATGTCCTGTGTGTGTGTGTGCCATAGTCACATGATTCAAGTGACAGGGGGGCGGTGTTTGGACCCATAGGTGGATTATGTAGAACCACCCAACCTGATCTCTGGGGCTCAGGGTGTGGGACAGGATCTCCCACCAACAGATCCACATTCTACATCCCTGCAATGGTGGCAGTAGAGGGGACCATCAACCCCAGTCCTGCTGGGGAACAGATACCCTACAGCACAGTCAATGCAGCTCTGTATGCATCCATAACGCAATAGCAGACAGACAGAAGGCCTAGAAATGCTCAGCTGCCCCCCACCACTGTCTGACATTCTCCAGCAACAAGCACAGTGAGTCTCCAGCCACTGCACCCTGCAAGGTGTTCCAGCCATACACATACTAACTGCAGACAGTCTGCTAGCTAGCCCATGGTGCATGTTCCTGGAGGAGATGTGTGCACCCCCACCAAGCAGATAGATCCGTGATTGGGCCTCCAAAAAGAGAACCCATACATATTACTTGAGAGAAATATTATAGAGCACTATGGGGGAACCTAGCCATGCCATGGTCACTGCTCAGTCAGGGTGAGAGTGACCTCCCAGCAGGACATGCTGTGGCCACCCTATCCGTGCAGGTGGTGGCTGGGCACTACAATGTCCAAGCCATTGCCCTATGCCCTGTGCAGATGCATCCTTCCTATGCCTCCCTGTCCGGGCTATACCCACACTACCTTGCTTCTCATTATGCACATTGGCAGGCAGGGGCGGCCCAAGGGGGGTGCGGGGCCATGTGCGGAGACTCGGTGCGGGGCCTCATTTGCATAAGGGTCCTCATTTGCATAAATATTTGCATAATGTTACCATACACGAACTTTTAGTAAACATGCCTCTTAATGAGTGTATGAATAAAGAAAGACTAAAAGACTTCTACATTACTATAATCCAGTGCCAACCGCCAGACACATTAGGAACTACTACAAACACTGCCCATTTAGAACCCATAGCAAACCCGCCGTATCCTAACAGCACTACCAGGACTCATAAAGCACCATACCCTAACTATCAAAAGGAAACGCTGCAAATATTAAACCAATACATTTCAGAGAACAACAATACATGACCTACTGGGGAAAGAGAACAAGTGGCAATGTCAAATAGGAATTACATAAACAGAATACCTCAGCTCAGTTACACATGAACAGAACATAAACCATCACCAAACAAGGAATCACAATTTAGAAACAGGAAGACAATAATTAAACTGGGAATCCCAAAAGCCAAACTTGGAATGTACAACACTGTAGAAATAAAACTATACATTAATTTGCTCTTGTACTAAACAAAGCGCAGACGTTAATGATGCACATTTCCCAGAGCTGACATATTCCAATTAATAAATTCAAAATAAAGAGATATTTTTCTACCTTTTGTGCATTTTTTTTTCAGCTGCAATTGCTCCAGCCACTTTCTTCTGGTTTCTTCGTGTCTTCCGCTAATTCTTCATCGTCTGCTGTCCATTTGTCTTTTCTTCTCTCTTCTAGTTTTTTTCCATTCTCTCTCTACATCTGCTTTAACATACTAATCTTTCTCCTTTTCCTCTTTCCTCATTCCTATTTCATCCACTCAAATTTTACCCCTCCATCCTCAATCCCCACTTACTCTCCCAATATCCGGACAATTGTAGATTTGTCTTCCCTCCCACACAAAATATTTTTTCCCTCTCCATTTCACTCTCCCAGCTCCATCCCATTCTAATCCTCCCCCAACATCAGCTCCATTCTAGTTCCAGTCCCACCCAGCATCCGCTCCCTTCTAGTCCCCGCATCAGCCCATTTCCAGTCCTAGCCCCCCATAAGCCCATTTCCAGTCCTAGCTCCCCCATCTATTTGCAGTCCCATCCAAGTCCCTCCATCAGCTCATTTCCAATCCCAGCCCCCCATGAGCCCATTTCTAGTCCTTTCCTAGCCCCACCATCAGCCCATGTCAAATCCTAGCTCCCCTCCACTCAGCCCATTTCCAATCCAAGCCCCCCATGAGCCTACTTCCAGTTCTAGCCCCTTCATGAGTCCATTTCAATCCAAACCCCCACCACAGCCCATTTCCAATCTTAGCACCCCCCAACAGCCAATTTCCAGTCCTATTCTAGCCCCTCCATCAGCCCATTTCCTGTCCTAGCCCCCCCTCACCCATTTCCAGTCCTAGCTCCCTCCCCCTCACAACCCATTTCCATTCCAAGCCCCCGTCCCCATCAGCTATTTGCAGTTCAAGCCCTCCTTCCACTCAGCCCATTTCCAGTCCTAGCCTCCTCATAGCCCATTACTAGTCCTAACCCCCCATCAGCCCATTACGTCCTAACCCCCCATCACCCTATTTCCAGTCCTAGCCCCCCATCAGCCTATTTCCAGTCTTAGCCCCCCTCCCATAGCCAACTACCAGTCCTACCCCCCCATCAGCCCATTTCCAGTCTTAGCCTCCCCCCCCATGGCCCATTACCAGTCCTAACCTCCCCCCCATCAGCCCATTACCAGTCCTAACCCCCCCCCCCGGCCCACTACAAGTCCTAACCCCCCCCATGGCACATTACCAGTCCTAACCACCCCCCCCATCAGCCCAATTCCAGTCTTAGCCCCCCCATAGCCCATTACCAGTCCTAACCCCCCCATCAGCCCATTTCCAGTCCTACCCCCCCACTTCCAGCCTTAGCCCCCTCCCCATAGTCAATTACCAGTCCTACCCCCCCATCAGCTCATTCCAGTCTTAGCCCCCCATCAGCCCATTTCCAGTCCTACCCCCCCACTTCCAGCCTTAGCCCCCTCCCCATAGCCCATTACCAGTCCTAACCCCCCCATCAGCCCACTTAGCCCCCCATAGCCCATTACCAGTCCTAACCCCCCCCATCAGCCCATTACCAGTCCTAGCCTCCCCCCCCATGGCCCATTACCAGTCCTAACCCCCCCCAGCCCACTTAGCCCCCCCCCATGGCCCATTACCAGTCCTAGCCTCCACCCCCCATGGCCCATTACCAGTCCTAACCCCCCCATCAGCCCACTTAGCCCCCCCCCATAGCCCATTACCAGTCCTAACCCCCCCCCCCATCAGCCCATTTCCTGTCTTAGCCTCCCCCCCATGGCCCATTACCAGTCCTAACCACCCCCCCCCTGGCCCATTACCAGTCCTAACCAGCCCCCCCCCCGGCCCATTACCAGTCCTCACCACCCCCCCCATCAGCCCACTTCCAGTTTCGCCTCCCCTCCCATAGCCCATTACCAGTCCTAACCACCCCCCCCCCTATCATTCCAAATTAAAATAAAAAAAAAAACCAAACCGGCTGCTTCTGCCGCGGCAGCATCACGAGCTCTGCCGCGGGGCCCCCCCCTGCCCGGCAGAGCCTCCGTGCATCCTCAGCAGCTTTCTACATGTCCAAAACGCGGGCTTCTTTCAGAGCCGCGAGAGTTTCTTTTCTCGCGGCTCTCTTAATCCCGCGGGGCTGATGGGAAATCCCATCACCCTCGGCGGGATTAACAGAGCCGCGAGCAAGGAAACTCTCGCGGCTCTGAAAGAAGCCCGCGTGTTGGACATGAAGAAAGCTGCTGAGGATGCTCGGTGGCTCTGCCGGGCAGGGGGGGGCCCGCGGCAGAGCTCTTGCTGCTGCCGCGGCAGAGCTCTTGCTGCTGCCGCGCAGAGCGGCAGAAGCAGCCGGTTTGGTTTTTTTTTTTAAAACTTGGGATGCTGAAGAATGTTTTTTGCGCGGGGCCCCCTGAAACGCGGGGCCCTGTGCAAAAAACATTCTTGCTCAATGGACGGGCCGGCCCTGTTGGCAGGCTAACACTGGAAACAGTGCAAGCAGTGTGGGCTGTGTAAGGTGTTGGCAGTCACTACACACTGGATAGACAGACACACACTCCCACACCTATGCCAGCATTGTGCACATATCGAGGCATTTGACAGCCCTGGCCACTGCACCAGTCCTGGGCACAGTGCAGGCATGGCTATGGTACGCAATACTGTTGGGGTCACTCCCCAGGGTAGTAAACACTGTTGGACACCAGAACTGAAACACACTCCACAGACCTCAGAAAGGTTGCTATGTTGCAGCTCCATCAGCAGATTGTGCTGAACTTAGGAATTGATATCTGCCATTAATCATAGCAACCGTTTGATATATGTGTACCGTATTCCCAGGTTTAGTGCGGCATTGCTAAGGTATGCACGTCCTAGTATTGGAAGATGCACGCAGGGCCCAACATCCTGCATCTCCAGGAGGCTTTGGACAATGGAGCCTGTGGGTGCGGGTGTTTCTGCCCCTGTTGGCCGCTGCTCTGGGGACTGGGTTGGTGGGAGCCACAGCTGGGACTTGAACCTGTGACCTTCTGCTCCTGAACACACTGGCTGTGTGAACTGCACCACCATGTTGCCACAGAGACAGTGCATTCCCTGGGGATAGCATGACTGTTCATTAGACAGGGCCTGTCTGTTGCAGTGCATGGCACCCACCTACACAGGGCTAGGTCATGGTCTGCTGTGGGCAGCTGCCACTGCCCCCTCTACCACCAGTACCCCTCTGCCACCATGCTGACATGCCCTTTTGCTGGTGGTGCTGGTGGTAAGCAGTCTCAGGCCATCCAGTGTGCCAGTAGGCGGCTGCCTATGGTGCGGGATCTGGGGTAGGGGTGCCTGCATAGCTGTCCACGCTGCCCCCCAGCCCCGCCTGCCAATGTTCTGTGCCCTTGGGGGTACCTGCTGGGTACCATCCCCTTTGACACTGTGGGAAACACACTCGTGGCCATGTTGGGCCCTCATCAGTTGCTGTCTGGCTGCTCTACTGTTTCAGCATTCCTATGGGCCACCTAGGCATCACCCTAGTCCGCACTGTGGCCCAGCTGCACCACAGCATGTGCCACCTGCAAACCTCTGTGTCCCCTTTTCCAGCATCTGTCCAGTTTCCCACTCTGACATGCCCGCCCTGCTATTGTGGAACATGTGCACGCCATAGGAAACCTGTCCAATGGAAAGGGGAAACCCCGACAGCGCTATTTCACTGTGGGATCATTCACCTTGTATGGGGACGGAGCAAAGACCCTTCCAAAATTAATATATTTTTTGGAGCTTTTTTGGTAGTGTTTTTGGATGTTTCCCATTAATATCGCTATTTCCCAGCTTGGTTATGTTTTTGTTACATTTTCTTCTGGTCATTTTCAATGTTTATTTGCCCTTTTGTTCCATGCACATGTATCACACTTATCACTTTTTGTAGGTTTCCCTGGTTTTGCTGTACATTGCTGACGGAAATGGTTTCTTTTCCCTTTAAATCTGCTCTAACGCCAGGGTTTCACTGGCGTTAGTTTTCAGCCCCAGAATCCACAGCGTTAGTGTGCAGGGAGCCTCTCCCCTCCCACTCTCCACCCATTGACCCTCTCTCTCCGCCCCAGGGGAGCCTTCCTCTGCCCTCCGGGAGCCTTTCTCCACCCTCAGTGCTCATTTGCGCCGCTGCGCACGTTATCGCGCGCTAAGGTACCTTATCGCCCAGTAACGCGCCTTCATCGAGCGATAAGGTACCTTATCGCCCGATAACATCGCCGGGCGCACATTAAGATGGTTTAGTAAACATACCCCTTTGTCTCTTTAAGGTTTATCCTGTATTCTTTTCTGTGTCCCTCTGTTTGTGATCTGAATTTTGTGAAAGCTGTGGTTTTTGCCTTTATTTGTGCAGCTACTTCTTTGTAGAACCATATAGGTTTCCTTTTTCTTTTGTTTACTTTCCTTACATATATATCTGTTGCAGAGGGTTGCAGAGCAGAGATGGCATCCATTTGTTCAAGAAAGGTCAACGCGTCTTCAGTAGTAGACTGGCTAATCTACTGAAGAGGGCTTTAAACTAGATTCGTTGGGGATGGGTGAGGAAAGCCCCCAGGTAAGTGAAAGCCCCCAGGTAGGTGATACATTAAATAATTTTATGGAAATGGGTAACAGGGGTAACATATGGAAAGCAGTGTTTATAAATGCCTGTAGCATGCGAAATAAGATCCCTGATGTTGAAGCTTTGGTGGGAGTGGCTGAGTTGGATTTAGTGGCAGTTACAGAAACATGGTTCACAGAAAACCATGACTGGGATGTAACTATACCTGGCTATACTTTATTCAGAAAGGACAGGGTAGGAAGAAGGGGAGGAGGAGTGGCACTATATGTAAAAACTACTATTAAAGCTTTGGAATTACAGAGCTTAAAAGGGAGAGGGGAGGCATTGTGTGTTAAACTAGAAAGAGGGAAAGAGAAATCTATTTGCATTGGTGTGATATACAGACCTCCCTCACAAGAGGAAGAGATGGACAGAGAGTTAATTGAAGACATACGCAGCATTGCTAGGAAAGGGGAAGTGCTACTGATAGGAGATTTCAATATGCCAGATGTTGATTGGCACATTCCAGCTGCAGTATCATCTAGAAGTAAGGAGATCCTGGATTCTCTACAGGGAGAACTATTCAGGCAATTGGTAACAGACCCCACACATGAAGGGGCCATACTGGACTTGGTGCTTACCAATGGTGAAAGTGTTTCTGATGTTGTAGTGGGAGATCATTTTGCATCCAGTGATCACCAGATGGTGTGGTTCAGTATTAGGACTAGGGCTGTTAGAATCCATTCCAAGGTGAGGATCTTAGACTTTAGGAAGACTAACTATGCGAAGATGGGCCAGTACCTCAGGGAGTCATTAGTGGGATGGGAAAAGCTGGGGGATGTAGAAAGACAGTGGGCAAAACTTAAAGGGGGTATTTTAAGGGCAGCCAACCTTTTTGTTAAAATGGTAAATAAAGGCAAAAGGAAAAGGAGACCACTATGGTTTTCGAAGGAAGTAGCTGAAAAAGTGAAGAAAAAGAGGGAGGTCTTCATGAAATACAAGAGATCACAGAGAGAGGAAGACAGGCATCTGTATTTGGAAAAACTTAGAGAAGCTAGCAAAGTAGTCAAGAAGGCAAAGATTCAAAAGGAGGAGGAAATAGCCAATGCCATAAAATAGGGGGATAAGACATTTTTCACATATATTAGTGAGAAGAGGAAGGGCAAAAGTGGTATTGTCAGACTCAAGGGTGCAGGGGGGGAATATGTAGAAGCTGATAAGGATAAAGTGGAATTGCTTAACAAATATTTTTGTTCTGTGTTCACAGATGAAGAACCAGGAGCAGGACCTCAGAAAACACCCACAAATAATAACAGAAGCGAGGAACATCTTGAACAATTTTCAAAAGACTGTGTTCATGAGAAACTAGCTCAACTTAAAGTAGACAAAGCGATGGGACCGGATGGGATACACCCTAGAATACTGAGGGAACTTGGGGACGTTCTAGCAACTCCACTGACTGACCTTTTCAATGCCTCGTTGGAGTCGGGAGTGGTGCCAAAGGACTGGAGAGAGGTTCATGTGGTGCCTTTACACAAAAGTGGAAGTAAGGATGTGGTTGAAAACTACAGGTCGGTTAGTTTAACTTCGGTGGTGAGTAAATTATTGGAAACGCTGCTGAAAGAGAAAATAGTGAGGTTTCTGGAGTCCAGCGGATTACAGGATCCGAGGCAGCATGGATTCACCAGAGGCAGGTCTTGTCAGACAAATCTGATTGATTTCTTTGACTGGGTGACCTGGGAGTTGGACCAAGGGAGAGCTCTAGATGTGGTGTATTTAGATTTCAGTAAAGCCTTTGACACTGTTCCTCACAGGCGACTTATAAACAAACTGAGCACCCTAGGGATGGACCCTAAAGTTACTGCTTAGGTTAGAAATTGGTTGGGTGGGAGGCGACAAAGAGTACAAGTAAATGGAGCTCACTCTGAGGAGAAGGATGTTACCAGTGGTGTGCCCCAGGGATCTGTCCTTGGTCCGATTCTTTTTAACATCTTTGTTAGTGATATAGCGGAAGGGCTGTCGGGTAAGGTTTGCCTCTTTGCAGATGATACCAAAATCTGCAATAGAGTAGACAGCCAGGAAGGTGTAGATAACATGAGGAGGGATCTAGCTAAGCTTGAAGAATGGTCTAGAATTTGGCAGCTGGGATTTAATGTTAAGAAATGTAAGGTCATGCATCTGGGCTGCAGCAATCCAAGGGAGCAATACAGTATAGGAGGTGAAGTACTTTTGTCCACTAAAGAAGAGCGGGACCTAGTCATGGTTGTGTCTGATGATCTTAAAGTAGCTAAACAGGTAGAAAAGGCGACGGCAAAAGCTAGAAGGATGCTTGGGTGCATACGGAGAGGAATGGCTAGCAGAAAAAAGGAGGTGATAATTTGGAGTATAGTGTGCAATTCTGGAGACCGCACCTTCAAAAGGATGTGAACAGGATGGAGTCGGTGCAGAGGGTGGCTACTAAAATGATTAATGGACTTCGTTATAAAGCATATGAGGATAGACTTAAGGATCTTAATATGTACACCTTAGAGGAAAGGCGGGATAGAGGTGATATGATTGAGATGTTTAAATACCTCCGTGGCATAAATGTTCAGGGAGAGAGCCTCTTTCAATTGAAAGCAAGTTCTGCTATGAGGGGATATGGGATGAGGGTAAAGGGAGATCGATTCAGGAGTGATATGCAGAAATATTTCTTTACGGAAAGAGTAGTGGATCCATGGAATAGTCTCCCAGTGGAGGTGGTAGAGATGAGGACAGTAACTGAATTCAAAAAAGCATGGGACCAACACAGAGGATCTCTAAAGGTAAAAAGAGGACTCTTGTAGTTGTTGTTTATGGAAGGACAGACTAGATAGGCCATGTGGTCTTTTTCTGTCATCATGTTTCTATGTTTCTAAGGTGGAATGTAGGCAGCGACAAGCGCTAACTAGGCAACAGTGATATTGCTATTTGTCCCCCTGCCATCCCCATCACTAACCTCCCCATACGCACAGCAGGTTTGTGCAGGGAGGCCTAGACGGGGGTGGGAGGGGCGTTCCAGAGGCGGAGCAAGGATGTGGCATGGGCAGCTCTTGACTGGACGTACAGGGCCAATTCCAAGGTTGGCCCTGTACGTCCAGAGCCTTCAGGCTAGATGGGGGATTTATTCCACCTTGAAAGTGGAATTTCCCCCTGGATGGTGGGGGACTACGGTGTGGGACACAAGCAGGCAGATGAGGGGGCTCAGGGGGTTCCCTGCAGCCCAACCCAGGCCTTGGAAGGCCAGATTGGGGTCGGGCTGCAGTGAACAGAAGTCGCTCCAAGGCGATCGGCAATCGCAGCTTGTGAATGGAGCCGTGATGCCATGGCACTGTGGCTCCATTCACGAGCACGGCTGAGTTAGCCGGGTAGACACTGGGATGTACAGCTGAGCAGAATCGTGTCCCGGCCTGCAGTCCAGGCGCTAGACCAAATTCTGACACCGCAGGATCAGAATCGGGTCTAACTTTGCATGGCCATATTCTGCCCAGCCGTACAGGGGGATGGACGTCCTATTGTGAATAGGCCTCCAATATGAATTGAGGGTACATTCAAATTTCTGATTAAAAAGGCTAGGCAAGGAATATAGGCCAGTTAAGCTTATAACCCAAATTTAGGATGTTTGCCACTAGACTGTAGATCAAGGTGGCTATGAACAGATAGAAATTTGCAAGAAACAAAAACCTTCTCCTTTGCAAGAGGAACAAAGAGGAAAATAAAGTAGGTTTTTTTTTTATGCAGCTATCCTAACACACCACAGTGGCTAAATAGTATTAAAAGGAAGAACTCTGTGCAGGATTTCTACATGGACCAATTGTGGAAAGGGGATGGGAGAGAATACCCACACCCATAATCAAAGATATTAGAATTCCCCACAGCCAACCTCCCACCCAGGAGCAGGGAGAGGGAGGGGCAGAGGTGTCAGACAGCAGCAGGAGACGAGAAGGGTCTCATACCAAGAATAAACAGTGGGGTGATTAATTTATTTGTTGTTACCCTTTCTGGTATAGAACTTGAGGTCTTGAATAAGAGCTTCTCTTTTGCTCCACTCCCCATGATGACCCTTTTGAGACTAGACCTGTTCAAATTTATTATGAAGTTAAAAATAATGAATTTCTTCTCAGGCAATGGTGATATATATGGGGACCTCTCAATTGTGCATAGGAAATCTAAATGGATCCCCATCCAGTCAACTAACCCTGCATAGACATTTTTGAAAAGGTCATACTGCAGCACATTTCAGACCTTGAAATTAAACGCAGACACGTGTTTTAAAATATCATTAAAAATCGGGAAAGAGCCCTGAGTTCTCTCCAATAAGACCATCAAATTGTTATTAAACCAGCAGACAAAGGGAGTGCCTTGGAAGTAATGAACACCACTGATTATGTACAAGAAATTTTGAGACAACTTAACAACACCTCTTTTTATGAATGGTTGGATGCAGACTCCTCTATTCCCCTTAAACATAGTATAGATTCTTTGCTACACACAGGGTTACAAGCAAGGAACCTGACCAAAAAATAATTTGACTTTCTTATGGTCCCTCACCCCATCATGCCTACAACACTGGTCTACAATTTTTTAAAAGTTGTCTGCTTCAGAGACAAAATCTGACAATTCTTATGGATTTTGATGCGTTGAATTAAAAAATGACAATTAAAAACACTGAGTGCTGTTTCCAAGATATCTAAGCTTTTCCATTTAATGTGTAAACATAGCGTGTTGGTAGAGTTTTAATCACAAATTATTCTAAACTTAGGTCTTTTCATGTGTTTATAGGTGCCATATATATATGACCTTGATAATATTTTACCTGTCGCCTTTGTTTAAAAGTTTGAAAATAGGCCAAAGGATTATTTAAATACAATTTATTAAAAAGATTAGTATAAAACAGAAAGCAAGAAACAACTATGTATGCATTCGTATTCATTTCAGACCTTATTATACTTGGCATTTCTTGGCTTGTCTCTTCTAGTCTGTAAATGGAGTATCTCTTGTCACTGTCCAGCAACAGTCTTTAAGCATTGATGGGATCCATTTGCCTAGATATCTTTTCTCCATCACTGCAATATCCCGATGAAATCACGCACCATGCTCATTGCTCATTGCGCGGCAGTTTGATGCAAAAAAAATCAAGATGAGAGTGCTAAAAATGTATCTTTAGTGATATGTTGCAGCTAAGGGGTATGTTTACTAAACCGTCTTAATGTGCGCTCTGCCACGTTATCGCACGATAAGGTACCTTATCGCCCGATGAAGGCGCGTTACCAGGCGATAAGGTACCTTAGCGTGCGATAACGCGTGCAGCGGCGCAAACGAGCGCTGAAGGCGGAGAAAGGCTCGCGGAAGAAGGCTCCCCAGGGGTGGAGAGAAGGGGTCAATGGGCAGAGAGTGGGAGGGGAGAGGCTCCCCGCACACTAACGCTGTGAAATCCGAGGCTCAAAACTAACGCCAGTGAAACCCTCGCGTTAGAGCAGATTTAAAGGGAAAAAAAAACCATTTCCGTCAGCAATGTACAGCAAAACCAGGGAAACCTACAAAACGTGATAAGTGTGATACATGTGCACGGAACAAAAGGGCAAATAAACATTGAAAATGAACAGAAGAAAATGTAAAAAAAACATAACCAAGCTGGGCAATAGTGATATTAATGGGAAACATCAAAAAACACCCCCAAGAAAGCTCCAAAAAAAAGATATGAATTTTGGAAGGGTCTATGCTCCGTCCCCATACAAGGTGAATGAGCCCACAGTGAAACTGCGCTGATCAGGGTTTCCGACTCCATTGGCCAGGTTTCCTATGGCGTGCACATGTTCCACAACAGCAGGGTGGGCATGTCGGAATGGGCAACTGGACAGATGCTGGAAAAGGGGACACAGAGGGCTGCAGGCGGCACATGCTATGGTGCAGCTGGGCCACAATGCGGACTAGGGTGATGCTTAGCTGGCCCAAAGGAATGCTGAAACAGTAGAGCAGCCAGACAGCAACTGCTGACGGCCCAACATGGGCACGAGTGTGCTTCCCACAGTGTCACAGGGGATAATACCCAGCAGGTACCCCCAAGGGAACGGAACATTGGCAGGCGGTGCTGGGGGGAAGCGTGGACACCTATGCAGGCACCCCTACCCCAGAAGCCGCACCATAGGCAGCCGCCTACCGGCACACTGGATGGCCTGAGACTGCGGTCCACCAGCACCACCAGCAGAAGGGCATGTCAGCATGGTGGCAGAGGGATACTGGTGGTGGAGGGGGCAGTGGCAGCTGCCCAGAGCAGACCGTGGCCTAGCCCTGTGTAGATGGGTACCATGCACTGCAACAGACAGGCCCTGTCTGACGAACAGTCATGGTATCACCAGGGAATACACTGACTCTGAGACAACACGGTGGTGCAGTGCACAAAACCAGTCTAAGCAGAAGGTCACAGGTTCAAGTCTCAGCTGTGGTTCCTGTCAACCCAGTCCCCATATTTTACCCACTACTAAAACGTGCTAATTCAGACAGAACCTTTATTGCAGATGATGTAAACATGCCCAAAACACCTACATTTTACCTTACAGAGCACAGACACCATAAACATGCGCATTACCTAGAGCAGAGTCTCCCAAATGCAGTCCTGGAGGGCCAAACACCATCCAGGTTCCATGCTGCCTCTAATAAAGATGCCTGTGCTGCATTTCTATGCGCCGCCCACATGGTATGCAGATGTATCTCATGCATATTCATGAGGGACAGCATGAAAACCGGAACAGTGTTTGGCCCACCAGGACTGGAGTTGGGAACCTCTGCCCTAGAGCAGCGGCCAACAGGGGCAGACACACACAACCCCACACCCACAGGCTCCATTATCCAAAGCCACCTGGAAAGGCAGGATGTTGGGCCCTGCATGCATCTCCCTATACTAACACTTGCATACCTTAGCAATGCCACCCTAAACATGGGAAAACTGTACACAGCTATCAAAAGGTTGCTATTTATATTTAAAAAAAAAAAAAAAAAAGGTTGCTATGATAACTGGCAGATAGCAATTCCAATGTTAAGCACAATTGGCTGATTGAGCTGCATCATAGCAACCTTTCTGATGTCTGTGGAGTGACCCCAAGAGTACTGCGTACCATAGCCATGCCTGCACTGTGCCCAGGACTGGTGTGTTGGCCAGGGCTGCCAAACACCTCTATAGTTGCACAATGCTGGCATAGGTGTGGGGAGTGTGTTTCTGTCTATCCAGTGTGTAGTGGCTGCTAACACCTTCCTCAGCCCACACTGCTAGCACTGTTGCCAGTATTGGCCTGCTAATGTGCATAATGAGGAGCAAGGTACCATGGGAATAGCCTGGATAGGGTGGCCTGGCCTGGATTCATCTGCACAGAGCATAGGGCAATGGCTCAGACATTGTAGTGCCCGGCCACCACCTGCACGGACAGGGTGGCCACAGCATGTCCTGCTGGGAGGTCACTCTCACCCTGACTGAGCAGTGACCACAGCATGGCTAGGTTCCCCCATAGTACTATATAGCATTTTTCTCATGTGATATTTATAGGTTTTCTTTTGGGGCCCAATCACTGACTTATCTGCTTGGTGTGTATGCTGATATCCTAGTTCTGGGTACATGCATCTCCTTCAGGACCATGCACTATGGACTAGCTAGCAGATTGTCTGCAGCTAATATGTGTCTTACTGGAACACCTTGCAGGGTGCAGTGGCTGGAGGCTTGTTGCTGGAAAATGTCAGATAGTGGTAGGGGACAGCTGAGCATTTCTAGGCCTACTGTCTGTCTTCTGTTGCTTTATGGATGTGTACAGCTCTGCATTGCCTGCCCTGTAGGGTGTCTATTCCCCAGCAGGACTGGGGTTGATGGTCCTTTCTACTGCCACCATTACAGGGAGGTAGAATGTGGATCTATTGGTGGGCGATCCCTGAGCCCTAGAGGGTGGGTTGTGTGGTGGTACATAATCCGCCTATGGGTCCAAACACCCCCCTCCCCTACATCATGTAACCATGGCACCAACACAGGATATGCACTATTCTGGGTGCATCATAACCCATAAGGGCTAGACATGACTGAGAAATACAGAAGGATACAGATGCAACCTAGGTGTGTCTGCAGGAACTACCTATCACACACAGTAGCACTGATGGGGACCTGCAGCATGACATATTTCACCCATGAAAGGTGCTGTGGACCTGGTGCTGGGCGCCCCACCTCACCCTCAGGGTGGCACAGTACCCGCACAATGTGATGTTCTGTGGCTACTCTGTGCCAGTACCACACACGGTCAGTTCCCCCTACCAGGCCAAGGTGCTGTGGGGGTGCATAATCCATCTTGTGTCCATCTGTCGACTGCTGATTTGCATGTGCAGTGCATCATGGGTACGGGTGGGTTAACCCTATCCTGGTAACCACAGCAGACAGTTTGTGTGGTGATGTGCAGTCCTTCAGCAGCCAGCCAGGGGTTTGTTAAGAGCTGTAGCCCACTGGTTACTTTACTGCCTATGAAGCCAAAGATCATGGGTTCAAACCCATGGTGGGGTTATTTGATAGGGCTGTCTAAGGCATTGTCTATTTTTAATGTACATTAGTGCTGCCAGCAAAAACACCCTCAGAGTACTGTAACCTTAAGGTGCCTCATAAGGCGCCCCATAAGGCACCTTATAGGGCGCCTTATAAGGTGTCCTATAGGGGACATTATAGGGTGCCTTGGCAGACAGTGCACTTTATAATGTGCCCTATGGAGTGCGTTATGGGGTGCCTTATGCGGCACCTTAGGTTACGCCACCGTGAGGCAGCACTAATTAAAATAAAAGTAAAATGCCTCAAAAAGCACTACTTAAATGTACAGGGTGATGCCTCAGCCAGCCTTATGCATTAGGCACACTGGGGGATCAAACTCATGACCCCTGTACTATCAGTCAGTGAATTAACCATTGTGCTACACCTCTGCTTCTATGTTTGCATGTCTTCACGCCTACTTAAGATTATCGTGCGCTAAGGTGCTTAGCGGCGTTTCACCCGATAATGTCCGCAGCGCGCGTTATCGCGCGATAATCCCATTTTGCTACATTAAGACTGAAACGCCCACTCCTTTTATGGCATCCTGCACACTATCGCCAGGCGCACGTTAAGACGGTTTAGTAAACATACCCCTAAGACTTTTATATGCACTGGGGAATTTTTCCACCAACTCCCTGTAATTGTCTGCCTTGTTGTTTCCGAGAAATCCTGTTGCCACTAACTGGAAGGCTTTCCATGCTGTCCTTTCTTTGCCATGTGGTGCACGGTTAAATGCATCATCTCGAAGAACTTCATGAATCTGAGGACCAACAAAAAAAGAGTAAAGTAGCCCAAATGCCCTCACGTATGGAGCAGACAGTGCTTAAAGATCCCAAATTACCCATGCCTACCAATAGCCAGATTAATATGAATATAATACAGTCTCTAAAATGCTTGTATGCAAATGCTAGAAGTCTAAAAAATAAGATGGGAGAGTTAGAATATATAGCACTAAATGAGAGGTTAGATATGATTGAAATATCAGAAACATGGTGGAAGGAGGACAACCAGTGGGACACTGTGATACCTGGGCATAAACTATATTGTAATGATAGAGCTGACCAAATTGGTGGAGGCATTGCGCTCTATGTTAGAGAGGGCATTGAGTCAGAAAGGATTAAAGTTTTGCAGGAAACAAAATTTGCTGTAGAATCTCTATGGATTGAAATTCCATGTAAAAAGGGGAAGACGATGGCAGTAGGGGTGAACTATCGACCGCCTGGCCAGAATGAACAAATAGATGATGAAATGCTCAAAGAAATCAAGGAAGCTAACAAAAGTTACAGTGCAGTAATAATAATGGGTGATTTCAATTACCCCGGTATCGACTGGTTCAGTGTCACAGCAGGACATGCTAGGGAGATAAAGTTCCTAGATGAAATAAATGACTGCTTTTTGGAGCAGCTGGTTTATGAACCGACCAGAGGGGAAGCCATATTAGACCCAGTCCTTAGTGGAACACCAGATCTAGTGCAAGAGATAAGGGTGTTGGGGTCACTTGGCAATAGTGATCATAGCATGATCGCATTTGATTTAATTAGTGGAGGAGGGATAATAAGGAAATCCACAGTACTACCTTTTAACTTTCGAAAGGGAGACTATGATAAAATGCGGAAAATAGTTAAGAAAAAACTAAAAGGAGCAGTTGCAAAAGTTAAAGACTTACATCAAGTTTGGGTGTTGTTGAAAAATACTATCTTGGAAGCCCAGACCAGCTTTATTCCACGCTTTAAGAAAATTGGAAGGAAGTCCAAAAAACTGCCAGCATGGTTTAAAGGTAAGGTCAGAGAGGCTGTTGTTGCCAAAAAAGCATCTTTCAGGAAATGGAAAAAAGAGCCAAATGACGAAACCTGGAAACAGCACAACACTGTCAAGTCAAATGCAAGGCATTGATAAGGCAGGCAAATGGAGAATTTAAGAAGAAGCTTGCTGTGGAAGCAAAAACGCAAAATAGAGACTTTTTCAAGTACATTCGTAGCAAAAAACCTGAGTCAGTTGGTCCATTAGATGATAGAGGGGTTAAAGGGGCACTAAGAGGTGACAAGGCGATAGCGGAGAGACTGAATGAATTCTTTGCTTCAGTCTTTACTGAGGAAGATGTAGGGATGTTACCCATGACTGAAGTGGTATTTAAAGGTGCAGAAGAATTGAAGGAAATATCGATACATTGGGAAGATGTATTACAACTATTAGATAAACTGAAGAGTAGAAAATAACCTGGGCCGGATGATATACATCCAAGGATGTTGAAAGAACTGAAATATGAGATTGCAGACCTGCTGTTAGTAATCTATGAACTTTCATTAAAATCATCTGTAATACATGAAGATTGGAGGATCGCCAGTGTAATGCCAATTTTTAAAAAGGGTTCCAGGGTGATCCGGGAAACTACAGATCGGTGAACCTGACATCAGTACTGGGAAAAATGGTAGAAACCATCATAAAGAACAAAATTACTCAGCATATAGATAGTCATGGCCTAATGGGAGACAGCCAACATGGCTTTAGACAAGAAAGATCTTGTCTTACTAATCTGTTTTGAAGATGTGAATAAACACGTGGACAAAGGTGAGTCAGTTGCTATAGTGTATCTGGACGTTCAGAAAGCCTTTGACAAGGTCCCTCATCAGAGACTTTTGGCAAAACTAAAGAGTCATGGGATAGGAGGCAGTGTACTATTGTGGATCAGGAACTGGTTAAAAGATAGAAAGCAGAGGGTAGGGCTAAATGGCCAGTTTTCCTAATGGAGAAAGGTGAATAGTGGTGTACCCCAGGGATCTGTGCTGGGTCCGCTGCTTTTTGACATATTCATAAATGACCTGGAAAAGGGAATAACGAGTGAGGTTATCAAATTTGCAGACGACACAAAACTATTTAAAGTTGTTAAAAGCCAAGAGGATTGTGGAAAATTGCAAGAGGATCTTGATAAATTGGAAGACTGGGCATCAAAATGGCAGATGAAATTTAATGTGGACAAGTGCAAAGTTATACACCTAGGGAAGAACAACCCAAACTATGGTTACACGATGGAAGGTTCCACATTAGGAACCACCACCCAGGAAAAAGATTTAGGCATCATTGTGGATAACATGTTAAACCCTCAGCCCATTGTGCAGTGGCAGCCAAGAGAGCAAATAGAATGCTAGGTATCATATTTATTTTATTTATTTATTTATTTATAGTCTCTTCTATACCGCGCTATTAAGCATCAGTGTGGTTTACAATGAACAATAATTTACACATTTCCGATGGTACTTTGTGTTTACAGTTGAACAGGTAAGGAAAGTAATGGAAAATAAAACAAAAGATATTATAATGCCTCTATATCGCTCCATGGTGAGACCGCACCTTGAATATTGTGTGCAATTCTGGTCGCCGTATCTTTAAAAGGATATAGCGTTATTAGAAAAGGTTCAGAGAAGTGCCACCAAAATGGTAAAGGGGATGGAAGGATACTCCTATGAAGAAAGGCTAAAAAGGTTAGTGCTCTTTAACCTGGAAAAGAGACGGCTAAGGGGAGATATGATAGAAGTTTATAAATTAATGAACGGAGTGGAACGGGTAAACGTAGATAGATTGTTTACATTATTAGAATATAGAAAGACTAGGGGACATGCAGTGAAGCTACAGGGTAAACTATTTAAGACTAATAAAAGAAAATATTTTTTCACTCAACGTGTAATCCAACTCTGGAATTTGTTACCGGAGGATATAGTAAAGGCTGTTAGTGTAGCTGGGTTTAAAAAAGGTTTGCATAAGTTTCTGGAGGAAAGGTCCATAAACCATTATTAAGAAGGGACCCAGGATATCAATGCTTGACCCAGTACAAGCATTGTGGAACCTGTGTCTTTTGGGGAAACTGCTAGGTGCGTATGACCTAGATTGGCCACTGTTGGAAACAGGATACTGGGCTTGATGGACCTTGGTCTGACCCAGTATGGCATATCTTATGTTCTTATGACACCTTCCTTTATCTTAGCTTCACTTTGTCTTGGAAATTTCCCACTGAGATACTTGAAAGCTGATTTTCTTTTGTTCATGGCCTTGACAACGTTTTTCATTAGACCCAGCTTAATGTGTAAGAGTGGTAACAAAATCTTACTTGATTCAACAAATGGTGGATGCTGCATACTTTTCTTTCCAAGTTCCAGTGACTGTTGGAGTGGCCAGTCTCTCTTGATGTAACAGGAATCTTTTGCATGACTATCCCATTCACAGAGAAAACAGCAGTACTTTGTGTTTCCAGTCTGCAGACCAAGCCACAGAGCAACAACTTTCATATCACCACAAAGCTGCCACTGATGTTGGTCATAGTTAATGCCTCTCAACAACTGTTTTGTATTGTCATAGGTTTCTTTCATATGGACTATGTGACCAACTGAAATCAATGGCAAAATATTGCCATTATGCAATAAAACAACTTTAAGACTCATCTTCGAGGAATCAATGAACATTTTTCACTCATCTGGATGATGAATGATGTTGAGAGCTTCTGTCAGACCATCTATGTTGTTGCAGACTACAAGATCACCTTCCATGAAGAAGAATGTAACAAGATTCTTTTGACATTCATGGAACATGGAAACCCTAACATCACCTGACAGAAGATTCCACTGTTACATTCTGGAGCCCAACAGTTCTGCCTTACTCTTAAATAATTCCAAATCACTAACAAAGTCATTCAGCTCATCTTGTGTTATGAGGTATGGTTCAGAGGAGGATGGAAGAAAATCTGGGTCATGTGATATTGATTGTTCGGGACTGGAAGTTTCATCCCCTTTCTTTTCCTCAGCTGACTAAAGTGAGAATGATTCTGGAGAATCAGGAACCAGCAGTCCTTCTCCATGAGCATATAGCTGATGGAATGTTTGGATACTGCACAGTCCACTTTTTCTTCTTTGACAAACCTTTCCCAACAGAATGCAGAAGTAACAATTGCTGATATGATCTGTCGGCACTCTCCAAATCATTGGCACTGCAAAAGGTATGGATTTCCTTTTTCTATTTAACCACCAGTAAAGATTTGTCGCACAAATGTTGCAGCATATCTGTGGGGTCCAGCTCTTGTCCTGATTTCCAATTTTGCAACCAAAGTAAAGGTGGTAGGCTTTCTTAAAGTGGTTATACTGCATTTTTGTGATGCAAAAGTTGCTGCATAATAAACGTAGCAGAAGTGATCTGCATTGTTCAAACAATTACAAGGTATCACTCAATTTGACTAAACGAAAAAAAAAATCAAACACTGAGAAGATTGGTCTACAGCCAAAATACTACTGACATGTCATGTTCATTAAAAAAAAATGTTGTGCAATTTGTTCTATAGAATGATGTAATTAAGCTGTTATGATTTAATCTTCTATGATTTCTAGGAAAAACATGATGCAATTCATATTATGTATGATGCAATACCACCTTCAAATTGCATCATTCATTGATTGTTTTGCCTGAAAAGCAAGTACTGTTCAAACAAAATATAGATATATCACAAATCCAATTGAAGATGTGCATGTATTTTAGTAATTTATGGCTTAAATTGAGATCCTTTTCTATTATATATCGCATATCCTTAGCAATTCTGAAATCGAGGTCGTATGTACTGTCCCACTAGTGTAAATTGCAAATTAGAGCCAATAAACAATTTTAAGCATTGTTTTTGTTCTCAGTGACCCAGGTTTAATAAAGTGTGACCAAATTTATTTTGGAAGCATTTTGGCTGTAGAACGGTGTGATTTACATACTCCCGAAGATACACAAGTCTCTTGTTAAGCCACCCGGGTGCCCCATCATTTCAGCCATTGGGTCTCTTTTTGAGCCCATCTCACAGTTTTTTGATATTTTCCTTAGGCCCTTTGTTGTCTCTATCCTCTCATATACTAGGGACTCTGCCCATATTATGCAAATTTTAGTGTTTTGAGGGGTACCATGAGGATTTGACTCTGGTTACTTTGGACATTACAGGCCCGATATATGAAACGCATTTACACAGTTTACAGCCCAGTAAACCGTGTAAATGCCTAAGATGGGGATATTCAATGACACCTTTCCATTTACTGCCATTGAATATCCCCATCTAAGTCCCCTACGCACCCCGATGCTATCCAGTTAACATCAAGGCATGTTGGGGCATTCCAGGGCAGAGCGGAGGAGGAGAATGGCGCTAACTGGGCGACAGCAATATTGGGGGCTGCCCAGTTAGCAATCTGCGCCTTAAAGATAGGTGAGGAAAACCCTTGCCTATCTTAAAGGAGCAGGAACTAACTGGGCAGCATCCAGTATCACTGCTGCCTGGTTAGCTTTGGCAGCCTCCGGCTTTGGTGGCGATCACCAAATACTCAATGCCGTCGCACTGAATATCCAATTTAGAGGTCGACGGGGAGGAATCTGCACCCTTCAGTGTATAGCCCTTTGAAGATCCAGGCAGCTGAATATCGGGCCCTACCTCTTTATATACTAATATCCCTCAGAGAGAAGCTATACAGATAGTGGAACAGGCTCTTCTTGAATGCATAAATAATAGAAGGATTCCCATGGGCTATTTCATGCAACTGGCAGAGCTTCTGTTTTCATGGCCTGTTTTATAAACAGACTAAAAGTGTGGGCATGGAGTCTGATATGGCCCCGACATAGCTAATTTGTATGTGGCTCATTTTGAGGCAGAATTTTTGAACAACCATCCTTTTAAAGAATATGTTAAATTATGGCAACGGTGCATTGATGATGTGCTACTCATCTGGGATGGAGATCATGATACATTGGACCCTTTCCTGACCTGGTTCAACTCTTTGGACGTTAATTTACAGTTCTGAGCACATTCTAGTAAGGAAAAGTTCTCCTATCTGGATATTTTGATCAGGAAGGCCACAGATGGTTTTAGCACAGATTTATATTGGAAACCAACTGATCACAACCAACTTTTGCAACAGCTCACTCAAAAACAACCTTCCTGTCAGCCAACTTTTACATATAAAACTTATCTGCTCATAGCCTCAAGATTTTGAGAAAAAAGCACAGGATCTATGTAAGAGATTTAGAGATAGAGATATCCCCATAACTGTATCCGGAAGGCATACCATAGAGCCACTGGAGAGGCAGGATGTTGGGCCCTGCATGCATCTCCCAATACTAGCACTTGCATACCTTAGCAATGCCACCCTAAACCTGGGAATACGGTACACAGCTATCAAAAGGTTGCTATGATCAATGGCAGATAGCAATTCCTAAGTTAAGCTCAATTCGCTGATTGAGCTGCATCATAGTAACCTTTCTGATGTCTGTGGAGTGTGCCTCAGGTCTTGAGTCTGACAGAGTGACCCCAACAGTATTGCGTACCATAGCCATGCCTGCACTGTGCCCAGGACTGGTGTGGTGGCCTGGGCTGCCAAACACCTCTATAGTTGCACACTGCTGGCATAGGTGTGGGGAAGTGTGTGTCTGTCTATCCAGTGTGAGGTGGCTGCCAACGACCTCCACAGCCCACACTGCTAGCACTGTTGCCAGTATTGGCCTGCCAATGTGCATAATGAGGAGCATGGTACCATGAGAATAGCCTGGATAGGGTGGCCTGGCCTGGATGCATCTGCACAGGGCATAGGGCAATGGCTCGGACATTGTAGTGCCCGGCCACCACCTGCACGGACAGGGTGGCCACAGCATGTCCTGCTGGGAGGTCACTCTCACCCTGACTGAGCAGTGACCATGGCATGGCTAGGTTCCCCCATAGTGCTATATAGTATTTCTCTCATGTGATATTTATGGGTTTTCTTTTGGGGCCCAATCACTGACTTATCTGCTTGGTGTGTATGCTGACATCCCCGTTCTAGGTACATGCATCTCCTCCAGGACCATGCACTATGGACTAGCTGTCAGACTGTCTGCAGCTAGTATGTGTCTTGCTAGAACACCTTGCAGGGTGCAGCGGCTGGAGGCTTGCTGCTGGAGAATGTCAGATAATGGTGGGGGGCAGCTGAGCATTTCCAGGCCTACTATCTATCTGCAATTGCAGTATGGATGTGTACCGCTCTGTCTGTTCCCCAGCAGGACTGGGGTTGATGGTCCCCTCTACTGCTACCATTGCAGGGAGGTAGAATGTGGATCTATTGGTGGGTAATCCTGTTTCCCACCTTGAGCCCCAGAGGGTGGGTTGTGTGGTGGTACATAATCTGCCTATGGGTCCAAACACCACCTCCCTCTCCCCCCCTCTCCCTCCCTCCCTCTCCCTCTCCCTCTCCCCCCCCTCCCCTCCCTCTCCCTCTCCCCCTCCCTCTCCCCCCCCTCCCTCTCCCTCTCCCCCCCTCCCTCTCCCTCTCCCCTCCCCCCCTCCCTCTCCCCTCCCCTCCCCCCCTCCCCCCCCCCTCCCTCCCCCCCTCCCCCCCTCCCCCCCCTCCTCCCCCCCCCTCCCCCCCTCCTCCCCCCCCCCCCCTCCTCCTCCCCCCTCCCCCCTCCCCCTCCCCCCTCCCCTCCTCCCCCCTCCCCCCCCCCTCCCCCCCCCCTCCCCCCTCCTCCCCCCCTCCTCCCCCCAACCCCCCTCCTCCCCCCTCCTCCCCCCCCCCCCCTCCTCCCCCCTCTCTCCCCCCCCTCCTCCCCCCCCTCTCCTCCCCCCCCCTCTCCCCCTCCTCCCCCCCCTCTCCCCCTCCTCCTCCCCCCCCCTCTCCTCCCCCCCCTCCCCTGATCTCTCCCCTCTAAACTCCTGCCTCACAGCCATTGCTGACTGGCTCACCACTCACTGTCTCCATCTTAACCTCACAAAAACTCTTGCCATCTGGTTTTCTCATGGTGATACGTTCCCTCAGGTTTCCCCTTCCTTTTCTGGTTCACCCGTCCCCCTAGTCTCTTCTTTTCGCTACCTGGGCGTCTTCTTTGATTCCAATCTATCCTTTTGAGATCACATTGCTCACGTCTCTAAAACTTCATTTTTCTCCGTCAGATTCGCGCTATCAGGCCCTTCCTTACCGCGCAGGCACTTACTACCCTCCTCCTATCCCTGGTTATGTCCTGTATCGACTTTTGTAACTCGGCTCTAGCTGGTCTCCCTACCACGCAACTTCACCGCCTCCAAAACACTGCCGCCCGACTCATCTTTCACTCTTCTTCACGTGATCACGTTACACCTCTAATTATCCATCTTCACTGGCTTCCCATCAAATTCCGCATCCACTTCAAAATCCTGGTACTTCACCGCGTCCTTTACACCCACTCCCCCCAGTATCTGGCTGATCTCGTTCATTTCCATACCCCAGCCCGCTCCTTACGATCTCTCCATCTCAATTGCCTACGTCTCCCTTCACCTGCCTGTGCTCGCCTCCAGTCTACTCGTTCCTCTGCTTTCTTCTTCATTGGCCCCGCCCTCTGGAACTCCCTACCCTCTTACATCCGGCTTGAGCAAGGGCATACCACCTTCAGGAACAGTCTCAAAACCCATCTCTTTGCCCTTGCCTTTAACCTCCCTGATCGCTATGTGTAACCTTACCTTTTCTCTCCCCCTTCTCTCTCTCCCCTCCTTACTGTCTCGTCGTATGAGTCTGCTAGGTTTGCTTTCCTATCCAATATTGTTATTTCCTTTCCTCTCCTCTACCTTATGGTTTTTTTATTCAAGCTATGTAAACCGCTTTGATGTCTATTCGTTTAGCGGTATATAAAGTCAATAAACATAAACATATCTGAATTCAAGAAAGCATGGAATGATAGTAGTTGGTATGGAAGGACAGATTGGATAGGCTGAATGGTCTTTTTCTGCTGTCATATTTCTGTTTCTTTTTTCCTCAACTCAACATGTAGTCTGGGCCCACAGCGGAGCATTATGGGATTTGTAGTCCGAGTCCTGTATCTTTGCAATAGTGGTGCAAATGGCAACTGCTCCTCTTATAATGAAACACAGAGTTGGCAAATTACCCAGTTGCACAAAGGAGATGTATTCCCAATTCCAGTTTGAAATGTGCATTGCAAAGCAGTGTAGTATTTGTAGCCCTGATTTCATCCATTGGAATCAGTGCTGCAGGCCCCATAATGCATCAGGATGAGCTTTTCAGAAATTTGGGACAGGCTTAAAATCGCACTCCTGGAACTGGATAACTTGACAAATCTGGAAACATGTAGTGTTGTTTTTTCTGACTATGGCAAGGGGATAATGTCACAACGTGGCGGGCATCTGGCTTAATGGTAGAAAGGCCTCTAGACTGTGTGTCAGCTAGGTTCATTTAAGGAATATTTGCAGTTATGCATTAGTTCCAAGTCATCAGGGACAGCCTGAGCCATTCCGGAGCATGAGTGCAGCTCACCTGCAGCCTTACCCCCAATCTCAGCACTCTTCTTTTGATTTAAAAAAAACAAACAAACATACTTCAGCCTGCAATCAGCAGCATCAGTGGCCACCGGAACACACGGGATTTAAAGAAAAACACCCCAGCCACCATCGGCAGCAACCAATCCCCATTGGGACAGCAGGTACTTTTCTTATTTAAAAATTTATAAATTTATTAACTGATTATAATTGGTTTAGATGTTCTGTGTCCTTAAAAATAACTTCATTTTGTACTTGTCTATTGACATAGAGCAACTTTGACATCTTGTGGCCACTCTAGAGATTACAAATCAATATTTTTGTTGATTTAAAAAAATTTTCGTCTTTCGGGTATGTTTACTAAAGAACATTAAGGGCGCACAGGTTAGCCAGCGGTAATGGCAGTAGTAAAGGCCAGGGCGGGGAATAGGCATTCCAGTGGTAAGGGCACTTGGTTCCACTTATTGGGCGCTAACAGGATACCAGGTGTGCACCTTAACGCTTGAAAACGGCATGCACCTTAACACAGGATAAGGGAGCCCTTGTGAAACTCACATTTTAGGTGATGGATAGAAGGAAAGATAAGAGCTGATTGACATGTCAGATCCATATGTATCTTACATGTCAGTCAGTAAGTGGGGTGAACATGTGAGAGGCATCTGTACAATATCAGGGGTGCCTACGTAATCTGCTGTAATGTCAGTGGGTTGCATAGGATTTGGAAGAAATGTCCCCCGGTGTAGCCAGAATTGCCATGATGTGGACAGCAAAAGGATGACTAAGCAGATCATGCACAGGAGAGGTGTGAATGATATATCCAAATGATTAAAATGTTCCTGCGTGGGCCATGGTGCAGCAGCTACCAGGAGAATACATGACTACATAAAGGGCATATGCTGATGGATATGCTGAAGGATAGATGGTTTTGCTGCCCAATGTACCTGATGTGTCTACAGAAATGCAGTTGCAGTGTGTGTGAAAAAGTTGTAGCTGTGCCACAGGGAAGCCCCAGTACTAGCTATTTGTGCATAACAACATAAGATACGTATACCATATTGGGTCAGATCAAGCCCAGTATCCTGTTTCCAACAGTGGCCAATCTAGGTCATAAGTACCTAACAGTTTCCCCAAAAGACACAGGTTCCACAATGCTTGTATTGGGTCAAGCAATGATTTCCTGTGTCCCTTTTAATAATGGTTTATGAACCTTTCCTCCAGGAACTTGTCCAAACCTTTTTTAAACCCAGCTACACTAACAGCTTTTTACTACATCCTCTGGTAACAAATTCCAGAGTTTGATTACACGTTGAGTGAAAAAATATTTTCTCTTATTAGTCTTAAATAGTTTACCCTGTAGCTTCATTACATGTCCCCTAGTCTTTCTATATTCTGATGTTGTAAACAATCGATCTACGTTTACCCGTTCCACTCCATTCATTAATTTATAGACCTCTATCATATCTCCACTCAGCCGTCTCTTTTCCAGGTTAAAGAGCCCTAACCTTTTTAGTCTCTCTTTATAGGGGCTCCTTCCATCCATGACAGCTATCTCAGCTTTCAAACCACCATACTATCCCCTTGACACATGTGCATATAGCAACTAGACAAGTGTCTCTAATACTGGCCATATGGGGCAAGTAAGGACATGTGATGATCCTTGCAGGTGGCCATCCCAGTAGTGGGATGTGCTTGCATGTACTGCATATATGTGATGGAGCCAAAGATGTTCAGTTACAGTTATGATGGAATATTCCATTCATGTACAACTCAAGTGTCACACATCTGCAGGGTGAACATATGGACTACAGCAGAGCCAAGAATGTCATGCTGGCAGATGGCCATGATTGCAATGTGCATGTTTGCAGACCTAATGTGCTATCAGAACACATAAAAAAGTATAAGAATGTTTGTCCTCCAGTCAATGCAGACCCCAGACTGTTACTGGCAGTATAATGAAGTGAGTTACTCACAGCCACAAAGAGAATTCAATCCTGATCTGTGGTTTACTGAGCCAGTGCTCTAACCATTAGACTACACCTCCCCACCTTTCTGCACAGCAATAGCTAGAACTAAAGAGACTGCAGGTCCCTGCCTGCAATGGCCGAAATCCAGGACATGAAACAATGTGGCTGGCACATGCTGAGACAGTGGTACACCACACCTAGGTCCTGCCTATAGTGGCGCCCATGCAGTACTTAAAGCACTGGACATGCAGTACCGTAGCTGCATAACAGACACACAGCTGCAGAATACATCTCTTGTCCAAAAGCCAAGCCACATGTGAGGACAAGATGCCTGTCCTTCCACTGTACCTCCAACACCAAACAACAGTCTCATGCAGTGATCTGCTGTGCCGCAGTGTGGCACTAACCCCTGAGGCAGCACATGTGCAGGGTGTGCAGTCCATAATGATCTGCTGTACACTGCGAGATAGGTATACCTGCACATATACCGAACGCAAACAACATTCATGACCCATGTGGTCCATCGCAGACCATCCTGCCCTCCCTGGGGGGCCATGCATATGTCCCCCACCATCATAGATGACGAGCGGGTATTGGGCAGTGCATCTGTGATCACAGTCTCTACAATTGGTGCACTGGATGCTGATATAGGTTAGCCCCTCCATTACCTATGATGCACCGCACAATCTGAGCAGCTTTATGCAACTGATGATCATATGGAGAATATGCAGGGTCATTGTGTGCTTCCTGCACATAACAGCAGCAAAATGTGCAAATGACCTGTTTCAGTACTCACCCTACATGTGAGGGAGGGTACACATCACCTGGTCCGCAGAGCAAGCACAGCAGTAGATAGTCTGTTTAGGTTCTTGAGCAGATCTTTATTACTTACGTTGTGCTACAGATACAGTCTGCAGTATGTGATAAGAACATAACATAACATAAGAACATAAGATATGCCATACTGGGTCAGACCAAGGTCCATCAAGCCCAGTATTCTGTTTCCAACAGTGGCCAATCTAGGTCATACGTACCTAGCAGTTTCCCCAAGGGACACAGGTTCCACAATGCTTGTATTGGTTCAAGCATTGATATCCTGGGTCCCTTCTTAATAATGGTTTATGGACCTTTCCTCCAGGCACTTGTCCAAACCTTTTTTAAACCCAGCTACACTAACAGCCTTTACTACATCCTCCGGTAACAAATTCCAGAGTTTGATTACACGTTGAGTGAAAAAATATTTTCTTTTATTAGTCTTAAATAGTTTACCCTGCAGCTTCATTGCATGTCCCCTAGTCTTTCTATATTCTGATAAGGTAAACAATCGATCTACGTTTACCCGTTCCACTCCGTTCATTAATTTATAGACTTCTATCATATCTCCCCTCAGCCATCTCTTTTCCAGGTTAAAGAGCCCCAACCTTTTTAGCCTTTCTTCATAGGAGTAGCCTTCAATCCCATTTTACCATTTTGGTGGCTCTTCTCTGAACCTTTTCTAAAATCGCTATATCCTTTTTAAGATACGGCGACCAGAATTGCACACAATATTCAAGGTGCGGTCTCACCATGGAACGATATAGAGGCATTATAATATCTTTTGTTTTATTTTCCATTCCTTTCCTTATCATACCTAGCATTCTATTTGCTCTCTTGGCCGCCGCTGCACACTGGGCCGAGGGTTTTAACATGGTATCCACAATGACGCCTAAATCTTTTTCCTGGGTGGTGGTTCCTAATGTGGAACCTTGCATCGTGTAACCATAGTTTGGGTTGTTCTTCCCTAGGTGCATAACCTTGCACTTCTCCACATTAAATTTCATCTGCCATTTTGATGCCCAGTCTTCCAATTTATCAAGATCCTCTTGCAATTTTCCACAATCCTCCTGGGTTTTAACAACTTTAAATAGTTTTGTGTCATCTGCAAATTTGATAACCTCACTCGTTATTCCACTTTCCAGGTCATTTATGAATATGTCAAAAAGCAGCGGACCCAGCACAGATCCCTGGGGTACACCACTATTCACCTTTCTCCATTGGGAAAATTGGCCATTTAGCCCTACCCTCTGCTTTCTATCTTTTAACCAGTTCCTGATCCACAATAGTACACTGCCTCCTATCCCATGACTCTTTAGTTTTGCCAAAAGTCTCTCATGAGGGACCTTGTCAAATGCTTTCTGAAAGTCCAGATACACAATATCAACCGACTCACCTTTGTCCACCTGTTTATTCACTCCTTCAAAAAAACATAACAGATTAGTAAGACAAGATCTTCCTTGTCTAAAGCCATGTTGGCTGTCTCCCATTAGGTCGTGACTATCTACATGATGAGTAATTTTATTCTTTATGATGGTTTCTACCATTTTTCCCGGTACTGATGTCAGGCTCACTGTTCTGTAGTTTCCCGGATCACCCCTCGAAGCCTTTTTAAAAATTGGTGTTACATTGGCGATCCTCCAATCCTCAGGTATTAGAGATGATTTTAATGATAGTTCACAGATTACTGATAGCAGGTCTGCAATCTCAAATTTCAGTTCTTTCAACACCCTTGGATGTATACCATCCGGCCCAGGTGATTTGCTACTCTTCAGTTTATCTAATAGTTGTAAGACATCTTCCCGATGTATCGATATTTCCTTCAATTCTTCCACACCTTTAAATACCACTTCAGTCATGGGTAACATCCCTACATCTTCCTCAGTAAAGACCGAAGCAAAGAATTCATTCAGTCTCTCTGCTATCGCCTTGTCGCCTCTTAGTGCTCCTTTAACCCCTTTATCATCTAATGGACCAACTGACTCTCTCACAGGTTTTTTGCTACGAATGTACTTGAAAAGGTCTTTATTTCGCGTTTTTGCTTCCGCAGCAAGCTTCTTCTCAAATTCTCTCTTTGCCTGCCTTATCAATGCCTTGCATTTGACTTGCCAGTGCTTGTGCTGTTTCCAGGTTTCATTGTTTGGCTCTTTTTTCCATTTCCTGAAAGATGCTTTTTTGGCAACAACAGCCTCTCTGACCTCACCTTTAAACCATGCTGGCAGTTTTTTGGACTTCCTTCCACTTTTCTTAAAGCGTGGAATACAGCTGGTCTGGGCTTCCAAGATAGTATTTTTCAACAACACCCAAGCTTGATGTACGTCTTTAACCTTTGCAACTGCTCCTTTTAGTTTTTTCTTGACTGTTTTCCTCATTTTATCATAGTCTCCCTTTCGAAAGTTAAAGGGTAGTACTGTGGATTTCCTTACTATCCCTCCTCCACTAATTAAATCAAAGGTGATCATGCTGTGATCACTATTGCCAAGTGGCCCCAACACCCTTATCTCTTGCACTACATCTGGTGTTCCACTAAGGACTAGGTCTAATATTGCTTCCCCTCTGGTCGGTTCATGAACCAGCTGCTCCAAGAAGCAGTCATTTATTTCATCTAGGAACTTTATCTCCCTAGCATGTCCTGTTGTGACACTGACCCAGTCGATGCCGGGGTAATTGAAATCACCCATTATTATTACTGCACTGTAACTTTTGCTAGCTTCCTTGATTTCTTTGAGCATTTCATCATCCATTTGTTCATTCTGGCCAGGCGGACGATAGTACACCCCCACTGCCATCGCCTTCCCCTTTTTACATGGAATTTCAATCCATAGAGATTCTACAGCAAATTTTGTTTCTTGCAAAACTTTAATCCTTTCTGACTCAATGCCCTCTCTAACATAGAGCGCAACCCCTCCACCAATTTGATCAGCTTTATCAATACGATATAGTTTGTACCCAGGTATCACAGTGTCCCACTGGTTGTCCTCCTTCCACCATGTCTCTGATATTCCAATCATATCTAACCTCTCGTTTAGTGCTATATATTCTAACTCTCCCATCTTGTTTTGTAGACTTCTAGCATTTGCATACAAGCATTTTAGAGACTGTATTTTATTCATATTAATTTGGCTATTGGTAGACATGGGTAATTTGGGATCTTTAAGCTCTGTCTGCTCCATACTTGAGGGCATTTGGGCTACTTTACTCTTTTTTGGAACCTCTCTGCTTTTTGTAGTATCCTTCAAGGATACATTCTTCCGAACCATGCGCTCCTGGGCGACTGTCGGCTTTCCCCTATTATCTAGTTTAAAAGCTGCTCTATCTCCTTTTTAAAGGTTAATGCCAGCAGCCTGGTTCCATCCCGGTTAAGGTGAAGCCCATCCCTTCGTAAGAGCCCCTCCTTTCCCCAGAATGTTCCCCAGTTCCTAACAAATCCGAACCCCTCATCTCTGCACCATTGTCTCATCCACGCATTGAGACTCCGGAGCTCTGCCTGTCACTTGGTATTCTGTACTATTATAGCTACCTTAGTAGCCTGTTTAACTGAGCTTTGTGTCCCTCTCCTGTTGGCCAGGGATTCTCCTATAACATCTCATGGCAATCCCTAAGGTAGCAGCAGCTGTTTCCAAGGAACTCGGATACAGAATGTGTCATCTAGGCAGGAACATGGTGGTTAGTGACACCAAGCCAATGGGCCTGCCAAAACCATAGTTATGAGCCCAACAACATCTGTCAGCCTCACTTTCTGGGAATTCCAGTCAAGTAAATCAATCACAGGCAGTCTTTATGTATTGGGCAACTCCAGGTTATGTCAGCCACTCACAAACCATCTGTGCCCGGTCTGCTAGCCACCATGAACACATTGGCTTTATACAAACAGCATGTACACCCAGAAGCCTGACAATTGGCTGAACTGCCATAAAAAAAACAGCACCCCTATCACTACAATTTAACCCTATATAGCTCCATGTGGATACATAGTCGTGACATGGTCACAGCTCAGTCAGAATGAGAGTGACCTCTCAGTATGAACAGATATGTATACCCAGGCCATGCCTGTGGCAGACCCACGCTCAGATGGCTCAGCCATTGACCTTACCTTTGACTCATATACATCCTGTGCAAACCGCTCTGTTCTAGGCAATACCCACAATCCTTTGCTTCTCATTATGTACCCTTTTGATTTGAACTTGGGAACAGCTTGTGCAATGTGAGCACAGTGGAAAGTTGGCCTAAGACAGGCTGCAAGTGTGTGCTGGCCCAGAGTGGCCTATGACCAAACAAAGCAACAAAAGTATCTGTAGAATACGAGAGAACAAAAGAGCAGATACCAAGACTGGCAGTAATTTCAGGTTTGAGAAACCCCTTTTATTGTCCCCTACGTGTTTTGGCCTTCCGGCCTTCTTCAGGGGGATATGTATTGAGGGAGAAAACCTCGAGAAAACACAATCAAAATTAAAACAAAAAGTTAAAAATGAATAAGTAAATGAATAAAACCAAATAATTAATAAAATCAATAAGTATAAAATCATATACAGAAAAGTTATAGCTAAAGCAGCCACTAACATAATAGAACTAAGGGGTATGTTTACTAAACCGTCTTAATGTTACCGGCGCTAGTTGCAGCGTTAATGTGAAGAATGCCATGTAAGGTAGTGGGCATTCCGACGGCAAGGTAGCAAGAATCTGTATCGCGCGATAGAGGGCACCATGGCTCATTAACGCGCGGTAACCTTACGTCCATGCCAGCGCTGTGTTAGAAGCTATAGAGATGTAGCCCACTGGTTATGACAATGACTGTGGAGGCAGAAGTCATGAGTTCAATCCCATAGTGGTGTTATATAATAAGGATGTCTGAGAGATTTCCTTTTAATTTGAATCAGTGCTGCCAGCAAAAACACCCAGTCATAGTGCTGTAACCTAAGGTGCCTATAAGGCGCCCCATAGGGCACATTATAAAGTGCCCTGTCCACCAAGGCACCTTATAATGTGCCCTATAGGGTGCCCTATGAGGCACCTTAAGGTTACGGCACTGTGAGGGTGGTTTTGCTGGCAGCACTGATGTAAATTAAAAGGAAACCCCTCAGAGAGCCCAAATAAAGAACAACACTGTGGGATTGAACCCATGACTTCTGCCTCCACAGTCATTGTAGTAACCAGTGGGCTACAGCTCTACAGTTTCTAACATGGTGCTGGCTGGCTACAGAAAGACTGCAGGTCACTGCACAAACTGCTGTGGTTACCAGGATAAGGTATACTCACCCGTACCCATGATACACTGCACATGCAGAACAGCAGTCTACATCTGATCTCAAGATGGGGTATGCGCCTCCACAGCACCTCGGCCTGGTAGGGGGAACCGACCATGTGTGTTACTGGCACAGAGTAGCTACAGACGGTAACATTGTGTTGTTCCTGTGCTCACCCTGAGGGTGAGGTGGGGCACCCAGCACCAGGTCCACAGCACCTGGTTTGGCTGAGATAGGCTGTGCTGCAGGTCCCCATCAGTGCCTGTGTGTGACAGGTAGTCCTTGCAGACACACCTATAATATACCTGTGTCCATCTGTATTTTCCAGTCACGTCTAGCCCTTGTGGACTATGATGCACCCAGAATAGTGCATAATCTGTGTGGTTGCCATGGTCGCATGCTATAGGAGAAGGGTGTTGTGTGGACCCAAAAGCGGATTATGTAGTACCACCCAACCTGCCCTCTCTGGGTCAGGGTGGGGAACAGGATCTCCTACCCACAGATCCACACTCCACATTGGAGGCAGTAGAGGGGACCACCACCCCAGTCCTGCTGGGGAATAGGCACCCTCCCGGGTAGTCAATGCAGATCCATACGTATTTCAAAGGGCACTGGCAGTAGGCCTGGAAAAGCTCAGCTGCTCCCCACCACAATCTGACATTCACCAGCAGAGGGCACAGTCAGTCTCCACTCACTGCACCCTGCAAGGTGTCCTAGCCATACACATGCTAACTGCAGACAGTCTGCTAGCTAGTACATAGTGCATGTTCCTGGAAGAACTGTGTGCCCCCAAAAGTGGCATATAAGCACACACACCAAACAAGTATGTCAGTGATTGAGCCCCAAAAAAGGGAACTCATAGATATCACTTTATCTTTATCTTTATTAAAATTTGATATACCGCTATGGCAATAGCATTAAGCGGTGTACAATTAAAAATTTGATTTGCACCACAATCCAGGAAATGGAACGCCAAAGTTAAAACAGGAAAGAGGGTACAAGAGAAAGAGAGATACATCACACAAGAACATTTAACAATAAATCATAATAAATTACACGCAACTTATATTAACAATTTGTCTCAAATCATACTGCAACAAATCATAGAAGTAATAATAATAACCAACCAGGATACAGAAATATAGACGGACAAACACAAACAACACTCGGGTTGAGCACACAGACAGACCAATTAGGGAGGGACTTCGGAGGGCAGGTCAAAAGCTTTCTGAAAAAGATAAGTTTTGAGTAATAACTTAAACTGAGGGTAGGATGATTCTAGACGCAGTGAGGTGGGTAGCATATTCCAGAGTGATGGACCAAGAAAAAACCAGGCTGAGTGCCGCGTCTGTTCCAGATGGGCTTGTGATGGTGATGGAAGGGACAGACGGTTAGTATGGGTAGAGCGGAGCAATCGATGGGGGACATAACGAGAAATACAGTCAGCCAGATAACGAGGAGTGCAGGTGTGAATGGTCCGGTGCAGGAGAATCAGAAATTTGTAGTGAAAACGGTATTGAAGAGGAAGCCAGTGTAATCGGAGTAAAACTGGGGTAATATGATCAAATTTGCTGGAATGGGTAACAAGACGCGCTGCAGCATTCTGGATGCGTTGGAGCCGCTGAAGACTGTATTTAGGAAGATTGGCCAAGTATACATTACAATAGTCCAGCCGGCTGATGACAAGAGCAATAACAAGAGTAATGAGAGCACTGGGAGGGAGAACAGACCGGATGGCTCTGATTTGCCGTAGAATGGAAAAAGAGCAACGGGAGATCTTTGAGATATGTTCGGAGAAAGTTAGGGAGGAGTCCAGTTTTTTGAGAAAAACCCAATATAGCACTATGGGGGAACCTAGCCATGCCATGGTCACTGCTCAGTCAGGGTAAGAGTGACCTCACAGCATGACATGCTGTGGCCACCCTGTCCGTGCAGGTGGTGGTCGGGCACTACAATTTCCCAGCCATTGCCCTATACCCTGTGCAGATGCATCCTGCCTAGACCGCCGTGTCTGGGCCATACCCACAAGACCTTGCTCCTCATTATGCACATTGGCAGGCTAACAGTGGTAACAGTGCAAGCATTGGAGGCTCAGTAAGGTGTAGGCAGCTACAAAACACTGGATAGACATACACACACTCCCACACCTATTTCAGCATTGTGCAAAGATAGCGGTGGTTGGCAGCTCAGGCCGCCACACCAGTCCTGGGCACAGTGCAGGCATTGCTAAGGTATGCAGGTGCTAGTATTGGTAGCTGCTGCTCCGTGCAGGGCCCAACAGTCTGACTCTCCATGAGGCTTTGGATAGTGGAGCCTGTGAGTGTGGGTGTTTGTGCCCCAGTTAGCCAGTACTCTAGGGCAGTGGTTCCTGGAGGGCCAAACACCATTAAGGTTTTCAGGCTGTCCCTAATAAATATCCATGAGATACATTTGCATTCAATGGGGGCACTGCATAGCAATGCATCTCATGCATATTTATTAGGGACAATATGAACTCCTGAATGGTGTTTGGCCCTCCAGGACTGCAGTTGGGAACCTCTGCTCTAGGGGCTGCACATGTTTATGGTTTATGTATGCTGTAGGGTAAAATATAGGGACATGGTCTGCGGGAGCCACAGCTAAGACTTGAACCTGTGAACTTCTGCCCCTGAACACACTGGCTGTGGGTACTGCATCAAACTGTTGCCACAGGGGCAGGTCATTCCCTGGGGATACCATTACTGTTCATCAGACAGCCCTTGTCTGTTGCACTGCACGCCACCCACCTGAACAGGGCTTGGCCTTGGTGTGCTGTAGGCAGGTGCCACTGCCCCCTCCACCACCAGCACCCCTCCGCCACCATGCTGACATGCCCTTATGCCGGTGGTGCTGGTGGTACACAGTCCCAGGCCATCCAGTGTGCTGGTAGGCAGCTGCCTATGGTGTGGGATCTGGGGTAAGGGTGCCTACATAGACATCCGCGCTTCCACCCGGCACCGCCTGTCCACGAAATTGTCTCTGGAACTGGTAGGCCAAGTCCATAAGCCTTTGGGCCCTGTCTTCTGGCAAGTAAGCTCTTGCCTGAAGGGTGTCCAGTCTGGCCCCTATAAACTCCAGGTTCTGAGAGGGGAGCAAAGTGGACCCTGTGCCCCAGCTGCCCCACTGCATGTCCCACCTTCAGCCCCCTGTACCCCATTTGCAGCCTCACCGTCATGCCCTTTCGTACTTGGGCACTATGCTGTTGCTGCACATGTATCACTACTATCACCTTTCTTGGTTTCCCTGCCTTTGCTGTACATTGCTGACTGAAATGGTTTCTCTCTCCTGCAAATGTGCCTCTAACGCGAGGTTTTCATTGGCGTTAATTTTCAGACCTTCATTTCACAGCGTTAGTGTGCCTGGAGCCTCTCCCCACTCACTCTCCACCCATTGACCCCTTATCTCCACCCTCTGGAGAGACTTACTCCACCCTCTGTGCGCCTTAACGCCGCCGGAGACATTATCGTGTGATAAGTAACGTTATCGCACGGTAATATTATCACGGGATAACATTACTTTTCGCGCGATAATGTCGCCGCTGCGACGTTAGCGCTGTTTAGTAAACACACCCCTAAAAAGTGACAAATAAAATTATAGGTATAACATATATATATATGTATCAATTGTTATATTAAAAATTATAACCAGACATATAAATAGGAGCGAGATGAGGAGGACATATATAAAACATATAAATGATTTGTCATCCATTATCTTTTCAATATTAAATGAAACATATAGATTGGAGTAAAATGAGGAAAACATATAGAAAACATACAGATTTCTCCAGGAACAAGCAGGAAGTCAGTCCTCACATATGGGTGACATCGGTGTCGATGGAGCCCTCGTGCGGAGCATTTCCCCAGCTTTCAAAGAAAACCTTTGGGAATGCAGCGCACATGAGCAGTCCGCTTCCCACCCAAGGGTGCCATCTTGCTCAGTCTTTCTTTTTCCGCAGAGCCCAACAGACGTAGTTCATGTCACCCGGTAAAAAGTTGATTTTTCTGCGATTTTTAATGTTTTCTTGTCCGGTTTGACGCCAGTTTCCCATCCTGCCTCGGCTCGGTACACCGGTATCGAGTCCGGAGTTTATTTTACGTTTTTGTCCTTTGTGACTAGCGTTCGCGCTCTTTTTTCTGTTTTAACTGGCAGCCCTGTCTTTTAACCTTGCAGGGGCCCTTTTTCCCCCGATGGCTGCCAGCGGGTTAAAAAAGTGTGATCGGTGTAAAAAACATGTCTCTCACCGACACACACGACTGCTGCCTCTGATGCCTCGGGCCCAATCATGACCCGCTGATCTGTGGCCCATGTGGCAAAATGTTGTCTAAGGCGCTTCGAAGCCGTCAGCACCAACGTGAAAGAATTTTTTCAGGTTCCGTGTCCGGCCAGGCCCGGACTTCGTCAGAGGCCTCGACATCTCGGGAGTCTGACCCTGAGCGCCGTCATGGGTCCTCTGAAAGGGGGTCTCCCACCCAGGAGCACAAAAGGAAGAAGAAGCTCATGAGGGCGGCGTCGGTGGAGGCACCTGGATCCTCGAGGGCCAGGTCACGCAGCCTTGACCGCCGCCCCGGGCTCTCAGAGTCGGAGCGGCCAACCAAACTGCCTCGCTTGGAGCCAGAGTCCCCAGGTCAGGTAACATCTGTTGTCCTCGTGGACTCTCCTCCGAGAGAACCGACGTCAGGCTCAACGCCATCGGGGCCCGAGTCGGGGGCTGCAGAGTCTCCTGAGCTTTGTCTCAGGCTGACGGCCCTGAAGAGCAGCCTGGCTGTCTTCATGGAGCAGCAGCGGATACTGATCACTGGTCTGACCAGTGCATCTGCCCCAACCACCAGGACCTCGATATCCAAGTCGACCTCGGAGGCCGAACCAATCCTCAAGTTGATCCTCGGCCAAGGTCTCCCTCAACCTCCCATGCGGGGCCGAGGTCATCGACGCCGGTGCCCTCGGCGTCGGGGCGGGTGGCATTGAGGCCCACACGGTCAGAGCTGCTTGACTCCTCCTCAGAGGAGTTGGCATGGGAGACGGAGGACGAGGAGTCCCCTGACACCTTCCGGACCCAGTGCGTCCTGTCGGACTCACTGGAGTCTGAGCCTCGGAGAAGGCCCCCCCCCGGAGGATACCCGGTTCTTGGACTTCGTCCGGGACATGGCCAAGGCTTTGGCATTCCCAGCGGAGGCCGAGGAGGAGCCTCAAGCCGAAGAGCTCGATGCCCTCCAGTATGACTTTCCTCCGAAGGAAGCCTTTACTGTACCGGTTCCTCCGATGCTGGAACAGCTTCTTTTCCGCATGTGGGAAGCGCCGGCCTCAACGCCGGTCCTTAGCAAATGGGTCGATTCCATTTATCGAGTCCGTAAGAGCAGGGCCGGCCCGTCCATTGAGCGAGAATGTTTTTTGCACAGGGCCCCGCGTTTCAGGGGGCCCCGTGCAAAAATCATTCTGATCCAAAAGTAAAATGAAAAAAAAAATAAAAAAAGCTGTCTGCTGCCACTTCCGGGGCCGCCGCGGCAGAATAGAGTGTGCCGCGGGGCCCCTCCTGTGCCCGGCAGAGCCTGCCCTCCCCTGTATCAGCTCTCTCTTTCCAGCGGCAGTCACACACGCCGGCTTTCAGAGCGCGAGGGGAGAGTTTCTCCCTCGCTGCTCTGTTAAGCCCGCGGGGGCTGATGGGAACTCCCATCAGCCCCCGCGGGCTTAACAGAGCCGCGAAAGGGAAACTAGTCCCTTCACGCTCTGAAAGCTGGCGCGTGTGACTGCCGCTGGAAAGAGAGAGCTGATACAGGGGAGGGCAGGCTCTGCCGGGCACAGGGGGGGCTCCGCGGCACACTCGATTCTGCCGCGCGGCCCCGGAAGCGGCAGCAGACAGCTTTTTTTTATTTTAAATTTTCCCTGGGCTGGGCTGGGCTGGGCTGGGGGGGGTTAGGAGTGGTGATGGGTGATGGGCGCTGGGGGGGGGGTTAGGAATGGTGATGGGCGCTGGGGGGTTAGGAGTGGTGATGGGCTATGGGGGGGCTTAAACTAAAAATTGGGTGATGGGGGATTATGACTGGAAATGGGCTGGTGGGATTAGGACTGGAAGTTGGTTGATGGGGGGTTAGGACTGGTAATGGGCTATGGGGGGGCTTAAACTAAAAATTGGGTGATGGGGATTAGGACTGGAAATGGGCTGGTGGGATTAGGACTGGAAGTGGGTTGATGGGGGGTTAGGACTGGTAATGGGCTATGTGGGGCTTAAACTAAAAATTGGGTGATGGGGGATTAGGACTGTAAATGGGCTGGTGGGATTAGGACTGGGAGTGGGCTGATGGGGAGGTTAGGACTGGTAATGGGCTATGGGGGGGCTTAAACAAAAAAATGGGTGATGGGGGATTAGGACTGGAAATGGGCTGGTGGGATTAGGACTGGGAGTGGGCTGATGGGGAGGTTAGGACTGGTAATGGGCTATGGGGGGGCTTAAACTGAAAATTGGGTGATGGGGGATTAGGACTGGAAATGGGCTGGTGGGATTAGGACTGGGAGTGGGCTATGGGGGGCTAGGACTGGTAATGGGTTGGGGGGGTTGCTAGGACTGGAAATGGGCTGAGTGGAAGGGGGCTTGAACTGCAAATAGCTGATGGGGACGGGGCTTGGAATGGAAATGGGCTGAGGGGAAGTGGGGGGCTTGAACTCCAAATAGCTGATGGGGACGGGGCTTGGAATGGAAATGGGCTGAGGGGAAGTGGGGGGCTTGAACTGCAAATAGCTGATGGGGAGGGGGACTTGGAATGGAAATGGACTGAGTGGAAGGGGGCTTGAACTGCAAATAGCTGATGGGAAGGGGGGCTTGGAATGGGCTCTTAGGGGAGGGAGCTAGGACAGGAAATGGGCTGATGGAGGGGCTAGGATAGGACTGGGAATTGGGTGTTGGGGGGAGCTAAGATTGGAAATGGGCTGTGGTGGGGGCTTGGATTGAAATGGGCTCATGGAGGGGCTAGAACTGGAAGTAGGCTCTTGGGGGGCTTGGATTAGAAATGGGCTGAGTGGAGGGGAGCTAGGATTTAACATGGGCTGATGGTTGGGCTAGGAAAGGACTAGAAATGGGCTGATGGGAGGCTGGTATTGGAAATGAGCTGATGAAGGGACTCGGATAGGACTGGAAATGGATGGGGGAGCTAGGACTGGAAATGGACTGATGGGGGGCCAGGACTGGAAATGGGCTGATGTGGGGACTAGAAGGGAGCGGATACTGGGTGGGGCTGGAACTAAAAGGGAGCTGATATTGGGGGAGATTAGAAGGGGATGGGGCTGGGAGAGTGAAATGGAGAGGGGAAAAATATTTTGTGTGGGAGGGAAGAAAAATGTACAATTGGCAGGGTATTGGGAGACTAAGTGGGGATTGAGGATGGAGGGGTAAAATTTGAGTGGATGAAATAGGAATGAGGAAAGAGCAAAAGGAGAAAGATTATTATGTTAAAGCAGATGTAGAGAGAGAATGGAAAAAAAACTAGAAGAGAAGAAAGGACAAATGGACAGCAGACGATGGAGAGATAGCAGAAGACACAAATAAACCAGAAGAAAGTGGCTGGAACAATTGCAACTGAAAAAAAAATGCACAAAAGGTACAAAGATATCTCTTTATTTTGAATTTATTAACTGGAATATGTCAGCTCTGGGAAATGTGCATCATTAATGTCTGTGCTTTGTTTAGTACAAGAGGAAATTAATTTATAGTTTTATTTCTACATTGTTGTTGTACATTCCAAGTTTGGCTTTTAAGGTTCCCAGTTTAATTATTGTCTTCCTGTTTTTAAATTGTGATTCCTTGTTTGGTGATGGTCTATGTTCTGCATGTGTAACTGAGCTGAGGTATTCTGTTTATGTAATTCCTATTTGACATTGTCACTTGTTCTCTTTCCCCAGTAGGTCATGTATTGTTATTCTCTGAAATGTATTGGTTTAATATTTGCAGTGTTGCCTTTTGATAGGTAGGGTATGGTGCTTTATGAGTCCTGGTAGTGCTGTTAGGATACGGTGGGTTTGCTATGGGTTCTAAATGGGCAGTGTTTGTAGTAGTTCCTAATGTGCCTGGCGGTTGGCACTGGATTATAGTGATGTAGAAATCTTTGTCTTTCTTTATCCATACACTCATGAAGAGGCATGTTTACTAAAAGTTAGTGTATGGTAACATTATGCAAATATTTATGCAAATGAGGCCCCTTATGCAAATGAGGCCCCGCACCGAGTCTCCGCACATGGCCCCGCACCCCCCTTGGGCCGCCCCTGCGTAAGAGCCCTGGGTTCTAGAAGGCACAGCTGCCGCACAACTCCATGGTTGTGGAATCGGCCATGCACAGACTGAAAAGTCAAAAGATGCACTCCTCGGTGCCTCCTGGCTGGGAGACCCGGAACCTGGATGCCGGGTCTATGCTATCTTGCCGTGTCCAGACCTACCAGCTGTACATGGCTATGTACCTACGGGACCTGGCAAAAGAAATTGCTGGGTTCTCAGCTGGCCTCTCCGCGGAACCCTTGCAGAGGTTCAAAGCCTTGTCTACAGGGATCCGAGAGTGCTCGAAGTTTATCTCTCGAGCACCCTATGATGGCTTTGAGGCTTCAGCCCAGGTAGCCGCGGCCGGTATCGGTGCGCGCCATCAGGCCTGGCTACAGTCATCGGACCTGGAGTCATGGGTTCAGGACAAGTTGGTCGATGACCCTTGCCAAGGTGACAACCTATTCGGTAAGCCCATGACAGAAAAGGCTGCAGAAATCGAGACGGAGACTCTCACCAGGATAAGGCTGTCCAGAAAGACTTCTGCCCCTTCTCAGAAAAATAAGGGCTCGGGGAAGAAGCCCTTTTACCTGAGGAAGGGTGCTGCCTACAAAACCTACCCTCAATATCAGGCCTCTCCAGCTCCCCAACAGGGTCAGCAGGTCAAGGGGCAGGAGCATGGGCCCCCTAGGCAGAAAACCCGCAAGCCGCCAGCCCCGGCACCTGCACAGCAGGGAGGGGGTTTTTGACTCCCACAGCTTAGCCTCTCCGCCGGTAGCTCTGCTCAGCACAGAAGGTCAGCTGACCCTGTACGCCTACAGGTGGTCAGCCATCACAGGGGATACCTGGGTACTGAGCATAGTCCAGAAGGGCTATATGCTCCATTTCCATCAGCTACCCCCTCCTACTATCCAGGGGAGCCTCCAAGACTCCCTCTACACAGAGACCTTCTCCTTCAGGAGTTGCAAATTCTTCTAAAGGAACAGGCGGTGGAACCGGTGCCACACCACCTGGAAGGGCAAGGCTTCTACTCCAGGTACTTCCTAGTACCAAAGAGAACAGGAGGCCTCAGACCTATTCTAGACTTGTGGAATCTCAACAAGTTTCTGGAGAGGGAAAAGTTCAAGATGCTTACCCTTGGGATACTGCTGCCCTACTTCCAGCAGGGAGACTGGCTATGCTCCTTGGATCTAAAGGATGCTTACACTCACATCCTCATCCATTCAGCTCTCTCAACCGGATGTGACGCGGCCACGCTGCACGCAACCGCGTGATCTCAAAGTGCCTCTTCAGCATAAATTTCATCCCAGCGCGGCATTTCAGCTAGCTGCTATTTGTGTTATGCTGTTATGTTATTGTTTGGCCTCCCCATAAGTGCTCCGTTCTCCTTGCCTTACTTGGTATTGATGTAATTTGTTTTGTCTTATTAGTTATCAGTTCTTATACTCCTTCTGTCTGTATGTTTGTTTGTGTTCCCTCACCTTATTCTTCCTTCTGTTGATCTCTCCTTGTCCTTTCTATCTTAATTTACTACGGTTGTCCTAACCCTATTTCCTCCCTCCTCAGGTGCAACCCCGGTGCTGTTTTTGTGCTTACCCTGCCTGGCAACGCTAAATAATTCAGCTCTCTCAACCGGATGTGACGCAGCCGCGCTGCACGCAACCGCATGATCTCAAGGTGCCTCTTCAGCATAAATTTCATCCCAGCGCGGCGGCGCGTGCCCAAGGAGCAGGCCTGCTCCTTGGGCGAGCTCCTTGGGGCGAGTCCGTGGGGGCGAGTCCAGAGTCTTTTGTTTCTTTTGTTTTTCTGTCCACCTTTAGGTGGTCTGCTGTTCAACTCGGTTGGCTGTTGCATGCCTATTTGGCTTGCTCGCTTCTTCACCCCCTCCTCCCCCGGTAAGCCCTTCTTTCTCAGTGCACTTCTTTTGTTATCTCTGCCTTTCCTATCCACTTCCCCTGTCCCGTTAGCTCCCGCACTCTTCCCTGCCATGTCCACAATTCCCGCTTTCTGGGGTTGGAGGCCTCCCCCTCCCCTTGCTCCCCCAGGTACTCTCTCCAGAAACCTTTCTAATCTTATCCCCTGTCTTCCCACTGCTCCTCCCCCGCCTTCTGTTCCAGCCCTCATTCTGCTGCAGTTAGCTCTCTTGAACTGCCGGTCCCTCCGTTCGAAGGGTTCTCTCATTCAAGATCTTATCTCACAGCATTCAGTTGATGCCTTATTTCTGACTGAGTCGTGGCTCAGGGAAGGTGAGGAGCCTCTCCTGAATCGATGTCTCCCTCCCGACTACTCTGCTCTCTCTACCTGTCGCCGGGGTCGGAGTGGCGGGGGGGTTGCTGTCCTCTTTCGCTCCTCACTGGCTCTCCAAGAAATTTCCTCCCCTGCCCTTCATTATCCCAAGTCTATTCTTCTTAGTTCTGACTCCTCCCCCCCCCCCCCCCGATATATTTCTTCCTGGTCTATTTATTTATTTATTTATTTATTTAGTACACACTTATATACCGCTACTTCCAGCGATCAGCAGCAGTTTGATTACATCTTTGGGGGTTGTCAAATCAGGGCCGAAAAGTGGGACAAATATATACATAGTTTTGGGGGTGAGGCACCGCACACAGTATTAGTGTATAGGAGATTGGACTACACATATTTACATTTTTACATTTATACATATTTATACATAGTACATATGGTTCAGCAGAGCATGATTAATTAATTGTTTTGGTTCATCTATATCTTATGGAGAGTTATAGCTGCTTGTAATGCCTTTTGAATAGATGAGTCTTTAGTTCCTTCCTGAAAACAGTAATGTCTTTGATTAATCGCAGCTCCATTGGTAGCTGATTCCAGTTAGTTGGTGCAGAGAATGAGAATGCCCTGCGACTTGTACTTGTTTTAACAGATCTGATGTTAGTTGGGACATGGAGTGTGACTGTGTTTGTAGTTCTCCTGTCCCTGTTTGTTGGTTGTGTGCTGATAAGTGTGGAGAGGAATGACGGGGCTATGTTATTTATCAGTTTGAATGCGGTTATCAATGTTTTGTATTGTATCCTGGCTGCAATGGGGAGCCAATGTAGTTCAATCAAAACAGGTGTAATGTGCTCAGCCAGGCTTGTTTTCATGATGATCCTGGCCATCACATTTTGGGCCATTTGAAGGATATTTAGTGACGTTTTGGGTAGACCTTGTAAGATGGCGTTACAGTAGTCCAAGTGTGGCATAATGAGTGCTTGTGCAACAGACCGAAAATCAGAGGGATCGATTATATTCCTGAGAGGTTGTATTACTCTAAGTTTATGGAAGATGGCCTTGTTTGTTTTACGCAGGTGTGTTTCCATTTTTAGGTTGCAGTCGAGTGTGACTCCCAGATATTTGATCTCCTTCTTTGTGTTGTATGTGTTGTTACACAGGGCGATCTTAGGGGGAGGCTCAAAGTTCGGCTTACTGGATATATACATGACTTCGGTTTTTTTGTGGTTGATGGTCATGTTGTTTCGCTGTAGCCATCTTAACATCTCATCTAGGCAGGTTTTGAGTTGTGTGTATTCAGGGTCTGTGGTATCCAATTGGGTGTACAGCATAATATCATCTGCGTACACATGGTAGCTGATGTTATGCCTTTTGAAGATGTCACAGAGGGGCTGCATGTAAATGTTGAACAGTAGTGCCGATAGAGCCGATCCCTGCGGTATGCCTTGGGTTTGAGAAAAAGCTTCCGCCTTTTCGCCATTGAATTGAACTTGCGGCGTTCTGTCCGTTATGTACGAGGAGAACCATTTGAGGGGGGTTCCCAAAATACCTATTGCTTCAAGTTTGTTAAGGAGGGTCCCGTGATGGACAGTATCAAAGGCGGCAGAGATGTCGATGAAGATGAGTATGAACATCTTCTTTCTGTCTTCTAGGCCTTTGAGGAGGTTGTTCATCAGTGCTATTAGAAGTGTTTTGACCCCATGATTTCGTCTGAAGCCGTATTGCTGTTTGTCCAGGGTTTCATGGTCATCAAGGTGTTCTTGAAGTTGTATGAGCACTGCTTTCTCAATGGTTTTTGCCAGGAACGATATGCTGGAGATGGGCCGGTATGAGGTTGGGTCCTCTTTGTTGAGCGTGTTGTTCTTTAGGATTGGCCTTATTATAGATTTTTTTAGTTGGGCAGGCATGAGTCCTTGACTTAGTGATTGGTTTACAATGTGAGCTATTTGTCGGACAATCTCTTTTTTCGCTGCTTTGATCCACACAGTTGGGCAGGGGTCTAGTGGGGAGGTGGTGGTGTTTATGCTAGTTATTATGCTGATAGTTTGTTGTTCATTTATATTGTGGAAGATGCTCCATGTCTGTTCTTGCTCAACCTCAGTTCCCTGGTGTGGTGGTTCTACACAGAGAGTGGTCTCTGTGGTAGTTAGCTTGCTTGCGTAGTGGTTAGCCAGTGTTTGGGGATGGATAGAGCTACCCTGATGTACTGGCAGGGCTGTTTTAGTTAGAGATTTTACTATTGCGAATAGCTCATGTGGTTTGTTGATGGCTTTGTTTAATATGTTAGTGTGGTGTGCCCTTTTAGCAGTGTTGACCTCTTCTTTGTATCTTGATAGTAGGTTGAGGTACTCAGTCTTGTGTTCGCTGGTTTTGATTCGCCTCCACTTCTTTTCCAGTTTTCTGAGTTCTCTCTTCATCCTGGTCAGTGTTATGGTGTACCAGGGTTCTGATTGGTGCTTGGCCGGATTTGGTGTATTGTTCCATTTAGGGTTTGCTGTAGCCTGAATTCCAGTGTCCAAGCTGCTTGTTAGCTCATCAAGGTCTGTTTCTTCTAGGTCTATGTGGGACTGAATGGTATTTACAAGATTTTCCAGGTTTAGTTTGTTAAATCTTCTTTGTTGTTGCATTACTCTTTGTGCTTTTACGTCCTTAGGTAGGGTAGGTATTCTTATCTGTATTTTGATTTGGTGGTGGTCAGACCATGGTAACGGTTTGATTTCTATCAGGGGCTTCTCATCATTGTCTTGTTCTCTTGTGGGGGTGAACACCATGTCTAGTATATGCCCCTTTTCATTGGTGGGTTCATTCATTAGTTGTTGATACCCTAGTTGGGTCATGGCTTCTAGGAAGGTATTTGTATGTGTGGCTGTAGTTGATGCTAGATTTAGGTCCCCTAGGATGATTTGGAATTTTTTTGGTTGAGTGGAGGATATGTTTTCTAATGCTGAGGCAAGTATCTCATGCTGTGGCGAGGGGGATCTGTATATCAGACAGATGGATAAGGCTGTATTTTCCACCTTGAGCAGGTCCATGTCTGTGTTTGAGTTCAGGTAGGTGCTTGAGAGCTGCAGGTTGGTTTTAGCTATTATGAGGACTCCTCCACCTTTCTTGTGGGAGCGGGGGCAGTTATACATGTTGTATCCAGGTCTGCTTATCTGGTTTAGTATGGCTGCATCGGTGTCAGTGATCCAAGTTTCTGTTATACATAGGATGTCAGGTTTCTCATCTGTAATGATGTCGTGGATTATGTGGGTCTTATTCCTGATCGATCGAGCATTGATGAGGGAGATATTGCAGATTTCTTGCAGTGTCTGTGGAGCCGTGTTGTGAGTGATCGGATTCAGTGTTGGGTTGTCTGTATGTTTCAAAGCTGTTTTAGGCTTGTGGTGCCTCTGTGTTCTTGTATGCTTGTTAGTGGAGGCCTTCTTCTGGAGTGTGTGTGTTGATATATTGCTGGTGATGTGGTAGGGTGAGATTAGGGGGGATGTGGTGTTTGTATGGTATAGAGGAGGTAGATTGGGATGTATAGGTGTGGGAGGGATTGGCACCATTTTGCGTTGAGGGTATAAGCTGGGCTCAGTGTGAGCAGGCAAAAACCAAGGTACAGGATAAGCATCTTCATTTCTTAGTGGTGTGTTGCTACTCTGCAGTGACTTTACCCTGGTAACTATATTAGCAGTCCTGGTGACTATATTTGCAACAATAGTAAGTATAAGCATCAACAGTAGCAGTCCAAAGTAGCAACTTTAGCAAGTCTCGGTAGCATTAGCAGGTGTAGGTTTAAACATTAGCAACATTTACAGTTTTATGTATAACAACCCGTGGTAGTGGTAGAGGTAAGTATCGGCCTTAAATATCTGTAGTTGGTAACATTGGTATATCTCTGTAGCAGAATTGATGGCAAGTCATATCACATGGTAAGTGTTAAGTAGCAATAAGGGTGGCAGAGGTCCGTATCAAAGTGTCTGTACTGCTAGCGATGTCATCAAACACACCTTATCATCTACAGAAGCAAAGGAGATGGCTTGCCTCTAGCAGTCACCTATTGGTCTGGTTGTGGTTTCCTAGTATTTTCGGTGTTTTGTCTTTGTTTTTGGAGCGGATTATGTGGCAGTTCTTAACAATGTATGTCTTACCTCCTCGAGTGTGACTTCGGTGGTGATGTACGCATGGTTTTCCTTCGTGATGTTAAACTCTACCCATCCAGGGGAGATCAAGGGGCGTGTTGTTCGGCGCTTGGCGAGCTCAGACCCGTCCTGGGGAGCTCAAGCCGTGGGTGATTGTATCCACTAGTTATATGACGAAGGATCGTAGAATCAGCTTGATTTTATGTGGTCGGGAGCTCTGTCGCTTGATAGCTGGAGCTTCGTGTGAGGTTGTGTGCCGCGCTTTTCGTTTACGCCTTCTGGTCCCTGCCTAAGGGCCACGCCAAAGGGCCCTCTGGCGAGGCCCTCCGGCGCAGGCTCACCAGGCGCGGGCGCGCCCTGTAGGGACGCCGCTTAAATAAGGCTCGGGCTGCCTGCTGGCTTTGCTCCCACTGCCCCGATTGGGCAGGAGTCCTCCCACTGCCCCGATTGGGCAGGAGTTCATCCCTGAGACCGGTGCAGCTGAAAGTGGCTCCCTCGGAGTAGGGACGCCGCTTAAATAAGGCTCGGGCTGCCTGCTGGCTTTGCTCCCACTGCCCCGATTGGGCAGGAGTCCTCCCACTGCCCCGATTGGGCAGGAGTTAATCCCTGAGACCGGTGCAGCTGAAAGCGGCTCCCTCAGAGTAGGGACGCCGCTTAAATAAGGCTCGGGCTGCCTGCTGGCTTTGCTCCCACTGCCCCGATTGGGCAGGAGTCCTCCCACTGCCCCGATTGGGCAGGAGTTAATCCCTGAGACCGGTGCAGCTGAAAGCGGCTCCCTCGGAGTAGGGACGCCGCTTAAATAAGGCTCGGGCTGCCTGCTGGCTTTGCTCCCACTGCCCCGATTGGGCAGGAGTCCTCCCACTGCCCCGATTGGGCAGGAGTTAATCCCTGAGACCGGTGCAGCTGAAAGCGGCTCCCTCGGAGTAGGGACGCCGCTTAAATAAGGCTCGGGCTGCCTGCTGGCTTTGCTCCCACTGCCTCGATTGGGCAGGAGTCCTCCCACTGCCCCGATTGGGCAGGAGTTAATCCCTGAGACCGGTGCAGCTGAAAGCGGCTCCCTCGGAGTAGGGACGCCGCTTAAATAAGGCTCGGGCTGCCTGCTGGCTTTGCTCCCACTGCCCCGATTGGGCAGGAGTCCTCCCACTGCCCCGATTGGGCAGAAGTTAATCCCTGAGACCGGTGCAGCTGAAAGCGGCTCCCTCGGAGTAGGGACGCCGCTTAAATAAGGCTCGGGCTACCTGCTGGCTTTGCTCCCACTGCCCCGATTGGGCAGGAGTCCTCCCACTGCCCTGATTGGGCAGGAGTTAATCCCTGAGACCGGTGCAGCTGAAAGTCTATGCCCCTCCTGCCCTACCTGGGCCTCAATGGGACTCGCTCGTACAGACTCTCTCCGAACTTTCTCTCAGTTATCAGCATCTCCTGGTCCTAGGGGACTTTAATATTCACTTTGACTCCCCTTTCTCTTCCCGCGACTCTTCCTTTCTCTCTCTCCTCTCTGATCTCTCTCTTCTACAACACACTACCATGCCTACCCACTCTGCTGGTCACTCCCTGGACCTGGTCATATCTCACTCCTCTTCTTCCGTGATCCCTACTTCTCTTCATACCCTGCCTGTTCCCTGGTCTGACCATTTCTGTCTATTCTTCTCCATTCCCTCTTTTCCTCCCCCTCCTGCCCAAGACGGGATTCCCTCTGCCCCTCGTCTTGTTCGTCGTATCACACCCGCCACTCTCTTACAATTCCCATCCTCTGATTCTCTTTTTTCCTCAGATTTTCATCTGCTCCCTGTTGGTCTCCAGGCCCAGTCCTGGAACACCACCCTTACAGCTGCTTTGGATCAGCTTGCCCCGCGTCAGCCTCTTCCCTCCCCCTCCCCTCGGCACCGTTACCCCTGGTTCCACGCAGGCCTCTTTCTTCATCATTCCTACCTGCGCCGCGCCGAACGGCGTTGGCGTAGGCATCCCTCCCCCACCTCTTAGCACACTTTCGTTATTGTCATTCACACTATCGATCTCTATTGCATTCCGCTAAGCAGGACTATTTCTCTTCTCGTATCTCCATGTCAGCTAATTCTACTCGACAGCTCTACTCTGTCCTTCACTCTCTCTCCGCCTGTCATTCCCTTACCTCCCCAGCCCCCTCCCCACTATCCCCTGATCCTGCTCTTCTAGCATCATACTTTGCCTCTAAAATCCAAAATCTTCGGTCACTCTTTCCCTCCTGCCCTCCCCCCCTGTCCCCCTCTTCCCTTCCTCCTAAACCCCCCCCTTCCTTTCCTTCTTCCCCTTTTCCCTCCCTTTCCCATAAATGGTCCTCCTTTCAACCTGTGTCTATGCCAGATCTTTCCAGGGTTTACTCCTCCACTTGAAAGACTACCTGTATCTCTGATCCCATCCCTTCCCAATGGCTTCTGGACCCCTCTCTGGCCCTCTCTCCCTACATACTCTCCATTATCAACTCTAGTTTAATCTCTGGTTTGTTCCCCACTGTCTGGAAGCACGCTATTATTCGTTCTATCTTAAAAAAGAACTCTCTCGACCCGTCCTCCCCAGCCAACTGGCGCCCTATCTCAAATCTTCCCTTCCTCTCCAAGCTCCTTGAGAAACTGGTTTATGCACAACTTTCCTCTCAATCTTGAGGCCACCATTACACTTCACCCCCGCCAATCCGGTTTTCGTCCCAATCACAGCACTGAGTCTATTCTGCTTTCCTTTCTTAATGAAGTTCATACCGCACACGACCAAGGCCGCATCACTATTGCCGTTTCTTTAGACTTATCTGCTGCTTTCAATCTTGTGGACCACCCTACTCTTCTGGCCCGTTTACACGACATTGGGCTCTCTGGCACTGTTCTTTCTTGGTTTCACTCCTTCCTCTCCCACCGAACGTTTTCCGTCTCTTCAGGCCCCTCCTCCTCTCCTCCCACCCCTCTCCCGTGTGGTGTTCCCCAGTGTTCTGTCCTCGCCCCTCTCCTGTTTAACGTCTTCCTGGCCCCCCTCGCACTCTTAGTTCAGCAGCATAGCATCTCAGCCCACTATTACACAGACGATATCATTCTTCTTCATCACACGGGCCCTTCTGCCCCTGAACTTGCCCCTCTCAACTCCTGCTTGGCTTCAGTGTCCTCCTGGTTCTCCACCAATCTGTTGCATGTGAACCTCTCCAAATCATTTGCCATTTGGTTTATGTATGGTGCCCCAATTCCCTCTCTCACCCCTACCTTGTCCGGTTCCCCATTGCCAGTAGTCTCCTCCCTCCGTTATCTAGGAGTTACCCTGGACTCCGCCTTATCCTTCAAGGAACATATTTCTTCTGTTGTGCAGCGGTCCTTTCACACCTTACATCAACTCCGTGCCAGTCGTCCCTTTATATCTGTCCCTTCCCTGACTACACTGCTACTGTCCCTGGTGGTATCCCATCTGGACTATTGCAATGACGTCCTGGCCGGTCTCCCTCAAATCCAACTGCGAAGACTACAACTGGTCCACCACACAGCTGCACGTATTCTCACCCATGCTTCCCGCTTCGACCACATCACCCCCATCCTGATTCACCTACACTGGCTTTCCCTTGTTTACCGTATACAGTTCAAAATCCTTATATATGTGCACAAAACCATCCATACCGGTATTCCCCTCTACCTTGCCAATCTAATACATCTTCACTCGTCTCATCGCTCCCTCAGATCAGTCCACATGAACCGCATGTCCTTCCCCTCCCCATCACAAGCACACCTCGAGTCCACCCGCTCCTCAGCATTTTTCTTCTTGGGCCCGTGACTCTGGAACTCGCTCCCCGTCGCCCTCCGTCTAGAACCCTCCTACAAGACTTTAAGGTTAGGCTGAAGACCCACCTTTTTTGCACCACTTTTAACCTCCCTCCTCCTCCTGCTCTCCTTTCTCCCCCACCCCGCTGATCTAGAATGTTCGTTATTTTGTGTTTTGTCTGCTTCGTTGCTTTCTCTGTTGCATTACTCTCTCTCTCCACCCTATCCTGTCCTTTTCATTATTTATGGCGTTCCTTTTCCTTTTCAGCAGCCTATATATTTTACTGTTGTACACCGCTCTGGTGCCACCGGTAAAGAGCGGTATATTAAATGTGACAATAAAGATAAAGATAAAGACCACAGGCAATATTAAAGATTTGTGGTGGGAGGAAACCACTTTCAGTACAGAGTGCTTCCATTTGGCCTAACCCATTCCCCCAGGGTTTTCACCAAATGTCTGGCGATGGCAGCGGCCTTTCTCAGGAATCAGGGAATTTTTGTATTCCCTTATCTGGACGACTGGCTAATCAGAGGCCAGTCACTCCCGGAGGCCCGACAGGCCACAATGCGTACTGTCACTCTTCTTCAGCATCTGGGCTTTGTCATAAACTACGCAAAGTCCACTTTGCTCCCCTCTCAGAACCTGGAGTTTATAGGGGCCAGACTGGATACCCTTCAGGCAAGAGCTTACTTGCCAGAAGACAGGGCCCAAAGACTTATGGACTTGGCCTACCAGTTCCAGAGCCAATCTCGTGTTTCCACCAGGCAATACTTGCGACTCCTAGGCCACATGGCCTCTACGGTACATGTGACACCAAATGCCCGCCTGCACATGTGGACGGCTCAATGGTGTCTCAGAGAGCAGTGGACGCAGGCCACAGGCGATCTCTGAGACAGGGTAAAGGTGTCCAGAAGACTTCTGAACTCCTTGCAGTGGTGGCTACAGATGCGAAACCTTCTCAAGGGTGTACCTTTTCAGTCCCCAGCACACACAAGGGTGCTGACGAGAGATGCTTCCTTGCGGGGCTGGGGTGCACATTGCCAGGGCGCATGTACTAAGGGCCTGTGGACCCCTCAGGAGGCCACACAGCAGATCAACCTTTTGGAGCTGCGAGCAATCCGCTTAGCTCTGCAAACTTTCTGCCATGCTCTCTCTCATCAGTCTGTCCTAGTTCAGACAGACAATCAGGTGGCAATGTTTTACGTAAACAAACAAGGGGGCACAGGGTCCAGACTCCTATGTCAGGAGGCACTGGCCCTTTGCTCTTTTGCGGTTAAACAGGACATGTTCCTCAAAGCAGTTTATCTACCTGGGCAGGAGAACTTCCTAGCAGACAAGCTAAGTCGGATTCTCCAGCCTCACGAATGGCAGTTGAATTCACTGGTGGTCCAGCAGATATTCCTCCGCTGGGGACTTCCATCCATCAATCTCTTTGCAAGTCCACTAAACCATCAGCTGCCCAGGTTTGGCTCCAGACAGCCGCATCCCCTGAGGATGGCAGCAGATGCTTTTCTGATCACTTGGTCTACGGGCCTACTGTATGCGTTTCCTCCCACACCTCTGGTGGCCCGAACTCTGTTCAAGATCCTCCGGGACAAGGCCTCGGTGATTCTGGTAGCCTCCAGAAGGCCGAGGCAACCATGGTTTCCACTTCTCCTGCAGTTAGCGGTGGAAGCTCCGTTCCCTCTGGGGCTGCAACACGATCTCCTCTCTCAAGAGCAGGGGTCTCTGCTGCACCCCAATCTCAGGTCCCTCAATCTGATGGCCTGGCTGCTGAAAGGATAGTGCTAGCCCCCTTATGTCTCCCTAAGGAAGTGAAGGAGGTGGTATTGGCCTCTAGGAAGCAATCCACCAGAAAGTCCTATGCCCTCAAGTGGCGTAGGTTTACAGTGTGGTGTGCTCAGCACGATGAAGATCCTTTCTCTTGCCTGGTACCAGTGGTACTTCAGTATCTCCTTCACCTTTCAGACCTAGGCCTCAAGTCTAACTCTGTTTGGGTCCACCTCAGTGCTTTGTCAGCGCACCACTCACCGGTAGAAGGACAGTCTCTGTTGGTTCACCCCTTGGTGTCCAGATTTCTCAGAAGTCTGCTTCTACTCAAGCCTCCGGCTCACCCGCCAGCGACTGAGTGGGATTTAAATGTGGTCTTGCAACAACTTACTCGCCCACCGTTTGAGCCGATGGCTACTTGCCATTTGTGTTTCCTCTCCTGGAAAGCATTTTCCTGGTGGCTCTTACCTCGGCCAGACACGTGAGTGAACTACAAGCTCTGGGTTCTGATAGACCGTACACACGGTTCTATAGGAACAGGGTGGTCCTAAGGACCCAACCTAAGTTCCTCCCGAAGGTAGTCTTCTCTTTCCACCTCAATCAGGAGGTGGTTCTTCCGACCTTTTTTCCACGGCCACATGCCAGCCGGGCTGAAACGGTCTTGCATACCCTGGACTGTAAGAGGGCGTTGTCCTTTTACTTAGAACGTATGCGGGAGCATCGAAGGGCTACTCAGCTCTTCGTCTCATTTGACCCTAATAAGATGGGGTTACCTGTCTCCAAGCATATGTTATCCATTTGGGTAGCAGATTGCATCGCCTGGGCGTACAGGGCAGCCGACCTCCCCCTGCAGGGTCGAGTCATGGCCCACCGTGTCAGGGTGAAGGCCGCATCAGTAGCTCATCTGCACTCTGTTCCGTTGGCAGACATCTGCCGGGCCGCAACTTGATCTTCAAGCCAGACATTTGCAGCCCATTACTGCCTGGAGAGAGAGTCCCGGTGGGACAGTGTTTTCGGGCAGGCGGTACTCCGTAATCTACTTGAGGTTTAGGCAACTCCTACCCTCCAGCCCTTGTGTTGGGCTATCGTACGGGGTGCGTTCTCAGAGAAAATTCTTATCATAGGATGCTGAGGCTCTTCAGAGGGAGCCATTTTTCAGCTCTGGGTTCATGGTAGCCTAGAGCTGGGGAGTCCCATATGTGAGGACTGACTTCCTGCTTGGTCCTGGAGAAAGCGTAGTTACTCACCTGTAACAGGTGTTCTCCAGGAGCAGCAGGAATCAGTCCTCACGACCTTCCCTCCTCCCCTTGGAGTTGCAGTCATATACTTCATTTTGTTTTTTGCTGTCTTTTAGCTATGTCATCAGACTGAGCAAGATGGCACCCTTGGGCGGGAATCGGAATGCGCATGCGCGCTGCATTCCCAAAGGCTTTCTTTGAAAGCTGGGGAAATGCTCCGCACGAGGGCTCCGTCGGTGCCCACGTCACCCATATGTGAGGACTGATTCCTGCTGCTCCTGGAGATCACCTGTTACAGGTGAGTAACTACGCTATATCAACCGATACCTTTTGTAAAAGCTTTCTGTCAAATGAGAGGCATTTGCCACTGAAATAATTAAAAAATAAAATGAACATTGATCATATTATTAATGATTAATACCAATGATTGAATAAATAAATAAATAACATATTTAATGATACTAATAGTTATTTCCAAAATAAATAAAACTGTGGACTACTTAAAAGTAGATAACTACATAAATACCTCATAAGAAAAACCTGTTCATATGTCTTAAAAACTCAAAATATGTCCATATGTATTAAAAAACATAAAATGATAGCCTCAAACCTCAAAAGGATTCCCACTTTTGTTTCTGAATAAAGGAGCAAATGTCGTTCTAACTCAATATCAACTAAATCACGTCAGTATTAAAATTGTACAAAGAGGAACACTATCATGTAATGCAACGATTATGTAAGAGGAACACTGTTGTGTGATGCCAAAAGGAGTTATGCTAATCAAACTACTGAAGACTACCAGTCTTGGTATCAGCTCTTTTGTTCCCCCCCCCCCCACCCCCCAGAGTGGCCTATGTCCATCACATACTCCAAAAAGTTTTATATTGATGATTTTTCGAATTGTGGGACATCACATGTCATTTACGTTATTTTATGTCCATGTAACCTGCTATATGTAGGCAAAACTACACGTAGTATCCATACGCACATTGTGGAACATAAGAGTTGTATAAGGAGGAGATTAGTAGACAAACCCTTGGTCCAACACTGGATAGACAAGAATCACAGGATATCAGATCTAAAATTTTGTGTCATCAAGAAGATGAAGCTTAATTGGAGGAGAGGTGTCATTGATAAAACCGTCCTACGGCTAGAACAATGTTATATCTTTTCTCTTAACACATTGACACCGAATGGTCTAAATTTGGAAATAGATTTTTCTGTTTTTCTTTGATTTTTTGCACTTATATCTTTTCTTTGTTTCTACTATTCAGTTTTACCGTTTAGTTTTTATTATTTAGTTTTTAATTGAAATGTTTCAAACTATACAAAAAAAATTTTCCCTTGCTTTAACGGTTGCCACAATTATTTTATCCAATGCTCTTTATTCATTTTTTATCTTACGCATTTTATTCCACACGTTTTATTAATTTATTTTTTTAGCGTGCTGTTTTCTTGGTACCTGATAAAAAGGTATTTTTAGATATAAATAGTGCAAATTTGAGTTTTGCTTCATCAGCCACGTACGAACACGTAGATGTGCACACATAGGGGTATGTTTACTAAACTGTCTTAACGTGCGCCCGGCGATAGTGTGCGGGCTGCCATAAAAGGAGTGGGCGTTTTGGTCTTAATGTAGCAAAACGGGATTATCACACGATAACGGGCGCTGCGCACATTATCGGGCGAGACGCCGCTAAGCACGTTAACACGCGGTAATCTTAAGTAGGCGTGCAGACATGCAAACACAGAAACAGAGGCGTAGCACAATGGTTAATACACTGACTGATGGTACAGGGGTCATGAGTTTGATCCCCCAGTGTGTCTAATGCATATGGCTGGCTGAGGCATTAGCTGTTATGTGTAAGTATTGCTTTTTAAGGCATGTTATGTATATTTTAATTAGTGCTGCCAGCAAACACACCCTCACTTGCCGTAACCGAAGGTGCCGCATAAGGCACTCTATAAGGCACTCCATAGGGCATATTATAAAGTACACTGTCTGCCAAGGCACCCTATAATGTCCCCTATGGGGCACCCTATAAGGCGCTTTATAGGACACCTTATAAGGCACCTCATAAGGCGCTTTATAGGACACCTTATAAGGCACCGTAGACGCCTTATGGGGCACCTTATGAAGCACCTTATGGCTACCGTACTCTGAGGGTGTTTTTGCTGGCAGCACTAATGTACATTAAAAATAGACAATGCCTTGGACAGCCCTATCAAATAACCCCACTGTGGGTGTGAACCAATGACCTCTGGCTCCATAGGCAGTGAAGTAACCAGTGGGCTACAGCTCTATAGCTGCTAGCAGCCCCCTGGCTGGCTACAGAAGGACTGCAGGTCACCACACAAACTGTTTGCTGTGGTTACCAGGATAGGGTTAACCCACCCATACCCATGATGCACTGCACATGCAAATCAGCAGTCTACAGATGATCACAAGATGGGGTATGACCCCCACAGCACCTCGGCCTGGTAGGGGGTACTGACCGTGTGTGTTACTGGCACAGAGTAGCTACAGACCGTCACATTGTGCGGGTACTGTGCTCACCCTGAGGGTGAGGTGGGGCGCCCAGAACCAGGTCCACAGCACCTTTCATGGCTGATATACACCATGCTGCAGGTCCCCATCAGTGCTACTGTGTGTGATAGGTAGTTCCTGCAGACACACTTCGGATACATCTGTGTCCATCTGTATTTCTCAGTCATGTCTAGCCTTGTGGGCTATGATGCACCCAGAATAATGCATATCCTGTGTTGGTGCCATGGTTACATGATGTAGGTGGAGGGAGGGAGTGTTTGGACCCATAGGCAGATTATGTACCACCACCCAACCCACCCTCTGGGGCTCCCACCAACAGATCCACATTCTACACCCCTGCAATGGTGGCAGTAGAGGGGACTATCAACCCCAGTCCTGCTGGGAAAAAGACACCCTACAGGACAGCCAATGCAGATCTGTACACATCCATAAAGCAATAGCAGACAGACAGACAGTAGGCCTGAAAATGCTCAGCTGCCCCCCACCACTATCTGACATTCTCCAGCAGCAAGCCACCAGCCGCTGCACTCTGCAAGGTGTTCCAGCAAGACACATACTAGCTGCAGACAGTCTGCTAGCTAGTCCATTGTGCATGTTCCTGGAGGAGATGCATGTACCCAGAACTGGGATGTCACCATACACACCAAGCAGATAAATCAGTGATTGGGCCCCAAAAAAGAACCCATAAATATCACATGAGAGAAATGCTATATAGCACTATGGGGGAACCTAGCCATGCCATGGTCACTGCTCAAAAGAATTCAGATACGTTCAACTGAAACAATTGAGGGAAAGTAGATCTGTTCAATCATTGAAGATAACCACACTCTCATTTCAATACAGTCAGCGAAAAAAAGGTCTCAGACTTATGTTGCACTCAATCTAGACTGCCGTCTATTCATGTAGTGCCTTATTGCATCAATGACCTTTTTAATGTATTAACAATCGCTACTGTTTGAAGATGTTCTTACTAGATGTGCTTGTTCCGCAGTACAGCTACTATATTCAAAACATCTCTTTAACTATCAGGAAAACGAATCTTCCAAAACCCCTCCAACACGGGTTTTTAACTTTAGCAAATACTACATATGTTTTTTGTTGAGAGATGAAGATACTTAGATGCACTGCAATTCGGAAACTTCCACCATTATTCAATGGAGATCTCAACGCTCTTCCTGGGCGCCATTAAGGCGTTTCACTACCATAGTTTCATCAGGAGATCTATTCTAACCACCATTCCCGTGTTCTAAAATAAAAGAAAAATACAATGTGACCAATGTGTCTTCCCCAACTCAACAATATATTTAAAAACCGTTAAAACCCTTTCCACTTACTCTTAGAAAGGGTTTTAACAGTTTTTAAATATATTGTTGAGTTGATCTCCATTGAATAATGGTGGAAGTTTCCGAATTGCAGTGCATCTAAGTATCTTCATCTCTCAACAAAAAACATATGTAGTATTTGCTAAAGTTAAAAACCCGTGTCAGAGGAGTTTTGGAAGATTTGTTTTCCTGATAGTTAAAGAGATGTTTTGAATATAGCAGCTGTACTGCGGAACAAGCACATCTAGTAAGCACATCTTCAAACCGTAGCGATTGTTAATACATTATAAAGGTCATTGATGCAATAAAGCTCTACATGAATAGACAGCAGTCTAGACTGAGTGCAATATAAGTCTAACTGTATTGAAGTGAAAGTGTGGTTGTCTTCAATGATTGAACAGATCTACTTTCCCTCAATTGTTTCAGTTGAACGTACCTGAATTTTTTTGCTTTGATACACGTTCAGTAAGTGACCCAATTGCCTTGTGGTCACTGCTCAGTCAGGGTGAGAGTGACCTCCCAGCAGGACATGCTGTGGCCACCCTATCTGTGCAGGTGGTGGCCGGGCACTACAATGTCCGAGCCATTGCCCTATGCCCTGTGCAGATGCAGCCAGGCCAGGCCACCCTATCCAGGCTATTCCCACAGTACCTTGCTCCTCATTATGCACATTGGCAGGCCAATACTGGCAACAGTGCTAGCAGTGTGGGCTGTGGAGGGTGTTGGCAGCCACCACACACTGGATAGACAGACACACACTCCACACACCTATGCTAGTATTGTGCAACTATAGAGGTGTTTAGCAGCCCTGGCCACCACACCAGTCCTGGGCACAGTGCAGGCATGGCTATGGTACGCAATACTGTTGGGGGTCACTCTATCAGACACCAGACCTGAGGCACACTCCACAGACATCAGAAAGGTTGCTATGATGCAGCTCAATCAGCCAATTGTGCTTAACGTAGGAATTGCTATCTGCCAGTTATCATAGCAACCTTTTGATAGCTGTGTGCAGTTTCCCCAGGTTTAGGGTGGCATTGCTAAGGTATGCAAGTGCTAGTATTGGGAGATGCATGCAGGGCCCAACATCCTGCCTTTCCAGGAGGCTTCGGATAATGGAGCCTGTGGGTGCGGGTGTGTCTGCCCCTGTTGGCCGCTGCTCTAGGGCAGAGGTTCTCAAATCCAGTCGTGGAGGGCCAAACACTGTTCGGGATTTCGTGCTCTCCCTAATGAATATGCATGAGATACATCTGCATACCATGGGGGCGGTGCATAGAAATGCAGCACAGCCATATTTATTAGAGGCAGCATGGAACCTGAATGGTGTTTGGCCCTCCAGGACTGCATTTGGGAGGCTCTGCTCTAGGTAATGCACATGTGTATGGTGTCTATGCTCTGTAGGGTAAAATGTAGGTGTTTTGGGCATGTTTACGTCATCTACAATAAAGGTTCTGTCTGTATTAGCACGTTTTAGTAGTGAGTAAAATATGGGGGCTGGGTTGGCAGGAACCACAGCTGGGACTTGAACCTGTGACTTCCTGCTCCTGAAGGCACTGGCTGTGTGCACTGCACCACTGTGTTGCCACAGAGACAGTGCATTCCCTGGGGATACCATGACTGTTCATTAGACAGGGCCTGTCTGTTGCAGTGCATGGGGCACCCACCTACACAGGGCTAGGCCATGGTCTGCTCTGGGCAGCTACCACTGCCCCCTCCATCACCAGTACCCCCTCTGCCACCCTGCTGACATGCCCGTCTGCTGGTGGTGCTGGTGGAGCGCAGTCTCAGTCCATCCAGTGTGTGGGTAGGCGGCTGCCTATGGTGCGGGTTCTGGGGTAGGGGTGCCTGCATAGCTGTCCACGCTTCCCCCCAGCACCGCCTGCCAATGTTCTGTGCCCTTGGGGGTACCTGCTGGGTACTATCCTCTGTGACACTGTGGGAAGCACACTCGTGCCCATGTTGGGCCCTCATCAGTTGCTGTCTGGCTGCACTACTGTTTCAGCATTCCTATGGGCCACCTAGGCATCACCCTAGTCCGCACTGTGGCCCAGCTGCACCACAGCATGTGCCGCCTGCAGCCCTCTGTGTCCCCTTTTCAAGCATCTGTCCAGTTGCCCTTTCCGACATGCCCGCCCTGCTGTTGCGGAACATGTGCACGCCATAGGAAACCTGCCCAATGGAGAGGAAAAACCCTGCTCAGCGCAATTTCACTGTGGGCTCATTCACCTTGTATGGGGACGGAGCATAGACCCTTCCAAAATTCATATCTTTTTTTTGGAGCTTTCTCGGGAGTGTTTTTTTATGTTTCCCATTAAAATCACTACTGGCCAGCGTGGTTATGTTTTTATTACATTTTCTGCTGGTCATTTTCACTGTTTATTTGCTCTTTTGTTCTGTGCACATCTATCACACTTACTTTTTGTAGTTTTCCCTGGTTTTGCTGTACATTGCTGACGGAAATGGTTTCTTTTCCCTTTAAATCAGCTCTAACGCCAGGGTTTCACTGGCATTAGTTTTCAGCCTCGAATTTCACAGCGTTAGTGTGCAGGGAGCCTCTCCCCTCCCACTCTCCGCCCATTGACCCTCTCTCTCTGCCCCTGGGGAGCCTTACTCCGGCCTCCGGGAGCCTTTCTCCACCCTCAGCGCTCATTTGCGCAGCTAACACTGTGCGCTAAAGTACCTCTGCACCCGATAAAGCGCCATTATTGCGCAATAAGGTACTTTATCGCGCAATAACATGGCAGAGCGCACATTAAGACGGTTTAGTAAACATACCCCATAGACACACACAAAATCAATATACTTTTTAAGTTGTTCGAAGAACGGTTAGAACACACTATCTTAAAACCTGTACCCACGTATTAGTGATTGAGATCATATATGTCACTAATCCCTAGTATTTTTAATGTTTTAAATATTTATTTGTTCACATAATATCTTATGATTCACAGTTTAGTACCGTATGAAGAGCGTCTATAAGTTTTTATCCCTTTGGTAACGTCCTTGCATGTACTGTTCAGGTTCTTTTATAGTGTTTTCCATATTGGAACATTTCATTCATTCTTTATTGATGGATTTTTTTATTTTTTCATTGATGGTTTTTCTTGAATATCAGGCAATGGCGTCATCCACTGCATCCTTTATACCATTCATCCAGATCATTGGTATACTCCGTTATGTGCCTGTATGTCCCCCTTTTTCCCGCGTTCTGATGTACATTTAAGAATACGCATGCACCGGCGTCTTTCTAACATTTATGGAATTGCTGATGTGGCACCGCTCCAGACATATGATACACTTGCGGTAATCCTTTTTATTACATTTTGATTGGATAATACTGTTCTTAAAGTCTCTTTATATAAATGCTTTCTACTTTGAATTTAAAAAAAATTTCCTTACGAGTGTCTTTTTGAGATTATTATAACTCCCACTCTTCACCCCAACTCCCACATAAGTAATTCTGCCTCAAGTCTCTTATGTCCTACCTTATTTCGACTATAGTCTGCCGTGAATACTAAAGAACCCAATATGTTTATACATAGTTCAGTTTTTACACTGCTGTTTGTACATAGTTTCACTGTGTGTACATAGTTATAGTTTTATTACCCTCTGTTCCAAGTTTAAGTTTTCCTGTTATAATGTAAGCACACCAGTGTTTTCTGATTGTGCAGCTTCTGTTAATTGTAAACCGCACTGAAAACAAATAGCGCGGTATATAAAAGATGTTAAATAAATAAAAATAATAAATTATTGGTACCCCTTGCTATATGCCTGTACGGTCCCTCTTTTTGTCGCGGTTAAATGTATATTTAAGGATAGGCCTGCGCTGGCATTTTTCTAATATTTACATGGTTTCTGATGCGACATTGCCTCTGACGTTTGATATACTTGCGGTAATCCTTTTTATTATAATTTGATTAGATAATACTGTTTCTAAAGCCTTCTTAAATAAACACGTTCTACTTTGCTTTTAGAATTTTCCTCACGAGTGTCATCGGCTGTTTAATTGATGTACATTACAATCTCCATGTTTATTTATCAAGTTTCCACCCGCAGTAAGTACACAACACTAGCATACCTACAAGACCTACCAGTCCTGGCACATTATGTGGCATTACTATATATGTCTTTTTGGATGGTCTTCCTGCATGAGATTCGTTGTGACACTCTGACTCATCTCAATCATAGGGACAATACATTACATAACAGTTGATGATTATATCTCTAACAGCATGTATAGCACACATATCCCCTCTAGTATGTTTCATAACCTTTTTGACAAAGTACCTGTTGATTTTATAGTACCAGCAGTTGGATTTGTTACAATAAAGTTCTCATTTTAACCTGATAGTTGAACTCAATGGTGGTTTTCATATCGAGTTCGCCCCATGGGCCTCCCCATGGCTCATCCTGATTTAGTACAATTGTATTTTATAGGGAATGGATCTTCGCTTAGAGTCCTTTTAACCTTACATTCAGTTGGCAGTTACCTCCACGGTCCTCAGGTACCTCTTTCCTTTTTCACTACTTCTCTCATTCACTCCTGCTCTCGTGTGTTCTTGGCAGTTACATTATATTGGGAAATAATTTAATTATTTATTTATTTATTTATGTATTGTATCTTTTTTACTCTTTATTTTAAATTAATATTTGTTGGCAAATATAATTTTTTAATGTTAAAAATTTTTTCATTTATTTATTCAGTCTTTTGGATTTCTCCTCTTTTGTCATTAAGATATTACATATATATGTTTTAGCACAATTATCATCTATTTATTTTTTAGTTTTAATAATTTTTATGTTGTTTTAGGATCTACATGTCCTTTGATCACACACACACAATTGTGTCATAAGGTGTTTATGATTTTACATTATCCTGTTGGTTATCCATTATTTTCATTTAGACGTCTATTTAGACATTTATTACACAGGTACACTAAAAATATATTTTTTTAAACTGCCTCTAACGTTTCGATTGATTTTTACGTTTTTTGGTGCGCTGAATCCAAATCTGGTAACCAATTTGCTCCATCACGTACAGATTTTTTGCTACATTGGGTTAGCAGTTTGAGGTGAACGTTTCAGATTGAGTGCGATCGAGATAAAAGTTTCTTGGATGAATTCTTTATACTAATTGTTTAGTAGTTATTCAAATAAGAATAAAGAAAATTGTAACAAGGCAGCACATAAGAATAGAGTAATGTCAACAAAACACACTGTGATGGTAGCAAAATTGTCTGCACTTAAAACAGCCACATACATGTGCACAAACATTGAGCATATAAGAGCGAGGTTAGACACAAAGCAAAGCAAAGAAATGTGCAAAAAATGTTGTACAGGTATGTATGTAAGAATAGAAAACGCAAACCGCACCATTGCAATACATGAAGACAACACCCGATGGTGTGAAAATAAAATTCTAATAAATGAGATCCGACACTGTGGTAATAACTAGCAAATTTTTATTTCAAAGTTTAGTAAAAACACAATATTTGTCAACACAGTTTAGATTTTAAAGTCATTCTTGGGTCAATCAATCTCCTGGTGGGCCCGTTTCTTCTTCCCCCGAATGCTTCTCTTGGTGCGCTGCTTGGCGTATTTTTCATCTGGGGTTTCCCGCAGCAGCAACCAGCAGAAATCAGCCATCATAGTGGTGTTCCATCTTCCTTGGTACCTTCTCTCTGCGTCCTTGATGTCCTGGTGAAACCTTTCACCTTGTTCTTCACTGTACGCCCCCAAGTTTTCGGGAAAGTAGTTCACATGGGAGTGCAAGAAATGGACTTTCAGGCTCATGTTACAGCCTTGTTCTTTGAAGGAATTGAGCATCCTGGCAACAATATCCTTATAGTTCTCATCCCACCTGTTCCCCAAGAATTTGAGAACAACATCCTTGAAGGAATCCCAGGCTTCTTTTTCCTTCTCAGACATCGTTTCAGCGAATGCTCCATCTGAAATGAGTTTCCTTATATCAGGGCCAACAAACACTCCTTCCTTTAGCTTTGCTTCAGAAAGTCGGGGGAACTTTGAGCAAAGGTACCGAAAGCACTCACCATCTTTTGGAAGGGACTTGATGAATTGCTTAATGAGACCCAACTTAATGTGGAGAGGTGGTAATAGAATTTTATCACGAGGTACCAAGCTCTCATGAAGAACATTTTTCTCACCGGGTCTCAAATACTCCCGAATTGGCCAGTCTTTTTTCCCCCAGTGTAGGTCGCGGACCCGGCTATCCCACAAGCAAAGGAAGCAGGGATATTTGGTGAAACCGGATTGCTGCCCTAATAGCATGGATAGAATTTTAAAGTCTCCACAAATCATCCACTTATGCTCATCATAACGAATCTTCTGAAGAATCAGGGCCAAATTCTCATATTTTTCTTGGAGAATAACAGAGTGAGCAATAGGAACTGAAGCGAATGTGTTGCCATTATGAAGAAGAACACCTTTTATGCTGTCTTTTGACGAATCAATGAACAGCCGCCATTCAGCAGGATCATACTTGAGTTTAAACTTTTCCATCACTCCGTATATATCGTTGCAAAATACCAAATCTTCCTCTTTGCTGAAATACTTCAAAAATTGTGTCTCGCGGTTGCGGTACCAATAAAAAGTTGTTCCTGGTGACAATAGATTTTTCTGTTTAAGCCGAGAACCTCGCAGTTGGGCAGCATCTTTTGGGAGTCCTAAATCCCGGACTAAATCATTCAATTCAGCTTGAGAGAAAAGTTCAGGTTTCGGATCTGGTTCAGTTTCAAACTCGGAAGTACTGGACTCATCGGGAAAAGCCATCTGATGAGTCTCATCATGATCAGAACCGTCCACACAAATATGATCCAAAGATTTTGGTGGTTCAGGCACAGGTACTTCGTTGCTATGAGGCATAGTCCTAATTGCTGAGAGAAGGTTGGGGTAACTTATTACGTTCTTATTTTTTAAGTTGTATCCCTTCACAATGCAAGAGCAAAAATAGCAGTCACTGCTGTGGTCTCTTTGTTCACGCCACATCATAGGTATTCCGAAACGAAATGCTTGTTTTTTACCTTTCATCCATAAGCATAGATCTTCCTCACATGTCTTGCACACTTTGTGAGGAGCCCACGGTTTGTCTTGATCGCCTAACTTCAAACCGAAATAGGCGAAATATACTTTTTTAATAAATGCAGAAATGTTCCTCTGCCGCTTTTTCACGGTATATTCCCCACAAATAAAACAAAAACTGTCCGGAGAGTTGACGCAACCTCTGGCTCTGTGAGCCATCACAAATACACAGCACTGCAAACTACAACTGTAGTGAACCACTTCGGAATAAAGCTGGATTACGACTGAGCAAACAAAAGGTAATAATGAACTTGCAAGAAACTGAAATTTGACAGGAACGTTCATGTCGCAACCACCGTGTTTGAGCGAGTGAACGAGGCGAGGCGAACAGGAAAGAACATGTGCCAGCGCGAGTACTGGATTTAGCCCCCGCCTCCCAATTGTCCTGTTAATGTATAAAATGAATACAAAACACTCTAAAATATCACGAGGGAGTGTTTCTAGTTAGTTAACCATTACAACCTCTATTTTGGGCCAAGAAAATAAACTGCAGTCGGCTAAAAAGAAATTATGTGAATATTCCTTATATGGGTAAGAAATCTAATTTTGCAAGAAAATGTGACGTGATGGAACATTTTGGCTATTTTTCCTGGATTCAGCACCCCAAAATCTATAGGAATCAGTTGCAAAACTGGAGGCAGTTTTTTGGTAGTGTACCTGTGTTATTTATTATTAACCTTTTAACATGTGGTAATAAGTTTTTCATTGTTTGCATGTTATTGTTTTGTGTTTAATTTATATTTTTACACATCTTATTTGTTCATCTATGTTTATATTATGATTTTATTTTTTATTTGCATGTAATTTTTTAATGTATCATTATGATGTTTTTATAGTTTTTTGGTGTGCCTCACCCCTGAAGAAGTATTATACGAAACACGGCCTGTGTTGGTTTCAGCCCCCTTTTTTAAGGAGCAATAAAATTTGTGCTTTCCAAATACTGCCTACGTCTTTGTACTGTGTCCATCACATACCCCAATACATTATCCCCCCACACAGCTTTTTTCAGTGAGGATTGAACATAGTGCCATATACTCCCATGTGAGGTCATGTTCTTAGCCATGGACACTGCAAAACTGGCCAGTGCAGCAATGCATTCTCCCATGCTGCAGAGAAATTGCACCCCCCTCCGCCAAGAGCATGTGCTATCACGGCAGGTCGGACGTGGAATGGGATGTTGGAACAGCTGCTGCTGGAGACACATACGCCACCATTCCCTGCTTTTTTGTACTCTAACAACATCCTTGTGACTCAGTATCCATGGAGAGCTAGAGAGCTGTCATTCAGGCCCTCTGATGTAACACATGCAGGCCCACATAGCTTCTGGAATGTGAACATAGGCTTTGACTTGCAATGCCACTTACATAGGCACAGGCCAAACATGTATGGTACTGTTCCCCTCACCCCCACCTCAACATTCACCTCCAGGCACTTCCCTCCCAAATGGTGGCAGGTGATGCAGGGACAAACATGACATCCTGTGCCACATTTCAGCAGCTGGAATTGTACATGCACCATTCAAAGATCAGTGAACCACACTTACAATCAGGCACACAGATGCATTTGGACTCTCCTTTGGGGTGATGGGTAATGTACTGTTGAATGCTTTGGCCAATGATCAGTAGGCAGCATTGAGATGGTGTTTATTGTGTGCAAATTCGTATGATAGATATGACCTGCCTGTATGAGGATACATTGCGTGGAGCAGAGTCCCCCGGATTACACTCTGCAACTGCAGCATAGGACAAGAGCAAAGTGCATGCAGGTTAATCACAGAATCCTTCCAGTATCACCAACTGAGTGAATGATTTGGACATTAACAGATGCCAGCCCTCCTCCTGAGCATAGCTCCCTATAGGTGCAGCTGTGCCAGATGGGCTGACACTGTTGCCATGGCTACAGCTGTTATGGCAGTTGGCATTTAATCAGACCCCTCACCTGTACAAATTGGTGTGTCCTGAGGCCTGGAGGCTCAGTAAAGGTGAGGGTTGCATCACATACATTTCCCCCCTGCTCATTCCAGTCAAACCAGCAAGCACTTTGGGAGTTGCACAACATTGTCATGTTGAGAGGTAAGTGTAGAGGAATGTTTTGGGAATGGGCCTTGACTATGCCGTAACTGGGAATGCATTGCAGCCTCACAGACACAGATTGAAGCTACTTACTGAAAACTAACCTTCTGCTTGGCAATGGTGTCTCACACAGTATGTGTGGTTGCTATATAGCTGACCTGCAGCATATTATATGCACAGCCATGAAGCCTGGACATCACATGCATGCACAGTGCATTGCTGAAGCTCACACTACTCTGGACACACACACACACACGACTCTGTTGTCCAAAAACGGTGCAGGTTGGCATTCTTAACTATCCTCTTAGGCCTCTTTTGATGCTCCACCATTATCAATGCCTGCTTAATTTACAGATGCTATTAGTGCAATCTGCATTGCTCAGATGATGTTAACACCTGCTCAGTGTGCTGGCAGTATTAGCGCACTCTGCAATGCTCGGCACTGTCAACACCCACTCAGTGTGCCGGTTTTATTAGCGTGTTCTGCCATCCAGGTATGGGTGGTGCAGCTTCTCAGTGTGTGGACTCTTGCTGGAAGAACTCTTGAGGGGTTGCACATGCTGATAAAGTTCTGGAAACATAGGATAGAGTTAACGCAACTGGACATCCCATACCTGATCTACAGGCTGATCTTGAACTGGTGACCTTTCTCTCATATACACACACAAAATGTGTTTGGAGTCTCTGAGCAGCTGTGTGGGTTCATCAATCTATGGGTATATATGTGAACATTGTCCGGATGCAAGCGGGAATTTGTTGGGGTATGCCTATGTCTGCTTAGATCTCTGCAGGATCTGGTCCATACTTGTCTCACAAGATATGTTTGGCAGGTATGGGTGAGGGACATCTTGTTAGGTCTGTATATTGTACTGCCTTGCTATGCTGATGGTTCAACTGACATTCATGTCTTCCATATGGGATCTATCCAGTCACAGGGACAAACAAAACAGGAGTGAGTCATCAAATAAGGGATCAAAAGTCTTTATTCAGAGGTACAGTACAACCACATCCGACACAGCCATGTTTCGGCACTTGCCTTCCTCAGGGATGTATTGGCGCTATGACAAACAATGTTTCAACGTAAGATACATGTATAATTAAATACATAAATAAATAAACATGCATAAAAATGATTCAAAACCATAGAAATACTAAAATCTATAGCATGCATTTAAATCAAACAATACTGTAAGTACAATTAAAACTTTAAAAACATACAAAGCCATTCACAAATAAATAATATATTAAGAAATATGGCATATAAATAAAACCAATAAGATAATTAAAACACAAGTAAAATGGGAATATTGTCATCATGTATAAATCATAAACCATTGAAAACTGGGGTTATATTTACAAAGCAGATAAAGAAAAGAGCAGAATCCTTAAGTGGTGTAAAGAGAGATGGATGACATAAGCCTGAAAACTCATGCAGGTGAGTGAAAAACAAAGTATGAGAGGGCAGGCACATTACCCAATACTGCAGCACTCTGATGTTCTTTCTTATGTGAACCAGTTTCTTAAGATACACTGTAAATAGAGACAATTATTATATTCATTAAATCTTACGATTTAGACAGCTATAAAAAATCATGATAGAGTGAAGCCATAAATAAAATATAAATAAGATTCTTAAAATAAACCAGACTGTCGCATATATATCAGTAATAAAATCATCAGTTGATAAATGAAGCTAAAATCAGATCTGTTTGTAACTGAGATTGATAGTTTATCGGCAGGGAAACCATATCTAATTAAATATATCTCTATGTACGTCAGTAGAGACGAAACAGTTTGTTATTACAAAATCTTATCTAGATCACATTGTTCATGGAAGAAATGTAATTTAGTTAAGTGAACATAATTGCTAAAAATGTAAAGTGAAAATATGCCTTAGAATTAATGTACAAATACTGTATCCATGCAAATTAATGTACAAATATTGTACCAATGCAGTGGTGAGGATTAATGTACAAATATTGTACCCATGCAGTGGGTACAATATTTGTACATTAATTCTAAAGCATATTTTCACTTTACATTCTCGCGAGCACATACTAATCATGGAAATGCTCCAAGCAGCATCTCAACTAACACTGTGCGCCCTTTTGGGTTTGCAGCAAAAACTGACAAAAGTTTGGATCTGAACAAGCATGAAGCGAATGCACATAGTGTGCACGCAGGATGTACGTGGCCAGTCACAAACAAATCCCAACTAGGCAAAAATGTTGCAGGCTAGGTTGCATTGCATGCTATATTGCACCTAGTGTATACACGGCTTAAGAATTAGAGCAGTGGGCTGAGAACCTGAGAAGCTAGGTTTGAATCCCCCTGCTGAACCTTCTGATCTTGGAGAAGTCACTTAACCCTCTACTGCCTCAGGTACAAACTTAGATTGTAAGCCCTCTGGGACAGGAAAATACCTATTGTATCTGAATGTAGCTCAGCTTGAAATTGTGAGAAAGACATGCACTAAATCCAATTTCCTAACTATCCACAAGTGATCAAACATTATAGCAGGGTTAACTGTTCTTTCTATGCTCAGCCATACCCATCTCACATTTCTGAAGTACAGTGTTCCACAAAAAATGAATGTTTAACTGACTATTATCCTTCCAGCAGCACAAAATCTCAAGTATGATGGATAAGAGAATGTCAACCAACTTTGCTTTAGGTAAAGAGACGCTTTCTGACACTGCTATAGTAAAATAACATATGGGATACATTTTACATGACCACCTGAGAAAATAATCTGGCATTGTACAATGTCAAAGGAGTCCAGATTGCCCAGTGATTAATAAAATACAATGACTGTGTTACACTTGCTGATGCTAGTCCCCAGTTGGTCCAGGACCAAATTTGAGTCCAATTATGCAAGAGGAATTCTACACCCAAGTTCAATAGCCAGGACCAATCCAGTCCCTTGAGAGACCTTGAAAGACCTTATAAAACTTAGAAGCCGATGGGCTCTGTAGCCAAACTACAGATTGATGGTGAGTCAGCCAACAATGAAGCTAGAGAAAGACTGACAGAATTCTGCAAAACCAACGATCTATTCATTTCAAACACTTCTTCCAGCAACACAAGCAGTGACTGTACACATGGACTTCACCCAATGGATTGTACAAAAATCGAATTGACTAGTATTGTGGAAGCCAACGATGGAAAAGCCCTATAGCATCAACAAAGACAAAATCTGGAGCTGATTGTGGGAGAGATCACGAACTACTAGTATACAAACTCAAGCTAAAGTTGAAAAAGAGCAAGCTACTCATGAATGTAGCACAATATGACCTTGAGAATATACCACTGAAATTTAAAGATTGCCTGCAAAATTGATTTGCTGCTTTAGATACAAATGACAGAGCTCCAGAAGAGTTGTGTGATGACATCAGGAAGATTGTGTTGGAAGAAAGTGAGAAGTCTCTATAAAAGGTGAAAAAGTAAAAACGGCCAAAATGGATGGCCAAAGAAACTCTGAAAATTGCATAGAAATGCAGAGAAGCTAAAGCCAAAGGAGAAAGAGAGGTAATCACAAAAATCAACAGAGATTTCCAATGTGCAGCAAGATAAGACAAGAAGAAGTACTACAATGACGCATGCAAGGAAATAGAATCAGAAACTATTACAGGAAGAACAAGTTCAACTTTCCTGAAGCTGCAAGAGTTAAAAAATTCCAGCCTGGGGAGCGTCTTCATCTGCCATCCGGTTCCAGTGGAGGAGAGGAGGCTGGTTCTGTTGCTGGCGGCTCTGTGGGCACTCGGCTGACGTCACCTCCAGGTCCTGCTAAAAGCCCTTGCCTTGCTGTTCCCTTCGGGAGCGTCTTCATCTGCCGTCCGGTTCCAGTGGAGGAGAGAAGGCTGGTTCTGTTGCTGGCGGCTCTGCGGGCACTCGGCTGACATCATCTCCAGGTTCCCTTATAACTCGATTTGTACGGCGCCAGCCGTCGGCGCGTTATCTAAGGGGCGCGTTTTCGAAGGGGGTTGCACTGGCCCCTTGTGAGCCCCTTTGGAGCCGGTTTGGAGCTTATGGTGTAAGCTGAGGTGGGGTGTCATGCCAGGCGGCAAGCACAAGAAGAAACCTCCGGCCGAGAATTCTCAAGTAGGGGCAATTGAGAAACATTTGGTCTCCACGCAGCGACCCGTCACCCCAGGTACTGTGCCTCTTATTCCTACCACAGATGGTGCGAGTTTAAGCTCTATTGAGCGTACCCCCCCCCCTCCCCCGCTCCCCCTGGTTTTCTCGAGTTGTCTGGGGAAGCCTCTTCTACTGTGGCTCTGCAATGTGAATTTCCTAAGGAGGTTTCCTGGAGTCGTCCTCCCCCTTCAGCTACCTTTCTGTCCGCTTCCACAATTTCCTTATCAGATGTTTGGATGGTTGTTTCTCGCACAGAACATATGTTGTCAGAGACTGTTCCTAAATTATGCCAATTTACAAGGGATTCTATCCAAAAATTTCAATCTCTAGATTCTCAGATTGGAGCCTGTGGCTCAACTCTGGCGAAACTGGAGCCTCAAATTACTAGGTTTACAGATTTTGCAGCAACTCATGCCAAGGATAGTTTTCTTTTGCATCAGAAACTGGAAAATCTGGAAAACCTAGCTCGTAAAATGAATTTGCGTCTGTCGAATTTTCCTATGTGCTCAGTGTTGTCTCCTTTGGCACTCTTTAGGAAATATCTGAAGGATACTCTCCTTTTCCCTCAGGCTGATTCTTGCTCAGTGATTAAATGCTATTACCTTTTTCCTAATGTCTCTTCCAGTCCTGAGGATAAAGAGGAGTTACCTACTTCAGAAAAAGGTGAATTTAATTTAACAGCTTTTCTAGAAGATACTCAGGATGTGATTACAACTAGGGCCACTTTACTGGTTACCCTATCCTCTGAAGAGGATACGATTTCTATTTTGAAGTCTTACTTTAGGAGGAAGGAATTCCAGTTTTGTGGTGATAAGGTAATGTTATTTCCAGATGTTTCTCGTGCTACGCAACTTCGCAGAAAATCTTTTCTTGTGTTAAAACCTAGGGTACTGGCCTTGGAGGCCACATTCTTTTTAAAGTATCCTTGTAAATGCTGTATCTCAATACATTATGATAAATTTGTTTTCTTCGCCTCATCTGATTTGGAGAAATGTCTTGCTGAGCGGGAAAAGGTTCGTAGTACATCATGACCAGTATAGGTAGGCGGTGTGGATACTCGCCCGGTAATAGTTGGCTATGGCCCTTGAGGTCTTGCCTTGTTTTCATAGTATAGTGTTTTCCTTTTTTTTCACTAGGACATTCCCCGAGACGTGGTCTGTTTTTTTTTTGTATTTTTGCTATTATATGTTTTTTCTTTTGTTTGATATATTGCTGTATTATGGGTTGTAATTGTAATATTATGACTATGTAAAAGGTATCTTTATAAATAAAAGTTAAAAAAAAAAATTCCAGCCTGGAATTGGAATGCTACAAGATGCTCAAGGATCCATGTTGAATGATGCTGAGAAGATCAAGAAAAGATGGAAAGAATATACAGTCATGAAACTATAAAGATCAAGTGGACCGACAGCCGTTTCAACCTGTATCTTATGATCAAGAGCCATTGGTGATAAAAGAAGTCAAAGCAGCATTGAAAGCCTTATCAAAGAACAAAGGACTGGGCATTGATGGCATTTCCATTGAAGTATTAAAGCAATCAGATGCAGCTGTTACCATACTTGCCAGGAAATTTGAAAGACAACATCATGGCAAACTGACTGGAAAAGATCTGTCTTTATACCAATACTAAAGAAAGGTGATCCAACTGCCTGTGGAAATTATCAAACAATTACTCTGATCTCACATGCCAGCAAGATTCTACTCAAGATTATTCAGCAGAGACTGCAACCATACCTGGAACGAGAACTGCTTGAAGTGCAAGCACGGTTCAGGAAAGGGCAAGGAACAAGAGACATCATTGCAGATGTGAGATGGATCCTTGAAAAGACAAAAACTACCAAAAGGATATCTATATGTGTTTTATCAACTATAGCAAGGATTTTGACTGTGTAAACCATGAGAAACTCTGGGCCACACTAAGAAGCATGGGTATACCAGAACACCTCTTCTGAGGGGTACTGATATGTCCATCTGCCTTCCAGACTTGATGTCCAGAGATGTATGCTGTCTGCCAGGTGCCAGAATCCGATATGTTATGTAGAGTTTGCCAAGACTCATCAAGCCCATTGACTATTACCTGAAGTTGCTCATCCATGTTGACACAAATGATACTGCCAGGTATCCCTCTGAGCATATCAAAAGTGACTTCATGGCTCTGGGTCAGAGGGTGAAGCAGATAAGGATGTAGGTAGTGTTCTCTTCAGTCCTCTTATTAGGGGGAAAGGCCAAGGCAGAGAAGCTTGCATCCTGGAGATAAATGCATGGCTATGTAGATGGTGTCATCGAGAGTGTTTTGATTTCCTGGACCATGGGATGCAGTTCCAGGGGTTGCAGAGCAGAAATGGCATCCATCTGGCCAAGAAGGGTTGATGTGTCTTCAGTAGCAGACTGGCTAACCTACTGAAGAGGGCTTTAAACTAGATCCATTGGGGATGGGTGAAGAAAGCCTCCAGGTAAGTGAAAGCCCCCAGGTAAGTGAAACATTAAATACCTTTATGGAAATAGGTAAAAGGGGCAACATAGAAACATAGAAAAATGACGACAGAAAAAGACCACATGGCTTATCTAATCTGTCCTTCCATATCAACAACTACAACAGCCCCCTTTTTTCCTTTAGAGATCCTCTGTGTTTGTCCCATGCTTTTTTGAATTCAGATACTGTCCTCATCTCTACCACCTCCACTGGGAGACTATTCCATGGATCCACCACTCTTCCGTAAAGAATTATTTCCGCTTATCACTCCTGAATCTATCCCCTTTCACCCTCATCCCATGTCCCCTTGTAGCAGAACTTGCTTTTAATCAAAAGAGGCTCTCTGTGCATTTATGCCACAGAGGTATTTAAATGTCTCAATCATAGCACCTCTATCCCACCTTTCCTCTAAGGTGTACATATTAAGATCCTTAAGTCTGTCCTCAAATGCTTCATAATGAAGACCACTAACCATTTTAGTAGCCACCCTCTGTACTGATTCCATCCTGTTTATATCCTTTTGAAGGTGCGGTCTCCAGAATTGCACACAATACTCCAAATGAGGTCACACCAAAGACTTTGGGACGGGCTCTACACAAATTCTGTTACATTCTTTTGGTAATGTATTTTATGTTTCCTGTAAAATTTTTAAGTTTTTATGTTTTATTATCACTCTTATTGTGATTTTTTACTTACATTTTAACTTTATGCATCGTGCGTCCATTTTTAGACCCCTGATGAAGGCTTAATGCCAAAACCTTTTTTAGTTGGGTCCTCAATAAACTACTTTTTTTCAGCCTACTATAGTGTGGCCGTGGTTTTTGTCTTCCGCTCTTTGCACGGTTTCTGTTACTGTGGAAATTGTTCTCCTTCCCTCTTCCTGTCATGTTTCTATGTTTCTATGTTTTTAACCTGATAGTTCTCTTGCACAACCTTTACATTGATTAAGAAGCAACAGTTTCAACAGAACAAGGAGAAATAGAATGGTTTAAAATCAGCAAAGATGTATGACAAGGCTGCAAGCTTTCCCCCTACCTTTTTAATTTATATGCAGAACAAATCATCAGAGAAGCAGGACTGTATGAAGACAACTGAGGTTCAAGATTGGTGGAAGACTCATCAACAACCTTTGCTATGCTGATGATGCCACATTACAGGCTGAAAGTAAAGATGATCTGAAACATTTGCTTCTCAAGATCAAGGAACATAGGGGCATGTTTACTAAACATTCCTAACATGCGGGGCCGCGGTAGTGTGCCTGTGCCATATAAGGAGTGGGCGGTTCAGGCCGAAAAAGGAAAAAAAAAGACCGTATGTGTGCGCGTCGCGTTAATGTGCGGGGCCCACATTAGCGCGTGGGAAGGCTAAGTGGGGCGCAGCTGTGCACATATAGGAATAGAGCCGTAGCACAACGGTGAAGACAATAACCAATGGTGCAGCAGGCCACAGGTTCAATCCCCCAGTGTGTGCAACCCAAAAAGGCTGGCTGAGGCACCACCTTGAATGTGGAAATGTGTGTCAGGAGGCAAAATAATTTTGGGGCGGCATAAGGTGGCGCACTCTTCATTTTGGGGCGGCATAAGGCGGCGCACTGTTCATTGTGGGGCGGCATAAGGCGGCGCACTGATCATATTGGGGCGGCATAAGGCGGCGCACTGTTCATTGTGGGGCGGCATAAGGTGGCGCACTGTTCATTGTGGGCAGCAGGATGCGGCACGCTGATGGCCACAAGGCGGCGCGCTGATACTAAAGCAAAGGAACACAGCCACAGCACAATGGTTAAGACACTGACCAATGGTGCAGGGACCAGCGGTTCAATCCCTCACAATGCCCATTGAAAAAGGCTAGCTGAGGCAGTATATTTTATGTTGTGGAGTGCTTTAGGAGGCTTTTTAATTCTATTTTGTGATAACTACTAGCAAACGCACTCTCACAGCATGTTAACATAAGGCGGACCATAAGGCACATGTTACAGTGCACCGTCCGCCAAGGCACCCTAGAATGTCCCCTATAGGGCAGCATGTATGTTGCGACACAGGATAATGTATAGTGCACCCTATATGGATGCCAACCATAAAGTGCCCTATAGGGCGCCCAATAAAGCACCCTCAGAGGCACCTTATGGGTACAGTACGCTGAGGGTGTTATTGCAGGCATCAACATATGTACAGTAAATGTAAAAAATGCTTTGGAAAGCCCTATCACAGAACCCCACTGTGGGTATGAACCCATGACCTCTGGCTGCACAGGCAGTGGCGTAACCATTGGGCTACACCTGTAAGCAAGCTCCTATCTGGCTGCAGATAGCCTGCACGTCACATCACAGACAGTCTGCTTGTGTAAACAGGATAGGGTTAGGCTACCCGTACCCATGATGCACTGCACATGCAAATCAGCTGTCCACAGATGCACACAAGATGGGAACTGCACCCCTAAAGCTACCCGGCCTGGTAGGGGGAGGTGTCCTTGTGCACCCACACAGCACCTCGGCCTGGTAGGGTGTCCTGAGTGGGTGGACAAACGGCAAAGAGTAGCTAAACACCATCACATTGTGCGGTTACTATGCCCACCCTGAGTGTGTGATGATGCACCCAGGACCAGGTGCACAACCCCTTGCATGGCTGAATGCGGCCATGCCAGAGCTCCAAAGCAGCAATGACCTGTGAAATAGGTAGGTGCTGCATAAACATCTTGGAGATCACACACACACACCCCCACACCAGATTCCCCATATTATCATTTTTTTTCTCCCCCATGGCTATAGAGCCAACCATCAACCCCAGTCCTGCTGGGGAAGAAGACACCCACCCCCACACAGGGCAGTCCAAGCAGCTCCACACACATCCATAACACAATATCAGACAGACATTAGGCCTGGATATTCATAGATGCACCCCACCACTATCTGATATTCTCCTGCAGCAAGCCATCAGCCACTGCACCCTGCAAGGCACTCCATCAAGACACATACCATCTGTGCTCAGTCTGCTGGTTGGTCCTGATGGAAATGCATGCACCCACAACTGGGGTGGCAGCACACAGAAGCAGATAAGTCAGTGAAAAGGCCCCAACAGGAAACCCATATATATCACACAAGAGAAACACAGTACAGCACTATGGGTGTGCCTAGCCATGCTGCCATCACTGCACACTCAGGGTGAGAGTGATCCCCCAGCAGCACATACAGAGGTCCCCCTGTCTCTGTAGGTGGTGGCCGGGCACTACCATGTCCCTGCCAGTGCCCTATGCCCTGTGCAGCTGCATCCTGGTCAGCCCACCCTGTCTGAGATATACCAATGGTCCCTTGCTACTCATTATGCACATTAGCAGGCCAATACTGGCAACAGTGCTGGCAGTGTGGGCTGTGGAAAGGGCTTGCAGCCAGCACCCACTGTATAGACAGACACACACTTCCACACCTATGCCAGCATGGTGCTACTATTGAGGAGGTAATTAGCCTTGGCCACCAAACCTGTCCTAGGCACGGCAAGGCATGGATATGGTACGCAGTACTGCTGGGGGTCACTCCCCAGGGTGGTAAACACCGTCAGAGGCCAGTCCTGGAGCACACCCCGCAAACACCTAACAGATTGTTCTGATGGGGTCAATTAGCAGTATGTGCGTAACATATGGATATCTATCTGCCAGTACTCCTAGCAAACGTCTCAGAGCTGTGTACCGTATACCTCAGGTGTAGGGCAGAGCTACTCAATTCCAGTCCTGGTGGCCCGCAACCCTGCAGGTTTTTGGGATATCCTTAATGATATGCATGAGATATATATGCATTAGAGATAGCCTGCCAACCTGACTGGTGTTTGGCCCTCCAGGGCTGGATTTGGAGACCCCTGCCTTACACCTCTGTCATTTAAGATTGTAAGTGGGCAAGGTGCAGATGTCCAAGACATCAAAGAGGTTAGAATTTGTCACATTCCTCCTTGCTTCTCACCACCACCAAAGTATTGTCTATTAGACAACTTTTTGGTGGTGTTGAGAATCTAGGAGGAATGTGACACATTCTATCTACCCTTTTGATGTCTAGAACATCTGTACCTTGCCCACTCACAATCTTAAATGACAGAGGTGTAAGGCAGGAGTCTCCAAATCCAGCCCTGGAGGGCCACAAACCAGTCAGGTTGGCAGGCTATCTCTAATGCATATATATCTCATGCATATCATTAGGGATATCCCAAAAACCTGCAGGGTTGCGGGCCACCAGGACTGGAATTGAGTAGCTCTGGTGTAGGGTGACATTGCTAAGGTATGCAGGTGCTAGTATTGGGAGATGCATGCAGGGTCCACTGTTCTGCCTCTCCAGGAGACATTGGCCAATGGGGCCTGTGGGTGTGGGTGTGGGTGTCTGCCCCTGTTGGCTGCTGCTTTACGGCAGAGATTCCCAACCCCAATCCAGGTCTGCATCACACTGTTCGTGTTTTCCTGCTGTCCCTCATGAATATGCATGAGCTACATCTACATGCCATGGGGGTGGTGCATAGATATACAGCACAGGCATTTGTATGAGTGGCAGCATGGAACCTGACTGGTGTGTGGCACACCAGGAATGCATTTGGGAGAGTCTGTTCATGGTGTCTGTGCTCAGTGGGGTAAAAGATAGACGTATTACCATTGCATATGTCCTCGACATGAAAGGTGTGTCCTTACTATCACTGTGTAGGTGTGGGAAAAATATGTGGCTAGGATTGGTGGAAGCCCCAGCTGGGCTTTGAACCTGTGACCTTCTGTTCTTGCATGCACTGTCTGTGTGCACTGCACCACTGTGTAGCCACAGATTGGCTGGTTTCCCTGGAACGTCCATGACTGTGGATCCGGCAGGGCCTGTCTGTTGCAGTGGACTGTGCCAGGCTGCAAATGGCTAGGCCTCTGTCTTCTGTGGCTAGCAGCCACTGCCCCCTGCACCACATGTACTCGTCCGCCAACATGCTGGCATGAGCTTCTCTCAGAAACAGCAGATGACCAGATTGCAATGTGGCAGTACAGGACTGCATTTGTGGGATTTGGCTGTAGGTAATGCCCATTGTTGTTGTGTTTTTGCAGTGTTGTGTAAAATATGGGTGTTTTCCCCATGCTTATGTTCCCTGCAATACAGGGGTGTCTGCGCTATCTTTGTTTAGTCTTGGGTAAAATATAGGGGCTGGGCTGGCATGTGCCCCAGCTGGGATTTGAACCTCTGACCCTCTGGCCACTATGGCCACAGAGACAATGCAGCCCCTGGAGGTAGTATACCTGGCAGGATGGAGTCACAAACCCTGCTCTACGCATTTTTACTGTGGGCACATGCACTCTGTCTGGTGACAAACGTGCACATAAACCCCGGAAATGACCACAGACACTGGGGGACAATATATCACCACGCTGGGCAAAAGTGATATTAATGGGCAACCATAGCAAACACTCCCAGGAAAGCTCCAAAAAGGACATTTGTTTTGGATGAGTCTCCGCTCCGTAGACCCTTCCAATATTCATTTCTTCTTTCTGGAGCTTTCCTGGGTGTGTTTTCTATATTTACCCATTACTATAACTGTTCCCCAGCTGCATTACTATTTGTGATATTTTTGTTGTGGTCACTTTCTATTTTTATTTTCACTTTTGTGCTGTGCACATGTATCACACTGCTCACGTTTTGCAGGATTCCCCAGTTTTGCTGTACATTGCTGACGGAAATGGTTTCTCTTCCCTTTAAATGCTCTCTACCGCGATTGTTTCACTCACGGTAGTTTTGCTTTGGGATTCGGCCCCGATAATGTGCGGGGAGCCTCTCCCCTCCCCTTCCCCGCCCATTAAACCCATCTCTCCGCCCCTCAGGAACCTTCCTCCGCCCTCCGTTAGCCGTTCCACGCCTCTATCGGACATATGCGGGCCCGTACTTGTGCGGGGCCCGTTATTGTGCCGCGCACCTGTGCGGGGGTGACACGCATGATTGCGGGGCGTTTAAGCGCTCTTAAGTACCGCTTTTAGTGCGCTATTTTGCGGCGCGCAAATTAGCGGTTTTTAGTAAACATGCCCCATAGTCTTAAAATGGGCCTGCACCTTAATGTAAAGAAGAGAAAGATCCTGACAACTGTCAAACTCAATAAGTTAATAAGTTACACAGGTACACTAAAAAAAAATTTTTTAAACTGCCTCTAATGTTTCGATTGATTTTTACGTTTTTTGGTGCGCTGAATCCAAATCTGGTAACCAATTTGCTCCATCACGTACAGATTTTTTGCTACATTGGGTTATCTGTTTGAGGTGAACATTTCAGATTGAGTGCGATCGAGATAAAAGTTTCTTGGATGAATTCTTTATACTAATTGTTTAGTAGTTATTCAAATAAGAATAAAGAAAATTGTAACAAGGCAGCACATAAGAATAGAGTAATGTCAACAAAACACACTGTGATGGTAGCAAAATTGTCTGCACTTAAAACAGCCACATACATGTGCACAAACATTGAGCATATAAGAGCGAGGTTAGACACAAAGCAAAGCAAAGAAATGTGCAAAAAATGTTGTACAGGTATGTATGTAAGAATAGAAAACGCAAACCGCACCATTGCAATACATGAAGACAAACACCCGATGGTGTGAAAATAAAATTCTAATAAATGAGATCCGACACTGTGGTAATAACTAGCAAATTTTTATTTCAAAGTTTAGTAAAAACACGATATTTGTCAGCACAGTTTAGATTTTAAAGTCATTCTTGGGTCAATCAATCTCCTGGTGGGCCTGTTTCTTCTTCCCCCGAATGCTTCTCTTGGTGCGCTGCTTGGCGTATTTTTCATCTGGGGTTTCCCGCAGCAGCAACCAGCAGAAATCAGCCATCATAGTGGTGTTCCATCTTCCTTGGTACCTTCTCTCTGTGTCCTTGATGTCCTGGTGAAACCTTTCACCTTGTTCTTCACTGTACGCCCCCAAGTTTTTGGGAAAGTAGTTCAAATGGGAGTGCAAGAAATGGACTTTCAGGCTCATGTTACAGCTTTGTTCTTTGAGGGCATTGAGCATCCTGGCAACAATATCCTTATAGTTCTCATCCCGCCTGTTCCCCAAGAATTTGAGAACAACATCCTTGAAGGAATCCCAGGCTTCTTTTTCCTTCTCAGACATCGTTTCAGCGAATGCTCCATCTGAAATGAGTTTCCTTATATCAGGGCCAACAAACACTCCTTCCTTTAGCTTTGCTTCAGAAAGTCGGGGGAACTTTGAGCAAAGTTACCAAAAGCACTCACCATCTTTTGGAAGGGACTTGATGAATTGCTTAATGAGACCCAACTTAATGTGGAGAGGTGGTAATAGAATTTTATCACGAGGTACCAAGCTCTCATGAAGAACATTTTTTTCACCGGGTCTCAAATACTCCCGAATTGGCCAGTCTTTTTTCCCCCAGTGTAGGTCTCGGGCCCGGCTATCCCACAAGCAAAGGAAGCAGGGATATTTGGTGAAACCGGATTGCTGCCCTAATAGCATGGATAGAATTTTAAAGTCTCCACAAATCATCCACTTATGCTCATCATAACGAATCTTCTGAAGAATCAGGGCCAAATTCTTGTATTTTTCTTGGAGAATAACAGAGTGAGCAATAGGAACTGAAGCGAATGTGTTGCCATTATGAAGAAGAACACCTTTTATGCTGTCTTTTGACGAATCAATGAACAGCCGCCATTCAGCAGGATCATACTTGAGTTTAAACTTTTCCATCACTCCGTATATATCGTTGCAAAATACCAAATCTTCCTCTTTGCTGAAATACTTCAAAAATTGTGTCTCGCGGTTGCGGTACCAATAAAAAGTTGTTCCTGGTGACAATAGATTTTTCTGTTTAAGCCGAGAACCTAGCAGTTGGGCAGCATCTTTTGGGAGTCCTAAATCCCGGACTAAATCATTCAATTCAGCTTGAGAGAAAAGTTCAGGTTTCGGATCTGGTTCAGTTTCAAACTCGGAAGTACTGGACTCATCGGGAAAAGCCATCTGATGAATCTCATCATGATCAGAACCGTCCACACAAATATGATCCAAAGATTTTGGTGGTTCAGGCACAGGTACTTCGTTGCTATGAGGCATAGGCCTAATTGCTGAGGGAAGGTTGGGGTAACTTATTACGTTCTTATTTTTTAAGTTGTATCCCTTCACAATGCAAGAGCAAAAATAGCAGTCACTGCTGTGGTCTCTTTGTTCACGCCACATCATAGGTATTCCGAAACGAAATGCTTGTTTTTTACCTTTCATCCATAAGCGTAGATCTTCCTCACATGTCTTGCACACTTTGTGAGAAGCCCACGGTTTGTCTTGATCGCCTAACTTCAAACCGAAATAGGCAAAATATACTTTTTTAATAAATGCAGAAATGTTCCTCTGCCGCTTTTTCACGGTATATTCCCCACAAATAAAACAAAAACTGTCCGGAGAGTTGACGCAACCTCTGGCTCTGTGAGCCATCACAAATACACAGCACTGCAAACTACAACTGTAGTGAACCACTTCGGAATAAAGCTGGATTACGACTGAGCAAACAAAAGGTAATAATGAACTTGCAAGAAACTGAAATTTGACAGGAACGTTCATGTCGCAACCACCGTGTTTGAGCGAGCGAACGAGGCGAGGCGAACAGGAAAGAACATGCGCCAGCACGAGTACTGGATTTAGCCCCCCGCCTCCCAATTGTCCTGTTAATGTATAAAATGAATACAAAACACTCTAAAATATCATGAGGGAGTGTTTCTAGTTAGTTAACCATTACAACTTCTATTTTGGGCCAAGAAAATAAACTGCAGTCGGCTAAAAAGAAATGATGTGAACATTCCTTATATGGGTAAGAAATCTAATTTTGCAAGAAAACGTGACGTGATGGAACATTTTGGCTATTTTTCCTGGATTCAGCACCCCAAAATCTATAGGAATCAGTTGCAAAACTGGAGGCAGTTTTTTGGTAGTGTACCTGTGTTATCAATAAAGAAACAACAAGCAGTCAAGAAATCCAATGACGCATTGCTCTTGGCAGAATGGCTATAAAGGACCTGGACAAGAAAAAGAACAGAGATATCTCTCTCCATACAAAGATTTGACTTGTTCAAGTCATGGTATTTTCAATAACAACATATGGATGCGAAAGATGGAAAAAGATAGAAAGAAAGAAAATCGATGCCCTTGAATTATGGTGCTGGCGACGAATTCTGTGTATACCATGGACTGCCCGAAGGAAAAAACAGTCAATACTAGAGGAGATCAAATCTAAGCTTTCTTTAGAAACTCAGATGGCAAGACTTTGACTTTTATATTTTGGACACATCTTGCAGAGAGAGAGATCGTTAGAGAAAAACATCATACTTGGCAAGGTAGAAGGTCAACGCAAAAAAAGAAGGCCAGCAATGAGATGGATCGATACAATAACAGCAGCTATGGGTACCACTCTATCAGCAATGAGCTGCCTGACTGAAGACCGAACACAGTTTATGACAACTATCCAGAAGGTCGCCATGAGTTCACACCGACTTGATGGCACTTAACAACAACAACAACAGCAAGGGAGAAGGCCCTAGCTCACTCATTAAACATGACAGCCACAAACATATTGCCCTCCACCACTTGACTATCCATCCACACATTTGTGTTTTGCCAGAGTTGCAATTGATCCTGCGATTATCAGTTTTGAGATTGGGATTATATCATAGTAGAAGACTACTTGATTGCCTCCAAGGAATCTCCGTAGCCAAATCTAGCTTTGCCAAACATCTGTGGGTAGCCTCCTTCATCTTCTGTGGAAGGCTCATTCCCACAATATGCTGAAGAGGAATAGGCGCTGCGAAAGCTTCCTTCACCAAAAGACACTCTGGCTTATACTGTATGCTTCTAAACGATAGCACCAATTTAGCCCTTGGTGAAGAATGCAAGAAAAGTTGTCAAAAGATAGTCCAAGAGAAGCTGGAGGATAAACAGCATGCTAAGAAAAAAAATTAATCTTAGATGCTGGCATCATTTTTAATGTCTTCAATTTTCCCCACTAAGAAGGATGCAGAAGGGACAACTTAAGTACCAAATCCCTACCATCTTCTGTTCATAGTCAGTGCTCTGCATTACTGTAGTTTTTTAAAGTCAGTATTGATTCTTGGTGACCTAGCAGCCCCTAGGTTTTCTTGGCAAAGTATGACCAGAAGTAGATTGTCAGGCCTTTTCTTCCAAGGAAATAGAGGGTAAAGTGATTTATCTAACATGCGTGAGTGAGAATTGAACCCTGATCTGTTGGGTAGTAGGTGGTTGCTTTAACCACTAGGCTACTCCTCCACTCTGCAGCAGCTTACTTGTCCTTATAATAATACACTTCTAGATATTTTACATTTTGAAGTGCCCAATCCAATTCATACTGCAGGACAATGCCCATTTAAGTATTAAGACATTAAAGAGAAACAAATTACATGTCTTATCTATTAATTGTATAGCCCAAAACAGAGAAAAATGCCTCCAGCAATACAAAGAGGGCAAGAGGTGAAACCTCCTGGTGAGATCCTTATAATATCACATCATCAGCATATGCTGAGGGTTTTATCTCTATGAAACTCCACTTGAAATTCATCTGGCCTTAGAGTCTTAAGAACTTGCAACATATCTATAGTGGCCTGAATCTCCCTTCAGGGGAAAAGGCATCTGCATAGTCAAATTCTCCTCCTTAGTGAAATGGAGGTGAGATAAATTTGCTAGAAAATGCTGAAGTTCCTATGGAGCATTAGCCACCTCCAAATAATATAATATAAATTGATGCACTGTATTAGTTGTGCTGGTTGAAATCTTCCATTCCTCCATCCTAAGCACATGGACCCTAGCTCTAGATTGCCCTCCTTTAAGAAAATTTGTTAGGGACTTGCCCCTTTTGTGCACTTGGCAGAGTACTTCGCCATATCTGACCAAATCTTCTTCCCTTTGTATTCACTAATTATCTTACTATGTTCATATTTAGCTTTCTGCAACTAAACAAGCAATGTGGTTGCCTTACTTCTTATAAAATCTACCTCCTGAAAGTCAATATTAGTCTCAAGATGGATAACTTTAGCATGCTGCATCTTATCTTTGTAAGTCACTAAACTGGCTTATAAAGCCCTCAAAAGCTTCTAAAACACTCATTGGGGTATGTTTACTAAACAGTGGTAGCGGCTTCCGTGCGATATTGGTGCTGCAGCCCCAATGAATTCAATGGGGCCGCAGCTCCAATATCGCACGAAAGTCGCTACTGCTGTTTAGTAAACATACCCCAATGAGTAGACCTCATCTGACCAATCCAGTTGACAAATCTTTCTATTCTTTCTTGAAGTTTCCCACAGTCTTCATGATATGCCAGCAGCTGGGCATTAAACCTCCATAGAGGATTTTTAGCTACTCACACTGTCCCTACAATAGGATTACAAGAATGGCAGCATGATCCACTATTAAAATAGGAATGATCTTCACATGTGACAGGCTTCAGACAGTGAAGTTGATATTAGAAAATAGTCAATGTGGGAAAGAGTCTAATGTGGAAAAGAAAGAAAGAGGTTTTCTCTCCCTGCTGGATACAAGAACCTCCAAGGATCAATCAAATTTTACTGAGTCATCTCATATTTCAAACTTTAAGTAGTCCAGAAGCTACCACTTTACAGAGAGCCTGTTTGTCCAGGAAGGGGTTCAAAGGGCATGTTAAAGCCCCCATCCTTCAGTAATATATAGGACCCAACTAAATTCCATAAGGTTGGCCATCATCTGAATATAAAAGACCAAGCAATCTTTTGCTGATGCATGCAAATTAAATAAGACCATTTTTTGGTTATTAATTTGTGCATTGACTAAAGTCTATTTACCCCCCAAATCTAATTGCTCCTCCAAAACCTGAACATCCAGATCCTTGACAAATAAAATCATGGGGTATGTTTACTAAGCAGTCTTAATGTGCGCCCGGCGATAGTGTGCAGGATGCCATAAAAGGAGTGGGCGTTCTGGTCTAAACGTAGCAAACTGGGATTATCGCGCGATAACAAGTTCCTGGAGGAAATGTCCATAAACCATTATTAAGAAGTGACCGAAGATATCAATGCTTGACCCAGTACAAGCATTGTGGAACTTGTGTCTCTTGGGGAAACTGCTAGGTACATATGACCTAGATTGGCCACTGTTGGAAACAGAATACTGGGCTTGATGGACCTTGGTCTGACCCAGTATGGCATATCTTATGTTCTTATGTTCTTATAACGATGCTGCGCACATTATCGGGCGATGGATTGAGCTAACGTGCGTTAACCTTAAGTAGGCGCGCTGACATATAAACAAAGCAGCAGAGGTGTAGCACAGTGGTTAATACACTGACTGATGATGCAGGAGACATAGGTTCAATCCCCCAGTGTGCTGAATGAATATGATTGGCTGGCTAAGGCATTACCCTTTATGCTTAAGCAGTGCTTTGTGAGGAATTTTAGTTTTATTTTAATTAGTGCTGCCAGAAAACACACCTTCACAGTGCCGTAACCTAAGGTGCCGCATAAGGCGCCCTAAAGGCACTCCAGAGGGCACATTATAAAGTGCACTGTCCACCAAGGCACCCTATAATGTCCCCTATAGGATGCCTTATAAGGCGCTTTATAGGGCACCTTATAAGGTGCTTTATAGGGTGCCTTATAAGGCACTTTATGGGGCGCCTTATGAGGCACATTAAGGTTACAGCACTGTGAGGGTGTTTTTGCTGGCAGCACTAATTTACATTAAAAACAGACAATGCCTTGGACAGTCCTATCAAATATCCCCACTGTGGGATCAAACCCATGACCTCTGGCTCCACAAGCAATGAAGTAACCAGTGGGATACATCTCTATTGCTACTAGCACACCCCTGGCTGGATACAGAGGGACTGCAGGTCACCACACAAACTGTCTGCTGTGGTTACCAGGATAGGGTTAACCCACCAGTACCCATGATGCACTACACATGCAAATCAACAGTCTACAGATGATCACAAGATGGGGTATGCACCCCCACAGCACCTAGGCCAGGTAGGGGAAACTGAACGTGTGCACCCCCACAGCACCTCAGCCTGGTAGGGGGTACTGACTGTGTGTGTTACTGGCACAGAGTAGCTACAGACCGTCACATTGTGCGGGTACTGTGCTCACCCTGAGGGTGAGGTGGGGCGCCGAGCACCAGGTCCGCAGCACCTGGCTTAGATGAGCTGGTTATGCTGCAGGTCCCCATCAGTGCCAGTGTGTGATAGGTAGCCCTTACAGACACACCTAGGATACACCTGTGTCCATCTGTATTTCCCAGTCACGTCTAGCGCTTGTGGGCTATGATGCACCCAGAATAGTGCATGTCCTGTGTGGGTGCCATGGTCACATGACTTAAGTGATGGGGGGGGGGTGTTTGGACCCATAGGCAGATTATGTAGTACCACCCAACCTGCCCTCTGGGGCTAAGGGTGGGGGACAGGGTCTCCCACCAACAGATCACATTGTACATCCCTGCAATGGTGGCAGTAGAGGGGACCATCAACCCCAGTCCTGCAGGGGAACAGACATGCTACAGGGCAGTCAATGCAGATCTGTACACATTGATAAAGCAATAGCAGACAGACAGTAGACCTGGAAATGCTCAGCTACCTCCCACCACTATCTGACATTCTCCAGCAGCAAGCACAGTGAGTCTCCAGCCACTGCACCCTGCAAGGTGTTCCAGCCATACACATACTAACTGCAGACAGTCTGCTAGCTATTCCATAGTGCATGTTCCTGGAGGAGATGTGTGCACCCAAAACTGGGATGTGAGCACACCCACCAAGCAGATAAGTCAGTGATTAGGCCCCAGGAGAATAACCCATAAATATCACTTGAGAGAAATACTATATAGCACTATGGGGGAACCTAGCCGTACCGTAGTCACTGCTCAGTCAGGGTGAGAGTGACCTCCCAGCAGGACATGCTGTGGCCATCCTGTCCATGCAGGTGGTGGCCGGGCACTACAATGTCCCAGCCATTGCCCTATGCCTTGTGCAGATGCATCCTGCCCATGCCACCCTGTCCAGGCTATACCCACAGTACCTTGCTCCTCATTATGCACATTGTCAGGCTAACACTGGCAACAGTGCATGCAGTGTGGGCTGAGTAAGGTGTTGACAGCCACCACACACTGGATAGACAGACACACACTCCCACACCTTTGCCAGTATTGTGCAACTATAGAGGCTTTTGGCAGCCTTGGCCACCGCACCAGTCCTGGGCACAGTGCAGGCATGGCTGTGGTACGCAATACTGTTGGGGTCACTCCCCGGGGTGGTGAACACTGTCAGACACCAGACCTGAAACACACTCCACAGACATCAGAGAGGTTGGTATGATACAGCTCAATGAGCAGATTGTGCTTAACTTAGGAATTGCTATCTCCCAGAAATCATAGCAACCTTTTGATATATGTGTACCGTATTCCCAGGTTTAGGGTGGCATTGCTAAGGTATGCAAGTGCTAGTATTGGGAGATGCACGCAGGGCCCAACATCCTGCCTCTCCAGGTGGCTTTGGATAATGGAACCTGTGGGTGCGGTTGTTTCTACCCCTGTTGGCTGCTGCTCTAGGGCAGAGGTTCCCAAATCCAGTCCTGTTGGGCCAAACACTGTTTGGGTTTTCATGCTGTCCCTACTGAATATGCATGAGATACATCTGCATACCATGGGGGCGGTGCATAGAAATGCAGCATAGGCATCTTTATTAGAGACAGTATGGAACCTGAATGGTGTTTGGCCCTCCAGGACTGCATTTGGGAGACTCTGCTCTAGGTAGTGCGCATGTTTATGGTGTCTGTGCTCTGTAGGGTAAAATATAGGCGTTTGAGGCATGTTTATGTTATCTGCAATAAAGGTTCCATCTTTATCACCACGGTTTAGTAGTGAGTAAAATATGGGGACTGGGATGGCAGGAACCACAGCTGGGACTTGAACCTGTGATGTTCTGCTCCTGAACACACTGGCTGTGTGTACTGCACCACACTGTTGCCACAGGGACAAGTCATTCCCTGGAGATACCATGACTATTTGTCAGACAGAGCCTGTCTGTTGCAGTGCACGGCACCCACCTAAACAGGGCTAGGCCACGGTCTGCTGTGGGCAGCAGCCACTGCCCCCTCCACCACCAGTACCCCTCCGCCACCATGCTGACATGCCCTTCTGCTGGTGGTGCTGGTGGTGCGCAGTCTCAGGCTATCCAGTGTGCTGGTAGGCGGCTGCCTATGGTGCGGGTTCTGGGGTAGGGGTGCCTGCATAGATGTCCACGCTTCCCCACAGCACCACCTGCCATTGTTCTGTGCCTTTGGGGGTACCTGCTGGGTACTATCCCCTGTGACACTGTGGGAAACACACTCGTGCCCATGTTGGGCCCTCATCAGTTGCTTTCTGGCTGCTCTACTGTTTCAGCATTCCTATGGGCCACCTAGGCATCACCCTAGTCCGCACTGTGGCCCAGCTGCACCACAGCATGTGCCGCCTGCAGCCCTCTGTATCCCCTTTTCCAGCATCTGTCCAGTTGCCCATTCCTACATGCCCACCCTGCTGTTGCGGAACATGTGCATGCCATAGGAAGCCTGTCCAATAACAAGGGAAAACCCTGATCAGCGCTATTTCACTGTGGGATCATTCACCTTGTATGGGGACAGAGCATAGACCCTTCCAAAATTAATATCTTTTTTTTTTTACCTTTCTCGGTAGTATTTTTTGCTGTTTCCCATTAATATCACTATTGGCCAGCTTGGTTATGTTTGTTTTACATTTTGTTCAGGTCCTTTTCAATGTTTATTTGCCCTTTTGTTCCGTACACATGTATCACACTTATCACTTTTTGTAGGTTTCCCTGGCTTTGCTGTACATTGCTGACGGAAATGGTTTCTCTTCCCTTTAAATCTGCTCTAACGCCAGGGTTTCACTGGCGTTAGTTTTCAGCCCCGGAATCCACAGCGTTAGTGTGCAGGGATCCTCTCCCCCACTCTCCACCCATTGACCCTCTCTCTCCGCCCCTGGGGAGCCTTCCTCCGCCCTCCGGGAGCCTTTCTCCGCCCTCCGGGAGCCTTTCTCCGCCTTCAGTGCTTGTTTGCGCCGCTGCACGCATTATCGCACGCTAAGGTACCTTTGCGCCCGGTAAAGCACCATTATCGCGTGATAACGTGCCTTATCGCCCGATAACGTGTCAGCAGCGCAAATAGCGCCCTTTAGTAAACATACCCCCATGAATCTCTTTTTCTTTCTGTTCACCAAGGTGCACACTGTGGGCCCTATCCAATTATTTTTAGACATCACAGCTAGATAAGTGATTCTCTTGACATATAACAATAAAAGGTCAAAAGATGTTTCCTTTTTCTTACTCTGTCTTACAATACCCAATTCTCCACATTATCACATTTACTCTTTACACTAATAATTCTAGTGAACTAAAATACATTTTTCCTTGCTCAGATAAGATGATAAAATTTTTGAAATTTGTAAATATTTAAATCTGTATATATGTTTAAACTATCTATATACCTAATCAGCATTTACTCAGCATTGTAACCCTCAAATTACCATTTTTATTATATACAATTTAATGTTCACTGTAATTTCAATTGTTTGAATAAGTTTCAATGTAATGTTCAAGTTTTGTTCTATGTAAACCGCTTTGATTTTTCTGAAAGGCGGTATATAAAACCGTTCAATAAATAAATAAATAAAACTTTTTAAAATACTGCATCACTTTTCCCCTTTTAATTGGTTGCCTCAATTGATGCACATTCAGAGACATTAAGGGGCATGTTTACTAAACCATACTAACAGCGGGATGGGCAGGAACAGAGTGGGGGCATTCACTGCACGTTACGATTAGCATGATCATCTTTAGTGCATGCTCCTTGTCAATGCTGCAGTTAGTGCAAGTGCACTTACCACCACCTCAATGGGTGATGGTAACTGCACCTGCAGCAATCAGGGCAAACAGTTTAGCATGGGGGTAGTGCATGCCCCCTTCATTAGCATAGGTTCAGTGCTATACCTATGTTAAGTTTTGGATGAACACTTGGTAAACTACTGCATTTTAGAAATCATATCCTTAAGTGAAATAACAGTTGGTCAACCATTCTCAAAGGCTAATACTTATTTCCCCAACCCATCCACACAGCATTCCATTGCCCTCATTCAGACACCCCACACACCCCAAATCCCATTTTTCAACTACACTCAGCAGACATACCACTAAAAATTCCCCAATAACCATTATCTCTAGAAGTTAAAACCAGCATAGTTCCAGTAATTCAGGATCTGTTGGCTCAGGGTATTATCATCCTTACCATCAGTTCTATAAATACCCCAGTCTTGCCTATCAAGGAACCAGGTAAGAGCACTTAACATTTTGTTTAGGATTTGCATTCTGATAATCAAATTGTCATGCCACTATGTGTGGTGGTCCCCAGTTCTTACACTATTCTTTCTTGCATACCCACTGATGCTGCTTATTTTTCAGTTATTGATTTATGTTCTGCTTTTGTCTCCTTCCACACTGATTCTAGATATTTATTCTCATTCATCCATAGATGTGCCAGTATTCCTGAACTAATTTCCTATGAGGCTACACTACATCTCCTAGTGTTTTCTCACAATTGCTGAAAGATGATTTAAAGGATCTTTTCCTTGTGAATCTGTCCTTGTGCGGTATGTCGATGAAAAGGGTCATAAGGTTTATAAAGACAAAAGCTGAATCCCTGGGACACATGATTTCAAAGGGGCGCGTACTCTCCATCCCAAGCACATCAAAGCCATTACAAAATTACCTGTGCCCCAGACAAAATCCAAATTGTGCACTATTCTTGGGATGACAGGATACTGCTGTCCTTAGAGTCCAAATTACTCTGAAATACTGATTTTTTGCATGCCATGCTCCTGAAGGATTCATTGGAACACCTTCCATGGATTCCAGAAGCTTCAAAGACCTTATTTGTTCAAGCTCCAGTCTAAGTTTTACCTAATTATTCTAAGCCATTTTCTTTATTTTGTTTGTGTCAGAACCCCTTTGTTGCAGGGGTTATGACACAAACACATGGTGGCAGGCTACACCTGTTGTCTGTTATTCCTATAAACATGATAATGTTCCTGCTGAATTGCCCCCATGTGTTAGCGCTGTGGCAGCTGCTGCTTTGCTAGTCAGGAAATCTGATTATATTGTTTTGGGGTCATCATTGGTTTTGCTGGCTTCTTATTTTGTACTAAAACCCAGTACTTGTCTAATGCATGGCTCACATGATATAAACTTGCACTAATTTCCTTCTCACATTTCTATCCAGCATTGTAATGTCCTCAATTCTGCTACACATTTCCTACTACCTCCAAAAGGTGAACCCCCTGACCTTCATGACTATGTTCAAATTACTGATATCCTTCTTACCTACAGTAACATAGCAACATAGTATATGACCGCAGATAAAGACCAGCATACTCCATCTAGTCTGCCCAGTAAAGTGACTAGAATAGTTGTACCTGCCATTCTCTGCAGGTCACCCCCCTCTATGCGCTTGTTTAGGGTTGTACGTGCCGCTTCGTGCAGGTCACCCACTTCTGTTTGTTGAAGTTTAAAAGTCTGATTTTATCCTCTTGCTAGAAAGGGATCTGCTGTGTCTGTCCCATACCATTTTGAATTCCATCAATGTATTTGCCCCCACTACCTCCATTGTGAGGGTATTCCAAGCATCCACCACCCTTTCAGTAAAAGAGTATTCCAAATCATCCCTCCAGTCAAGTCCATACCAATGGAGACTGAGCATAATAAGTTTACTGACACAGCCCCTAAGGGCACTGCCCACTGGAAGCCAGGTCAGTATTGCTCAGTCTCCAGCAGGTGGGGGAGCTCCCTTTGCTCTGAGCTATACTTGAGGGATCTTGGAGCCTTGGTCCTGGAGCACTCAGCTACATTGAGCCTTAGCTTCCTTCCTTGGGTTCAGCAGAGGCAGCCAGGGAGGTAAGACAATTTTAAGTGAGAGCACGTGAAGGTGCCTTACCAGGTGCTGGGGAGAGGATTCCCCCATCCTGGACCTGCTGCTGCCTGACGGGGAGTGCCACAAACTGCTCCTGTGTAGTGACGGCCTCCCACACAGCGGGATGAACACCCGGGAACCCCGGGTCCCTCCCTCCAGTCTCTGTTTGCAGTGCTTGAGTGGTTGCCTTGTGTGAGTGTGTGTGTTCCATGTGTGTGCGTGTGTGTGTGCCTTCTCCCACAGGTCTCCTTCACTCATCAAGGTGCTTCGGAGGGTGAACTCTCTTTCTCTCCATCCCTTCGCCCTCAGTCATCAGCCCACAGTCGGAAGATCCCCTGTGGAGGGTAGTCACAGAGTGTGTGACCACATGTTATGGCCTCAGCTAAACCTATCTGTGTGGCCTGAAGGGCTCGCAGAGGCTTTGTTTCTGCTCCTGGACTCTGTTGTCTTTGCTCGGAGGAAAGCAAGATGGCAGAGCAGGAGCTCTAGGTGTCACAATGTGCTAAAAAGGATGCTGACTCTTTGGGCACTCCTCCCCAACCACATGGGCCCATTTTGGTGCCAAAATCAACCATTTTGGGCCACATGGAGGGGGGAAAGGCCAACAACAAGGTGAGCAAAGTCTCAGGTGGCAAGGCCATGTCCAAAAAGTGGTCCACAAAGAAGAGGCACAAGTACTTGCAAGTACTACACAAACAAACAAAAAGCAAGTAACAAATTGCAAGCTTTATTAGAAACTTGGTAAATACCAAGGCAACTAGCCAAGAGGAGAACAAAGCCTGACACATCCATGTTTCAGCATGGCATTCTTCAGGGGTTATGGTCTGAAACTTGATGCACAGTCACAAACACAGCCGTGTCAGGCTTTGTTCTCCTCTTGGCTAGTTGCCTTGGTATTTACCAACTTACTAATAAGCTTGCAATTTGTTATTCACTTTTTGTTTGTTCAAGTCCAAAAAGTACCATTGCACTGCAAAACCAACCACAGGGGAGGCAGCTTTGTCTTTCTCCCCAGAATTTGTTTTACTCCTCCAAAAGGCCTTCTGCCAGAAGCAGGGCCAGTTGGTGGGGAGTATTATGAAACTGCGGGTTGGGGAGCACACCCCTTTGGCCTGGACTGGACTTAAAGAATTCAGGAAAGGCAATTAGCAGGTAAGGCCCAATTATACCTTTGCTGACCTTGCGTTCAGGTTTACCTCCTTGTCCTTGTAACTTTATTTTATACCTTCTAGTTTTACAGCTTCCCCATCTTTGAAAGAGGGCTTGTTAGTTCATTATTTTTTAAGTGCCTTCAAGTCAATACTGACTCCTGGCAACCCAGCAGTCCCTGGGTTTTCTTGGCAAGGTATGACTGGAAGTAGATTGCCAGGCCTTTTCTTCCAATGCAGCGGAGGGTAAAGTGACTTGCCGAAGGCATGCCAGTGGGAATCAAATCCAGATCTTCTGGGTAGTAGGCTGCTGCTCTAACCACAAGGCTACTTCTCCACTCCTGTTCATTAATACTCTTTAAGTATTTAAACGTCTGTATCATATCTCCCCTGTCCCTCCTCTCCTCTAGAATATACATATTTAGGTCTTCAAGTCTTTTCTCATACATCTTCTGGTGCAAGCGCCAAATCATTTTGGTCGCCTTCCTCTGAACCGTTTCAAGGCTTTTTATATCCTTTGTGAGATATGGGAGTATGTTTACTAAAGTGTGGTAACGTTACTGACCATAAGTGCAGCGTTAACATGAGTAATGCCATATAAGGAAGTGGGCATACCGGCATTAAAGTAGCAATGGCCGTGTAACGTGCGTTAAAGGGCGCCTTGGCCAGTTAGCGCATGCTAACGGGACATTGCACATTAAAGCTGAGAAACAAAACACATTACAAGGCTGACAAGGTGCTTTAGAAGGTGCCTTGTAGGGCACCTTATAATGTGCCTTATAGGGCACCTTATAAGGCACTTCTTGAGGTGCCTTAGGTTAAGGCACCCTATAAGGTGCCTTAACTTAAGGTGCCGTATAAGGTGCCCTAAGGATGTTAAGGTGACCCAAGATATGGTGCCCAAGGGCAGTAAGGTGCCCCAAGTTGACAAGCATGAAATGTAAGGGCAAAAAACAGATGTAACCCTAACACTGCACAGAGCACCAAGGAAAGGCAATGGACAAGTGATGGAAGGAAGTAGTGGTGGGAGCTGATGGACCTGCCAAATCTGCGTGCAGCCAATGTGGCAGCCGGTAAAATGGACAAACATATTGGAGGCAGCTGTACTGATGCACAGGGTGTTGGCAATGTAAAGTGCTACAATGACAGTGGGTGGAGGAGGATGGGAATACGTGTCCTCCAGTGGAGGTAGAGGTGGCAAGATATCTGCAATGATAGGAGGACAGAGGAGTAGTAGTGCCATGTAGAGCAGACACAGGAGAAGCAGCATGAAGAGCCGCAATGCAGAAAAGGGTACCAGTGCAGGACATGGGGTAGCAGCCTGCACATGAAGACAGGACGCTACACAACTGACAGACACAGATAGATGGACAGAAGGATGGTTGGCAACTGTGCTGAGGGTATTATGTGCTGGCAGCACAGATCTGCAGAGATATGACTGTTACAGGAATGACAAGTAGTTGTGTAGGACAGGCATAAAAAAGGAGAACAAAGAAGAATTGAACCCATGACCACTGCCTAGGAAATCATTGTATTAACCAGTGGGCTACACCTATATGGCCTTTATCACAGTAATGGCTGGCTACAGAGAAACCTCAGGTCACCGCACAAAATGTCTGCTGTGGTTACCAGAATAGGGTAAACCCACCAGTACCCATGATGCAAGGCACATGCAGAACAGCAGTCTACATCTGATCACCAGATTGGGTATGCACCTCTACAGCACCTCAGCTTGGTAGGGGAAACCGACCGTGTGTGTTACTGGCACAGAGTAGCTATAGACCATGCCATTGTGCGGGTTCTGTGCTTACCTTGAGAGTGAGGTGGTGCAGCTAGCACCAGGTCCGCAGTACTCAGGCTGGTTGAGATAGACTGTGCTGCAGGTCCTCATCAGTGCCAGTGTGTGACAGGTATTCCTTGCAGACACACCTAGGATAATCCTGTGTTCATCTGTATTCCCAAGGCCATGTCTAGCCCTTGTGGACCATGATGTACCCAGACTAGTGCATATCCAGTGTGGTTGCCAGGTCACATGTTATAAGAGCAGGGGGCATCTGGACTCACATGCGGATTATGTAACATCACCTACCAAACCGCCCTCGCTGGGTCAAGGTGGTGGACAGGATCTGCCCCCAACAGACCCACACTCTACATCCTTGCAATGGAGGCAGTAGAGGGACATGATGAATGGCTGTGGGACCAGCAACCCCAGTCCTGCTGGCAAAAGGGTGCCATCAAGCAGTTGATGCAGATCCATACTTATCACAAGGGCACTGGCAGATGGCCTAGAAAAGCTCAGCTGCCCCCCCAACCAATCTGACATTCACCAGCAGAGGGCACAGTCAGTCTGCACCTGCTGCACCCTCCAAGGTGTTCCAGCCATACACATGGCAATTGCAAACAGTCCACTAGCCAATCCATAGTGCATGTCCCCAAAAGAACTGCATGCACCCATAAATAGAATGCAAGCACAGACACCAAGCAGGTATCTCAGTGATTGGGCCCCAGAACAGGGAACACACAGACATCACTTTAAAAAAAACACTGTAAAGCACTATGTGGGAACCTAGGCATGCCATGGTCACTGCTCAGTCAGGGTGAGAGTGACCTCCCAGCATGACATGCTGTGGCCACCCTGTCCATGCAGGTGGTGATCAGGCAGTGCCTCACACTCTGTGCAAATACATCCTGCCCAGTCCGCCCTGTCCGAGCCATACCCACAATACCTTGCTCCTCATTATGCACATTGGCAGGATTATGGACATTATGCACACTGGCAGGCTAACGCTGGAAACAGTGTGAGCATTGTGGGCCCAGTGAGGAGTAGGCAGCCACAAAACAATGGATAGACATACACACACTCCCACTCCTATTTCAGCATTGTGCAAAGATAGGGATGGTTGGCAGCCCTGCCCGCCACACTAGTCCTGAGCACAGTGCAGGCATTGCTAAGGTATGCAAGTGCTAGTAGTAGTGCTTTGGTGGTAACTGCTGGTCCGTGCCGAGCCCAACAGCCTGACTCTCCATGAGGCTTTGATAGTGGAGCCTGTATGTGTGGGTGTTTGTGCCCCTGTTGGCTGATGCTCTAGGGCAGGGGTGGGCAATTCCAGCCCTTGTGCACCACAATTCAGCCTGGTTTTCATGATGTCCCTAATGAATATTCATGGACCTATTTCCTTAAAATGGAAGGCAGTGGATGCAAATAGATCTCATGAATAAACTTATAAATAAACTTGCACCATCTGCACTAAATATACTGATTAACATTGACATTGATAAACGATCTCAAAGGAGCAGAAACATAAATACTTTAACATTACCAAAAGATTTTACAAAAGCCAGAAAAAAAACCAATAAGAGAGCTTTCTCACACTCTGCTCCAATACTCTGGAACAATTTACCTGACAACATTCGCCTACTGTCCGACATAAAAGAATTTAAAAAAAAATTAAAAACTCACTTATTTACATTACACTATAATACACTCCCAAAACAGAATTCTCAAAGGGATACAGGCTAACATTTATTTTTAATATTATATACCCTATTTTCAAAAATAAATGACACTAATACACTAATTTAACCATACTACACACTCATTTACATGATGATTAATAATTTAACTAGCAATGTATATATGTTCTAATATGTTATACTTGTAATGTTACAATTTTCCTTGTAAATTATAATTATCTGTTCTATGTAAAATGTCCTGGTATATCTCATACCAATTAACCTACTGTCACATGTAAACCGCACTTGAAACAAGGGAAAGAGCGGTATATAAATAACTGTTAAATAAATAAATAAATAAATAAATGAATATTCATTAGGGACATCATGAAAACCAGGCTGGATTGTGGGGCACAAGGGCCGGAATTGCCCACCCCTGCTCTAGGGAGTGCACACGTTTATGTTATATGTGCTATGTAGGGTAAAATATAGGAACATGGTCTGCAGGAGCCACAGCTGGAACTTGAACCTGTGACCTTCTGCCCCAGGACACACTGGCTGTGTGTACTGCACCATACTGTTGCCGCAGAGGCAGGTCAGTCCCTGGGGATACCATGACTGTTCATCAGACAGACCTGTTGCACTGCACGCCACCCACCTGAACAGGGCTTGGCCTTGGTCTGCTGTGGGCAGATGCCACTGCCCCCTCCACCACCAGCACCCCTCCCCCACCATGCTGATATGCCCATATGTTGGTGGTGCACAGTCCCAGGCCATCCAGTGTGTAGGTAGGCGGCTGCCTAGGGTGTGTGTTCTGGGGTAGGGGTGCTACATAGACATTCACGCTTCCCCCCGGCAACGCCTGCCAATGTTATGTGCCCTTTGGGGTACCTGCTGGGTAATGTCCCCTGGATGGGACACTGTGGGACATGGACTCATGGGCATGTTTGACCTTGGTCAGTTGCTGTCTTGCTGATTTCCAGTTTCCGTGTTCCTATGTGCCACCTAGGCATATGCCTAGCCCACCCTATGCCCCAGCTGCTCCACTGCATGTCTCACCTGCAGCCCCCTGTGCCCCATTTGCAGCATCGCCATAGTGCCCTTTCATACTTGGGCACTATGCTGTTGCTGTACATGTAGCACTACTATCACTTTTTTTGGACTCCCTGCCTATGCTGTACATTGCTGACACTGAAATGGTTTCTCTCTCCTGCAAATGTGCATCTAACGACAGGTTTTCACTCATGGTAATGTTCGGCCCTTCAGTTCCCGGCGTGTAGCAGGAGCCTCTCCCCGCCCACTCCCCGCCTATTGACCCCCTTCTCTCCACCCTCTTTCCATTCATTTCATGTAAGCAGGCTGTGATTGTTGTGTAATCTGGTTTGTCAAGGAGGATTGGCATGTAGACCATTATGTCATCCGCGTAGATAGCATAGAGGATCTTGTGCTTTTTGAAGATGTTGCAGACTGGCTGTATGTATATGTTGAACAGTAGAGCAGACAGGGAGGAAACCTTGCGGGACTCCCTGTGTGTTGTGGATTGGAGTGGAGGTGGTTGATACAACTCTGGCCGTTTGTTGTCTGTGACTTAGATAGGACTGAAACCAGTTGAGGGTGGTGTTAAGTAGAACAATACTGGCTAGACGCTGTATTAGAATACTATGAGATATGGTGTCAAATGTTGAGGAAATGTTAATAGATGTCAGGCACACCCAGGGATGCCAAAAGGCTGTCATGGATCACAGCACAAGATGTGACAGAATGCAACTTTATTCTTCAGAGTCACAATGATGAGGGACAAAGATTCAGTAACAAAGACTCTCTGCCAAACTTAACACATCTCCAGTTGTTTACTAAATAGTAAAGCAAAGTGAGCATTATTCTAATCATACTTTCTAAACCCACCTAATACTATAAGAAATTACAGGGTCAACATTTTAAACCCCTCTAGTGGGGGCTACAACTATACTCTCTCCTTATCAGAGTCTGTACAAAATTAGAAGTCTGCATTATAGACAAGTGTGCTTATATGTCACTGGGAGATGGTCATAGAAAGTTCATTCAGAGGGTCTCAAGGCAGAAAACTAATTCTGTAAGAAAGAGCTGGAAACAGTTGCTCACCTTGCAGCTGGCTATGAAGTTCGGATGGCTTAAATTTTCTATACAGAAAAGCATAACAAAGTAATAAAGTAGCACGTCTCATTCATTGGAAACTCTGTAAACACTACAACAGCACTGTATATGAAAAGCATTGGGAGACATGACCCTAAGAGAATTACTGAGACTGAAGAGATTATGATCACTTGGGACACTCCCATTCCAACCAATAAAAATCTGGTTTGCGAGGAAACCTGCCATGGTTGTAAAGGAGAAAAAACACCAGAATTGCTTTGATTATAGAGATGTCAGTTCCAAGCAACTAGTCTGTTAAATGTGCTGAGAGGGTGAAGATCCTTAGATACCAAGAAATGTAGAGACCAAGAAAATGTGACAGAAAGATACTGAAATATTTCCCATTGTGTTAGTGCTACAAGCTGGATTTAAAGGACTTTCCAAGCACACCTTGATAAATTATCTATACATCTTAAATCTTATGGACTCCAGAAGAAGACTATCTTTGACACAATGCAAGTACTAGGCCAAGCATTAGCAATAAACTTGAGAGACTGAAATCATACTCCATATACTCTGGCTTAGGTGTAAAGTCCATTGCTGTTATGGAGAAATTTGCTCCCGACAGAAAATTCTACATTTGACTATCTTAAAGCAGTTTGATTAAGAGTAGCTCAGCAGTGAGTATGTTTGCATAGACCTCTGCCTCATATTTACATACTTACATTCTCCGTTTTCCATACACCATGTACACATATATTTACAGTGACTAGCACGTTTTACAGTATGATCTTTCTCTTCTGTTCCCTATCAACATTCAACACAGCAACCCCATACTCCCACTGGCTATAACCAGGGGCGGCCCAAGGGGGGTGCGAAGCCATGTGCGGAGACTCGGTGTGGGGCTCATTTGCATAAAGGGCATCATTTGCATAAATATTTGCATAATGTTACCATACACTAACCTTTAGTAAACATGCCTCTTAATGTGTGTATGGATAAAGAAAGATTAAAAGATTTCTACATTACTATAATCCAGTGCCAACCGCCAGGCACATTAGGAACTACTACAAACACTGCCCATTTAGAACCCATAGCAAACCCGCTGTATCCTAACAGCACTACCAGGACTCACAAAGCACCATACTCTACCTATCAAAAGGGAACACTGAAAATATTAAACCAATACATTTCAGAGAATAACAAATACTTGACCTACTGGGGAAAGAGAACAAGTGGCAATGTCAAATAGAAATTACATAAACAGAATACTGCAGCTCAGTTACACATGCAGAACATAGACCATCACCAAACAAGGAATCACAGTTTAGAAACAGGAAGACAATTAAACTGGGAACCCCAATAGTCAAACTTGGAATGTACAACAACACTGTAGAAATAAAATTATAAATTAATTTCCTCTTGTACTAAACAAAGCGCAGATGTTAATGATGCACATTTCCCAGAGATGACATATTCCAGTTAATAAATTCAAAATAAAGAGATATTTTTCTACCTTTTGTGCATTTCTTTCCGGTTGCAATTGCTCCAGCCACTTTCTTCTGGTTGCTTCGTGTCTTCTGTTAACTCTCCATCGTCTGCTGTCCATTTGTCTTTTCTTCTCTCTTCTAGTTTTTTTTCCATTCTCTCTCTACATCTGCTTTAACATACTAATCTTTCTCCTTTTGCACTTTCCTCATTCCTATTTCATCCACTCAAATTTTAACCTTCCATCCTCAATCCCCACTTACTTTCCCAATACCCGGTCAATTGTAGTTTTGTCTTCCCTCCCACACAAAATATTTTTCCCCTCTCCATTTCACTCTCCCAGCTCCATCCTATTCTAAGCCCCCCCCCCCCCCAACATCAGCTCCCTTCTAGTTCCAGCCCCACCCAGCATCCGCTCCCTTCTAGTCCCCCCATCAGCCCATTTCCAATCCTATCCTAGTCACACCATCAGCCTATTTCCAGTCCTAGCTCCCCCATCCATTTCCAGTCCTATCCGAGTCCCTCCATCAGCTCATTTCCAATCCCAGCCCCCCATCAGCCCATTTCTAGTCCTTTCCTAGCATCACCATCAGCCCATGTCAAATCCTAGCTCCCCTCCACTCAGCCCATTTCCATTTCCATTCCAAGTCCCCATCCCCATCAGCTCTTTGCAGTTCAAGCCCCCCTTCCACTCAGCCCATTTCCAGTCCTAGTACCCCCAGCCCATTACCAGTCCTAGCCCCCCTCATAGCCCACTTCCAGTCCTAACCCCCCCATCACCCCATTTTCAGTCTTAGCCCCCCATAGCCCATTACCAGTCCTAACCCCCCATCAGCCCACTTCCAGTCCTAAGCCCCCCATTAGCCTACTTCCAGTCCTAACCCCCCATCACCCCATTTTCAGTCTTAGCCCCTTCATAGCCCATTACCAGTCCTAACCCCCCCATCAGCCCTTTTCCAGTCTTAGCCCCCCCATAGCTCATTACCAGTCCTAACCCCACCCCATCAGCCTACCTCCAGTCCTAACCCCCCATCAGCCCATTTCCAGTCCTAGCCTCCACAGAGCCCATTACTAGTCCTAATCCCCCATCATCCCACTTCCAGTCTTAGCCCCCCATAGCCCATTACCAGTCCTAACCCCCCTCCCCCCATCAGCCCAGGTAGATTAAAAAAAACAAACAAACTGGCTGTTGCAGCCGCTGCCGCCATGGCAGCGGCAGAATCAAGCGTCCCACGGGCCCCCCCCCCCTGCCTGGCAGAGCCCTCCCTGCAGCATCAGCTCCCTCAGTGCGGGCTTTTCAGAGCCACGAAGGGAGAGTTTCCCTTTCTCGCCGTTCTATTAAGCACACTGGGGCTGATGGGATTTCCCATCAGCCCCAGCGGGCTTAACAGAGCCACGAGAGAGAAACTCTCCTTTCGCGGTTCTGAAAGCCGACCCTGAGGGAGCTGATGCTGCAGGTAGGGCTCTGCCGGGCAGGGAGGGCTCTGCTGGGCAGGGGGGGCCCCACGGGACGCTTGATTCTGCCGCTGCCATGGCGGCAGCGGCAGCAGCAGCCAGTCTGTTTGTTTTTTAATCTACCTGGGCTGATGCAGAATGTTGTTTGCACGGGGCCCCCTGAAACGTGGTGCCCTGTGCAAACAACATTCTTGCTCAATGGATGGGCCGGCCCTGGCTATAACAGCCAACCTATAGCCAGCCCATCCCAACTCTTTAATGGGAAGAGTGGTCAGATGTCAATAGGAGCAAAGTGGCATCTACTTCCCATTTATTTGCCATTAAAATATTCTCTTAGCCCACTCTTCAGTTTTGGCTTATTAAAACTTCTTCCCACAGTTAAACCTGGGAGTCTTCCTTTGGCTGTATTTCCCTCTCGGCTCTGGAAACAATTGATCCTTCAATTATCTGGGGAGCTTTTGCATTTGGTGAATACTAGATTGGCTGAAGGGATTGTTCTTCAGGTATGGAAGTAAAGCTGTATTCGTCCCCATGATATTTCTCTTTCCTCTAGTTATTGTCCAATTGCCAATTTTACTTTTTTGGCAGAACTTAAAGCAAAAGTGGTATTCCAGCAATTATCTGCTTTTTTGGAGGTGACCAAAGTTCTGCATTATAAGCAATTGGGGTTCTGCCAGGGATTCAGTAGGAAGACTGCTCTTTAAGCAATGCTTCATGAAGTATATATGCATTGGAAACATGGTTGTGATATTTTATTAATTCCGTTGGACTTGAGTTCCACTTTTGATGTGGTGGATCACACTCTTTTACTTCATAGGTTGCAGGAGGTAGGACTGACTGAAGTTGCTTTACAATGGTTTGTGTCATATTTTTCATCTAGAACTAATGTTTACTCTAAGGGGTATGTTTACTAAAGGGCGCTAATGGAATTAGCACGCGATAAGGTACGTTACCAGGTGATCAAGGCACATTATCGCGCGATAATGCACCTGCGGCGTTAAGGCACCCTCTCTGTTACCACTCTCTGCTAAAATTGTACATAGTTCCCCCAGTTCAAGTCCATGTTATTATCCCTGTTATATGTAAACTCAGGACAGATTTGTTCCTGTCTGAGAGTTATATTGTTAAATGTAAACCGCACTGATAATAAAGAGCGCGGTATAAAAGAGCTGTTAAATAAATAAAAATAAATAAATAAATATAACGCCGTGAAATCCGGCGCTGAAGGGCGGAGGAAGGCTCCCCAGAGGGCGGAGAGAAGGGGTCAGTGGGTGGAGAGTGGGAGGGGAGAGGCTCCAGGCACACTAACACTGTGGAATCCGGGTCTGATCACTAACGCCAGTGAAACCCTCGCGTTAAGGCACATTTGCAGGAAAGAGAAACCATTTCCGTCAGCAATGTATAGCAAAGCCAGGGAACCCTAAAAAAAGTGATAGTTGTGATACATGTGCATGGAACAAAAGGGTAACTAAACATGGAAAATTACCTGAACAAAAATTAAAATCACCATAACCAAGCTGGCCAATAGTGATATTAATGGGAAAAATAACAAAACACTACTGTGAAAGCTCCAAGGAAGGGTCTATGATCTGTCCCCCTACAAGGTGAATGATCCCACATTGAAATACGCTGATCAAGGTTTTCCCTTTTTATTGGACAGGTTTCTTATGGCATGTACATGTGTGGAAACAGCAGGGTGAGCATGTCGGAAAGGGCAACTGTACAGATGCTGGAAAATGGGATACAGAGGGCTGCAGGCAGCACATGCTGTGGTGCAGCTGGGGCACAGTGCGGACTAGGGAGATGCCTAAGTGGCACATAGGAATGCTGAAACTGTACAGCAGCCAGACAGCAACTGATGAGAGCCCAACATGGGCATGAGTGTGTTTCTCACAATGTCACAGGGGATAGTACCCAGCAGGTACCGCCAAGGGCACAGAACATTGGCAGCGGTGCTGGGGGGGGGAAGCGTAGACATCTATGCAGGCACCCCTACCCCAGATCCCGCACCATAGGCAGCCGCCTACCGGCACACTGGATGGCCTGAGACTGCGCACCACCAGCACCACCAGCATAAGGGCATATCAGCATGGTGGCGGAGGGGTACTGGTGGTGGAGGGGGCAGTGGCATCTGCCTACAGCAGACCATGGCCTAGCCCTGTTTAGGTGGGTGCCGTGCACTGCAACAGACAGGCTCTGTCTGACGAACAGTCATGGTATCCCCAGAGAATGACCTGTCCCTGTGGTGCAGTACACATAGCCAGTGTATTCAGGAGTAGAAGGTCACAGGTTCAAGTCCCAGCTGTGGCTTCTGCCAAGCCAGTCCCCATATTTTACCCAGTACTAAACTGTGGTAATGAAGACGGAACCTTTATTGCAGATAAATTCAACATGCCTGAAATGCCTATATTTTACCCTACAGAGCACAGACACCATAAACATGTGCAATACCTATGGCAGAGTTTCCCAAATGCAGTCCTGGAGGGCCAAAAACCATTCAGGTGTCATGCTGTCTCTAATATAAGGGCATGTCAGCATGGTGGCGGAGGGGTACTGGTGGCGGAGGGGGCAGTGGCATCTGCCCACAACAGACCATGGCCTAGCCCTGTTTAGGTGGGTGCCGTGCACAGCAACAGACAGGCTCTGTCTGACAAACAGTCATGGTATCCACAGGGAATGACCTGTCCCTGTGGTGCCGTACACACAGCCAGTGTGTTCAGAAATAGAAGGTTACAGGTTCAAGTCCCAGCTGTGGCTCCTGCAAAACTAGTCCCCATATTTTATCCAGTACTAAACCGTGGTAATGAAGACGGAACCTTTATTGCAGATAAATTCAACATGCCTGAAATGCCTATATTTTACCTTACAGAGCACAGACACCATAAACATGTGCAATACCTATGGCAGAGTTTTCCCAACTCCAGTCCTGGAAGGCCAAACACCATTCAGGTTTCATGCTGTCCCTAATAAATATGCCTGTGCTGCACCTCTATGCACCACCCCCATGGTATGCAAATGTATCTCATGCATATTCATTAGGGACACCATGAAAACCTGAACCGTGTCTGGCCTACCAGGACCGGAGTGGGGAACCTCTGCCCTAGAGTAGCGGCCAATAGGGGCCGAAACACCCACACCCACAGGCTCCATTATCCAAAGCCTCATGGAGAGGCAGGATGTTGAGACCTGCGTGCAGCAGCATCTCCCAATACTAGCACATGCATACCTTAGCAATGCCGCCCTAAACTAGGGAATACGTTACACATATATCAAAAGGTTGCTATGATTAATGGCAGATAGCAATTCCTAAGTTAAGCACAATTAGCTGATTGAGCTGCATCAAAGCAACCTTTCTGATATCTGTGGAGTGTGTTTCAGTTCTAGCTTCTAACAGTGTTTACTACCCCGGGGAGTGACCCCAACAGTTTTGCGTACCTAGCCATGCCTGCACTGTGCCCAGGACTGGTGCGGTGGCCAGGACTGCCAAAAGCCTCTATATTTGCACAATGCTGGCATAGGTGTGGGAGTGTGTGACTGTCTATCCAGTGTGTTGTGGCTGCCTACACCTTACTCAGCCCACACTGCTTGCACTGTTTCCAGTGTTAACCTGACAATGTGCATAATGAAGAGCAAGGTACTGTGGGTATAGCCCGGACAGGGCAGCATAGGCAGGATGCATCTGCACAGGGCATAGGGCAATGGCTGGGACATTGTAGTGCCCTACCACTACCTGCATGGACAGGGTGGCCACAAAATGTCCTGCTGTGATGTCACACTCACCCTGACTGAGCAGTGCCCATGGCATGGCTAGGTTCCCCCATAGTGTTATATAAGTGTTTCTTTCAAGTGATATCTATGGTTCTCTGTTCTGGGGCCCATTCACTGACTTATCTGCTTGGTGGGTGTGCTCACATCCCAGTTTTGGGTGTACACATCTCCTCCAAGAACATGCACTATGGACTAGCTAGCAGACTGTCTGCAGTTATATGTGTATGGCTGGGACACCTTGCAGGGTGCAGTGGCTGGAGACTCAGGTGGGGTGGCAACTGAGCATTTCCAGGCCTACTGTCTGTCTGCCATTGCCTTTGTATGGGTACAGATCTGTATTGACTGCCCTGTAGGGTGTCTGTTCCTCAGCACTGGGGTTGATGGTCCCTTCTACTGCCACCATTACAGGGAGGTAGGTAGAAGGTGGATCTGTTGGTGGGAGATCCTGTTTCCCACCCTGAGCCACAGTGAGTGGGTTGGGTGGTGGTACATAATCTGCCTATGGTCCAAATGCCCCCCTTCTCCTACAGCATGTGCTCATGGTACCAGCACAGGATATGCACTATTATGGGCTAGATGTGGCTGAGAGATACAGATGGACACAGATGTATCTAAGGGGTGTGGGTGCGCACGCTCACTCGCTTGCTGATAGGGACCTGCAGCATGGCCTAATTCAGCCATGAAAGGTGCTGTGGACCTGGTGCTGGGCACCCCACCTCACCTTCAGGGTGGGCACAGTACCCGCAGAATGTGTCAATCTGTAGCTACTCTGTGCCAGTAACACACACGGTCAGTACCCCCTACCAAGCTGTGCTGCTGTGGGGGTGCACACGCTCAGCTCCCCCTACCAGGCCGAGGTGCTGTGGGGGTGCATACCCCATCTTGTGATCATCTGTAGACTTCTGATTTGCATGTGCAGTGCATCATGGGTATGGGTGGGTTAACCCTATTCTGGTAACCACAGCAGACAGTTTGTGTGGTGACCTGCAGTCCTTATGTAGCCAGCCAGGGGTTTGTTAGTAGCTGTAGCCCACTGGTTCTTCACTGACTGTAGAGGCAGAGGTCATGGGTTTGATCCCACAGTGGGGTTATTTGATAGGGCTGTCTGAGGCATTTTGTTTTTCTAAACTAAATTAGTGCTGCCTGCAAAAACACTCACAGTGCTGTAACCGTAAGGTGCCTCATAAAGCGCCCCGTAAGGTGCCCTATAAAGTGCCTTATAAGGCGCACTATAGGGAACATTATAGGGTGCCTTGGTGGACAGTGCACCTTATAATGTGCCCTCTGGAGTGCCTTATAGGGTACCTTATGTGGCACCGTAGGTTACGGCACTTTGAGGGTGTGCTTGCTGGCAGCACAGATTTAAAATAAAAAAGAAAATGCCTCAGACAGCACTGAGTAAAAGTAAAGGGCAATGCCTCAGACAGCCTTATTCACCAAGCCCACTGGGGGATTGAACCCATGACCCCTGTAACCATCATTCAGTGCATTAACAATTGTGCTACACCTCTGCTGCTGTGTTTGCAGGTCAGCGCACCTACTTAAGACTAACATGCGTCAACATGGCATGCCTCCCTCTATTGTGTGATAATGTGCGCCACGCACTTTATTGCACGATTGCTATGTTTAGACCGGAACGCCCACTCTCCCTATGTCATCCTGCACATTATTGCTGGGTGCACATTAAGACAGTTTAGTAAACATACCCCCTAGTGTGACTTTTTAGCCAGACATTGCTATGTGAAAAGGCATAGCACACCAGTTAGTACAATGCCCTAAGAGCCAGTGGTGATGGGCTTGAGACCCAAGTGTGCTAACAACTAGAGAAATGCATAATAAACAAATTGTGTTTAAAAAGATCTGACACATCACTGCAATGTGTGTCAGTAGCATAGATCTTTATATATATTGTTTGAGCTACCATTTCCTGTGTACCAGCTGTGGCATAGGCACAGGCACGTTGCCAGCGCGCTGTAGCGTGCTTTGCGGCACGTGCGTGCGTGCGTGCGAAAGGCAGTGCTGAAAATGGCTACCTGGTCAAGGAAGCCAGCCTTCACATGAAGGGAACTTCGCCAGCTGGCAGGGCTCATTAGCACCAGGCAGCACAAGCTGTTTCCAGGGTCCTCTAAGCGGCAGGACCTGGGGCAAGTCAGGAGAGCCTGGGACCGCATCACAAGGCGCTACAATTGCTTTGCAGACTACCCACGTGAGGTAAGTGGATGGGGACAGGTCAGTATATCCATATACATATCCAGTGTTGATTGTAGGTGTGCATGCTGCTGTGCATAGGTAGTCTATCTCATTTATGTTTATTACTTAAACTCATGTGATATACCGTCTATGTATCACATCAGAGTGGTTTGCCCTATCCCCGGGAGGCTAAGGACCTGATCACAGAGTTCCAGATGTCATCCTGGTGTTATGGCAGCTGCTGCTGTTGATGTGTTAAAATACACCGTAACACAAGGAGCCCATAGATCTGCCTAAAGAGGTTTTGTAAACATCATGCTGATATGGTAGGTTCTGCAGTTGCAGGGTCACACATCTGCCCTACCCCTAGGGGTCCTGAGACGTGCTCCAAATGGTCTGTCAGTCACCCTGGTGGCATGGTTGATGCTGCTGTTGCTGTGTTATAATCCACCCTCCCCCCAGGAGTCCTGAGAGCCCATCAAAGTGGGCTGTCAGTCACCCTGGTTGCATGGTTGATGCTGCTGTTGCTGTGTTATAATTCACCCTCCCCCCAGGAGTCCTGAGAGCCCATCAAAGTGGGCTGTCAGTCACCCTGGTGGCATGGTTGATGCTGCTGTTGCTGTGTTATAATTCACCCTCCCCCCAGGAGTCCTGAGAGCCCATCAAAGTGGGCTGTCAGTCACCTTGGTGGCATGGTTGATGCTGCTGTTGCTGTGTTATAATTCATCCTCCCCCCCAGGAGTTCTGAGAGCCCATCAAAGTGGGCTGTCAGTCACCCTGGTGGCATGGTTGATGCTGCTGTTGCTGTGTTATAATTCACCCTACCCCCAGGAGTCCTGAGACCTGCTGAATGTGTCCTGTCAGTCACCCTGGTGATATGGTGTATGTTGCTGATGATGTGTGCTAAGACACCCTACCCCCAGGAGGCCTGAGACCAGATTGCAAAGGTGGGTATGGCATCTAGATATTGTGGTAGGGTATGCAGGGTTAGGTCTTACATTGCCCCTATTCCCTTGAGGCCCATACTGCATTACACACGTCTGTGATGGATCCTGATGGTATGGCAGGTGCAGCTGTGGATGTGCTTTACAGTACCCCACCCCCATGAGCACTGATTACGAAGGTCTGTAACAAAGCCATATATCATTGAACTGTACGCAGTTTCAGGTCACGCATCTGCCCACTCCCCAGAAGTTCCGTACCTGATTACAGAGGAACATTACAGATGCTGGTGTAAGGGTACATGCACCTGTTGGGTTGCACAGCTCTGCCATAACCCCAGACAGGAGCACAGATGTTAATAGGCCAGTTTGGTGTGTTGGGCCATGCCCCTGTTGTAGCCAGCCACAACTGCCCTAATCACAGGAGGCCCTAGTCATGACCATAGAGGTATAGTAGAAAGCCAAGTGCCATGGTAGTGGCCCCTGGCAAAGTGCACAGGGCCACCCACCTTCTGCTCTATGTTAGAACACATCACCCATGTGTGGTAGGATATCATGTTGCCATTGGGGTTGTGTCGGAAGATGTGTGTAGGTCAGGAAAGCACACATGTATTTGCCAGACCACACAGGGGGTTAGGGGGGACCTCCCCTGGACACCAGCATGGCCAAACCACACATGGCATGATGCTGCCATGTCATGCAAGGAGAGCATAGGAACACGGTATGGTGTGTCCAGGGTGTTACGCACAGTACACATAGGTGTCACTGCACACATGGCCAGACCCACTGCCACACATGCAGGTGGCACTGGCAACAGTTATTACAGAACACACTGACCAGAGGAGCAGAAGCAGCACGATGCTGCTCACAGAGATGTTTGATATGTGTTGGCCACCTACCAGAGATATATGGTCATTAATGCTCACACCCATTGCTTTCCCCCCCCCCCTCCCCAGGTAGAGGACTACGGAAGAAGGGTCGGGAGTTGCGGCTGCACCACCCCGAGTACCTTGCCCGTCTCCAGAGGGGGGCAATGGCCCAACGTGGAGGTGAGTTTTGCATCCTCTGCAGCTCAGTAAAGAATGTCACAGTGGCCCACCAGCCTGTGTGGTGCCTGAATATGTACATGTGGTATGTGACTCACATGATAGTGTGCTAATGACTGTCATCCTCCACAGAGGAAGATCCTGCCAGTGAGGGCCCCTCCACATCGGGGCAGACTCTGAGGTGCCCCACTGCCTGACACCAAATGGTGGAGGAGGAGGCGGAGGAGGAGGGGGCAGAGGAGGAGGAGGCAGAGGAGGAGGTTGCAGAAGAGGAGGCTGCGGAGGCAGCGGAGGCGGAAGGGGATGATGGGGACATGGAGGGGGTGGAGGGTGGAGTGGGAGGGGAGGGGAGGGGAGGGTGCAAGCGTGGCTGCTGTTTTGGGGGGTGAGGAAGAGGAGGGGAGTGCGGAGGGTGGGGAGGTGCCAGGGGGAGAGGAGTGGGGTGGTGGGTGGGGGGAGGGTGTGAGGGAACACAGGACATGTTGTCAGACTATGCTGCATAACAATACCCATGCAGGGCTGCCTGCCAGGTAGGGTGTCTGGGTGGCCTGGGATCAGTGGTTTCCGCTGTCTGCTTACTTGGGGTATATGACTGTGCACAGTGTGTGTGTGTCTGAGCCCCTCAAACATGCTGACACTTGACAAGCCATCTGACAGGAGGGTGGAACGCACATAGCACATAACACCCCCCCCCCACCAAACATTATAAACAATCTGCTATGTGGGCAACATCCAATCTCCTTGTGGATGTTGCAACAACCCCAATGGGTATTGATGTGTATGCTGTTACCCACCTTCTGTATCGTGTCGTGCTGAGGCACTGTGGGCCCTCAGCTCTGCTAGGATCATAGCCATGCTTGTGGGAGTGGCAGTTGATGTACCTGGCGCCTGCATAGGGTGGTGGTTGGCCCCCATCTCAGCACCCTCTACAGACTGTGTGTAGCTGCCAGCATCCCCCAATGTGGCATTGTCATCCGGGGGCGTGTCCTGTGCCTCGGCCACCACATTAGTTGGTGATGTGTGTTCACCGTCACTGGTGGTGTCCCCGGAGATTGCGGCCTCTGGCTCCTCCCCACCCTGAGACCCTGCCACATCCTCCTCCTCAGGTGTCTCCATGGTATTGTAGTCACCTGGGTTGGGGAAAAGCATACACAGCACAGATAGGTTTGCACAGTGCACCTATGTACACCTGTGTAGCACATCCACCCCACAATCAATTTGTGCTTGGGCAGGGCCGGATTTACCTATACGCCATGTACGCCATGGCGTAGGGCCCACAGCTGGCAAGGTCCCACAAAAATGGAACAAGTTAGGCTTTTTTTTTTAAATTAAATTTTAAAAAAAAACCTGCTGGCTGCCGCCGCGGGGCCCCCTCTGCTGCCGCGGCAGCATGGACTGACCCGCGGGGGCCCCTCTGCAAGCTCGATCCCTCCCTCCGTGCAGGCTGTGAGAGACGCGAAGGGAGACTTGTCTCCCTCACGTCTCTGTTAAGCCCGCAGAGGCTGATGGGAAATTTCCCATCAGCCCCTGCGGGCTTAACAGAGACGCGAGGGAGAAAGTCTCCCTTCGCGCCTCTCACAGCCTGCACGGAGGGAGGGAGGGAGCGACCGACCGAGCTTGCAGAGGGGGCCCCCGCGGGTCAGTCCATGCTGCCACGGCAGCAGAGGGGGCTCCGCGGTGCAGCCAGCAGGTTTTTTTTTAAATTAAATTTTACTTTAGGCCGGGGGGGGGGAGGGCGGGAAATGGGTTGGGGGATTAAGGCTGGAGGTGGGCTGATGAGGTTAGGACTGGTAATGGGCTGTGGGCGGTTGGGGGGGTTAGAACTGGTAATGGGCTTTGGGGGGGGTTAAGACTGGTAATGGGCTGTGGGCTGATGGGGGCTGTCTGGTAATGGGCTATGGGGGTGCTCGGACTGGAAATGGGCTGGGGGGGTTAAGTCTGGAGGTGGGCTGATGGGGTTAGGACTGGTAATGGGCTGTTGGGGGGGTTTAGAACTGGTAATGGGCTTTGGGGGGGGTTAAGACTGGTAATGGGCTGTGGGCTGATGGGGGCTGTCTGGTAATGGGCTATGGGGGGGCTAGGACTGGAAAGGGGCTGGGGGGTTAAGACTGGAGGTGGGCTGATGGGGTTACGACTGGTAATGGGCTGTTGGGGGGGTTAGAACTGGTAATGGGCTTTGGGGGGGTTAAGACTGGTAATGGGCTGTGGGCAGATGGGGGCTGTCTGGTAATGGGCTATGGGGGGGCTAGGACTGGAAAGGGGCTGGGGGGTTAAGACTGGAGGTGGGCAGATGGGGTTAGGACATGTAATGGGCTGTTGGGGGGGTAGAACTGGTAATGGGCTTTGGGGGGGTTAAGACTGGTAATGGGCTGTGGGCTGATGGGGGCTGTCTGGTAATGGGCTATGGGGGGGCTAGGACTGGAAATGGGCTGGGGGGGTTATGACTGGAGGTGGGCTGATGGGGTTAGGACTGGTAATGGGCTGTGGGCTGATGGGGGGTGTTAGGACTGGCAATGGGCTATGGGGGGCTGACTGGAAATGGGTTGATGGGGTTAGGACTGGAAGTGGGCTGATGGGGGGTTAGGACTGGTAATGGGTTATAGGGGGGCTTAAACTGAAAATGGGGTGATGGGGGGTTAGGACTGTAAGTGGGTTGATGGGGGGCTAGGACTGGTATTGGGTTGTGGGGTTGCTAGGACTGGAAATGGGCTGATGGGTGGCTAGGACTGGAAATGGGCTGATGCAGGGACTAGAAGGGAATGGATGCTGGGTGAGGCTGGAACTAGAAGGGAGCTGATGTTGGGGGAGGATTAGAATGGGATGGGGCTGGAAGAGTAAAATGGAGAAGGGAAAATATTTTGTGTGGGAGGGATAAAAAAATCTACAATTGGCCGGTATTGGGAGAGTAAGTGGGGATTGAGGATGGAGGGGTAAAATTTGAGTGGATGAAATAGGAATGAGGAAAGAGCAAAAGGAGAAAGATTAGTATGTTAAAGCAGATGTAGAGAGAGAATGGAAAAAAACTAGAAGAGAGAAGAAAGGACAAATGGACAGCAGACGATGGAGAGTTAGCAGAAGACACGAAGAAACCAGAAGAAAGTGTCTGGAGCAATTGCAGCTGAAAAAAATGCACAAAAGGTAGAAAAATCTCTCTTTATTTTGAATTTATTAATTGGAATATGTCAGCTCTGGTAAATGTGCATCATTAACGTCTGCGCTTTGTTTAGTACAAGAGCAAATTAATGTATAGTTTTATTTCTACAGTGTTGTACATTCCAAGTTTGACTTTTGGGATTCCCAGTTTAATTATTGTCTTCCTGTTTCTAAATTGTGATTACTTGTTTGGTGATGGTCTATGTTCTGCATGTGTAACTGAGCTGAGGTGTTCTGTTTATATAATTCCTATTTGACATTGCCACTTGTTCTCTTTCCCCAGTAGGTCATGTATTGTTGTTCTCTGAAATGTATTGGTTTAATATTTGCAGTGTTGCCTTTTGATTGGTAGAGTATGGTGCTTTGTGAGTCCTGGTAGTGCTGTTAGGATATGGCGGGTTTGCTATGGGTTCTAAATGGGCAGTGTTTGTAGTAGTTCCTAATGTGTCTGGCAGTTGGCACTGGATTATAGTAATGTAGAAATCTTTTAGTCTTTCTTTATCCATACACTCATTAAGAGGCACGTTTACTAAAAGTTAGTATATGGTAACATTATGCAAATATTTATGCAAATGAGGCCCCTTATGCAAATGAGGCCCCGCACCCCCCTTGGGCCGCCCCTGCTGGGGGCCCACAATTTTTGTTGGCGTAGGGCCTCACTCAAGGTAAATCCGGCCCTGTGCTTGGGCATGCCCTATACGTGTGCTGCATAGCTACTACTACAACTCCAACTACTACTAATATTAAGCATCTATAGGGCACTACCAAGCACACGTATCACCGTGACAGTAATATGACAAACAGACAATACCTGCTCAGCGGGTCTCATAATCTACATAGACATAGCAATACCAAGTGTGTGAGGAGGTTCGTAGCAGGAGTGATGAGACGTGCAGAGCAGATAGAAAAAGGGATGGTGTTAGGAACACATGTGAGTGGAGGACAGACACATGCAAATTAAAAGGGTTGTAATGGAGTACAGCACACCCATGAGCCAACGGCATGGGCACATAGATGAGCATGGAACACAGGTATGAGGTGTTGCAAATAGATGGCTGACGCATATACAAAGGGCGTTTCCAGGATGCGTTTGGAGCAGCAAGGTGTAAGGTGCATACATACTCTCACCACGCCCTTTACCCTAGGCGGTTGCCTAGGTGCTGGGAATGATGATAGTCTTTATTTATTTTGAGACATGCCTATAGTTGTAGTTGTGTAGTTGAAATAACTTCAGCCAAGAGGGAAAATAGGCACGCAGGATTTTTATTATTTCTTTAGGCCAGAGGAACTTCTTAAACAGTTCCAAATATCAACATAAGGTATGGAAACTTCCAGAGAAAAACAACAAGGTAAGAGGCTTTGTATTCAGCTTATCAGCAAACTTAAACAAAGTATTTCTTCATACCAAAATCATAGCAAAAGAACTTTGATGCAAAAACCTTCATCTCCAGAATGTGACTTTTAAAACATGTACAGCTTTCAGCAAGCTAGGAAAGTAAAACTTCAACTGCACACTGTTTTCTCTCTTCTCACATACAAAGGTTTCTTCACCTGCTGTCTGTCAGGTTCTATACTTTGTACAAGCAGTCTTTCAAAGAAAGGGTTAGGCTTACAGAATCACAGCTCTCCTAATTAGCATATTCTTCTCAGCTCTGCGTCTTTGAAACGGCTGCTAGCCTTGTAACACACTCTAGCTTTCAGCTACTTCCTAGAGACTAAAGAACATTCCATTTCTTCAACAGGGTTAGGTTCCTGTGTCATAGAAGATTCAAATTCCATGCTCTCAACATCTGAGTTTGCTAGAGAAGCATTATTCGTGAATTCAGAATTGTCTTGCTTTAAACCTTTTAAGATTTGTAAAACCTTATTTAAAGCAGATTCTCCTCTCCTCTGAGAGAAGTCTTTACCCTTAGGTAATTCCTTAACTTTCACAAGTTTGTTAGAGGGTTTAACACTGCTCACTTTAGTCTGAGGAAATAAGAATTTAGCCAGCTCTACAGCCAACTGCTCTGTTTCCATATAAACGTTTGGAGCATGTTTCAGGTTACTCACATGGCTTGGAAATTCCCCTGGATAAGCTTTAAATCTTCTGGCTGGTTTTGTCTTTCTCCACGGAGCTTTGGGTGAAGCTTCCTTCACTCTCTGCAAGCCTCTCTTGGGTAATTCTGCTGAGCTCCTAGAGCCTCTTTCCCTTCTAGGACTCTCAGACCCATTCACCTCAGCATTGGACTCAGAACTGGAACTCCTCCTTCTTCTCTCTCTCTCAGAAGAAGATTCTCCTTCACTGGAAGTCAGGCTCCCAAAGCACCTTCCTCTAAGGCTGCTTTCTCCTGCAGTGTACCTCACACCTGCACTCTGAGCACGTCCTGCACTTCCCGGACTCCTCGAGTTCTCGGCACTTCCTGCACGTCCTGCTTGTCCTTCCTCTGCTGTTCTTGCTGCTCTTTGTCCGTTCCCCCTCTCTCTCTCTCTCTCTCTCTCCAGATTCCTGGCGTTTATATCTGTATTTCCCCTTCCTACTTGCTAGCTCCTCCCCTAGCTGTCCCTCATGAGCAGGGCTGGTAACTAGGGAGCTAGGGCGTGTCCCTTGGCAACAAGTATTCTGTGAGGAGTTTTTTTCTAAACCAGGAGTTTTAACCCCTGAACTTCTGGTTTTGTTTCTCTTCTCTGAGAAAAATGCCTGATTTCTCCCTTCTTTCCCAGGCTCTTTTTCCTCTGTACCACCACAGATCCGCACCCCCTTAATATATTCCGGGCTGGCAGACAACAGTCGGCACAGCACGGAATCCTCGAAAGGGCGCCTGCATTGGTGTGGAGCCTACCTGCCCTATGTTCAATCTGGAAGTCATAGGCCTGCAGGGTCATGTACCAACGTGTGAGTCTCGGATTATTATCTTTCATTTTGTTGAGCCACTTTAAAGGGGCATGATCAGTTACGAGGAGAAACTTACGGCCCACAAGATAAAATCGGAGAGCATCTATCGCCCAGCAGATAGCTAAGCACTCACGTTCAACCGTTGAATACTTTCGCTCGGGTGGTGCCAATTTCCTACTTAAAAACATTATAGGATGTTCTATCCCTTCTATCTTTTGGGATAAAACCGCGCCCAACCCGGTTTCTGAGGCATCCGTTTGTACAATAAACGGGCGCTTAAAATCTACGCCCCTCAGAATGGGCTCACAACACAGTTTCCCCTTTAGTTAGGAGGCTTTCCTAACCAGGGCTCCACACATCAAACAGGGAACTTTTACTTGAGCACAGTAGGTTGCTGAACTCTGTAACCTCCTCAGGTTCAGAAACTGCTAACACCTAATCAAGAGTTAGTGGGCCTGTTTCCTGAGTGCAGTTGAAGCCTGCATAAAAAGCTCCTGTGCCCTGCCCTTTTGAGGCTTTCCTAACCAGGGCTCCACACATCAAACAGGGAACTTTTACTTGAGCACAGTAGGTTGCTGAACTCTGTAACTTCCTCAAGTTCAGAAACTGCTAACACCTAATCAAGAGTTAGTGGGCCTGTTTCCTGAGTGCAGTTGAAGCCTGCATAAAAACTCCTGTGCCCTGCCCTTTTGAGGCTTTCCTAACCAGGGCTCCACACATCAAACAGTAAGTAAGGATTTGAGGGTTTCTTTGTTTGGGTTTTTTTTTTTATTACATTGCTAGCTCTCTGACTGGGAGCTCTTAAAAAGGGTTTTGTGTATATTTTTTAAAGCAAGGTTACTTTCATTTTTGCTGTTTTAGGGGAACTTTTACTTGAGCACAGTAGGTTGCTGAACTCTGTAACCTCCTCAGGTTCAGAAACTGCTAACACCTAATCAGGTGTTAGTTCCCTCCCTACCCACCCCGACTCCCACCCACCCCTAGTGAGCAGTCTCGCTTTATAGGGCACCTCCCCCTTTAACAAATCACAGTGAATTGGACCAGCACATTTTGAATATAATTAAAGAGATTTAACTGCTTTTTCTCTGAAAGGACAGCTGCGAAACCGGCTGGTACTTGGTAGATCTCTCTCTTTTTCTTTAACAGATACCTAAGCTCCACAAACAGGACAATGGCTGGGAAAAATCGTATTACTAAAGCTGTTGCCCCCGTTACAGCTTCTGCCTCGGTTCAGACAGAGGTCCTAATGCCTGTTGAGGAACCGGTTCCATGTGCAGGGTGCCTGCATGCTGAAGCTCTGAGGAAACAAGTGGAGGAACTCAGAGAGGAGGTGGCGAGGCTGAGGAGCATTCAAGACAGTGAGAAGTACATTGATGAGATGCTTCTTGCAGCAACCAGGCTCTCCAGCACAGGAGAAGATGGGTGCCAACAGAATGTCGATGGTTGGACAAAAGTCACCAGAGCCTGCAAAATCACCAATCCAACTTCTCCAGCCCTTGAATTGAAGAACCATTATGCAGCCCTGGAAGTGGAGGAGGTGAAAGCATCCCTGGAAAGGGAAGAACCAGAGTTCAAGTACCCCATAGTTGCGGAATCAGTGACCAGAAGGAAACGAAGGGTAGTGGTGGTTGGAGACTCTCTTCTGAGGGGTACTGAGGCATCCATCTGCCGACCAGACTTGATGTCCAGAGAGGTATGCTGTCTGCCTGGTGCCAAGATCCAAGATGTTACGGAGAGTTTGCCGAGACTCATCAAGCCCACTGTTGCTAAACCATGTTGGAACAAATGATACTGCCAGGTATACCTCGGAACGTATCAAAAGTGACTTCATGGCTCTGAGACAGAGGGTGAAGCAGGTAGGTGCACAGGTGGTGTTCTCTTCAATCCTCCCTGTTGAGGGTAAAGGCCAAGGCAGAGAGGCTCGCATCATGGAGATGAATGCATGGCTGCATGGATGGTGTCTTCGAGAGCGTTTTGGTTTCCTAGACCATGGGATGCTGTTCCAAGGGTTGCAGAGCAGAGATGGCATCCATCTGTCCAAGAAAGGTCAACGCATCTTTGGTAGTAGACTGGCTAATCTACTGAAGAGGGCTTTAAACTAGATTCGTTGGGGATGGGTGAAGAAAGCCCCCAGGTAAGTGAAAGCCCCCAGGTAGGTGATACATTAAATACCTTTATGGAAATGGGTAACAGGGGTAACATATGGAAAGCAGTGTGTATTAATGCCCGTAGCATGGGAAATAAGATCCCTGAAGTTAAAGCTTTGGTGGGAGTGGCTGACTTGGATTTAGTGGCAGTTACAGAAACATGGTTCACAGAAAACCATGACTGGGATGTAACTATACCTGGCTATACTTTATTCAGAGAGGACAGGGTAGGAAGAAGGGGAGGAGGAGTGGCACTATATGTAAAAACTACTATTAAAGCTTTGGAATTACAGAGCTTAAAAGGGAGAGAGGAGGCATTGTGGGTTAAACTAGAAAGAGGGAAAGAGAAATCTATTTGCATTGGTGTGATATACAGACCTCCCTCACAAGAGGAAGAGGTGGACAGAGAGTTAATTGAAGACATACGCAGCATTGCTAGGAAAGGGGAAGTGCTACTGCTAGGAGATTTCAATATGCCAGATGTTGATTGGCACATTCCTGCTGCAGTATCATCTAGAAGTAAGGAGATCCTGGATTCTCTACAGGGAAAACTATTCAGGCAATTGGTAACAGACCCCACACGTGAAGGGGCCATACTGGACTTGGTACTTACCAATGGTTAAAGTGTTTCTGATGTTGTAGTGGGAGATCATTTTGCATCCAGTGATCACCAGATGGTGTGGTTCAGTATTAGGACTAGGGCTGTTAGAATCCATTCCAAGGTGAAGATCTTAGACTTTAGGAAGACTAACTTTGCGAAGATGGGCCAATACCTCAGGGAGTCGTTAGTGGGATGGAAACAGCTGGGGGATGTAGAAAAACAGTGGGCAAAACTGAAAGGGGGTATTTTAAAGGTAACCAACCTTTTTGTCAAAATGGTAAATAAAGGCAAAAGGAACAGGAGACCACTATGGTTTTCGAAGGAAGTAGCTGAAAAAGTGAAGAAAAAGAGGGAGGCCTTCATGAAATACAAGAGATCACAGAGAGAGGAAGACAGGCATCTGTATTTGGAAAAACTTAGAGAAGCTAGCAAAGTAGTCAAGAAGGCAAAGATTCAAAAGGAGGAGGAAATAGCCAATGCAATAAAATGGGGGGATAAGACATTTTTCAGATATATTAGTGAGAAAAGGAAGGGCAAAAGTGGTATTGTCAGACTCAAGGGTGCAGGGGGGGAATATGTAGAAGCTGATAAGGATAAAGCGGAATTGCTTAACAAATATTTTTGTTCTGTGTTCACAGATGAAGAACCAGGAGCAGGACCTCAGAAAACACCCACAAATAAGAACAGAAGCGAGGGACATCTTGAACAATTTTCAGAAGACTGTGTTCGTGAGAAACTAGCTCAACTTAAAGTAGACAAAGCGATGGGACCGGATGGGATACACCCTAGAATACTGAGGGAACTTGGGGACGTTCTAGCAACTCCACTGACTGACCTTTTCAATGCCTCGTTGGAGTCGGGAGTGGTGCCAAAGGACTGGAGAGAGGCTTATGTGGTGCCTTTACACAAAAGCGGAAGTAAGGATGTGGTTGAAAACTACAGGCCGGTTAGTTTAACTTCAGTGGTGAGTAAATTATTGGAAACGCTGCTGAAAGAGAAAATAGTGAGGTTTCTGGAGTCCGGCGGATTACAGGATCCGAGGCAGCATGGATTCACCAGAGGCAGGTCTTGTCAGACAAATCTGATTGATTTCTTTGACTGGGTGACCAGGGAGTTGGACCGAGGGAGAGCTCTAGATGTGGTGTATTTAGATTTCAGTAAAGCCTTTGACACTGTTCCTCACAGGCGACTTATAAACAAACTGAGCACCCTAGGGATGGACCCTAAAGTTACTGCTTGGGTTAGAAATTGGTTGGGTGGGAGGCGACAAAGAGTACAAGTAAATGGAGCTCACTCTGAGGAGAAGGATGTTACCAGTGGTGTGCCCCAGGGATCTGTCCTTGGTCCGATTCTTTTTAACATCTTTGTTAGTGATATAGCGGAAGGGCTGTCGGGTAAGGTTTGCCTCTTTGTGGATGATACCAAAATCTGCAATAGAGTAGACACCCAGGAAGGTGTAGATAACATGAGGAGGGATCTAGCTAAGCTTGAAGAATGGTCTAGAATTTGGCAGCTGGGATTTAATGTTAAAAAAATGTAAGGTCGGCTGAGAGGATCCAAGATGGCGATGGAGTAGGACGCCGAGTGAGTTGGTCCTGGTCCGGTATCTGTACGATGCGTCTGATGGGGAGGAAAAGGAAACAGCTTGCTCAGAAGCCCTCGGAGTCGTCTTCCTCGGCTGGTCAGCTCGTCCAGACTTCGATCACCGGATTTTGTGCCCCCGCCGGCAGTATGGCTTCGAGGGATCCGCCGTTGGCACAGGCGGATCTCAGCGTGGAAGGGGTTCTTTTGAGCCCTGTTCAGGCGTCCCCAGTTCAGCCTGGAGGCCCTCTCACGGTGTCGCAGTCGAGTGAGGTTTCACTGGTGTGTGCAGCCGCTGGGTCTGCTGAGGGCTCCCGTGGGAAGGATTTGTCAGCAGTTGGAGCCGTAGGGGGTCGAGCAGGAGTGTCTCCCTCCGGCGGTTCTTCGGGGGTAGAGCTTGGTGGAAGTAGCTCCCCCCGTATTGTGATCTCTCGGTTGCCTGGGAGTGTGGTTAAACCGGCGCCAGTAACATTGGATAGCTTATGGGAAGCTATCTCTACCCTCCAGCAGTTCTTCTTGCCCTTTGTGGGTTCTGTATCTCAGGATTTGGTTGAAGTTAAAGCGCAGTGCTCCTCTCTGGAAACGGAGGTGACTATTCATGCTACAAAAATATTACAAGTGGAATCTAAGGTGGAGGAGTTGCAGGCCCTCGGTGTGGTGAATTCAAGGGACCGGGTGATTCAGGCGAGGAAAATTGAATTTCTTGATAATCAGCTGAGGAGGAATAATTTAAGATTTCTGAATTTCCCGAGGTCTCCCTTGCTCGCACCGTTGGACCTGGTCCGAAAGTACTTTTTGGAAGTTTTACAGATGCCCGAGGCTTCGCTACCCCCCCTGACAAGGGCCCAATATGTCTCTATTTCCTTGGTGGACCCGTTTGGTCAGCAGGGCAATGCTGCAGGACCAGCGTCTCCTACATTGAACTTGACTGAATTTCTTGAAAGCTCGCTGGAGGTGGTGACAAGCCGGGCTACTCTTGTGGTTAATTTTGCCTTTGAATCAGATAGGAATGCTGTGTTGAAATTGTATTTCCTAAAAATGTCTCAATCTCAATTTATGGGAGCAAAAATTCATATTTTTCCTGATCTTTCTCGAGACACCCAGAAAAGGAGGCGAGACTTTCTGGCTTTACGCCAGAGAGCCCTCTCTCTGGGAGTTCAATTTAAACTAAGATTTCCGTGTAAATGTGTGGTTTTGTATTGTGCTAAACAATATGTGTTTTTTGAGGCAATGCAATTGTTGCAATTTATACAAAGTAGGGAGGGAGGGACAGAGGGGACTCCCATATCGGCTGCCATACAATGATATCAATGCTCCTGTGATTATTTGTTTAGTAACTTAGTTTCTAAGCATGATTTTCTTTTTTCTTGGATCTTATAGTGGTATTTATGGAGGTCTAGAGTTATTCATATGTATTTCTTTGGGTGTATTTTCATAGAGATATATTTGTCTCTTTATCATGTGTGTATTTCGCTTCAGATTGTATTCTGGAATTTGTTTGTAATAATTAAAAAAGTTAACTAAAAAAAAAAAAAAAATGTAAGGTCATGCATTTGGGCTGCAGCAATCCAAGGGAGCAATACAGTATAGGAGATGAAGTACTTTTGTCCACTAAAGAAGAGCGGGACCTAGGTGTGGTTGTGTCTGATGATCTTAAAGTAGCTAAACAGGTAGAAAAGGCGACGGCAAAAGCTAGAAGGATGCTTGGGTGCATACAGAGAGGAATGGCTAGCAGAAAAAAGGAGGTGATAATGCCTCTGTATAAGTCTTTGGTGCGACCTCATTTGGAGTATGGTGTGCAATTCTGGAGACCGCACCTTCAAAAGGATGTGAACAGGATGGAGTCGGTGCAGAGGGTTGCTACTGAAATGATTAATGGGCTTCATTATAAAGCATATGAGGACAGACTTAAGGATCTTAATATGTACACCTTAGAGGAAAGGCGGGATAGAGGTGATATGATTGAGATGTTTAAATACCTCCGTGGTATAAATGTTCAGGGAGAGAGCCTCTTTCAATTGAAAGCAAGTTCTGCTACGAGGGGACATGGGATGAGGGTGAAGGGAGATAGATTCAGGAGTGATATGCGGAAATATTTCTTTACGGAAAGAGTAGTGGATCCGTGGAATAGTCTCCCAGTGGAGGTGGTAGAGATGAGGACAGTAACTGAATTCAAAAAAGCATGGGACCAACACAGAGGATCTCTAAAGGTAAAAAGTGGACTGTTGTAGTTGTTATGGAAGGACAGACTAGATGGGCCTTGTGGTCTTTTTCTGTCATCATGTTTCTATGTTTCTATGTTTCTAGTTGCTCAAAAGCAAGCTCCGTCTCCGGCGACCACCTCACCTGGTTTGGAGCATTTTTTCGGAGCATATCCGTCAAAAGGGCACTCTCAGAGGCAAAGTTAGGTATAAACCTCCGATAATACCCAATTAACCCTAGGAAACTGCGAATCTGTTTCTTTGTTAGGGGTTTTGGGAAAGACCTAACAGCTTCTATCTTGTCAATTAAAGGCTTTATCACCCCTCTTCCTACTATGTGCCCTAGGTATTTAACCTCTTTTCCCCCAAACATGCACTTAGAGGGGTTGAGGGTGATACCTGCCTCTCTCATGGCTTCCAACACCTTGCCTATGTGGAACAGGTGTTGGTCCCAACTGTCGCTGTGAATTTCAACGTCATCCATATACGCTGTAGCTTACAGTTGGTGCGGTCGTAGGACCCTGTCTACCAGACGTTGGCAGGTAGCGGCTGTCCCGTGTAGCCCGAAGGGCATATGGCGAAACTGGTAAAGGCCTAGCGGGGTACTAAACGCGGTCTTTGGGCGAGATTCCCTTGTGAGGGGAATCTGCCAATACCCCTTTGTCATATCTAACGTTGTTAGATATGCAGCCCTACCTAACCTATCTAAGAGTCCTTCGATCCTAGGCATAGGATAGGTATCAAATCGCGAAATTGTATTGACTTTTCTAAAGTCTATACAAAACCGGGTACTGCCATCAGGTTTTGGAACTAAAACAATCGGGCTATTCCAGGGGCTTATAGACTCTTCAATAACCCCTAAAGCCAGCATTTCCCTTACCTTATCTTTTACTACCTGTTGCTTCGCTGCGGGCAACCTGTAGGGCCTTTGGCAAATAATTTCTCCCGGAGGGGTCACTACTGTATGGCTTACAAGGTTAGTCTTTCCTGGGATGGGTGTCAATACATCCGGGAATCTACTCAATAACCTGGATAAGGCCTGTTGCTGGTGCCATGATAACTCATCCCCTATCTTAGGAATAGGCTTTGTTCTGCAGTCCGCGAGTTGAGGGCCTAGGTCTACGTCCGCTTTATCCTCACATGTGGCGGCTAGCCCTTTCAACTCAGCACGGCTGGAGGAACCGAATCCCTGTGACCCTCTTAGAGTGGTGCTTACTTCCTCCACTTCTTCTATTGGTGGAAACCCTACTCTTTCACAGATTAACTGTGCTATCCTATCATCTATAGTTACTTTAAAATCAGTATGGGATGAATTGAGTAATAACATTTTTATCGCTCCTCGAAAATCGGGATCTATTACCCCTGCCCCTACATCAATGGAGTTTCTCACAGCCAGACCAGATCATGGAGCAACCCTCCCATAACATCCAGGGGGTATCTCCACCTGAATGCCAGTTTCCACGAGCGCCCTCCCTTGTTTGGGGATGACCCTGTCCTCTGCACTGAATAGATCAAACCCCGCAGCCTGTTCAGTCGCCCGTTTGGGTATCCTAGCGCTTGGGGTAGTCCTACAAGCTTTCAAAATAAACCTAGGTTTATTTTCTGGGGACTCCTTTTTGGCTACTCTTACTGTCGGATTCTTTCAAAACAAGGGGGCTAACACTGGGTTAAGTTTTGTCTGGGTTTTACTAGAGGAACGGGATACCTTATTCCGTTCCCTACTGGGTTTAGGATTCTCTACTGGCTCCTTAGTTTCTCCTAGTAAACCCTTTTCCAGGCCACGTCTGAATTGCGGCCAGTCCTTCCCTAACACTAATGGATGGGAAAGCTTATGGACTATGGCAACTACCACTGCCCTTTCCAACCCTAAGCCTTTCACCCTTACCTTTGTTAAGGGGTAAGCGGATGTGGCGCCATGCACACATTTTATTTTGATTGAATGCCCAGATTGGGTTGGGGCCTTATCACTCTGTGCCTGTATATCAGTCCACAGCTCAGCTGACAACATGGACTGCTCTGCACCGGAGTCTAAAAGTGCCTCGGTAGGAATGCCCTCGACCTCCACACTCAGCAGGAATCCCTCCCCGTCTTTACCATGGGTGGATACCAGCGCTGTCCTGGCCTTGCAGTTCCTAGCAAAATGCCCCACCTCCCCACAAGTAAAACATTTACTTTGAGTATGAGAACATTTCTTCCTGGGCTTCACTTCTACGCTCTCTCCTAACAGAGTGTTCCCTATCCTTTCTGAACCTCCTTTCTCAGGACTCTGTGTAAGACCCACCTTTGACTGGCCGACCAACCTGGCCTCTAAAAAACGCTCCGCCAGCAAGGTTGCTTCTTGCGTGGTCTTACAGTCCTGGAGGATCAGGAAAGATTTTAAATCATTAGGAACAGCTTCTACAAATTGTTCCAGTATTATGCAGTCTAGCAAAGTACTAACAGACTTTCCCTGTGGTTCTAACCACTTCCAGACTAGACTCTTAATCCGTTCACATAAGGCTCGTGGCGTCTCCCCCAGCTTTAACTTGCACGCTCTTAAATGGCATCTATATACCATCGGGGTGAGACCCATTCTATCCCTTATGGCTCTCTTCACTTCTACATAAGAGGTGGCCAGATCATTGGGCATTGCGCAGTAGGCAGCCAAAGCTTCACCGGTGAGGGAAGCTGCTAGGTGGACTGCCCACTGATCTTTGGGCCAGCTGCTAAGTTGAGCGACCCTCTCGAAGACCTCTATGTAGTCATCGATGTTATCATCCTTTGCTAACGGGCCAAAAGAAAAAATACCCTTTCCTGGTAGTCCCAGTCCCTGTGAGGCTCCTAAGGAACCAGTCACACTCCTCAGGGCTTCTGATGTTTTCCTTTGCTCCCCTAACCATTCAGCCATCAACGACAGGAGCGGTTGTTGCTGGTCTCTCATCATGCTGGCTATTCGCTCTTGGGCTTTAGCGGCTTCTTCCTGCTGCTCCCGGAAGCGATCTGCCACCCAGCTAATCAGATTGGGCTGCTCCATCTCGACGGTAATGCTGAAACACAAACAAAACAGAAACACACCAAGTGCGGCTCTTTCACACACACACAGGCTGTTTCCCACCACTTATCAGGACTACAGCACCCCACCCTGGCAGGCAATCCTAAAATAACCCAGTTTATCTACGGGTTACCTGCCGGATGGGTAGACTCAGGCTCAGCAAGGGAAGTACCCTCTGGACACTCTGCTCTGGTCCTTCCTTCCACTGGAGATCTGGTCTCAGGATTGCTGTGGTTCCACCTTGGGTTCTCCGGACTTCTTCCCACACACTCCTTGCGTTGGATATAGGCCTTAAGAAAAATCCAAGAACTATGCCAATCCTGTCACCACGCCCTTTACCCTAGGCGGTTGCCTAGGTGCTGGGAATGATGATAGTCTTTATTTATTTTGAGACATGCCTATAGTTGTAGCTGTGTAGTTGAAATAACTTCAGCCAAGAAGGAAAATAGGCACGCAGGATTTTTATTATTTCTTTAGGCCAGAGGAACTTCTTAAACAGTTCCAAATATCAACATAAGGTATGGAAACTTCCAGAGAAAAACAACAAGGTAAGAGGCTTTGTATTCAGCTTATCAGCAAACTTAAACAAAGTATTTCTTCATACCAAAATCATAGCAAAAGAACTTTGGTGCAAACAACATTCTTCTCCAGAATGTGACTTTTAAAACATGTACAGCTTTCAGCAAGCCAGGAAAGTAAAACTTCAACTGCACACTGTTTTCTCTCTTCTCACATACAAAGGTTTCTTCACCTGCTGTCTGCCAGGCTCTATACTTTGTACAAGCAGTCTTTCAAAGAAAGGGTTAAGCTTACAGAATCACAGCTCTCCTAATTAGCATATTCTTCTCAGCTCTGCGTCTTTGAAACGGCTGCTAGCCTTGTAACACACTCGAGCTTTCAGCTACTTCCTAGAGACTAAAGAACATTCCATTTCTTCAACAGGGTTAGGTTCCTGTGTCATAGAAGATTCAAATTCCATGCTCTCAACATCTGAGTTTGCTAGAGAAGCATTATTCGTGAATTCAGAATTGTCTTGCTTTAAACCTTTTAAGATTTGTAAAACCTTATTTAAAGCAGATTCTCCTCTCCTCTGAGAGAAGTCTTTACCCTTAGGTAATTCCTTAACTTTCACAAGTTTGTTAGAGGGTTTAACACTGCTCACTTTAGTCTGAGGAAATAAAGATTTAGCCGGCTCTACAGCCAACTGCTCTGTTTCCATATAAACTTTTGCAGCATGTTTCAGGTTACTCACATGGCTTGGAAATTCACCTGGATAAGCTTTAAAACCTCTGGCTGGTTTTGTCTTTCTCCACGGAGCTTTGGGTGAAGCTTCCTTCACTGTCTGCAAGCCTCTCTTGGGTAATTCTGCTGAGCTCCTAGAGCCTCTTTCCCTTCTAGGACTCTCAGACCCATTCACCTCAGCATTGGACTCAGAACTGGAACTCCTCCTTCTTCTCTCTCTCTCTCAGAAGAAGATTCTCCTTCACTGGAAGTCAGGCTCCCAAAGCACCTTCCTCTAAGGCTGCTTTCTCCTGCAGTGTACCTCACACCTGCACTCTGAGCACGTCCTGCACTTCCCGGACTCCTCGAGTTCTCTGCACTTCCTGCACGTCCTGCTTGTCCTTCCTCTGCTGTTCTTGCTGCTCTTTGTCCATTCCCCCTCTCTCTCTCTCTCTCTCTCCAGATTCCTGGCGTTCATATCTGTATTTCCCCTTACTACTTGCTAGCTCCTCCCCTAGCTGTCCCTCGTGAGCAGGGCTGGTAACTAGGGAGCTAGGGCGTGTCCCTTGGCAACAAGTATTCTGTGAGGAGTTTTTTCTAAACCAGGAGTTTTAACCCCTGAACTTCTGGTTTTGTTTCTCATCTCTGAGAAAAATGCCTGATTTCTCCCTTCTTTCCCAGGCTCTTTCTCCTCTGCGCCACCACAATATCTGCCTGGGGATGGGCAGTGTCCAGGGCCTCCGGCAGTCCACGCAGGTATATGGGCCCAAGCCGGTCTGCAAGCTCCTGCTCCAGGCGTGTTAGCGTCGGTGCAAAGTGGCCACCCCCACCGGTGCCCATGGCATGTTGCCTTTCAGCAACCATGTGTGATCTCACACCCCGTTTAATGTCATTAAACCTCTTTCTGAGGCTGTCAAGGTCCCTGGGTGGGCCCCTGCCTGTGCTACGGCCTCCTGCACCTCCTCCCACACATGTGTGCGTGTTGCCACTGTGGTGCTGTTGCTCATACGGCCATAGAGCACATCATAATTCTCCTACATGCTAGCCAGCAGGATGTGGTTCTCCTGCTGAGTGAACCTCACAGCCCTCCTCCGTTCTGCAGCTGGCACCGGGATCCGCCTTCTTTTGGCAGGGGGGGCCCCTATGTGGGCTGGGACCCACCCGATGTGCCTGCTGCCACCACTCCAGGCCCACCACTCCCTGCCGGCTCTGTGTCCTGCTGAATAGGTGCCCTCCCCTCCTCCACTCGTGCCATGTCCTGTTGCTCCATCACCCTACGCTCTCTTCCCTCTCCCTCCCTATCACACATTCCTGCTCTTGGCCACCTGGGCTCCACCCACACCTGCTGCTCGCCCCCCTCCTCTCCCTGCTGTCTGCTACGCAACTCTCCTCCTGTTTTTCTCACCTGCTTCTACCTCCCCTCCTCTCTCTCTCTCTCTCTCTCTCTAGCTTGGCCACACACCTCTCCACCTGCCTCTGACACTCTCCACCACCACTCCCCAACACAGCCACCTACACTACACACCTTCTCCTGACACTATCTCAGCCTCACTGACACCACACGCCTTCTCTCTCTCTCGCCTACACAAACCCCTCAACGTGACCCAAGTGTGCTGGTCTATTTATAGGGTTTTTTTATGTAACGCGCATTGAGCATGCCCATTTGCGCGTGTGTGCCAGCTGCATGCGTTGCGCATGCGCTGCGCAGATGAAGAAGATGCGTGCGCAGAACACCATGTCACACATGCGCTGTGGGTGTGAGGTATAGTGCATGCACGTAACATCACGCAGCACATGCGCATGTCTAACGCTCACGCACAGCGCATGGGTAACATGGTATTGTGCACGTGCACCTTCCTCATCCCTGCGGTGCATGCGCAATGCACGCAGCTGCCGCACGTGCGCAAATGCGCATGCGCAACATGCGTTACGTTAAAAAAACCTGTTAATACACCTGCACACCTGGGTCACATTGAGGGGTTTGTGTAGGCGAGGGAGAGAAGGCGTGCGCAGTTGGTGAATCTTGTGGAGTGTCAAAGGAAGGTGTATTGTGTGTAGTGGCTGGGTTTGTGAGTGTTGTTTCGATTGTGTGGCTGTGTGTGTGTGTGTGGTGGGAAAGGTGTGTGGCTTGGTTAGTGAGGTGACTGTCTGTGTTTAAGTGTTTTAGGGAGTTGGATGGGTGGAGTCTATGGCGGCCTTTGTGGTTGCTGCGGTTGCAGTGGGAAGTGAGCAGGGGCTGCAGTTGCCTGACAGGGGAGATGGTGTCCATGGGGCTGAGGCACAGGGCATGGGTATAGACCCGCCGCAACACAGACCTGCAGCTGTGGGGGTAGGCCAGGCAGGGGCTGTGCCAGCACGACGCAGGAGGCAAGCTGAGGTACAGGCTCGCCAGCCTCACCTCTACAGGCCCAGGGCTCAGCTCCAGGGCATGCGTGAGGACCAGGTCATCTCCCTCTACCGCCTGAGCATGGGGGCTATTAGGGAGCTCTATGAGGATCTAAGACCTGACCTTGAGCCCCTGACTGATCGGTCAAATGCCATACCGGGTTTGGTGAAGCTCCTTGGTGCCCTACATTTCTTTGCCTCTGGCTGTTTCCAGTCATCTGTGGCTGTAGTGGGTGGCATGAGCCGTCCCACCTTCTCACGCTGTCTCCACCAAGTACTGCATGCCATGGTCAGCCAGGTGGGGAATTACATTGCCATTCCCCACACTAGGCAACAGTGGGGGACCCTGAACCAGGCCTTTGAGGCGTTAGCCGGGATACCACACGTGATGGGAGCTATTGATTGCACACATGTTGCCCTGGTCCCGCCTAGAGACAGGGAGGTAGTGTTCCGCAACCGCAAACACTATCATTCCCTGAATGTTCAGGTTGTATGTGATGCAAATATGCATATTCTGAATGTGGTCCCTAGGTTTGCAGGGTCCACCCATGACTCCTATATCCTGCATCACTCGGCACTATTCAGACAATTTGAGGCAGGACAGTATGAGGACTGTATATTGCTGGGTGTGTATTTCTCATTTCTGACATTCACATGGTGTTCATGTGACTAACCGCATGTGCAAATGTCTGTTTTGAAGGTGTATCCCTCGTTGTGTGTGTGTGTCATCTGTCTGTGTGTGATATAAGGTGCGGGGGGGGGGATTGCTGCCCTCCAACTCCACCTTGCTATGGTGCTGTGTGATGATGGTTGAATGGATGGTAGCATTTGTGTCGTGGTTACAGATTATGTTGTTTCAATCCATACACCTACCCCTTGTCTTGTATGTCTTAACTTCACACGCTGAGGCATAGTTGTGATGTCATATGTTTATGTCAGGATGTGTTATGCATTTGTTTTCCACGTATATACCTGTGTCCATTTGGGTGGACATGAGCTCCTGCTTTAACATTCCACATTTATTTCTGCAGGTGATGCAGGATATGGGTGTCGTCCCTGGTTGTTGACCCCCGTGCGTCAACCACGGACACGTGCAGAGTAGGTACAATGAAGCCCATGCCTCCAGCCGTTCCGTCATAGAGCGCACCTTTGGCGTTTTAAAGAGTCGCTTCAGGTGTCTGGATAGGACAGGCGGGGCCTTACAATACAATCCACGGACTGTGGCAGAGATCATTATAGCCTGTTGCATCCTGCACAACATTGCTCTCAGGCACCATATCCCTGTCGAAATTAATGAGGATCTGGAGGATGATCCTATGTGCCCTCCTGCACGTGCCCGTGGTGACACACGTGAGGGCACAGCAGTCAAGCTGCAGGTGATTGCGGAGCTCTTCTCATGTAAGTACTGCATATGTTCCCACATGCATTTGTTTGCAATATGTGCATACTGCTAATACTAGTTAACATTTGCATTCCAATATCAGTAAGATGCAACACTGCACTGACATGTAACAGACACTGCCTGGCCATCACCACTTCACATCTAAACATGACTGAAACCCAAAAGATGTGGGCAGGGCACAACAGCGAATGAAGGTGGATTATGTGTGTGGGGAGTTTTAGGCCTCTGGGAGGTGTTGGGGGTGACATACCTGGTTTGAGGCTGATTGTGATAGAGGCTGCTGTGCAGCCACAGCTATTTGTTTGATGCTTTGTGTCCAGCAAGGTGAAAGGCATGTGGTGTGAAGTTAACAGTGGGAGAGCAGACCATGGTTTGGGCCAGTTGTCCAGCTGTGCATGTTTTTCATTTAGTATTTTTAGCTGATTGTGTGGTTGGTATGCTCTGATGAGCAGGATCTGTGTGTCCGTTGTTTTGGTATGGCACTACATGTGATATGTAGCAGTATATACATGCTCAGTCGTGTTTTACATACTGATATTTAATATCCTTGAGGGGAGTTACTGCAACACCACAGTGTGCCTGAATGTATAGGTCATCACGTAGCCCTGACATGGATGCGGGGAAGGATAGGGAAGCTGTGCGGTATCCAGCCAGGGGAGGTATCATTGTCCCTTCTTTTTTGGCTGTAGAATAGCCATGCAGTGCAGTGTTGCATATTTACACGCAGACAGAGATGGTTCAGGCCAGATCTGCAAGGTGTAGGTTACAGTAGGCAAGCCGTGAGCTTAATATGGGGGTGGAATTTTGTTTTAGGGTTGTTCTCAGGGAGGACTGAGCAAATCTAGCTGATGACATTGTGATAATGACAGCAATGCTGAGCAGATGGATTGGGAAAATAATGAGCATTGTACCTTTAAGAGTAAGGACAAGTCAGGTTCCCATAGAAACCGAAAGCTTCTAACTAGAACTGAGCCCAGCTATAGCAGTGACGTAGGAGCTGAGTGGAACTCTAATGAGTTGCACCTGAGTAGCCAGAGGGGTGTGGCTGCTGAAGGAAGCCATTTTAAACCTGCTTCAGAGCTAGAGTTCAGGAAGAGAGGTGGAGAGAGAGAGAGAGAGCACACAGAAGCCAAGACGAGAGCAAACACAGCAGACAGAGCAACGCAGGCAAGGAAGGCAAAGAGGAGAGCAGCAAAGAGGGAAACTTTGGAACCCAGAACTAGCAAAGGAGGATTCTGGAGGGTCCATTTCCTTTTACCTCGAGAGCACTAGAAGCAAAGCCAAAACCTCTGTGGAAACTACCCGAGGAAAAGGTAGAAGAGTTTACCTATACGAGGGAGGAAAGCTCTGATTACAGAAAAGGCATTGCGAGTGAGAAAGGTACGTCTGCCATAATTCCTAGCCAGAGACTTGCTGAGGAGATTGTACAGCAGTTAAAGAACAGTGCTAATAAGAGCAGAGATAGCACTGCTGTGAAAACAGTTCCAGTCAGAAACATTCTTAGTAGTGTTTTGAAACAGACATAAAGGCTGTTGCTAAGAGCTTACGTAAGAATCAGTTTCCTGCACTAGAGAAAGTTACTGCCAATCAGAGGGACAACTTTATTGAACAGCTGCAAGAAGTTCTCAGTGACCTGCAGGCTAGAAGTTCCCCTAAGCAGAATTATAATGATTGCAGCGAGGAGATGATTGTTGACGTAGAAAGCACTCCTGATACAACTGATATCTGTGAGATGGATTGTTCTTTATGTGAGATTGATCACTTGGACCTACGTTAGACAACCTTTGCATGAAGGTAATGCAAAGTTGTTTTCTCCTGAATGTTTGCTGTGAAGAAACAGTTTGCCATATGCTTTATTTTCTAACTTTGAATTGCTCCTGTTTCCTATTGTTTTGGAAAGTAATCCGTGTCATGTTTTGAGCCAAGAATCTATGTGTGAAAGGGAAAACACCAAATAAACTTTATCTGTTCAAATGACCCTCGTGCCACAACACCTTTGTTTGATAGTAAACCTAGACTACAACTCCCAGCGTACCTTGCTGCTACCTTAGTCAAAAAGGATACTTGAAGACAAAGTAGAGGTCACCCTTGCTCTAGAGTCACCGGCCCTAGGCGGGGGCAGGACAACATCTAGACATAAACCACATGACTCAACTACAAGCTGTGTAAGTGTGTAGAGGAGGAGAGTGCAGTCCAAGACAGCAACTACATTGCGGACCCTCGAGAAGGATGGTTATGTCCACACACACAAAGAGGCTCTGATGGGAGAGGAGGTTTCAGGTGCACATATAGATTACCCATGCATTGTCATTATCACTTTCACACAGTGGGATGACATGCAGCCATCAAGGTCAGGTCACAAACAGACATCGGGGTGTGGTTCAGCAGACATAACTCAGCCATTGAGATATATATTAATATATATAAATATATATAAATATAAATATATATAAATATAAATAATATATATATATAAATATAAATATATATAAATATATATATATAAATATAAATATATATAAATATAAATATATATAAATAAATAAAATAAATAAATAAAAAAAATATATTTGCAACTCATCAGCACACAGCTGTTAATGTTAGTGAAGGTATGAGATATACACACCAAGGAAATGTATATGGACAGAGGATACGGGAGGTGCCCCTGCATATTTCTGTGTGTTACAGGAATTGACAGCGGGATAACAGACGACATTGAGACACCAGTACACACAGTGCAGGGGCACTGGGAGCAATATGGGGGCACAAGATAATACTGTGGCCTTGGAGTGAAGCAGGGACACGGTAGGGAGCAAACACTTCTGTTCACCAGTTTGTCCGGCAACAGAGAGGTAAGGGATGGGACATACAGAGTAAGGACCCTTGTAGTTTGCCAAACAAACGTCAGTGAAACCTCTCACATGAAAGAGATCTGTACAGTGTGATGGTGAACGGTCAGTCTGTAAAGGCTCTTGGGGAGTCTGCAAGCTGAGTACAGGAAGGTGCAGTGTGTGTTGCACAGCTAGAACATGACATATGTATGTTTCCCTTGTGTTTCTCAATCCACAGGACATACTTGGTGACACTAGTGGTGCTGTGGTGCATCGGCAGGTGACTGTATGTCATCCAACATGCAGTGGTCTGGGGTAGGTGGACCTACAGCTACATTGTGTGTGACGGCAGTCATGGGGAACATTTCCTCAGTGATCTGTCATATTGTAAATATGTTGTTGTTCACCTCTTTTCCCTGCACCTCCATACCCCATATCTTGCTGTTGGCACACATATCCCCATGTGTTCCTGTCCAGTATGTCTTCTGCAACACTGTCTCAGGGACACATACAACAGAGCTGCATGTGTGTGGAGGCCCCAGGTGTTTGGGTGGTGAGCTACACGTACACCCTTCGCCGACACTGTACCATCAGCCAACACCAGTGTATCATTGCATGTCACAGGGCCTTTATGTCCACTAATCTCCAATTGTGCACATACAAGCCATATGCTACTGCTGGCACGCTCACCTTAGCATACTGTGTGGGTGTATGTTTTTGGGTCGGCTGTGTGATGATACAGTGTGCAGGCATTTTACATTATCATGTGATGTGCGGGGTCTGTACACCTGGGGGGCAGTGGTGACTGTGCTATCTCTACCTTACTGCTGTTAACTGTGTGAACATTGTGGACATGTGTTGTGTTTTGTGAGAAGAACTGTGTCTTGTGTTCTGACAGACCACTGTTGAACAGCATTTTTGTATCACAGATATTGCCATAATGTGGACATGCATCAACAGTGGCTTGACATGGTGACATGGTGATTCTACACATTTTGGTGACATCGTCTCCCTTCACTGTGACCTGTTGTGGCCTTTGAGTGCCTCAGGGGATCCAAGACATACACTTGATGCAAACACCTTTGTTCTTTTGTGAACGACATCAGCCTTTACATGTTAATGATTTACTGTTTGTTTCATATACATTTCCTTTTGGGTCTCTGTACATGAACACTGATGCACAAGGGGTGGAGGTGTGAAACGCCTGTGTAACATGGGCATGGACATGACCATATCCATGTGACACCCACGTCTGCGGTTCCAATTCAAGATGTCCCCAACATGCAGTGTGTTTTGTTTTGTGCTGTGATCATCTTTTGTTTGCCTGTGTGTCCTTTTATTATGTGCATATTAATGTTTGACTCTCTGCAATTCATGCTGATATGGCAAGCAGCATACCAATACATTATTTATCCTCTTCTGACACAGGGCAGAGAACAAACCAGCCACATCTATTACCTGTTGGGGGACACAACACCATGGAACTATCCCTGGGAAATGGTGCCATAGGATGTTTGACCTCTGCGAGTGGGACACATGCCTAGGATGAACAGTATTATTGTTGGAGTGCTACATTGACCATGACAGACCTGTCCAACACACTGTTGCTGCCGTGCTCTGGCTGGGAGTCGTGTTCATCGCAGGAGACACACATGACCTTTCAAGTACTGTGGCATATTGGGATGTGACACTTGACTATGCATGCCCAGGGTTTCAAGGACCGTCTGAACCAGACTTGCTGGATTGCAGATACACTTTACACCTTGGACACTGTGTACTGGTCCCCACATGTGCAGCAGGGACTGACATTGTCGCTGTATGTTGTAACTTCCTCCAACGTTGTGTTGTTGGTTTCTTTTGGCCATGTGTGTGACAAGGAACACAGGATATGCTCATCTTTTAGGTTCCACACAAGCATACAGCCATGCGTGTGGCATAGGGGGAGCAATGGAGAGGTCCTGTTGTCTATGTCCACCTACTCTCCACTTGGACATGATACAGTTTTTGCCACAACACCGCTTTAATGCACACCAACATCTTGTATAGATGTTTTCACTCACCAAGGGTGTTTCCATGCATGTGTGGCATCACTGTATCATGTTGAAACGTACACGGTGCATGTGCATATGACTGACTATGTTGGTGATACACAGCATGTGGCAATATGGCTTCTTTGTGGTTTACTGTAAAATGTTTGCCCTTACTTTCCATCTCTATATACTGATTATTATGTTTGTTTACTGTACAGACGTGACGCTCTGCATTGATTTACAAACCTTGCATTGCATGTCTGCACAGTCGTATTTATCCCCAGCGGTAACGACACTCAAGTTGCCCCGTTAAATTTGGAATGTAGTAGTGTGAGTGTCCATTGTCTTCCTTCAATTGTGCATTCCATGTACCGTGATATATGTGTACAGACACTGTATCCACACCAACCAGTGCAGGGGGACCTTCAGCATAGAGTTATCTCTGCATGTTTCTGCAGGTAGTTTCTTTAGAATTCTCTCTGTGTTCATGTGCCTCTGCTACCTATTAGCATATCCACATTGTTCATTTGACAATTGTTTAGGGTTACATTGTTGCAGCTTTTATTCCTATATCAGGCATTATGCGACAGCTGTAACATAACATTCGATATGTGTTTTACAACTTACACCATTTTAACGACATATGCTGTTTTCATTTGTGTGCTTCCTGTGTTGGCAGATAGTTATGTTTTGAGGAACAGATCATGATCGATGTGTGTTGGGCCCTCATCATGCACCGCCTACTGTCCACATGCACTCATATGTAGGTACCACATTTGAGGCGTGCAACAGCATGTGGGGGGTGGGGGCCTAATGCATACTGCACACCATGCACCTGATGCACATTATCTCTCCTGCCCGTCATTTGTAGACAGGCCAGTGACCTTTCTGTAGGATGTGGGTTGCTGCCCTGCTAAATGTGTTTTACATCTTTCACCTGGGATCCACTCACCTTGATATTATGATGGCAGCATCTATACTATCTGTGATGATTAACTCAAATAAAAAATGTGTTTGCCATACATTTGTCTCTGCTGCTGCTTGATCATTTATTTACATTCTCTTATATACTGTGCTATTCTGCACCAGTGTGGCTTACATTGAACAGGGCACTATAACTTGGAGATAACTATTTTACAGGGAACATGGGCTATGGAGGGTTAAGTGGCTTGCCCAAGACCACAAGGAGCACCTGTGGGACTAGAAACCCCAGTCCTTCTGGACCAAGGTTGCTGTCCTCTAGTGGTATTTGAACCACTGACCTTCTGGCCTGAAGTACCTTGCCCCAACCACTAGGCCACTCCTCCACTCCTGCTGACAAAACTGCAATGCAACCTGTGCCTTTGAGTCAGTCCTAACTCCTGGTGACCCAGAAGCTCCAGGGTTTTCTTGGCAGTGTCACCAGAAGTAGATTGCCAGGCCTTTCTTCCAAGGCAATGGAGGGTTAAGTGACTTGCCCAAGGCCACATGGATTTCTAGTGGGAATTGAACCCTGGCTACTCCTCCACTCCTTGATCACATTGACACTTGTATTTAGTGATTCCCTGGTCATGTGCATGGCCCACCTGTGTTCACATCCTTGTACGGTGGCAGCTGTCTATCTGCCAGCCATTTGCCACATCACTGGGTGTTACAGGTTCCCATACACACCCTCCCTTTGGGGTACTATTTTTGCATTGTGCTCAGTGTGCTCATTGTGGTTGTTTGGGATAGTGGTTACAGACATGTGTTATAACACCATAGGTTGCAGGTTTGATCCCCACATGGGGTTTGTTTTATTTTTTTCTGTAGTGCTAACATGACTATTAGGTACCTGCAGGTTCATCACCTCTACACACACCCTTCCATCTCTTCACTGTACACCAAGGTGTGTCCTCTGTGCTACCTATCCATCACATATTAGCTGTTACATATGTCTCTTTCATTATGGTATTTACATGGCAGTCCGCTTGGGGGTTTGGCATTGCTGTGGTTCAGCTGGTGTGTGGCACACCTGTTTGCAGGTTCACTTCTCTCCTGTCCTGTTCCAGATTTTGCACCTGCTCCACAGAGCATCCTCTGCTGCCCTTGGGGTTTAGGTTCTTTCATTTTTTGCATGCTGTATCCACTGCATAACATTTCATTGTGTGTGTGCATGTAGTTATATGTGGCTCGGGTCCCAATTACAGACTGTGATCTGATCTGTACACACCAGATCTGCATGTGCATTTCATCATGGTTACTGTTGGGGGTTTGCCTGTCCTGACAGCCAGCAGGCTTCGTGTGTGCTGCCCTGCAGTATTTTTGTCTTCAGCCTTTGCTAATGAGCTCATGTTGGTGGTGTGGCCTACCAATTTGTGCATTGCCATTTGTGCTAATGGTCATAGGTTTGACTCCTTTCTGTTCTCTTCCATTGGTATGCCTGTCCTACACAACTACTGTCATATCTGTGCTGATAGCACATTGTACCCTTATCGCTGTTGTCAACCATCCTTCTGTCCATCTACGTGTGTCTGCCAGTTGTGTGCCATCCTACCCTGAAGTGCATGCTGCTACCCCATGTCCTACACTGCTACACATTTCTGCATTGCAGCTCTCCCTGGTTGCCTCTCCTGTGTGTGCTCTGCATAGCACTGCTACTCCACTGTCATCCTGACATTACACCTATCCTGCCACTTCTACCTCCTCAGCTGGACACGTCTTCCCATCCTCTGCCACACACTGACATTATTGCATGGTACATTACCATCACTCTGTGCATCGCTACAGCTGCCCCTGATATGTTTGTCCATTTTTCCAGCTGCCACATGGGCTGGATGCAGATTTGTCTGGTCCATCAGCTCTGATCTACTTCCTTCCATTACTTGTGCATTGTCTTTCCTTGCTGCTCTGGGCAGTGTTTGGGTTACGTGTGTGTTTGGTACATACCTCTCTTGCCCTTCAAATTGGGGGACCTTACTGCTCTTGGCCAATGTTTTTGCGTTCACCTATACATCCTTGGGGCATCTTCTGCCACACCTTAGATTCTGGCAGCTTATGGGGTGCCTACTATGGTGCCTTGGGAGTTGGCAACCTTTCTACATGGCCTCTGGGGCACATTATAACCCGCCTTGGCTGACGTGGTTGTTTAGGATGTGCCTTCTGGTGCACCCTAAAAGGTGCATTAGTTTATAGCACTGGGGTGCGGGTATTTTTAGCTGGCAGCACATATTGTTGTACAGTTGCACGCAGGAACAGGAATTGCCTTGGCCAGCCTTATTCATTAGGCCCACTGGGGAATCAAACTTATGACCCCATACTATCAGTCAGTGCATTAACCATTGTGCTACACCTCTGTTTCTACATTTGCAGCTCAACGCGCCTACTTAAGACTAACGTGCGTTAACGTGCACAGCTCCCTCTATCGCCCGATAATGTGCTCAGCGCACGTTAGCGCACGATAACGCGCTTGCTACGTTTAGTCTGGAACGCCCAATCCTTTTTTGGCATCCTACACATTATCGCCGGGCGCACGTTAAGACCGTTTAGTAAACATACCCCTAAGAGCTATACTCTTATTTGTGGAGTCCCTCAGGGGGGCAGTTTTACCCCCTTTTTGTTTAATACTTTTTAGCCCCATTGGCCAATTTAATACAGTCTTTTGGTTTTAGTCCATTTATTTTTGCAGATGATATTCAGATTTTAATTACTCACCCTATGTGGGACATGCCATAAGAACATAAGATATGTCATATTGAGTCAGACCAAGGTCCATCAAGCCCAATATCCTGTTTCCAACAGTGGCCAATCCAGGTCACAAGTATCTAGCAGTTTCTCAAAAAGACACACAGGAAACCTTTACTCAGGCTTTTCAGGCATTTACTGACTGGTTAGCCAAACATAAATTGGTTCTGAATACCTCAAAATCTGAGGCATTGTGGTTGTTGAGGACGAATTCCATGTCCTGTCTTTGGTCTGGTTGAATCTGGGATTTCCTTGCCAATTAAGTCTTGTATTAAGTCATTTGGGGTCTGTTTGGATTCCTCTTTTTCATTTTGAATGGATTTCTTAGCCTGTGGCCTACTTCTGACCAGGTAGCGAAACTTAACCTTGGATCTTTGCTTCAATTCTCTAAATTCAACTGTAAATAAAGAAGCACTCAGACACAGAGAGTTATATAATAAGACAGTACAATTTAAACTTAAGTGAAAAATTCAAAGGTGTGCACACTTGTGCAGGTTCCCATGATTCCCCCTCCAAGCTAGGCCACTGCACCTCCATTTATTAGTAAAAAAAAAAAAAAAAAAGCTTTGCTTCTCTATGTTATAGGTCAGAGCAGAGACATTTCTCAGCTCCAGCATTCTAAAAACAAAAGCATTCTGTCTCGTTCTCACAAACAATGACAACCCAAAGTACAACCTTGGCTTTTATAACACATCTCTCTCTAGGCTGCTAGGCTACAGACTGTTAGCAATATTCCAAGCCACATACACATTATAAAGTATCCTCTACCGTGTACTGTCTGGGAAAAATGGGGCAATGTGGATTAGCTGGAGGGACACATTCATGTTATAAAACAATAGACCATATGATAAGATTGTGAGGAGCAGAGCTGTTTCAGTTAAAGAGTCTGGGAATGTAAATCCCATCAAAGAATTTAGTAGGGAGTTGGGTGGCTATAAAATACATAGTACATTGCAGCAGTCAGAAGAGATCACACAGTCTCCATAGATTGTAAGAAGGTGACATCGGGACCTCTTCAACCATCAACATGGTAAGCAAACGTTGATCTTATTTTTAAAAAAATATTGGTTATGTAATGTTTCTGTCTATGAATTTATGATTGTCTTTTAAAAGAGGTGCAGAAACCAGGTTTTACAAATAAGCTTTCTCTTACGAAACAAAGACAGTAATGTTTTTTATTTTCAAGCAGGTACGCTTTTAGAATGTGTCTCACCCTTATTCTTTTAATTTTAGACCAAGAAGTGTTATAAAACAAGTTGCCCAGTCTAATCAACAAGCAGTTCCTTACCGAAAGTCAAAAGATAAACAAAATAGTAAGTATTCCAATTTTACCCCTCCTAATTTTAAGGCCATTGTAAAGAAAAAAATGTAGATTGAGAAAATGTTAGAAAATCAGAGTTAGCCACCATGAATCTGAGAGAGAAGTCTAACAGGAAAAGATCATACAGCGAATCTTCACACTCTGGTACAGAAGAGCAGCCAGTTTCTTACAGAAAACCAAAAGATAAACAAAATAATAAGTATTCCGGTTCAACCCCTCCTAATTTTTAAGACCATTGTAAAAGAATAAAATGTATTAGCCCCTTATGTTTTCTTTTTTAGATTGAGAAAATGTTAGAAAATCAGAGTCAGCTACCATGAATCTGAGAGAGAAGTCTAATAGGAAAGATCATACTACAAAAGCTTCTCAGACAGCGAATCTGCACATACCAGTACAGATTATGGAGAATGTGCTGAAAGCCTTGTATTTGAAAACAGTGTTTCAAAGGACAGAGCAAATAACACATTACCCCCATTTTAATCGAGCTACATTGGCTTCCAATTGCAGCCAGGATACAATACAAGATGTTAGTAACCACGTTCAAACTTATAAATAACATATCCCCCTCATTCCTTTCCTCACTTATCAGCACGCAACCTACAAATAGGGACAGAAGAACCACCAACTCAGGCACCCTGCAAGTCCCCACCAACATCAGAGCTGTGAAAACAAGTACGTGTCGCAGAGCTTTCTCATTCTCTGTGCCAACTATCTGGAATCAACTCCCTTTTGAGCTGCGTTTAATCAAGGACATGACCGAATTCAGGAAGGAGCTAAAAACTCACCTATTCAAATGTCACTACAATCAGCTATGACCCTCAAGTTCGATAGAGTCGTAGCAAAACAATCAGATAATTATATGCTTTTGAAACCGCTATATGTATAAATATGTAAATATGTATGTATAAATGTAAAAATGTGTAATCCATTCCCCAAGTCACTAACCCTGTGTGCTGTGACCCACCCTTAGATCTATGAATATAATATCCCCTCCCAGTCTTGATTTGACAACCCCAAAGATGAATCGAACCGCTGCTGATCGCTGGAAGTAGCGGTATATAAGTGTATATTAAATAAAATAAAATAAAAAATAAATAAATAATCTTGCATTAGATACCTCTGAAGAATCAGAACCAGTTAGCTATGTTCAATTTGTGAAAAGGTGGGATCATAAATTGGACAAGTTTAATGGTGTAATTTATTCAGAAGAATTTCAGTTTATTAATTTAGGCAGGGTAAGCTCAGGGCCGGATTTACCTATACGCCAACTACGCCGTGGCGTAGGGCCCACAGCTGGCAAGGGCCCACAAAACTTGAACAAATTATTAGCTTTTTTAAAATTAAATTTAAAAAAAAACCCACTGGCTGCTGCCGCGGCAGCATGGACTGTCCCGCGGGGCCCCCTCTGCCCGGCTGAGCCCCTCCGTGCCAGCTTTGAGAGGCGCGAAGGGAGAGTGTCTCCCTCGCGTCTCTGTTAAGCCCGCAGGGACAGATGGGCAGCGGCAGCGGCCAGTCTTTTGTTTTTTTTTTATTAAAGTTTACTTGAGCCTATGGGGGGGGGCTGGGACTGGAAATGGGCTGGGGGGGTTAAGTCTGGAGTTGGGCTGACACAAAGAAACCAGAAGAAAGTGGCTGGAGCAATTGCAGCTGAAAAAAATGCACAAAAGGTAGAAAAATATCTCTTTATTTTGAATTTATTAATTGGAATATGTCAGCTCTGGTAAATGTGCATCATTAACGTCTGCACTTTGTTTAGTACAAGAGCAAATTAGTGTATAGTTTTATTTCTACAGTGTTGTACATTCCAAGTTTGGCTTTTGGTATTCCCAGTTTAATTATGACGTCAGGGCCAACAGCACGCAGCTGATCCGGCGTGCTCGTTTTTATCTTTTCTGGGGGCCCACAATTTTTGTTGGCGTAGGGCCTCACTCAAGGTAAATCCGGCCCTGGGTAAGCTCATTACCTGAGTCTCAAAGTGCCATTTGACAAGGCATCCAACATATTCTGGATAAGGTTAGCAGCAGAGTTTCACCTGGTGATTATGTACAGGTGCATCTAAATTCATCTCTTTTTCATAAATCCTTGTATTTTGGACAGTTAAACTCAGAAGCATTGGATGCTGATGATTTCTTAGACCAAATCGCTAAACTCCTTCAAACTAACAGAGAAATCAAGGTTTGTGATATATTCCGTGTTGTACTTAAGAACATAAGATATGCCATACTGGGTCAGACCAAGGTCCATCAAGCCCAGTATCCTGTTTCCAACAGTGGCCAATCTAGGTCATAAATACCTAGCAGTCTCCCCAAAAGACAAAGGTTCCTCAATGCTTGTATTGGGTCAAGCAGTGATATCCTGGGTCCCTTTTAATAATGGTTTATGGACCTTTCCTCCAGGAACTTGTCCAAAACTTTTTTTAACACAGCTACACTAACAGCTTTTACTAAAGCCTCCAGTAACAAATTCCAGAGTTTGATTACACGTTGAGTGAAAAAGTATTTTCTCTTATTAGTCTTAAAATAGGTTACCCTGTAGCTTCCTTGCATGTCCCCTAGTCTTTTTATATTCTGATGACGTAAACAATCATTCCACTCCATTCATTAATTTATAGACCTCTATCATATCTCCCCTCAGCCGTCTCTTCCAGGTTGAAGAGCCCCAACCTTCTTAGCCTCTCTTTATAGGAGTATCCTTCCATCCCCTTTACCATTTTGGTGGCTCTTCTCTGCATCTTTTCAAATAACGCTATATCCTTTTTAAGATACAGCGACCAGAATTGCACACAATGTTCAAGTTGTGGTCGTACCATGGAACGATACAGAGGCATTATAATATCCATTGTTTTATTTTCCATTCCTTTCCTTATGATACCTAGCATTTTATTTGCTCTCTTTACCGCCGCTGCACACTGGGCGGAGGGTTTCAACATGTTATCTATGATGATGCCTAAATCTTTTTCCTGGGTAGTGGTTCCCAATGTAGAACCTTGCATCATGTAACCATAGTTTGGGTTGTTCTTCCCTAGGTGCATAACTTTGCACTTGTCCACATTAAATTTCATCTGCCATTTGAATGCCCAGTCTTCCAATTTATCAAGATCCTCTTGCAATTTTCCACAATCCTCTTGGGTTTTAACAACTTCAAATAGTTTTGTGTCATCTGCAAATTTGATAACCTCACTCGTTATTCCCTTTTCCAGGTCATTTATGAATATGTCAAAAACCAGTGGACCCAACACAGATCCCTGGGGTAGTCCACTATTCACCTTTTTCCATTGGGAAAATTGTCCATTTAGCCCTAACCTCTGCTTTCTATCTTTTTTTTTTTTTTTATATTTATTTATAACATTATATAATATTACATCCAGGTAAAAATACACTTGAATGAAGGAAAACAATGGCTGTTAGATGTATATCAGAAAATGCAATCATTAACAGAATCACAAGGAAAAAAGAAAACATCTCAGCCATATCATTTAGACCTCAATCAAAAAGAAATAAAAGGGGGCGTCTTAGGCAATATAACATCAGGCAAAGGTAAAATATACCTATACCAAAAGAACAGAAAAAAAAAAAAAACCAAAGTACAGGTACAGACTTACATGTCAGCCGTATGGGCTGGTTTAACTACTTCAACAATAACTTCCTCCCTAGCTAATAAGAAATCAAGAAGCTGTCTGGATTCAAAGAAAACATAACCTTTCTGCTTATACACCACACAACATTTGGCGGGAAATTTCAGTTGAAAAGTCGCCCCAAGGGCTAAGACCCTGGGGCGAAGAGCCAAAAGGCTTTTCCTTCTCAACTGCATACTACTGCTTTCTATCTTTTAACCAGTTCCTGATCCACATAGTACACTGCCTCCTATCCCATGACATTGTAGTTTTGCCAAATGTCTCTGATGAGGGACCTTGTCAAAGGCTTTCTGAAAGTCCAGATACACTATATCAACCAACTCACCTTTGTCTACCTCTTTAGTCACACCTTAAAAAAACATAACAGATTAGTAAGACAAGATCTTCCTTGTCTAAAGCCACGTTGGCTGTCTCCCATTAAACCATGACTATCTAAATGATGAGTAACTTTGTTCTTTATAATGGTTTCTACCATTTTTCCCGGTATTGACGTCAGGCTCACCAGTCTGTAGTTTCCCAGATCACCCCTGGAACCCTTTTTAAAAATTGGCGTTACATTGGCGATCCTCCAATCTTCAAGTATTACAGATGATTTTAATGATAGTTCACAGATTGCTAATAGCAGGTCTGCAATCTCCTATTTCAGTTCTTTCAACACCCTTGGATGTATACTATCCGGTCCAGGTGTTTTGCTACTCTTTAGTTTATCAAATAGTTGTAATACAGTGTCCCGGTGTATTGATATTTCTATCAATTACTCTGCAGTATCACCTTTAAATACCACTTCAGTCATGGGTAACATCCCTACATCTTCCTCAGTAAAGACCAAAGCAAAGAATTCATTCAGTCTCTCTGCTATAGCCTTGTCCCCTCTTACTGCCCCTTTTACCCCTCTATCATGTAATGGTCCAACTGACTCTCTCACAGGTTTTTTGCTATGAATCTACTTGAAAAAGTTTTTCTTATGCATTTTTGCTTCTACAGCAAGTATCTTCTCAAATTCTCTCTTTGCCTGCCTTATCAATGCCTTGCTTTTAGCTTGCCAGTGCTTGTGCTATTTCCCGTTTTCATCATTTGGCTCTTTTTTCCTGAAAGATGCTTTTTTGGCAACCACAGCCTCTCTGACCTCACCTTTAAACCATGCTGGCAGTTTTTTGGACTTCCTTCCACTTTTCTTAAAGCGTGGAATACAGCTTGTTTGGGCTTCCAAGATAATATTTTTAAACAACACCCAAGCTTGATGTAAGTCTTTGACCTTTGCAACTGCTCCTTTTAGTTTTTTCTTAACTATTTTCCTCATTTTATCATAGTCTCCCTTTTGAAAGTTACCATCCCTCCTCCATTAATTAAATCAAATGTGATCATGCTATGATCACTATTGCCAAGTGGCCCCAACGCCCTTATCTCTTGCACTAGATCTGGTGTTCCAATAAGGACTAAGTCCAAAATGGCTTCCCCTCTGGTCAGTTCATGAACCAGCTGCTCCAAGAAGCAGTCATTTATTTCATCTAGAAACTTTATCTCTCTAGCATGTCCTGCCGTGACACTGACCCAGTCGATACCGGGGTAATTGAAATCACCCATTATTATTACTGTTCTGTAACTTTTGTTAGCTTGCCTGATTTCTTTGAGCATGTCATCATCCATTTGTTCATTCTGGCCAGGCGGTTGATAGTACAACCCCACTGCCATCGCCTTTCCCTTTTTACATGGAATTTCAATCCATAGAGATTCTACAGAAAATTTTGTTTCCTGCAAATGTTTAATCCTTTGTGACTCAATGCCCTCTCTGACATAGAGTGCAACCCCCTCCACTAATTTGATCAGCTCTATCTTTGCAATATAGTTTGTACCCAGGTATCACAGTATCCCACTGGTTGTCCTCCTTCCACCATGTCTCTGAGATACCAATCATATCTAACTTGTCATTTAGTGCTATATATTCTAACTTGTCATAAGAAATCAGGGTGTTGGGGCCCATTGGATCTTAGGGGGTTGTTTATTAAACCACAATAAAGTCACCCGCGGTAAGGGCAGTGCTAAAGTTCCCGAAGCCATATAAGGCTATGGGCGGGTGGGGGTGGTCCGGCAAAAAGGTAGCTATGGGCCATGTAGCGCACATAACAGGGCACCCTGACCATTTAACACGCAGTAATGGCACATCTCACGTTAAGGTGAAGGAGGAGTGGCTCAGTGAGGGAGTGGCTAAGTGAGGGAGCTCAGTGGCTAAGTGGCTCAGTGAGGAGTGGCTGTGAGGGAGGAGTGGCTCAGTGGTTGGGACAGGTTACCTCAGGCCGGAAAGCCAGGGGTTCAATTAAGAACATAAGATATGCCATACTGGGTCAGACCAAGGTCCATCAAGCCCAGTATTCTGTTTCCAACAGTGGCCAATCTAGGTCATACGTACCTAGCAGTTTCCCCAAGGGACACAGGTTCCACAATGCTTGTATTGGTTCAAGCATTGATATCCTGGGTCCCTTCTTAATAATGGTTTATGGACCTTTCCTCCAGGAACTTGTCCAAACCTTTTTTAAACCCAGCTACACTAACAGCCTTTACTACATCCTCCGGTAACAAATTCCAGAGTTTGATTACACGTTGAGTGAAAAAATATTTTCTTTATTAGTCTTAAATAGTTTACCCTGTAGCTTCATTGCATGTCCCCTAGTCTTTCTATATTCTGATAAGGTAAACAATCGATCTACGTTTACCCGTTCCACTCCGTTCATTAATTTATAGACTTCTATCATATCTCCCCTCAGCCGTCTCTTTTCCAGGTTAAAGAGCCCCAACCTTTTTAGCCTTTCTTCATAGGAGTAGCCTTCCATCCCCTTTACCATTTTGGTGGCTCTTCTCTGAACCTTTTCTAAAATCGCTATATCCTTTTTAAGATACGGCGACCAGAATTGCACACAATATTCAAGGTGCGGTCTCACCATGGAACGATATAGAGGCATTATAATATCTTTTGTTTTAATTTCCATTCCTTTCCTTATCATACCTAGCATTCTATTTGCTCTCTTGGCCGCCGCTGCACACTGGGCCGAGGGTTTTAACATGGTATCCACAAGGACGCCTAAATCTTTTTCTTGGGTGGTGGTTCCTAATGTGGAACCTTGCATCGTGTAACCATAGTTTGGGTTGTTCTTCCCTAGGTGCATAACCTTGCACTTCTCCACATTAAATTTCATCTGCCATTTTGATGCCCAGTCTTCCAATTTATCAAGATCCTCTTGCAATTTTCCACAATCCTCCTGGGTTTTAACAACTTTAAATAGTTTTGTGTCATCAGCAAATTTGATAACCTCACTCGTTATTCCACTTTCCAGGTCATTTATGAATATGTCAAAAAGCAGCGGACCCAGCACAGATCCCTGGGGTACACCACTATTCACCTTTCTCCATTGGGAAAATTGGCCATTTAGCCCTACCCTCTGCTTTCTATCTTTTAACCAGTTCCTGATCCACAGTAGTACACTGCCTCCTATCCCATGACTCTTTAGTTTTGCCAAAAGTCTCTCATGAGGGACCTTGTCAAAGGCTTTCTGAAAGTCCAGATACACAATATCAACCGACTCACCTTTGTCCACCTGTTTATTCACTCCTTCAAAAAAACATAACAGATTAGTAAGACAAGATCTTCCTTGTCTAAAGCCATGTTGGCTGTCTCCCATTAGGTCATGACTATCTATATGCTGAGTAATTTTATTCTTTATGATGGTTTCTACCATTTTTCCCGGTACTGATGTCAGGCTCACCGGTCTGTAGTTTCCCGGATCACCCCTCGAACCCTTTTTAAAAATTGGTGTTACATTGGCGATCCTCCAATCCTCAGGTATTAGAGATGATTTTAATGATAGTTCACAGATTACTGATAGCAGGTCTGCAATCTCAAACTTCAGTTCTTTCAACACCCTTGGATGTATACCATCCGGCCCAGGTGATTTGCTACTCTTCAGTTTATCTAATAGTTGTAAGACATCTTCCCGATGTATCGATATTTCCTTCAATTCTTCCACACCTTTAAATACCACTTCAGTCGTGGGTAACATCCCTACATCTTCCTCAGTAAAGACCGAAGCAAAGAATTCATTCAGTCTCTCCGCTATCGCCTTGTCGCCTCTTAGTGCTCCTTTAACCCCTTTATCATCTAATGGACCAACTGACTCTCTCACGGGTTTTTTGCTACGAATGTACTTGAAAAGGTCTTTATTTCGCGTTTTTGCTTCCGCAGCAAGCTTCTTCTCAAATTCTCTCTTTGCCTGCCTTATCAATGCCTTGCATTTGACTTGCCAGTGCTTGTGCTGTTTCCAGGTTTCATCATTTGGCTCTTTTTTCCATTTCTTGAAAGATGCTTTTTTGGCAACAACAGCCTCTCTGACCTCAGCTTTAAACCATGCTGGCAATTTTTTAGACTTCCTTCCACTTTTCTTAAAGCGTGGAATACAGCTGGTCTGGGCTTCCAAGATAGTATTTTTCAACAACACCCAAGCTTGATGTACGTCTTTAACCTTTGCAACTGCTCCTTTTAGTTTTTTCTTAACTGTTTTCCTCATTCTATCTTTCGAAAGTTAAAGGGTAGTACTGTGGATTTCCTTACTATCCCTCCTCCACTAATTAAATCAAAGGCGATCATGCTATGATCACTATTGCCAAGTGGCCCCAACACCCTTATCTCTTGCGCTACATCTGGTGTTGCACTAAGGACTAGGTCTAATATTGCTTCCCCTCTGGTCGGTTCATGAACCAGCTGCTCCAAGAAGCAGTCATTTATTTCATCTAGGAACTTTATCTCCCTAGCATGTCCTGTTGTGACACTGACCCAGTCGATGCCGGGGTAATTGAAATCACCCATTATTATTACTGCACTGTAACTTTTGCTAGCTTCCTTGATTTCTTTGAGCATTTCATCATCCATTTGTTCATTCTGGCCAGGCGGACGATAGTACACCCCCACTGCCATCGCCTTCCCCTTTTTACATGGAATTTCAATCCATAGAGATTCTACAGCAAATTTTGTTTCTTGCAAAACTTTAATCCTTTCTGATTCAATGCCCTCTCTAACATAGAGCGCAACCCCTCCACCAATTTGATCAGCTCTATCATTTCGATATAGTTTGTACCCAGGTATCACAGTGTCCCACTGGTTGTCCTCCTTCCACCATGTCTCTGATATTCCAATCATATCTAACCTCTCGTTTAGTGCTATATATTCTAACTCTCCCATCTTGTTTTGTAGACTTCTAGCATTTGCATACAAGCATTTTAGAGACTGTATTTTATTCATATTAATTTGGCTATTGGTAGACATGGGTAATTTGGGATCTTTAAGTTCTGTCTGCTCCATACTCGAGGGCATTTGGGCTACTTTACTCTTTTTTGGAACCTCTCTGCTTTTTGTAGTATCCTTCAAGGATACATTCTTCCGAACCATGCGCTCTTGGGCGACTGTCGGCTTTCCCCTATTATCTAGTTTAAAAGCTGCTCTATCTCCTTTTTAAAGGTTAATGCCAGCAGCCTGGTTCCATCCCGGTTAAGGTGAAGCCCATCCCTTCGGAAGAGCCCCTCCTTTCCCCAGAATGTTCCCCAGTTCCTAACAAATCCGAACCCCTCATCTCTGCACCATTGTCTCATCCACGCATTGAGACTCCGGAGCTCTGCCTGCCTATTGGGTCCTGCGCGTGGAACGGGAAGCATTTCGGAGAACGCTACCCTGGAAGTTCTGGATTTCAACTTCCTACCTAAAAGCCTAAATTTAGCTTCCAGAACCTCCCTACCACATTTTCCTATGTCATTGGTACCAACATGTACCAAGACAGCAGACTCCTCCCCAGCACTATCTAAGACCTTATCTAGGTGGCGTGTGAGGTCCGCTACCTTCGCACCAGGCAGGCATGTTACCAGGCGATCCTCACGTCCACCAGCCACCCAGCTATCTACATGCCTAATGATCGAATCACCAACTATAACTGCTGTCCTAACCCTTCCCGCATGGGCACTTGGCCCTGGAGAAACCTCCTCGGTGCAAGAGGGGTTTACATCACCTGGAGGACAGGTCCTAGTTACAGGATCACTTCCTGCCACACCAGGGTGATGCTCTCCTGTCACGTGACCTCTCTCCTCCATGGCAACAGGGATGCTGCCAGACTGGAGGTGGGACTTCAGGACTATATCCCTGTAGGTCTCGTCTATGTACCTCTCTGTCTGTCTTATGTTTTCCAAGTCTGCTACTCTAGCCTCTAGAGAACGGACTCGTTCCCTGAGAGCAGAGAGCTCCTTGCACCTAGTGCACACGTAAGACCTCTCACCAGCTGGGAGAAAATCATACATGTGACACTCAATGCAAAAGACTGGAAAGCCCACATCCCGCTGCTGGACTGCTGTCTGCATCTTAGTTTTAAGTTTGTGTTTAGATCTTTAAGTTCTATATGTACTAAAGGGTGCAATGGATATTTATACCACTAAAACTGTACCTAAGAAGTTTAATATACCTTGTTCACCTGAAGCTTAATTAAGCTCAGGTCCTTGGTGTATGACTGATTTGGGTAATGAGCTTCACCTGAGAGCACCTCCTGTCTTTTAAGGTGTGCAAGTACCTATAAAGCTGTGATTTTCCCAGGGGAGGGTGGGTGTGGGGAGGGAGGGAGGGATATAACACTTATTAAAAAAGGGCTGCTACACAGTACCTTGTCCTGTGCTGCTCAGGAAAACTATATTCTGATTTGATTTAAATTACAGCTCTTTGCTGCTACTAGGCTCTAACCTATTATGAAATTTAAACTACAAGCTCTCTGCTGGATTCTAAATTTAACCAGAAAGCTCTCTTCTGTGTTTTAATTTGAAACTAAAAGTACTTTGCTGATGCTAGGCCCTGAGTGACTATGAAATTTAAACTACAGCTGTCTACTGGGTATGAAAGGTAACCAGAAAGTTCTCTTCTGTGTTTTTAAATTGAATCTTAAACTGTTGCTACTAGGCCATGACTGATTTAACAAAAAAAATAGTGGGTTCACAGATTAATTAGCTTTAAAAGAAAAAAAAATTCCTTTCAGAAAAATTCCCAGAAGTATATACTCACAATTTCAGATTTCTCTCCAGAAGTAACAGCCCCCCTTTCCAGTCCTTCAATTCCTGCATGGGGACAAGCAACTTCAGGCCAGAGGGACTGGGGTCTCTAGTCCCATGGCCACTCCTTGTGGCCTTGGGCAAGCCACTTAACCCTCCATTGCCTCAGGTACACTTAGATTGTGAGCCCTTCAGGGACAAGGGAATAAAAAGTACCTGTTAGTATACATGTAAACCGCATTGATTCTAAATAGCACAGTATAAATAAATAAATAAGGTGACAAGCATTAAGATGCCCAAGGGGTTAAGGCGCCCTGAGGTTTTAAGCACACTGAGGAGTTAAGACGCATGAAGTTAAGGTGCTCTGAGGGGGTTAGGCACCCAAACATAAGATGGCCAAGGGTTTTAAGGTGCTTCAAGTTGACAAGTATGCATTTAAAGGCACAAAAATGGCTGTAACCCTAACGCTGGATAAAGGAGCATCAATGGAAGACAATAGGTGATAGATGGACAGATAGGTGGTAGTTGATAAACTAGATGAACCTTTGCCATCTGATATTGTAGTCAGTAAGTGGGATGTGGGCCATAGCTGAGGCCACGCACTCTGCCTGTCTGATAGCCTGGATTGAAAAGAGCATGCATAAAAGAACTCACACTGAATAGATGCAAGGGTGCTTGGGGATGTGCTGAATTTGCACCTTTTTGGATGGTATTTGCACCTGCCCAGAACAGAACAGAACCCATGGGTATTGAACCAGCTCTCTGGGGTATCCAAGCACAGTGCTCTAACAACTATGCTAAACCTGCAAGGCATCTGACATGGCAGGAATTACCAATAAAGGGAACAAATGTAGCTGCCTGCAATGTAGAAACAGATTGATAGATCCACATCACCCTTGCAGGATGTGGCTGCACGTTCAGTATATATGCGATGGAGGCCCAGACTGGCTTCCACAGTTAGCCACCAGTCTCCCAAGCCTGTCCACTGTGTGGGTCATGTATCAGCTGCGAACACATTACCAACACTCTCCAATGGGCCACAGCTGAGACCGCACACTCTGCCTGGCTGATAGCCTGGACTGAAAAGAGCATGCATAAAGTAGCTCACACTGAATAGATGCAAAGGTGTCTGGGGCTGTGCCGAGTCTGCACCCCTTTTGGATGATATTTGCACCAGCCCAGAACAAAATGAACAGAAAACAGCCTTTGGGAATTGAACTGGCCCTCTGGTGTGTCCAAACACAGTGCTCTAACCACTATGCTAACCTTACACAGCATTTGTTGTTGGCATACTTACTAGTAAAGGGAATGTATATATGTATGTATGTATGTATGTATCTGCCTGCAATGTATCAGCAGGTTCTCAGCTCAGTCTCACTGGACCGTGATTGACCTGTGTGTTGTGAACATATCTGTTGTGGTTTAAAGTATCTGAGGTCATGATTTTGGTATCAGACATGACTCATGTTAAATGCATGTGTCAGACATCTGCTGCCCTCACACAACAACCCTGTGCAATCTCCCAAACCTTACCCAAAACTGAAATGGCTTCAAATGCATGTCTCTGCCCTCTGCATGTTATGAAAGAGATCATGGGAAATGAACTTTGTTGGCAGGTACATACAGATACATATCCAACCACCCACACCCAACAGGCTAAGAAGAACCGCAGTAGCCAACATGCTAGTGATACCGAGAGACACGACAAAATGCTCCAAAGCAACATCGAACAGAGCCTTTAGACTATGCGCCCCAAGTCTCTGGAACTCCCTACCACCACACATCAGAGCAATCCCCAACTTGAGCCAGTTCAGGAAGGCCTTGAAACACTTCCTCTTTATCAAATACCTCACTGACTGCCCCGAACCCCAGCCACCAAGTATGATCAATACCCAATAACTCCATCTGACATGTATATAGTTACCCTATTCAATGCTCTGCATATGTATATAGTTTACCCTGTTTTTCCAAGTTACTTGTTCCTGTTCAATGTAATGACCTGACTTTTGTTTATTGTCGGATACCATTTGTTTTATGTAAACCGCGCTGATCGCAAATAGTGCGGTATATAAGAAATGCAAATAAATAAATAAATAAATAAATAAAACAAGTGTAATTTCCACTGTGCGGTGCTGTGTACAAGGACAGTGCAGGAACCCTGATGCTAGGCCCTTACAACAATTAACTATGGAAAATCAGCAAACAATGCAATAGCATGTGCCTGCCTGCAACGTGTGAACATGTAGGCACTTCCCCATGTCAGCAGTTGATGGGCTGGTGTGTAATGCAGATATGGGAAGGACACAAGGTATGTCCCATGTACATTCAGTGCTATGTACAAAGCTCATCCCCAGGACAGATCTCGTATAGGAGCTGGATTATGTGCATTGTGCTGTATGCCCCTCATTGCAGTCCTATGGTCTGCAGGCCCGATTGTCATGAGCTTGTTTGTACAAAGTATGTGGTATATTAAGAGCCACCAACACTCATTATCTATGTCATGCCCTATATCGCATTCCTGCCTCTTATTTTAACCGTGACAATCCAGCATATGCATACACTGCAACAACAGTGGAGGTGTATGGAGAGCCTCTGATGTGGTTGGGATGGTGTGTGTATAAGAAGGTGCAAGTGGGGGCTGTCTGTCACTCGTCAACCTAGATACCCACTACTGAATATGTCATAGGCCATCTATGTCCTTGATAGGCCTGTCAGATGGGAATGTTATGCTACCAACAAGTTGTCCCAAGTCATCCTGGCTGTGCCGTAATATTTATTTATTTATTTAACTGGTTTTATATACCGTTTTTCTGCAAGGCAGAACGGTTTACATTGAACAAGTAGTAACGTTTACATGGAACAGTTGGAACTATGTATAAATAACTGGTATAAATATTACATTGTTACAATGAACAAAAGAACAAAAGTGACTATTTACATATGGCATAGCGGCTATGTGGTGAGGCATTGTGTTCGCCTACTTACGGGAGGTGAGTGGTGAGAGTGGTGAGGAGGGGTGGGGTATGATCTTGTGGGTGGTTTGTGGCAGTAGATGTGTTGAAGTATTCTTCAAAAAGAAAGGTCTTAAGATGTTTGTTGTAGAGGGTGTGGGATTGGAGGGCCCGTAAGGTGGGGGGTAGATTGTTCCAGTTGGTGGGGGCATAGAATTGGAAGGCTCTTGTGCAGGTGCGTTGTGGTTTCTTGGAACTCTGTGCAGGTAGAAGGAGGAGATTTGCTGCATTTTGGCGCTGGAGTCTGCTGTTGTTGGGGAGCTCAATTAGTAGTTATAGCTGTTCCACTGTAGTGTTGAGGAGGGCTCTGTGCGTGAGGACAATGGTCTTAAACCTGATATGGGATGTAACTGGTAGCCAGTGTAGGGATTTCAATACGGGCGTGATGTGGATGTGCCTGGTTGCTCCGGCGATGAGTCGTGCAACTGTGTTTTGTGCCAGCTGCAGGGGGGCGAGGGTGGTCTTAGGTAGTCCTTGTAGGATGGAGTTGCAATAGTCGAGGAGAGGGGTGATGGATGCTTGACAGATTGTGCGGAAGCTATCATAGGGTAGTAGAGGGCGTAGGTTGTGGAGAATTCTGATTTTGTAGTAGATATTCTTGGTGGTGTTTAGGATGTGAGGCTGGAAGTTCAAGAGGTGGTCCAGGATTAGACCAAGGTACTTGATCTGGGGTTTGACCTGAATTTCAGTGTCACCCAGTTTGATGCTGTGTGAGGGATTGAAACTGGGATCTCTGGAGATGTGAAAGAGCTCTGTTTTGTTTAAATTGATTGTGAGATTGTGCTGTTGTAGCCTTGCAATGACTTCTGTGAAGCAGGCTGCAAGGGTGGATTATTCAGGAGAGGTGGTGTTGAAGGGGGTGAAGATCATTAAATCAACTGCATAGAGTTGGTATCCGACATTGAGGCTCTTGAGGATGTGACAGAGGGGCCTGATGTAGATGTTGAAGAGGAGGGAGGAGAGGGCCGATCCTTGTGGCACTCCTTGGGGGAGGGTGAATGGCGATGAGGATTGGCTTCCAGTTCTCACTTGTTGGGTTCGTTGGAAGAAGTAGGAGTGAAACCATTGTAGTGGGGTGCCTCAGATACCGATGGTGTTGATGAGGGTCTGGTGAGATACTGTGTCGAAAGCTGCAGATACAGTATGTCGAGGAATAGTAGGATGAAGCCTGAGCAGAGTTTCTCTCTCCCACTTATGAGTGTGTTGAGGAGGGAAGTAAGGAAGGTTTATGCACTGTGGAGTGGGCAGAATCCATGCTGGTTGCTGTTGAGTGGGGCGAAATTGTCCAGGTGCTCCTGAAGCTGAATTTGTACTGCTTTTTCAATGAATTTAGAGAGGAAAGGAATGATGGCAATGGGTCTGTAGGATGCAGGTGAGGTGGGTTCAAGGTTGGGTTTCTTCAGGAGGGGTCTAATGGAGGTTTTTTTGAGCGATGTGGGGAGGTAGGCTTGGTTGAGGGAGGCTTGGAGAACTGTAGAGATGAGTGGGAGCATCAGGGTCTTTGTTTGCTTGATCCATGTTACTGGACATGGATCTAGGGGGGAGGTGGTGGCATTGATGAGGGTGATGATGTTCTGGAGTTCTTCTGGATGGACATCTGAGAAAGAGGTCCAGGGCTGGGTTGTGGGGGTTAAGAAGATGGTGGATGGAATGGTTAAGGTAGAGGTGGCGGAGTGGCTATGTTTAGCTATAAGAAAATCTGCCATCACTTGGGGATGGATGATGTCTTCCTGGGGGGCTGGGATGGGTCATTTGTGAGACTCCTAATGAGTTGAAAGAGTTCTCTGGGCTTGTTTATGGCATGGAGTAGTAAGTTGCTGTGGTGTTCCTGCTTGGCATTGAGAGTGCTAGTAGAGTATGCTGCACGTTGGTCAAGGTAGATGGTCAGCAGCTGTGGGTCTTTGGTTTTTCTCCATCTTCGCTCTAGTTTTCCAAGTAGGCATTTCTGATTTTTGAGGTAGGATGAGTACCAGGGGGCATGGTTCTGGGGGGTTTTGGGATGGTTGTGTTGTGGAGCTTGAGAGGCTGTGGTGATGATGGTGTTCCAGGTTTGAATGAGGAGATCAAGGTCTGAGTGTTGAAATGCTTGCTTAAATTGAGGAATGTTTGTTGGATGAAGGTATCTTCATGGAAGTTTGTGAATCTTCTTGTCGTGTGAGGTTTGGGTGGTGTGGGATGTTTGAGTTGGGGGTTGGGTAGGGTGAAGGAAATGAGGTGATGATAAGACCATGGGACTGGAGTGGATGAGGAGGTGATTGAGTAGGAGGAGGAGAGTAGTTTGTTGGGTAGGAAGAGCAGGTCCAGGGTGCTTCCTTTTTGGTGGGTAGAGGTCTTGATGAGTTGGGTGAATTGGAGGTCACTCATGGCTTGGAGAAAGGCATTGCTGTGGATGGAGTCTGCTGAGGGGAGGTTAAGGTCTCCAAGTAGGACAAGGTGTTGTTGGCGTGGGACAATGGAGCAGACTATCTCAAGAAGAGAGTCCAGTTGGTCTGCCTTGTGGTGTGGAGCTCTGTATACGAGGCATATGGTGAGGCATTTGTTGCTAATGATGAGGATGTCAAGTCCATGAGAGGATGTTGTGCTGATGGTGGTGAAGCAGAGTTGTTTGTTGGAGAGGATGCAGACACCTCCTCCTCTGCTGTTGATTCATGGGCAGTTGTGGATGTGGTGGGTGTTGGTGTTGAACTGACTGAGAAGTACATTGTCCGTCTCACTGAACCAGGTTTCAGTGATGCAAAGGAGGTCGATTGCATTGTCGGTGATGTGGTCAGCAAGGGTTTGGATTTTTTTCCTGGCGGAACAGGCATTGATTAGAATGCATCTAATTGGTTGAGTGGGGTGTGTGTCAGGGATTGTTGTTGTGGTGAGGGGTGAGGTGGGAATGGGGAGTAGGTGTAATTGCTTCCTGTGTTGCTGGATGTAATGGGGAATCGGAGTGTAGTAGATTATGGGTTTTGAAAGGTGAATGATGGGAATGAAGGAGGGAAGGGTGAGGTAGGTTGAGAGGCAGTGTGCCAGTAGAGATGAGAGGTATATAAGTGTGAGGTATTTGGGTAGTGTATTCATGTTTGATTTCTTTGTTTCCTGTGAGGGGGTTGGAGTAAAAGGTAAGAGAGAGAGGGACTGTTGTTAGGGAGGAAGTGTTTAGCAAGGTAGGTGGAGAGACTTACGGAAGAGAGGCTCAGTGCATCCAGGAGTGTAGGAAGACAGGAAGGGATGCAGGAAGATGACATGCAGCTGAAACTTGCGCTATGGGCTGCCATATTGTGGCTCTGGCAGCATGGTAATAACAATGTTGTTTGCTGGGCTGGGATTTGAGCCCCATAATGGAGCTGCACAAACATGGAGACACAATTCCATGCAATATCCTTTGACATTATGGGGCCCTGCTGCATCAGCTTTGAATCTGCTTGCTGTGGACCTCATGAAAATTGTGCCACGGAATGCATGTTAAGTTTGTAAGGCCTCAATCTGTACATGTGCACACAATGTACACCTGTTGTATCACTATTGAATCTATTGCATTATGTCCTGATGAAGAGCGGCTGTACAGGGTCTGGATGGGTAGCATGCACTGAGTCGCTATGTGTGATTCAAACACAATGTGAGGGCAGCAAGAACAACAAATTTGTGCAGTGATGTTGGTAAGCAAACATGTAGATGATGCCTCCATTGCTACTCCATGATATCTAGCATATTACTCAAGAGTCTATTGTAAGGATAAAGCTAATGTATGTACAGGGTGGCCCAAAAAAAGTGAGACCATCTCGTAAATTAAATAGTTTACTTATTTACCTTTTTTAGCTATATAACGTCTTTATTTCGACAATTTCCGGTCACCATCTTTTTTTTTTAATTTATCAATTGTTTACATCTGTCTTTTTGAATTTTTAAATAACTTATATGCTACGAGATGTTCTCACTTTTTTTGGAAGCAACAAGAGTATCTGTAGAATACATGAGAACAAAAGAACAGATACAAAGGGGTATGTTTACTAAACCTTCTTAACGCGCGCGCCGCGTTAGTCTGCAGGATGCCATAAAAGGAGTGGGCGGTCCGGTCAAAAATAGCAAAACGAGATTAGCGCGTGCTGCGCTGTGCGCTCTTGTGTGCCGCGCACATTAGCACACGAGTAACGCGCGCAGGAAGCATAAGCAGGCGCGCTGATGTGCAAACAGAGGAACAGGGCTGCAGTACAATGGTAAAGACACTGACAGATGGTGCAGGGGTCATGGGTTCAATCCCCCACTGTGCCCAATGAATAAGGCTGGCTGAGGCACTACCATTTATGTGTAATATTGCATTATGAGGCTTTTTAATTTTATTTTAATTACTGCTGCTAGCAAACACACTCTCAAAGCGCTGTAACATAAGGTGCTGCATAAGGCACCCCATAAGGTACTCCAGAGGGCACATTTTAAAGTGCACTGTCCACCACGGCACCCTACAATGTTGCTTAAAGGGTGGCCTATAGGGCGCCATATAGGGTGCCCTATGAGGCACGGCAAGGTCATAGCACTGTTTTTGATGGCAGCACTGTGCATTGTAATGCATGAAAATGTTCAGTAGGTGCGCTGACACACAAGAAGAAACAGCAGTGTAGCATAATGGTTAAGACACTGACTGATGGTGCAGCGGTCATGGGTTCAATCCCCCACTGTGCCCAATGAATAAGGCTGCCTGAGGCACCACCTGTTATGTGTAATATTGCATTATGAGGCATTTTAATTACTGCTGCTAGCAAACGCACTCTCAAAGTGCTGTAACATAAGGTACTGCATAAGGTACCCCAGAGGGCACATTTTAAAGTGCACTGTCCGCCACGGCACCCTACAATGTTGCATAAAGGGTGGCCTATAGGGCGCCATATAGGGTGCCCTATGCGGCACGGCAAGGTCATAGCACTGTTTTTGATGGCAGCACTGTGCATTGTAACGCATGAAAATGTTCAGTAGGTGCGCTGAAATGCAAAGAGAAACAGCAGTGTAGCACAATGGTTAAGGCACTGACTGATGGTGCAGGGGTCATGGGTTCAATCCCCCACTGTGCTCAATGAATAAGCCTGCCTGAGGCACCATCTGCTATGTGTAATATTGCATTATGAGGCAATTTAATATTGTTTTAATTAGTGCTGCTAGCAAACACACTCTCAAAGTGCTGTAACATAAGGTGCCGCATCAGCCGCCCTATAAGGCACTCCAGAGGGCATACTATAAAGTGCACTGTCTGCCCAGGCACCCTAGAATGTTCCTTATAGTGCGCTTTATAGGGTGCTGTATGAGGCCCCGCAAGGTCATAGCACTGTTTTTGATGGCAGCACTGTGCATTTTAATGCATGAAAATCTTAAGTAGGTGCGCTGACATGCAAGGAGGAACAGCAGTGTAGCACAATGGTTAAGACACTGACTGATGATGCAGGGGTAATGAGTTCAAATCCCCAGTGTACCTAATGAATAAGGTTGGCTGAGGTGATTCCTTTTTCTGCTTGCAACTGTACAACAATCTGTGCTGCCATCTAAAAAGAACCCCACCCTAGTGCCATAAATTAATGCACCTTTTAGGGTGCACCAGAAGGCACATCCTAAACAACCACGTCAGCAAAGGCGAGTTATAATGTTCCCCAGAGGCCATGTTGAAAGGTTGCCAACTCCCAAGGCACCCCATAAGCTGCCTGAATCTAAGGTGTGGCGTAAGATGCCCCAAGGATGTATAGGTGAACCCAAAAACGTTGGCCAAGAGCAGTAAGGTACCCCAATTTGAAGGGCAAGAGAGGTATGTGCCAAACACACACGTAACCCAAACCCTGCTCAGAGCAGAAAGGAAAGACAATGCATAAGTAAAAGAAGGACGTAGATCAGAGCTGATGGACCACACAAATCAGCTCCAGCCCATGTGGCAGCTAGAAAAATGGACAAACATATCGGGGGCAGCTGTAGCTATGCACAGAGTGATGGTAATGTACCATGCTATAATGACAGTGTGTGACAGAGGATGGGAAGATGTGTGCAGCAGAGGAGCCTGAAATGGCAGGATAGGTGAAATATCAGGATGACAGTGGAGTAGCAGTGCTATGCAGAGCACACAGAGGAGAGGCAACCTGGGAGAGCTGCAATGCAGGAATGTGTAGGAGTGCAGGATGTGGGGTAGCAGCATGCACATCAGGGTAGGATGGCACACAGCTGGCAGACAGAAGATGGACAGAAGGATGGTTCACAACTCTGATGAGGGTACAATGTGCTCACAGCACAGATCTGCACAGATATGACTGTCACACAAATGAAAACTAGTTCTGCAAGACAAGCATACAAATCAAAGAGAACAGAGAGGAATCACACCTATGACCACTACCACAAATGGCAATGCACAAACCGGTAGGCCACACCACCAACGTGAGCTCATTAGCAAAGGCTGCATACAAAAATAGTGCAGGGCATCACACAAGACGCCTGCTGGCTGTCAGGACAGGCAAACCCCCAACAGTAACCATGACCAAATGCACATGCAGATCTGCTGTGTACAGATCAGATCACAGTCTGTAATTGGGACCAGAGACACATGCACACACACAATGAAATGTTATGCAGTGGATACAGCATGCAAAAGAGGAAAGAAACGAAACCCCAAGGGCAGCAGAGGATGCTCTGTGGAGCTGGTGAAAAATCTGGAACAGGACAGGAGAGAATTCAACATGCAAACAGGTGTACCACACACCAGCTGAACCACAGCAATACAAAACCCCCAAGTGCACTGCCATGTAAACACCATAAAGAAAGAGACATATGGAACACCTAACATGTGATGGCTAGGCAGCACAGAGGGCACACCTTGGTGTACACTGAGTAGATGGAAGGGTGTGTGCAGAGGTGATGAACCTGCTGGTACCCAATGGTCATGTTAGCATGACAGAGAAGAAAAGGATAAACCCCATCTTGGGACCAAACCTGCAACCTATCGCGTTAGAACACATGCCTGCAACCACTACCCCAAACAACCAAAATGAGAGCACTGAGCACAATGCAAAAAGAGTACCCCAAAGGGAGGGTGTGCATGGGAAGCTGTAATACCCAGTGATGTGGTAAATGGCTGGCAGATACACAACTGCCACCGTACAAGGATGTGAGCACAAGTGGGCCATGTACATGACCAGCAAATCAGTAGATACATGTGTCAATGTGAGCAAAGAGCGGAGGAGTAGCCTAGTGGTCAGGAAACTGGCTTGGTTACCAAGCAACCAGGGTCCAACTCCCACAAGCACGCCATGTGGCTCTGGGCAACACATGGAACCCTCCAGTACCTTGGAAGAAAGGCCTGGCAATCTACCTCAAGTGACACTGCCAGGAAAGCCCTGGAGTCTCTGGGTCACAAGGAGTCAGGACTGACTCAAAGGCACACATTGTACTGTATGTTTGTCACCATGATCAAGCAGCAGCAGAGACAAGTGTATAGCAAACACATATATTTATTTGGGTTAATCCTCACAGATAGTGCTGATACCGATACCGCCATCATAATGTCAGGGTAAGTGGATCCCAGGTGAAACACGGAAACACATTTAGCAGGGCATCAACTCACATTATACAGAAAGGTCACTGGCCCGTCTACAAATGACGGGCAGGAGACATAATGTGCAGCAGGTCCATGGTATGCACCATTTCATAGGCCCCCACCCCCACATGCTGCTGCATGCCTCAAATGTGTTACTCACATATGAGTGCATGTAGACAGTAGGTGGTGCATGATGAGGGGCCAACACACATCAATCATGATCTGTTCTCCAAAACATATCTATCTGACAAACACAGGAGGCACAAATGAAAACAGCATCTGTTGCTAACATGTTGTAATTTGAAAAAAACATATCAAAAGTAATGTTTCAGCTCTCACATAATGCCTGATATAGGAATCAACGTTGCAACAATGTAACCCGAAGCAATCATCAACTGCACAATGAGGATATGCGAACAGGTAGCAGAGGCACATCAGCACAGAGAGAATACAAATGAAAACTACCAGCAGAAACATGCAGAGATAACACCATGCAGGGGATCCCCCTGCACTGGTTGGTGTGTAGACAGTGTCTTTACACATATAGCACAGTACAGGGAATGCACAATTGAAGTGAGACATTGGACACGCACACTGCGACACTCCAAATAGAACGGGGCAATGTGAGTGTCGCTACCTCAGGGGATAAACAGGACTGTGCAGACATGCAATGCAAGGTCTGTAAATCAATGCAGAGCATCACGTCTGTACAGTAAGCAGACTCAACAAAGAGTATAGAGAAATGGAAAGTAGGGGCCAACATGTCACAGTAAATCACACAGAAGCCATATTGCCACGTGCTGTGTCTCTCTAACATACGCAGTCATATGCACATGCACCATGTACATCTCAACATGCTACAGTGATGCCACACATGCAGGGAAACACCCTTGTTGATTGAAAACATCTATCCAGGATGCTGGTGGTCATTAAAGCAGTGCTGTGGCAAAACCTGTATTATGTCCAGGTGGAGAGTAGGTGGACATATACAACAGGACCTCTCCATCGCTCCCCCTATGCCACATGCATGGCTGTACACCTGTGTTGAAACAAACAGATGAGCGTATCCTGTGTTCCATGTCACACACATGGCCAAAACACAACAACACCACAACTGTGGAGGAATGTAGATCATACAGTGACAATCTCAGTCCCTGCTGCACACGTGGGGACCAGTACACAGTGCGCAAAGTCCAAAGCGTATATGCAATCCAACATGTCAGGTGAAGACTATCCTTGCAACCCTGGGCATGCATAGTCAAGTGTCACATCCCAATATGCCACAGTACATGAAAGGTCATGTGTGTCCCCTGAGATGAGCACAACTCCCAGCAAGAGCATGGCAGCAACAGTGTGTTATATACATCTGTCATGGATCCCAAAGTAATACTGTCCATCCTAGGCATGTGTCCCACTTGCAGAGGTCAAACATCCTATGGCACCATTCTCCAAGGGATAGTTCCATGGTGGTGTGTCCCCCAACTGGTGGATGATGGCGATGCTAGATGCGCTCCAGTGGATATGTCCAGTTTGTTCTCTGCCCTGTCAGAGGAGTAGAAATAATGTTTTGGTATGCAGTGTCCAACAGCAGCACAAAATGCAGACAGGCAACCATGAATATGCACATAATAAAATGACACACAGGCAAACATAACATGAGCACAAAACAGAACACAGTGCAGGTTGCTCAGATGTGGAATTGTAACAACAGACACGGCTGTCACATGGATATGTTCATCTGCATGGCCATGTCCATGTTACACAAGTGTATCACAGTGCCACCCCATGTGCATCAGCGAGTGTGAACAGAGAAGCAACATGAAACATCTCTGAAACAAACCGTAAATCATTAACATGCAAAGCCAGATGTCAGTTTCCCCCCCCCCCAAAGGTTTCACCTACCATCTGCATGCAGCAGGTGTATGTCATGGATCCCCTGGGTCACTCAGTGAAGGGAGACGACGTCATCCCAATTGGGAGAATCACCATGTAACCATGTCCAGCCACTGTTGATGCATGTCCACATCATGGCAATATCTGAGATCTGGAAAATACAGTCCAACAGTCGTATGTCACAACACAAGACACAGGTCTGCTCACAATACACAACACATGTCCACAATATTCACATGGTAAACAGCAGTAAGGAAGAGATAGCACAGGCAGCACTGCCCCCAGGTGTACAGACCCCACACACCACATGATAATGTAACATGCCTGAACACTGTACCAACACACAGCCAACCGTAAGAAACACACCCACACAGTATGCTAAGGTGAGCGTGCCAGCAGTAGCATATGGCTGGGATGTGCCCAATTGGAGATGTGTGGACTGAAAGGTCCTGTGAAATCAAATGAAAGACTGGTGTTGTCTGATGGTACACTGTTGGGAAAGGGTGCACGTGTAGCCCGCCACCACAACACCTAGGACACCCACACACATGAAGCTCTGTTGGCTGTGTCACAGACACAGTGTTGCACAGGACAAACTGGACAGGAACACATGGGCATATGTGTGACAACACCAAGATATGGCTTATGGTGGTGCAGGGAAAAGAGGTAAACAACATCATATGTTACAATCTGACACATAACCGAGAACATGTGTCTACCCTGCCTGTCAGCACAGACAATGTAGCCGTACAGCCACCTACCACAGACCACTGCATGTTGGATGAATGACAGTCACCTGCCAATGCACGTCCGCACCAGGAGCTGCAATAGGTATGTCCTGCAGAGTAGGAAACACAAGGGAAACATACATATGCCATTTGCCAGTTATGCAACACACACTGCACCTTCCTGTCCTCAGCTCAAGCCCCCCCCCCCCGATCATTCACTGAGCAACTGTTCACCAGCACACCGTACAGATCTTTGTCATGTGAGAGATATCTCTGATGTGTGAATGCCAAACTACAAGGGTCTGCACTCGGTCTGTCCCCCCCCATCTCTCTGTTCATGTACAAAAGGGTAAACAGAAGTGCTTCGTCCCTACTGTGTCCCAGCATCAATCCACGGCTGCAGTAATACCCTGCATCCCCCATATGTCCCCCAATGCCCCTCACTGTGTGTCCTGGTGTCCCACTGATGTCCGATACCCTTCTATCAAGTACTGTAACACAAGGAACTATACAGGGGCACCTCCCCAGTGGCTGACCATATACAATTCAGTGGTGTGTATAGCTCCTACCATCACTTACATTAACAGCTGTGTGATGACGAGCTGAAAATCTACATCACCACGGCTGAGTTATGCCTGCCAAACCACACCCCAATGTGTGCATGTGACCAGACCATGATGGCTGCATGTCATACTGCTGTGTGACATGGATAATGGAAAGGCATGGATAGGCCATATGTGCACCTAAACCCTCCCCCCCCCCCCCCTTCATAGCGATGTTGTGTGTGTGGACATAAGTCGTCCTCTCCAGGGTCAGCAATGTAGTTGGTGCAGTGGACTGCACCTACCCCCTCTGCCCATCCTCCCTGCTTGTATGTGAGTGCTGTGGTACATGTGCAGATGTCATCAGATAGATGTGCCCTGATCCCCCTGACAACAACACGGAAACCAGGCTCCACACCCACAGTTAGCCCACAGCTTGCCTACTGTAACCCACACACTGCTGATCTGGCATGAATAATCTCTGTCAGCGTACAAATATGCACCACTGCATTGCACAGCTATTCTATATCCCACACAACTAATGCAATACACCCCCCCCCCCTGGCTGCACACTACACAGGTTCTCTATCCTCCCGGAATGTCTGAGAGGGCTACATAATGACCTCTACATTCAGGCACACTGTGGTGGTGCAATAATGTCCCTCACGGATACCACATACCAGTGCTCCAGTTACCACAGATCACATAGATATTGGTATGTATCACATTTAGCGGCATACTAAAACAACTAATGCACAGACCCTGCACATCAGAGCATACCAACCACACACTCAGCGCAGAACACCAACTGTAAGACACAGACATCTAGACAACTTGCCCCATCCATGGTCTGCTCCCGCATTGTTAACGCCATACCACATGCCTCTCATCCTGCCGCCCCAAAGTATCAAAGCCAACTACGTGTGCCTGCACGTCAGCCCCTATCACATGCAGCCACAAACCAGGTATGGCAGCCCTACACCGCACCAAAGCCTAAAACACCACACACACACAAGCCACCTCCACCTACTGTTGTGCCCTACCCACATCTGATGTGGATCAGGCATGAGTAGATGTGAAGCTGGTATGGCAAGCCAGTCTCGGTTACATGTCTGTGCAGTATTGCATCATACAGATATTGTGATACAAATGGTAACTAGTATTAGCAGTACACACATATCCAAACAAATGTAGGCGGTAACATATGCAGTACTTACATGAGAAGAGCTCTGCAATCAGCTGCCGCCTGACTGCTGTGCCCTCACATGTGTCGCCATGGGCAGGTGCAGGGGGGCACGTAGGGTCCTCCTCCAGACCCTCATTAATATCGACAGGGATGTGGTGCCTGAGAGCAATGTTGTGCAGGATGCAACAGGCGACAATGATGCCTGCCACAGTCTGTGGTCTGTATTGTAAGGCCCCGCCTGTCCTATCCAGACACCTGAAGCGACTCTTTAATATGCCAAAGGTGCACTCTATGATGAAGCGGCTGGTGGCATGAGCCTCATTGTACCTCCTCTCTGCACGTGTCCGTGGTCGACGCACGGGGGTCAGCAACCAGGGGCGACACCCATATCCTGCATCACCTGCAACAAAGAGACATACGACATTAAAGCAGAAGCCCATGTCCTCCAAAATGGACACAGGTATGTATGTGCAAAACAGATGCAGAACACATTGTGACATAAACATATGACACCACATGATGGGACAGCAGGTCTATGCATCAGGGTTTGAAGGGCAGACACACACGACAAGGGTGTGGGGCATGGTTTGGAAACACAATCTGTAACCACGACACATATGCAAGCAGACATGTAACTAGCACGACAAAGCTCCATAGCAAGGAGGGGTTTGAGGCCCCAACCCCTGATATCACACACAGACAGATGACATACCCACACAAAGAGGGACACACCTCTGAGACAGACATCTGCACATACGGTTAGTAACATGAACAGCATGTGCATGTCAGAAATGATAAATACACACCCAGCAATAGACAGTCCCCATATTGTCGATCCTCGAATTGAGTGTAAAGTGCTGAGTGCTGCAGGATATAGGAGTCATGGGTGGACCCTGCAAACCTGGGTACCACATTCAGAATATGCTGATGTGCATCACAGACAACCTGAACATTCAGGGAATGATAGTGTTTGCGGTTGCGGAACACTACCTCCCTGTCTCTTGGCAGGACCAGGGCAACATGTGTGCAATCAATAGCGCCCATCACGTGTGGTATCCCGGCTAACGCCTCAAAGGCCTGGTTCAGGGTCCCCCACTGTTGCCTAGTGTGGGGAAGGGCTATGTAATTCCCCACCCAGCTGACCATGGCACGCAGTACTTGGTGAAGACAGCATGAGAAGGTGGGGCGGATCATGCCTCCTACTGCGGCCACAGATGACTGGAAACAGCCAGAGGCAAAGAAATGTAGGGCACCAAGGAGCTTGACCAAACCCGGTATGGCATGTGACCGGGCAGTCAGGGGCTCGAGGTCAGGTCATAGATCCTCGTAGAGCTCCCTAATAGCCCCTGTCCTCCTCAACCGCAACCGCAACAATCAGGAAGGCTGCCATACACACAACTGCTACAGATGCACAATGACACTGACACCAACCTCACTGACGAAGACACAGAGCCAGACACACAAGCCAAAGAACACTCACACACACAGTGACTATACACAAAGAACTGTCCTCTAACACTCCTCAAACCTCACAACCACGTCACAGACTCTCTCCTACATAAACCCCTCAATGTGTCCCAGGCAATCAGGTATATTTAAATCATTGTGTGGGCAGTGGCTACACGTGTTGTGCATGCGCGTGGTACCACCCGTGCGTTGCGCGTATGTCACACGCATATGCGCTACGCCGTACATAGCATGTGGGTGTCACATGTGCAACGCCCGCTGTGCATGCGCCATCCACACCCTGTGTACGGCATAGCACATACGCGTGTGACGTACGCGCAATGCACGGGCAGCTACGCGCATTGCGCATGCTCATGGTACCACCTGTGCATTGCGCATACGTCACACGCATATACACTACGCTGTACACAGCGTGTGGGTGGCGCATATGCATGTGACGTACATGCAACGCACGGGTGGTACCGTACGCTTGCACAACACACGTAGCTACCCGTGCGCATGTGCAACGCGCGTTATGCCATATAAACTGATAAATACATCTGCAGATATGTGTAACATTGAGAGGGAAGATGTGCATCTAAAGTGGAGCACAGATAGTGCCAGGAGGCAGTGGGAAGTGTAGTGGTGTAGAGTGAGAGTGGTAGTGGTGGTATAGAGTGAGAGGGGTAGTGCTGGTGTAGAGTGAGAGTGGGAGTGGTAGTGAGAGTGGGAGTGGTGGTGTAGAGTGAGAGGGGTAGTGGTGGTATACAGTGAGAGTGGAAGTGAGAGTGGGAGTGGTAGTGAGAGTGGGAGTGGTGGTGAGTGGATAGGGGGTGGGATAATATGGAGAGGCAGCACAGGGCAGGTGTGGTGGAGGAGGAGGGTGTGCCTCTTCAGCAGGACACAGAGATCCCTGAAAGCCCAGCAGAGGAAGCTGCTGGCCCATCGTGCGGCGCACAGCGCACACACAGACCACCCGTTGCCAAACGCAAGCGGCAGCCAGTGCCATCTGTGCAAAGGAGGAGGGCTGTTCGCTTCAGCCCTCAGGAGAACCATCTCCTGCTGGCAAGCGTCCTGGAAAATTATGATGTCCTGTATGGACAGCAAAGCAGCACCACCACCATGGCAACACGGACATGTGTCTGGGAGGAGCTCCAGGAGGCTGTAGCACAGGCAAGGGGACCACATAGAGACCTCGAGAGCCTGCGTAAAAGAATGTCTGATATCAAACGTGGTGTGCATGCCCACATGGCCGCTGAGCAGCAACATGCTGCGGGCACAGGTGGGGAGGCCCTTTTACCCCCACACTCACCCCCCTAGAGCAGGAATTGGCAGATAGGCTGGGTCCCGTATACCTGCATGGTCTGCTGGAAGCACTGGACACCGCCCATCCTAGGGCTGGTAGGTACACACATCACATCCTGCTGTCACAAAGGCATGATGTGACAGCCCTCTGCCTATGTGGCCCACATCCTATTCCCCCCTCAACTGGGTGGCACACATCATCCCCGTCCCCCAACCGCAGGCCCACAAGTGTCCCCTTCACCAGCACAGCCCCTGACATCTGCATGGGCCTGTCCCCCACCCGTAGATGGTGTCAACACCACCCCCTACCAACCCCTGGATGCCCGGTATGCACAACCCCTGCACGTCCCACACATCTCACACCTGTATCTGCACTGACTGACACAATGTGAAGCACCCCTGTTCACGGATTTGCACCTGGTGACTGCAGCATCACAGTGCTGCGTGTGCTTGGCAGTGCCTCCGCAAAGCTAGATACCAGTAGTGCCAGTAGTATGTGGCAGATGCACAGGGCATGGCCAAGCACACATCACATGTGGGGTGCATGTACCACACAGGTGTACATAGTTGTATGGACCAATCCAAGCTCTGTTGTGTATGTCGTCCCACAACGCAGGTGACTACAGTATCATGGAGCCACCCAAGGAGTGTGAGGTGTCAGAGCCCCAGGATGGCGAGGAGGCAGAGGCTACGATGGCAGCCGATGACAGCAGCGATGGCGACGGTACACCTTGGGCAGGCATGCAACCGGAGGGGTTGGACATGTCCCTGGGCATGGCGGACACGGTGGAGGCCAGCTGCACCACTGAACATGGCCATGCGGGTGCCAACGGGGGGAGACACAACACCCTGGTGAGGCCCAAGGGTCTGCAGGCCAACCCACCCCACGCATGGCAATTGCACTGGAGGGGCTACATCGCCACACAGCATCTGCGAGCCGCGATGCTGAAGGTGGGTAAGAGCATATACAGGAATCCCCATGGGGGTTGTCCACAGATGCACAAGGGGACTGCATGTTGACAACATAGCAGGGCGAGAGCCATGGGGGGGGAGGGGTATGTCAGGTGCCCTGTGCATTTCAACCCTGTGTAGCATGGCGTCACAGGGGTCAGCATGTGTACGGGGCACAGACCTATGTGCTCTGTTCCCTAGACGCATACCCCAAGCAAGCGTACCGCAGACCAATGTAGTTAATCACCTGTAACAGGTGACCTCCGGGAACAGCAGGGACACATCTCCACATGTGGTTATTGTCAGTAGCAATGGAGCCTGCATGGGAATGCTCATCAGCGTCCAATGTGAACACCTTTTGGAGCATCCCACAGCGCCAGCATGCTGGCATCCAGCCGTTCCCAACTGGCTCACCCCTGTTGAGCCTCAAAAGCTGGGACTAAATGAGAGAGAGAGTGGGAAAGGGAGAGAGAGGGGGAGGGTGATACAACTCCGAGGGGAGGTGGGTGGGCCATACAGACCTATACCTGCTGTTCCCAGAGAACACCTGTTACAAGTGAGTGACTATGCTATCTCCAGGAACAGGCAGGATGTTGTCCTGATATGTTGGGGCCCCCTAGCTGTAGGTACCAGCATAGGAAACCCAGAGGTGGGGACCCCCTGGGGAGGGGGGACAGGTCCCGGCATGGATCTCTGGCACCGTATGAGGGATGGCGGATAGGAGCTGCGTAGGTATGTGAAAGGTGTTGGGGAACAGCCTGGCCAAGAAGGCATCCCTGTGGGAGACATTATCCAAGCAGTTGTGGGCCGTGAAGGTGTGAACCAAGGATAAGGTAGCTGCCTGACAGATATCGTCAAGAGGTACAGAGTGCAGATGAGCCATAGAGGCCGCCATGGCACACACATTGTGAGCTGTGCTATGGCCCCACATAGAACGGTGTCTGCTCAGGTAGACATGAGAGATACACTGACCAATCCCATTGGATAGTGTTCCCTTGAAGACAGCACGACGCAGGTGAGAGGGATCAAAGGCTACAAAGAGATAAGAGCACCGTCTATGCTGCTGAGGCCCTTGCAGGTAGGAGGCAAAAGGCCCTCCACAGTCCAAAGTATGGAGAGTCCGTTCTGCATGTGATGCAGGGGGCTGCGGAAAGAAAACAGGCACATAAATGCCCAGGTTTAAATGGACGGACGTGAACACCCTGGGCATGAGGAGTGGATGTGTCTCAAGGACTGCCCTAGCATGGTGGAACCGTGTATCAGGTGGGTCTGCCCCTAGAGCTTGCACCGCCCTGATACGCCCTGCTGATGCCATTGCAAGGAGGAACAGGACCTTCTAGGAAAGGAGTCCCATGAACGTGGTGGCTAAAGGTTCACAAGGAATCCCCATAGGCTCCCCCAGAAGCAGGTTCAGATCCCATGCAACCGTTGGAGGCTTCATGGGAGGAGCTGGCAGAAGATGGCCTCTCATTATTACTGATATGATATGGCACAGGTTGCCCATTGATGGGTGTGCACGAAGATGCGATAGCACTGACATGGACTCAAAATGAATGAGTCCAGCGACTGGCATTACAAAGGTGACAGAGACATTCCAATAATGATACCACTGGAACCACAAGAGGGTTGGGACCCCTCTGTGAACACCAGATGCTCAACCTTCCCCACATGAAAGCATAGGAGCGATTCGTGGTTGATGTTCCGGAGGCATGAAGGACGGTCCGTACATCCCGACGGAGGTGACGGCCTAGGGGGTAAAGGCCATCAGAAGCAAGGCTCTGGGATGCAGAGACTGCGTATTGGGATGCAATAGCACCCCATCCTCCTGTGACGGTAGATCTGGAGCAGACTCCAATTCCAAGGGTGGGACCTGAGAGATGCGGATGCAGAGGAAAGCACACCTGGCGTGGCCAATCTGGGGCTGAGAGACCCATAGCATCTCCGTCACTCTGAACCCTCAACAAGTGTGCGGCATTAGGGGGATGGGCGGAAAGGCATACAGGTTGTCCGGTCCCCAATGGCGGGGGACAGCATCCCTGGCCGGACACCCCTGAGTCGGAAACCATGACCAGAACCGGGGATGTTTGGCAATCACTGTATGTGCAAAGAGGTCTATATCTGGGGTTCCCCAGGGTGGGAGGACACTGGTGACCTGATCTATGTGAAGGGAACATCTGTTTGAGGGCAGACCCCGACTGAGCCTGTCTGGCCAAGAGCTGTGAAGGCCTGGAATGTAGACTGCCTGGATATGTCTCTGATGCCCTCCGGCAAAGGCCCATAGTCCTCTGGTTCGTCGCATGGCAACAGAGGGCCTGTTCCCACTTGCTTGCCCACATCGGACATAGCTACGTGAGTGTCTGTGTGAGCTAGAGCCCTCTTCCCATGCAGTTGGTTGCGGAACACCTGGGGAGCTAGACCTATTGCTCCGAGTCCCAGATGAATGGTATGGCAAAGAATCTCCTGTATGGTCCAGCTGCCCTGGGTGGAGAGGTCCTGGAGGTGAACTCCTCACCCCATCTGAGAGTCATCCTTTGTCAAAGGTGTCTGAGGAGGACGCAATGGAAAGGGTGACCCCACCAGCAGATACTGAGATGCATGCCACCATGGGAGAAACTAGATATAGAGCGTTGATACCGGTATCCTGTCTGATAGGCTGCCTGATGCTTAGGTCCACTGAGTGGACAATGTCCATTGGGCTGCCCCAATATGGAGGCATGTGTAGGGGACCACATGTACTGTGGGGGCCAGGTGACGTGAACGTAGTAGTATCCCCCAAGTGGTGAGGTGCGCCCCTAGCACGGCTGAGGGAGCTAACTGCACAATGCGGTGAGAACATGGCCACAGATGATAGGCCTTTACCTCCCTGGTGTCTAGTTGTGCACCTGTAACCCCCAAGGATTGAGTGGGGGTAGGATTTGATATGGGCAGGCTGATAACCAGACCAGAATACTGGAGAGGATGCAGTGTGCAGGGTAGAGGATGTGTTGCCCCGAGCTCTGAGGGGGCGCAAATGAGCCAACCATCTAGGTAGGGGAGGCGAATATCTCGAGGGTGCGGAGAGATGCTGCTACCACAGCCATGCACCTTGTAAATACACTTGGAGCTGAGGACAGGCCAAAGGGAAGGGCACAATACTGATAGTGCGTCCCCTGGCAGAGAACACATAGGAATCGTCTGTGGGTTGGGTGGAGGGCGACATGAGTGTACGCAGCCTTGGGATCCAGAGAACATAGCCAATCCAGACTGTGAGGGAATGGTTGAGGTGTCCCCTGTGAACGCATTGTGACTCTCTCGCTCCCAAAAGATATCCTGTCAGTTCACGGTGGTCCAACATGGGCCTGTTGCCCCTTGTCATCTCTGGGATACATAGGTAGTGGGAGTAACACCCTGTGCCCTGTTGGAGGATGCGCACGTCGTGTATTGCCCCTTGGCCTGGACGTAGATGGACGTCATGAAGCAAATGTTTGCCCTGAGAGGTGAACCCTCCTACCACTGTTGGAGGGGGCAGGCATCTGATGGGAGGCTTATAGCCCTCACCGACACCGCCTGGTGTCCATCTCTCTTGTGTTAAGGGGCTCCATCTGTGGGCAAATCTACAGAGCCATCCTAGGATGGGGATGGGGTCTGGCACCCTAGGAGCCAGGAAACACACGTCCCCTGGCAGGGAGGCCAAGCCCCTGAGGAGGCTGAGCCTGCTGTGCCACCAGGGACAGGGAGGCCTGTGGCCTTCTCTGTTTAGCTGACTGCTGTCCCTTTCTAGCGGGGTGGCCTGCAGGTTGACCCTGTTGGTTGTAAGACTGAGAGGACCATGTCCTCATGGAGCAGGGGGGCCTCCTAAAAGCTCTGTGTATTTCAGTATCTGTAATGTTTGAAAGTCTATTCATGGTGAACCAGTCAGCATCCAATGCATTGGCTGCCCCTTGCCAGGTTCTCCAAAGGGCTCCCCCCATTACAAGGGGTACTACCCAGTTTGTCCTGTACCCAGTGCTTCAGGTCGGTGGCATGGAGCCTGGCATTTCATCCTGCACCTATGGCAATGACCGAGGCCTACTATGTCCCGCACAGCAACCGAAGGCTGCTCTATTGCCAAATGTGGACATGTGCTGGGCATGTCTGCCATTAGTCTGATGATAAAATCACCTGTCGTCTTGGATACAAGGGCTCAGACATTCCAGATCCTCAGAGGCCTCCTTCAGTAACATTCCCATAGATAGATGATAGGAGCGTATCCTGCCTGATAGCATTGATGCCTGGAAGATACGGTGTCCAAAGGCATCTAGGGTAATGCATCTACGACCAGGAAGATTAGAGGCATGCCTTATGGCACATCTGTTCCTCCTCATCGCAGTCCCCACCACGATTGGATGGTGAGGGATCTGTGTTGCCCGGACACCAGCTGATGGAGGGACACGATACATGGTATCCAGTCCACGAGATCATGGAGAGGTGGTAGAGGTGTCCCCCACATCCGCAGCAGGCGATCATGCAGGCTGTCATGCACTGGTCACATTGCTGCCACCTGGGGAGATTGGGTATATTGAGGCATCACCACCTCCATTGCCATGGGCCCAGGTTCAGCAGCTCGAGTGATAGCCGGACCCTTTGCCACAACTCAGATGACATCCTGTAGGGACATGTCTGTGGGGGGGGGGGACATCATCCTCCCTGGAGAGGAGGGTTCCGCTGGGATAGGCACATCGGTATCCGCAGAGCTGTTGGACCTATCATATCCAGCAAGAGACGGGATCTACCCTCTGTCTGGGTGCCCCTGGCAGCAATACCCATACTGATCTGCAGCGGATGGTCCTGCCACTGGTGTATTGGTAACAGGCCGACTCGGTAATGTGTGCGCAGGCACTGAGGTTACTGACACCGGTAACGGTATCAGGGTTTGCAACAACAGTGCCGGCACCGGTGGGCAGGTCTGGGGCGGTACAGAGGGCTTTGCTGTCACAAGGTGAGACTGTGGACTACATTCGTTGACCAGGATTCTCTGCTCCAACAATGCTGCTGATGCTTGTGTAGTGGTGCTGGCAAGGATAGCCTGTACCCCACAGCATGGCCCCAGGGGCACATACAGGGTGTGGGCCCCAGGGAGGTTCCTGACCCCCGACATTGGCTTGGGGGCTAGAGCCTCCCGCCGGGTCTGTGTTGGCAGCGTATGTTCCCCACGGGCAACTCCAGAGGCATCCAGAAGCCTGGAAGGGGATCAACCCGTAGAGGTACGGCCAGATGTGTGTTTGGTTACCTGAGATGTATGGGAGGGTGCGGAAGCCCTGGAGGATGTCGATGCCACCGAGGTTGCGTCACAGCGACAGAGGGTACTGGAGCTGGCTGCCCAACCTGTACGACCTTTAGTAGATAACATCCCACAGGCCAAACATTCGGACATGGGATGTGCAGGTCCCAAACCCATGAGACACCACCCGTGGGTGTCGGTGACAGTAACAGTACCACCACATGTTGCGCATGTGTTGGACCTGAGGAGGGCTCCCCACGGATGGTGGCCAACTATTTGGGCCTATGGCCCGAGGTGGCACGTGTACCTGAGAAGACACATCAGGATGGTTGGAAATTACCCCCTTATCTGTTTATGAGCTGGTAACCGGCGGTGCAGGAATAGAATTACAGACAGGCAGACGCAACCACAGAAATGTGGCAGTGAGACCATATTCCTGTGGTGACAGGAACGACAGCCTGCTGGCTCTGCAGAGCACAATGAACGGGGGAGAGGCAGTTGGGAATGGCGGGACGGCAGCATGCAGGCACTGTGGGCAGCTCCCAAAGGCTCGCCCATTGGACACTGGGGGGCATTCCCGCACTGGCTCCATCGACACATATGATACCCACACGTGCAGACTATTTCCTGCTTTCCCTGGGGATCCACCAAGACAGGGCCATCTGGGCCCCCTACATGATAGTCACCACTACATGGGTTGTGATATGCATCACAGTATCCATACATGGTCTGCAATGTGTAGGGTGCCCAGATGTCCTGGACCTATCAGGACTGTCATGTGTTCATGAGGCTTGTCCTGAGTCTGGAATTGCCCGGATCGTGACCTGCCATCTGAGCTATCATCCCGATCTTCCTGGAGCAGTTGTCAACCTTCAGCGTATGCATGTTGAAGATGCTACCTGTGATCCGTAGGATGGGACATCTCATTCAGGTCTGTGTGTATAAGCCACGATGTAGGGTAGCATAGGTGTATTCCGGGGCATCCCGCGCAACTGTAGGGCAGAGCAATGTATGTATTTGGTCTTTTGGTTGCACAGATCCGTCAAATGCTGTGCTCTGTAATGGTTGGTTAGCATTATGTTTGTGATCCCTACGTCAAACGGGGCTGTGGAAGGAGAGTACATTCTCTGTGCAGACAGCAGTGGGCGGTTGCTAGTTCTCACTTGCACGGTACAACAGTGAACTGCATCATAGACTGTCCTGAGCATGTGTCAAAGGTATCTGGGCACCCTAGCAATGTGTGCCAGCAATGTTGGCTGGACAGCCCCAGAGATATATGCATGTGTGTCCCATGGCCCCTCACGTCCCCTCACCTATGTTAGATGGCCACTGTGCAGAGTACATATGGATGGATCATGCTGCAACACAGGTATGTGAGGGCTTTGTGTGTCCCACGACCCATCATTGGGCCCCATGACATGCTTGGGAATGGCTCATGGGACACAGAGGTCTGACCATGGTCATGTGTTGCGATATGTGCCATGCATGGGAGTGTGACAGGCTTATCCTGTGGGATATGGCCGACATGTACATGTGTGACATTTGCCTTTGCAGGGGGTATAGCACATATCTCCATGTCCTTCACCCACAGGCACTCATCAGGCACTGGAGCAGATACGGCGTGAGATCAGCCGGAACATGGCCGAGCTGCAACACCTGCGGACAGCCGTGGAACGCATCGCCACTGCAGTGGAGGCCATGGTGGCAAGGATGCCACAGCCAGCCCCAGCCCCAGAGGCTGCAGCACCACCATGGCAGATATGGGGTGGTTTGGGCCGTGGGCGACGGGGGCGGCCACACAGGAAGTGACATGTACATGTGGTCTAGTGGTTGGGGCAATGTACGTCAGGCCGGATGGTCGGGGGTTACACTCCCAGTGGGGATAGCTACCCTGGGTCAGTAGGACTGGGGTTACTAGCCACACAGGTGCTCCCTGTGGACCTGGTCAAGCCGCATGACCCTCCATAGCCCATGTTCCCTGTAAAATAGTTAACTCCACATGTTCATGCCCTGTGCAACGTTCACTCGGTTTGTTCGATGTACACTGCAGTGATGCTGAATGGAACACTGCATATGTAAATGTATAGTACAATAAACACATTGATACCACATCTGTGCATGTGCATGTTTGCCAGGGTAGACAGGTCGATATCCCTGTTGGCCTCTAACTGCCTTGCATTCGTGTTTGATGTGGACATTTAGTATATGTACACTGCACCGACTGCAACTGGGGCAGTAGACGTAACACATCACATACCCCTACAAAGACATACATATTTGACCTATGCTATCCTGTGTGCAGTTCTCCGATGTGTGGCAACGTGCTACCCCATGTGGCCTGCGCCTCATGTTGTTCCCCTGCCCTCATGTAGTTCACCCATGCCCCTCGGTGGTGGGGTGTCTGTGCTGCCGGCTATCACTGAACAGAGGTCACCACATGTCTTGTGTGGGATGGACTGTGGCATGTCTCAGCACCAGGACCTCGTCGTGGGGTGATTGCCATCCACACCTGTTGCACATGACAGATGTCATGGTGCTGCATGTCTGATGTTGGGATCTGTCGCCGTCTCCCATCCCTGATACCCCCAACATTGGTCAGATATGTGTGAACATTCTCCCTGCCCTCAACATGGCCTATGTGGCTGACCTCCCACATTGACTTGCATGCGGCACGGACAGATAGGGGAGGATTACATAGGTTGGCTGCCCATACTTGCAAGCACATAAAATCACCCACTGCCGCTCACTGTGACATGCATTGTCCTGGGCCGCCCTCAATGGCCATCCCCCTGAGCAGCTCCTGGGAGCAGCAACACATCGTAACCTCCGAGCACAGACATAGCTATTTGCAGGTTCTGCTATTGGCACACCAGCATGGTGCACCGTATATGGTTCCCACACATTGCACACAGCATGCACGTGCCTAGGTATATTGGCTCATGCTCCACATTGCCACATCTCACTCTCAGCCGTGGACTCTCATGCCTACGCACATGGCCAGCCCCCATACCTGTGTGTGGAGAGGGTCCATGTATGACACCCATGTCTGCCGTGCATACACATACCTAACTACACACATGTCCCATGCTTATGTCCATTGTCCGTCAGTAACAGCAACACACGACCATTCGTATGGCTTTCCAAAACTGTATTTACAACAACAGTGCAACTAAACACAAACAGCATAACAGTTTTATATATGCACATCTGTTGGCCCATACATTGTCATTCCCACCCAGTGTGCTACGTCCATCTTGGTGCAGTCCATGTCATCAGGACCCAGCTATCCTGTTGGGTCAGGGGGACAGGACAGCACAGGGCACGTGTGTGGGCACCACAGGGGCCATCACACACTCCTGGGGCGCCCATCAGTGGATGGTCGTTGAGAGGCAGCATCCGTGCCTGCCACAGGCTGCCTCTCGGCGACCAACCGCTGGACGGACCATGCCAGCACACGCACGGTGCGTTCCAGGGCCCCCAGTCGTTGTGCCACCCCATCCATTGCCACGGACAGGTCATGTACACACGACCACATACACACATGGTGCCAGGTGTGTATGTGGTGGTGTGTGCATGGGTCCTGTCCGTGGCAATGGGTGGCATGGCCACAACCACCCAGGCACCCTTTCCGCCCACATGTGTGTGCTGGCAGGGACCCACAGTGTCCTGTGCTGTCCCGTGCTCCACCCAGACCTCCCCTCCCTCAGCAGACCCCGCCTCCCAGTCCACCCCCACCTCCGCCCCTAGGCCCTCCCACCCACCCTGCGCACACCCCACACTCCCCTACTCCCCCTCCCCCTCTGACATGACCCACACACATTCAGTTGCCCACCCGCCCCACCTCCACACCTCCACCATTCCCCCGGTGCCCATGTGAGACACAGGGGCCTCTGCTGCCTCCTCCCCATGCCCCCCCTCTGCCTCACCCTCCTCTTCCTCCTCCGCCAGCTCCATTGGCCCCTCCTCCTCCTCCTCCTTCTCCTCCCCCCTTCCTCATCGACGTCGACTGCCGCTGCCACCGCCGCTGCTGCCTCCGCATCCTCATCCTCCTCCTCCTCCGACTCCCCCTCAGGCCATCTCTGGCAGGTGGACCGTGGCAGGTTCTGTGGTGCCAACGCTGGCGTCCCAGCTGTGTGGTCCTCCTCTGTGGGGAATTACAGTTATTAGCACACTCTTACATGATGCACATGACACATTTGAATAGTTTGGCCCCACAAGGCCTGGTGGGCCACTGTGACCTCATCTAATGAGCCACAGAGGTTGTGACACTCACCTCCCCACTGTGACACTGCCCACCTTCGTACCCGCTCCAGGTGGCCGGGATACCGGAGCCTCATCTCCCTGGCTTTCTTCCTTAGATCCTCAACCTAGTGGGGGGAGACAATGTGAGGGTACATTACTGCCATATCAACCTGGTGGGTGGTCCACAGATGTGACACATCTCCGTGCAGGGCATCGTGCTGCTCCTGCTCCTCTGCTCAGTGTGTCTTGTACCAACAGTTGCCGCTACCCCCACATGTGTGGCCATGTGTGCAGTCACACATATGTGTCCCGTGCTACACACACTAGATGCACCATACCCTGTCCCTACAATCTCCCTGCACAACATGGCACCAGCATGCCACCTGTGGCAGGGCTAGGCTGTTGTTTAGAGGGGATCTCAGCAGCCCCCTGTGTGGTCTGGCAAACACATGTGTATTTGCCTGACCTGCACATATCAGCCGACTAGTATATTGCCACAAACTGGGTACACAGCAATGACATATGGATGTGTTTCGCACCATATCTATCAGGTCTCATGGCCCCCAGGGGTGGGCTGCTTCACACAACATCCACAGCTGCACCTACCATACAATCAGGATACAGACCTGACCTGTTCTATGAGCCATGGGCCTCAGGGGGATGGGGCACATGTGTGTCATAACAAAGCATCACCTACCACAATGTCTGGATGCCATACCCACCTTCGCAGACAGGTCACAGGCCCCCTGGGGACAGGGTGTCCTAGCACACATCTTCTGTGAGACACACCATAGAAGCAGGATGACTAACTGGATGCGTTCAGCGGGTCTCCAGACTCCTTGAAATCGGGTAGATTATATGCCATCAGAAGCAGCAAACGCCATTTCACCAGGGTGACTGGGGAGCCACTTTGATGGGCTGTCACGACTCCTAGGGATAGGGCAGATGTTTTAACCTGCATGGGCACAAACAGCCATATCACCAGGGTGACTGACAGCCCACTTTGATGGACCCTCAGGACTCCTGGGGATAGGGAGGATGTGTTAAACTTGGAGGGCACAAACCACCTTATCACCAGGGTGACTGAGGACCCACTTTGATGGGCTCTCGGGACTCCTGGGGATAGGGCAGGTATGTTAAACTGCATAGGCCCAAACAGCCATATCACCAGGGTGACTGAGAGCCCACTTTGATGGGCCCTCAGGGCTCCTGGGGATAGGGCAGATGTGCTAAACTGCATAGGCCCAAACAGCCATATCACCAGGGTGACTGACAGCCCATTTTGATGGGCCCTCAGGGCTCCTAGGGATAGGGAGGATGTCTCAAACTGCAAAGGCACAAACCACCTTATCACCAGGGTGACTGAGGACCCACTTTGATGGGCTCTCGGGACTCCTGGGGATAGGACAGGTGTGTTAAACTGCATAGGCCCAAACAGCCATATCACCAGGGTGACTAACAGCCCACTTTGATGGGCCCTCAGGGCTCCTGGGGATAGGGAGGATGTCTCAAACTGCAAAGGCACAAACCACCTTATCACCAGGGTGACTGAGGACCCACTTTGATGGGCTCTCGGGACTCCTGGGGATAGGGAGGATGTGTCAAACTGCAAAGGCACAAACCACCTTATCACCAGGGTGACTGAGAACCCACTTTGATGGACCCTCAGGACTCCTGGGGATAGGGAAGATGTGTCAAACTGCAAAGGCACAAACAGCCTTATCACCAGGGTGACTGACAGCCCACTTTGATGGACCCTCAGGACTCCTGGGGATAGGGCAGGTGTGTCAAACTGCAAAGGCACAAACAACCTTATCACCAGGGTGACTGACAGCCCACTTTGATGGGTCCTCAGGGCTCCTGGGGATAGGGAGGATGTCTCAAATTGCAAAGGCACAAACCACCTTATCACCAGGGTGACTGAGGACCCACTTTGATGGGCTCTCGGGACTCCTGGGGATAGGGCAGGTGTGTTAAACTGCATAGGCCCAAACAGCCATATCACCAGGGTGACTGACAGCCCACTTTGATGGACCCTCAGGACTCCTGGGGATGGGGAGGATGTGTTAAACTGGGAGGGCACAAACCACATTATCACCAGGGTGACTGAGGACCCACTTTGATGGGCTCTCGGGACTCCTGGGGATAGGGCAGGTATGTTAAACTGCATAGGCCCAAACAGCCATATCACCAGGGTGACTGACAGCCCACTTTGATGGGCCCTCAGGGCTCCTGGGGATAGGGAGGATGTGTCAAACTGCAAAGGCACAAACCACCTTATCACCAGGGTGACTGAGGACCCACTTTGATGGGCTCTCGGGACTCCTGGGGATAGGACAGGTGTGTTAAACTGCATAGGCCCAAACAGCCATATCACCAGGGTGACTGACAGCCCACTTTGATGGGCCCTCAGGGCTCCTGGGGATAGGGAGGATGTGTCAAACTGCAAAGGCACAAACCACCTTATCACCAGGGTGACTGAGGACCCACTTTGATGGGCTCTCGGGACTCCTGGGGATAGGACAGGTGTGTTAAACTGCATAGGCCCAAACAGCCATATCACCAGGGTGACTGACAGCACACTTTGATGGGCCCTCAGGGCTCCTGGGGATAGGTAGGATGTCTCAAACTGCAAAGGCACAAACCACCTTATTACCAGGGTGACTGAGGCCCAACTTTGATGGGCTCTCGGGACTCCTGGGGATAGGGCAGGTGTGTTAAACTGCATAGGCCCAAACAGCCATATCACCAGGGTGACTGACAGCCCACTTTGATGGCCCCTTTAGGACTCCTGGGGATAGGGGGAATTGGAAGACAGCAACAGTGGCATAACCATACCTCCAGGGGGACTGGGGACCCATTGTGTTACACTCCCAGGGCAACTGGGGGTGGGCAGATGTTTTAGACTGATAGGGCACAAACATCCATATCACCAGGGGGAATGACAGACCATTTGTGGCAGGTCTCACGGCCCCTGGGGATAGGGCAGATGTGTGACCCTGCAAATGCAGATCCCACCATACCAGCATGATGATCACAGAACCTCCTTAGGCAGATATGTGGGCTACCTGTGTTACGGGGTGTTTGAGCATTTCAGTCACAGCAGCTGCCATGACACCAGGAGGGCATCTGGGACTCTGTGCACAGGTCTGTAGCCCCCTGGGTCATGGGCAAACCACTAAGATGTGATACATCGACAATATAGCATGTGTGTGTCACGAATGCAGATGATTGGGATAGACTACTTTCACAAAGCTGCATGCACAGCTACATTTGACACTGGATATGTATATGGCTACACGGACCTGTCCCCATACACTTACCTCACGTGGGTAGTCCGCCACACGGTTGTACCGCCCTGTGACACACTCCCAGGCCCTCCGTACTCTAACCAGGTCCTGCCGCCTGGAGGAACCCGGGAACAGCCTGTGCTGCCTTGGCTCAATAAGCTGTGCCAGGTGGCGCAGGTCCTGGCTGGTGAATGGTGGCTTCCTGGACATGGTGGCCATTCTCACCTGCACACACATGCAAGCACGCCGGCGCATGCGCAGCGCAACACATGCGCACGTTGACGCAGCACGCGCTGACACGCCCCGCGACGCACAGGCCTACGTGCGTCAACACGTGTATGAGTGTACTGCATTTGTTTCTGTCTCTGCTAGAACTAGTATACAGGATCTAGTGTTGCCCACAATCTACATAGTGATTTATGCTGCAGACACACATAGCAGTGATTTGTATGACATTTGTAAAAACAATGCTTGCTATGTTTTATTTCCTCAGGTGTCTGCCACACCTCGGTCTTGAACCCCATAACCACTGGCTCTCAGGACATTGTTCTCACCGGTGTGCTATGCCTTTTCACATGGCAATGGTTGGCTCAACATATAAGCCAAGGGAGTGTGTTTAATAATCTGTGTTAATGTGTGCCCAGCCAAGCTGTGCAGGATGTCATAAGGGGGGGGGGAGCGTTAAGGTCTAGATGTCGGGATCGCGCAATATGTTGCATGGCACACATTATCACACAATCGAGGGAGGTGTGACATGTTCATGTGCATTAATCGTAGGTAGGGGTGCTGACATACAAGCATTGTGGCAGTGGCATGGCACATTGGTTGACGGACTGCCTAATGGTTCAGGGGTCATGGGCTTGATCCCCCAGTGCAGCTCTTGCATACAACTGCCTGGAACCTTGCCCTTTACGTTCCAGCAGTGGTTTGTGTTAGCATTTCATTATATTTACATTTGTGCTGCCAGCAAACACACCCTCACTGTGCCATAACCTAGGGTGCCACAGTAGTCACCCTATGGAGCACTCCAGAGAGCACATTATAAGGTGCACTGTCCACTAAGGCATCTTATGATGTTCCCTATGGGGCGCCCCATGGAGCGCTGTCGAGGGTGCCATATGAGGAACCTACAGGCTACAGCACTGAGGGTGTTTTTGCTGGCCGCAGTAATCAAACATTAAACAACGATCTGCCTCAGACAGCCCTATCAATTGACCCACTGCGGGTTCACACCCATTACCTCTGCCACACAGACAGTGATGTAACCAGTGGGCTACAGCTGTATGGCCACACCCGGGCCCCTGGCAGGCTACAGAGGGACTGCAGGTCTCCACACCAACTGCTGTGGTTATCAGGTTGGGGTTAACCCACCCATACCCATGATGCACTGCACATGCATATCAGCAGTCCACAGATGATCACAGGATGGGGTATGCAACCCCACAGCACCTCGGTCAGGTTGGGGGCACTGACCGTGTGCACCCCCACAGCACCTCAGGCTGGTAGGGGGTACTAATCATGTGTGTTACTGGCACAGAGTGGCTACAGACCATCACATTGTGTGGGTACTGTGCCCACCCTGAGGGGGACGTGGGGCACCCAGCACCATGTCCTCAGCCCCAGACATAGATGAGATACACTATGCTGCAGGTAGCCATCAGTGACAGTGTGAGCTAGGTAGTCCTTGCAGATACACCTCTGAATACACCTCCATCCATATTGGTTTCCCAGTCCCATCTGGCCCTTGTGGACTATGATGCACCAAGAATAGTGCATATTCTGTGTGAGTGCCATGGCCACATGGTTACTGTGATGGGGGGCGGGGCGCCTGTATGGGCCCATTGGCAGATTATGTAGTACCACCGAACCTGTCCTCTGGGGCTCAGGATCTCCCACCGACGGCTCTACATTCCTGCGATGGTGGCGGAAGAGGGGACCATCTACCTCAGTCCAGCTAGGGGTACACACAACCTTGGGGGCAGTCCTGTACACAGCCATACAGCAACAGGGGACAGACAGTAGGGCTGGAAATGCTCTGCTGCCCCCCACACCTATCTGACATTCTCCAGCAGCGGGCACAGTGAGTCCCCAGCCACCACACCCTGCAAGGTGTCCCAGCCAGACACATACTAACTGCAAACAATGTGCTAGCTAGTCCATAATGCATATTACTGGGGATGCTGTTTACACCCACAACTGGGATGTGAGCACACCCACCGAGCGGTTAAGTCAGTGATTGGCCCCCAGAAAAGAGAACCCATATATATCACTTATATAACATACTATGTAGCACTATGGGGGAACCTAGTCATGCCGTGGTCACTGCTCAGTCAGGGTGGGGGTGCCTTTTCAGCAGGACCTGCTTTGGCCACTCTGTCCATGCAGGTGGCAGCCAGACACTACATTGTCCCGACCATTGCCCTGAGCCCTGTGCTGCTGCATCCTGCCCAGGCAGCCCTGTCCAGGCTTTACCCACATTACCTTGCTCCTCATTATGCACATAGGCAAGCTAACACTGGACACAGTGCAAACAGTGTGGGCTGCGAACGGTGTGGGCAACCACCACACACTGGATGGACATACACACACTCCCACACCTATGACAGCACTGTGCAAATAGAGGCTCTTGGCAGCCCTGGCCACCTCAGCAGTCCTGGGCACAGTATAGGCATGGCTCTGGTACACGATACTGTTGGGGTCACTCCCCAGGGTGGTAAACAATGTCAAACACCAGACCTGATACACACTCCGCAGACATCAGAGAGGTTGGTATGGTACGACTAAAGAGAAGAATGTGCTTAACGTAGGGATTCCTATCCGCCAGTGATCATACCAACCTTTTGATATATGTGTGCCATATTGCCAGGTTTAGTGTGGCATTGCTACGGTATGCAGGGGCTGATATTGGGAGCTTCAGACGGGGCTCGCCATCCTGCTGCTACAGGTGGTTTTGGATGATGGGGCCTGTGGGTGCAGGTGTGTCTGCCCCTGTTGGCCACTGCTCTGGGAAGAGGTTCCCAACTCCAGTCCTGCTGTTCCACAAACTATTCGGGTTTTCATGATGTCCCTCATGTATATGCATGAGATACATCTGCAAACCATGGAGGCGGCACATGGGACCACAGCACAGGCATCTTTCTTGGCGACAGCATGAGACCTGCATGGTGTGTGGCCCTCCAGGACTGCATTAGGGAGACTCTGCTCTAGGTACTGCACATGTGTATGGTGTGTGTGCTCTGTGGGGTAAAATATGGGCGTTGGACGCATGGTTCTGTTCACTGCACTAAAGGTTCGGCCTTTACTTCCACGGTTTCGTACTGTGTAAAATATGGGGACTGGGTTCGAACCTCTGATCTCTTGCTCTTGAACACACTATCTGTGTGTGCTGCACCACACTGTTGCCACAGAGGCAGTGCATTTCCTAGAGATGCCATGACTGTTTGTCAGCCAGGGCCTGTCTGTTGCAGTGCACAGCCCCCACCTGAACAGGGTTTGGCCACGGTCTGCTGTGGGCAGCTGCCACTGCCCCCTCCACCACTGGTACCCCTCTGTCACCATGCTGACATGCCGTTCTGCTGGTGGTGCTGGTGGTGCACAGTCTCGGGCCATCCAGTGTGCGGGTAGGCGGCTGCCTATGGTGCGGGTTCTGGGGTAGGGGTGCCTGCATAGACATCCACGCTTCCCCCCCAGCACCTCCTGCCACTGCTCTGTGCCCTTGGAGGCCAATACTGGCAACAGTGCTGGCAGTGTGGGCTGTGGGGGGTGTTTGCAACACCACACACTGGATAGCAGATACACACTCCCACACCTATTCCGGCATTGTAGAACTATAGGGGTGTTTGGCAGCCCTGGCCACCGCTCCAGTCCTGGGCACAGTGCAGGCATGGCTACGGCATGCAATACTGTTGGGGTCACTCCCCAGGGTGGTAAACACTGTCAGACACAAGACCTGTAGCACACTCCACAAACATCAGAAAGGTTGCCATGATGCAGCTCAATCAGATATTTGTACTTAACCTTGGAATTGCTATCTGCCAGTTATCATTGCAACCTTTCGATAGCTGTGTACTGTATTCCCTGGTTTAGGGTGGCATTGCTAAGGTATGAAGGTGCTAGTATTGGGAAATGCACGCAGGGCCCAATGTCCTGCCTCTCCAGGAAGCATTGGATAATGGAGCCTGTGGGTACGGGTTTGTCTGCCCCTGTTGGCTGCTGCTTTACGGCAGAGGTTCCCAATCCCGGTCCTGGTGTGCGCAACACTATTCGGGTTTTCATGCTGTCCCTCATGAATATGCATGGAATACATCTGCATACCATGGGGGCGGCGCATAGAAATGCAGCACAGGCATCTTTATTAGAGGCAGCATAAAACCTGAATGGTGTTTGGCCCTCCAGGACTGCATTTGGGAGACTCTGCTCTAGGTAATGCACCTGTTTCTGGTGTCTGTGCTCTGTTGGGTAAAAGGTAGGTGTTTTGGGCATGTTTACATCATCTGCAATAAAGGTTCTGTCTGTAGTAGCACGTTTCAGTTGTGGGTAAAATATGGGGACTGGGTTGGCAGGAACCATAGCTGGGACTTGAACCTGTGACCTTCTGCTCCTGAACACACTGGCTGTGTTCACCGCACCACACTGTGGTCACAGAAATTGTGCAGTCCCTGGAGATACCATGGTTGTTTGTCAGACAGAGCCTGTCTGTTGCAGTGCATGGCACCCACCTACACAGGGCTAGGCCATGGTCTGCTCTGGGCAGCTGCCACTGCCCCCTCCACCACCAGTACCCCTCCGACACCATGCTGACATGGCCTTATATTGGAGACAGCATAAAACCTGAATGATTTGTGGCCCTCCAGGACTGCATTTGGGGGACTCTGCTCTAGGTAATGCGCATGTTTCTGGTGTCTGTGCTCGGTGGGGTAAAATATAGGTGTTTGAACCATGCGTATGTTCTCTGCAATAAAGGTTTGTCCTTACTATCACGGTTTAGTAGCGGGTAAAATATGGGGACTGGATTGGCAGTAGCCCCAGCTGGGACTTGAACTTGTGACCTTCTGTTCCGGAACACACTGGCGGTGTTCACCGCACCACACTGTGCTCAAAGAGACAGTGCAGTCCCTGGAGATACCATGGTTGTTTGTCAGACAGAGCCTGTCTGTTGCAGTGCATGGCACCCACCTACACAGGGCTAGGCCATGGTCGGCTCTGGGCAGCTGCCACTGCCCCCCTCCACCTCCAGTACCCCTGTGCCATCATGCTGACATGCCCTTCTGCTGGTGGTGCTGGTGGTGTGCAGTCTCAAGCCATCCAGTGTGCAGGTAGGCGGCTGCCTATGGTGCGTGTTGAGGGGTAAGGGTGCCTGCATAAGCGTCCACGCTTCCCCCCAACACCGCCTGCCAATGTTCTGTGCCCTTGGGGGTACCTGCTGGGTACTATCCCCTGTGACACTGTGATAAACACTCTCGTGCCCATGTTGGGCCCTCATCAGTTGCTGTCTGGCTGCTGTTCAGTTTCAGCATTCCTAAGTGCCACCTAGGCATCTGCCTAGTCCGCACTGTGCCCCAGCTGCACCACAGCATGTGCCGCCTGCAGCCCTCTGTATCCTCTTTCCCAGCATCTGTCCAGTTGCCCATTCCGACATGCTCGCCCTGCTGTTGTGGAACATGTGCATGCCATAGGTAACCTGTCCAATGGAGAGGGAAACCCTGATCAGTGCTATTTCACTGTGGGATCATTCACCTTGTATGGGGAAGGAGCGTAGACCCTTCCAAAATTCATATTTATTTTTTGGGGCTTTCTTGGGAGTGTTTTTTGATGTTTCCCATTACTATCACTATTGCCCAGCTTGATTATAATTTTTTAAAATTTTTTGGGGTCATTTTCAGTGTTTATTTGCACTTTTGTTCCGTGCACATGTATCACACTTATCACTTTTTTGTAGGTTTCCCTGGTTTTGCTGTACATTGCTGACAGAAATGGTTTCTTTTCCCTTTAAATCAGCTCTAACGCGAGGTTTTCACTTGCGTTAGTTTTGGCCTCGAATTTCACATCGTTAGTGTGCGGGGAGCCTCTCCCCTCCCACTCTCCACCCATTTACCCCTTCTCTCCGCCCCTGGGGAGCCTTCCTCCGCCCTCCGGGAGCCTTTCCACGCCTTCAGCGCTTGTTTGCACCGCTGCGCATGTGAGCGCGCACTAAAGCGCATTTTTGCCCTGTAAAGCGTCATTAGCGCGGGCTAAGGTACCTTAGCGCGTGCTAATTGCACAGCGCGCACGTTAAGAAGCTTTAGTAAACATACCCCAAAGAGTGGCAGATATTTTCAGGTTTCCTTCTACTTGATTCCTTCTAATCTCATTATTCGATCATTTTGGCTTTTTAATACAGTCTGAAATACTAGATTGTTTTTATTTTGTTTACTTATTTATGTCACTTATCTATTTATTTATTTATTTATTTATTTATATAAATATTAACATTGGTTTTTAACGATATAAAGTATTTGTGATATAAATGTTCTTTATATTTGTATCAATTTATTTATTTATTATTTTTTATGTATTATTTTAATTGATTAACAATTTATTGGAGATTTATTTTTAATCTTTGATTTTTAATTATTTATTTCAGTGACATATGTCTTTTATTTGAAAAAGAGTTTTTACAAGATGGTATTGATGATATATTTATGTTTTCATATATTCAAGCAATAATTTTTACATATATTCCCATAGGCACTCTATAACATATGATCCATTCATTTTATAGTTATCCTCCTCATCTCTTTAAACATTAGAGTTTGATGACAATGTTCTTAACAACATACACAATACATATATGTTTTGATCTTATTGGTGTTTTATTTTTTTTTATTGTATGATAAAGATTGTTGTATTCATTTTTATTTATTATAATAATTTGCATGTTTTATTTTATTTTTTAATTAATATTTCATCTTCTGATGGTGTTTTTAATTTTGATTATGATTATAATTTTGTTTTTAATTATGATTATGCTTTTTCGAGGTTTGCTCTCTCACCTGATACTCCCCTGAGGAAGGCCAATGGCCGAAACGCATAGGGGACATTAATAAGGGGTTTGCAAAACCTGAAAATATCTGCCAGTCTTGGTATCTGTTCCTTTGTTCTCACTTTTTTTTGGGCCACCCTGTATATATGCAGTGGCCGTGTGCACCAGGGGTGCTGCTGACAATCCCACGTGTCACAGGGGCTATGGATCATGTGCAAGAAATAGGAGGCCCAGCTTAATATGAGCATACCATACACATCATCTATGTCTCAGACACTGTGTTACGTAACTGGCAACATCAACATTTTTGCAAGGGATGTCTGAGTGAACCACAGGGCAGATATCAGTAATTAAGGCTGTGTTGGTGTATGATGTATGCAGATATATGAGCCCCATAGCTACCTCTGAGAAATGACCAGCTGAAAGACAAATGGTGTACCTCCCCAATGGCTGTGACTCTGTGAACAAACACATTGCTCACACATCTTAACATCAGTGGTGTGCACCTTTATATACATGTGCTGTCTCACAGAGGTCTGAACCATGCATACCATATTTGGCAAACCTTGCTGCTCACAGATATGTCTGTTATATATATATCCACACTGGCAAATGATGACATCGGTGATCTTGGGATGTCAGTGCAGTGAGTATGTTGGCGGGTATGCAATGATGTGTCCTGCATCATCCCCAGAATTCCCATATCACATATGGGACATGTCTGATGTTTCAACATAGTTCTAGTGACTGTGTGCACATGTATGGATTCTATGTGCTGAAATATATGGTTCCAAGATTTTCATCTGGGTGGTGCAAATTGATGTGTTGGTGCATTGTATGACTGCCATCTGTCTAACCCCGATGTGAATGCTGTGGTCATATGTGGCTCATCCATTGAAAATCAGGGTCCGCACACACAAACAAGAGGGAGCAGGAGCTAGCCAGGTAGGGCAAATTTAACTGGCTAACCGTCTAGACTCTATGCCTGAAAGATAGCTCGGGAAAATCAGTGCCAAGCAGTCATGCACAGATGGCTATGTGTGTTGCATAGAAAAATGTAGCCACCCGCCAGCCATGTTTATCTGCCCATGCCCTACCACTGAAAGCCCCTAACACACCCTGATGCAAATCACATAGTATATGGGTGTGTTAGGGAGGTACATAGCATCTTAGAGGGCCAGCACCTGAGTAGGTGCCTTGCCAAAATCAAGAAGTCATTTACACAGGTAACTGGGGCAGTTACCTGTATAAATGCCTTCCGAAATCCGGGCCACGATCTACAGTGCTGAGATGGAGGTAGTTATGAGAAGCACAGGTGTTGACACTGCAAAAAACATGTCTCTCACAGGTGCAAACTCAGCTAAATACAATAACTTTGGGATGTCACATTAGGCCCTACGTCCATGAGGTGTATAGGTATGGGAATGTACATGTAATACACAATCTAAGCTATGTGTAAAAATACAGGTAAGTACATCAGAAAATGACCTTTGCCATGTGTGTGGCACATTGTCATGAGAGACATAGGATGAAGCACACATGTGAATGTGTAAGCTGTAAACAAATCAATAATTACAAATCTTTATTAGGAAACAACAGGTCAACATGGTATGTGAACTGGCAAAACATGCAAACTATGTACAGTAAACTTCTCAAAATACACATCATCTGATATCACTGTGTCACAACATATTCATGCACACACATATGCACACTGTAAATCCACAAATGAAACAGTGACACCCTATATTCTGAGTATCACTTCTGTATAAGGCCAAATAGAGATCACACATGTTGTTGTGGTGCACCTTGTGGGTATGTGTGATAGCTTGTCATGGCCAAATTGGCCAGCGCAAGGGTGACAAGGAAATAACACACTCCATATACAATGTGCCTCTGCTGCTACACACCCATTTTGATCCTGTTTCCTGCCTAAACATTTGTTGTCACTCATAGAGCCATGGCAGTGACATGGTAAAACAAGCAAAATGTAAATGACAGTCAGGAGTGGCAGACTGCAATTGTCAGTGCTGGTGCTGCTGGACTGTTTACTGCCACTAGTCCGTCTCCCTGGCTGTAATGGTGTGTGGAGCATCACAGCTCTCTCCAAGTCGTTTTCTGCAGACATGGGTGTCTACATTGAGGCATGAGGTTTGCCAATGATGATGAGAGAATCCATAGTAAGTGACTGTGACAATTAGGGTGTGCCAAGAAGCCACTCCACCCAAGCAATGGACTGTATCACCAGGCCAGTGTGCACTCTTTCGATGCACCAATCCGCCACTTGGATATCAACGTCCAACATTGACATGTGCCCCTCAAGCTCCATGACTGTATGCCACCACTTCTTAGGCATCATCTCCTGTTAATGCTGTCTCATCCAACCTGTGGTGGTGGTGATCACAGATGCACTGTTGGCCCCTTCCACTGTGGGTGGCCCATGCTCTCTGAAAAAGATAATAGAAAGGTAGGCATGCCTGTCACACATCATGAGGTGCCATCACAGTGTCTGCAAGTTAAACATGTCAAGTAGGAAACGTTTAACATTAAACCATCACACTGCCATAACACAGCTACCATTGAAGGTGTAGGACATTCAAGCTGATCAGTACAGATTATGTTCATATCTGCACAGGCACATAGACGTGTCCATGGCCATGTGTTACAGGTGTGTCATAGGTCCCCATCATGTTTATCAATGCTGCAGGACAATGACTTCTCAATGAACTCTGAGTATCAAATAAGCAAATTACATACAAGATGTTTGAGGATGTTAGGCAAACATTATCCAATGTGGAGAACTTGTGGTGTGTGGTGCATGTGGTGGACAGGGTCTGCCTGGAGATGTCATTGTGTGCAACCTGTCATCCCTGATGCAGAGGTGGTGGTTGGAAAGTGTGAGATTAGTCTGTGCACATGTTAAAAAATCATTGCCTGTTGTCTAAACTATTCTGTCATGTGGCAAATATGAATGATGAAGCATTCTGATTTGCCATCAGACATTTTCCACAAGGAACACAATGCATGACACGATCACATCAATCACAGGGAGGCATCCGAAAGTTAGCATTATTACTGATGTGATATGTAAAGAGTCAATCACACCAGGAACAAATATTAAACAGATGCCTGTAAAGTATATCTATACGATGCAACTCACACTGCACATACACTGCTATATATAACATATGTGCAGCTGGTACCATGTCCCCTGTCTAATTCAAAGATGAGGAAGAACCAGACCAAGACGTGGATAGTAGAAGGATAAGTAATTTTATTAACGAGAAGGTAGCCAAGGGCCTGACACAGGCCGTGTTTCATTACACCTTCATCAGGGGCTTATTTGGCTAGACCAGGGGTCGGCAACCCGTGGCTCCGGAGCCGCATGCGGCTCTTTCTCACCTTTGCCGCGGCTCCGGAGCACACTGCCCGCCCCGTTACAGGCAATAGTGTTCTAAAGATGTATTTAAACGTGGCGTTATGGGCTCCCTCCATGTCAGCTCCCTCCCTTCTTAAAATCATCTCGGAGCCCTTCCTGTCTTGACGGGCTCCGTGCAGCATTGTCCCGCCTCCAAAACTTCCTTTAGAGGCGGGACAATGCTGCACGGCGCCCGTCACGACTGTATGGGCTCCGAGTTGATTTTAAAAGCACCGCCGGGGTTCCGTAAGTGGCAGGGAGCCGCGGCTGCAGAAGACGGGAGGGCCGCTGACATGGTGGGATGGAGGGGGCGGACATGGAGGGAGGGAGCAGATATGGATGGATGGAGGGAGGGGGGCTGACATGGAGGGAGGGAGCTGATATGGATGGAGGGAGGGGGGATGACATGGAGGGATGGAGGGGGCTGACATGGAGGGAGGGAGCTGATATGGATGGAGGGAGGGGGGCTGACATGGTGGTATGGAGGGGGCTGACATGGAGGGAGGGAGCTGATATGGATGTATGGAGGGGTGCTGACATGGAGGGATGGAGGGGGCTGAAATGGAGGGAGGGTGGAGATCTGGGTGGAGGGAGGGGGGCTGACATGGAGGGATGGAGGGGGCTGACATGGAGGGAGGGAGCTGATATGGATGGATGGAGGGAGGGGGGCTGACATGGAGGGAGGGAGCTGAAATGGTTGGAGGGAGGGGGCTGACATGGAGGGATGGAGGGGGCTGACATGGAGGGATGGAGGGGGCTGACATGGAGGGATTGGGGAGGCGGGCTGACATGGAGGGAGGGAGCTGATATGGATGGAGGGAGGGAGGGGGCTGACATGGAGGGATGGAGCACTGGTAATGGGGTTGAGGGGACTAGCACTGGAAATGAGCTATTAGGGGAGGCTAGGACTGGTAATGAGCTGATGGGGGGTAGGACTGGTATTGGGCTGATTAGGGGAGGCTAGCACTGGTAATGGGGTTGAGGGGGGATTAGCACTGGAAGCGAGCTGATTGGGGGGCTTTGACTGGGCATGGGCTGATTGTGGGGAGGGGAGGATAGAGCTGCTGGCCCTGGAAGATAACTGGGGGCTAAGGCTACAAATGGGCTGATATGAGGGGATGGGAGAATGGAACTGGATCTGAAAGGGGCTGCCATGGTATTTGTACTAGAAGGGACTGGTCAGTGGGGAAGGAGGGGGACTGGAAGGAAATGGACACCAGTGGCAGTCATGGGAATGCAAGTTGACATTGGAAGGTACTGGGAGTGAGGACTGGAAAGGGGCTGATATTGGGGAGGGTTACTGGGACTGGAAATAGGCTGATGGAAAGAAGTGAAGAAAACGAAAGAAGAGATAAGAAATGGCAGATGGACCATAGACCACAGAAAGAGAGCTAAGAGAAGACAGGAAAGCAGAAGCCTCAGATCGGGACCAGCATGATCAAAGAATAAATTGGTCAGACAACAAAGGTAGAAAAAATAATTTTATTTCATATTAGTGATTTGACTACAAAATCATCATAATTTTGAAATCAAATATTGTTACTTGTTGTTGTGATATTTTCTGGCGTATTTTTTTTGGTGTGCGAAGGAAGAGGGGTAGTCTTATATGGCGAGTATAGGCCAAACACCTATATTTTAACAGGAAAAGTAGGGGGTCGTATATAGCATTAAGGTAAGAAACAATATATGCAGTGTTAGATTTGTTTTAAATGTCGCAATGGTTTTGCGGCTCCCATTTTTTTTTTTCCCTTCGGAAACGGGTCCAAGTGGCTCTTTATGTCTTAAAGGTTGCAGACCCCTGGGCTAGACTATAAATATAAAATCATATAAATTAGAAACAATAAAATACAAATATAAATAATCAAGATAAACAAAAACACCATCAAAAACTAAAAAATTATATATATACATATATATTGTGAATTATCCCACAACCAGCATGAAGAAAGTCAGTAAAACACAATAAAATATGGAAATAAATAAAACACCGTGCTGGGGTATACCCATTAACAACTATAAATATAGCTAAGGGGTATGTTTACTAAAACCCCGGTAATGTGCGCGGCCCGCTAGTGTGCGGGTGCCATATAAGGAATGGGCGTTTCTTTCTGAAAAAGCAAAACCAGGATTTAAATATGCGCTAAGGTGTGCGGCGCCCATGTGCGCCCCGCACATTAGCGCATGAGAAAGCTGCGCGGGAGGCATAAGTGGCGCGCTGATGTGCAAGCAAAGGAGCAGAACCACAGCACAATGGTTAAGACACTGACCAATGGTGCAGGGATCAGGGGTTCAATCCCCCACAGTGCCCAATGAAGAGACCTGGCTGAGGCATCACTTTAGGAGCCAGTTTAATATTGGGCGGCATAAGGCGGTGTGCTATTGCTTTAGGAGGCATTTTAAAATTGGGCGGCATAAGGCAGCGCGCTGATGTGCAAGCACAAGAACAGAACCACAGCACAATGGTTAAGACACTGACCAATGGTACAGGGATCAGGGGTTCAATCCCCCACAGTGCCCAATTACTGTCACGGTGATACGTGTGCTTGGTAGTGCCCTATAGATGCTTAGTATTAGTAGTAGTTGGAGTTGTAGTAGTAGCTATGCAGCACACGTATAGGGCATGCCCAAGCACAGGGCCAGATTTACCTTGAGTGAGGCCCTACGCCAACAAAAATTGTGGGCCCCAGCAGGGGCGGCCCAAGGGGGGTGCAGGGCCTCATTTGCATAAGGGGCCTTATTTGCATAATGTTACCATATACTAACTTTTAGTAAACGTGCCTCTTAATGAGTGTATGGATAAAGAAAGACTAAAAGATTTCTACATTACTATAATCCAGTGCCAACTGCCAGACACATTAGGAACTACTACAAACACTGCCCATTTAGAACCCATAGCAAACCCGCCGTATCCTAACAGCACTACCAGGACTCACAAAGCACCATACTCTACCAATCAAAAGGCAACACTGCAAATATTAAACCAATACATTTCAGAGAACAACAATACATGACCTACTGGGGAAAGAGAACAAGTGGCAATGTCAAATAGGAATTATATAAACAGAACACCTCAGCTCAGTTACACATGCAGAACATAGACCATCACCAAACAAGTAATCACAATTTAGAAACAGGAAGACAATAATTAAACTGGGAATCCCAAAAGTCAAACTTGGAATGTACAACACTGTAGAAATAAAACTATACATTAATTTGCTCTTGTACTAAACAAAGCGCAGACGTTAATGATGCACATTTACCAGAGCTGACATATTCCAATTAATAAATTCAAAATAAAGAGAGATTTTTTCTACCTTTTGTGCATTTTTTTCAGCTGCAATTGCTCCAGCCACTTTCTTCTGGTTTCTTCGTGTCTTCTGCTAACTCTCCATCGTCTGCTGTCCATTTGTCCTTTCTTCTCTCTTCTAGTTTTTTTCCATTCTCTCTCTACATCTGCTTTAACATACTAATCTTTCTCCTTTTGCTCTTTCCTCATTCCTATTTCATCCACTCAAATTTTACCCCTCCATCCTCAATCCCCACTTACTCTCCCAATACCCGGCCAATTGTAGATTTTTTATCCCTCCCACACAAAATATTTTTCCCTTCTCCATTTTACTCTTCCAGCCCCATCCCATTCTAATCCTCCCCCAACATCAGCTCCCTTCTAGTTCCAGCCTCACCCAGCATCCATTCCCTTCTAGTCCCTGCATCAGCCCATTTCCAGGCCTAACCACCCATCAGCCCATTTCCAGTCCTAGCAACCCCACAGCCCAATACCAGTCCTAGCCCCCCATCAACCCACTTAGAGTCCTAACCCCCCATCACCCCATTTTCAGTTTAAGACCCCCCTATAACCCATTACCAGTCCTAACCCCCCATCAGCCCACTTCCAGTCCTAACCCCATCAACCCATTTCCAGTCAGCCCCCCATAGCCCATTGCCAGTCCTAACCCCCCCCATCAGCCCACAGCCCATTACCAGTCCTAACCCCATCAGCCCACCTCCAGTCATAACCCCCCCAGCCCATTTCCAGTCCTAGCCCCCCCATAGCCCATTACCAGACAGCCCCCACCAGCCCACAGCCCATTACCAGTCTTAACCCCCCCAAAGCCCATTACCAGTTCTAAACAACCCCAACAGCCCATTATCAGTCCTAACCGCATCAGCCCACCTCCAGTCTTAACCCCCCCAGCCCCTTTCCAGTCCTAGCCCCCCCATAGCCCATTACCAGACAGCCGCCTTCAGCCCACAGCCCATTACCAGTCTTAACCCCCCCCACAGCCCATTACCTGTTCTAACCCCCCCAACAGCCCATTACCAGTCCTAACCCCATCAGCCCACCTCCAGTCTTAACCCCCCCAGCTCCTTTCCAGTCCTAGCCCCCCCATAGCCCATTACCAGACAGCCCCCATCAGCCCACAGCCCATTACCAGTCTTAACCCCCCCAAAGCCCATTACCAGTTCTAAACCCCCCAACAGCCCATTACCAGTCCAAACCCCATCAGCCCACCTCCAGTCTTCACCCCCCCCCAGCCCATTTCCAGTCCTAGCACCCCCAAAGCCCATTACAAGTCTGCCCCCATCAGCCCCCAGACCATTACCAGTCTTAACCCCCCCCCCAAAGCCCATTACCAGTTCTAACCCCCCCAACAGCCCACAGCCCATTACCAGTCCTAACCTCATCAGTCCACCTCCAGCCTTAATCCCCCCACCCATTTCCCGTCCCCTCCCCCCCCCCCCCGGCCTAAAGTAAAATTTAATTTAAAAAAAACCCTGCTGGCTGCACCGCGGGGCCCCCTCTGCTGCCGCGGCAGCATGGACTGACCCGCGGGGGCCCCCTCTGCAAGCTCGGTCGGTCGCTCCCTCCCTCCCTCCGTGCAGGCTGTGAGAGACGCGAAGGGAGACTTTCTCCCTCGCGTCTCTGTTAAGCCCGCAGGGGCTGATGGGAAATTTCCCATCAGCCTCTGCGGGCTTAACAGAGACGCGAGGGAGACAAGTCTCCCTTCGCGTCTCTCACAGCCTGCACGGAGGGAGGGATCGAGCTTGCAGAGGGGGCCCCCGCGGGTCAGTCCATGCTGCCGCGGCAGCAGAGGGGGCCCCGCGGCGGCAGCCAGCAGGTTTTTTTTTAAATTTAATTTTTAAAAAAAAGCCTAACTTGTTCCATTTTTGTGGGCCCTTGCCAGCTGTGGGCCCTACGCCATGGCGTACATGGCGTATAGGTAAATCCGGCCCTGCCCAAGCACAAATTGATTGTGGGGTGGATGTGCTACACAGGTGTACATAGGTGCACTGTGCAAACCTATCTGTGCTGTGTATGCTTTTCCCCAACCCAGGTGACTACAATACCATGGAGACACCTGAGGAGGAGGATGTGGCAGGGTCTCAGGGTGGGGAGGAGCCAGAGGCCGCAATCTCCGGGGACACCACCAGTGACGGTGAACACACATCACCAACTAATGTGGTGGCCGAGGCACAGGACACGCCCCCGGATGACAATGCCACATTGGGGGATGCTGGCAGCTACACACAGTCTGTAGAGGGTGCTGAGATGGGGGCCAACCACCACCCTATGCAGGCGCCAGGTACATCAACTGCCACTCCCACAAGCATGGCTATGATCCTAGCAGAGCTGAGGGCCCACAGTGCCTCAGCACGACACGATACAGAAGGTGGGTAACAGCATACACATCAATCCCCATTAGGGTTGTTGCAACATCCACAAGGAGATTGGATGTTGCCCACATAGCAGATTGTTTATAATGTTTGGGGGGGGGGGGTGTTATGTGCTATGTGCGTTCCACCCTCCTGTCAGATGGCTTGTCAAGTGTCAGCATGTTTGAGGGGCTCAGACACACACACTGTGCACAGTCATATACCCCAAGTAAGCAGACAGCGGAAACCACTGATCCCAGGCCACCCAGACACCCTACCTGGCAGGCAGCCCTGCATGGGTATTGTTATGCAGCATAGTCTGACAACATGTCCTGTGTTCCCTCACACCCTCCCCCCACCCACCACCCCACTCCTCCCCCCCTGGCACCTCCCACCCACCCTCCCCACCCTCCGCACTCCCCTCCTCTTCCTCACCCCCCAAAACAGCAGCCACGCTTGCACCCTCCCCTCCCCTCCCACCCCACCCTCCACCCCCTCCATGTCCCCATCATCCCCTTCCGCCTCCGCTGCCTCCGCAGCCTCCTCTTCTGCCACCTCCTCCTCTGCCTCCTCCTCCTCTGCCCCCTCCTCCTCCGCCTCCTCCTCCACCATTTGGTGTCGGGCAGTGGGGCACCTCAGAGTCTGCCCCGATGTGGAGGGGCCCTCACCGGCAGGATCTTCCTCTGTGGAGGATGACAGTCATTAGCACACTATCATGTGAGTCACATACCACATGTACATATTCAGGCACCACACAGGCTGGTGGGCCACTGTGACATTCTTTACTGAGCTGCAGAGGATGCAAAACTCACCTCCACGTTGGGCCATTGCCCCCCTCTGGAGACGGGCAAGGTACTCGGGGTGGTGCAGCCGCAACTCCCGACCCTTCTTCCGTAGTCCTCTACCTGGGGAGGGGGGGGGGAAAGCAATGGGTGTGAGCATTAATGACCATATATCTCTGGTAGGTGGCCAACACATATCAAACATCTCTGTGAGCAGCATCGTGCTGCTTCTGCTCCTCTGGTCAGTGTGTTCTGTAATAACTGTTGCCAGTGCCACCTGCATGTGTGGCAGTGGGTCTGGCCATGTGTGCAGTGACACCTATGTGTACTGTGCGTAACACCCTGGATACACCATACCGTGTTCCTATGCTCTCCTTGCATGACATGGCAGCATCATGCCATGTGTGGTTTGGCCATGCTGGTGTCCAGGGGAGGTCCCCCCTAACCCCCTGTGTGGTCTGGCAAATACATGTGTGCTTTCCTGACCTACACACATCTTCCGACACAACCCCAATGGCAACATGATATCCTACCACACATGGGTGATGTGTTCTAACATAGAGCAGAAGGTGGGTGGCCCTGTGCACTTTGCCAGGGGCCACTACCATGGCACTTGGCTTTCTACTATACCTCTATGGTCATGACTAGGGCCTCCTGTGATTAGGGCAGTTGTGGCTGGCTACAACAGGGGCATGGCCCAACACACCAAACTGGCCTATTAACATCTGTGCTCCTGTCTGGGGTTATGGCAGAGCTGTGCAACCCAACAGGTGCATGTACCCTTACACCAGCATCTGTAATGTTCCTCTGTAATCAGGTACGGAACTTCTGGGGAGTGGGCAGATGCGTGACCTGAAACTGCGTACAGTTCAATGATATATGGCTTTGTTACAGACCTTCGTAATCAGTGCTCATGGGGGTGGGGTACTGTAAAGCACATCCACAGCTGCACCTGCCATACAATCAGGATCCATCACAGACGTGTGTAATGCAGTATGGGCCTCAAGGGAATAGGGGCAATGTAAGACCTAACCCTGCATACCCTACCACAATATCTAGATGCCATACCCACCTTTGCAATCTGGTCTCAGGCCTCCTGGGGGTAGGGTGTCTTAGCACACATCATCAGCAACATACACCATATCACCAGGGTGACTGACAGGACACATTCAGCAGGTCTCAGGACTCCTGGGGGTAGGGTGAATTATAACACAGCAACAGCAGCATCAACCATGCCACCAGGGTGACTGACAGCCCACTTTGATGGGCTCTCAGAACTCCTGGGGGGAGGATGAATTATAACACAGCAACAGCAGCATCAACCATGCCACCAGGGTGACTGACAGCCCACTTTGATGGGCTCTCAGGACTCCTGGGGGGAGGGTGAATTATAACACAGCAACAGCAGCATCAACCATGCCACCAGGGTGACTGACAGCCCACTTTGATGGGCTCTCAGGACTCCTGGGGGAGGGTGAATTATAACACAGCAACAGCAGCATCAACCATGCAACCAGGGTGACTGACAGCCCACTTTGATGGGCTCTCAGGACTCCTGGGGGGAGGGTGGATTATAACACAGCAACAGCAGCATCAACCATGCCACCAGGGTGACTGACAGACCATTTGGAGCACGTCTCAGGACCCCTAGGGGTAGGGCAGATGTGTGACCCTGCAACTGCAGAACCTACCATATCAGCATGATGTTTACAAAACCTCTTTAGGCAGATCTATGGGCTCCTTGTGTTACGGTGTATTTTAACACATCAACAGCAGCAGCTGCCATAACACCAGGATGACATCTGGAACTCTGTGATCAGGTCCTTAGCCTCCCGGGGATAGGGCAAACCACTCTGATGTGATACATAGACGGTATATCACATGAGTTTAAGTAATAAACATAAATGAGATAGACTACCTATGCACAGCAGCATGCACACCTACAATCAACACTGGATATGTATATGGATATACTGACCTGTCCCCATCCACTTACCTCACGTGGGTAGTCTGCAAAGCAATTGTAGCGCCTTGTGATGCGGTCCCAGGCTCTCCTGACTTGCCCCAGGTCCTGTCGCTTAGAGGACCCTGGAAACAGCTTGTGCTGCCTGGTGCTGATGAGCCCTGCCAGGTGGCGAAGTTCCCTTCGTGTGAAGGCTGGCTTCCTTGACCAGGTAGCCATTTTCAGCACTGCCTTTCGCACGCACGCACACACGTGCCGCAAAGCACGCTACAGCGCGCTGGCAACGTGCCTGTGCCTATGCCACAGCTGGTACACAGGAAATGGTAGCTCAAACAATATATAAAGATCTATGCTACTGACACACATTGCAGTGATGTGTCAGATCTTTTTAAACACAATTTGTTTATTATGCATTTCTCTAGTTGTTAGCACACTTGGGTCTCAAGCCCATCACCACTGGCTCTTAGGGCATTGTACTAACTGGTGTGCTATGCCTTTTCACATAGCAATGTCTGGCTAAAAAGTCACACTAGGGGGTATGTTTACTAAACTGTCTTAATGTGCACCCAGCAATAATGTGCAGGATGACATAGGGAGAGTGGGCGTTCCGGTCTAAACATAGCAATCGTGCAATAAAGTGCGTGGCGCACATTATCACACGATAGAGGGAGGCATGCCATGTTGACGCATGTTAGTCTTAAGTAGGTGCGCTGACCTGCAAACACAGCAGCAGAGGTGTAGCACAATTGTTAATGCACTGAATGATGGTTACAGGGGTCATGGGTTCAATCCCCCAGTGGGCTTGGTGAATAAGGCTGTCTGAGGCATTGCCCTTTACTTTTACTCAGTGCTGTCTGAGGCATTTTCTTTTTTATTTTAAATCTGTGCTGCCAGCAAGCACACCCTCAAAGTGCCGTAACCTACGGTGCCACATAAAGTACCCTATAAGGCACTCCAGAGGGCACATTATAAGGTGCACTGTCCGCCAAGGCACCCTAGAATGTTGCTTATAGGGCGCTTTATAGGGTGCCGTATGAGGTACCGCAAGGTCAGAGTACTGTCTTTGATGGCAGCACTGTGCAGTTTAAGGAATGAAAAGCATAAGTAGGTGCGCTGACATGCAAGGAGGAGCAGCAGTGGAGCACAATGGTTACGGCACTGACTGCTGATACAGGGGTCATGAGTTTGCTCCCCAGTGTGCCTAATATGTAAAGCTGGCTGAGGCATCAGCTTTACAATGTATGTTTTGTTTCTTGCAGCACTTTATTTTTATTTTATTAATTGCTGCCAGCAAACACGCCCTCACGTGCCATAATTGAAGGTGCCGTATAAGGCACCCTATAAGGCACTCCATAGGGCACATTATAAAGTGCACTGTCCGCCACGGCACCCTAAAATGTCCCATACAAGGCACCCTATAAGTTGCATCACAGGATAATGTATAGTGCACCTTATATGGACGGGAACCATAAGGTGCCCTATAGGGCGCCCTATAAAGCGCCCTCAGAGGCACCTTATGGGTACAGTACACTGAGGGTGTTTTTGCTGGCAGCAAAAATGTACATTAAAAAGAGATAATGCTTTGGGCAGCCCTATCAAATAACCCCACTGTGGGTTTGAACCCATGACTTCTGGTTTCACAGGCAGTGAAGTAACCATTGGGCTATAGCTCTATAGCTACTAGCAAGCCCCTGGCTGGCTGCAGAGAGCCTGCACGTCACCACACAGACAGTCTGTTGTGGTCACCAGGATAGGGTTAGCACACCTGTACCCATGATGCACTGCACATGCAAATCAGCTGTCCACAGATGAACACAAGATGGGGTATGCACCCCCACAATACCTCGGCCTGGTAGGGGGAACTGACCATGTGCACCCCCACAGCACCTCGGCCTTGTAGGGGGTACAGACCATGTGTTTTACTGGCAGAGAGTAGCTACACACCGTCACATTGTGCGGGTACTGTGCTCACCCTGATGGTGCGGTGAGGCGCCCAGCACCAGGTCCACAGCACCTTCCATGGCAGAAATAGGCCATGATGCAGGTTCAAAGCAGTGTTAATGTGTGAGATAGGTAGTTTCTGCAGAAACACCTTGGATATATCTGTCCGTCTCAGTCAGGTGTAGCCCCCATGGACCCCCAGGAGGACTATGTACCATCACCCTCCTCCTCCAGGGCTGAGGGTGGCAAACAGGGTCTCCCATCAACAGACCCACATTCTACCTCCCTGCAATGGTGGCAGTAGAGGGGACCATCAACCCTAGTCCTGCTGTGGAAAAGACACCCTTCAGGGAAGTCAATGCAGCTCTGTACATATCCATAACACAATAGCAGACAGACATTAGGCCTGTATATGCTAAGCTGCACCCCACCACTATCTGATATTCTCCTGAAGCAAGCCTTCAGCCGCTGCACCCTGCAAGGCACTCCATCAAGACACATACCAGCTGCAAACAGTCTGCTAGTTAGTCTATAGTGCATGTTCCTGGTGGAAATACATGCACCCAGAACTGGAATGGCAGCACACACAACAAGCAGATAAGTCAGTGACTGGCCCCCAAAAGGAAACCCATAAATATCACATGACAAAAATACTATATAGCACTATGGGGGTGCCTAGCCATGCTGTCGTCACTGCACAGTCAGGGTGAGAGTGATCTCCCAGCAGGACATACTGAGGTCACCCTGTCTGTGTAGGTGGTGGCCAGGCACTGAAATGTCGCAGTCAGTGCCCTATGCCCTGTGCAGATGCACCCTGGCCAGGCCACCCTGTCCGGCCTATACCCATGGTACCTTGCTCCTCATTATGCACATTGGCAGGCGAATACTGGCAACAGTGCTGGCAGTGTGGGCTGTGGAAGGTGTTTGCAGCCACCACATACTGTATAGACAGACACACACTCCGACACCTATGCCAGCATTGTGCTACTATAGAGGAGTCTATCAGCCCTGGCCACCACACTAGTCCTGGGCACAGTACAGGCATGGATATGGTACGCAATACTGTTGGGGGGCACTCCCCAGGGTGGTAAACACTGTCAGAGACCACAGAAGCACACACCACAGACATCCGAAAGATTGTTATGATGGAGCTCAAACAGCAAACTGTGCTTAACGTAGAAATCGCTATCTGGCAGTAATCATAAAAAACGTTTGATAGCTGTGTACCGTATACCCAGGTGTAGGGTGGCATTGCTAAGGTATGCAAGTGCTAGTATTGGGGGATGCACGCAGGGCCCAATGTCCTGCCTCTCCAGGAGGCATTGGCTAATGGGGCCTGTGGGTGTGGGTGTGGGTGTGTCTGCCCTTGTTGGCTGCTGCTTTACGGCAGAGGTTCCCAACTCCAGTCCTGGTGTGCCAAACACTGTTCGGGTTTTCATGCTGTCCTTCATGAATATGCATGAGCTACATCTGCATACCATGGGGGTGGTGCATAGATATGCAGCACAGGCATCTTTATTAGAGGCAGCATGGAACCTGAATGGTGTTTGGCCCTCCAGGACTGCATTTGGGAGACTCTGCTCTAGGTAATGCACATTTCTATGATGTTTGTGCTGTGTGGGGTAAAATATAGGTGTTTGACCCATGCTTATGTTTTCAACAATAAAGGTTCAGTCTTTACTACCATGTTTTCTGCATAGGTAACATAAAGGGACTGGGTTGGCAGGAGCCCCAGCTGGGATTTGACCCTGTGACCCTCTGGTCCTAAAGGCACTGGCTGTGTTCGCTGCACCAACATCTTAGCATGACAACAGTGTATTCCCTGGGGAGTCTATGGCTGTTTGTCAGACAGGGCCTGTCTGTTGGAGTGCACTGCACCCATGTGAAGGGGGCTAGGCCACCGTCTGCTGTGGGCAGCAGCCACTGCCCCCTCCACCAACGGTACCCCTCCGCCATGATGCCGACATGGCCTTATATTGGAGACAGCATCACAACTGAATGATATGTGGCCCTCCAGGACTGCATTTAGGGGACTGTGGTCTAGGTAATGCACATGTTTCTGGTGTCTGTGCTCTGTAGGGTAAAATACAGGTGTTTGGACCATGCTTATGTTCTCTGCAAAAAAGGTTGGTCGTTACTATCACGGTTTAGTGGTGGGTAAAATATGGGGATTGGGTTTGCAGGGGCCCCAGCTGGGACTTGAGCTGCTGACCTTTGGCTCCTGAACACACTGTCTGTGTTCACTGCACCACACTGTGGCCACAGAGACAGTGCAGTCCTTGGAGATAGGATACCTGGCCAAAGAAATCAGAAAGCCTGCTCTGCACAATTTCACTGTGGGCTCATTCACCTTGTATGGAGACAAAAGGGCAAATAAACATTAGAAATGGCCTTGAAAAAAAGGGAAATAAAATATAACCAAGCTGGGCAAAAGTGATATCAATGGGCAACAGTAAAAAGCACTCCCAGGAAAGCTCCAAAAAAAAGAGCTTTTTGAAAGGGTATACGGAGCATATAAAACTTTGTAAAAGACAGTCCAATACAAACGCAGCAGTAGAAGAGATCAGCGGAACAAAGAAAGATTCAAAGATGAGGCTACTAGGAGCATTGCCATGAGCCTATCCAAGGCCACATTCATGTTGGCTGTTTGAACAATGGTAAGAAAAAGATAAATGCAATGTGAAACACTCCCACTCTTATGACATGTGTACACTCAGCACCATAGTTGGGAATGTCAGCAAAACTATGGTGTCCAATTAACACCTGCTGAAATCAAGACGGCCATATAAATGGTAAATCATAGACATGGGGTATATGTATGCATGCAAAATAGGTTTAGAGCAATTTATTTAGGAATATAAGGGAACATCACCCATGTCAATTATTGTCCTTTGCCCTCAATTTATGCAGAGTAATTGACACAACAGCATCAGCACAGCAGAGAGTTATGTTTGTAGAAAATATGCAGGTATGTGATGTAAAATGCATACCTATTTTTTTTAATATTTATAGAATATACAAATTATAACAAGGATACAATCACTTGCATGGGAAATCGGGAAATCAGTAAATATACACAGAACAAAGAAAAAAAATTCAGAAGAAACATTATTAACCTGATATTCCCTCTCTAGCCCACAATATGAGATCCAAAAAGAATAGGGAAATATTTCAACATTGAGCTCTTATAGGAAATATACAGATCAAATATCAGCCATAATCCCAATCAAGACGGAGTAGAACAAGTGACGGACCCACCACCAACAACCCCTCGGGCATTCAAAAAAGAAATTAATTGAGATGGAAAAAAGAAAATATAAGAATTACCTTCCAATTTTACAAGACATTTACAGGGATACTTCAAAAAGAAGAGCCCACCTAATTGAGAAACCCTCTGGCGCAGTATCAGAAATTCTTTCCTGCGTCTTTGGGTTTCCCTAGCTAAGTCAGGAAATATGCGAACCAGGCAACCCTTGAAGGAAACATTCCTCTTCTTGAAAAACATTTTAAGGAGCCATTCCCTATCTGATGCTAAGGCAAAAGTTACTAAACATGTAGCAGGAGAAGCTATATCCGTATCCGAATTCTCCAACAAAGAAGTAACATTCAAAACATCCACCATTTCTAAACCCCGGTAATTCAACATTAGAGGAAACCTTTTGACCAGTAAGTATATAATATATCTTAACCAAAGGTGGACAAAGCTCAGGGGAAACCCCGAGGACCTCTAACATATAAGCTTTAAGCATTTCTTTAGCAGAAATACCAGCCACTTTTGCAAAGTTAATCATGCATAAGTTAGTCAGCCTTGAATGATTGTCCAAGTACTCCATACGACTCCTCAAATTCCCAAAGTCTTTCATCAATGCCTCAGCCTGAGAGTCCAAACAATCAGTTTGCGCTGAAAAATCAGAAACCGTGGATTTAAGAAATTCAATAGACTCAAGGTTCAAAGAACCGTTCTTCTCATTCTGTACCACCAGGGCTTGCAAGCTTTGGATTTGAGGAATAATAGCCTCTCCTAACTGCTTGATAGCAGACCAAATTGCCTCCAGGGTAAACTGCTCCGGTCGCTGCAAATCAAAGGAAAAGGGTGATGCCTCAACTGCAACAGCTGCCATAGTGGGGGCTGGTAATGGAAAGAAGCTGCTCCCCTTGCTTTGTCCGTCAACAGCTGCACTCCGAGCGTCTCAGGGGCAGATGAAACTTGCGAGGGAACTCCACCACTCACGGTTGCGTTCAGAGTTGGCCCCAGCGAAACAGAAGGCTCACCTCTGGAAAGCTCCTCCGCTTCCTCACATTCCAAACGCACTCCTGAACACGCTTGCTTCAGAGGTCTCCGTACATCCGGGGACGTTAGATCACTGCCCGAAAGAGACATTGAGCTCACCAGCTCCAGCGAACTCTCAGCCGGGCTTCTCACTCCCAGCTGAGGCTGATCTTCCTGACGTACAAAAGAGTCCAAAGGACCTACAAAAGGTAAAACGGAGGTAGCTGGCAGGGAGGTCTGGGGTACTGTCCCAAACCAAACTTTCCTCCGATGCGGCATGAAGAGAGCACATCAGGCACGACTGTCTCTGCGAATCGCCATTTTGGATCTCCGTAAAATGCATACCTCTGATGCTTCTGTATATGACACAGCAGTCCCAAATTACTGCCATGTTGTCATGTGTAAGGAGCTGTACCACAGTTGGCTGCATGTAGATCTTCTTGGGCCAATTAGGTACCTCATCACAACAGCAGGAGTGATAGCCTTCCAAACAGATTCTGTATAGTCACAAACACAGCAGACACACATATGTTAGGTTGTAGACCTGAAACACACAGGATAGTATGCACCTTTGTACACATATGCATTTCCTCAGATACACAATACTTACATGAGAAGAGCTGTTAGATGTTGCTGGATTGCTGTGCCCACACATGTGTATCCATGGCCACGTACAGGAGGGCACACAGAATATCACCCTTAAGTCTAATTATCTCTTTAAACATTCGCTGCCTTTTAATTGGGGAATTCAAACCCCTTACATTCATTGTCACTATCCTAAATCTCTCCACTTAACAGTTGTCTCCACTCCCCCTCCCACTTTACTGTGTATCTGGAAACCCCAATATCCCCCCTCCCCCCTTCTATCCTCCGCACTCTCCTCTTCCCTTTTCCTCAGAGGCATGATTCACCACCACTCCTGGAAGCGCTATTTCTTTCCTCCTTCTTTTCTCCTTTACCAAATAAACATACACATATATATAGATGTATACCTTTATTTCCCCCCTTCTCCTTCTACCTTCTCCCTCAAGACCCTTAACTAATAACAAATCTATGCTCTTAATAACTTCAACTTGTATTATAACCACATTGCCACAATGTCCATCATTTCAACCATCTCCTTCTGCTCCCCGGCCATCTGTTTGTTTTTGTCTGCGTAGCCTGCGGTCTCCTCAAGGTGCTCTCTGCCACTCACTTTCTCCCACTTGTCGTCTGGTTCCTTTATTAACTTTTGGAGGTTGAGCCTCTGGTATCTCAGTCCATCCAGCTGCTTCCATCGCTTTTATCGCCTCTGCTGCTGTTTTAACATATGAGGTTTTCCCTTCAATGCTGAATTGTAATCCGAAGGGAGACACTTATATCTGACTGCTTTCTCCCTCAATTTCTTAGTTATCGTTGCCATCTCCCTCCTCTTCCTCATTGTTATAGACGACAAGTCTGCATACAGTTCAATTTGGTGGTTATCCCACTTAAAATTATGAATCTTCCTTGCAGCTTCCACCACTGCACCTTTGGTATTATATTCATGAAAGCAGGCTATTATGTCCCGGACATAGCCCTCTCTTCTAGGCCCAAGCGCTCTATGGGCCCGGTCTATGTCCCAACAGAGATGAGAGCCATCCTGCCCTGCTTCTCTCAGGATTTGTTTGCACACCTTTTCCACCAGCTCCCCACATTCTGATTTTTCCGCGCTCTCAGGTATCCCTCTTATTCTAATGTTTGCCCTTCTGGATCCGTTTTCCAAATCCTCTACCTTAGCCCACAAGTCCTCAGTCTCCATCTCCATCGTTTCCATTCTTTCCTACATTTTTTGCATTGCATTGTCCTGCACCTCCATTTTGTTTTCCATATCTTCCACCCGCTGCCCTATATCTCTCACCTCCACCTTTAGCTCTTCCATCCACGTTTGCGCTTCTGTTTTAAAGCATGCCAAATCCTGCCTGATTGTACTGAACCAGCCTCGCAGTTCTCCTCACAATACCTCCATGTCTCCGCTCTGGCTGCTCTTCCCATTCTTCATCTTCCCGGCTTCCTCCATGCAGGTAGCATTCACTGCAGCCATTTTGTTTTTCCCTCCGGTGTTCCCCGCAGCGGTTTTATATGCAAACACCTTCAAATCAGCAGTATTCTTCTTCATCGCACAGAAGTCTTTGACCTCCTCAACACTCACCATGCTAATTTCCACCTCTCTCTCCACTCCGGTATGCTATATTTGGCAATTTGCCTCCCTCTTCCTCGGAGCTCCGCTCTCACACGGCTGCTCCGTACGGTGACGTCATTTCCTCCATCCCCTTTCAGTTTTGACCACTGTTTTTCTACATCCCCCAGCTGTTCCCATCCAGCAAATGACTCCCTGAGGTATTGGCCCATCTTGGCAAAGTTAGTTTTCCTAAAGTCTAAGACCCTCGCTTTTGAATGTATTTTAACAGCCCTAGTCCTAATACTGAACCACACCATCTGGTGATCACCGGATGCAAAATGATCTCCAACTATAACATCAGAAACACTTTCACCATTGGTAAACACCAAGTCCAATATGGCTCCTTCATGTGTGGGTTCTGTTACCAGTTGCTTGAATAGTTCTCTCTATAGAGAATCCAGAATCTCCTTATTTCTAGATGTTTCTTCCGTAGCTTCTCATCGGGCACCTTCTTCGGTGCATAGACGCCCACCCCAGTCAGGTGGCTGTAATTGCCCTGGACTAGCCCCAAAGACCATGATATGCCGATTTCCTCAGACTCTGGATGACAAGTCCATGGTGTCTTCCAAATAGGGTTAACCTGCTCTCGTAGGGGCTGATTCTGATGTCTCAAATGGATCTATTCTAGCTTCAGACCTGGTTCTTGGAGGAGTGTGGCTAAAGAAAAAGTGCTACTCAGTGCCGGTGATGGCCACCCTGCTACAAGCCCGTAAACGTTCAACATCCGTAGCCTACGTCTGAGTCTGGCGGGTGTTTGAATATTAGTGTGAGGGCAACAGCCTCTGAGCCCTTTCATCCTTGCTTCCGGATATTTTAGCCTTTTTACAGACCAGGTGGGGCAAGGGATTGACTTGTAACTCCTACAGGTCCAAGTTGCAGCTATTTCATGTTACTGGGGGTGCGTACTTGGATATCCCCTGGCCACACAACCTGTCATGGTGCATTTGCTCGGGGCAGTGAAACAGATTCACCCACTGTTTCAGGTTATGGTTCCCCCATGGGATCTCTATTTGATACTTTCTGCCCTGACGGGGCTGCTTTTTGAGCCCCTGGCTCAAGTTTCCCTGAAAGACCTGACCTTGCAAGCAGTTTTCTTTGTGGCTATTTGTTCGGCGCTGCAAATTTTGAAGCTCCAAGCTCTGTCTTGTGGAGAATCCTTCCTAGTCCTACCCAGGGAGAAGGTGGTCTTGTGACCGGTTTCATCCTTTTTGCCCTAGGTGGTATCAGGTTTTCAGCAGAACCTATCAGTGTCCATGCCGATTTTTGCAAAGATGGCAGAGTTTGAGGGAGATTGCCAGCTCCCCCAATGGGACTTGTGCAGTGTTACTCCACTGTCTTATGTGAACAGAGTCTTTCTGTCAGTCGGATCATTTATTCGTCCTGTTTGGAGATCCACGCAAAAGGGAGGTGGCTTCCAAAGCTTTAACTGCACATTTGGTAGAGTAGGCAATTGCCTCTGCCTATTTGCTGTGCCGAGCGGTCTTAAGGCTCATTCGTTGAAGTCACAAGCAGCTTCTTGGTCAGAGCACGGTTTGGTTCCACCGGTGGACATTTGCAGAGTGGCTACCTGGTCATCTTTGCATACTTTCATGTGTCATTACCATCTGGATGTGCAGGCATCTAATAATGCACAGTTTGGAGCCTCTGTGTTACAACCTGGACTTGCGGGTCCCTGCCATGCTTAGTTACTGTTCTGGTACATCCCACATGTACTGGCCTGGACTAGAGGGACAATAAGGAAGGCAAAATTAGTCCTTACCTGCAAATTGTCTTTCCTTGAGTTCATCCAGTCCAGTCCAGGATCCTCCCTTGTATTCGGTGATGGTTTTTGAGGGTTTGTGTGGGTCCTGGAATACTGGGTGCATCTGGCTGGTTTCCCTGGAGGGTGCTACTAACAATTACCTCACTTCATTCACAAGATATCCTCCTGGATGGTACTCAACAGAATGGCAAGTATGACCCTGTCCTTTTGTTTCGTTCTTGCATTGTACATAGTTCTGTATGTTGTCAGTGCAACAGTTTAAGGATGATAGTTTCCCTTTTTAGCTAATGGGAATATTACTCTTGTTGGGCTTGATATGCACTTTTGCAGTCTGCTTTGACAATAGGAAGTTGATTTCTGGAGCTTAAGGAGGGAGATCTTCTACTGTGACATCAGAAATATGACATGCTCAGTCCCTAGCTGCTGGTGGTTGGAGATAACCCACAGGTACTGGACTGGATGGACTCAAGGAAAGACAATTAGCAGGTAAGATCTAATTTCGCCATACCTGGCAGCTAAAATTTAATACAAAGACGTGGATAGTCATGTACTTGGGATGCAGAAATCCAAAGGAGTTGTAAGCAATTGGAGGTGAGAGGTTGGTGTGCACAAACAGGAGAGTGAACTCAGAGTGATAGTGTCTGAGGATCTCAAGGTGGTGAAACAATGTGACAAGGCGGTAGATAAAGCCATAAGGATGCTAGGTTGCATACAAAAAGGAATAACCAGCAGAAAGGAGGCAGTATTCATGCCCCTGTACAAGCCATTGGTGAGGCTTCACTTGGAGTATTGTGTTCAGTTTTGGAGACCATATTTCACAAAATACATAAAAAGACTTTTAATAGTTCCGAGAACATGACCAAAATGATTTGGAACCTGTGCTAGAAGATGTATGAGAAGAGACTTGAAGACCTAAATATGTGTACTCTAGAGGAGAGGAGGGACAGGGGAGATATGATACAGATGTTTAAATACTTAAAGGGTATTGATGAACAAACAAACCTTTTTCAAAAAGGGAAGTTGTTAAACTGGAGAGCATAAAATGAAGCTGCAAGGAGGTAAACTTAAAGGCAGCATCAGAAAGTATTTTTTCACTGAGGGTGGTGGATGCCTAAAATGCCCTTATGATGGAGGTAGTGGGAGCAAAGACAGTGGCGAAGTTCAAAAAGGCATGGGACTGACACAGAGAATCCCTAAATAGCAAGAGGATGGAGTCAAAACATACTTAAATATCTTTTATACTTCAACAAATAGAGAGGGTCACCTGCACTGAGCAGCAGGTACAAACCTAAACATAGAGGGGGTGACCTGCATAGGGTGGCAGATACAACCACTCTAGCAACCTTACTGGGCAAGACTAGATGGACCATACTATGTATGTTGCTATGTAAATTTAAAAAAAAACAGCTGGCCCTCCTGTCTGCTGCCTTTTCCAGAATAGAGGTCCTGATCTGACCACTATATATTAGAAGCAGCCACGTACCTTGAATTGTTCTTTGACTGTTTAGTGTCCTACACCATTCACCAGCCACCACAAAAACAGCAGAAAATAGGAAAAAGTAAGGGTGCTGAAACAATATTTTAAAAACTGGAAGCAGAGGCTACCACACTATGCGTCCATACAGCACCACAGTCCTCTAGCACCCCACATCTTTACTATCTTTAATCTTTGACTCATAGAAAGTCACCTAAATTCTCCATGAACAAGCAGGAAATAAGTTCTCATGTATGGATGATGTTATCGAGGGAGTCCCACACGGAACTCTCCCCAGCTTCCAAAGGAAGCTTTTGGGAGGTACACCGCACATACACTCCTGCCTTACGGCCTGCCGCATCATCATATTCTCCAGTCTTCTTTTTTTCTGTGGAGCCCCTAGGATGTGTTCCTGCAGTCTGGAAAAAAGGTTTTTTTCTGGTCCTCATGGACTGTTATTTTCTGAAATTTCTTTTCCACCTGTTGTTGGTTAATTGACTTCACTGATTTAAGAGGGGGTTTCTTTTTTTTTCTCGTTTTTAGCGTGTTTTACCCTTTTGGGGTGGTTTTCCCGCCTACGGAACTAGTTTAATTTTGCTGAGATGGTATTTTTTGGCATGTCTAAGCTAACTAGTGGCTTTAAGAAATTCACCAAGTGTGGCCAGACCATCTCTGCCACTGACCGCCACAACTGGTGCTTGCAATGCCTGGACCCGATCACCAGCTGGCATCCTGTGAGTCCTGCTTGCAGATGACGTTCCAAGGTCTGAAGGGTCAAAAAAACCAGGAGTCCTGCATTGACTCATCTGATTCAGCATCCTCAGCCCCGACCCTCTCATTTACAGTATGCCTGCAAAACGTTCTGAGGCATCCAAGGGAAAGGAGCTGCATCCCCAGTCAAAGCAGAGGGGCCTGAGCAGCGAGAGGAGACTCTCTGACGAGACCCTGTCGACCTCAAAGGGCGAGGACTGGGAAAAATTCTGGGTGCAGCGTCATTGTAGTCCTTTTTGACATGATGTGGAGAGTGATGGCCGGGAGCAGCCAACCAAGCTTCCCCAGCAGGAGGAATTGACTCAGACTACGGAGCCAACTTCCAGTGTCCAGGAGGGCAGCCGGATGTCTCCCAATGCACCTATCATCGTGGTGTCCCCACCCAAGGTGTCAACGCCGATATCCATGGCTGCAGCATCCCTTGCAGATGGTGGTTCTGTAGGAATGCCTTCAAGCCCTTAAAACTCACTTGGCAGTGGTGGAAGCCTTTCAGAACACAGACTGTGTCATCACTGCACTCTATTCAGCCTCTCCTGGAGACTCATGCCCTACCCATTGAGGTTGGGACATAGGGTGGGAGATCAGAATTAACTCCAGTTCCTGGAGCAATCTCTCTCTCCAGTGTGTCAGAGTCCCAGGGACCTCACCATCGGCATACTGGGCGACATGCGGGCCACTGGCATCAATCCTCTCCCAAACTGTAGAAACAGCGGGAGGAGGAGAATCGGTACTATTTAGATTTCCTCTCAGAATCCAAATTGGAATGGGAGACTGAGGAGGACAGTATCAGACCTTCAGTCACTGACCAGTCGCCTCCACCTGAGTGGTGCAAATCGCCCCCAGAGAACATGTCCTTCCAGGACTTCATTCAGGACAAGGCAAAGGCCATCCCCTTTTCCCTGGAATCGGAGGAGGAACTGAGGCAGAGGAACTGGAACTCCTCCAGTACCCCTCGGCCCCCAGGGAGGTAGTGCCGATTCCCATGCACCATGTACTACAAAGGCTGCTGCTGCGGCTGTGGGAGGCACAGCTTATGGTTCCTGTCATTAGACACAAGCTCGATTCCCTGTACCGGGTCCATAAGGCCCTGGGGTTTGAGAAACCTGTTACCCCACAATTCCATAGTGGTTGAGTCAACCTTGAAGCACACTAAGAGTGCCAAGATATGCTCTTTGGTGTCGCTGGGCCTCAAGGCTCGTACCCTGGACTCCTTCGGGAGGAAATGCTGCTAGGGTTCCATGCTAATCACCAGAATATTGGCTTGCCAGACCTATATGAGCTTGTTCCTCAAGGATGTCATGTTGGACCTGGAGGACTTTGCCGCCCTTGTCCCTAGGTCACGAGTCCTTTCGGGGCCTGATGGCTCATGGCAAAGATTGCTCAAAGTTCATGGTGCAAGATATCGACAATGCCTTTGAGTCTGTGGATAGAGTGATAGCCTGCCAGATGGTGTTGCTGCAGTCTTCAGACCTGGAACAGTGGGTCCAGGACAAGATCACCAATGTTTCCTACTGGGGTGAGAACCTCTTCAGAAAAATGGTAGAGGAGAAGACAGAGAAACTAGAGAAGGAGCTTGTGGCCCTTTTCAGACTCTCCAGAAAGACCATGGATCCCATGCAGAAGAAACACCAAGCTAAAAAGGACTTCTACCCGTGCCCAGCATGGGTATTACCGTTCCCAGCCACAGGCACAGCCTAAGGCGCAGGGGAGATATGATACCAACCTTTAAATACTTAAAGAGTATTAATGAACAAACAAACCTCTTCCAAAGATGGGGAAGCTGTAAAATTAGAGGGTATAACATGAAGCTGCAAGAGGATAAATTGAAAGACAATGTCAGGAAATACTTTTTCACTGAAAGGGTGGTTGATGCTTGGAATGCCCTCCCAATGGAAGTGGTGGGGGCAAACACATTGACAGAATTCAAAACGGCATGGGACAGACATAGTGGATCCCTTTATAGCAATAGGATAAAATCAAAATAAGCTTAACTATCTCTTATATCTGAACAAATAGGGGTGACCTACACGGAGCGGTGGGTACACCTCTAAACAAAGGCATGGGGTGACCTGCACGGAGCGGCAAGTGCACCTATTCTTGCCTCCTTGCTGGGCAGACTGGATGGACCATACTGGTCTTTATCTGCCGTCATATACTATGTTACTATATTACTATGTGATCCAAGCAGGAGAGTATACAACAAATCAATTTCCTCAAGCTCCAGGACATAGCGAATGCCTTCTGCGTTTTTCGTGTGCACCTGGCCAATCAGGTGGTCCTGATTCAAATGGACAACCAGGTGGTGATGTTCTACATGAACAATCAGGGGGGCACAGGCTCATATCTCCTCTGCTGGGAGGCTCTTCACCTGTGGAAGTTCGTCCTACTCCACGGCATGGACCTCAAGGTGACTTATCTATCCGGGAGCACAATAGCCTGGCGGATCAACTCAGCTGGGTGCTTCAACCACACGAGTAGAATCTCAAGGGGGGAGATGGTGAACTGGATCTTCTAGGAGTGGAGCACACCTGTGGTAGAACTTTTCACCACAGCACACAATGCCCAGATAGCCCAGTTCTGTTCTTGGAGGCTGACCAGTGACCGCCTGGCTTCGGATGCCTTTCTGCTCCACTGGGGGGAGGGCTTGCTATACGCATACCACTTGTGATGAAAATTCTCCTAAAGCTCCAGGCCGAGAAGGGATCCATGATTCTTATTGCCCTGGTTCCCACTATTGTTGCAGCTATCGCAGAGTTTTTTGCTTGAGCTCTGCCCCAGATCTCATCTCAGAGGAGGGCAGTACCTTGCTGCATCCAACATCTGGCTCTCACGACATGGATGCTGAGAGGGTAGTCCTCATTGAGCTTAATCTCCCCAAGGGCATTACCAACATCCTGCTGGCATCCCACAAGGACTCGGTGTTCAAGGCCTACATGCTCAAGTGGCAGTGGTTTACTGCCTGGTGCATGGGTGGGGCACTGTATCCCTTCTGTACCATGGACCAGCTGCTGGAATACCTCCTGCACCTCTCAGACTCTGGGCTGAAATCCAATTCAGTGCGATTTCACTTCAGAACGATAGGGGCGTACCATCGCAGCTTCTGGGGAAAGCCCATTTCGGCCCAATCTCTTCTGGCCCAATTAATGAGGGGCCTATTCCTCTCAAAGCCCCCGCTCAAGTCCTCAACAGTCGCTTGGGATCTCAACGTAGTACTCGGTCAGCTAATGAGGTGCCATTTAAGCAGCTGGACTTGTGCCTTCTGAAATTCCTGTCCTGGAAGATCCTTTTCCTGGCGGCAGTGACATTGGCACAATGCATAAGCGATCTCCAAACTCTGGTCACTCACCCTCTGTACACCAGGTTTCACCAGAATTGGGTGGTGCTCCAAACACACCCCTGCTTTCTGCCAAAGGTGATCTCGGCTTGACCACATTAAATTTCATCTGCCATTTGGAAGTCCAGTCTTCTAATTTTTCAAGGTCCTCTTGCAATTTTTCACAATTCTATTGTTTTTTAACAACTTTGAATAATTTTGTGTCATCTGCAAATTTGATCACCTCACTCATTATTCCTATTTCCAGGTCATTTATGAATGTGTTAGAAAGCATGTGCCCACAAAGAAAGCGTAATTATTCACCTGTAGCAGGTGTTCTTCACGAACAGCAGGAATAAGTCCTCGCAACCCTCCCACCTCCCGGGGAGTTGCCTTTTTTAGTTCCTGCTATGTTTTTGTACTGGAGAATATGGGGCTGGAGCAGGCAGGAAGGCAAACTGCATGTGCAGTGTACCTCCCAAAAGCTTCCTTTGGAATTTGAGGAGAGGTCTGTATAGGGCTCCGTCAATGATATAAACCATACATGAGGACATATTCCTACGGTTCACAGAGAAGACCTGCTACAGGTGAGTAACTACGTTTTCTACTCTTAGCCTCTTGCTCTCTTTCACTTGATCTAGTTTGAGCCTAAATTCAAGCACATATATTTTATATTTACTGTAGCATATGGCAGCTGATAAAGTGTTCTAGGAAATCTATAAGTGAAAGTTATTTTGTAAACATCAAAGTTATCAATTCAGCAATCTCTTAAGTCTTCTGCTAGATGTGCTTTTTCACAGAAATTTATTTATTTAATTGAAATAAAACTGCCTCCGGGCAGAAGAGAAGGGAATGGCCACGATTGCAACAGACTTCTGTCTGCCCACGGGAGATTGGATCCCTGCAGGCAGAACAGGAAGGGAAGGCCACAGGGGGCTAGGGGCAGAGTTAAGGTGGAGCTTGGGGCAGAGTGAAGGCAGAGGGCAAACATTTGATGGGGCCGGGGCCTATGCGCCCCACCCCATTCCAATGCCTATGGCAACTACAATTCTCTGCTCAATACAACTGGAAAAGTCTTCTTTTTCCTGCTTCTTCTAACCTCTTCTTCTTGTGTTCTGTTTCCATTCTCCTTCAGCTGTGAATTGTATTCTCCTATTTGAATTTTTCTTTGTAAGGAATTTGCTTTATTTATAAATATACAGAGTTGTATCTCGGGGCAGTTTCTCCAAATGGGTTAGTTTTGCGCATACCATGACATTTGTGAACCTCACTTCTAAACCAGGGCATAGGGAGTATCTTTGTGTGTGTGTGCAGGTGACTCCTGTTATTTTCTCTTTAGTCTTGGTATTCAAGGGCTACTGTAGCCTTAGATATTATATGCAGATCTTGGCTCCACTGCAGTTTCAGTTCACATTTCACTTTCTGCTTGACTGCAAGCCTGGCTGCTCTTGATAGTTTTAGGTCACCAGTGACAGACAATGGGTGACACTGAATAAACAAGCTGTGAGGCCCAGAGCTATAAGGAAGCCGTAATACTAGGGTTCTTGCCTAGATGTCTCTTGATTAATCACTAGTTAGAAAAACTGAATTATACTTTGGGTATAGACTCTGCATGTCTGACTGCATTAATTCTGTTCCACATTGAAAGAGCTCACCTCTGTAATGCCCATTGGCAAAACACAACTTTGTCGATTCTGGTTATAGGATTTTTTGGGACCTAGAATAAATAATAATAATTTCTAATTCTGATTTGAGTTTTTTATTTATTTTGGATTTAGCTTATATCTGTCCAGTAGGAGTTTGAGATGAGTTACTGACTGGATAGTGCTGGGGCGGTCTGTGGAGATATTCAGTGGTACTATTCAGATAGTGCTTCTGAATATCATGATGAACCCCACAGCTGACCAGCCTCTCATTGGCCGCCTGGCTAAAGGCTTTAGAGATCGACTCCTATGACTATCCCTCAATGTGATTTCTGACCTCAGAAAATGTCAGAGCCAAATTACATCCATTCCAGGTCAGGCTTGCCTTCATTTTAAAAACTAAGGGGTATGTTTACTAAACGGTGGTAAGGTAGCAAGTGTAACGTTAGCACGCACTAACATCACATTTGTGACTTTACTGCACGGTAAACGTTGCTATAGCGTGCGCCCAAAGTTACCCACAGCGTTAAGCGCACTATGGGGGGAGAGTAGGGGTCAATGGGCGGGGAGTGGTTCGGAACAAGGCCCTGCTACATTACCACTTGCACCTTAACACCAGGAACTTTACCGCGTATCAAAACCTGTCGGGAAGGGTGCATTTTGAAGAGAGAAAGCCTATTTAAACGTCTGCAGTTTGCTGCACAGACAGGTGAGCCCAAGAAAGAGATAGTAGTGCTCCACTAGCAGCAACAGCATAGTGCCCAAGTATGAAAGGGCACTATGTTGATGGTGCAAATGGGGCAAAGGAGGGTGCATGTGGATCACATATTGGGGGTGGCTGATGCACAGAGCAGACTAGGCAGTTGCCTAGGTGGCTCAGAGGAACAAGGAAATTGAAAAATGCAAGACTGTGTCTGACCAAGGTGCAGCATGCCCAGTATCCTATGTCCAGCAGTGTTCAAACTAGGGCACAGGTATGCAGCAGTGTCCCCCAGAGACACACAGGATCATAGTTTGGAACAACCCAAACTATGGTTACACGATGCAAGGTTCCACATTAGGAACTACCACCCAGGAAAAAGATTTAGGCGTCATTGTGGATACCATGTTAAAACCCTCGGCCCAGTGTGCAGCAGCGGCCAAGAGAGCAAATAGAATGCTAGGTATGATAAGGAAAGGAATGGAAAATAAAACAAAAGATATTATAATGCCTCTATATCGTTCCATGGTGAGACCGCACCTTGAATATTGTGTGCAATTCTGGTCGCCGTATCTTAAAAAGGATATAGCGATTTTAGAAAAGGTTCAGAGAAGAGCCACCAAAATGGTAAAGGGGATGGAAGGATACTCCTATGAAGAAAAGCTAAAAAGGTTAGGGCTCTTTAACCTGGAAAAGAGACGGCTGAGGGGAGATATGATAGAAGTCTATAAATTAATGAACGGAGTGGAACGGGTAAACGTAGATCGATTGTTTACCTTATCAGAATATAGAAAGCCTAGGGGACATGCAATGAAGCTACAGGGTAAACTATTTAAGACTAATAAAAGAAAATATTTTTTCACTCAACGTGTAATCAAACTCTGGAATTTGTTACCGGAGGATGTAGTAAAGGCTGTTAGTGTAGCTGGGTTTAAAAAAGGTTTGGACAAGTTCCTGGAGGAAAGGTCCATAAACCATTATTAAGAAGGATATCAATGCTTGAACCAATACAAGCATTGTGGAACCTGTGTCCCTTGGGGAAACTGCTAGGTACATATGACCTAGATTGGCCACTGTTGGAAACAGAATACTGGGCTTGATGGACCTTGGTCTGACCCAGTATGGCATATCTTACGTTCTTATGTACAGTGCCTGAAATGGGGCAAGCTGTCCAAATCCTAGGTCTCTCAAATAATGATTTATGGGCCTTCTTCATTAACCTTCCAAAACATTTATAAACTCAGCCTTTAAAACATCCTCTGGTAATGGATTGCAGGGTGTGAGGATGTGTGGGAGGACAAAATACACTCACCTAGTAGTCTGGAATGGGGGGCACTGTAGCTGCAGTGCATGTCCCCTAGTCCCTCAACATTCTGATGGTAGAGACAATGCATCAATGTTTATCTCCCCCCCACTGCAGGAAATCTGTCTTAGACCTCGAAATCCACACAACTCAGCCATCTCCTCCCCAGGTCAAAGAGATATAACAGTGGCAAGTCGTGAGGGGGACCCTGGAGAGGCAGATGGCAGGGAGGAGGGAATGTGTGTCTGTACATGTATGCCCCCATCCCTCCTGAATCATGCACCCTAAGCACACGCCTATCTGTGCGTTGGCTGGCCTGGGACTGGGTACCACCAACACTGACAGCACATGTGCATGTCAGAATGGTGTGGGGGGAGTAAGTGGCATTCGGATGCAGCAGACGGAAGCCATGCCCTGATGCAGTGCTGTGTGACATGTTCCAGGGTCAGTGGAAGCATATCATTTACATTCTCTTATATACCGCGCTATTCTGCATCAGTGCGGTTCATCCCAACGGAGTGATCTGACCCTGTAGCAGCCCTGGGGTATACTACACACAGTTGGTATGTATGTGAGCATAGAGTCACAGATTCAGGTCTCAGCTGTGGATCATACAGTGCATGTCCCTATGGCTACATTTTATCCCACAGTGCAGGTACAAAACAAACATGTGCAACCCCCAGTGAGTCGGCCAACAAGGGTACAAACATCCACACAGACAGGCCCCGCTATCCTTAGCTGAATGGAGAGCGTTGCACAGACAGGTGAGCCCAAGAAAGTAATAGTACAGCCCCAGTAGCAGCAACAGCACAGTGCCGAAGTATGAAAGGGCACAATGGTCATGGGGCAAATGGGGCAAAGGAGGGTGCATGCGGATCACACAGTGGGGGCTGCTGGGGCACAGTACAGACCAGGCAGCTGCCCAGGTAGCACAGAGGAACATAGACACTGAAAATATGCAAGACCATGTCTGACCAAGGTGCAGCATGCGCAGTATCCTGTGTGCAGCAGTGTCCAATCAAGGTCACAATGTTCCAGCAGTGTCACCAAAAGACACACAGGATCCACAATAGCTGCAATGTGACAAGACGTCCATATCCTATGTTCCCCAAACAATGGTCAATGGACCTTTGCCAGGAACCTTTCCAAACATATATTAAATGCAGCTCAACTAGCACCCTTCACTACATCCTATGGTAATGGAGTGCAGGGCGTGATGATGTGTGGAAGGACCACATAGTGGTCCAGAATGGCTTACACTGCAGCTGCAGGGCATGTCTTCTAGTCCCACAACATTCAGATGTTATAGACAACTGACCAACGTCTCACTCTCCCACTGCAGGCAAAATACCCCAGACCGCAACTTTACACCACACAGTCATCCCAGCCCCAGGACAAAGAGACAGAAGAGTGTCATGTGATGATAGGGACTCCAGAGAGGCAGATTGATGTGGGGGGGATGTGTGTCTGTCCATGTATGCTCCCACTCCACAAGGATCCTGCACCACAGGCACCTGCCTATCCACACGGTGGTTGGCTTGGGACCGTGCACCACCAACACTAACGGCACATGGGCATGTCAGCATCACGTGGGGGGTAAGGGTGTAGGGAGCGACACCTGCCTGCAGCAGACACAAACCATGGCCAAATCCAATGTGTCTTGCACATTGCAATATCTGCCAAGGTCTGTTTGATGGGAAGCATCCAGTCCCTATGGTTGGTGGTAGCAATGTGGCAGCACTGTGGTGCACCACACATAGTTGCTATGTAGAGAAGTATGGGGTCACAGATTCAGGTCCTGCCTGTGGATCATGTTTTGCATGTCCCTGTTGCAAAATCATTTCTCACAGTGCAGGTACAACACCAACATATGCAGCCCCCAATGAATTGCCCAACAAGGGTGCAAACACCCACACAGACAGGTTCTACTATCCTCAGCTGAATGTGGAATCAGGCTGACAGCGCCGGCACAACAACATCAGAGTGCACTACTAGCCCCTGCACATTGCGCACACCTTTACAATGCCTGAGCAGAGCTCTGGACCAGAGTGGCAGGCAGGAATAGTAACATAGTTACAGTACATAGATCCATACATGCACATTGTGTCGATACAACTGTGTGTGTGTGTGTGTGTGTGTGTGCATGTATGTCTGTCATCATGTCACAGAGGAAGCAGCCAACTATGTCCATATAGGAAGACAACACTACATGCCCACATGCACCTTCTTGTCTGGAACACCTAGATATTCCTGTACAGCCTTTGTACCCAGCAGCCCCATGGCACAAAACCTACTGTCACTCTGTGCCTGTCTGTAGGGTGGCAGGTTCAAGGCCAGGCTGTGAATCTCCACAGCTAGATTCATTTCCTTTTATATCAACATTCCATCCTAGGACATGATCAGTGGGTCTTAATCCCCTCCCCCTCTTGACAGCATGCATAGCCCACTGCATGTACAAGGCCCACCTCAGTCATTGTGAGCTCAGACACGTCCAACCCCATCCCCCATAAACAAACCCATCCTGCACCCCAGTGAGCCACTGCCCTCTGATACAATCTGTGAGGAAGGAAGCACTCCTTTCATCCTTGTCACAGACCCTGAATGAGAGCCATCACCCACACTGTTGTCTATGCCAATCCCCATGGACAGAAACCATGGCTCCACAATGAAATTGTAGGTGCAGCTGTGTACTAAATTAGAGTCTGCAGACAGCTAGGTGCACAAAGGCACAGATTATGTCAGGCCCACATAAACCCAGACAATGGATATCCAAAGATGGTGACAAAAAAAAGTTCAGCAGCTCTGTTACACCAAGCACAAGGTCAGTGTGTGATTAAGCCAGGGGATGTAGGAGTGAAGCCAACATGTGGATTAAAAATGATAGAAATGAATGTCATGGCTGTACCAGAGCAGATATGAACTGGGGCAGTAACTGTAACCTGCCACATCACACCAGACAGGGAACCCCACATGAAGGGTTGAAAAGGTGAAAATGGCTAATGTAAGGCATGATGGCAAAACACACTAGATGAGCATATAATGGTGGGATGGTTGTGGCATGTGTATGTACTGTGAATGGAGTCGCAGGGGTATATAAGAAGTATATGTGAAACAACAATCCCAAGAGGGTCTAAGGCATTAGGGAAGGGGGGGTGCTCTGTGGAGTGTGAGGTGCAGCTTTGCAGTGTTCCTGCATGTAATGGGCCAGTGGTATGATCATATCTACAATGTGCTGCTGGTCTCCCCCTCCCCAAGTGTACATACCGTGAACAGCCCCAGTGCACGTCGCTACCAATGGGGGTGCCCACTGGTAGCTGCAGTGGGAGAGACGGCATATGCCTCCTATGCCATGGCAACACAGTCTAGGGGTAGGGAGTAAACAAAGGCATGGTTGCTGGTGTTTTCCTTACCACCACAGTCAGAGTAGGGGCACACAGCATGTACGAATGTGGCAGATGTATTGTGCTGTGATGCAGCATAAATCTGCAGGAGGAATGATGCACATCGGCCAGTCCACTCTGCAGTGCAGTCCTACAGCACAGTTACATAGTAGGATGTGATGCAAATGAAGGGCAGGGGTTGCTGGGAAATAAATGAAACAGCACAATTACTACAGCATGCACATGTACAAGACGTTATGTTTATGGAAGATATTCGTGAACATGTGATAGTCAGTAGCCTGACTAGAGTGCAAACAGCAGAGATTGCTGATACACCACCGTCACCCTGACTGTGGTATGACTCTAAGCAGGATATGCCAACATTGGACAGGACATGCCCCTATTGTGCACAACAGCACACAATACAAATTACACAAGCCACCCAATAACTGTTATGTAGATTTGTGGCTGTACCAGAGAAGTTCTGGTGTGACTCTACTGACCCTGTGGATCAGGTGCTGTGTGATCCACTTCCCAATCATGGTGATCTTTGCAAATGGTAGGTATGGTCTCTGTAGCCTTATGTGCAATGAGGGCCTGTAAAATCATGCTGTCATGTGAAGGGACAGAGCCTCTGCCTGTCCTGGAGGGCATACATAAATCAGGTCAGAATGTGCGATGCATCATGGGGGATGATGGGAAGACCTAATAGCAGAACACAGAGCGGCACCCAAGGCAGAGTCGAAGGAACAGACCATGGGGCTGTGTTCCCAAAAACACCCTGCATTGAACACCAATGAGTTAAGGCACCAATGGAAATCTTGGGTCATATACATACATACATATAAAATTAAACAATTTTGTACACACAGCCCTGTCATAGAAAGCAAAGGAGTACAATGTGATGTGACCCTGTGGATTGAACCCCTGGTTCCCAATATACTACGCAGTTTATTTATTTAATTTATTTATTTAACAATTTTTTTATACCACCTTATCTTATAATCAAGACAGCTTACATTGTAACTTCAATTTTGCCCTATCACAGGTCCTACTCTCAACACCATCTGTATCTATATGTTTATGCCCAGGTCCACACAAATATGACTATACAGAGTTGCATAGATATAGATATGTGTGGATGGATATATCTGCACACACATTTATATAAATACATATATACAGTATATATATGATGGGGCAAATAAGGTTTAAAATAAGGTTTAAAGTTTAAAGTGTGTGTCCAGGAGGACTAAGAGGCCCGCAGAGGGAAATGGGAATCCTGTACATATCTATATATGGAAAGGAATGTGCTGTGCTAAGACAAATTGATTGTTCTACACAGAGACGACTAACATCTGAGAAGTTACTGATAAGCTGTGGTGGGCCTCAGGAGATGAGTTGATGACGTATGTATATGTTTCTGTTAATGTATAAAAGACAAACAGCCCCTCTAACCTGTGGAATAAACTTACATACTACTTATGTGCGAGTGTGTGTGTTTGTTCCCCTGGAATTCCAGACAGAGAAGGTAAGGTGATTCCTCGGCCCAGAGGATTAACGGACGTCCCGAGGGTAAGTGATATAAAGTGCTGGGAAAGGAAAAAACCCCACACTAACAATATATATTGTGACCCACTAGCCGGCCCAGAGGCTGAGAGGTGCTTGAGCTGCTTAATGGGGCAATGCTTTTATTGGTGGTTACTCCCCGGGAAGGCAGTAGCTACGCCTTCTGGTTCCCGTTGTAGTACCTTAACCCAATAAGTGTAGTTGAGGCTGAGTGTAAGGTAAACATAGGATTTATTCCCCGTCCCGGAGGATTCAAAAACATGGAACAAAAAGGGTTAAACAGACCATCCGTCTGACATTTAAACAAAGGAAAATACTGTAACAAAAATGTAAGCTTTCTTCAGCATTCAAAGTAACAGCACAAGCAAAAGGAAACAGTTTTTCACTCACGTGAACTCTTCAGCTGTTTCTCCAATTAACTCTTTAGCTGCTTCAGCACATAGAATAAACACAGCTTTGATACAGGTTACCTGCAGTTCAAACCTGTATCTTGTAAACTCTTTTCAGGGAAAGTTAATTATATCTCTCCCTCATTTCCTCCTCTGCAATTCTGCATAGCTCCTTGAATGAGCATGTGAAGCCTTCCTCTACCCTCGTGGTTTGTGGGAAGTTACCGTATTGTTTGTACTCCTCTTTCTCCTCCTGAGCTCTGCACAACTCCTCATAGGAGCTTAGGTAGGCTGGGTGTTCTAAATCCCACCTCTTAGGTACAACACGTCTCACTTCACCTCTGGGAGCTTCCTGCTTTCTGTTACGTGGATAGCCCTTCTCTTTCTCCTCCTGAGCTCTGCACAACTCCTCATACGAGCTTAGATAGTCTGGGTGTTCTAAGTCCCACCTTTTAGGTATAATACGTCTCACTTCACCTCTGGGAGCTTCCTGCTTTCTGTAACGTGGATAGCCCCGTTCTGGTTTCTTTCTCTCACAGCGTCTATCTCTCTCAGAGGAATATGCCTCAAGGTAAGAATTCTTTCTTTCTGTTTGTTTGTAGTTAAACTGCTTATTTGTGAACTTAGCTGTAGGACTGCCCTTCCTTATTGCCTTATTGCAATACTCCTCAGGGTATTGATAGGATTTGCCTTGCTGTTTCCCACAGCCTCTCTGCAAATCACTCACCTCTGCCTCTTGGGAGTTTTTCCTTGGCACTGTCCTCACAGCTTCCACTTGCGTTCTCTGCTGAATTCTTTCACCTCTGCTCTCGTGGCTTCCCTCTGAGATATTTCCAGAGCTTTCACTTAAGCTCTCGTGGTTTCCCTCTGGGATATTTCCAGAGCTTCCACTTAAGCTCTCGTGGTTTCCCTCTGGGATATTTCCAGAGCTTTCACTTAAGCTCTGGTCTGAGCATTCCACTATGCTCTCCTTGATTCTCCCACCTGTGCTTTCTGGGCTTTCGTCTGAGCCTCCTGAGCTCTCTGGCTTCTCCCTGCTTTCCAAGCTTTCCAAGCCTCCCAGGCTATCAGCCTTCTCTGAGCTTTCTGAGACCTCCAAGACTTCCACGACCTCCTTAACCTCCAAGCTCTCCTGGACTTCCAACCTCTCGGACAACCTTTCTGAGCTCTCGGGCACCTCAGCTGAGCTCTCGGACACACCCTCTGAGCTCTCGGACACACCCTCTGTTAGTGACTGAGTCCTTACTATATCCTGCTCAGTGTTAGCTTGGGCTCCGCCCCCTTGCAGCTGCTCCCCATTTTCTAATGAGCTCTGAGCTCCGTTACTGCTTGGGCGTTCCCTAACACCATGTGCAAGTGTTTTCTCTGGTTGCTCTTGGCAACCCTCTCTCATTTGTGAAGCTGAGCTGTCACTTTCCCTGCTCTTTTCTTCACTTTTGTTTACCTCTATAGGCACTGCTGGCGTCACCTCGTGACAGATCCCCGCCCTTAAAATATTACGGGCTGCTGGGACAATACCCGGACAGCACGTAATCACCTCATGGGTTCTGTTTTGCCGCCTTACAGACGCCAAATTGACTGTTCCTACTCTTTCTTTCCAGGGCTTGAGAACATTTAGGTGGTACACCTGTTGACGTCCTCTCTCATTTTCTACCCTATATGTTACAGGCCCTACTTTCCCTATCACTGTGCATGGTCCCTTCCAATGGGCCTCAAACTTGGGTCCTGGGTCCGCTACTTGCACAAGGACCTTATCTCCTATGTTCAGGTGCCTTTCCTTTGTGCGCCTGTCATAGTATTTTTTCTGCTTTGCTTTACTAGCCTGCAAATTCTCCCTTGAGGCTTTTGCCATTTTCTCTAGGCGTTCCCTCAAGTTCTTCAGGAATTGTGGCACCCCAACTTCCGGTGAACTTGGCTCCACCCACTGCTCATGGAGAATATCTAAAATTCCCCTAGGGGCCCTGCCAAACATCAACTCATATGGAGATGTCTTTAACGACGTTTGTATACGCTCTCTACAGGCGTATAGTGTAAATGGGAGTAGAATATCCCATTCACCCATCTCTTCTCTTTTTAAACCTCTCCTTAATAGTTGCTTCAAAGACTGATTCATCCTCTCAACAAGGCCATTTGTTTGAGGATGGTACGCTGCAGTCTTTATATGCCTTATTCCAAAGGCTTCCCATACTGCTGCCAAATGCTTGGATAAGAAGTTGCTCCCCTGGTCAGTTAATACCTCTCTGGGAAAACCCACCTCACAAAAGAGTTTTACCAGTTCTTGGGTATTACCCTGGCCGATGTAGTCCTTAAGGGAATGGCCATGGGAACCTAGTTGCGTGGTCTACCACCACCAACAAATATTGGAAACCTCGGGGAGTACGGATCATGGGTCCTACGATATCCATGCCTATGCGTTCCATAGGTACCGCTATGGTGGGCGTGGATATCAATGGTACCGCTTTCGGTCTCAAAGCTGTGACCCTTTGACACGTTGGACAAGCCTCACAATATAGCTTCGTCTCCTTAAAAATCCCCGGCCAATAAAATCGTACCAATATTTGGTCCAGGGTGCCTTGGACTCCTTTATGGCTACCTATGGGGTGGTCGTGCGCCAACTTTAACACTGTGGCCTTAAAGGTTGTTGGTACGACCAACTGCTTTCTGATAGCACCAGAGTATGGGTCTATGCTTTCTCTATACAAGATGTCCCTCTCTAGGAAAAATCTGGGTAGCGTAGGCCTAATTTCTTTTGCCCACTCAAAAGCTCTTTTTTTTTTTTTTTTTTTTAAATATTTTTATTGCTTTTTTTTTCCACAGCCATGGGAAAATAACAACACAAAATCGAACAATACAAACATCACCTCATCCCAGACTGCACCTAACTAACAAACAACTACTAACTAAAGCTAAGAACACCCCTCCCCCCCGCCCCCCCCCCCCCCACCCCCGCCCCACCCATCCAACCCCAATCCTCTGGAGTCGACATGAAACAGGATAAATTAAAGTGTCTGCGACAATAGGTGCTCCAAAACCGGAGCCTCTAAACAAGGTCAATCAAGGTGCCCTATGTGGAGTGAGCGCCAAAAGCTTACTTAGGGGTCTGAGATAATAAGATGTAATCATTTAACACCTGCCATTTGGCAAGACCGGATGGCGTTCTGGATACACCTTTTCTTGGTAACTGCTCAAACTTGCTGTAACAGCATACATGGCTCCACCAATTTTGTGAAGAAAGGTCATAAGTATGCGTCCAATGGCGCGAAACAAGGTATAAAGCGATTCCTAGCATAAAATCGAGCAGGAAAAAATGACGTTTTGATAAGGAGGGTATGTTGCTCGCTGAGCGCATGCTGACGATACCCCAGGAGATAGGTTCGCAAATATTCAGAATATTTTGGATCCTTTTCCAAACTTGTTTCCAGAAGGTTTGGACGCAGGGACATTGATAAACAAGGTGAGCAAGGGTACCTAGTTGCTGTTTACACGACCAGCAGTGCCCATCTGCTGCTGGCCCCCATGTAGCCATCCTGACCGGGGTAAGGTATGCTCTATGTGCCATGAAAAATAATACTTGAGTGACAGAGGCAGACTTAGAGATGCGGACCTGTTTTGTCCAAAACTGTTCCCATTGCTGAGACGTCAAGATCAGGGCAGTGTCATGTTCCCAGACTTTTTGCGTGCCAATCGCGCCCTGCTGTTTGTTAGAAAGTAGCAGCTTGTAGAAATGGGAAGCTCTACTGGATATATCGATTGCATCACTTAAAGGCTCCACGTGCTCCAAAGACCGGAGATGTGGCATCCGCTTGGCTATACAGTGCCGAAGTTGTAGCCATTGAAAATAAGCAGTGCCCGGTAGATTATACTCCTGTTGTAATTGCACAAAGCTCTTCCAATCTTCGCGATCCAGCAGTTGATCGATAGTCCAGATATCCTTAGAATACCAAAGCCGCCAAGCAAAGGACTTACGCTGAATTTTAAGATGAGGGTTATACCAGAGGGGCCATTGACGCGTAAGGCGATCAGCCCTGTCAAGCGAGCCACGCAAAGTCGCAAAGGCGTTTTGTGTGTCAGTTATCATAGTAGGGTATCCACTATCCAGTGGCATCTGCATGTATGGAAGAAGCGCTAATGGGAAGGGTGCCACGATTGCCTTTTCAAGAGTTAGCCATGCAGGCACTGGTTTGGCCTCCAATAATAACCATTGTGCCCCTTGTTTCAACAAATAAGCTTTGTGGTATTGCTGAAAGTCCGGAAATTTCACTCCTCCCAATTCTTTGCAAGCTTTAAGCTTTTTGAGGGCAATCCGGGGTGTTTTGTTATTCCACAAAAAGCGCACTAACACTCTTTCTATTTGCTGGTATATCTGTGGGCGTAAAAATAAGGCACCATTTCTAAGGTATAGTTAATTTTCGGGACTATCATCATCTTAATAGTTTCAAGTCTCCCCCACCATGATATAGATAAGGGGGACCACTTAGTAGTTAACAGGAGAGATTTCTCTAAAAGCATCTTCTCATTATATCTCACCGCTTCAACTAAGGGGTAGCCATAGTAAACTCCGAGGTACTTGAACATCTTTGGCTCCCAGACGAATTGGAAATGGTCCATATCCGCTTTATGGATCCTAGCATTCAGTGGAAAAGCAATTGACTTGCTCCAGTTAATTTTGTAACCAGACAGTTGTGAATATCGCTCTATGCACTCCAAGATCGCCGACACTGATTCCGGAGAAGTAAAGAGAAGAAGGTCATCTGCATAGGCCGACAACTTCACTGTTTGCCCCCGTATCGAGATCCCTGTGATCAACGGGTGTTGTCGGATCATAAGTAGTAAAGGCTCAAGGGCCAAATTAAACAATAGTGGTGAAATGGGACAACCTTGACGAGTTCCTCGTGACAGTTTCAACTCCTTCGATTGTGATGAGTTAACTCGAACGTGTGCTAGAGGCCGAGCATACAGCACTCCCAACAATCTGATGAAACCTTCTCCTATTCCGAACCAGCGAAGAGCATCAAAAATGAAGGACCACTCTAGCCGGTCGAAGGCCTTCTCTGCATCGAGGGATAGCCCCACCAGAGGACTATGATGACTTTCCCCAACCGCTAGGACATGGCATAAGAGTCGGGCGTTATCAGACGTCGATCTCCCTTCAATAAAGCCACATTGGTCAGGATGTATCAGTTGTGGCATTACACCAGCAAGCCGCTTGGCCAGTATCGTAGCGTATATCTTGTAATCGGCATTCAGTAAAGATATTGGACGATAATTACTGACTAACTGGGGATCTCTGCCTTTCTTTTCCAATACAATCACGGTCGCAGATGCAAAGTTCCCTACCAGAGGAGTATCCTGCAGAAGAGTCCGGAAGTAGTCACACAGATGCAAGCCAAGCTCCTTAGAGAAGGTTTTATAAAATTCAATGGGGAGGCCATCAGGTCCAGCGGCCTTACTGGAAGCCAATGTCTGAATTGCTTGAAGGATCTCAGACAGGGAAAGTGGGGCCGCCAACCCCTCTACGAGCTCTCCATCTAATGTAGGCCTCTGCACTCCAGCAATCAGCTCTCCGAAGCTCATCTGGGTGTTCCGAACCTCGGAAGAATACAGCTGCGCGTAATAGGAGCCAAACGCGTCAGCGAGCTCATCATCTTTGGTCAGCAAACTGTGCCCACCAGGGTCACGCAGAGCTTCCACTCGTCTCGCCTCCTGCTGGCCCTTTAAAGTGTGTGACAGGAGCCTTCCCGCTTTATTGCCTTCCCAGTAGTATACCCCACTCTGAGCTTGGATAGTCTTCACCACTTCATCAGTAAGCAATTGATTATAACTGAGCTTCAATTTCTGAAGGCGAACCAAGATGCAAGGGTCAGAGCGCCGTGTACGGATACGCTCCCCTGCTTTGATCTGGTCTTCTAGCTCTGCTAAGCGCTCTTTTCGTCGCCGGGACCTAAGGATCATGCGACTCGTGATGACGGCCCTCATGGAGGCCTTGAAGCCTTCCCACCAGGCCCATCCCCCAGTATCCTGTAGGAGATTGAACTGGAAATATTCGATATAGCCACTCGAATAGCAGAACAAAACTCCGCATCACCCAAAAGGGATCTATCAAATGCCCAATTTAAGGGCTTCGTGTCATTAGATAGGTCCTGTAGCTCTAAACAGATAGCAGCATGATCCGAAATGTGCGTCGCCTGAATGCTCGATCTGTTACAGCACGATATCAGGGATTTAGACGTCAAGAAAAATCTATGCGTGACGAGGAGTGATGAGGATTGGAGAAAAAAGTAAACTCTTGATCTGTTGGATGATAGAGGCGCCAGATGTCCACCAGCCCTTTATCTCTCATCACTCCCTGAGGACCGCATGTGACTTGGAAAACAAACTAAGCTTCGGAGGGCTTTTATCAACAAGCGGGTCCAAGGTCAGGTTAAAATCACCGCCTAGAATGACTGGTTCCTTTCCGCTGAGAAAGGCTGCCTGAGCCAGGGAACGAAAAAATTCTGGGTGATCAGCATTTGGGGCGTATACATTGATCAACAGGAAAGATAGGCACCCAACTTTTAAAACAACACTGGTCCATCTGCCTTGCTGATCAGAGAGCGTCTGCTTGATAGTGGGCATAAGAGACTTCCTAGCCAGAATGGCCACACCGTTATGTTTCTGAACCGCAGCAGAATAGGCCACCAGCTCGAAGGGCTTAGCACTAAGTTTAAGTGATTCATGGCTATTCAAGTGCGTTTCTTGCAGTAGAAGTATGTCTACTTTCTCTTGCTGCGCATAAAGTAAAATCTTTTTCCGTTTTATCGGGCTATTAATTCCCTTAACATTTAAGGAAAGAAGTTTGATTATACTAGGCAGCTGTGGAAACTGTGCAGATATATTGGCCATTCTTCCCCACATCTAAACTTCGTTAAACAATCTCTTCGCCATTGCTCTATCATATAGACACTTGGAGACCCTAACTCCAGTGGCACGAGCTGCAGACAACAAAATTTCCCCATAGACCCCAGAGGATTATTATCCCTCCCCGCATTACATGGTGAACCCAGTGAAACAGGAAAACAGTACAGAGGGACCCACCAGTAACAGAATGTCAAGGTATAGGTAGTGCAACATATAACACGACTCAATGCACTAATGTGTCTTTAAATACAGGAGAAACAAAAGTAAGAAAATATCAAACAATATACCAACAGACCACGAAATTTACATCACTGACTAATAAAGGAGAGTGTAACCATCAAACTACGTAAGTACGCAGTCTTAGGTTACACTGGCAACTACATATCCAAATAAAATACAATATCAGCGCATATGCATACGTTCTTTATCATCTAAAAATTGCTGAAGCACCTCTGGATCATCAAAGGTTTTAGTTTGGTTGTGAAGAGTGACCCTCATACGTGCTGGATAAAGAAGGCCGAACCTTGCTTGAAGTTGAATCAATCGCGGTCTCAGCGTAAGAAAACTGCGCCGCCGATCAGCAGTAGCTTTAGCAAAGTCCGGAAAAAAGTGAAGTTTACAGCTCTCAAATTCCACATTAGGGCGTAGACGGGCTGCTTCAAGAATTTGCACAACGTGCTGATAGCGCAGGGCGCGCAGGATTATTGGGCGCGGTCTTTTGTGGCCCTGAATCACTTGTGCGGGCACCCTATGAGCTCTGTCCAACTCGAACGGTTGTATAAAAGTAATGTGCAAAAGTTCGGGGATCATTTTGCTTAGGAAGGCGATCATATCTCCGCCCTCTGCTCCCTCCGGGACCCCGACCAGCCTTATGTTGTTACGCCGCGCTCTGTTATTCCCTTCCTCCAATTCTCTTTGCAAGGCCCGAATCTGCTGCGTGTGCTTTTCTACCGTCAGCAACCTTTCTTCGTGCACTGCCACTACTTGCTCCACTTTATCCAGCCTCAGGGATAGACCCTCCAAACTGGATCGGAGAGCCGCTGTGTCCTCACGCACCGCCGACAGCGCTTCACCGTTGGCCGCAACCAAATCCCTGACTCCTCTCACCTCAGCCAGCACTTCTTGCATGGCCTCCGGTCCATCCAGTCGTGCCGCCATCTTTTGGGGTGACGGAGGTTCAGTCTTTGATCGCTTAGCGCTGGCATTTTGTCCCGAATTGAAGTCTATTCTAGCTGGCTTTAGTACAGACATGTCTGTAAATCTTCCAACACAATTTCGTGGGTTCTTGGCACTATACCACAGCTTAAAACCGGATTAGTTGGTGGGTCTCACTGGAGCTCACGCTCTACCCGTCTGCCCTGTTCGACATCAGGCTCCGCCCCCCAAAAGCTCTTTTAAGAGCCAGGTCGGCTCGCTGTTCTGCTGGGAATGAGGGAAATTTGTTCATCACCTCAGCAGGTACCCATGGTAACTCTGCACCAGCCTCTAATGCGGCCCTCCCCTGGGTCCTTTGACGCCTCTCTTGGCGTTTCTTTGCCTTCGCCTTTTTGCCCTGCTTAGCTGGTTCCTGTACTAGCTCATCATCTGTGGGCAGCATAGCTAATACACCTCTATTTACATCCTCCTCCTGGGGTTCTTCCTCCCCCTCAGACTCACTAGGATTCTCACAAGCTATCTTGTCCTCACCTGAGGTCCCTGCCTGGGATCGGGTAGCTACCAGGCCAGTTCGGGTATTTAATCCTACCTCTAAACCTCGGAGAAAGGGTGGCCAGTCCCTGCCTAAAATAATATCTCTAGGCAGGCTAGGGATTATGGCTATTTGCATTGTGTGTTCCTCACCTATTGCCTGTATAGATACAGTTTGTGAAGGATAATGAGAAAATGCCCCATGTATGCATCTTAGGCGGACCTGGCGACCTGCTTGCCTCGGGGCTGACCTACCTTGTCTCTCTATGGTTTCCCAGAGCTTAGATGTCATCATGCTCTGGTCAGCACCCGAGTCAAGCAGCGCCAGCGTCCCTACTCCCTCTACCTGGATGGGAATTAGGAAGCCGTCCTGCGATGGTTTCTCACGCCCAGCCATGAGGATCATTCTTTCCCTGCAATCCTTCTGGTAGTGGCCTGTTCGCCCGCACACATAGCATCTCCCTTTACAGACAAAAAACATGTCATCATTATTAACATTTTTGGACATATTAAACTTTTTGTTTTTCACATAATTTCCATTCTTATGCATTACCATACTTGCTTCCTTTCTAGGCCCTATGAAATCATCCATATTGTCCCTTGGACTTAATTGTCCCAAAGAAAACACCTGACTTGCCGTCAGTCCTACCCCAGCACTGTAGGGGTTTTCAGTTCCAGCACCTTGTGACCTTTCAACAAATGCCCGCATGGTTTCAAGGAGTGGCCTCTGCTGCTCCATAATCATCTTGGCAGTTTGTTCCTGTATATGCCTCGCTAACTCCAACTGCTTGTCCCATTGGTGTTGCAGCATATTCATAACGTCCTGGATGTCCATCTTCCAGCAGTGATCCTGTAAAAGGAAAGAAAAAGAAAACACCACCAAGTGCGGTACTTTTTTTTAAAACTTTTTCCCTTCCCACACCACAGGAGCACCCCCTTTCTTGCCCTCTGTCCTTCTACGCCCGTGCCCTAGGTACCCTTTACCTTAGGCTTTGCGTAGATTCAGGCTTTCTTCAGCATTCAAAGTAACAGCACAAGCAAAAGGAAACAGTTTTTCACTCACGTGAACTCTTCAGCTGTTTCTCCAATTAACTCTTTAGCTGCTTCAGCACACAGAATAAACACAGCTTTGATACAGGTTACCTGCAGTTCAAACCTGTATCTTGTATACTCTTTTCAGGGAAAGTTAATTATATCTCTCCCTCATTTCCTCCTCTGCAATTCTGCATAGCTCCTTGAATGAGCATGTGAAGCCTTCCTCTACCCTCGTGGTTTGTGGGAAGTTACCGTATTGTTTGTACTCCTCTTTCTCCTCCTGAGCTCTGCACAACTCCTCATAGGAGCTTAGGTAGGATGGGTGTTCTAAATCCCACCTCTTAGGTACAACACGTCTCACTTCACCTCTGGGAGCTTCCTGCTTTCTGTTACGTGGATAGCCCTTCTCTTTCTCCTCCTGAGCTCTGCACAACTCCTCATACGAGCTTAGATAGTCTGGGTGTTCTAAGTCCCACCTTTTAGGTATAATACGTCTCACTTCACCTCTGGGAGCTTCCTGCTTTCTGTAACGTGGATAGCCCCATTCTGGTTTCTTTCTCTCACAGCGTCTATCTCTCTCAGGGGAATATGCCTCAAGGTAAGAATTCTTTCTTTCTGTTTGTTTGTAGTTAAACTGCTTATTTGTGAACTTAGCTGTAGGACTGCCCTTCTTTATTGCCTTATTGCAATACTCCTCAGGGTATTGATAGGATTTGCCTTGCTGTTTCCCACAGCCTCTCTGCAAATCACTCACCTCTGCCTCTTGGAAGTTTTTCCTTGGCACTGTTCTCACAGCTTCCACTTGCGTTCTCTGCTGAATTCTTTCACCTCTGCTCTCGTGGCTTCCCTCTGAGATATTTCCAGAGCTTTCACTTAAGCTCTCGTGGTTTCCCTCTGGGATATTTCCAGAGCTTCCACTTAAGCTCTCGTGGTTTCCCTCTGGGATATTTCCAGAGCTTTCACTTAAGCTCTGGTCTGAGCATTCCACTATGCTCTCCTTGATTCTCCCACCTGTGCTTTCTGGGCTTTCGTCTGAGCCTCCTGAGCTCTCTGGCTTCTCGCTGCTTTCCAAGCTTTCCAAGCCTCCCAGGCTATCAGCCTTCTCTGAGCTTTCTGAGACCTCCAAGACTTCCACGACCTCCTTAACCTCCAAGCTCTCCTGGACTTCCAACCTCTCGGACAACCTTTCTGAGCTCTCGGGCACCTCAGCTGAGCTCTCGGACACACCCTCTGAGCTCTCGGACACACCCTCTGTTAGTGACTGAGTCCTTACTATATCCTGCTCAGTGTTAGCTTGGGCTCCGCCCCCTTGCAGCTGCTCCCCATTTTCTAATGAGCTCTGAGTTCCGTTACTGCTTGGGCGTTCCCTAACACCATGTGCAAGTGTTTTCTCTGGTTGCTCTTGGCAATCCTTTCTCATTTGTGAAGCTGAGCTGTCACTTTCCCTGCTCTTTTCTTCACTTTTGTTTACCTCTATAGGCACTGCTGGCATCACCTCGTGACAATATGCACCATCCTACACAGGCCACCCATGTAAATATATATATGCATGTATGCAGATATATGTAGAGCTAGAGAGCTACATATGGTGTGGAATGGGTAGCCCAGTGGTTAGGGCAATGACCTAGTATGTAACACATGGAGGGCTCTATTTCCACAGACACACACCATGACCTTGTGATCTCAAATTGCTGTACATTGTCCTCCTTTGGCCCGAAAGAAAGCTTGTGACAATGTTCAAATATTGTTACTGTGTTCAAGGAAATGAACAGTCTTCTCACTAGGCAGGACACAGCACTAAAAAATACAGTACAACAGGGGAAACAGGTACACAAGAAATGCACAGGTTCATGAGTCGACATCATAGACCTGCAAGCTTATAGCGGCAATGTAACATTGTAAGGTGCCTTTGTGACATGCACTGCCGCGCAAGATGCCTCGTGGCACCCAGAAGCATCAGGCACCTACACAGAACAGTAAGCCGCCGTGATGTGACCCATCGTAGGGCGAGCTGTGGGGACGCTGCAAATCCATGATGTCATGACATCATCCAATAATGCAACCAGACAAAATGGCTGCTCGCTTCCGAAAGTTGTGTTTCATGGAGGCGGACCTCGAGCTCCTCAGCAGGCTCATCTGCTGCCGCCAGAGAAAGCTATTTCCCTCTTCCAGTGTCAGGCAGGACCTTTTCAGGTTCCAGCGCTCCTGGAAATACCTCTAGAGGTGCTTTAATACACAGGCGGACTACCCGTGGGAGATAAGTACATGGGGACAGATACCACAACCAACTTAGCTCCACATAGCAGGTTGTAGGCAGCACACATCATCTAATGGGCACACCATAGACACAGAGGGGCAAGTCTCTGATCAGTGAGGTGAGAATCTGTACATGACAGTGTAGCAATACCTCAGGAGAGGGGTAATTGAGCCCTTTACAATGCCCTGCACAGGTACAGGGTATAGTAGCATGTGTAGTACTCAATACTCCAGGACCTAGTACGTGCAATGTTTCCATAACCTTTTCATCACTGAAACTGCAGGTATGTGCATTTAAAAAAATAAAAAAGATGTGTGCATATGTATACACCATCCATGGTTATGAGGGTGTTGCTGCAGCCCCTGAGGCGCCGCTACATGCAAGTCAACTGGTGTTTGTCTGCATCAGGCTGCCACACTCAGCCTCGGTGGTTTTCAGACAGGCCCTGGGGCAGTACTGTTGCAAATCATGAAAGGTATGTAACTGTCAAAGGGTACAGCATTCTGCAGCCCATGGTGGTATATTGTAGGTGCAGTACGGTTGCGGCCTGGCCCAACCCATCAGAGGTTATCTACATATGTCACACTGAAGTGGTATACAATATATGTGTAGGATCACTGTACCGTCGGAAGGTGAACCTCTTTCCCACTCATAACCCTCTGGCAGGGTGAAACAGGTTAGACACAAATATAGTGCATTGCTAATGTATGCATCCCTGCTGTCCCTATCCATTCATGTCAACTCATTACATGGATTTAAAAATGGGGTTTTGGGGGTTTAAATCATGTGATATGCACACCATGCCTACCACTCTGAAGGTGCAAACTACCTTGTTTGGTGACACAAATAAGAATTACAACACAAACATATATGTGAAAGCAGAAGTGTGCATATGTATGCACCTCCAAAGTCAAGAGACCATATAGCCACCTTTTGCTGCCATTACAGCTGCATGTCTCTGGGGGATATGTCTCTATCAGCCTAGCACATCTAGCCACTGGGACCTCCAGGCATTCCCTAAGCCTGAACTGATCAAACAACCCAAATGTGAGGGTTTGCAGTGGTGTACAGCATTCCTCAGCTAATGCCACAGATTCTTAATTGGATCATGGTCTGGCCAGTAACTAGGCCACTCCAAGACATTCACATGTGTCCCTTCTACAACCCCAGTGTAGCCCAAGCAGTATGGTTAGGGTCACTGTTGTGCTGGAAGGTGGACTGTCATCCAAGTCTCAAAGTTCAGGCAGATTATAGTAGGGTTTTCCCCGAGAACTGATCTGTACATAGTGCCATCCATCATTCCTGCAATCCTGACAAGTTTCCCGTTAACCCCCAGTGAAAATCATCCCCACAGCATGATGCTGCGACCACCATGTCTCACTGTGGAAATGGTGTTCAGGGGACGTTGGGTTTGCGCCAAACATGGTGCTTCTCCTGATGGCCCAAATAGTGCAAATCCCATCTTAGCTGGCCTGAGGACCTTCCTCCATGTGTTTGTGGGGAGTGTCACCTGCTGTTGTGAAAACACCAAACATGTTTTCTCATGTCTCACTGTAGGCAGTGACGTTTTCATGGCCACTCTTCCATAGAGCCCCAGTCTGTGGATTGTATGGTTAAGGGGGCCTCGTGGACAGATACTCCCATCCCCACTGTTGATCTTTGCAGATCCTGCATTGTTACCATTGGTGTCTTTGTACCAGCTCTGCTGAATGGCCTACCTGCCCGGTCTGTGAGTTTTGGTGAGTGGCCCTCTCTTGTCTGGCATGTAGTGGTGCCATATTCATTCTGTGTTGTCAGAATGGATCCAATGGTGTGCTGTGACGTATGTGTGATTTGGGATATTATATCAAAGTGCAACCCAAATCTATACATCCTCAAGACCTTATCTCTGACTGGGTAGTATCTCCAAATGGGTTAGTTTTGCATATACTATGACAGTCGTGCACCAAACCTCTAAGCCAGGGTATGTGGAGTATGATCTTTGTCTCTCAAATCAACTGCTAATGCTCAGCATAATACTTGCATCGTGCCAAAGAGAGCCTCCTGCTGGAGTATGTAAGATCTAACATGTATGGATACTTTGTCAAGATGTGCTTGGAAATCTCTCTTGATCAAGTCTGTGTCTCCTAGTACAATGGCAATTAGTTCTGTATGTGTCTGCCACATTTTATTGATCTCTGAGTGCATATCATGATACTTAAGGATCCTCTGCCCCTCCATGTGATTCACAGAATAATCACTCAATACTGACAATTCTATCATCAATGCCATTCTGGTGTTTGTCCCCTTTAGCACTATGTCAGGTTTCCAGGCATACAATCTCAGATCAGTTGGAATGGGAATATCCCAGGTGTTCATAACCTCTTCATTCTCTGTTATGCTGTGAGGGTCATGATCCCAGTGCTTTTCAGGGACAGCAATGTTGTATAGTTTACAGAGTAACCGTTGGTGGATGTGGCCTACTTTTTGTGTCCCTTTCTGTATAGAATGTGTTTGCCATCAGATCGTCACAGCCTGCTGTTTCCAGCTCTTTTGTGCAGAATCAGCACCTGTCTGTTCTGCCGGTTTTTCCAATACTCACTGTAAATATTCTCTTCCATAATCTGCTGTCCTAGCCTGCAACTATCAATCGGTCATCCTTCAGTTTCTGTCCACCTCTCCTCAACCATTTGTGTGTCCATTCCTGATGGACAAAGGTTCCTGGAGTAACACTCCGTAGTTTGCACTGTATGTGTGCAGTTGTCACTTGTTTTTCCCTGCCTGCTGATCTGAAGTCTTGAAGATTTTATTCTCCTGTTTTGCAAATTCTGTTACTTCCTGTCCCATGCATGCCTGTGCAGTCTCACTCTTTCCTCCTAATCATTGAAATGCTTGTCCAGGTTTGACTCGGGGTAGTTTCTCAAAATGGGTTAGTTTTACGCATACCATGGCAGTCGTGAACCTCACTTCTGTGTGGAGTGCTCAGTGGTTAACATGTTACTTGTTCAGTGGTGTTTCTGCGTCAAGGGCCTTTCAGTACAGGTACATGTACAGTGTATACAGGCATCATGTGACATTTCATGTGACAATGCTTGCACACAGCAGGATCCTAATCACGGAATTGTATGATCTCTGAGGCCAACTGGGTGGACCAGATCATGATGAGGTTTCACATAGCCAAAGCGATGAATACATATGCACACATAAAGTTCCACCCTTTAACTCGTTTTATTAAAAACAGACAGGTATCGTATTGCTATGTCCCTTCAACAAAGTAGACCAAATTATTAGGTTCATCACCTAACATACAAATGATCCTCTATTTCCATTCAAGTTTGTATGTAATGGGACAAAACAGGACAGAAACCAAGGAGATGTAAATGTTTGCCAACACAGAAGGGCCCCTTATGTAGTGTAAGCCCGCGATCCATAACACCTGACCCATTTGCCTATCTATGCTGAGGAGAAACATCCCACAACATGCAGTTCACACCACCAGGTTGCACTATCTGAATGGTGTGTGTGGGGAAGATGGGATGTGTGGGTTCAATGTTGCACACGGTGGATATGAATGCTGGTGCTGGAGCTCAAATGTACCCCCTCTGGTTCACATATGAACAGACACACTCCATCCATGTATGTGTGGGTCCACTACATGTTGCTGCAGAAACTACAAATGTGTGTCCCTTGCAGTTTTACGGTTCCCCCTATGCAATGACAGGGATACATATGTGAGCCACCATAGAGCCCCAGTCTGTGGAGTCACTGGGTCAATGTGCCCTCACAAACCTATGTCCCCCATCTCTATTGTGAATCCATACAGCCTGTTGTTTGTTAGTCACAATGTTCAGCAGTTATCACCATAGCAGGTCTGTGGGTCCTGGTGTGTGGCCCCTGTGGTCCACCTTTGTGCAGTGACCCATTATTTGCAGTGTGCTAGCCTGGAATGAATGTCACAGCATGGAATCATAGGAGATTATAACATGGTTTCCTAATGCAATCCTGAAGGCACATGTCCACACAACCTGGTCTGTGACCTGTGTGGAGAGCATAGTGATCAGCATGTTGCCTGTATAGTATTGGAGTAGGGTCAGGGGCCTGTCATTACATGGATCCACATATAGGTCACATGAGACTGAGCAGGTGACACACACCATACCTAGGGGAACCAAATCCAAGGAATATGTTCCTTATGGGAGAACTGTATGGACCAGATTGTACATAGGGGTGACATAGTAAAAGGGGTGACGACCTGTGATCTTGCAACCTTTATGCACTGCAATCTGCCTATGTGTCATACAAGGTGTCCATAGCATTGTAATCTAGCAACATAGCAGATGGTGGCAGATATTGATTTGTGTGGTCCATCACGTCCACTAAGCAAGGTAGCAAATGTAGGTGCACCTGCTGATCCATGAAGGTCAGCCCTCCCCATGTCTTGGTTCAGGGGTGTACACACTGCTCTGTGTAGGTCACCCCAACTTACTGAGATAGAAGAGATGGCAATGTTCTGTTTGCTTACATGCTGTTGCCATAAATGGATCCACTGTGTTAGTCCCATGCCATTTTGAGGTCTGTGACTGTATTTGCCACCACCACTTCCATTGAGCGCTATTCCAAGCATCCACCACTCTTTCAGTGAAAATGTATCTCCAGACATTGCCTAGTGGTTGACACCCATGCAGCTACATGTATCACCCTATACCTTTACAGCTTCCACCTCTTTGGAGGAGGTTTGTATGTACAGCAAGACTCTACAGGTCTGAAACATCTGAGTCATATCTCCCCTATCTCTCCTCTCCCCAGAAGTGTACATATATGGGTATTCAGGTCCCTTCTCATAGGTTGCCTGATGCAGGCTCAAGATGATGTAACCAACCATCCAATGAACTGTTTCTAGCTATTTCATAACCTTTGTGAGAGATGGTCATGAAACATTAACACAGTATTCCAAGTGATGCCTCGCCACCACCTTCTACAGTGCCATTCGTACCTCCACCTTTCTGCCAGTCATATCTCCCTGTATGTAACCTTGCAAGCCTCTGGCCCCTGCCACTGCCTTGTCATGCTGTCCTGCCAACATCAAATCTTCGGACACTTTCTCAATGGGGTACGTTCCCTGGTCTGTGTACACCAACCTCTCACCCCCATTGCATATGATTCCCTTGGATTTATGCCTCCCAGTGTCTGACAGTGCACCTCTTCACATCATAATAACAGTGTTAAACATTATACCATTCTCCAGGACCAAGCAGGAAGTCAGTCCTCACATATGGGTGACGTTGGTGCCGACAGAGCCCTCGTGCGGAGCATTTTCCCAGCTTTCAAGGAAAGCCTTTGAGAATGCAGCGCATATGCGCGGTCCCCTTTCCGCCCAAGGGTGCCATCTTGCTCAGTCTTTCTTTTTCCGCAGAGCCCAATGGACGTGAGTTTGTGTCACCCGGGAAAAGTAGATTTTTTGTTTGGCGATTTTCATCTTTCTTCTCCGGTTCAACGCCAGTTCCCCTTCCCGCCTGGGCGCGGTACACCGGTATCGAGTCCATAACTTCTTTTTTCATTTTTTGTCCTTCGTGACTAGCGTTCGTGCCTTTTTTGTTCTTTTCACTGGCAGCCCGGTCTTTTGACCCTGCAGGGGATCTTTTTCCCCTGATGGCTGCCAGCGGGTTCAAAAAATGTGATTGGTGCAAGAAACTTATGTCTCCCACCGATACACATGACTGCTGCCTCTGATGCCTCGGGCCCGACTGACCCACTGGTCTGTGGCCCGTGCGGCAAAATGTCGTCGAAGGCACTTTGGAGCCGTCAGCATCAACGTGAAAAAATTTTTTCAGAGTCCACGTCCAGCCGGGCCCGGACTTCATCAGAGGCCTCGACATCTTTGGAGTCGGACCCCGAGCACCGTCGTGGTTCCTCTGAGAGGGAGTCTCCCACCCGGGAGCACAAAAGGAAGAAGAAGCTCATGAGAGCGGTGTCGGTGGAGGCTCCTGGGTCCTTGAGGGCCAGGTCGCGTAACCCTGACCGCCGCCCCGGGCTCTCGGAGTCAGAGAGGCGGTCCAAACTACCTCGCATGGAGCCAGAGTCCTCGAGTCATGTAAGTTCTGTTGTCCTCGTGGACTCTCCTCCGGGAGAACCGACATCGGGCCCGACGCCATCAGGGCCTGAGTCGAGGGCTGCTGAGTCTCCTGAACTTGGACTCAGGCTGACGGTCTTGGAGAGCAGCTTGGCTGTCTTCATGGAACAGCAGCAAGTGCTGATCGCTGGTCTGACCGGTGCATCTGCCCTGACCACCGGGACCTCGAAGTCTAAGTTGACCCCGGAGGCTGAGCCAATCCTCGAGTCCATCAAGTCTCGAGTCGATCCTCGGCCGAGGTCCCCCTCAACCTCCCGTGCGGGGCCGTGGTCGTCGATGCTGGTGCCCTCGGCATCAGAGCAGGTGGCACCGAGGCCCACACGGCCGGAGGAGTCAGCGGGGAGACAGAGAACGAGGAGTCTCCTGACCCCTTCTGGACCCGGTGTGTCCCTTCGGACTCCCCGGAGTCCAAGCCTCGGAGAAGGTCCCCCCCCCTCACCCCGGGAGGATACCCGGTTCTCAGACTTCGTGAAAGACATGGCCAAGGCTTTGGCAATCCCTGCGGACGCCGAGGAGGAGCCTCGAGCCGAGGAGCTCGATGCCCTTCAGTATGATTTTTCTCCGAAGGAAGCCTTTACTGTACCGGTTCCTCCAATGCTGGAACAGCTGCTCTTCCGTATGTGGGAGGCACCGGCCTCGGCGCCGTTTCTTAGCAAACGGGTCAATTCCATTTATCGAGTCCGTAAGGTCCCTTGGTTCCAGAAGGCGCAGTTACCGCACAATTCCATAGCTGTGGAATAGGCCATGCACCGCCTGAAGAGTCAGAAGATGCACTCCTTGGTGCTTCCTGGCCAGGAGGCTCAGAACCTGGATGCCCTTGGTAGAAAGTGCTTCCAGGGCTCTATGCTGTCTTACCGTGTCCAGACTTACCAGCTGTACATGGGCATGTACTTACGGGAACTGGCAAAGGAGATTGCTGGGTTCTCAGCTGGACTCTCCGAGGAACCCTTACCGAGGTTCAAGGCCTTGTCTACAGGGATCTGAGAGTGCTTGAAGTTTATCTCTCGAGCAGCCTTTGATGGCGTCAAGGCTTCGGCCCGGATAGCAGTGGCCTGCATCGGTGTACGCCGTCAGGCCTGGCTACAGTCATCGGACCTGGGGTCATGGGTGCAGGACAAGTTGGTCGATGTCCCGTGCCGAGGTGACAACCTATTCAGTAAGCCCATGACTGAAAAGGCTTCAGAAATAGAGACTGAGACTCTCACCAGGACAAGGCTGTCCAGAAAGACTTCTGCCTCTTCTCAAAAAAAGAAGGGCTAGGGAAGGAAGCCCTTTTTCCCGAGGAAGGGTGCTGCCTACAAAACCTACCCTCAGTATCAGGCCTCTCCAGCCCTCCAACAGAGCCAGCAGGCCAAGGGGCAGGGACATGGTTCCCGTAGGCAGAAACCCCCAAGCCACCAACTCTGGCTCTGCACAGCAGGGAGCGGGGTTTTGACTCCCACAGCATAGTCTCTCCTCCTCCAGTGGCTCCACTCAGCACTGGGGGTCGGCTGACCCGGTACGCCTACAGGTGGCCAGCCATCACAGGGGATACCTGGGTACTGAGCATAGTCCAAAAGGGCTACATGTTCCACTTCCACCAGCTACCCACCTCCTACTATCCAGGAGAGCATCCAAGACTCCCTCTACACAGGAACCGCCTCCTTCAGGAGTTGGCAAGTCTTATAAAGGAACAGGCAGTGGAACCGGTGCCTCACCACCTGAAAGGGCAAGGCTTCTACTCCAGGTATTTTCTGGTACCAAAAAGAACAGGAGGCCTCCGGCCTATCCTAGACTTGCAAAACCTAAACAAGTTTCTGGAGAGGGAAAAGTTCAAGATGCTTACCCTTGGGATACTGTTGCCCTACCTCCAGCAGGGAGACTGGCTATGCTCCTTAGACTTAAAGGATACTTATACTCACATCCTCATTCATCCAGACCACAGACAATATCTCAGATTTGTGGTGGGAGGAAACCATTTTCAGTACAGGGTACTTCCCTTTAGCCTCACCTCTGCACCCAGGGTTTTCACCAAATTCCTGGCGGTGGTGGCGGCTTATCTCAGAAATCAGTGGATTTTTGTCTTCCCATACCTGGACGACTGGCTCATCAGGGCTCAGTCTCTCCAGTAGGCCTGACAAGCCACTCTTTGCATTGTCTCTCTTCTACAGCATCTGGGCTTTGTCATAAACTACGCAAAGTCCACTTTGCTCCCCTCTCAGAACCTAGAGTTCATAGGGGCAAGATTAGACACCCTTCAGGCAAGAGCCTACTTGCCCGAAGACAGGGCCCACAGACTGATGGACTTGGCCAACCAGTTCCAAAGCAGTTCTCATGTTTCCACCAGGCACTACCTGTGGCTCCTGGGACACATGGCATCCACGGTGCATGTGACTCCCAAATGCCCGTCTGCACATGCGGGCTGCTCAATGGGGCCTCAGAGCTCAGTGGACGCAGGCCACAGGCGACCTCCGAGACAGAGTAGAGGTGTCCAAACCACTTTTGGACTCCTTACAGTGGTGGCTACATCTTCCAAACCTTTTCAGGGGGGAACCTTTTCAGGTTTCAACACACACACAAGGGTGCTGATGACCGATGCTTCCTTAAAGGGCTGGGTTGCACATTGCCAGGGCATGTGCACTCAAGGCCAGTGGTCTCCTCGGGAGGCCACACAGCAAATCAATCTTTTGGAGCTGCGAGCAATCCGCTTAGTTCTGCAAACATTTTCTCATGCCCTATCTCACCAGTCTGTCCTAGTTCAGACGGACAATCAAGTGGCAATGTTCTACGTGAACAAACAAGGGGGCACGGGGTCTAGGCTCCTATGTCAGGAAACATTGGCCCTTTGCTCCTTTGCAGTCCAACAAGGCATGTTTCTCAAAACAGTTTATCTACCTGGTCAGGAGAATTTCCTAGCAGACAAGCTAAGCAGGATTCTCCAGCCTTGAATGGCAGTTGAATCCATTGGTGGTCCAGCAGTTATTCCTCCGCTGGGGACTTCCATCCATCGATCTCTTTGCAAGTTCACAGAACCGTCAGCTGCCCAGGTTCTGCTCCAGACAGCCGCACCCCCTGCGGATGGCAGTAGATGCTTTTCTGATCTTTTGGTCTACGGGCCTCCTGTATGCATTTCCTCCCACGCCCCTGGTGGCCCGAACTCTGTTCAAGATTCTACGGGACAAGGCCTCGGTGATTCTGGTAGCTCCCAGATGGCTGAGGCAGCCGTGGTTTCCACTTCTGCTGCAATTGGTGGTGGAAACTCTGTTCCCTCTGGGTTTGCAACATGATTTCCTGTCTCAAGAACAGGGTTCCCTCCTGTACCCCAATCTCTGATCCCTCAATTTGATGGCCTGGCTGCTGAAAGGATAGTGCTAGCTCCCTTATGTCTACCTAAGGAGGTTGAAGAGGTGGTCTTGGCCTCTAGGAGGCAGTCCACCAGAAAGTCCTATGCCTTCAAGTGGCGTAGGTTTATGGCATGGTGTGCTCAGTGCAATGAAGATCCTTTCTCTTGCCTTGTGCCAGTAGTACTGCAGTATCTACTTCACCTGTCAGACCTAGGCCTTAAGTCTAACTCTGTTCAGGTCCACCTCAGTGCTTTGTCAGTGCACCACTCACCAGAGGAAGGACAGCCTTTGTCGGTTCACTCCTTGCTGTCCTGATCTCTCAGAGGTCTGCTTCTACTCAAGCCTCCAGTTCATCCACCGGCGACTGAGTGGGATTTGAATGTGGTCTTGCAGCAACTTACTCGCCCACCGTTAGAGCCGATGGCTAGTTGCCATTTGCGCTTCCTCTCTTGGAAAGCGCTCTTCCTGGTTGCTCTTACCTCGGCCAGATGTGTGAGTGAACTACAAGCTCTGGTTTATGATAGACCATACACACGGTTCTATAGGAACAGGGTGGTCCTATGGACCCATCCCATGTTCCTTCCAAAAGTGGTCTCCTCTTTCCACCTCAACCAGGAGGTGGTTCTTCTGACCTTTTATCCCAGGCCGCATACCAGCCGGGCTGAAACAGTCTTGCATACCCTGGACTGTAAGAGGGCGTTGTCCTTTTACTTAGAACGTACGCGGGGGTATCGAAGGGCTACTCAGCTCTTCGTCTCCTTTGACCCTAATAAGCTGGGGTTACCTGTCTCCAAGCGTACATTGTCCACTTGGGTAGCAGATTGTATCGCTTGGGCATACAAGGCAGCCGACCTCCCCGTGCAGGGTCGAGTCACGGCTCACCGTGTCAGGGCGTAAGCCGCGTCAGTAACTCATCTCCGCTCTGTTCCATTGACAGACATCTGCCGGGCCGCAACTTGGTCTTCAAGCCAGACTTTTGCAGCCCATTACTGCCTGGAGAGAGAGTCCCGAAGGGACAGTGCTTTTGGACAGGCGGTACTCCGTAATCTCTTTGAGGTTTAGGCAACTCCTACCCTCCGGCTCTTGTGTTGGGCTACCGTACGGGGGCGTTCTAGGAGGATATTCTTATCACAGGATGCTGAGGCTCTTGAGAGGGAGCCATTTTTTCAGCTTAGGGTTCCCGGTAGCCTAGAGCTGGGGAGTCCCATAGGTGAGGACTGACTTCCTGCTTGGTACTGAAGAAAGAGTAGTTGTAACAGGTGTTCTCCAGGAGCAGCAGGAATCAGTCCTCATGACCCTCTCTCCTCCCCTGGAGTTACAGTCATATACTTCATTTTGATTTTTTGCTGTCTTTTAGCTAGGTCATCAGACTGAGCAAGATGGCACCCTTGGGCGGGAAGAGGACCGCGCATGCGCACTGCATTCCCAAAGGCTTTCCTTGAAAGCTGGGGAAATGCTCCGCACGAGGGCTCCATTGGCTCCGACGTCACCCATATGTGAGGACTGATTCCTGCTGCTCCTGGAGAACACCTGTTACAGGTGAGTAACTACTCTTTCTTTGTTTACCTGTCATCATGTTATCCACTCCCTCAAGGGAGTCCACTCTGTTCGACATCTATGTATTATATGCAAGAAGACAGACCTGTCCATTCAGCCTTTGGGCACTATCATGCACACATACATTGAATGATACAAGTCCCAGGACCCTACTCTGGGGCACACCGCTAATCACCAACCTTCCATCCAAGTGAGTTCCATCCACCATCACCCTCTGTCACCTGTCAGTCAACCCATTTCTGATCCCAATCAACATCCTGGAAACAATTCCCAAGCTGTTGGGTATATTGATAAGCCCCCTATGAGGGACAGTATCATTGGCTTTGCTGAAATATGTCCAATAACACTGGGGCCAATCCAGAGCAGCAAATTGATCATGGAATCACAGCACAGGTTGTATGTAGACAAACACCAAAGGTCAAATCCTGAGACGAGGAATAGCATGACAAGGCATTGTACTGGCATCTCCATAAAACCTCAACCAAGCTGGGCCATGACCTGATAATGGACTGCATGTGCAGATAGTGACCCAGATAGTGTGGCACTGCTGACCAGATGTAGCCACTGTCTATGACTCACCACCTATGAATGTCCCCAAATGCACTGACATCCATCCGATGTTTCTAACAGCCATACAATGTATGGAATGCCAACATGTAGCCACATGCATATGCTTACAGTGCAAACATGTGCCCACATTTCATAGTCCGTCCTGCCTGACTGATACACAGCATTGCAAAATACTGAAAACCAGCCATCTGCCTAACTCCAATAAATGGTGATCAATGCCACCTCACATCAGAACACAAACACAGGACTGAAACAGGTATTGGCCATGGACATCTGTCACAGAACATGTAAGGTCAGTCTGTGTCAACAGGGCACATATGTGCACATGATGTTTTAGTAAGATGCTGTGGGACATGGGTCATGTGTCACGTGATGCCCTTACAGTGATCTGTGACAAGATGGCATGCATTGCAAAGGTGGGACCCAAGACACGTGCACAAATGTGGCAACAACAGCATCTCTATGACATGCCAGTGTGATGCCATGGGGGCTCTGGCCAGCAGTGACAGATGTGTGGCCAAGAAGGAGGCGTTACTGTGCAGCCTCAAAGGGGCCGGCTAGCTGCAGCCTGCAACCAGAATACCATGACAAAATGCATACCCATGAGCATTCTGTGGTACTGTCGCCACTTATGTTTTGAACACCACAGATGGCAGCTATCCCTGTTCCTGCAGGTGGAGGATTTGCGCAAAATGGCCTGGGAGATGAACCGGAGGTGGCTGGACTTCCTCCAGCAGCTGCAGGAGGAGATGCGGGAATCTGCAGATGGTGAGTAATGTAGCATGTGTGTGGCACAATAGCATGAGTGATGCACTGGCCCTGGCCAAATGACAACATTGAATTGTACATGCGGGCATATGTCCATGCACCATGTACCAAACAGGATATTCCCTGCACATTTATCCATGTATGTGCTAGCATCCCTGGTGTGGGGGAATAGGGCACTGTCAAGACCACATAGAAGTGCACCCAAATATGCAGGAGCTGACATGCTGTCCCAGATGCATCATATGGACCTGTTAGTCATCCTCCAGTTAACACATATAGGTATGTGGTGATGTACCATGTGAATGGCTTCTGCGGGCATGCAACAATTGCTCATTACAGAGATGGGGATGTCACAGCATACATGTTCTGTGCCGCATCACATCTTTCCCAGGGTCAACATCACACACACGGCGCGGGAATAGCACAATTGCTGCAGCCGGCCCGATTAGTGTCAGCAAGAGGGAGCAGGCAGGTAAGCTGCTCCCTGCTCCCCTTCACCAAGGCCAATCAGGCTGAAGACATCACCCTCCTCAGAATTTTACAATTCACTCCAGATCCGGTGCCGGAACAGCACGATCGCTGTGGCTGGCCCGATTAGCGTCGGCAAGAGGGAGCGGGCAGGTAAGCTCCTCCCTGCTCCCCTTCACTGAGGCCAATCAGGCTGAAGACACCACCCTCCTCAGAACTTTACAATTCACTCCAGATCCGGCGCGGGAACAGCACGATCGCTGCGGCTGGCCCGATCAGCGTCAGCAAGAGGGAGCGGGCAGGTAAGCTCCTCCCTGCTCCCCTTCACCGAGGCCAATCAGGCTGAAAACACCACCCTCCTCAGAACTTTACAATTCATTCCAGATCCGGCGTGCCTGTGCCTGGCGGGCCCGTGCCTGAGGTCCTTGCCAGAGGGCCCTTTGGCATGCCCCTTAGGCGCGATCCTAGAGCATCCTGAAGAAGGGTATAGTACTACTCTACATGGCTAAATACACACTATTTGTCTAATGTCTAAACAGGCATTAATGTAATACTTTCCCTTTGTAAGTTATGTTATCCTTTAGTCAATGTAAATCCGTCCTTTGTAACCACCACTTTGATTGAAGGAAAAGTGGTATACAAATCTGTATAAATAAATAAATGTCCTAGATATCCTCTGCCTATTCCTTGCATAGATATATTCCACGACTATGTTAGGCTATCTATTCATTATCATTGAAATCTCTACCAACACACTATAATTTTATCTATGAGTGATAACCTATAAAGATCAAATTATTCAAGTTAATCCATACTTCTATATTATATTGTTAAGATACAATCCTCCCAGTTTACAGATATCCTAAACTCCCAGTACACTGTCCTCTCCTCTTAACTAAACGCTATCCTAATATCGCATTGTATGACCTGTTTACCCACAGTGTTTTGCTATTCTGTCTGGCACTATCCTTCATACCTTCTGGAACCTTGTCCTACCAACATGGCCTAATCTCCACGATCCATGCCCGCAGCCGTAATAATCAAGAAAATGTTTTTAACTTAATGAGACCACCATGGCAGAAAAGGCATAATTACCTCATTCATATCTTATGCCATCCCTCTGGAAAAAACTCTTACAAGGAAGTCTACAGAAGATAAAGCCCTGAAATGTATGCTGATAAACACAAGATCTATCCGGAATAAATGGTCTATTATTAGCGATTATGTGGATAATCATAAACTTGACCTGATCCTCATTACAGAATCATGGCTCACAGACACAGATACAGTTATCTCCAATCAACTAAAGCTCCCCAACTATGATTTATACAACTGTCCAAGACCCAACAGAAGAGGAGGAGGTACCTTAATATTAGCTAGATCTAACCTGCAATTTCAATTCATTAACTTCCACAACACATCTAACCTCGACTCCATCATTATTGCAAACAAGTATTTGTCAATAGCACTGATCTATCGGGCTTCCTCCAACTGTACAGATGACCTCTCCATACCCCTTGATGTTGCCTGTAATCACTCTTCAAACTCAATACCACTCTCCCAGCTTTATCAAGCAAAAACTCTGCAGCCTTTCTGGACGCAATGGCTGCGCTTAAATATGAGCAACAAATACATGCTCCTACACACTCGAGAGGTAATACCTTGGACCTAATCTTTGCGCCCTAGATCTTATATGGGCCTAATTTCTCCATCCAGCCTCAAATCCTTCCAGTCCCTTGGTCAGATCACAAAGCCATTATATTCCAAATTCATGCTTCCAGCCCAAACTCCACTACAAAGGCTACCTCACCACCATAGCATCGCTTCAAACCATTCATCAAAGATGCATTCCTAGATGAAACCTTGCCTGAATTGGAATCCTTCTCCTCTGATTTAAATGATTGTATAAACTCCTGGAATTCAACCCTGAGCCAGGCAGCTCTACTCCCCCTAACCAAGGAATCTACTATGTCAAAGAGACCACACTCAGCTATCTGGTTTACCTCAGACTTACGAAACTCCCTACACAACCTCAGGAAACTCGAACGTAAATGGCGTAAATAAGGACATCCTCATGACAGAGATAACTATATGAAGGCTTTACAGGTCCACCGAGCTGTTATTATGGAAAGGAAGAAGGAATACCACTCCAAAATCCTAATGAGATCCCTCAATAGGCCTCGTCAGCTCTTTCGACTAATCCAATCTCTTACTAAGGATACCGTAGCCCACCGAACAGATAACCTGCCTAACCCACAAGAGTTTGCTGAATACTTTAATAATAAAAACAAGATGACTACCAATCTTCCAATAGAGCCCAGCATAGACAACCCTTCATCAAAAAAAGAAAATATACCTACATTGTCTGAATTCTACCCTTACCCTAGTGATCAAATCGAAAATATAATAAAAGGACTTAACACCACCACCACCTCTCCTACTGATCCATGCCCAACCCACTGAATCAAGTCTACTTGTGTGGAACTCAGTCCTTTCATATCCAAAATCATTCAACTTTCCTTCACCAAGAGTTCAGTGCCAACACCGCTGAAAACAGCCACCATAAAACCACTTCTAAAAAAAACCAAATTAAATCCTAGTGATTTGAGCTCCTACCGCCCAATTTCGAGTCTTCCCTTCCTAACCAAAGTAATTTAGAAAATAGCACAACAGCAAATCCAAGACCACATAGACTCCTATGCGCCTCTCGATCCTCAGCAGCATGGCCTCCGTCAACATCATGGTGTCAAGACCTTACTTACCTCCCTTTTTGATAACCTGATTAAAGGCATGAGCAATATAAAACAAGGCTTCGTCCTTATCTTCTTAGATATCGCTTCAGCGTACAGCCTCCTGCTTACCCAACTGCAACTTAAAGGCATTCAAAGTTCAGCACTAGATTGGTGTCATTGTTATCTTTCGGACCGCCAACAAGTACACATTGGTACGCCATCATCAACAACATTTCATCAATCCCAAGGAGTACCTCAAGGCTCATCACTTTCAGCACTACTGTTCAATATATATATGCAACCACTATGCACTGTCATTCAATCCTTCGGTATACTCTACCATATTTACGCAGATGATGTGCTACTTTACGCACCATTCTCACTAGATACCCCCAACTTCACTGGAATCACAGACTGCTTTAATGCAGTATCTTCCTGGTTAGACACACGCAACCTGAAAGTAACCTATAAAAAAGCAGAAGTATTGTTCATCACAAAGGCTACAACTTTCATTCCACCATCTCACCTACAGGTTATGAATGCTGACCTGAAGTCAAATCAAGAGGTTAGATATCTTGGTGTCACCCTGGACAAACATCTAAATATGGAAACCCATATAAGAAACATCACAAAGTCAGTCTATCTCAAAATAAAATCACTCCGCCAGCTCCGACCCTTACTAGAACCTACTGACTTCCGGACTATATTCCAAGCCCTGGTCACTCCAATCTTTGATTATGCTAATGGTTTACCAGCATATGCACTCCATCCTTTACAAATGGCATTAAATACTGCTGCAAGAACAATCTATGGAGCGTCAAGATATGATCATGTTTCACCTCTCCTAATACAGTTACATTGGTTACCAATTAACAATCGACTTAAATACAAAGCCCTCTTACTCTCAGTCAAAATCCTTCATCAGATCTCATCTTCATCACTGGAAAGCATTCTACATTGGACACCTGAAACCAGATCCAGGAGAGCAAATTTGATGAATGCACTTATCATTCCAACTATGGCCAGAAAAAGCTCTCAATTTACCAGAAGTAGAGCCTTCTCATATTTTGCCCCATTGCTCTAGAATTCTCTCCCTCCTCCCATCCGCCTCATCACCGATCTGGCAACCTTCCGCAAAGCAATTAAGACACATCTCTTCCAGCTTGCATTCGACCATGCTCCGTAGCTACTTAGACCCTTCCTGCTAACGCATATTCTCAGCTTGTAAATAGTTACCTACCCAGGTCCCATGTTAACTTGTAAGCTGTTGGAAACATTCTATTGTTAGTTAATCTTGTTAATTTATTATTGTGTACCTGTTATATGCACTGTTTATACCTGTTCATTGTACTATGTTGTTAACATGTAAATTGTGCTGATTGTAAAAGTGTGGTATATAAAACTAAATAAATAAATAAATAACACATATCAAGCAGATAGAGGACACGGTGCCATAAGGTGCATGGTACTACAGGTCTCTACCAAGGAATTGAGAGCCACCCAACAGTCCCTGACACATCCTTGGCAGAATTACAGGATGGCACTGAGGGACCACAGGGGCCATCAGGGCTCAAAGTCCATCAGTGACTCATCCATACCCACCCATTCACCCATCAGGCATGTCTGTGTTGGCACACCTCTGCTATATGCACAATTGTAGTAGGTATAAGGCAGGCATGCCCTGTGCCCCCCTCCCGCCCATATAACAGACACTTTCCAGGTGCAAACACCCCTTCAGATGGCTCCAGGGGACTAAATTGTGCTGTTGTCACCCTAACCTATCTGAACATATGTGTGCATGCACTCTCACCCCATGCTAAGGTTGCTGCTTGGCTGCCTACATTGTTGCAGGGATGTGTAGCAGCTGCCTGAAAATGGACCATGCTGCGACCACAAGATGCACCCCTGAACTTATATCCTCCGCCACCCCAGGCCACCCGTCCCTCCACATCCTACCATGATGCCAACCTGCCAACATCATTGACCCACCCTCTCCAGTGCAACATACATCCAACTTTCACCCATGACCTGCCTGTCATGTCCCACTGACCCACTGAGCAGTCACACATACCACCACAAACACACTACTAGGGCACCTACATGCACCCTAGTCACCCAGCCAAGTCAATATATGTCCCCACCTTTTGCTGATATACAGCACCTGTGGTACAGCAGTAACCCCAATGGCCTGCAGAGACCCGTGATGTGGCAGTCTCCTCTGCTGTTCCCAGCATGCTGGTAGAACATCTTGGCCTGGTCACCTTACACACCCCATGGACCTCAACGGATGGATGCCAGCCCCAACCTGATAGTGTATGGACACATGCACACTGTGGGTCAAACAACCTCACCCCCAGAGCATACCATACACAAAGTGCTGGTGTGCTGCCACTATCTGGCCTCCCCTTTGCACCAATCTGTACAGACACTACAGGGGACCCCAGTGCCCCTACTTTTGGGGTTGGCATCTAGGGGTGGTAAGCAATGTACCCACCGAGCCACAGTGACACCAGTGGGAGGCCAGCCCTCTCTGCAGCTGACTACACAGGTTGGTCAACTCATAACCCCTTGTCTGTCATGTCCACACCCCCTGGATCCATCCACTTGTGCAGTTGATACCCTGTTTGATCTGGGGGGACTGCATGCCCTGCTGTGCATGTCTCACCTGCTGCATGGTTGGTGGGCCATTAGCTATGTACAAGGCTTGCAGCCCTTGCAGCAGTTGACAACTGCCTTGTCGGCAGAGAATATATGGTTGATGTGGAGCTCTCTGTTCCCATTCACAGAGCCTGTAGATGTTGCAGATGGCCCGGGAGACCAGGCAGGTGGCAGCAGCGCCATCCTCCAGGCCACAGAGGTGGTGGAAGAGGCTGAGGAGACAATGATGGAGGAGGAGATGTCAACCGCCACCTGGGATGAGGGAGAGGAGAAGGAGGAGGAGGAATGGGAGGGTGAGGCAGAGGAGGCAGAGGGGGGGAGAAAGGGGAGGGTATGATGAGGTCTGAGGAGGAGGAGAGGCAGGAAGAACCCCTGGAGGTGTGGGATGTGGAAGGAGAGGAGTGTGTGGGACAGGAGGAAGAAGAGGAGTTTGGGACAGAGGGGCAGCATCCCCATACCTCCATGGATTCAACCCACCATGCATGGCCACATGTGGGCAAGCGCCTGGAACCAATGAATGCAGAGAGCCCAGGGGAGCCCTGACAGCAGCCCCATGGTCCACCTGCACAAGCGGGGACATTCCCCGGGGTACCAACCAGTGCCACAGTATGAAGACTGTGTCCTGCTGGGTGAGTACTGTTTATGTCACCTATGTGCATAATGCTTATGAGATGTGGTTTACATAACCACTATCACAGATAGGTCAGAGTAAGATGCGGTTCTGGTGACATTTATGTCTGGGAATCTCAGTATGAAAACCACACATGGCCTACTGCGAAAACAGTGTTTTGGTGTCTGGCATTGTACACAATGGTGTTTCAGGCATGGCACATCAAAACACAGCTAGGGCTTACATGACTTTCTGTAGCTGGACCTCAGCACATGGTACTCCCCTTTTTCATATGTCTGCTGTTTGTGTTATGGGAGTGCACCAAGTCGGGCACCTGCTGCTCATATCTCAGCACAACACTGTCTCCTGACTGCTCTTCCCATTATTTATTTATTTATTTATTTATTTACATTCTCTTATATACCGCACTATTCGGCATCAGCGCGGTTCACATAGAACAAAAAGTCTCAGTACAATAACAAGCATGAGATTACAGATAACAAGGGAAGGAACTTGGATAACAAGGGAAACTATTTACAGTCTATTTACAGATGTAACACTACTGCATGGATACAAGTTATTAGGAACAGGTGCTAAGAATATATCCATTACTGTTTGTTTGTGTTTTTACAATCACTCAGATTGTTAGGTCATGTTATAGAGGGTAAACATATAAATGTAAAGTAAATAGAAAATCCCTCAAAATCAAAAACTTCGGCTATGATCTATTTCTATATTAGTAACTAATGATTTCTCAATTATTCGAAAAACAGGTCTCAGACTTTAACTAGGCACTCTCCTGCAGACTGTGTCAATGGATGTGTGCCGTTTTTGCATCAATGACCTGTTTTCTCCCTTGATGTCATTATGATCTAAGACAGGCAAGCTGACATTCCATGGTGTATATAAACAGAGTAATTTTCCTTATCTTGTGAGTCCCCTTTTTGACGCCGTCTTTCAGCTGCCGTTACGCGTTTCACAAGCTGATTAGTTTCTTCAGGGGGTTAAGCTTGAAACCTCTGTTAAATCTCAGCATATCCTCCTTGAAAATTGTTTGCGTCTCAAAACTGGCTCTGTCAATACAAACAGTTACTGTGAAGCGAAAGTTCATGCCGTGCACAGAAAGAACTAGTTTAGGAAAATACTTTTACAAAAACAGCATTCTAAAAGTTTTGTAAAAATAGCGTTTTAAAAATGAGAAAAGAACCTTATTGTTGACTCACCGATGATGTTTCAAGAATTGATGCCTGGCGTGTGAACTCGGACTCACAAGATAAGGAAAATTACTCTGTTTATATACACCATGGAATGTCATGGGAGACATCAAGGGACATCAATGAATGACATCAAGGGAGAAAACAGGTCATTGATGCAAAAACGGCACACATCCATTGACACAGTCTGCAGGAGAGTGCCTAGTTAAAGTCTGAGACCTGTTTTCCGAATAATTGAGAAATCATTAGTTACTAATATAGAAATAGATCATAGCCGAAGTTTTTGATTTTGAGGGATTTTCTATTTACTTTACATTTATGTGTTTTTACAATGACATGTGTCTGCAGTTTACCTCTACTGTGTAATTTGTGGAACCATGCAGCCCTGAGGTTTAGATATGTCATCCACACCCCATCCCCATTGAGTGTTCTTTGAGCCTCAGCATGTTTCAGAACATGTGATGTGGCCATCATGCCCTATTCTGCTGCATGTGCTGGGCATCAGATCTGCTGGGTATACCTCTCATGACCTGGATGCAGGTGTAGTGTTTGTACAGGGCCCTGCATTTTGGAGAGGTCTGCCCTACTGATATCACACAAATGTGTTTTTTCTTTCAGCAGTGCCAGCCTCAGAGGGAGACCCCAGCCCCCATCTCATCTATGTACAGCTGCCGAGATGAACTGCACCACCTTCCTTCCATCAGGTAGAGGTGTTCATGTGTGGGGCACTGGCATTCTGGGTTTATGGCCATTTGGCACCTCCCAATGCAAACTGCAACTGTGGCCCACATTTGAACCACACTACTACATTCCAGAGCAAAGCCACTCTTCACCTCAGCAGCTGTAGATAGATGAGGTGTGGTTGATTGGCCTCCTGTACAGCCAATCTGTCATGCACAGTCCCCCTTAATGCTGGAGGGTGGAGCCCAGGACAGGGAATGGTCTGTTTGTGTATGAATCCAGGATAAGGGTTGTCGGTTGGGGATGCTAGGTAGACCTATGGGGTGCTATGAGCTGGCTATAATGTGATAGGGGAGGGAGGAATTGACATGCAGAGGGCAAACAGTATTTGTTTGTGATCAGGGAAGGCTCTATGATTGTCCAAGTATGTGGAGAATAGGTGCATACTGAGGATGGTGGGGTGACATCTGAGTGGACATCACAGGGAGTAGAGGGAGCTGTGCGGTGCAGACAAAAGGGGATGGTTGAGCATGTTGCTGCAGATGTTGAGGGTGAATGGTAGGAAAACTAATGTGGGAGGAGAGGTCAAACAGACAGCAGATTATGGTGAGCTAGCAGGGGACATGCTGACACCAGATGAAGGTGACAGGACCGGTTCACATGAACGCTCATATTTCTGAAATGAAAAGGTAGGCATATACCTGTCAGGGGGGGCCCAAGGGGGGTGCAGGGGTATGTGCGGAGACTCGGTGCGGGGCCTCATTTGCATAAGGGGCCTCATTTACATAAATATTTGCATAATGTTACCATATACTAACTTTTAGTAAACATGCCTCTTAATGAGTGTATGGATAAAGAAAGACTAAAATATTTCTACATTACTATAATCCAGTACCAACCGCCAGGCACATTAGGAACTACTACAAACACTGCCCATTTAGAACCCATAGCAAACCCGCCGTATCCTAACAGCACTACCAGGACTCACAAAGCACCATACCCTACCTATCAAAAGGAAACATGCAAATATTAAACCAATACATTTCAGAGAACAACAATACATGACCTACTGGGGAAAGAGAACAAGTGGCAATGTCAAATAGGAATTATATAAACAGAACAACTCAGCTCAGTTACACATGCAGAACATAGACCATCACCAAACAAGTAATCACAATTTAGAAACAGGAAGACAATAATTAAACTGGGAATCCCAAAAGCCAAACTTGGAATGTACAACACTGTACAAATAAAACTATACATTAATTTGCTCTTGTACTAAACAAAGCGCAGACGTTAATGATGCACATTTACCAGAGCTGACATATTCCAATTAATAAATTCAAAATAAAGAGATATTTTTCTACCTTTTGTGCATTTTTTTTCAGCTGCAATTGCTCCAGCTACTTTCTTCTGGTTTCTTCGTGTCTTCTGCTAACTCTCCATCGTCTGCTGTCCATTTGTCCTTTCTTCTCTCTTCTAGTTTTTTTCCATTCTCTCTCTACATCTGCTTTAACATACTAATCTTTCTCCTTTTGCTCTTTCCTCATTCCTATTTCATCCACTCAAATTTTACCCCTCCATCCTCAATCCCCACTTACTCTCCCAATACCCGGCCAATTATAGATTTTTTATCCCTCCCACACAAAATATTTTTCCCTCTCCATTTTACTCTCCCAGCCCCATCCCATTCTAATCCTCCCCCAACATCAGCTCCCTTCTAGTTCCAGCCTCACCCAGCATCCATTCCCTTCTAGTCCCTGCATCAGCCCATTTCCAGTCCTAGCCCCCCATCAGCCCATTTCCAGTCCTAGCAACCCCCCAACCCAATACCAGTCCTAGCCCCCCCATCAACCCACTTCCAGTCCTAACCCCCCATCACCCCATTTTCAGTTTAAGCCCCCCCTATAACCCATTACCAGTCCTAACCCCCCATCAGCCCACTTCCAGTCCTAACCCCATCAACCCATTTCCAGTCAGTCCCCCATACCCACTGCCAGTCCTATCCCCCCCATCAGCACACTGCCCATAACCCGGCCTAACCCCATCAGCCCACCTCAAGTCCTAACCCCTCCCCATCAGCCCATTTCCTGTCCTAGCCCCCCCATAGCCCATTATCAGTCCTAGCCCCCCCAATAGCCCATTACCAGACAGCCCCCTTCAGCCCACAGCCCATTACCAGTCTTAACCCCCCCCATAGCCCATTACCAGTTCTAACCCCCCCCAACAGCCCACAGCCCATTACCAGTCCTAACCCCATCAGCCCACCTCAAGTCCTAACCCCTCCCCATCAGCCCATTTCCTGTCCTAGCCCCCCCATAGCCCATTATCAGTCCTAACCCCCCCCATAGCCCATTACCAGTCCTAACCCCCCATCAGCCCACAACCCATTACCAGTCCTAACCCCATCAGCCCACCTCCAGTGTTAACCCCCCCATCAGCCCATTTCCAGTCCTAGCCCCCCCTAGCCCATTACCCGTCCTAACCCCCCCCCCCACCAGCCCACAGCCAATTACCTGTCCTAACGGCTTCATGCCTCCTCGTCCTAACCCCTCCCCATCAGCCCATTTCCTGTCCTAACCCTCCATAGCCCATTATCAGTCCTAACCCCCCATAGCCCATTACCAGTCCTAACCCCATCAGCCCACCTCCAGTGTTAACCCCCCCATCAGCCCATTTCCAGTCCTAGCCCCCATAGCCCATTACCAGTCCTAACCCCCCATCAGCCCACAGCCCATTACCAGTCCTAACCCCATCAGCCCACCTCCAGTCTTAACCCCCCATCAGCCCATTTCCAGTCCTAGCCCCCCATTGCCCATTACCTGTCCTTCCCCCCCCACCCGCCCCCCTCAAGTCATAACACCTCCCCATAAGCCCATTTCCAGTCCCAGCCCCCCCATAGCCCATTACCAGTCCTAACCCCCCCCCCCCCCCATCGGTTCAAGTAAAATTTTAAAAAAAAAAAAAAAAGCTGGCTGCGGCAGCGGCAGAATGGAGTGTCCCGTGGGGCCCCCTCTGCCCGGCTGAGTCCCTCCCTCCCTCTGCGACGGCTGAGCCCCTCTGTGCTGGCTTTCAGATTTGCGAAGGGAGAGTGTCTCCCTCGCGTCTCTGTTAAGCCTGCAGGGGCAGATGGGAAATTTCCCATCAGCCCCTGCGGGCTTAACAGAGACGCGAGGGAGACACTCTCCCTTCGTAAATCTGATAGCCGGCACAGAGGGGCTCAGCCGTCGCAGAGGGAGGGAGGGACTCAGCTGGGCAGAGGGGGCCCCGCGGGATACTCCATTCTGCCCCTGCCGCAGCGACAGCAGCAGCGGCAGCGGTAGTAGCCAGCTTTTTTTTAAAATTTAATTTTGAAAAAAAGCAGAATGTTCTTTGCGCGGGGCCCCCTGAAACGCGGGGCCCTGTGCAAAAAACATTCTTGCTCAATGGACGGGCCAGCCCTGATACCTGTTTTGTAAATGTTGTTTGGCTCCCCTTTGTCTAGTTTGGGTTATATGTGCATCGTTCAGGGCTTTTCCATTTGTCTACTGCCCATGTCAGTTACCTAACATTGTTCACATCCGAGGGTTGTTCAACATTTCGGATGTAGCTTTTTGGGTAGGCAGTTTAATTGCTGTATTTTGGTTTGTAGCTTCTGCTTCCTGGTTGTTGGTTTGCTAAGACTATGCTTGGGATGTTTAACATAGCTGAGATGGTCTGTTCATGTTGTTTATGTAACAGTGGCACTGCTTCTCTTTCACCAGTAGGTGATGTGTTCTTGTTTTGAGAGATGTGTAGCTGCAATATTTGCAGTGATGTGTTGTAGTATGTAGAGTTTGGTCCTCTATGACTGGTGACACCGGTTTTTTTTATGGCATGCTTGAAATGTGTTTGACATAGGCATACATACTTGCGGTAGCATGTTGACAGGGGATTAATAGTATGCCTCTCATAAGTCTGAGATCCTGTGTCTATGGGACACAGGTTCTCCAATGCTGCTCTGTGTTTATTGTAATATAGTATGTGCTAGATGTTATGGCTACATTCTTTGAGTGCATGTGTGAAGAGGAAGGGCAGGCTGCAATAGAGATTTACAGGCATGTACATCCAGACATTTTGTGTGCTCCTATATAACTTGGTCACCTCTTACTTTTTCTGTGTGCAGGTGATGCTAGATATGGGTGTCGTGCCTGGTTGCTGACCCCTGTGCATTTTCCACGGTCATATTCAGAGATGAGGTACAATGAGGTCCACGCCTCCACCCATTCTGTCATTGAGCGCACCTTTGGCATGTTAAAGAGTCACTTCAGGTGTCTGGATAACACCGGTGGGGCCTTACTATACCAACCCATGAATGTGGCACAAAGAGTTTTGGCCTGCTGCATCCTGCACAGCATTGCTCTCAGGCACAATATCCCAGTCAATATTAATCCAGATCTTGAGGAAGATCTTGTGTGCCCTCCTATACGTGGCCATGGGTACACACGCATGGGCACAGCAATCCGGCAATGTCTAATTGAGCAGCTCTTCTCATGTAAGTAACGTATATGTGGGGTAGGGCATATGGGTACATATATACATACTATCCTGTGTGTTTCACGACTACAGCCTAACTTACGAGGTTGTATGTTTGCTTTGTTTGTGACTCTTCAGAATGTGTTTAGCAGGCTACTACTCCTGCTGTTGTGGTGAGTTACCTCATTGGGCCAAGAAGATCGACATGCAGCCGACTGTGATACAGCTCCATACACATGACAACACGGCAGGGATTTGGGACTGGTGCATCATACACAGAGACATCAGAGGTAGGCTTTTTATATCACATACCTGCATATGTTCTACTAAGATATCTCTCTGATGTGCTGCTGCTGTTGTGCCACTTACCCTGCCTACATTGAGGGCACAGGACAACATATGACATGGGTGATGTTCCCTCGTATTCCTACATAATGTGCTGTAAAACTCTTGCATGCCTATATGTGCCCCATGTCTGCGATTTACCATTTATGTATCTGTCGGGATTTCAGCAGGTGGTTATTTCACACCATAGTGTTGATGACATTGCCGACTGTGATGTCGAGTGCATACATGTGATAGGAGTGGGTGAGTTGCACATTGCATCTGACCATTTCCTACCATTGTTCACACACTCAGCATGACTGTGGCCTTGGATAGGCTCATGGCATTGCTCCTCATAGGCTCATCTTGTAACCAGACAGAGTACCTGAAACCAGGTGCACATATGCTGTATATTGTAGTGTGTGCAGAGCTATCACCATTGTACAGATACACTGTACAGATATATGTTATTTATTGGTTCCTGGAGAGAGGTGTGATTGGACCTGTACATATCACAGCAGTACTGATGCTGACATTCAGATGCCTCGTGTGACTGCTGTGATCATGGCCACCATTGTGTTCCTTCTGGAAACTGTTATACATTTTGTCTGATGGCATATGTACATGTTTCATCATTCACGTTTGTCATGAGACAGAATACTTTGGACAAGAGGCAATGATGTTTTAACATCCACACTGACTACTCTCGCACTTTGCAACTGACACCTCCGGGATAGGGATGACAGGTTGCACACAATATCATCTCCAGGCAGTCCCTATCCAGCACATGCAGCACACACAAGATGTCCCCCACATTGGAAAATGTTTGCCTAGTATTATCATATATCCTGTATGTCATTGGTTGCTTTGGTACTCAGACAACATTGAGACGTCATTGTCATGCTGCACTGATAGATATGGGGGATCTATTGCACAACCACAACAATAACTGTATAAGAGCTTAATCAACCAAAAGGATAAGTAGCTCTTAATATAAGACACAATTAGTAACCAAAATGATTTCCTAAAAACAACTAGAAATTTCTTTATCTTATGCAAATATGACCTCAGGATGACTTATACCCTACATATAGGGAACAGCTGACGCTCACATCACCGGTCAGTAAAGCCTCTTAATTAGTTTTTTATTCACAATATTAAATTTCAAACCATAACATTTCAATTCCACATGAGTACTCCTGGGAATTTGAAATTACTTACAACCTAACATACCACAAAGCATACATAATACATAAATAGCGTCATTTAAAAAAGCTCAATGGGGCACCACTGGACTGAGCTTACATCCCCTGTAAAACAACAGAAGAAGAACTTAATAGATACAAACAGCAATGAATATGCCTAGCAAGGTCTACAATTACTTATCTTTAAAGCTCAATTTTCAAAGTCCGTGGCTGCTTCAAAATGATCCGTTGTAGATCAAGAGTCTTCCAAAACAGGGCAGGAACTCATCTCGCAATAGTCCTTCAAGCACTTTCATACCCTTAACTCATACCCTACAAAAGGTTTTGGTTCACCAACCACCGGCTTCCTCAGGGGTTGAGAATACCACAAACAAAAGTAATTGAAAGTGCATATGTATAAAGGTACACACCTCTAATGTTCAGATGTGTGCTCAATGTGTCATTTCACACAGTCACAGCTATTGCTGAGGTACACCATTTCTCTTTCAGCTAGTCATCTCTCAGAGATAGCTTTGAGGTTCATATATATCTGGACACATCATATCCCAACAGGGCCCTGATTACTGCTATCTGACCTGTGGTTCACTGAGACATCCCATGCTTAATAGCAAATGTTGTCAGTTAAGTAACAGTGCCTGAGGCATGGGTGACGTATACAGTATACTCATATTTAGCTGAGCCTACCATTTCTTTCAGATGGTCCATAGCCCCTGTGACACATGTGGGATTGTCAGCAGCAGCCCTTTTGCAGATAGCCACTGCATATGTACATACATTAACTGTGTCCATACAATAGACCTTGGGTACTATCTCAGATATCATGGAAGGGCATGTGAGGCGTCATCTACATGATTGCTTAACAGCATCACTGTAGACATTAGTTATTCCAGCTGCCCTCTACATGGTGTTGTGTTCGCACATAGCTACTTAGCGCATACTACACATCCAGCTCCTGTACAGCCACTCTTCATTGGGCAATACTGCAAGAGATGCAATAGTGATACAACAGGTGTACTTCGTGTGCACATGTACAGTATGTAGCCCTACAGACATTCCATAGCCAAATCATAAAACCTACCAATTTCCCACAAATTAATCAATTTATAAAGCAGAGAAAAAGGCATTAGAACATTTTTGTTGGAACGCACACCAGGAAGGAAGGAAGGAAAAGTCCCCTTCTTGAACATCACACTGCAAGAAGGGGACTTTTCCTTCCTTCCTTCCTGGTGTGCGTTCCAACAAAAATGTTCTAATGCCCTTTTTCTCTGCTCTACAGACATTCCATGGCACAATCTTCATGAGGTCCACAGCAAGCTGATTCACAGCTGATGCAGCAGGGCCCCATAATGTCCAAGGAACATAAGAACATAAGATATGCCATACTGGGTCAGACCAAGGTCCATCAAGCCCAGTATCCTGTTTCCAACAGTGGCCAATCTAGGTCATATGTACCTAGCAGTTTCCCCAAAAGACACAGGTTCCACAATGCTTGTACTGGGTCAAGCATTGATATCCTGGGTCCCTTCTTAATAATGGTTTATGGATCTTTCCTCCAGGAACTTGTTAATAATTGCATCTGGTTCTGTATCCATGTCTGTGCAGCACCATTATGGTGCTCTTCTCCAGGCCAACTAACAACATTGTTATTGCCATGCTGCCAGAGCCACAATATGTCAGCCTATAGACAACATTCAGCTGCACGTCGGCTCCTGCATCCCTTCCAGTCTTGTTTTCAATGTGTCTACATGTATTTCCCCCCAGGCAGGATGACTTGGGACAACTTGTTGGTAAGTTAATATCCACATCTGACTGGCCCATTAGGGACATAGATAGCCTATGACATATTTATTTATTTATTTTATTTATTTATTTAGTATACATTTGTATACCGCTACTTCCAGCGATCAGCAGCGGTTTGATTACAGATTGGAAATTGTCAAATCATGACAGGAAATTTTTGAGGTATAAACACATTGATTAGACAGGAAAGCACAGCACACAGAACTATTTTACAGGGAACATGGGCTATGGAGGGTTAAGTGGCTTGCCCAAGACCACAAGGAGCACCTGTGGGACTAGAAACCCCAGTCCTTCCGGCCCAAGGTTACTGTCCTCTAGTGGGATTTGAACCCCCGACCTTCCGGCCTGAAGTACCTTGCCCCAACCACTAGGCCACTCCTCCACTGGCTCCTCCATTTGGCACTGGCTATCCAGGTTGACGGGCAACCAACAGCCCCCACTTACACCTTCTGTACACACACTATCCCTACCGCATCTGGGGCTCTACATACACCTCCACTGTTGTTGCAGGGTATGCATGTGCTGGATTGTCATGGTTAACATGACAGGCAGGAATGTTATATAGGGCGTGACATACATAATGTGTGTTGGTGACTCATAACTGACAACATACTGTCTACACACATGCTCTGAACATTCGGGCCTGCGGACCATGAAATGCAATGAGGGCCATGCAGCGCAGTGCACATAATGCAGCTCCTATATGGCATCCGTGCTGAGTTGAACTTATGACAGAGCACTGGATGTACGCGGGACCTGTTGGTAACTGACTTTGTGTCTTTCCCATCTCTGCACTACACACTGGCCCATCAAATGCTGACACGGGGAGATGCCTAAATGCTCACACATTGCAGGCATGCACATGCTGTTGCATTGTTTGCTGATTTCCCACAGTTAAACATTGCAGGGTCCTAGCATCAGGGTTCCTGCACTGTCCTTATACACAGCACCGCCCAGTGAGAGGTACACCTGTTGGTATGCAACATGTGACTGACTCAACTGCATGCAGTGCAAGACAACCTGCTGCATCTGTATGTACATGCCAATATGTGCAGAACACACAGATCAATCAATGTCCAGTGAGATTGAGCTGGAACCTGCTGATACATTACAGGCAGATACATACATACTTACAAATATTTCCTTTATTAGTAGGTCTTCCTATACCAGGTGGCATTGAAGGTTAGCATAGTGGTTGTAGCACTGTGTTTGACTACCCTAGAAGGCCGGATCAATTCCTGCTGGTGGTTTTTCTGTTCTTTTTATTCTTGGCTGGTGCAAAGACCATCCAAAAGGGGTGCAGGTTCAGCATGGCTCCAGGCACCTTTGCATCTATTCTGTGTGAGCTACTTTATGCATGTCCTTTTCAATCCATCCTATGTGACAGGCAGGGTGTGCGGCCTGAGCTGTGGACCATTGGAGAGTGTTGGTCATATGACCACTGCTGATGCATGACCCATACAGTGGACAGGGTTGGGAGAGTGGTGGCTACGTGTGGGGGCCTCCATCACATATATACTGGATATGCAGCCACATCCTACAAGGGTGATATGGATCTTTCCATCTCTTTGTACTTTGCAGACGGATACATACGTTCCCTTTGTTGGTAATCCCTGCCATGCCCAAAGCCTTGTCAGTTTAGCATAGTGGTTGTGGCACTGTGTTTTGACACCTCAGAGAGCCAGTTCAATTCCTGCTGGTGGTTTTTCTGTTTGTTTTGTTCTTGGCTGGTGCAAGGACCATCCAAAAGGGGTGCAGGTTCAGCACGGCCCCAGGCACCTTTGCATCTATTCTGTGTGAGCTTCTTTATGCATGCCCTTCTTAATCCATCCTGTCAGACAGGCAGAGTGTTCAGCCTCAGCTATGGCCCACATCCCACTTACTGACTACAATATCAGATGGACAGGGATCATCTGGTCTACAAACCACCGCCTGTCTGTCCATCCCTCACCTGATTGTATTCCTTTGATGCTCCATTATCCAGCACCTTCCCCCTCAGGGCCCTTTCACCTCGGCCTCATTGACCCCTCAGAACACATTGCCTACAGGCGCCTTGATCCCTCAGTGCACTTTCACCTCGGGCGCCTTTGGTTGCAGCACTTTATACTTTTCGGGCACCTTCATGCGTATCACCTTGATGTGTGACGTGCCGTTACTGTGCAGTTCATGGTCAAGGCACCCTGTTGCACACAGTAAATGGTCAGGGCGCTCTGTTCCACGCAGTAAATGGTCAGGGCACCCTGTTCTGCATGTTCCACGGCCCATGGCTCCCTTTACGCCAGCCCACCCACACCTGCCCATAGCCTTATATGGCATCGGTAACATTAGCACTGACCTTACCACCGGTGACTTTACCGCCGTTTAGTAAACATCCTCCTAAGTCATAGAAACATGATGGCAGATGAATACTATTCAGCTTATCCAGTCTTCCTGTCCATTCCATGGTCAGCCATATACCAGAAGACAGAATCTCAGTCAGAGTATTCACCCATTGTGGTCTTGGGCAAGCCACTTAACCCTCCATAGCCCATGTTCCCTGTAAAATAGTTATCTCCAAGTTATAATGCCCTGTTCAATGTAATTTCAGTTTGTTCAATGTAAACCGCCTTGATATCATGAAATGCGGTATATAAGAAATGTTAAATAAATAAAATAAATAAATACATTTTTAATGCTATTAATTTGATATTCTGGGGGCTAGTGCTTTTAAGGTTATTTATTTATTTCAATTGTTTTCTTTCTTGTTTTCATGTGCATACCATCTGAACAGGGTACAGAACTTAACATAGCAATAAATGATAAAATCCCATGTGCGCATGCACAGCAAGAGCATTGACTTTGAAAGGCAAATATATGAGCTATGATGTTACAAATTAAAGGACCTACAGGTGCATATTGTAGAGGAAAGGCAAGAAGAGGAGCATCAAAGGGGACAAGCTCCTTTGGTCATGCACCTCTTCAAGCACATGACCCTGAGCTGTTATATAGTGTCCCGGGTCACCCCCAGATAACACAATAGGCGGGGCAACTCCCTTCAACATAGCTCTCACTGTCAAAGTAATGAGGAGCGTGGGACAGCCACAGCTCCAATGTCCAGAAATCTCTTACTCCCAATCTGGTGAGCAGCTATGAAATGTTATATAGGACCTGATATTTATTTATTTGACAGGTTTGTATATTGTCTTATCTTATCTTATAATCAAAGTGGTTTACATGATAAACAAACATGATACATGGCAATTGTACATTACATAGTCATGTGGGTTGGGGGGACATGCGGGAGGTTCTTGGTAGTAGCTTATTTACAAAGAGGTATATATACAATATTTACAAGACTGTCATATTCAACTGGGCTGCTTTTGGGAGGGCTATGCTCCTCAATGGCACATAGCACTCCCTGCTGACCCTTAAACCGGATATTCAATGCTGCGGTGATGGCATTGAATATCTGGTGATCGCCGCAAAAGCCAGACACTGCTGATGCTAACCGGGCAGCAGTGATATTGGATGCTGCCCAGTTAGCGAACTGTGCCATAAAGATAGGTGAACGTTTTCCTCGCCTATCTTTAAGGCGTAGATTGCTAACCTGGCAGCATTCAATATCACTGCTGCCCAGTTAGTGCCATTCTCCACCTCTGGAACGTCCTCAACATACCCCGATGCTAACCGAATAGCATCGGGGCACATAGAGGATTTAGGAGGGGATATTTAATGGCACTAATCGTGTAAGTGCCATTGAATATCCCCAACTAAGGCATCTACACAGTTTACTGGGCTATAAGCTGTGTAGATGCCTTTCAAAAATCAGGCCCATAGTGTCCCAGGTCATCCCCAGATGATGCGATGGGCAGTGCAACCCCTCCAACATAGCTCTCACCACCAAAGCAATGAGTAAAGTGGGACAGCCACAACTCCAATGTCCAGAGATCTCTTTCTCCCTAATTTAGTTTATATGAGCCTCTTACTGCTAGGTGCAGCAAGCGTGCAAAGCATTTGATACTTTGAAAGCTTCCCTCCAACACTGCTTCAACCATGAAAGCTCTCCTCTTTCACTGCCTTAATCACTGTCTATTGCAAAAAAAGCCAGGAAGCAGAGTAGTCTCTCTATGGCCTAGCTGTCAGCCTTATAGCATTCCCCTAGTATGGCTATTATCTATCACATGTATGTGCAGCACAGCCCACTGGTACCCTCCTCCTGAGAGGAGTTGTCAGGTGGTCACAGCAGTGACCTGTGACCCAGAGGGACCAGAGTTCAATTCCCACTAACAGTTAGGGTTGCCAACTGGCCGGTTTTCAGCCGGCCTGGCCGGTTTTTCCATGGCCAGGCCGGCTGCCCCCGCAGAGGCAAAACCGGCCCTTGAAAAGCCGGTTTTTTTGCTCTGGCCGCAAGATCGGGAGCGGCCAGAGCAAAAAAACCGGCTTTTCTCCCCCGGAGGGCTTCAGAGGGAGCCGGGGAAGCCCGCGCGAGGCCCCGGCTCCCTCTGAACAGCCGCCAGCGTGAAGAGCCTTTACCTTCACGCTGACGGCTGTTCCTGTGAAGCCGCGATTGGTGGGAAAGGTTAAAGGCAATGCCCTTTAACCTTTCCCAGCATTCGCGGCTTCAAAGGAACAGCCGCCAGCGTGAAGGAAAAGGCTCTTCACGCTGGCAGCTGTTCAGAGGGAGCTGGGGCCTCGCGCGGGCTTCCCCGGCTCCCTCTAAAGCCTCAGACAGCCGCGGTTTTGGGGGGGGGGGGGAGGCCAAGGACTGCATGGGCTGTGATGGGGGGAGGGGGCCGGGACTGGAAAAGGGCTAGGAGGGTGGAATTTGACTGGAAAGGGGATGTGATGGGGGGGGGGACCTGGACCGGAAAAGGACTATGGGGGGGGGGACTTGGACTGGAAAGAAACGGGCTGTGATGGGAGGGGACCTGAACTGTAAAAGGGCTATGGGGGGGGGACATGGACTGGAAATGGGATTTGATGGGGAGGGGGACCTGGACTGGAAAAGGGCTGGGGGGGGGACATGGACTGGAAATGGGTTGTGATGGGGAGGGGGACCTGGACTGGAAAAGGGCTATGGGGGGGGGGGAACTTGGACTGGAAAAGGGCTATGGGGGGGGGGAACTTGGACTGGAAATGGCCTATGGTGGAGGGAGGGGGAACGGACTGGAAATAGGCTGTGATTAGGGGGACTTGGACTGGAAATGGGTTGTGAAGGGGGGGGGACCTGGACTGGAAAAGGGCTATGGGGGGGGCATTGGACTCGAAACAACTGGGCTGTGATGGGGAGGGGGACCTGGACTGTAAAAGGGCTATGTGGGGGGGGGGACATGGACTGGAAATGGGTTTTGATGGGGAGGGGGACCTGGACTGGAAAAGGGCTATGGGGGGGGGATATGGACTGGAAATGGGTTGTGATGGGGAGGGGGACCTGGACTGGAAAATGGCTATGGGGGGGGGGAACTTGGACTGGAAATGGGCTATGGTGGAGGGAGGGAGAACTTGGACTGGAAATAGGCTGTGATTAGGGGGGCTAGGACTGCAAATGGACTGTGATGGTGGGGGGGGGTAGGACTGCAAATGGGCTGTGAAGGTGCGGGGGGACTCGGACTGCAAATGGGATGTGATGGGGGGGGCCTAGGACTAGAAATAGGCTGTGATGGGAGACTTGGACTGGAAATGGGCTGTGATGGGGGGGGGCTAGGACTGGAAATGGTCTGTGATGTGAGGGCTAGCACTGGAAATGGGCTGATGAAGAGCTGGAATAGGACTGGAAATGGGCTGATGTGGGGCATGGGAGAATGGGATTAGAAGGGAGTGGATGCTGGGTGGGTCTAGAACTATAAGGGAACTGATTTTGGGGGAGGACTAGAATAGATGGGGAATGAGAATGGAGAGGGGAAAAAATATTTTGTGTGGAAGAAAAGTCTATGATGGGCTGGGTATTGGGAGAGTGAGGGGCTTGAGAATGGAAGGGTGAAATTTAAATGGATGATAAAGGAATAAGGAAAGAATTGGGGGAAAGAGCAAAAGGGAAACAATCAGTATGTTAAAGCAGAAATAGAGAGAGAATGGAAAACATCTAAAAGAGAAGAAAGGACAAATGGATAGCTCGCAGAAGACACGAAGAAACCAGAAGAAAGTGACTGGAGCAATTGCAACTGAAAAATAAAACGCCCAAACAGAAGGTAGAAAAATACTTTTTATTTTGAATTTATTAGCTGGAATATGTTTGGTCTGGGAAGTGTGTATTGATAACATCTTTGCGTTTTTGTTTAGTGCAAGAGGAAATTACTTTATAGTTTTATTTTTCCAGTGTTGTACATTTTATGTTTGGATTTTGGGGTTCCCAGTTTAATTATTATCTGACCAAGGAAGTTAGCCTACACGTATCCTCGGTAATTTTTGTGGGTGGGGCTGGGGGCGTGGCAGGGGTGGGACTAGGGGCGGAGAATGGGTGGAGCATGGCGAGCCACAGGTGTCGGGTTTTTCTCGGTGAAAAAGTTGGTAACCCTACTAACAGTCATTGTGTCCTTGGGTAAGCCACCCTCCATTGCCTCAGGTACAAACTTAAATTGCAATCCCTCCAGGGAAATAGAAATACCTACTTTACCTGAATGTATCTTGCCTTGAACTACTACTAGAAAGGCATGAGCTAAATAGAATATAGACTGCTACAGCCTGCCTCTGCCTCATCCACCTGTCACCAGTATGCCACCATGGAGAGATAGGCATGTGTAGCATTCTAACTTTATCCGGATGTTGCTGGTGACTTGCACACTACTATGCTTCGCCTTTGCCAGCTCTGCCTGCAGCTGGACAGACAACTGATTATACAGACTGGGGATCACTCTCTTGCTAAAAGCTGCCCTTCAGGGCACTTGCCAATTAGTGGTTAAAAGATAAATCAACTTCTTAAATCCTGTTTGGGGTATATTCAAAGTGGTTTAACTGGTTTGCAGTTAGACTGTGATAAGCATGATATCCAGTGGCACTAAACCCGGGGTCTCAAACATGCGGCCCGCGAGAGAGCTTTGTGCGGCCCGCGACGGAGGGAAACAAAAAAAAAAAACCCTGGCTTCTGCTGCTGCCGCTGCCGCCGTGGCAGCGGCAGAATCAACTGTCAATTTTTTTAAAAAACTGGCTTCTGCTGCTGCAGCTGTGGCAGCAGCAGAATCAGCTGTCCCTCGGCCCGTTCCCCTCTGTCCAGAAGAGCCCTGAGTCTGCTCCATCAGCGGCGGGCTTTTCAAGCCGCAAAGAGAGTATTTCCCTCTCGTGCGGCTTGAAAACGCTTAAGCCGCACGAGAGGGAAATACTCTCTTCGCAGCTTGAAAAGCCCGCCGCTGATAGAGCAGACTCAGGGCTCTTCCGGTCAGAGGGGAAGGGGCCGCGGGACAGCTGATTCTGCCGCTGCCACGGCTGCAGCAGCAGAAGCCATGTTTTTTTTTAAATTGACAGTTGATTCTGCCGCTGCCACGGTGGCAGCGGCAGCAGCAGAAGCTAGGATTTTTTTTAAATTTTATTTACTTGGGCTGATGGGGGGGGTTAGGACTGGAAATGGGCTGATGGGGGTTAGGAAGGACTGGAGGTGGGCTGATGGGGGGGAGTTAGGACTGGTAATGAGCTACGGAGGGGCTAAGACTGAAATGGGGTAATGGGGGGTTAGGACTGGAAGTGGGCTAATGGCAGCGGGGGGGGTAGGACTGGTAATGGGCTATGGTGGGGACTAGGACTGGAAATGGGCAGATGGGGGTTAGGGCTGGAGGTGGGCTGATTGGTGGGTTAGGACTGGTAATGGGCTATTGTGGGGCTAAGAATGAAAATGTGGTGATGGGAGGGTTAGGACTGGAAGTGGGCTGTTGGGGGGCTTAGGACTGGTAATGGGCTATGGGGGGGTAGAAATGGTAATGGACTGGGGGGGGTTGCTAGGACTGGAAATGGGCTTAGTGGGGGGGAGCTAGGACAGGAAATGGGCTGATGGTGGGGCTAGGATAGGACTGGAAATGGGCTGATGCGGGGACTAGAAGGGAGCGGATGCTGGGTGGGGCTGGAACTAGAAGGGAGCTGATGTTGGGGGAGGATTAGAATGGGATGGAGCTGGGAGAGTGAAATGGAGAGGGGAAAAATATTTTGTGTGGGAGGGAAGAAAAATCTACAATTGGCCGGGTATTGGGAGAGTAAGTGGTGATTGAGGATGGAGGGGTAAAATTTGAGTGGATGAAATAGGAATGAGGAAAGAGCAAAAGGAGAAAGATTAGTATTTTAAAGCAGATATAGAGAGAGAATGGAAAAAAAACTAGAAGAGAGAAGAAAGGACAAATGGACAGCAGACGATGGAGAGTTAGCAGAAGACACGAAGAAACCAGAAGAAAGTGGCTGGAACAATTGCAACTGAAAAAAATGCACAAAAGGTAGAAAAATATCTATTTTGAATTTATTAACTGGAATATGTCAGCTCTGGGAAATGTGCATCATTAACATCTGCGCTTTGTATGGTAACATTATGCAAATATTTATGCAAATGAGGCCTCGCGTCTTATGCGGCCCGTGGGTTACTTTACAAGTCCTCATTTGGCCCTCAAAGCAATTTGAGTTTGAGACCCCTGCACTAAACCATTCAGAGTCACTGAATATCCCATTACCCAGTTTGTATGTCCTGATGCTAACCACTTAGCTTTGGGGCATTATGGGGGCTGAGCAGGGGTTTCACCAGGGGCTAGCTTGTTCGTTAGCTATTGAGCCACTGGTGATACTGAGCCATTCTAATTGGCTAAAACTAGACCAGAAAAAAACTGGCCTAAATTTAGTTGGTTTAGCTATCTGCTCAGCAGCTTAATATCACTGCTGACCGGATAGCTAATGTGGGTTACATTTAACAGATATAAAGAAACATGATGGCAGATAAACACCATATAGCCTATCCAGTCTGCCCTTTCATTCCAACCGTTAAGCTCTTTTTTCCTTTAGAGATCTTCTGTGTTTGTCCCAGGCTTTCTTGAATTCAGATACAGTTTTCGTCTCTAGTACCTCCACTGGGAGATTATTCCATGCATCTACCACTCTTTCCATAAAGAAATATTTCTGCAAATTACTCCTGAGTCTTTCTCCTTTCATCTTCATCCTATGTCCCCATGTTGCAGAGCTTTCTTTCAATTGAAAGAGGCTCTCTTCTTAAGCATTTATGCCACAGAGGTATTTAAATGTCTCTATCATATCTATTAATGACAACAGAATCGGCACTCCTACTGGATATCACAAGATTAATCAAGCAACATCAAGAAGAACTCCTTCACTACTGGCCTCCTCACTTTGGAACTCCCTCCCGATGGGTCTGAGAACCTTGAATGATTCCAAAGACTTCCGCAAGGCCCTTAAAACCCTGCTCTTCACAGAAACCTACGAGCAAATAGACAACTAATAGTCTTCACCCAAATGGTTTCCAACTACCTCCATTAAATCGATACTCACCCGCCCAACTTGTTGTTTAAGTTCAATGTATATTGTTGTTAACTACCTCATGTTAAATGTAACCTTCCAATTGTAATGTGACCACTTTGATTGTAGGATAAGGTGGGATACAAATCTGTCTAAATAAATAAATAATCTCCCTTCTCCCGACTTTCTTCCAAAGTATACATATGCCATATGGAAAAGCACAAAGAACATTTTACTAGCCACCCTCTGCACCAACTTCATACTGTTTATATCCTTTTGAAGGTGTGGTCTCCATAATTGTACACAATACTCTAAATGAAGTCTCAACAAAGACTTATACAGAGGCAATATCGCCTCTTTCTTCCTGATGGCCATTCCTCTTCCTATGCACCCAAACATCCTTCTGGCTTTCGCCATCACTTTTTCTACCTGTTTAGTCACCTTAAGATCATCAGAAATACTCACCTGTAGGCCCCGCTCTCCTTTTGTGGACAGAAGCACGTCACCCCCTATAATGTACCACTCCCTTGGATTTTTGCAGCTGAAATGCACAATCTTGCATTTTTTAGTGTTAAATCTCAGCTGCCAAATTCTCAATCATTTTTCAAGCTTTACTAGATCCCTCCTCATGTTATCTACTCCTTCCTGGATGTCTACTCTATTGCAGATATTGGTATCATCCACAAAGAGTCAAACCTTACCTGATTGCCCTTCTACAATACCACTTACAAAACTCTTAAAAAGAATCAGACCAAAGACGGATCTTTACGCACACCTCTAGTAACATCCTTCTCAGAGTGAGCTCCATTTACCTGCCCATGCCACATCCTGTGAGGCGTTCTGCACCCCAGCCCTGGCTTTCATCCACTACCTGCTATCTACATTCCTGTGCCCGTTCTGCTGAGTGTGCTTGGCTCAAATCCCGCTCCCTTGCAGACTTTCTACACTTCAAATTCACGCTTGTCTCTTTCCAGTCAGCCATAGCTCTTGCCAAACAAGACTATTATCTCCATCTGACTAACTCTCTTGCCTCTGACCCTTGCCGTCTCTTTACTACTCTCAGCTCTCTCCTCAAAATGCCTCGGCCTTTACCCCTCCCTCCCTTTCTGCCCAAACCCTGGCTGACTATTTCCATGACAAAATCCACAAGATCACCCTCCAATTCCCCACAAAGTCAGCTACTTCCCCTCCTCCCCCACTTCACTCCCAACTCACCCCCCCCCCCCCCACCACCTCTCTTCCTTTTCTATGATCTCTGAAGAGGAAACTGCACACCTTCTTTCTTCCTCCAAACTCACCACCTGCTCCTCTGATCCTATCCCCATCCATCTCCTAAGCCTTATCTCCTCCACTGTTGTCCCTTCCATCTCTCATATTCTCAACCTATCGCTCTCCACTCCAACTGTCCCTGCAGTCTTCAAGCATGCTGTGGTCACACCTCTCCTCAAGAAACCCTCACTTGATCACACCTGTCCTTCTAATTATCAACCCTTCACCCTCCGTCCCTTAGTTTCTAAACTACTTGAATGCACGGTTCACCGCCGCTGCCTCAACGTCCTCTCCTCTCATGCCCTCCTGGATCCTTTACAGTCTGGCTTTCATCCTTTACACTCTACTGAAATGACTTGTTCCTGGCAAAATCCAAGGGCCTTTACTCTCTCCTCATCCTTCTTGACCTCTCTGCTGCTTTTGACACTCCCACTACATGCCCCTGTTGCTGGGATCGTGTCCACTCACTGTCTATGTCTGTATTGCCAATGCATATGCTCCATCTCCCCTGCCAGTGGGTGCTCTTGCATCCTCTGATATGCTTCCTGCAGTCACAGCCTTTTCGGTGGCCTGGCTTAACAGGGTTCCCCATTGGGCACTGTACTTGCGGGCAGGTGCAGAACCTGGGGACCCATGACCTTTCCTCCCTGGTTTGCCCTCCCCCACTGCTTGGCCTGTGGTAGTGTGTTCACAGTTGCTTGCTGCACTTTCCATCCCCCCAGTGTCCTCATAAGCCCTTCATATCCCCTTGGCTCCTCATCTGCACAGCCGGAGCTGGATTCCATGCCAGATGGCTATTGAGAGCCACAGATTTGCCCTGCAGTTCCCATGGGGATAGAGAACCCCTTCATATCTGAGTACCTTCCTGGCCAGGGCCTCAGCCTCAGCTGGACTAAAGCTTTCAGTTCCCCTGGTTGCCATGCCACTGCTGTGTATCAGCCCATCCAGAGAGGTCTCTTGCACTAGCTGGGTCATTACCTGGGTATTGTGTGGGTCACTACATTTATTTATTTTATTTAACCTATTTTGTATACCACCTTATTCTTCAATCAAAGTGGTTAGAAACATAACATGGGGATCTACATTCAACAGGATGATAGGACATACACATAGACTATCGGAAGTTGGTTCTCAGTTCTCATTCTGGCGTGCAGGCTGTTTGAAACAAACAGGTGGGTTTTGAGAGATTTGCGGAAGTCCTTGATGTTATTTTGGACTCTTAATTCATGGGTGGCAACCAGGCCCAGGCCCAGACCCATCACACTGTTGGCTCTGCCCCAACCCTGTGTGCCACATGTGTCCTTATACCAAACCCGTTGTGCCCATGTATATACCCATTTGTGCCCTTTTCATTTTCTTGGGGTTTCCCATGTAATACGGTTGCGCAGCTTGGGATGGTCTTCTGCACCTTCCATGGTTTCTGGGATGGTATTGTTCTGGGTATGTCTGCATGGTTACAGTGAATATGGGCTGCTCAATGCTGCCTGGGTATGTGAGTTTTACCACCGGATGCTCATTCTCCAGTACGTGGCCATTTTCCACATTACACGTGTGTTATCTGCCTTATTCATGATTTGTCCCCCTTTGCTGTGTGGTTACTTTTTGGCACATGTTGCCTACTTCGGTGCCTTGTCCAATATCGGGCCCCAAGTGTCTGATGGCTGCACGGATGCAGGAATTTTATTTATTTATTTATTTATTTCTCTTATATACCGCACTCTTTAGCATCAGCGCGGTTTACATGGAACCATAATTAACAAATATCAGTTTTACATAGAACAGGGAAGTACAACTTGGATAACTTAGGGAGACATGCACAACAATTATTTACATATATAACAGTAAGTTTTGTAAATAGCTTATGCTAAATTTATGGATAGGCACTAGGACTAGAGGAGGGGTGTGGCTATGGTGGATTAAGATTGATCTGGTAGTATTGTATAAATAAGTAGTGCTTGAGTGCCTTCCTGAATTGCATGAGATCGGTGATGGATCGGATTTCTGGAGGCAGTGTATTCCAACACTTGGGAGCATAAAGACTGAATGCTCTGTTGGATGTTGTTAGCGTGCATTTTGTTGAAGCACTTGGTATAATTAGGGTGTTAGCTGATGTAGATCTTCTGGATCTGTTGGGCGGAGTGGGTTGAAGTAGATTGACTAGTGTTGAGGCAGTTATGTTGTGGATGGCTTTAAAGGTAAGTACTAGGGTCTTGAATAGTATTCTTCCGTGTGTTGGGAGCCAGTGGAGCTGCAATAAGATGGGTGTGATATGGTCATACCTCGCTGCTCCAAATAGCACTCTAGCAGCGGCGTTCATGACAAGTTGTAAGGGAGTCAATGTAGATTGTGGGAGCCCTTGTAGAATGGCATTGGCGAAATCAAAATGGGGTAGGATAAGGGCTTGATATACAGTTCGGAAATCACTTGGGTCCAATAAGGTTCGGAGGTGTTTGAGCGTCCGGATCTTGAAATATACGGCTTTAACAATGTGGGATATGTGTAATTTCATGTCCAATCGTTGGTCCAAAGTGACTCCTAAGTAACGGATTGCAGGTTTTGTTTGGAGTTCGGCTTCTCTCACTTTTATATGTGGTGGAAGGGTAAAATATGGATTTTTTGTGACGAAGAGTACTGTGGCAGGTGAAGGCCTGTGATCCACAGTGTCTGACATAAGCAAGCAAGCCTAACTAGCTTGACCTGTAAATGAAGTCTGTAGAGAGGCCCATAGGAATTGCACATCCCCCCAATATGCTGCTGTAGAATTAGAACTCAGCAAAAGCATTAATTTAGCTTAGACAAGCAGAATAGATGGAAAAATACAGAGAAATATGTTTAAAACTGCTGACAGAGAACTTACAGAGCCCTGCTTCCCTACACATACAAACTAGCTCAATGGCCTTGAAAGAAGGAAAGTAACAAGTTGGTGAACTGGCCATTGTAATTGGGACTAGAGGGGGGGTAAGCAGGTGCTGAGCCCACTCAAAGAACATAATTGGATAATCATATCAGTATCGGGACCAATAGAAGGGGTACGGGAGGTACGGGAGGTTACCGGGACCAATGAAATGTTTTTCTATACCTAGAATGGAGCAAAAGTCTATAAAAGTTGTTGTATTGCCAGAGAACATTGCTCAGCCATTTTGAAATTGACTTTGCTTGAGACTTGTGCACAAATAAATGATTTGGACCTTCTGAACAGACTCCTGGTATCATTGGATTGTCTGCGCTCTGCTGCTACATATTCTTGGTGCGTTGGCCAGGAAGTTGTGGAATCAGAGTGTATATAGGGCAATATACCACGACTTTCCGCCTCTACAGGTTTGGTCCTGCTGGGATCGCGCCCTTCCGACGGGGGCTGCTCCCTGGCGCTGCCGGTCCCTTGCATCGGAGGGAGCTGGTCGGACCTCGGCGGGTGCCGGACCCGGCTGGAGCCAACACCTCGAACCCGAATGAGGGGAGTCCGAGGTCCAACTCATGCGCCTGCTTGGGAAGTTTGAGGACCGGATCCGGTGAGTAAAGTTTTGATTTGTTATGTCTAGACAGATAAGAAAGAGCAGTGCTGCCATTTGAACTTGGAACTTGGAAATTGGTAAGAGAGCTTGATCACCTCTCAAAGACGGGCCGAGTAACCCCGCATGGGTATTCGCAGGGCGAAACCCCCGTCTTCTTGTATTTTGGAAATTGAACAAGACTAGTCAGAATAGATAGAAATGAATGCATTCTGGGATACGTTGCTAGCATGATTGTATGAATGAAGTGTGAATGAGAGGTCTGGCAGCACGGACCAAGCGAAGGCAGACCCCTGAGTAGCGCATTTCCTGACCGGGCGACCGCGTTCAGGTCGCAAAAAGGGGGAAGCGACTGTCGTCTTGTCTTGTTATTTGTTCTCCTTAAATGTTTCTAGGGCCGTGAGGACCCCTTACCCACGGTCCGCCCTCCTTTTCCCTTTTGTCTGTTGTTGCGCGCACACATCGAAATGGGAGGGGCGGGGTCTACTAGGAACACTCCATTAGAGTGTATGATCGCACATTTTAAAGAAGGATATTCCGGAGACTATGGTATTAAAATGACTGCAGCCCGTTTACAGATTTTGTGTACTAGGGAGTGGCCCGATCTAGACCCTACCTGGCCCCGAGAGGGAACCTTTAATGTAGGAATTATTCAGTTAGTGCACCGTAGAGTGCGGATAGCGCACCCCGATCAGTACCCCTATATAGATTCCTGGTTAAGTATTTGTGAAGATCCGCCCCCTTGGGCGAAGCGCTGTTATGAAGAACAGTGCAGAATAATGTTAGCAAAGACAGATTATAGTCAGAAAATAGAACAGCCTAGAAAGAAAGGGAAAGGTGAGAAATCCAGGAAGAAACCCATCCTGGTAGATCCTGATTCCCCAGAAATGATTACCCGACAGCCCCAAACTCAGCGCCCAGTGAGAATAGCCCCACGTCCTGCCCCAGAGCCCCGAAGACAGCAGGAACGGGACCCGCAGGCAGATGAGCTCCCTTTAATTGAAGAAGATGATTCTACCGAGACAGAAAAAGGAGAATCAGATACAGAAACAGAGAAGGAAGAAGCTGAAAATTCCCCGAGTGATACTGACAGTGTAAAAGTGACTGCCAGTGTTAGCTCGCCAGTGAAAAGTAAATCTAAAGTAAAGCATGTAGAGAAGAAGAAAATAACTCTTGATAGGACAGTTACAAAGATATCTCTCAGATCCCAAAAGACATCTACTGCCAAGATGATGCCTTTACGGCAAGTCCCGGGAATACCCATAAGAAATGAAGATAATGAGGTGGTGGCGGGACCCCTAAATTATGTGTATGTCCCCTTCTCTACCACTGATTTGTTAAACTGGAGGACACATTATGCCTCCTATACCAATAAGCCCCAAGAGCTTACAGAATTAGTGAATACTATTATGGAAACCCACCAACCAACATGGGCAGATTGCCGCCAGCTTCTGTCCACCTTATTTACTACAGAGGAACGGACACGAATTAGAAAAGCTGCTATAGATTGGCTAGCGGATAACCCTGTAGCTCCAGAAGCAGGGGCGGAAAGAATAGATAATCGGGAAGCGGCCCAAAGAGAATTCCCGAATGAAGACCCCCGATGGGATCCAAATACAGAAAGAGGATCCAGAGCCCTAGCCCGTTTTCGACAAGGCTTTATACAAGGCCTGAAAAGGGGGGGCCAGAAAGCTATGAATCTTTCCAAAGTCACTGAAGTTACCCAAGGCATAGATGAGAGTCCAGCAGTGTTTTATGAAAGATTAACTGAAGCATATAGAATGTATACTCCCTATGATCCCGATGCACCAGGAAGTTTATGCATGGTGAATTCTGCTTTTGTAAATCAGTCTCAACCAGACATTAGACGTAAATTACAGAAATTAGAAGGGTTTGCGGGCATGAATGCAACTCAGTTATTGGAAGTCGCTCATAAAGTGTATGTGAATCGTGATAATGAAAGGCAGAGAGAATGTGATCGAAAGATGAAGAAGAAAGCTGATTTTTTGGCTGCGGCCATAGTTGAACAGAAAAGGGGAGGCATCCCTAGTCGACGGAGCAGAGGACGGGGGCGGGGCCGAGGCGGAGGCCGGCCCCAGCTAGGCGTAAACCAATGCGCCTACTGTAGGGAGGAAGGACATTGGAGAGATGCATGCCCGCAACTCGAAGACGCCCATCAAGATGACGAAACCAATCATCAATGGAGAGAAGAAAGACGAGGCCGTCCCCGGAACCGCGGAGGAGCCAATCAAGAGCAATACCAGCGTGAAAGAGGAGAAGCCATACAAGCATTGGCTACGATAGCCCATGATGAAGATGACGTGGATTAGGACAGACCGGGCTCCGAATTTGCTTTAGGTCTCCAGGAGCCTATGGTCGCAATACAAATAGGAGACCAAGTTATGAACTTTATGGTTGATACTGGAGCAGAACATTCAGTAGTAGACAAGAAGATAGCCCCATTTTCTACAAAAGCAGTCACCATTGTAGGAGCAACTGGTGCCAAAGCTACAAAACCTTTTCTTCAGAATCGCATATGCAGTCTAGGAGGACAACAAATAACTCATCAATTCCTTTATATGCCTGAATGTCCAGTGCCACTACTGGGACGAGATATGTTAGCCAAACTACAAGCCCAAATATCCTTCACTGAAAGAGGAGAAATGCAAATGACAGTAAATTCTCAAGCCAAACCAGCAGGAATGATGCTGCTTACAGTTCCCCGAGAAGAAGAATGGAGATATTACAGTGATGATGCTGTTCAAGACACCTATTTTGAACAAACTTTGAAAAGTATTGATGCCCCACCTGGAGTATGGGCAGAAGGCAGTCCTCCAGGCCTAGCCAAACATATAGCTCCAGTAATTGTAACCCTCAAGCCTAGTGCTACACCAGTACATGTCAAACAGTACCCTCTCCGAAGAGCTGCAATTGAAGGCATCCACCGCCACTTGCAAAGATTACTAGAACATGGCCTACTAAAAGTATGTCAATCCCCATGGAACACTCCACTTCTGCCAGTGAAAAAGCCTGGAACAGATGACTACCGCCCAGTGCAAGATCTAAGAAGAGTGAATGAAGCAGTTGAAACTATACATCCAGTTGTACCCAATCCTTACACTCTTCTAGGACTGATACCTGCTGAAGCTACCCACTTTACTGTACTAGATTTAAAAGATGCATTCTTTTGCATAAGATTAGCCCCCGTAAGTCAGATATTGTTTGCATTTGAATGGCAGGACCCTATCTCTGGAAGAGGGGGCCAACTCACTTGGACACGATTACCCCAAGGATTCAAGAATTCACCTACCATCTTTAGTGCTGCACTGAATCAAGACCTTTCAAGCTATCCAGTGGCCCCGGGGAAGAGAGTGCTTCTCCAATACGTGGACGATCTGCTGATAGCTGCTGTATCAGAAAGTGAATGTATACAAGCCACCAAAGACCTCTTGCAGTTACTAGATGAAGCTGGATACAAAGTTTCCAGAGCAAAAGCACAACTATGCCAAAAAGAAGTGAAATACTTGGGCTTTCGTATAACCCAAGGAAGCCGAAAATTAGGCAGAGAAAAGAAGCAGTATGCAGAATTCCAACCCCAACTAACAGAAAGCAAGTCAGAGCCTTTCTGGGAGCGGCAGGATATTGCCGAATCTGGATTCCCAACTTTGCCCAAATTGCCAAGCCACTGTATGAAGCCACAAAAGGAGAAGAAAAGTCGCCACTGGAGTGGGGACCTGAGCAGGGTACAGCCTTCAAGACGTTAAAGGAAGAATTGATGTCATCACCAGCCCTTGGACTACCAGATGTTCACAAGCCTTTCCACTTGTTTGTACATGAAGCACAAGGAAATGCCTTAGGCATGTTGATTCAGAAATTGAGAAATTGGGAGCGACCTGTAGCATACCTATCGAAACAATTGGACACTGTGGCCAAAGGATGGCCACCTTGCCTGAGAGCAGTTGCAGCTACAGCATTGTTAGTGAGTGAAGCAGATAAGCTCACACTAGGACAGAATCTACGAGTCACTGTGCCACATGCAGTCCTTGCCCTTATGGAACAGAAAGCAAATCATTGGCTCACCAATTCCCGAATGTTGAAATATCAGAGCATGTTATGTGAAAACCCACAGATACAACTGGAAGTGAGCCATGCCTTGAATCCAGCCACATTGATACCTGTTAGTGAAGAACTCCCAGAACATGATTGTATAGAAGTCATGGACACTGTATTCTCCAGCCGACCTGACCTGACAGATGTGCCCATAGACAATCCAGACCAAGTCTATTATGTAGATGGAAGCAGTCTCATCATCAATGGACGACGCTGTGCCGGATATGCAGTAGTCACTCAACATGAAGTCGTTGAGTCATCAGCTCTAGCCTCAGGTACATCAGCCCAGAAAGCAGAATTGATAGCACTTACTCGAGCACTACTGTTAGGTGCCAAACTGGTGCTAAATGTATATACAGACTCTAAATATGCCTTCACAACCCTACATGCCCATGGAGCTCTCTATAAAGAACGAGGACTCATCACGTCCGGAGGAAAATCAGTCAAGTATGGCCCCGAGATACTGATGTTACTTGATGCAGTATGGGCCCCAACTCGTGTAGCTGTCATGCATTGCAGAGGACATCAAGCAGGAAAAGGAGAAGTTGCCCGAGGAAATAGGTTTGCGGATGCCTCAGCACGACAGGCAGCTATGACAGGACAAATTACACCACAAGCTATGCCGATGCAGGCAGCATTGTTTCCAGTACCCTTAAACTCATGGACACCACGATATACCACCAAAGAATTAGATTATTACTGTAACAAAGAAGATGGAGTACTGAAAGATGGGTGGATTGAGTTGCCACCAGCAGAGGATAGTCAACCCCCAGGACGAATAGTAATTTCCGAAGTGTTAGGTCCAGCCTTTGTCAAAGCGTTCCACGAAGCCACCCACTATGGAAAAAGTGCTATGGAAAGAGCACTCAGACCACATTTCTGCTTAACCATGTTAGCAGCCCTATCAGCTTCAGTGGCACGCCAGTGTTTAATTTGTGCCAAAAATAATGCCAAGCAAGGTCCCACACCACCACCCCGAGTTCAGTCAGGAAGTGTAACCCCCATGCACCACCTGCAAATTGATTTTACTGATATGCCAAAAGCCAATGGATATCACTACCTATTAGTATTAGTTTGTACATTCTCTGGGTGGGTAGAAGCCTTCCCAACCAGAACTGAAAAAGCTCGAGAAGTCACTAAAGTTTTACTGAGAGAGATTGTCCCTAGGTTTGGGATTCCAGCAGTAATAGGGTCAGACAATGGGCCCTCATTTGTTTCGCAGATTACTCAACAGTTAGCAAAAGCTTTGCAGATACAATGGAAGCTTCACACTGCATACAGACCCCAGAGTTCAGGGAAAGTTGAGCGAATGAATCGTACCCTAAAAGCCCAAATGTCTAAGCTTTGTCAGGAGACACGCCTGAAGTGGCCCCAAGTGCTCCCAATAGCTTTACTCAGAATACGCTCAGCTCCTGTGAAGTCAACAGGATTTTCCCCTTTTGAAGTTCTGTATGGTAAACCCCCACCAATAGTGCAGGGAATTAGAGGAAGTCTAGCCCAAATTGGTTCAGAAATAACCAGGCAAGAACTCCTAGCTCTTAGTTTTGTTCTGCAGACCCTTCATGCGTGGATCCAAGACCAGTTGCCTATCAACTTGACGGAATCCTTGCATCCCTACCAGCCTGGTACCTCGGTGTGGATCAAAGATTGGAAGAAGACACCGTTGGAACCCCATTGGAAGGGACCATACACCGTCATCCTGTCTACCCCAACTGCAGTAAAGGTAGCAGAAATCGATTCCTGGATCCACCACAGCAGAGTCAAGCCCGCAGCTGATCCCGAACCTGAGCAGTGGACAGCAGAACAGCATCCTGATGCACCTTTGCGAGTTACTTTGAGACGGCAACCAGCAGCTTAGACACTTTGTCACAGTGCCCTGCAGTAGCCAAGTCTTTCGAAGAGGATTGCTGTTTTCCATACAGCAAGAGTTTGTTTCAACGAACCTCATGTGTGTGATTTTACACACTACTTTGATGCTACATTGATTGACCATACTTCAGAAGCCAACTAAAATTGCTAAGTTGATTAATGTGTGATGGACAACTTGAGGATCTTCAATCAACACTCAGCACCCGTTGAATTGCTTTATTAGCAAAGGGGACGAAGAAAAGAACGTCGTGATCAAGATTTTCAAGCTGAGGATTCAGAAGAACTCCAATCAACATGTATCTTTACCTTTGCTTTGCCCTGGTTGCCTGTTTTGGAGGCTTTGAACTGACTCATGCCTTACCTCCATGTACTGCTTGCATTACTTCTACTCGAACTGGACTGAAAGTAACTCAGACTTTGATTTACCATTCTTACTATACCTGCACTGGTAAAGTGACTCGGTGTATTTATAACACCACTGAACTAAATGTTTGCACTAAAGGTAAATCTAGAGTATGCTATAATCCGCATCAGAATCCATCCTATTACACGTTGGAAATACGATGGAATGATGCAGATGGACCTTTAATCAATGCCACACAACAACTTAAAGATCCTAGTAAACCTGCTGTTTTGAATTTTGATGCATGTGATGTTATAAACAGAGATAGTCGCTCTAAATGTGGTACCTGGGAAAGAGCATACCACAATGATCATATGTATATGTGCCCAGAAGGTGCCACAAGATGGGGGAAGTGTACAGGTAAGAAGAGTTCATATAGTACTGCAACAGCAGCAGATTACTATTGCCCAAATTGGGAATGCGTCTTTTATGCTACATGGAATGCTGGTATAGTAGAAGAAGCTATAGATAATCGAGTGGCCACTTTAACTAAGTCTAAATCAGATGACAAATGTAAGAAAAGTGCCTGTAACCCTTTACAATTACGGATACGTAATCCTAATGTATGGAAACAAGGATACAAGTTTGGTTTACGTATCGCAGGTTCCGGATCAGATCCAGGAACCATTGTGTATATAAGATTGAATATCCAAGCCCACAGTTCATCTAAATATCACATCCATAGCACTTTCTATGAGGCCATGCATGTAAATAAGTTTGAGATCCCTCATCCTTCTCAGAATTTATTCTTAGAATTAGCTGGAGCGGTAGTATCTAGTCTTAAAATCTCAAATTGTTATTTCTGTGGCGGAACCCAGATGGGTGACCAGTGGCCATGGGAGGCCCAAGAATTAAATTATTCTCTGACATACAATCAGACTGAATTACACAAGACTACTAGCGAATGGGTGTTAGCGCACTCAATTGTTGGACGTCTTTGCTATGCCAGAACGGGACCTCAGTTTACCCAACAGGTAGGACAGCTGGTCTGTCTTAGCCAGAAGTTCTATAATGACACTACCAAAAAGACGTCTTGGTGGTCAGGAATTAAAGAACCTGAACCACCTAACCCATTAGCTAGATTTCCTGAGCTTTCTCATTTATGGACAAATCTCGCCAAATCCCATGCTTGGCAAGCCCCACCTGGCCTGTATTGGATCTGTGGAAACCGAGCGTATGCCCGACTCCCACCACATTGGGGAGGAGCATGTGTCTTAGGGACCATCAGACCTTCTTTCTTTCTCCTACCCACAGAACATGGAGAACAATTAGGATACCCAGTATACTCTACTCACAGACACAAAAGAGCACTGAGACAGAAGAGAGCACCCCTCCAAGTAGGCAAGTGGGAGAAGTGGAAGGGTGATGATTGGCCGCCAGAAATAATCATTGAATATTATGGGCCTGCTACCTGGAATGATGATGGTATGTGGGGCTATCAAACCCCAGTCTATATGATTAATCGTATTATTCGCTTACAAGCAGTAGTTGAAATAATAACCAATGAAACTAGCCAAGCTCTTACGCTTTTAGCTAGACAAAGTACTCAAATGCGCACTGCTATATATCAGAATCGCTTAGCACTTGATTATTTGTTAGCAGCTGAAGGAGGAGTATGTGGTAAGCTGAATTTAACCAATTGTTGTTTAAAAATAGATGATAAGGGTCAAGTAGTTGAAGAACTTGCTGAAGATATGCGAAAACATGCTTATGTGCCAGTACAGACTTGGCACTCACTAAAGTTTCCTACTGGTTTGCTAACCTTTTCTCATGGCTGGGAGTACTTAAAACTTTCCTTATATTAGTGCAGCAGCAGATAAGCATGCAATAAATAAATCCAGGAGTCTTTTCAAAGATCCAAGCCAGTTTAATGTGCACATGGCTCAAGCAATAAGCAATTTCAAAATGGCTGAGCAATGGCTTCTAGTAAAACAACAACTTTTATAGCTTTCTTGTCCATTCTAAGCATAGGCAAACTTTTCATTGGTCCCAGTACCCCTCTCACCCATCTATTGGTCCCGGTACTGATATGGCTACCCAATCGGGACTCTGGTCTGGGCCCAGCACCTGGTTGCCCCCCTTCTAGTCCCAATTACAATGGTCAGTGTCTCCAACTTGTTACTTCTCTCCTCCAAGGTCGCTGAGCTTGTTAAAACATATGGGAAGCAGGGCACTGTAACCTTGCTTTTTGCAGAGTTAATTAATTCCATAGAAGCTGTGCTCTCTTATCAGTACCAATTAGAGCTGTTTTCTGTCTTTTATAAGTTTCGTTTCTGCTTAGCTATGTTCAGTTAAACTGAGTTAAGTTTCAATTCTATGGTGTCATCATTCAGGGGGGTTTTCATTCCTCTGGGCCTAACTACAGGCTTCAGTTACAGGTCAAGCTGCTCAGGCCTGTCTGCTTAGTTCAATTAGCATGGATCATAGGCCGTCGCCTACCACATTCCCCCCTTTGATTATTCTCACCCGCATGTTAATAAGGTGTGAGAATCAAATCACATAATACTAGGTAAAGGTATCACTCTGTGGTATAGGGTAGTAAGTTCACATAGCTAATATCTTTGTAGCTGTCTACGCTCTACAGTGTTATTAATAACTGAAGTTATCATTTGCAAGCAAAATGGCAAGAAACAAGGGAGCAACAGGCAGATAGTCAAAGTCCATAGTTTGGCAAGAGTGGGAAAAAGAACTAAAGGATTAGAAGGTTCGGTTGCATCTTTGTGGTGCTGTCGTAAAGCTTCTGATTTAGACAGACCAGCTGTCCATCCTTCGTAGTAGATTGTGGTCCAGTCCGAACAAAACACAAACTGTCAACAATGGGGTGGGCCAATACCCACTCACTAGTAGTATTATGTAAATCAGTCTGATTGTATAGGATAGAATAGTTCAGTTCTTGCGTCTCCCAGGGCCACTGATCTCCCATCTTAGTTCCTCCACAATAGAAACAGTCAGAAGTGTGGAGACTAGATGCTATTGCTCCAGTAAGTTCAAGAAACAAGTTCTGGTGGTGGTATGAGGAATTGCAACGGTGGCTTGCATAGCCTTGTAGAAAGTCAAGATCTAGAACAACTTTTGGATTGGAGAGTATACCAATGCAAGTATAGGAAGAATGATAAAACAAGGTCTGAGTGACCTTCGGTCCAGTTCATGTTGTACTTATACAGGCTGCCCAGGGAGATAAGGCAAAAGTCATTTCAAAGCACTCCAAGGCTGCTATCACGATGAAACAGTAGAGAATCATGATGAAAGTTCTCTGAAGAATTAGTGCAAGTCTTTGAAAAACCAGTGCAATCTGTTTATAATTCTTGACCACGAAGTCTTCTTCTTCTTTACTGTACGTTGACCTGTTTTGCTCTCAGTAGCATGCAACAGGTGTAGCGTTGATTGTAGATCCTCAAGCTTCCGCTGTACATGACCTTACCAATTTCATTGGTAGGAGTGTAGAGCTGTAGATTCCAGCGTATTTCAATAAACACAGTCCTTTTAGTTTGCACTGTCCTTGATCAAAATGGCACAAAGATTTTCAAATAATATAGTTCATAATACAGTCTCTTTCTGTTGATGATAATCTCTTCAGAATAAACAAATAGTCTCTTGAGATTCAGGAGTTCTATATTAGCACAGTCTCTCTTTTTGTTTTTAAAACTTCCTGAATTTTTTTCAATTTGCTTGTCTTTGCAAAGTTAGCTGCAATGGAACTTCTGGATCTGTTCTGATGTTCACTGGTCTGGCTCTGGAGCTGCTGCTGATTTCACTCTGCTGTGATGAATCCAGGGTTCGAGTTCTGCAATTTTCACTGCTGTAGGGTTAACAAGATAACAACATAAGGTCCCTTCTAATGCGGTGTCAACGGTGTCTTTCTCCACTCTTTGATTCACACCGAGACTCCAGGCTTGAAAGGATGCAGGGGTGCAGGCAAATTGATGAGTAATCGATTTTGTACTCAGGTATGAAGACTCCTGCAAAACAGAACTTAAAACCAATAGTTCATGTCTAATAATTTCAGATCCTATCTGTCTCATATCTCCTTTTATTTCCTATACAATAGGCAGGGGTTTGCGCATACAGAATTTCAAAAGGGAAAACTCCTAAAGACTTAGCAGGGGCTAAGTATATCCTAAGAAGGGCTATAGGAAGAACCTAGGGCCACTTCAGGTAAACCTCTTGGCAAAGTTTAGACAACTGAGATTTCAGGGTTCTATTCATACATTCTACTTTTCCTAAATTCTGAGATCTATAGGCAGTATGTATCTATTAATATCAATATCTTGGGGCTATACTTAATGGACTTGCTTCCTAAGGTTATCCACCCTCATTCTTTGTACAGGGCCCCATATGCATGCAAGGTTGTAAGGGTATACTTGAAATCTGGGTACACATTTAGACAGGGCTCTTTTCCTATTGTTAGTGCTCTAGTGAGGACTATCAGTTCAGCTTTCTGTGGTGAAGTTTCTGGGGCCAGGGCTGAGGACTCAACTACCAAATCAGGGGTCACCACTGCATATCTAGCACAACAATGTCCATTGATGATGAAACTGCCTTCAGCCACAAAGAAAGTCTGTTCAGGGTTCTCCAGAGGGACATCAGTCAAATCCAGGTGGCTTGAGAATACAGTGTCCATAATTTCTAAACAGTCATGATCAGGGGATCAAGACCAACTGATAACAACATAGCAGGATTGAAAGCTTGACTGACCCTTCAGTTGTATCTGGGGTTTTCACACAACATACTCTAATATTTCAACATTCATAGATTTGTTAGCTAGTAATTTCCTTTGTGAAGGGATTTTTCTTTTAGTTTTTGCTTACTAGGAAGGCTGTAGCTGTAACAGCTTCTCAAATAAGGTCCAAGAGATTGAGTCAACACTCCCAGAACATTTCCTTGCGACTCATGAACATAGAGACTGTAAGGTTTTCTGGACATCTGGTAGACCCAGAATTGGTGACAACATCAGAGTGTTTTTTTCAAAGATCAAAAGGCTGCATCCTGTTCAAGTCCCCATTCCTTTGATAGCTTGATACAATGGTTTTTGTTTTTGTTTTTGTTTTTCTAGCAGCGCAAAATTGGGGATCCATATACAACATACTCTGTGGCACCCAAGAAGGCTCTCACTTGTCTCCTGGTGATTGGAGTAGGAATACTGCATACAGCTGCTTTGCGTTCTGGTAAGGGTTCCAGGCGTCAAATTCCGCTGGACAACTGGAATCCTAGGTATTTAACTTGTTTGACATAATTATGCTTTGGCTCTTGAGACTTTGTATCCAGCCTCATTAAAAAGGTGCAAGAGTTCACTGGTGGCTGGTGGACATTCACTTTCTGAGTTGGTGGTTATGAGCAAGTTGTCCACATATTGAAGTAGAATTTTTTCTTTTTTTTTTTCTTGAGTTTCTGGATAACTTGTCAAATCTTTTGCTGAGTGAGGCGAGTTCTTGAATTCTTGAGGTAATCTTGTACAGATGAGTTGGCCCCGCCTCCTTGTAGTGGGGTCTTGGGCTAAGCGTATACAGAAAAAGGCATCTTTTTAAGTCCAGAATGATGAAATGTATAGCTTCAGCAGAGATCAGTTCCAAGAGAATATAAGGATTTTGGTACCACTGGTTGTATAGTTTCAGCTGCATCATTCATTCTTTCTTAGATCCTGCACTGGGCGGTAATCACCTGTCCCAGGCTTCTTGACTGGCTTGAGGGTGACAATGGCAGGGGCTATGTTCTTCGCTAGGCCAGGTGGATTATCTTCTGCCCATCCTCCAGGTGGGGCTATGAGGTTGGTAAGTGTACAGCTTGTTGCTTTGGATGCAGGTGAATAGAACCGCCATTCTTCTTCTTGGGGACAGTTAACACCATCAGGCCAGCAGATTTTGAGTTTCATTTTTTTCCCCTTCAACAAAGGATATCTGTGCTTGAAGCTTTGCAAGCAGGTCTCGGCCCAAAAATGGAATAGGGCATTCAGGCATATACAGGAACTGGTACATTATTATTATTATTTTTTTTCTAGTTCACACATGTGGTTCTGCAGAAAAGGCTTTGCGAGAAAAACACAGGGGCTACTGGCTTTAGTATTCTGCTCCTGTATCCCCCATAAAAGTCCATATATTGGTCCCCTATTTTTCAGACTGACTCCTGGGGACCCAGGGAAACTGGAGAGTCCGGTCTGGCCTAGTCTTCATCCATGCTGTAGCCCTCTTCGGCTGCCACTCACGCTATAGCTGCTTCACTCTCGTGCTGAAACACTGTGCTTGGTTTATTGTTTTATGACTTTGCAATCAAGTACTCCCTCGGGAGTCAAGATACGGGCATTCACTTCTCTAATGTCCTTCTTTTTCTATAATGGGCGTACTCACACCCAGTTTTTCACTTCCTCTGTTCCTTCGATTAGGATAATCTCCTCACATCATTCAACTAAAATATCATTCACTTTCTCTGTTACATTTATTTTCACAATTCACACACCCTCTGATTAACTTTCATTTAACCATTATGCCCGCAAATTCATCCAGTTCTTTGCAATTTCCGTTCATTAGTTCAATCAAGTCCTAAAACTTCTCAGTGTATAATGCAGTTTTTTTCAGTTCTAAACAAGTCTGGTCAGCTGACTTTCACTTCTAGTCCGGAGGGGGTGGACATTCCCCTGTTGCAGAGGTGGCTAGCAAACTACTTGGGAATCTGTAGTCCCCCCCCCCCCTCTCCTGGATTCTGTTTCTCCTAGCAATGCTCTATCCAGGAGGTTGATTTTTTTTTTTTTTTTTTTTTTTTAAGGATCCACTTCTCTGCTGTGGGCACATTAGTTCACGCCCACCGGGGGGGGGGGGGTTGACATCATCGGTGGACTGGGCTCCATCCCCCCCTTAAGCACTCTGAACTGAACTACTTACAGAGAGAGAGAGAGAGACGAGACAGGATATCTAGAAATTCTGGGGCAAAATCCTGATTGGGACAGAGACATTTCATAATCTTCAGTAAATCCCTTACTGAAATTCTTGATCATACTTGAAAAGACACTTATTATTTCTGTAAACATAGGGCAGGCAGGAAACACTTAGATTGAGCACATACATCCATTATGCTTCTTATAGAGAGAACTATAGCTATCTGTCAGCATGTCTCTGCAAAAGAAATTATTTTTTTAGTTCAGGAAGCAAATATTTAAAAGACATTCCGGATATTTTTCATAAAATACAGTACACCTTTCCCTTTTTTTTTTAAATACAGAAAAGCTAACTGATTTGTTCATTAGTAACCAGCACAGAGGGGAAGCATGCATTCAAATGACTTATACTCATTCATAAAAAGATAAACTTTGTTTTTAAAACTTTTGGTTAAACAGAGCTAGTGAAACCAGAGAAAAAACTAATTATAAATTCATCACGCTTCGATTAAATGAAGAGACTTTTCAAATCGGGAGTCCCTTTTCATTCCTAAATCTCCTGCAGTCTCCAGCTGTCTCTCCAGAACCTTTTTTTTTTTTTTTTCTGCAGGCTATTTATAATCCACACCCCTCTGCTCGCGGGGAAACAATTGAACTGTGCTCATAAAAAGAGACTTCTCATTCACATGGACAGAGATGCCAGAAAAAAACAATTTAAATCAATGTTAAGTAGTGATCTAATTACTTTGTAGATCAAAGGAAAAACAAAAACAGTTCTTTATCATTTCCTATTTAAACTGTTTCAGTGCTTACTGAAAATTTGAACATACAGCCGACAGAAATTCCTCTCACTTGGTCCGCAACCCATAAGGGATTAATACAAACTTAATCCTTTTCAGGCTAAACCCAAAAACTATCGGGACCCACAATCCTGACTAAACATTCTTATTAAATGATAAATAAATGATATATATTACATAACCACAGCAGAAGGAACAAAAACATATTAAATAAAACAGGTACAATTTGCCTGAAATAAGCACAAACTACCAGCATTGAGGTTTAAGCCTGCACAAGATTAGAAAGACGACACTAGACATTCTTTCCTTCAGACACGCCCCCTGTCAGTTTTTCACACTGCAGTAGAAAAACTAACTGGGTCAGACCAGCTTTTTGATTTCTAAAAATGACTGTAGGTGTTTTGGGTCTTCATTCTGCTCTATTAATACAATTTCTTAATCAGTGAACTGTCACAAATTACTCAACAGAATAATCTCACATATATAACAAAAGGGAAACTCGCAGTTTCAACAGATAGCAAAAATCAAATACACAGGACGGACAATACACCAAACGCTTCATCCGTTTCGCGACCTAGACGCAGTCACCCGACTAGGAACTGCGCTAGTCCAGAGTCCACTCTGCTTGGTCCGTGCTGCCAGACCTCTCATTCACACTTCATTCACACAATCATGCTAGCAACGTATCTTAGAATGCATTCCTTTCTATCTATTCTGACTAGTCTTTTTCCCAATTACAAAAAGGATGAGGGTTTCACCCGGCGAATTCCCATGCGGGGTTACTCGGCCCTTCCTTGAGAGCTCTCTTACCAATTCCCAATATCTCGAGATTACAAATTCCAAGTTCCACTGGCAGTACTGCTCTTTCTATTTCTGTCTAGACATACCAAAAACCCAGTCCTGTCTGCTCTGACCAGGCTGAATCATGATTCTCTAAGTTTTCAAACTGCAGTTCTAACTCATCTGTCTAGACAGGTTTTCAAAACTATACTTACCAGATCTGGTTCCCAAGCTTCTGAGTTGGATCCTGGACTCCCCGGGTCGGAAGTGTTGGCCAGCTGGACTCAGTGCCTGCCGAGGCCAGGCAGAACTCCCTCCGATACAAGAGGATCGGTGGGCCCAGGGAAATTCCCCTGCGTCGGATTGGCATGGTTCCAACTGGACCAAACCTCAAGGCGAATTACGTGGATTTATTCACTTGAACACTATCCACCACTCGCACTTCCCGGCCAACGCACCAAGAATGCAGCAGCAGATAAGCATGCAATAAATAAATCCAGGAGTCTTTTCAAAGATCCAAGCCAGTTTAATGTGCACATGGCTCAAGCAATAAGCAATTTCAAAATGGCTGAGCAATGGCTTCTAGTAAAACAACAACTTTTATAGCTTTCTTGTCCATTCTAAGCATAGGCAAACTTTTCATTGGTCCCAGTACCCCTCTCACCCATCTATTGGTCCCGGTACTGATATGGCTACCCAATCGGGACTCTGGTCTGGGCCCAGCACCTGGTTGCCCCCCTTCTAGTCCCAATTACAATGGTCAGTGTCTCCAACTTGTTACTTCTCTCCTCCAAGGTCGCTGAGCTTGTTAAAACATATGGGAAGCAGGGCACTGTAACCTTGCTTTTTGCAGAGTTAATTAATTCCATAGAAGCTGTGCTCTCTTATCAGTACCAATTAGAGCTGTTTTCTGTCTTTTATAAGTTTCGTTTCTGCTTAGCTATGTTCAGTTAAACTGAGTTAAGTTTCAATTCTATGGTGTCATCATTCAGGGGGGTTTTCATTCCTCTGGGCCTAACTACAGGCTTCAGTTACAGGTCAAGCTGCTCAGGCCTGTCTGCTTAGTTCAATTAGCATGGATCATAGGCCGTCGCCTACCACATTAGTACTAATAATTATTGCTGTTATTTTACTGTTACCATGTATAATCCCATGTTGTATGCGTTCTATTCATAGTGATATTGAAAGTACAGTAGAGCGGAAGACCGCAACTAAGATTATGGCCTTATATCAACCTAAACCTCCTGCATATAGTCAGAATCCTCTGACCATGGTATAACTATTTAGAAGTGATTTAATTCTCACACCTTATTAAGTAATAGGGTGAGATTAATCAAAGGGGGGAATGTGGCAGGTGAAGGCCTGTGATCCACAGTGTCTGACATAAGCAAGCAAGCCTAACTAGCTTGACCTGTAAATTAAGTCTGTAGAGAGGCCCATAGGAATTGCACATCCCCCCAATATGCTGCTGTAGAATTAGAACTCAGCAAAAGCATTAATTTAGCTTAGACAAGCAGAATAGATGGAAAAATACAGAGAAATATGTTTAAAACTGCTGACAGAGAACTTACAGAGCCCTGCTTCCCTACACGTACAAACTAGCTCAATGGCCTTGAAAGAAGGAAAGTAACAAGTTGGTGAACTGGCCATTGTAATTGGGACTAGAGGGGGGGTAAGCAGGTGCTGAGCCCACTCAAAGAACATAATTGGATAATCATATCAGTACCGGGACCAATAGAAGGGGTACGGGAGGTACGGGAGGTTACCGGGACCAATGAAATGTTTTTCTATACCTAGAATGGAGCAAAAGTCTATAAATGTTGTTGTATTGCCAGAGAACATTGCTCAGCCATTTTGAAATTGACTTTGCTTGAGACTTGTGCACAAATAAATGATTTGGACCTTCTGAACAGACTCCTGGTATCATTGGTTTGTCTGCGCTCTGCTGCTAGAATGTAGCAGCAGATAAGCATGCAATAAATAAATCCAGGAGTCTTTTCAAGGATCCAAGCCAGTTTAATGTGCACATGGCTCAAGCAATAAGCAATTTCAAAATGGCTGAGCAATGGCTTCTAGTAAAACAACAACTTTTATAGCTTTCTTGTCCATTCTAAGCATAGGCAAACTTTTCATTGGTCCCAGTACCCCTCTCACCCATCTATTGGTCCCGGTACTGATATGGCTACCCAATCGGGACTCTGGTCTGGGCCCAGCACCTGGTTGCCCCCCTTCTAGTCCCAATTACAATGGTCAGTGTCTCCAACTTGTTACTTCTCTCCTCCAAGGTCGCTGAGCTTGTTAAAACATATGGGAAGCAGGGCACTGTAACCTTGCTTTTTGCAGAGTTAATTAATTCCATAGAAGCTGTGCTCTCTTATCAGTACCAATTAGAGCTGTTTTCTGTCTTTTATAAGTTTCGTTTCTGCTTAGCTATGTTCAGTTAAACTGAGTTAAGTTTCAATTCTATGGTGTCATCATTCAGGGGGGTTTTCATTCCTCTGGGCCTAACTACAGGCTTCAGTTACAGGTCAAGCTGCTCAGGCCTGTCTGCTTAGTTCAATTAGCATGGATCATAGGCCGTCGCCTACCACATTCCCCCCTTTGATTATTCTCACCCGCATGTTAATAAGGTGTGAGAATCAAATCACATAATACTAGGTAAAGGTATCACTCTGTGGTATAGGGTAGTAAGTTCACATAGCTAATATCTTTGTAGCTGTCTTACGCTCTACAGTGTTATTAATAACTGAAGTTATCATTTGCAAGCAAAATGGCAAGAAACAAGGGAGCAACAGGCAGATAGTCAAAGTCCATAGTTTGGCAAGAGTGGGAAAAAGAACTAAAGGATTAGAAGGTTCGGTTGCATCTTTGTTGTGCTGTCGTAAAGCTTCTGATTTAGACAGACCAGCTGTCCATCCTTCGTAGTAGATTGTGGTCCAGTCCGAACAAAACACAAACTGTCAACAATGGGGTGGGCCAATACCCACTCACTAGTAGTATTATGTAAATCAGTCTGATTGTATAGGATAGAATAGTTCAGTTCTTGCGTCTCCCAGGGCCACTGATCTCCCATCTTAGTTCCTCCACAATAGAAACAGTCAGAAGTGTGGAGACTAGATGCTATTGCTCCAGTAAGTTCAAGAAACAAGTTTTGGTGGTGGTATGAGGAATTGCAACGGTGGCTTGCATAGCCTTGTAGAAAGTCAAGATCTAGAACAACTTTTGGATTGGAGAGTATACCAATGCAAGTATAGGAAGAATGATAAAACAAGGTCTGAGTGACCTTCGGTCCAGTTCATGTTGTACTTATACAGGCTGCCCAGGGAGATAAGGCAAAAGTCATTTCAAAGCACTCCAAGGCTGCTATCACGATGAAACAGTAGAGAATCATGATGAAAGTTCTCTGAAGAATTAGTGCAAGTCTTTGAAAAACCAGTGCAATCTGTTGATAATTCTTGACTACGAAGTCTTCTTCTTCTTTACTGTACGTTGACCTGTTTTGCTCTCAGTAGCATGCAACAGGTGTAGCGTTGATTGTAGATCCTCAAGCTTCCGCTGTACATGACCTTACCAGCTTTTTGGCAGGAGTAGGGCTGTAGATTCCAAAGTATCACTGTCCTCTGGGATGTCTCAATTTCTTAAAATATCATAGCATAGTCTCTTAGGCTATTATTGCTTCCTTAGAGCAGTTCACTCTTTAGGAGATCAAAACAGTCTTTTCAGAGTATTTAAACACAGTCTCTTAGAAGATTCAATTTCTTAACACAACACAGTCTCTTTCTGATGATTGCAGGTTTTTTCAGATGCGAGGCTTACCTTCAGATAAACAAACAGTCTTGAAATAGTGCAGTTTCTGAGGGACCAATAAGTCTTAGGTCCGTGGTTGTTGTTGTAGGGTGAGGTGCAATGGAGTCTCAGGATGCTGTACAGTAGTCCAGTGATCAGGTTCAAGAGCAGCTGCTGGCTTCACTTGATTATGATGGGTCCAAGGTTCAAATTCTGCGACTTTTACTGCAGTTGGAGTTGTTGACAGGATGACGACATAGGGTCCCCTCCAATGCAGGGCTAACAGTATCTTTCTCCACTCTTTGATCCACACCGAGACTCCAGGCTTGAAAGGATGCAGGGGTGCAGGCAAATTGATGAGTAATCGATTTTGTACTCAGGTATGAAGACTTCTGCAAAACAGAACTTAAAACCAATAGTTCATGTCTAATAATTTCAGATCCTATCTGTCTCATATCTCCTTTTATTTCCTATACAATAGGCAGGGGTTGCCCATACAGAATCTCAAAAAGGGAGACTCCTATAGACTTAGCAGGGGCTAAGTATATCCTAAGAAGGGCTATGGGAAGAACCTGGGGCCACTTCAGGTAAACCTCTTGGCAAAGTTTAGACAACTGAGATTTCAGGGTTCTATTCATACATTCTACTTTTCCTAAATTCTGAGATCTATAGGCAGTATGTATCTATTAATATCGATATCTTGGGCTATACTTAATGGACTTGCTTCCTAAGGTTATCCACCCTCATTCTTTGTACAGGGGCCCATATGCATGCAAGGTTGTAAGGGTATACTTGAAATCTGGGTACACATTTAGACAGGGCTCTTTTCCTATTGTTAGTGCTCTAGTGAGGACTATCAGTTCAGCTTTCTGTGGTGAAGTTTCTGGGGCCAGGGCTGAGGACTCAACTACCAAATCAGGGGTCACCACTGCATATCTAGCACAACAATGTCCATTGATGATGAAACTGCCTTCAGCCACAAAGAAAGTCTGTTCAGGGTTCTCCAGAGGGACATCAGTCAAATCCAGGTGGCTTGAGAATACAGTGTCCATAATTTCTAAACAGTCATGATCAGGGGATCAAGACCAACTGATAACAACATAGCAGGATTGAAAGCTTGACTGACCCTTCAGTTGTATCTGGGGTTTTCACACAACATACTCTAATATTTCAACATTCATAGATTTGTTAGCTAGTAATTTCCTTTGTAAAGGGATTTTTCTTTTAGTTTTTGCTTACTAAGAAGGCTGTAGCTGTAACAGCTTCTCAAATAAGGTCCAAGAGATTGAGTCAACACTCCCAGAACATTTCCTTGCGACTCATGAACATAGAGACTGCAAGGTTTTCTGGACATCGGGTAGACCCAGAACTGGTGATAACATCAGAGGGTTTTCAAAGATCAAAAGACTGCATTCCTATCCAAGTCCCCATTCCAATGGAGACTTTTTCATTCCTTTGGTAGCTTGATACAATGTGATACAATGGTTTTGCTAGCAGCACAAAATTGGGGATCCATATACAACAGTACCCTGTGGCACCCAAGAAGGCTCTCACTTGCCTCCTGGTGGTTGGAGTAGGAATACTGCATACAGCTGCTCTGCGTTCTGGTAAGGGTTCCAGGCGTCGAATTCCGCTGGACAACTGGAATCCTAGGTATTTAACTTGTTTGACATAATTATGCTTTGGCTCTTGAGACTTTGTATCCAGCCTCATTAAAAAGGTGCAAGAGTTCACTGGTGGCTGGTGGACATTCACTTTCTGAGTTGGTGGTAATCTTGTCTAGGTGAGTTGGCCCTACCTCCTTGTAGTGGGGTCTTGGGCTAAGCGTATACAGAAAAAAACATCTTTTTAAGTCCAGAATGATGAAATGTATAGCTTCAGCAGAGATCAGCTCCAAGAGAATATAAGGATTTTGGTACCACTGGTTGTATAGTTTCAGCTGCATCATTCATTCTTTCTTAGATCCTGCACTGGGCGGTAATCACCTGTCCCAGGCTTCTTGACTGGCTTGAGGGTGACAATGGCAGGGGCTATGTTCTTCGCTAGGCCAGGTGGATTATCTTCTGCCCATCCTCCAGGTGGGGCTATGAGGTTGGTAAGTGTACAGCTTGTTGCTTTGGATGCAGGTGAATAGAACCACCATTCTTCTTCTTGGGGACAGTTAACACCATCAGGCCAGCAGATTTTGAGTTTCATTTTTTTTCCCCTTCAACAAAGGATATCTGTGCTTGAAGCTTTGCAAGCAGGTCTCGGCCCAAAAGTGGAATAGGGCATTCAGGCATATACAGGAACTGGTACATTATTATTATTTTTTTTTTTCTAGTTCACACATGTGGTTCTGCAGAAAAGGCTTTGCGAGAAAAACACAGGGCTACTGGCTTTAGTATTCTGCTCCTGTATCCCCCATAAAAGTCCATATATTGGTCCCCTATTTTTCAGACTGACTCCTGGGGACCCAGGGAAACTGGAGAGTCCGGTCTGGCCTAGTCTTCATCCATGCTGTAGCCCTCTCAGGCTGCCACTCACGCTATAGCTGCTCCACTCTCGTGCTGAAACACTGTGCTTGGTTTTATTCTGTCTATGATTCTACAATCAAGTACTCCCTCCTGGGGTGGAGTCAAGATACGGGCATTCACTTCTCTAATGTCCTTCTTTTTCTATAATGGGCGCACTCACACCCAGTTTTTCACTTCCTCTGTTCCTTCGATTAGGATAACCTCCGCACATCATTCAACTAAAATATCATTCACTTTCTCTGTTACATTTATTTTCACAATTCACACACCCTCTGATTAACTTTCATTTAACCATTATGCCCGCAAATTCATCCAGTTCTTTGCAATTTCCGTTCATTAGTTCAATCAAGTCCTAAAACTTCTCAGTGTATAATGCAGTTTTTTTTTTTTTCAGTTCTAAACAAGTCTGGTCAGCTGACTTTCACTTCTAGTCCGGAGGGGGTGGACATTCCCCTGTTGCAGAGGTGGCTAGCAAACTACTTGGGAATCTGTAGTCCCCCCCCCCCCCTCTCCTGGATTCTGTTTCTCCTAGCAATGCTCTATCCCGGAGGTTGATTTTTTTTTTTTTTTTTTAAGGATCCACTTCTCTGCTGTGGGCACATTAGTTCACGCCCACTGGGGGGGGGGGGGGTTTGACATCATCGGTGGACTGGGCTCCATCCCCCCCTTAAGCACTCTGAACTGAACTACTTACAGAGAGAGAGAGAGAGACGAGACAGGATATCTAGAAATTCTGGGGCAAAATCCTGATTGGGACAGAGACATTTCATAATCTTCAGTAAATCCCTTACTGAAATTCTTGATCATACTTGAAAAGACACTTATTATTTCTGTAAACATAGGGCAGGCAGGAAACACTTAGATTGAGCACATACATCCATTATGCTTCTTATAGAGAGAACTATAGCTATCTGTCAGCATGTCTCTGCAAAAGAAATTATTTTTTTAGTTCAGGAAGCAAATATTTAAAAGACATTCCGGATATTTTTCATAAAATACAGTACACCTTTCCCTTTTTTTTTAAATACAGAAAAGCTAACTGATTTGTTCATTAGTAACCAGCACAGAGGGGAAGCATGCATTCAAATGACTTATACTCATTCATAAAAAGATAAACTTTGTTTTTAAAACTTTTGGTTAAACAGACCTAGTGAAACCAGAGAAAAAACTAATTATAAATTCATCACGCTTCGATTAAATGAAGAGACTTTTCAAATCGGCAGTCCCTTTTCATTCCTAGGAGAAATTTCCTGCAGTCTCCAGCTGTCTCTCCAGAACCTCTTTTTTTTTTTTTTTAAGGATATGTGGAAGCCACACCCCTCTGCTCGCGGGGAAACAATTGAACTGTGCTCATAAAAAGAGACTTCTCATTCACATGGACAGAGATGCCAGAAAAAAACAATTTAAATCAATGTTAAGTCGTGATCTAATTACTTTGTAGATCAAAGGAAAAACAAAAACAGTTCTTTATCATTTCCTATTTGAATCATAAAACACAGGGCAAAGCTAAGCCCACAAATATATTATACCTATCTGACCGGAATAACTAATCTTACCCTACACACTATAACTGAACTAACCCCGTCACCTCCTGGATAGTTCTGCAAAGTAACAGCAATATAACAGGCTCAATTGACTTAGAAATGCAGACAGAGCAGAGAATATAACTAAAAACTGTTTGCGGAGCTCTGATGATTAATACAACCTTCAAAACTAAAATTCTGACTAAATATTCTTATTGAATGGTACACAATACATGACCACAGCAGGAGGAACATTACTATCAGAACAAAGTGAATAAAAACAGGTAGAAACAGGTATAATTGTCCTGATTAGTCCAGCAGCAGATCGTTGAAAAACATGCCTGCATAGGGTTAAACAGCACCAAACATTCTCCTGCACAGACACGCCCCCTGTCAGCTTTTTCACTGTGCTAAAACCAACTGGGTGAGACCAGCTTTTTGATTTCTAAAAATGACCGTAGGTGTTTTGGGTCTTCATTCTGCTCTATTAATACAATTTCTTAACCAGTGAACTGTCACAAAGTACTCAACATAATAATCTCACATTTATAACAGAAGGGAAACTCGTGGTTTCAACAGATAACAAAAATCAAATACACAGGACGGACAATACACCAAACGCTTCATCCGTTTCGCGACCTAGACGCAGTCACCCGACTAGGAACTGCGCTAGTCCAGAGTCCACTCTCGCTTGGTCCGTGCTGCCAGACCTCTCATTCACACTTCATTCACACAATCATGCTAGCAACGTATCTCAGAATGCATTCCTTTCTATCTATTCTGACTAGTCTTTTTCCCAATTACAAAAACGATGAGGGTTTCACCCGGCGAATTCCCATGCGGGGTTACTCGGCCCTTCCTTGAGAGGTGATCATGCTCTCTTACCAATTCCCAATATCTCGAGATTACAAATTCCAAGTTCCTGTCTGTTCTGACTAGACTAAATCATGATTTTTTTTTTTTTAAACCGCTGTACCTCGCGAATACTCATGCAAGGATTTTCAAACAAAGACTTAAGTCTTACCAAACAAGAAGGACGATGGCTTCACCTCGCGCATACTCATGCAAGGTTAATAGGACCGTCCTTGAGAGGGGATCAGTGCTCTCATTACCAAATTCCAAATTCCAAGTTCCAAGTTCTCGAGATTACAAGTTACAAGTTTCAAACTGCACTTCTAACTCATCTGTCTAGACAGGTTTTCAAAACTATACTTACCAGATCTGGTTCCCAAGCTTCTGAGTTGGATCCTGGACTCCCCCGGGTCGGAAGTGTTAGCCAGCTGGACTCAGTGCCTGCCGAGGCCAGGCAGAACTCCCTCCGATACAAGAGGATCGGTGGGCCCAGGGAGATTCCCCTGCGTCGGATTGGCATGGTTCCAACTGGACCAAACCTCAAGGCGAATTACGTGGATTTATTCACTTGAACACTATCCACCACTCGCACTTCCCGGCCAACGCACCAAGAATGTAGCAGCAGATAAGCATGCAATAAATAAATCCAGGAGTCTTTTCAAGGATCCAAGCCAGTTTAATGTGCACATGGCTCAAGCAATAAGCAATTTCAAAATGGCTGAGCAATGGCTTCTAGTAAAACAACAACTTTTATAGCTTTCTTGTCCATTCTAAGCATAGGCAAACTTTTCATTGGTCCCAGTACCCCTCTCACCCATCTATTGGTCCCGGTACTGATATGGCTACCCAATCGGGACTCTGGTCTGGGCCCAGCACCTGGTTGCCCCCCTTCTAGTCCCAATTACAATGGTCAGTGTCTCCAACTTGTTACTTCTCTCCTCCAAGGTCGCTGAGCTTGTTAAAACATATGGGAAGCAGGGCACTGTAACCTTGCTTTTTGCAGAGTTAATTAATTCCATAGAAGCTGTGCTCTCTTATCAGTACCAATTAGAGCTGTTTTCTGTCTTTTATAAGTTTCGTTTCTGCTTAGCTATGTTCAGTTAAACTGAGTTAAGTTTCAATTCTATGGTGTCATCATTCAGGGGGGTTTTCATTCCTCTGGGCCTAACTACAGGCTTCAGTTACAGGTCAAGCTGCTCAGGCCTGTCTGCTTAGTTCAATTAGCATGGATCATAGGCCGTCGCCTACCACAACAGTACCTCTGCTTTCTTATGTTGGATCTGAAGGTTTTGCATTAGAAACCATTCGGATACTGCGTTAAAACAATCAATAAGAGGTGAGAGGTCCATCTGCTTTGTGGAGAATGGCATGTAAAGAATTGAGACAGACATGCTCAGCTGACCTGGCACATGTACCTAACTAGTGGGTGGTGGCAGCCATACAGGGTTTAAGTTCAGTATGCCCCCTTTGGAGGCGGGGCAATGCTGCACGGAGCCCGTCAAGAGACAGGAAGGCTCCGCAACGGTTTTACTGGCATAGTCGTGGTTCCCTAAGAGGCAGGGAGCTGCGGCTGCATTAGAAGGACTGGGAGGCGGTGAGTTTGCCGCTGCCGAGAAGCGGACTCGGCAGCGGCAGCAACTTGTGCGTGTTTTTTTTTTTACAGCGGAGTGAGGCGACCCCCGCTAAATCCTATGGCGACCCCCATGGGGGTCGCGACCCACAGATTGAGAACCGCTGTTCTACAGACAGAGAGACACTTGCTTCTAAGCAAGTGGTTATAGACTCAGACCCTGCCCTAACAAGTAGATCACATTGGCATGCTGAGAGAACTGCACTGTTTACATGGGCAATGACATCACAGAGAGGCATCATAAAGGCTGAGGTTTAATATGTCTGGGACATGCAGCTCCACCTAGCTTGCACACTGCTGGCTTATTGTACGGCCATGCACATGACTGCAAGTAGGCACTGGTGTATAGCAGTCCACACCCCCACTCCCCCAGAATTAAGATCCTGACACCACAGACAGGCGCCCTTGCCTGGGGGATACATGCCCCCCCCAATGACCAATGCTGTCAGCACATGGTCTAATGCTTGGCAATTAAGATTTAATGCAAAGAAGTGCAGTGTCATGCACTTAGGAAGCAGAAATACAAGGAAAATGTACACGATAGGGGGCGAGAGGTTGGTGTGCACGAATCAGGAGAAGGACCTTGGTGTGATTATTTCTGAGGATCTCAAGGTGGCAAAACAGTGCGACAAGGCGGTGGCAAAAGCCAGGAAGATGTTGGGCTGCATACAAAGAGGAATTGCCAGCAGAACGGAAGAGGTACTAATGCCACTGTATAAGTCACTGGTGAGGCCTCACTTGAAATACTGTGTTCAGTTTTGGAGACCATATCTTGCAAAGGATGTAAAAAGACTGGAAACTGTTCAGAGGAAGGTGACCAAAATGATTTGAAGCCTGCGTCAGAAGCCTTATGAGAAGAGACTTGAAGACCTAAATATGTACACACTGGAGGAGAGGAGGGATAGAGGAGATATGATCCAGACCTTTAAATACTTAAAGAGAAATAATGACCAAACAAACCTCTTCCAAAGACAGGAAGCTGTAAAACTAGAGGGCATAACATGAAACTGCAAGGGGTGTAAATTGAAAGGCAATGTCAGGAAATACTTTTTCACTGAAAGGGTGGTAGATGCTTTGAATGCCCTCCCGATGGAAGTGGTGGGGGCAAATACAGTGACAGAATTCAAAATGGCATGGGACAGACACTGTGAATCCCTTTACAGCAACAGGAAAAAATAAAAAAAAACGTAACTATCTAATTTCTCAACAAATAGGGGTGTCCTGCATGGAGCGGTGGGTTCACCCCTAAACAAAGACATGAGGAGGGGTGGCCTGCACAGAGCGGCAGGTGCACCTACTCTTGCCATCTTACTGGGCAGACTAGATGGACCATACTGGTCTTTATCTGCCGTCATTTACTATGTTACTATGTCAGCCACTACACTTGGCTGTGGCATTGACAGGGCTACATGGCATCTTCCTCCCACTGCAGGTGTTACAGCAGCCACAGTCCCCTGTACTGACCATGGTGCCTTAGTTGCTATGCACTGTGGAAACAGATGCACATTGGTCACATGGATCGTACACACTCACCATCAGCTGCATGACGCCGCTCCTCCTGTAACCTCTTCAGAAAGTCAGGGCACCTCTGCCTCAGTTCCTGCCCTTTCCTGCATAGATCTTCCACCTGTGAAGGACATAGAGCACCCATCAGTGTCATGTGTGATCAACAGGCTAGTTACATGTAACACCACATCTCCCGGATAGACATGTGTATGTGCTGTGCAACTTGACATGGTAACAGGTGTGCACATACGACAATGTATGTGATGTGTCACTCCTGTGTGAGACTTGTGCTGCACATCTCATACCAACACCTGTCCTTCAACAGTTATACGGTGCTGCTGTGCAGATGCACAGCAATTATACACTTCTTGCTGGTATATGCCAGTGGCAAAGTGTCCTGTGAAAGTGTCATGTGTGTGTGACAGGTCACGTGCTCCAGGGCCCCCTCATGCTGTGGTGTGCACTCTCCACTTCTCCATCCATACCCAATCCCTTGGTGCTCTCATGTCCTCCCCTGTCCTTCTTATCCTTTGTCTGCTGATGGGCCTCAGCTGTAACATTCCACGAGTGACATGCCACCATCACTGCAGGCCCATATCACTGACATCGCATAATAGATGTCTGACCAACACTTGTGACTACACTTGGTAGAGACCAGCTATCTGCAATATCCACCAACAACTTCCTCTCCCCTACCATCACCCTCTGTCTCTCAGAATACCACTCCTGTATGTCCTGCTTCCTGAGACCACTGCACTGTTGTCACCTTGGACAACTCCTCTCCTAGACCTCAAATATCCAACAGATGGGTGACTCCTCTTGTAGCTGTCCCACACACAGTGAGAACATGTTCACCATCCCCCTGGCCACAGCGCAAGTATACACACACACACTGATCGCATCTCACAGCCTGATCACAGATATATCCTTCATACTGTTCTCCACTAGAGTTGAATTTCTGCATGTCTATCACTCTCACACCCCTCTGAGAAGGTGATCCACTGCCAGCTGTACCACAGTCATAGCACCACTCTACTAAAATCACATCACTAGCTTCACAGCCATCACACATGGCCAATTGCACACCCCTCCTTCTGACCTACATATGCATGCATCCATCTGCTCCTCACTAACCTTCATCCCCCCTCTCACCCCATGCCCCTCCCCATGTACACCGCTGCCCTACAGGCTTGCTTCTCTCTGGGCCTTGTTTGCCCTCTGCCCAATCCTTAGTGCATCCCTACCCATTGCTACTCCCTATGACTGGGGCATACACCCATAGTCTGTTCAGTAGGCCACATCGCTGACCCATGACTGATCTCTGATGACGGCTCACCTGTGTGTGGATGTAATTGGACCTTCAACCTAGGGAAGAAGAAACAGTTGGGGCAGGCCTGTTGTCTAGGGTATCCACACTGACTGTGCAAGGGAGTGATCTGGCCACAATGATGACGGTGCATGCACAGCTATCTGAGGTTGCTGAGGTTGTGGATATTGTTGAGCTCTGCCTGCCCTTATGTTTGCAGCCAACTGGCTTTCGCACCTGTGCAATGTAACAGTGCTAATGTACTTACTGTCTTTGGGTAGTCTGCCTGCATATTGAAGCACTCCTTGATGTGTCACCAGGACTGCTGCAGCCACACAAGGTTATGACACACCCCTGAGGATGGGAACAGCCTCTTCTGCTTTCGGCATATGAGGGAGGCCAGTAGGTGCATGCCTACATCACATAATCTTAGCTTTTGTGAATGGCATGCCATTCTGTTCTCCTTCAGTGTGCAGCTTCCCTGAGGACAAAGATGTAACTTGTGCAGGGAATGTGCATTTTGCACATTGGGTGCTACATACACACAGCACGCCCTATATCAATGCATGCTACTAGCATGCACTACGATCCAAAAGATATGCGATGTACTTTGCAGGTGAGTGGAGGAGTGGCCTAGTGGTTGGGGCAAGGTACTTCAGGCCGGAAGGTCGGGGGGTTCAAATCCCACTAGAGGACAGCAACCTTGGGCCGGAAGAACTAGGGCTTCTAGTCCCACAGGTGCTCCTTGTGGTCTTGGGCAAGCCACTTAACCCTCCATAGCCCATGTTCCCTGTAAAATAGTTATCTCCAAGTTATAATGCCCTGTTCAATGTAATTTCAGTTTGTTCAATGTAAAACCGCCTTGATATCATGAAAGGCGGTATATAAGAAATGTTAAATAAATAAATAAAATAAATCGTAGAACAGTAGATCAAGGGAGGTCGGCCATTCGCATGGTGTTGTGATATATGCAAAAGTCTGCACACTTTGCAACTGTCACACATGGGCAGTTATCTGGTCGTGAACCCGTGACACTTGGCTTTCACACACATATGGTCTATGTGTTGTTTCCATAGAGCTGCCATGGAGGCATCTAAGTGCACCACTCCACATCTATGGAGAGCACAGACGGCCTTGAAACCATGGTCTGATGTCTACAAAGCAAGTGCTTGAACCATTAGACTAGACTTCCACACCTCTTCCCACAGGAAGGTGTTTAGACCCATGTACAGCAGGACCCATCCTACATTGGCAGGGACCAAGGACATGACACCATGTCACTAGCTCATTCAGAGACATTAGTACAGCACATCTTTGCCATGCACGTAGCAGTACATTTGCACTATGTGGAGCACTGGATAAGCAGTACTGTAGCTGCATGACAGACACACAGCTGCAGAATACATCTCTGCTGATAAGGGCACATCACAGGTGATGGCAACATGCCCATCCTTCCTCTGGACACCCAACGCACCCGAAGGAGTATGTTTACTATGGAGTGCTGAGGGGGCAAGGGATACAGCAACATTGAGGGTGTTAGCATGCGATAACAGGCACAGTGGGTGGTTGCCCTTCCAGCATGCGGGGAGATGTGCTTCACCTATCAGGTGCATAAAGGACACCGGGCATTATGGAGGCAAGCATGCTCCCAAATGGACAGAGATGGCAGTTACCATTACGTATGATGACAGAGGCCCTGTGAACATCAGAGTTGAGGTGCTAGATGAAGGACAGGTATGGGCAGTTGGACATGTTGGATCCATATGTGCCCTACATGTTAGTTAGTGAGTGTGATGATGATGTGGGAGTCAGTATTACTCCATCAGTGAGGAGTGCACTGTTAATCAGCTGTACTCTCATTGTGTAGCATAGGATAGGATAGATGTGTGCTCTTGCTGAGATAGCATGTTCATGATGTGGGTGGCAAGAGGATGACAGATCAGGGATGGTGACATGCAGATCAGTCATAGAAGAGGCCTGAGTGATACATTCTAATGAGTATGTACATACCTGTGTGGTGCATAATGTCACAGTGATCTGGATAATACATGAATGCACATAGTACCAGATGCAGGTGGATGTGCTGACGGGGGAAGGTCGTAGATGAGCGTGTGACATGTGTTTGCTGCAGCACTGTACTTGCTGTGACATCACCACTGTAGTTGTGATGTGTCTGAAGAGAGTGTGCCAGGGCCATGGTCATGTACATTATACAAAGTGACATTTATACATTCAATTAGTCTTAGGTAATGGAGAGTTGATTGACTTGGCCAATCCACAAGGCATACAGGTCATGCTTTAAAGGATTTCACATACATAAATGTCCTCTGTAAAATGCTCTCCCAGTCACAAGGCATACTAGTGGGACTTGAACCCCTGTCTCTCAGTTGCCAAGACAGTGCTGCAACCATTAGCCTATGCCACTACTCAGGTGCCATTCATCTGCAGAGTGCACATTTCTGACCCTCTGCAATGGCATAAAGCAGTGCTAATAGAAGCATTCTCTCAGTAGGACATGATCAAACATAGCATGTGTACAGACCCAATGTGCTATAGAAACACATTAATAAGCATACAATTGTGTGTCCATCTGTCTCAGCAGACCCTGCAATGTTTCTGGCATCAAAATGAATGGAGTATCCCATTGCTACCAAATAGCATGGGGGACTCAAAACCTCGTCCATCACTAACCTACATACCATCCTACACCTTCAATGCCATGACTCAAAGGGAATGCAGTTTCCTGCCTGCAATGTGTGATATCATATACATGAGACAACATTCCTGGCGCCTAATGAGAGCGTGGTCCACCACACCTCACGCCAGCCTACAGCGGCGCACATGCAGTACACCATGCACATGAATGCAGTAGTGTAACAGCTCCCCGGCACACTGCTGCAAGATATAGCTGTTGTCGAAAGGACAAGGCACATGTGAGGTCACAATGCCCATCCCTCCACTGTACACCCAAAGAGAAAGAACACTCACACGCATGTGTCTGCTATGCAGCAGTGTGGCACATACCCCAGAGGCAGCACATATGCATGCCATGAGGTCCTATGTAACCTGTTGCACATGGCGGGATATTTACCTGTAGACATACAATGAACACAAATCAAAGTAATGAGCCATTGGAACTGGTTAAAAGATAGAAAGCAGAGGGTAGGGCTAAATGGCCAATTTTCCCAATGGAGAAAGGTGAATAGTGGTGTACCCCAGGGATCTGTGCTGGGTCCGCTGCTTTTTGACATATTCCTAAATGACCTGGAAAGTGGAATAACGAGTGAGGTTATCAAATTTGCAGATGACACAAAACTATTTAAAGTTGTTAAAACCCAAGAGGATTGTGGAAAATTGCAAGAGGATCTTGATAAATTGGAAGACTGGGCATCAAAATGGCTGATGAAATTTAATGTGGACAAGTGCAAGGTTATGCACCTAGGGAAGAACAACCCAAACTATGGTTACACGATGCAAGGTTCCACATTAGGAACCACCACCCAGGAAAAAGATTTAGGCGTCATTGTGGATACCATGTTAAAACCCTCGGCCCAGTGTGCAGCAGCGGCCAAGAGAGCAAATAGAATGCTAGGTATGATAAGGAAAGGAATGGAAAATAAAACAAAAGATATTATAATGCCTCTATATCGTTCCATGGTGAGACCGCACCTTGAATATTGTGTGCAATTCTAGTCGCCGTATCTTAAAAAGGATATAGCGATTTTAGAAAAGGTTCAGAGAAGAGCCACCAAAATGGTAAAGGGGATGGAAGGATACTCCTATGAAGAAAGGCTAAAAAGGTTGGGGCTCTTTAACCTGGAAAAGAGACGGCTGAGGGAGATATGATAGAAGTCTATAAATTAATGAACGGAGTGGAACGGGTAAACGTAGATCGATTGTTTACCTTATCAGAATATAGAAAGACTAGGGGACATGCAATGAAGCTACAGGGTAAACTATTTAAGACTAATAAAAGAAAATATTTTTTCACTCAACGTGTAATCAAACTCTGGAATTTGTTACCGGAGGATGTAGTAAAGGCTGTTAGTGTAGCTGGGTTTAAAAAAGGTTTGGACAAGTTCCTGGAGGAAAGGTACATAAACCATTATTAAGAAGGGACCCAGGATATCAATGCTTGAACCAATACAAGCATTGTGGAACCTGTGTCCCTTGGGGAAACTGCTAGGTACGTATGACCTAGATTGGCCACTGTTATTAACAGAATACTGGTCTTGATGGACCTTGGTCTGACCCAGTATGGCATATCTTATGTTCTTATGCAGACCATCTTGTGCTCCCAGGGGGAACATGCACACGTTTTCCACCATCAGAGATGACAGACGGGTACGGGGCAATGCCCCAGTGATCACAGCCACCACTCTGCCTGCAATGTCTGCTGTGTGTGATGGTATAGTTTAGCCACTCCATTACCCATGATGCACTGCACCTGCAGAATATCATTCTGCAGCTGATCACCCAATATAGAATGCAGTGATCCATCACATCAGCTCAGTAATACACAGTGACAGTGTGGGCAACAGGCACATAGCAGTTACAAACTGTGCTACTGACCGGTTTCAGTGGTCACCCTGAAGGTGAGGAGGAGCACACAGCACCAGGTCCCCAGAGCGTGCACTGCTAGAGATGGGCTCTGCTGCAGATCCACATCACTGCTAGTATGTGGCAGGTATTGTCTGCAGTGTGTAATGCTAGTCACCTGGTTTCCTACCCAATTGTAGTATGGTGGGGTTGCTTGTCCTCTCTGTGTCCTGATCCTATTGGACCGGGATTTTCCAAAGACATTTCATGTCAGTGGCAATGATTACAGCATCTGTTTCCATAAAAAGCAAATGGAGTGGGGCTTGTATAGGCTGGTGTGCGGCTGCTGTCACCATACTAATGGGCTTGCCAAGACCATAGTGACCACATCATGGACAGCTGCTATCCCAACCATCTTGAACTACCAATCCACTACATCAAGCACAGTCAGGCTGCATTTGAAGTCCATCACAGGCCTGTCTCAGCCATGTGCACACCAGCTGTGCCCAGTATGCTGGTCAGCACACACTGCATGTACACAGAACAACCATGGACACACAGGCTTGGGTTAGACAACATGGACACCCAGCAGTTGCCTCAGTGATTGGGCTCTCAGGAAAAGGAAAGCAATGTAGCCTGACACTATACAGCACTATGTAGATACATAGCCATGACATGGTCACAGTGAGAGGGCCCTCTCAACATGACATGCTGTGGGCACCCAGGCCATGCATGTGACAGACAGCCAATAGAGAGTCTCAGTCATTGACCCTACCTCCGATGCATATACATCCTGGCCAAACTGCTTGGTTTTGGGCTATACCCACAATCCTCTGCTCCTCTTCATGCACATTTCCAGACTAACACTGGGAAAAGCTTATGCAATGCAAGGCACATTGCATTGCAGAAGGGCACAATACTGTGGAGACATACACACACACACACACATCATCACGCTGTGCAAAAGTGGTGATGGTTGGAATTCCTGCTTGCCATTTTGGTCTCCTTATCTGCTCAAGCATTGTTTATATGTGCTCATTGTGCAGGCAATATTAGTGCGCGCTGAAATGCATGCCCGTCATTAATGCGCATTCAGTATGCTGGTGCTATCAGCCTGCACTTCCATCCAGCCATGAATGTGTGGACCCTTGCAGGACAATTCTTTGGGGGTTGTATATGATGGTGCTATACCTGTAATGTAGGATAAAGGTTACCCACAGGAACATGCAATATGTGATCCACAAGCAGAATTTGAATCTGTGGTCCTCCACGCCTATACACACTGGCCTTGTGTGTTGAGCCACAGAGCTGCCTTATGGGGAGAGCAGTACATGGGTGTAGCTGTGGTCATTGCCTGGCTGAATGCAGGCATGACTAGGGGTCTGCCTATGTGTGCTGAGATCTCTGCATGCCCTGTACCACACCTGTCTGACATGGTGTGTTTGGCAGATGTGGAAGTGGAATGTGTTGTCTGGTCTGTATGGTGCAATAGCTGTTTATGCTGCTGGTCCAACTGACATTCCTGTCTTATGCATGAGATATGTCCACTCAGTGGGGCAGCCCATGAGTCAGGCACACACACATCACATGTCATGTAGAAACTAGCAGAATGGAGATGCTCCCCCATACCTGGTGTGTGCTTGTGGTGCAGAAATGCACCACAAGCCCCACTTGGCTGGTGTGGATTCACATGTGCTTTAGATAGCTGTTGATGAATGGATCCTTACATTTGGGGCATGTCCCAGTTCACACAGAGCCCCGTGCTCTCTCAACAATTCTCTAAAACTGTTGTCCACTCTATAGTTTCTTCCCATCCTGCCACTGCACCCTCCTCTCTGCTGGTCTCCGTCAGAGTCATCTCTCTCACCTTCCATCTCTTCATAACTCTGCTGAATGGCTGATCCTCCATCAGCCCCACCACACTCATATAACCCCTCTTCTGTTATCACTTCACTGGGTTCCTGTCCATATCCATCTCATACATGCAATGTGTGCTCACCTATAGATGCATCCCCTCTACTGCCTCTCATCACTTTTCCTATCTCATCTTTCTCTACACCCCTTCCCATGAATGCCACTCCTTCTCTGGTTACCTCTTTTCTATGCCCTGTTCTTCTACTGCCATCTCAAGACTTTGATTCTTTTACCTTCTGCTCCTTTTGCCTGGCACAAGCATCCTCTAGCCATACATCACATCTCAGCTCTCTCCCTCTTCAAATCCATGCAGACAGCATACCTCTTTTGGGCTGCTATTGGATCCTTATTACTCATTTATCTGGTGTCTCCTCTCCGTACTGTGCCCTTATTTCTCTTGTCTTGTACTGTCTGTCAACACTTCATTGTAGGCTCTTTGGGCAGGGAGTGTCTCCCTCTGTGTTTTTACAGCGCTGCATACACCTAGTAGTGCTTTATGAATGATGTATATTGGCAGTTGTAGTGTTGACATCTTGCAGTTGATGGTGCAGGGTGAGCATTTTGCCTCTGACATGCCCTGTTCTCCTATCGCATAGTATTCCTTCCCCAGTATCATTCTTCCCCGACACATGCACATATCCACTCAAAGGGCATTTTCTCCAAATAGGTTAATTTTGCAGATATCATAATAGTCGTGAACCTCACTTATAAACCAGGATCCACTCACTATGTGTCGGTGGAGAGTATCCTGATCCAAGGGCAACGTGATCCACACAGTCACCTAGACTGGCGCCATGGGCCAATAGTCAGTGTGGGCAGCCTGCCAGCTGCTCTATCCCTCCCTGCCATTGTGGTACACCCACTGGTTCAATACTGCAGGCAGCCTCACAGATGTTGTTTATTATGTTTATGTTTATTTATTTTTGATATACCGCCCTTTATAACATCAGTGCGATTCACAATCATATTAACAATCAGAGTTTGGCTCAAGGCCAGATAAGGGGAAAATAACTACAATCGTGACAGGAAAGAAGAGGCAACAAAAACCGTGAAACAGGACATAGAGGAGAGGTCAACAAAACACGAATAGACCAGGTCAGCTGTGTGTATCCAAAAGGTTGTATGCAGAGATGAACAGATGAGTTTTCAGTAAGGATTTAAATGTGGAATAGTTTTGTTCCAACCGGAGTGATGTGGGTAGGGAGTTCCAAAGAGCGGGACCGTGGAAGAAAAAGGCAGAGTGACGAGTGGATTGTAGATGTGCGCGTGATGGGGGAGGAAGGTGGAGGTGATTTATGTGAAGGGAGCGGAGGTTGCGCGTAGGGATATGAAAGTGGAGAAGGTCAGCAAGGTATTGTGGTGTGTGGGTATGAATGACTCGATGTACCAAAGTTAGTATCTTGAAGTGAATGCAATATTCTATAGGAAGCCAGTGTAAATGGAGTAGTAAGGGGAGTAATGTGATCTCTCCGTGAGGAGTGAGTGATGATTCTGGCCACGGTGTTCTGAATAAGTTGTAGACGATGTAACTGGACGTGGGTGATGTCTGCGAGGATGGAGTTACAAAAATCAAGCCGGGGATATGACTGTGGATAAAGTGAGGGTAGTCAAGGCAGAAGGAGAGAGAAAAGGGCAGATAGATCGAATTTGTCGGAGAAATAAAAAGGATGTCTTGGCGAGCTGGGAAACATGATCCCTGAGGGTGAGGTTAGAGTCAAGAAGGACCCCCTAGGTATCGGAAGGAGGAGACCATAGGGACTGTAGAACTTTCAAGAGAGGGAGCAAGGGAAGGACAGGGGCACCCAAAGGTAAACCATGTGGAGGATATTTTAGTCAGATTAAGATGCAGACAGTTTGAAGAAAACCAATCAGCTACAACAGTGAAACAGGAATTTAAAGCAGTGAGATCAAGGTGAAGAGGATTAGTGTGGTGAAGGATAATAATGTCATCTACGTTGTAGAAAGCTGACAGACCAGACTGTTGGATACAAAGAGCAAGTAGTGCAAGAAAAAGATTAAATAGGAGAAGGGCCAAGACTGAACCTTGAGGGACACCACAGGGGAGGGGGGTAGTATCAGAGAGAGACTGCGATCCAATGGATGAAGCCACGGAAAAGGAACGGAAAGAAAGAAAAGAGTTAAACCAGCAATAGACAGTACCTTGAAGGCTTGCGTGAGAGGAGGAGTGAGTGATCCACAAGATCGAAAGCTGCAGAAAGATCTAGAGAAATCACCACCGAGATGTCACCCCTAACATGCGAGGAATGAAGTTCACTGAAGAATCCTGTCAAGATTGTCTCGACACTATGGCCCTGACGAAAACCTGATTGACGTGGATGGAGAAAGTTTATTGAGTGGAGGTGTTGTGAAAGTTGAGTAAAGACAGCTTTTTCTACAATTTTTGCAAGAAAGGGAAGGTTAGAAACTGGGTGGTAGTGAGTTGGGACTAGAGGATCGAGGGAGGATTTCTTGAGGATGGGGGCATACTAGGGCAAGTTTCCAGGAGGAAGGGAAAACACCAGTAGAAAGACAGGAGTAGACTATGGAGAGAATGTAGGGCACTAGAGCAAGAGATGGCTCAAGAAGCCAGCCAGTAGGAATAGGATCTAAAGGGCATTGAAAGCATGTATATTGGTACAGGGTACCATACACTATTAGACTGACTAAACCTGAGAAAGAGTTAATTCTGTTCAGAACCTTGCTTAGAAATAAAACTTCATATATTTGCTTACTAAGTGAAGGTTTACATAAATAAAGAAAAGGGCAGGTTGTACTCTAGCCTCTCTGTCTCAGGGTTATTAGCTAAAATACTTTCAGGGTTATTAGCTAAAATATTCTCAGGGTTAGTAGATATCAAGTTATCAGCAGTAAACAATTATGTCAATTAGGTCAATTGTGGCTTGGAATCCTGTATGTCTCTTCATAATGACCTATGTAGCAGTAAACAATTATGTCTTAGGCTCCATGTATGTCTCCACACTGACCCACACTGAATAAAATTGACCTACGATATGATAAATACATGACGTATAATGATAAAGTGAAATTATGCTGTATCATCTAAAAAAGCCTTATAAATAAAGTGAACCATGGCTAGTAAGTTAGAGTAAACAGGGAGAACGTGCTTCTCTCAGTTTCTCTCCACAAAAGCTTTGGTGTATTTTCTATAGAACTGTGTTGTATTTATTGCTGTCTTTTGATAACCTTCCTATTGTTTTTGAATGTAGCAGTCTGTAGCTCCAAGAACCCAGTAAGGTTGCTGGTGCGGAGAGGATTAAGTAAGCTCTTCAGTTTGTGCCATGACTCGGATCTACAGATTTCAACATTCCTGGCAAGGAGGGAAGGTGTTTGTGAGTATTTTATGGTGCCAGCAATGAGCAATCTGTTAGGTGAACAGGTGTGGTCTCAATTGTGTGAATGACATTTTAAGGCTATGAGTTTAGCTCTTCAGAAAGGTAGCCCTTCTTATTGTATGCGTGAAAAGTATGGGGTTAGGGCTACTAATTATGTTGTGCACTGGTATGCACTGACTAATAATAATGTGCTTTTACAGTTTCCTTTGGAGGGAACATTTTCTGCAGATAAGCTTTGTTATCTGAAATGTGCTTTGCAGGCTAAACACAGAGTATGTAATGCTCGTGAAGGGCTAGTGTTTGGTTGGTGGCAGCAAATGGCACATAAATTGAAGAATGAATTGTTTGGATTAGTACATGTTGATAAAACGAGTGAACCACAGGAGAAAGAGATTGGTAATGTCTGGGCAGAGAAGGTCCCAGTCATTTTTTCTCCAGAGTATGAGGCAGAGGTGGCTGCAATTGAAGCTGGAAGTGTTCCAGGCATATTCCCGTCATCTCCCTTTGTTTGTTCTGAGAATTATGTAGTTTCTGAGAGGGAGATAGTCACTCGTTCAATGAAATTAAAAGTAGAGATAATGAACAAGCAAAGAATCTTAGGAAGTGCACAAATCATAAATTTTGGTACTTGCAATGTTTTTCAGCTCAGAGAAATGAATGACCTTCTTAGTCGTGAAACAGAATGTACTGTACGTATCATAGATTCCTTAAAGGGAGCGGTGAGAAATGATATTACTGCTACAAAGGAATTAGGAATTTCTAGTAAACTTGTTGATGATATTGAAAAGGGTCTGAATAAGCATTTTATGACCTATAGAGAGAAATGTATTCAATTACATGGTGCTATAAGTTTTCTTCAAACTGTTTTGCGTCAGTATAATAGTTCATGTCCTACTTGGGCTGCTTTAGATAATTTGCTTAGAACTGCGTTTTATAACCCAGCTGATTTTTATCCAGTTTGTGACATACCCTGTGATAAATTTCCAAGTGAAAGCTCAAAGAGATAATTTTGTTTTAGTGGTTAAAAAGAGAAAAAAAGATTTTCTGTTAAAATCACTTACTGTAGTAGTAGTACACTTACAGCAAACCTATAAAAGGGGTGGTTGAGATTAACATCTTTAAAGCAGGATTCACTAATTGGTTTTTTTTTAAATGGTTTAATCCCGTGAGTAAAGGTATTTTTTTATAACTTCAATAATAGATTGGCCAGCTAGAACAGCTGCTGTAAGTCTGAAGAGAGCTGATGTAAGTCTTATGTAAGTCTGAAAAGTGCCTGGTGCAGTGAGCTGACATTTGATGTGAAATGACTGAGTCGCTCAATTTGACGATTGCTCAACCTCCCAGGAGCAAGGGGAGGGGTAGGATCAGAGCGCGAGAAGGTCATAGGAATTCTCAGCGAGACAATTCAGATAAGTTTGTTTATTGAGTATTTGCAAGCGAAAACTGTCTCTGGAAGGAGGATGGTCAGAGAGTTGATTTCCCTCCCAGCCGTTCACCCTGATCTTGGAAGACTTCTATCTGCTCTGTGGGCTGTCCCCGGATCAAATGTCGGACATTGTCAATTGTATTCTTTCTCTGAAGTGCCGTTTCCTGCAGATGCAAGTATCGTTTATCTTGGAGAACTTTCATCTACAGTGCCGAGATCAGTTATCAGATGCCTTTCGTCCCGCCTGTAAGGATCGTCGTGAGACCTGGAGTTCAGTTCCTTAGACTGTCAGCTGTGTCCACTGCCAGCAGTCGCTGGTGAAGAAAGTTGTTTTGTGAAGATCTCCAGACACTCCAGACACAAAGTGTCACTTCATTATATAAGACTTCAATTTTTCCTGTCTGTGGACGGCTGTACGGTAAGACACTTATAGATTTGTGCAGAACCTGTGCACAGTTCATAATGTGATTTTGCCAATTTCTCCCTGGATTTTTGTTGTAGATTTGCGATTTGCTTATTTTCAGTATGACTTGGCAAAGAAAAATGCAGTTTTGTTTTTATTTGTTCTTTTTGAAGGCTAGTCCTGCATATTTGCACCGGCCCTGGGAACTGCATTATCTGATGTAAAACTCAACCATTTCTTTTTAGATTATTATGTGAATTATTTGTGTTTAATGTAGGCTAAATTACTTAAGTTATTGGTCAGATTTGTGCCCTTTATTAGTTTATATTGTTCAGTTAGGATTGAGGGTTAAATCTGTTTAAACTGCGGTTTGTATTGTAAAAATGTTCTAACACTCTCTGGTCTGCTAGAGTAAAACCTATTTTGAAAGCACCAGTCTACGTTATCGCAGTTGGAGGTTTGTTTTTGAATGTCGCAATGTACTGGGAAATGCGCCATGTTTTAAATGTGAAAATGTACTGGGAAGAGTGCCATGGTTATTGTAAACTATTCAAATTGTTTGTGGCTACTTTTGTTTTCTCTGTTATCTGTGTATGTTTTGTAAGCTTTCCCAACTGGATGTATGCCAGTGGGTTTTGAATTCAGAGTGAATTAATGAAGTGACTCCCGATCTGTCTATGTAGTAATAATTTTTGCAATTGACTTTTATTGATTTTCTGATACTTTTTGCCAGCACACGTCACAGTTTTGAAATCCAAAGGACATCATTTCGTGAACCGAAAAGACGCTTTTCTGATATCAGTGTTACTGGCATTACAATATTTAGCACTGGTTAAGATGACTTTATTTTCTCTTTTATCTTTCTTTGAAGATACTTCTATTGAAACCCAGTTTTTGGACTTCGTGAAGTTCCGGGCAGCTGGGAAACGGATCATCTGTTTATTTACCCTGATCGTCTTTTGTTTCTACCTGCCTTGTTTCTGCAGCAGAAGCTTACCGCTGTGGTTATGCATTTTGTCTTTCTGATATTATTTTTTTTTGGTACAATTTGTTTAAACTGTTTCAGGATTGCAATTGTAGGGTCAGTCTAGGGACAGTATGTACATATGCCTGCCTGTTGGATTCATTTTATTTTGATTTTGCAACCTGTTTTGGTATCTGTTCTGTATCAGAGGAGGGGGATGGTGTCCCTAACAGGGCACTCTGATACAGCCTCCGATTGAGTAAAAGCCTTTCCCTTTAGCCCTTATGGCAGTGTGTGTTTCCACTATTTGAAATAATTAATGGATGCCTTGGCAGTTATCCCAGACACCAGGTGTTGCGCAGCGCTATCTTAACTTATTGTGCATGGTTGCACTCAGTCCTGTTTGTTTTCCTTTTATTGCAAATGACTCCTTAACGAGATGACAAGTTCTTTATATCCGGGATCCGCAGAATTATTTTATCAGACGTGAAGTCACCAGATTGGGTCCTGCTTAAGACTGCATCCGAAGACACTCCCAGCTCCGGAGTTCCTGGTCCATGTCGTGTGTTCCTGGTGGGATATTCAGCTTGTAAAGTGAGAAGACATTCTCAACGAATGCATCTTATACAGTGGCCCCCTCACAAGTCCAGAAGGTGGCTTCCTGTGACGGTGAATCAAGAGTTTGCAACACAGAGACTTATTGGACAATAGTGATTGAAGAAAAGGACTTTATGATTCAAAAGTATTTTCTGAAAGAACAACAGTGACATTACAGAGAGATTATTGTATTAAGTAAATTCCAAATGGACTATTCATGTAAAATGCTTTTATATAGCATTTAAAATGTTTTTATGTATTTATAGTAAGACCTAGAGGGATGAGGTTAATTTAGATTAGTATTTTCCTGATATATATGTAATGACCTTTAGGTACTGAACCTCTACTTAATAAAGTAATTGAGAATTAGAGGGCCAGTATAGTGATAGTATATCTCCTCATCATCTTAAGAAGAGTATTAAGAAGAGTAGGTATATCTTTAGTTTGTCTTAGAATATTTTTGAGAATATTTTTGTTGCTATGCATATTGGCTATGCATATTGACTAATCTGGTCCTAGATGCGCTGTGGCAAATTATTAATGAAGTAGTATTGTATTCAGAATCATGAGGATGTTAGATGGAATATCCAAATATTTTTGAGGCACATTTACACTTGATGGCAAAAATATTTTAAGTTATCAAAGTTTGCTGTTTTGCCTTCCAACAGTGACAGCTCCTCAGCATGGATTTTTACCAAGATTTAGGCCTAAGACCTTTGAGGAGTTTTGTGACATATAGTCATATGCAAACACAAATACAAACACAGAACCTAGAATAATTAAAGATATAGGTATGAAGATCCTATGTACAGGTTCCTATATTTCAGTAATTTACAAGTAATGTCAGTTAATGGGAACCAAGTGTGTAGTTCTAGCTACCCTTTTTGTATACCTCTAGTTCAGACCTAGGCATACCTAACCGGCGTTAAAGTGAAATAATTTAATGGTCATGCCTCAGAGAGTTTTGAGTAATTGAGTAATTGTATACAGAATATATCTTGTCCTCTGTGAGTTTCTGAATCTCACATCTTAGCGGTTCAGCATTTTTGCTGCAGCTCATTGTATTTGCTTTGCAAGCCAGACATTGCTGTTATCTGCCTCTCTTCAATATTGTCTGCTTGGTAATTTAGTTTTTGTGGCTTGGCCTGTTCAGCTCCTTTAATCTTCTGTTCTCCTGCTGTAGTTCTTGTATGTTTGCCCCACGACAGCCATGTTTCTTTTTCCATTGCAAAAGGGCTGCAGACGCTTCTTCAAGTTGTCCAGGTTGTTTTTGCATTGTTAATTTTGGACTGTGCATTTCGGGTTTTTCATGTGCAAAATGATCACAAGTACTTCGAGGTTCTGGCACGTTTTCCCAAAACTGTGAACGTTTCTCTCTGCACTTCTAATTCTCTTTCTTAACCTCTCCAAACACTGGTTTACTGTTTGGTATATTGTGAAACATAGTCTTCTGGTATTTTATTTTTGTTGAGCTGGTTTTGTAATCTCCGATTTGAGAATTGATGTTTCAGTTAGTATTTTTATAGTGCAGAGTTTCCCAGAGGTTGGTCAGGTGCTTGCTATATAGCCCTGATGGATACCCCATAGTGAATTGAACTATTAATTTGTTGTCAATCTCGAACAGATCTTTAGGAAGAAAAAGGGACGTTTCCCCTCAGGATGAAGTCATAGTGACTGCTCTGTTTTTTTTACTGAGGTAATTAGTGTGTATTGCAAGGTCCAGTGAATATAGTGTCAGCTTATGCAGTCAGGAACTGAATGGTTTTTAGATTTTCTCCTAGCAAAGGAAAATGCTGTATGCAGAGTACTAGTTGATTTTTGTTGTAGTATGCTTGATACTAATGGAAAAATAGTGAAAGACCTATTAGATAAAGTTAGCAACCGTATTTTAGTCTCAAGTGAGAGTTATGTAAATTCCTTTTCAGCTCTCACTGATTCTTGTTCCTTCATTTTGGAATTCGGTATTCAGGCTTTTGCAAGGCATGTTAGCATCTTTGCTTGGTATTTTGGGATGTTTCATTTTAGAAGTATTACTCCTCTATGAACTGACAGCTCTTTCTCTTTGTCAGCACTGGTTTCTTTCCACCTCTTCACCTATCACAGATTTCTAAATCAGTAGAATCACTAATCCCTGCAATACTGTTATGGATTGGCCCAGAATCCAGTTGTATTTCCACTTCAATGGCAATATATGAGTTTCCTTACCTTAGAAATGATTCTTTCCAGAATCAGAGGAGGGACTGAAAGCATGTATATTGGTACAGGGTACCATACACTATTAGACTGACTAAACCTGAGAAAGAGTTAATTCTGTTCAGAACCTTGCTTAGAAATAAAACTTCATATATTTGCTTACTAAGTGAAGGTTTACATAAATAAAGAAAAGGGCAGGTTGTACTCTAGCCTCTCTGTCTCAGGGTTATTAGCTAAAATACTTTCAGGGTTATTAGCTAAAATATTCTCAGGGTTAGTAGATATCAAGTTATCAGCAGTAAACAATTATGTCAATTAGGTCAATTGTGGCTTGGAATCCTGTATGTCTCTTCATAATGACCTATGTAGCAGTAAACAATTATGTCTTAGGCTCCATGTATGTCTCCACACTGACCCACACTGAATAAAGTTGACTTACGATATGATAAATACATGACGTATAATGATAAAGTGAAATTATGCTGTATCATCTAAAAAAGCCTTATAAATAAAGTGAACCATGGCTAGTAAATTAGAGTAAACAGGGAGAACGTGTTTCTCTCAGTTTCTCTCCACGAAAGCTTTGGTGTATTTTCTATAGAACTGTGTTGTATTTATTGCTGTCTTTTGATAACCTTCCTATTGTTTTTGAATGTAGCAGTCTGTAGCTCCAAGAACCCAGTAAGGTTGCTGGTGCGGAGAGGGTTAAGTAAGCTCTTCAGGCATGTGGTCTTGCGTGCTGAGGAGATGGAGGTTATAAGCTCTGAGGAGGTAATTGGATGGAAGGTGGACCAAGAATGGGAGACAGAAGGCAGAGGGGGAGGAAAGTGAGAGAGAGGAGGGGGAGAGGATAAAGGAGGGGGGCAGGAGGAAAAAATAGCGTGCAGATCCTGAATCTTGGTTGCGAAATGTGAAGCCAGCTGAGTAGGGGTGGGCGTGGGGTGAGGAGGCACAGAGGAGGGGCCAGAGTGAAGCGAAGTGAGGGATCTAAGCACAGAAAAAAGCTGTCTAGAGGGATTGGGGCAGTGGTGATTCGATCAGAGAAGAATGATAGTTTAGCCTGATGAACAGAAGAACGATAGTGCCGGTGGTGTTCGCGGAATTGAGCCAGTGCATGTGAAGTGCAGTGCTTATGCCAGATGCGTTCTGCTCGACGAAGGTGGGTGCATAAGAGACGAAGGCCAGCATGGAACAATGGCTGGCAAGTGAAGGAGTGCCTGGACTGAGTTGGCTGAAGAGGGGCAAGATGGTCAAGGGTGGAGGAGAGGCCAGAAGTCAGGGTTGAAACTTGAGTATTTGGGGAGAGAGCAGGGAAATTCTCAGGAAGGAGCTGGTGCGCAGGAGGAAAAAGCTTGAGAGTAAGGGGAGTGATACGACTGCGCAAGGGATTGGAGGAGAGAGTGGCAGATGGAGGAATTGAGCGGGTGAGAGGTATGAAGCTCCAATAGGAATGTCAAACAAAAGTGATCGGTCCAGGGGAGGGGTTTCACCAAAGACTGAGAGATTCAGAAAGGAGAGGACAATGGAATAATCACTGGATCAAGAATATGGCCAGCAGTTTGAGATGGAGAGAGTATAAGCTGTTGGAGAGATAGATCCTGGAAAAGAGTAACAAATGAGAGATCCTTGGCAGAGGAGGGGGAATCGAAATGGACATTTAGGTCACCTACAATGACCAGATGAGGGAATTGCAAGGAGATATCAGCAATAGTAAGAGTAAGAGCATCCCCGAGATGGGTCTGAAGGGAGGGGGGAGAGTAAAGAACAAGAACATGGGTAGGGGGAGAGGACTGGAGGCAGAGGAGGAGGGACTCGGGGTAATGTAGAAGAGAAGAGGAAACCTGAAACACAGGGAGAGAAGAGCAGTACAGTAAAGCAACACCGCCTCCATTTCAGCCAACACGGGGAACAGAGAAGGAAGAGAAACCAGGGGGAAAGCATCTGGTGATAAGGGGTTGTTCACCATCTTTGATCCAGGTTTTGGTTAAACAGAGTAGATCCAATGATTCCTGAAGGATGAGATCTTGAACTAATAGTGATTTGGTACGTAGTGAACGACAATTCACAACACCAAGTTTGAGTGAGAGGAGAAACGGCGACGGGAGAGAAGGGGGGCAGAGGAAAAAGGAGTGGTGATGAGTGGGCAGAGTCGTAGATTACATAGATTGCTAGGCGAAGTGCTATTGGTTACGGAGCGATGATGAGAGAGTGAGGACCAGTTCCCCCACAAAACAGGGATAGTAGACATATAGTGCAAGATTGGGATGGACAGTTCTGATAAAGGATTAGAAAGTACAGGCAGGCAAGTGTGAAGGTCTACCTGGAGCTGAGGGCAAGTGACAAATGGGGAGGAGGCACAGGACAGTGCAAGCAGGCAAGTGTGCAAACCTACCTGGAGCTGAGAGCGAGTGGCAAACATGGAGGAGACACAGAACAGGATCATAAAGCACTGCACGGCAAATGAGGGAACTTCAGAGTGGACAGTGATGCTCCTAGAGCAACCCCAAGGAGTGCACCTAAGGAGCATGGCGCGCAGCCAAGACGTGTGCCGCCACAGCAACAAGCGCCGCTGGAGACATCTTTAAATAGTGGCAGAGATCCAGCTGGTTACCTGGGGGTCTGCGGCCACGTTCACGTGGCCGCGTCACTTCCAGGTGGGTGGAGCAAAGGGCTGCAAATTGTAGTCTGACCTGGAAAGAGACACACAGTGCAACAGTAACCAACAAAGGCAGAAAACAAAAGCAAGGTAACATAAGCAGAGGGGACATGAAGCTGTGTACACCTGGCCGCTCCGGCCCCCCTCAAACAGGGGATGTGGGTGCTCGTCCTGCTATGTCCAACCTCAGTAGGGAGGGATCAGCATGTGCTCCACTGTCCCTGCCAATGAAATGTTCCCAAGCAGACAGGCCTTGGCAAATGTTGCAGTGCCCAAGACATAGGGTGCCAGGACAGAGCTTTTGTTTGGTGCAGACAGGAGCCACTGCACCCGCCACCGCCACCACCCACACAGTATGCTGTCAGTGTGGGTGGGGTGCAGTGATGGCCCATCTACTATGTGAGTTAGGTGGGCACCTAGGGCAGTAGGTCCAGATGGAGGTAGCAGCGGCACATATGCCCAGCCATGCCACCCCCCACCCAACTGCCACCAACAGCACCCCATCCCCAGATGCCACCTCTTCCATCTCAGCAGATAGAAGGTTAGCCACAGCAGTACTATTTTCGGGGATGGCTGCCTTTGGCAGCCCTCTTTGGAGCATTAGTCGCTGCTGAACGTGTACTCTTCACCCCCCCTCACCTACAACAGGCAGGGCTCTTGGGTAACAGAAATCCACACACAAAGCAAGGAGAAGGTTAATTGATCACAAATCTTTGAATAATACACAAATCTGTAAATAATACACAACACGCTTGATTATAAAACTCAACCAAAGCTTTGGGAGAGCAAGCTAGGCCGCTGCCTATGTTTACTCTGCCATCTTAGCTTTTGGCCATTTTATTTATAGGTAAATATTCCATTACACAGCATAATTTCACTTTATTATTCTACGTCTCGCATCACGTATATTCATAATATACATATTCTATTCTACGTTTAGTGTCACGTATATTCATAGCATACTTTTCTATAGGCATGCACGTCATAGACAATCATGAAAAGATATACATATATTCTCAGACATGACTATGTAGGCCTTAATTCTAATTAATTCTAACAGTGACAGTTTGATATCTCTGACCAGAGACTTAGAGGCTGGGTAAACAACTTGCCTTTTACTTATCTTTCTAATAACAAGACTAATGTTGATGTTATCTGGAACCTTTCACCCAGTTACTTCGACAGAGTCTTTCAAGGATGGTATTAAATAAGGAGCTACAAATGATATTAACTCTTTCTTAGGGCTTATACCGTGTTTCCCCGAAAATAAGACCTAACCCGAAAATAAGCCCTAGCACGTTTTTCTGTGATTTCTGTAATATAAGCCCTACCCTGAAACTAAGACCTAGAGCAGATCATCGACAGACTGACAGATTCAGTACCTGGGGGGGGGTCCCCACCAGGGAGGAGCTTTCCTCCTGCTCCACTCCCCGATGCCGATCAGCTGCCGGTGCTGTGCTGCGCCCAGAGCCCAGGGGGAGCCGGAAGAAGAAGGTGGGCGTCTTGTCTACGGCCAATGATACAGATTATGCGAGTGCTTCATTTAAGAATTTCTCAGCGTGCACGAGAATACTGAAAGAGGTTGTGCAGCGCCCCTACTTTCAAAACCACTGTTGTGTCCTCCCTGCCTTACAGCCAGTGAAATGAATACAGTGTTGGCTGCTACCGGTATGTCTGTTTTTATATTTGAGCTGAACGGAGTTTTCCCATTTTGACCGCTTTGCGTCGCTTGACTCCTAAATCTAATCGCATCTTTAATTTCTTTCCCCACCAGGGAGGAGCTTTCCTCCTGCTCCACTCCCGGACGCCGATCAGCTGCCGGTGCTGTCTCTGCGCTGCGGGCCTCTTCCTTCTCTCCAAGGGGCTGTCGCTGCCCGCATCCACTGCTTCCCTGTGCGCTCTGTGGTAACACTTCACTGATTGGCTGACTGTCAGGAGATGGCAGCCAATCAGCAAGTGCTACCGGTATCAGTAAAAAAATAAGCCCTACCCCGAAAATAAGCCCTAGTGCTATTTTTGGAGCAAAAATAAATATAAGACCCGGTCTTATTTTCGGGGAAACACGGTAGTAATATAATGTTATACACAGGGCCTGACTGTGTATCCAGCCTGGTACAATCAAGCTTTCTTTCAGTCCTTCCTCTGATTCTTTAAAGAATCATTTCACAGATAAGGAAACTCAGACATCGGTATTAAAAAATGGATTGTAGCTAGCTTCTGGGTCAATCTGTAACATCATTTTAGGGGTCAGTGTCTCCACTGATTTCTTACAGCAAGCAGATATTACACAAAGAATTAATGCTCTTAAAATGATAATCCCTAATAAGCCAAATAATGAAGCTAATATGCCTTGCAGGGGCCTAGATAATAAACTCCAGAAAGAAGAAACAGAATAAAAAAAAATCAGAAAAAGAACTTACATAACTACTACTTGATACAAATGTACAATTCCTAACCTTATCTAGTAGGCCTTTCACTACTTTTCCTTCATCATCAAGCATACTGCAACAGTAATCAGAAATTAGGCCACATACGCCATTTTCCTTCGCTAGTAAGTAGTCTAAAGCCATGCGATTCTGAGCTGCATAAGTGGACACCTTGTCTACTGCACCTTGTAACACGCTAATAGCTTCTGTGAGATCCAGGGCTGTAAGTTCAACAACTGCCTGTAATCGCATAATCTGGGTACCATATTCTCTAGTGGGTGCTATGGCTCCAAAGGTTGAGAGCCAAACAGTACCTGTAAATGCATCTATCTGAGATTTAGTTAACGGACTTGTAGAGTCTACCAACTGTTGTGCTGCTATTATGGCTTCATCCTGAAGGGAAATATCCCTTTTTCTTCTTAAGGAATTATTCAAGGTTGATAATAAAGTAACATTTTGGTATGGTAAAAACCGCCACGAGGTATCTAACTGAGCAACATAGCAAGTACCTGACCAACCTCTGGGAAGTTCTGTATATGCAAGATTACCACACACAAAATAGTCTCCCTCTAAAGCCACTAATCCATTTTCCCAAATTGTCAAGTTGCGGGGACAGACTAGATTCTGTGTACAATTATTCAAAGCCCACTGAGTAATGTTCATTTCCTTAATTCCTACAGATAGATTACGTTCCCAGGGATGGTAATATCCTAATAAAGGGAAATTCCAGTTAGGTATGTTTAGGTCTGAACTAAAGTCATTCAAAGGGTAGCCAAAACTATTATACTGTAACAAGTCATAATCATGCACTTGGTTCCCTTGAACTTGCATTAATTGTACTACTGAAACATAAGTTTTTCTTACGTGGGACTTCTTATACCAGATAGAAGAATTATGTAGCATTACTATGCTACAAATGTTCCATGGAGTGCCCCCTACCTTTTTCCCTGTACTTTGAGCCATGAAACATATTGGAGGGGACTTTAAAGGCATAGAGCTGACTACGCTAGGTTCTGTGTTTGTATGAGACCATTAGATTAAAATGTTTTCTGTAACTGAGTGTAAATGCGACTCAAAAATATTTGGGTATTTCCCATAACATTCCCAAGATTCTAAATGCAGTACTGCTTCATTAACAATATGCCACAGCACAACTAAGACCAGATAAGGAAACATTCCTAGCAAACCTCTAAATATCTGAAACTATAATAAATAAATAAAACTATAAAATAATAAATAAATGTTCTAAGACAAAATGAAAATACACCTACTCTTCTTAATATGATGTAGATATATAGTATAGCTATACCCTCTAATTCTCAATCTCTTCATGAAGGAGAGGTTAAGTGCCAAAAGGTCATTGCTTATATATCAGTAAAACACTAATTCAAACTAACTTTATCCACCTAAGCAGCAGTATAGATGCTGGAAGAAGGTGTTTTGCATAATTAGTCCTTTCAAAATGCACTTAAATCCTGATAGTCTTTTTCTGTAATATCACTGTTGTTCAAAGAGTCTCTGCATTGCAATTTATTTATTTATTTATTTATATTTCTTATATACCGCACTATTTGCAATCAGCGCGGTTCACATGGAACAGAAACATCCGACAACTTAAATATGTCTGGTCATTACATTAAACAGGAAATGCAACTTGGAAAAAGGGTACACTATATACATATGAGGTGTACTGAGAAAAGATAATGTTTGGTGTTTACATTGTAGGGGACGCCTGTTGCGAGGGCTTGCCTAGGTGACTACTATTATTGTTGAGGTGCTCGTTATTCGAGTGGGACTGAGGATCGGAGATGTCAGTGAGATATTTGGTGAAGAGGAAATGTTTAAGGGCCTTTCTAAATTGGCTCAAGTTGGGGATTGCTCTGATATGTGCTCTGATATGTGCTGGTGATTCACCTTCTGGATCCTGTGAAGGAGCCTTTTTACACTGTGTAAGATGTATCCAATGAGAGTGTCCTTCCACTTTACAAGCTGAGTATCCCACCAGGAGCACACAGAATGGACCTAGGAACTTGGGAGCCAGAAGTGTCTTTGGATGCAAATTCTTAATCAGGACCCAATCTGGTGACTTCACTTCTAGATATGATGATTCTGACGGAACATCTCGTTGAGGATTCACCTGCAATAAAGGAGAAACAGACAGGTCTGAGTGCAATTGTGAGCAATAGGTCCAAATATCGCTGCGCAACAATTGAGGATCCGGGATAACTGCCAATTCATGTGGAGAAGTAGCTGGACGTCCAGTAACTATTTCATATGGTGTCAGGCTGGGGGAATTACGCACTGCCATAAGGGCAAAAGGAAGGGCTTCTGTCCAATCTGTAGCCCAATCCTGTGTCAGAGTGCGTAAGTGACCTTTGAGTGTCCTAGTCATCTGTTCCACTTGGCCAGAGCTTTGCGGATGATAAGGAGTGTGCAGTTGTCTCTTAATACCAAACCAAATTTCCAATACCCTCCCAGACACTCGCAACGAAGGCTGGGCCCAGACAAGAAGAAAGAACAAAAGGTACACCCCAAACAGGAATAAACTGAGTGAGCAGTAATTTGATGGCAACCCCAGCAGACATACTGGTAGTGGGATAAGCTTCTACCCATCCGGAGAATAGATTAGTGACCACCAAACAAATACCACCTCCCTCATCTGGCACAGGGCAGATCTGCAAAACAAGCTGCACAACCAAAAAGAGTTCGGAAGACAGAAATCCTAATAACTGACCCTAAGCTGACCCTTTGCCAGTCTTAAAACAGTACAGATGAGCTGTGCCAAAGAAAAAAATAACAGAAGTTCAGGTGATACCAGAGAACCAAAAAGACATAATTCATAGCCACAGCGGTAAAGCTTATGATGCAGGAACAGGGCAAGTGGAAACAATAGACTGTCAGGACAAAGATGATCCCTTTTCTAGTAGCCCTGAGCATCACAGGTTGCACCCCACGAAGTCCACAGAGTTTGGGTTTGCAAAGGAAGCAACTTGATATTGCTGCAAGAGAATGAAAGGGGAAACAAAGTCATATTAGACGGTGTTAATTACAGCAATGTCGGTGACACTGATGCCCGAAGAGCAGCTTGCCGTGCTTCTTGGTCTGCAAAATGGTTGTCCTTTGCAAACACTTCTGCTAGCTGCGCACTGGTAAATGGCAAAGATGCTGAGTCCACTACATCATTAACTGTTGTGACTGCATGGCCCATCTCGTCTCTGAAAGCAGAACCATTCACAAAAAAAGTTATATCCGGGGCTGGTAAAGATACAGGGGAAAGTTCAGATCTAGCTCGAGAAAATGTCAAAATAGTTTGGAAACAATCATGAGACCCATCCTTCTCCACAAGTGTTGAAGGGTTGCATATTGATGTAGTACGTACTGAAACATGAAGCAGAGAAATTATTAATTCCAGAATCAATAAAACGTGTGGAGGACAAAGGCTGAGTCTTGGTTAGATGGAACAAAAGGGCGCTGTAGAACCAGAAAATCAGTAAGTTTCAATTGCAAAAGCCACTGCCACCAAACTACGTAGACATAGTGGGAGTCCCAAAGTCACTGCATCAATTCACTTTGAGAAATAGCCTACTGGTTTGCAACCAGTTGGGAAAGCTTGTAAAAGCACACAGGTAGCAGAGGAATCAGAAATAGCCACATACAATTGGAAAGATAAAGAAACATAAAGAAACATAGAAACATGATAACAGAAAAAGACCACATGGCCTATCTAGTCTTTCCTTCCATAACAACAACTACAACAGTCCACTTTTTACCTTTAGAGATCCTCTGTGTTGGTCCCATGCTTTTTTGAATTCAGTTACTGTCCTCATCTCTACCACCTCCACTGGGAGACTATTCCATGGATCCACTACTCTTTCCGTAAAGAAATATTTCCGCATATCACTCCTGAATGGATCTCCCTTCACCCTCATCCCATGTCCCCTCGTAGCAGAACTTGCTTTCAATTGAAAGAGGCTCTCTCCCTGAACATTTATGCCACGGAGGTATTTAAACATCTCAATCATATCACCTCTATCCCGCCTTTCCTCTAAGGTGTACATATTAAGATCCTTAAGTCTGTCCTCATATGCTTTATAATGAAGCCCATTAATCATTTTAGTAGCAACCCTCTGCACCGACTCCATCCTGTTCACATCCTTTTGAAGGTGCGGTCTCCAGAATTGCACACCATACTCCAAATGAGGTCGCACCAAAGACTTATACAGAGGCATTATCACCTCCTTTTTTCTGCTAGCCATTCCTCTCCGTATGCACCCAAGAATCCTTCTAGCTTTTGCCGTCGCCTTTTCTACCTGTTTAGCTACTTTAAGATCATCAGACACAACCACGTCTAGGTCCCGCTCTTCTTTAGTGGACAAAAGTACTTCACCTCCTATACTGTATTGCTCCCTTGGATTGCTGCAGCCCAAATGCATGACCTTACATTTTTTAACATTAAATCCCAGCTGCCAAATTCTAGACCATTCTTCAAGCTTAGCTAGATCCCTCCTCATGTTATCTACACCTTCCTGGGTGTCTACTCTATTGCAGATTTTGGTATCATCCGCAAAGAGGCAAACCTTACCCGACAGCCCTTCCGCTATATCACTAACAAAGATGTTAAAAAGAATCAGACCAAGGACAGATCCCTGGGGCACACCACTGGTAACATCCTTCTCCTCAGAGTGAGCTCCATTTACTTGTACTCTTTGTCGCCTCCCACCCAACCAATTTCTAACCCAAGCAGTAACTTTAGGGTCCATCCCTAGGGTGCTCAGTTTGTTTATAAGTCGCCTGTGAGGAATAGTGTCAAAGGCTTTACTGAAATCTAAATACACCACATCTAGAGCTCTCCCTCGGTCCAACTCCCTGGTCACCCAGTCAAAGAAATCAATCAGATTTGTCTGACAAGACCTGCCTCTGGTGAATCCATGCTGCCTCGGATCCTGTAATCCGCTGGACTCCAGAAACCTCACTATTTTCTCTTTCAGCAGCGTTTCCAATAATTTACTCACCACCGAAGTTAAACTAACCGGCCTGTAGTTTTCACCACATCCTTACTTTCGCTTTTGTGTAAAGGCACCACTGAGCCTCTCTCCAGTCCTTTGGCACCACTCCCGACTCCAGCGAGGCATTGAAAAGGTCAGTCAGTGGAGTTGCTAGAATGTCCCCAAGTTCCCTCAGTATTCTAGGGTGTATCCCATCCGGTCCCATCGTTTGTCTACTTTAAGTTGAGCTAGTTTCTCACAAACACAGTCTTCTGAAAATTGTTCAAGATGTCCCTCGCTTCTGTTCTTATTTGTGGGTGTTTTCTGAGGTCCTGCTCCTGGTTCTTCATCTGTGAACACAGAACAAAAATATTTGTTAAGCAATTCCGCTTTATCCTTATCAGCTTCTACATATTCCCCCCCTGCACCCTTGAGTCTGACAATACCACTTTTGCCCTTCCTCTTCTCACTAATATATCTGAAAAATGTCTTATCCCCCCATTTTATTGCATTGGCTATTTCTTCCTCCTTTTGAATCTTTGCCTTCTTGACTACTTTGCTAGCTTCTCTAAGTTTTTCCAAATACAGATGCCTGTCTTCCTCTCTGTGATCTCTTGTATTTCATGAAGGCCTCCCTCTTTTTCTTCACTTTTTCAGCTACTTCCTTCGAAAACCATAGCGGTTTCCTGTTCCTTTTGCCTTTATTTACCATTTTAACAAAAAGGTTGGGTGCCCTTAAAATACCCCCTTTCAGTTTTGCACACTGTGCATAAACATGGTGCATTTCCCAGTGCAGTCTTTATATTTACAAAAGCTTCCCACTGTGCTAATGTGGGTACAATGAGACCTTCTTTTCCAATAAGAGCAGAAAGCGGAGCAGTAAGGTCTGAACATTTGCTAACCCAGGAATCTACGCAATAACACTGGTGTCGCTGGAAAAAGGCAATGACAGAATAGGTTTCAACCTAGCAGAGGTAACTGCACGACCAGATGTTGTTAGGACAACACCCAGGAAAGTAACAGTTTGAGATACAAATTGCAGTTTAGACGGGTTAACCTTCAAACCTAAATTAGTAATATGAGCTAATAGAGAGAAAGGATCTGACAAACTCATAACATGGTGAACATTAAAGCAAATCATCCACATATTGAACTAAAGAGGAATGGTCGAGCTTTACATCCAGCAGTGCAGTTCTTAGGGCCTGTGAAACATATACAGGACTATTGGTGTACCCTTGATACAAAGTATACTGCTTATTGTCAAAATGGAAAGCAAAGAAAAATTGGCTTTCTTTGCTAACTCTCACTGAAAAATAAACAGAACTTAAATCTACAACAGAAAACCAGGTAGTCCCTGAAGGTATCTGTGTCCAGATATCATGTGGAAAAATTGGCAAAATCACATTATTTACTGCTCATAGGTCTTGTACAACTCTATAAGTCTTACTGTCAGTCTTTAGTACAGGAAGAATTGGAGTCTTACATGATGAAGTTGTAGAATAAATGACACCTTGTTTCTGGAGATCTTCAGTCACAGGACGAATTCCTTCAATGGCAGCTGCTGGCAGTGGATACTGCTTGAGTCTAGGAAGCTGAACTCCAGGTTTCACGGTGATTTTCACAGGCGGGATAGAAGGGCATCCGACATTTGATCCCGGCACTGCCCACAAAATAGAAGGAAGTTCTCCAAGAGCAGGATGAATGGTACTGGCATCTGCAGGAGACGGCACTTCAGAGAGAGAATACAGCTGGAAATATAACTTCCCACTCAGCCAGGATAGAGTAGCATGATGTGAAGCTTACCTAAAACCATGATGAAAATCCCGACCTAAAAGATTCACTAGTAAAGTGTCTCCTACAAGAAAAGTAGTAGGATATACAGTCTCTCCAATCTGCAAAGGTAAAAATTCAAGTTTACGATGAGGTATTATCTTACCCTCAATGCCTTCACAATGTACTACTGGAGCTTGTGATAGGTGAGTGTGATAACTGGCAGGCAAATCCTGTAAACGCAGTGCTGATGTTGTAGCTCCAGTATCAATAACAAACTTCAAAGTAGATCCTCCCAGCTTAGCTTCCAACTCACCCTGAGGAGTTACATTCAAACTTAACAATAGTCATGCATCCCATGTATCATCTCCACAATCTTCTGGGTTAGAGAAGCACTGATATACAGGAGTGAATTCAGCTGTTACCGGAGGGGGAGGAGGGAAATCAGTTCTCTGGCCATCAAGATTCCGACTCTGGGGACAGTCTTGCTGCAAATGCCCAATCTCACAAGTACGCATTCCTCTGGACTGTCCACGCCCTCGCTGAGGAGTCCCATAGCCTCCTCTGGCTCTGATTCTACCTCTCCCCCTGCCCATGGGTGGCTGCATAAACAATCTGTAAATTGAGCTAGTCTTTTCACATCTATTTTAGTTTGCTCTTCTTGCCGTTCCTTGATAAATTTCAAGTCACTGTATCGAGCTCCTTCCAGAATTGTATCAGCTGTTCTAGCTGGCCAATCTATTATTGAAGTTTCTAAAATTTCTTTTATTCTCGGGATTAAACCATTTACAAAAATATTAATGAATCCTGAAGGTGTGTCTTCTGCTTCACCAGAATAGTCTTTAAAAGCTAGCACACACCTAGTGTGAAAATCTGTAACCTTTTCACCCCTATCCTGCCTTAGAGATGTTAATCTCGACCAATCCTTTACAGGTTTACATACTACTTTAAGGAATTCTAACAATTTTTCTCTACACAAAAACAAAATTATCTCTTTTAGTCTTCTCTTGTAAATCTATCACAGGGTCTGCCACGAACTGGATGAGTGACCCTATGAAAATCAGCTGGATTAAAAACACAGTTCTGAGCAAATTATCTAGAGCTGCCCAAGTAGAATTATAACTGTTAAATATTTGAGACCATAAAGACCATAATCTACCAGGGTTATCCCTGTAATTCGGAAAAGTTTTAATCAAATCAAACACTTCTTTAAGTAGTCACAATATCATTTGAAGGACTAGAAAAAGGGACTGTTACTTCTGGAGAGAGATCTGCAACTGTGAGTATATACTTCTGGTAATTTTCTAAAAGTAATTCCTTGTATTAAAGCTAATTAATCTGTGAACCCACTATTTTTGTTAAATCAGTCAGGGCCTAGTAGCAGCAGTTTTAGTTTAAATTTAAAACACAGAGGAGAACTTTCTGGTTACATTTCATACCCAGCAGAGAGCTTGTAATTTAAATTTAATAGTCACTCAGGGCCTAGTAACAACAAAGTACTTTTAGTTTAAATTTAAAACACAGAAGAGAGCTTTCTGGTTACATTTGGAACCCAGCAGAGAGCTTGTAGTTTACATTTAATAGTCACTCAGGGCCTAGCATCAGAAAAGTACTTTTAGTTTTAAAACACAGAGGAGAACTTTCTGGTTAAATTTAGAACCCAGCAGAGAGCTTGTAGTTTAAATTTCATAAGAAGTTAGAGCCTAGAGCAGCTAAGAGCTATAATTTAAATCAGAATATAGCTTACCTCAGCAGCACAAGACAGGGTACTGTGTAGCAGCCCTCTTTTAATAGGTGTTATAGCTGGGTGGCTGGTGGACATGAGGATCGCCTGGTAACATGCCTGCCTGGTGCGAAGGTAGCGGACCTCACGCGCCACCTAGATAAGGTCTTAGATAGTGCTGGGGAGGAGTCTGCTGTCTTGGTACATGTCGGTACCAATGACATAGGAAAATGTGGTAGGGAGGTTCTGGAGGCTAAATTTAGGCTTTTAGGTAGGAAATTGAAATCCAGAACTTCCAGGGTAGCATTCTCCGAAATGCTTCCTGTTCCACGCGCAGGACCCAAAAGGCAGGCAGAGCTCCGGAGTCTCAATGCGTGGATGAGACAATGGGTCAGAGATGAGGGTTTTGGATTTGTTAGGAACTGGGAAACATTCTGGGGATGGGCTTCACCTTAACCGGGATGGAACCAGGCTGCTGGCTTTAACCTTTAAAAAGGAGATAGAGCAGCTTTTAAACTAGATATTAGGGGAAAGCCGACAGTCGCCCAAGAGCGGATGGTTCGGAAGAATGTATCTTTGAAGGATACTACCAAAAGCAGAGAGGTTCCACAAAAGAGTAAAGTAGCCCAAATGCCCTCAAGTATGGAGCAGACAGAGCTTAAAGATCCCAAATTACCCATGTCTAACAATAGCCAAATTAATATAAATAAAATACATTCTCTAAAATGCTTGTATGCAAATGCTAGAAGTCTAAAAAATAAGATGGGAGAGTTAGAATATATAGCACTAAATGAAAGGTTATATATGATTGAAATATCAGAGACATGGTGGAAGGAGGACAACCAGTGGGACACTGTGATACCTTGGTACAAAATATATCGTAATGATAGAGCTGATCAAATTTGTGGAGGGGTTGCTCTCTATGTTAGAGAGGGCATTGAGTCAGAAAGGATTAATGTTTTATAGGAAACAAAATCTGCTGTAGAATCTATATGGATTGAAATTCCATGTAAAAGGGGGAAGGCAATGGCAGTGGGGGTGTACTATCGAGCGCCTGGCCAGAATGACCAAATGGATGATGAAATGCTCAAAGAAATCAAGGAAGCTAACAAACGTTACAGCGCAGTACTAATAATGGGTGATTTCAACTACCCCGGTATCGACTGGGTCAGTGTCATGTCAGGACATGCTAGGGAGATAAAGTTCCTAGATGAAATAAATGACTGCTTCTTGGAGCAGCTGGTTCATGAACCAACCAGAGGGGAAGCCATATTAGACCTAGTCCTTAGTGGAACACCAGATCTAGTGCAAGAGATAAGGTTTTTGGGGCCACTTGGCAATAGTGATCATAGCATGATCGCCTTTGATTTAATTAGTGGAGGAGGGATAGTAAGGAAATCCACAGTACTACCTTTTAACTTTCGAAAGGGAGACTATGCTAAAATGAGGAAAACAGTTAAGAAAAAACTAAACAGAGCAGTTGCAAAGGTTAAAGACGTACATCAGGCTTGGCTGTTGTTGAAAAATACTATCTTGGAAGCCCAGACCAGCTGTATTCCACGCTTTAAGAAAAGTGGAAGGAAGTCCAAAAAACTGCCAGCATGGTTTAAAGGTGAGGTCAGAGAGGCAGTTGTTGCCAAAAAAGCATCTTTCAGGAAATGGAAAAAAGAGCCAAACGACGAAACCTGGAAACAGCACAAGCACTGGCAAGTCAAATGCAAAGCATTGATAAGGCAGGCAAAGGGAGAATTTGAGAAGAAGCTTGCTGCGGAAGCAAAAACGCGAAGTAAAGACCTTTTCAAGTATATTCGTAGCAAAAAACCTGTGAGAGAGTCAGATGTTCCATTAGATGATAAAGGGATTAAAGGAACACTAAGAGGCGACAAGGCGATAGCGGAGAGACTGAATCACTTCTTTGCTTCAGTCTTTACTGAGGAAGATGTAGGGATGTTACCCATGACTGAAGTGGTATTGAAAGGTGCGGAAGAATTGAAGGAAATATCGATACATTGGGAAGATGTATTACAGCTATTAGATAAACTGAAGAGTAGCAAATCACCTGGGCCGGATGGTATACATCCAAGGGTGTTGAAAGAACTGAAATATGAGATTGCAGACCTGCTATTAGTAATCTGTGAACTATCATTAAAATCATCTCTAATACCTGAAGATTGGAGGATCGCCAATGTAACACCAATTTTTAAAAAGGGTTCCAGGGGTGATCCGGGAAACTACAGACCGGTGAGCCTGATATCAGTACCAGGAAAAATGGTAGAAACCATCATAAAGAATAAAATTACTCATTATGTAGATAGTCATGACCTAAAGGGAGACAGCCAACATGGCTTTAGTTAAGGAAGATCTTGTCTTACTAATCTGTTATGTTTTTTTTGAAGCAGTGAATTATCAGGTGGACAAAGGTGAGTCGGTTGATATTGTGTATCTGGACTTTCAGAAAGCCTTTGACAAGGTCCCTCATGAGATACTTTTGGCAAAACTAAAGAGTCATGGGATAGGAGGCAGTGTACTATTGTGGATCAGGAGCTGGTTAAAAGATAGAAAGCAGAGGGTAGGACTAAATGGCAATTTTCCCAATGGAGAAAGGTGAATAGTGGTGTACCCCAGGGATCTGTGCTGGGTCCACTGCTTTTTGACATATTCATAAATGACCTGGAAAGTGAAATAACGAGTGAGGTTATCAAATTTGCAGATGACACAAAACTATTTAAAGTTGTTAAAACCCAAGAGGATTGTGGAAAATTGCAAGAGGATCTTGATAAATTGGAAGACTGGGCATCAAAATGGCAGATGAAATTTAATGTGGACAAGTGCAAGGTTATGCACTTAGGGAAGAACAACCCAAACTATGGTTACACAATGCAAGGTTCCACATTAGGAACTACCACCCAGGAAAAAGATTTAGGCGTCATTGTGGATTCCATGTTAAAACCCTCGGCCCAGTGTGCAGCGGCGGCCAAGAGAGCAAATAGAATGCTAGGTATGATAAGGAAAGGAATGGAAAATAAAACAAAAGATATTATAATGCCTCTATATCGTTCCATGGTGAGACCGCACCTTGAATATTCTGTGCAATTCTGGTCGCCGTATCTTTAAAAAGGATATAGCGATTTTAGAAAAGGTTCAGAGTAGAGCCACCAAAATGGTAAAGGGGATGGAAGGATACCCCTATGAAGAAAGGCTAAAAAGGTTAGGACTTTTTAACCTGGAAAAGAGATGGCTGAGGGGAGATATGATAGAAATCTATAAATTAATGAATGGAGTGGAACGGATAAACGTAGATTGATTGTTTACGTTATCAGAATATAGAAAGACTATGGGACATGCAATGAAGCTACAGGGTAACCTATTTAAGACTAATAAAAGAAAATATTTTTTCACTCAACGTGTAATCAAACTCTGGAATTTGTTACCGGAGGATGTAGTAAAGGCTGTTAGTGTAGCTGGGTTTAAAAAAGGTTTGGACAAGTTCCTGGAGGAAAGGTCCATAAACCATTATTAAGAAGGGACCCAGGATATCAATGCTTGAACCAATACAAGCATTGTGGAACCTGTGTCCCTTGGGGAATCTGCTAAGTTCATATGACCTAGATTGGCCACTGTTGGAAACAGAATACTGGGCTCAATGGACCTTGGTCTGACCCAGTATGGCGTATCTTATGTTCTTATGTTCATTTCCCACAGCTGCTTCAGTTTAACAGTGGCAGAACATAAATTATGTTGCTGGTGTAGAACGTCCTGAATAGAGCCTAGATCATAATATAATTGATCACACTCCTCTTTGTAAGAATCATAATATCTGTCCAAATCTCTCTCATTTTTATCAATAAGTTCATCAGAAACACTTAATTCTTTCGCAAAAGAAACACTATGACCTATTACTACTTTTAAGATTCTTATTACAAATACAACACTTTCCGTTTCTTGATTCAAACGTGCTCTCAATTCCTTGAGCTGGGAGACATTCCAAATATCCAAAATACACAATTCTACTCCCCCTAAATGCTGTTGCTCTTTAAGTATTTTCCTTTTCTCTTAGTTCTGCTACACGAGTGATCCTCCCTCGCTCAGCTGGTCATTAATTACATTTCTTAACACAAACATCTTTTGTTTCAAAACATAAACATTCCAATGTTTTGCATCATGTACCATCCATTCCCACCATGTAAGCACAATTGCATGGTTTACCTTCAACCGCTAACTCATATCGCAGGCAATGGACCGTATCTACAAAGAAAGTTCCCTCCAAAGGAAACGGCAAATTCACATTACCTTTTGTCACTGAATCCCTATGTGCTACGGAATCAATGGCTACATCACCATGCTTCTCACACATATAATAGAAGCATACAATGAGGGCTACCTTTCCTAAACACTAAAGCCATAGCTCTGTCATGCCCCTCATGCATCTGAGACGGAGCCTGCCTACTTAACAGATTACCCATCACTGGTAATACTCACAAATCTTCTGGCACCTTCTGCCCTTGCCTTGAATGCAGAGATCTATCCGGCACGGCACCAACTGAACGTGTACTCTGCACCACCCTCCCCCCCTCACCTACAACAGGCAGGGCTCTTGGATAACAGAAATCCACACACAAAGCAAGGAAAAGGTTAATTGATCACAAATCTTTGAATAATACACAAATCTGTAAATAATACACAACACACTTGTATTATAAAAATCAACCAAAGCTTTGGGAGAGCAAGCTAGGCCGCTACCTATGTTTACTGTGCCATCTTAGCTTTTTGTCATTTTATTTATAGGTAAATATTTCATTACACAGCATAATTTCACTTTATTATTCTACGTCTCGCATCACGTATATTTATAATATACATATTCTATTCTACGCCTAGTGTAACGTATATTCATAACATACTTTTCTATAGGCATGCACGTCATAGACAATCATGAAAAGACATACATATATTCTCAGACATAGCTATGTAGGCCTTAGTGCTAATTAAATCTAACACTGACAGTTTGATATCTCTGACCAGAGACTGAGAGGCTAGGTAAACAACTTGCCTTTTACTTATCTTTCTAATAACAAGACTAATGTTGATGTTATCTGGAACCTTTCACCCAGTTACTTCTACAGAGTCTTTCAAGGATGGTATTAAATAAGGAGCTACAAATGATATTAACTCTTTCTTAGGGCTTATAGTATAATGTTATACACAGGGCCTGACTGTGTATCCAGCCTGGTACAATCAAGCTTTCTTTCAGCTGCCACTGATAGCCTCTTCCTCCACAGCCAACTTCAGCAGCAGAAGGTGGGGAGGCTGGGGTCTCTGCCTAGGGCACCAGGGACCCTTGGGCCACTCCTGGTTTCCCATTGCCTTATCCGCAGCATCAGTATGTCTGTATGCTGCCGCTGTCACTGTGGGGTCATGACGGACATCACAGATTTGCCACCTTGGCAGCTGCCTGGTCAGCTTTGTGCACCAGCAACCCCCACTGCATGACCCACATGTCACCTCCTTCGCCCCATTTGCACCATCATACTTGGCTACTATGCTGTTACTGCTAATGGTGCACTACTATCACCCCCTTGTGTATAGATCACATTACTGACATTGGAATAGGCTCTCTTACCTCAAAATAGCCGCTTTCCGTGAGGTTTTACTTGGCGTTCGAATTCTCTGCGATGAGGGCTCTAACACGCGAATGTGTAACGGGATGATGAGGAAGCACCCGCTCTCAACACCCACTCCCTGCCCTGTTAACACCCACCTCCTTTTCCCTTAATGCTGCGGGACCCTGTAACACTTGTTATTGCAGCATTATTGGCCCTTTCTGCAGTGTTAAGGGCCCAAGGGTGCCGATAACAGGTGTTAACGGGACACTTGCACCCTTAACGTCCTTTAGTAAACATGCCCCCATGTCTAAGTATACTGCCAGAGATATTTACCAAGCTCAATCCAGATCCCAGTTGTCCAATTTGTGATGATCATGAATTGGACAACCCAGATCTGGATTAGGCTTGGTAAATGTCTCAGGAAGTATACATACAGTAGACATGGTTTCACAGATAAACTGGAACAGGAGCATGGGGCAAAAGATGGAACAACAAGAGGCTGTACATAAGAACATAAGAACATAAGATATGCCATACTGGGTCAGACCAAGGTCCATCAAGCCCAGTATTCTGTTTCCAACAGTGGCCAATCTAGGTCATATGTACCTAGCAGTTAGCAGTACTGTGTTGATGGACTGTGTTGATGGACTGCATCTCTCTATGGCAGGTAAAAGGACCCTAAGTGAAAAATTCAGGCAATATGTGGAGAAGCATTTAAACTAGGGAAAGGGGGTGACGGATGGGAAAAAAACAAGTTCAGCAAGAACATAATATTGGTAATTGTCATCATATTAATCCATTCATCAATGACAAGAGGGAAGCGGAGTCTGCAACAAAATCCGTCCAAAATATAAGCAAGCCAACCAATTGCTGGAGGGCAATCACAAATGCTCATGATCTAGCCAACAAAGCTCCTGATCTAGAAGTCCTGATGGTGGAAATGGACTTGGAAATTGTGGTTATTACAGAAACATGGTTTAATTAGTCATATGAACTGAATATAGCCATAGTTGGCTATAATTTATTTAAAAGAGATAGAGAAGGCAGAAAAGGAGGAGTAACCCTATATGTCAAAAACAATATTAAAGCTGCTGAAATGCAGGAGATATGGGGAAAAGAAGAAGTGCTGTGGATTGTGTTGGAAAAAGATGCATTATCATCCACACTGGTGTAGTCTACAGACCTCTAACTCAAACTTAAGTGGAGTGGAGGAGTGGCCTAGTGGTTGGGGCAACGTACTTCAGGCCAGAAGGTTGGGGGTTCAAATCCCACTAGAAGGACCGCAACCTAGGGCTGGAAGGACTAGGGTTTCTAGTCCCACAGGTGCTCCTTGTGGTCTTGGGCAAGCCACTTAACCCTCCATAGCCCATGTTCCCTGTAAAATAGTTATTTCCAAGTTATAATGCCCTGTTCAATTTAATTTCAGTTTGTTCAATGTAAACTGCACTGATGCAGAATAGCATGGTATATAAGAGAATGTAAATAAATAAAATAAAATTAGGACATGGACAGAGACTGGATCATTGATATTGCAAAGGTAGCTATGAAGGGAGAAGTGAACATATTGGGTGATTTTAACCTACCAGATGTGGATTTGAGTATTCCTTCTGCAAATCTGGAAAGAAGTAGAAAGACTGTAGATGCCTTCAAAGAAGCATTGCTCAGACAACTGGTGATCAAACTGAACATGGAAAGTTTGATGCTGAATTCAGTATTCACCATTGGAGACAGTATGTTGAAAGTCAGGGTGGGAGCCTAGTTGAGCAGCAGTGATCATCACACAGTGTGGTTTGAGGTAAATGCCAAGGCAGACTCCAATCACATCAAACTCAAAGTCCTAGACTTCAAAAAAAGCGTAGTTACTCACCTGTAACAGGTGTTCTCCAGGAGCAGCAGGAATCAGTCCTCACATATGGGTGACATCGGCGCCGACGGAGCCCTCGCGGAGCAATTTTCCCCAGCTTTCAAAGAAAGCCTTTGGGAATTGCAGCGCGCATGCGCGGTCTCCTTCCCGCCCAAGGGTGCCATCTTAGCTAGTCTGATGACATAGCTAAAAGACAGCATAAAAATTTGCAAAAAAACTTAAGCAGATGATTGCAACTCCAAGGGGAGGAGGGAGGGTTGTGAGGACTGATTCCTGCTGCTCCTGGAGAACACCTGTTACAGGTGAGTAACTACGCTTTCTCCAGGACCAAGCAGGAAGTCAGTCCTCACATATGGGACTCCCAAGCTTAAGGCTACTGGAGACCCTAAGCACAAAAATGAGCTCCCTCTAGCTCAGCGGCACAGAAGGAAGGAATCTTCACTGAATTATTACCCACCGGTAGCCCCCATCCGGGATGGAGGGTAGGAGTTGCTCAAACCTCGAAGAGATTTCGGAGGACTGCCTGTCCGAAAGCACTGTCCCTGCGGGACTCCCTCTCGAGACAGTAATGGACCGCAAAAGTCTGGCTCGAAGACCAAGTAGCGGCCCGGCAGATGTCTGCCAGCGGAACAGAGCGGAGGTAAGCCACTGACGTAGCCTTCGCCCGAACACAATGAGCCGTGACTCGACTTTCTAACGAGAGTCCGGCTGCCCCATAAGCCCAAGCGATACAGTCAGCAACCCAGATGGACAGAGTACGCTTGGAGACCGGGAGCCCCAATTTATTGGGGTCAAAAGACACAAAAAGCTGAGCAGCTTTACGGTGCTCCCGCGTACGGTCAAGGTAGAAGTTCAATGCCCTTCTACAGTCCAGGGTATGTAGGACCATTTCAGCTCGGCTGGAGTGTGACCTGGGAAAGAAGGTCGGAAGTACCACCTCCTGATTGATGTGAAAAGGGGAGACCACTTTTGGAAGAAATTTTGGGTGAGTCCGTAGGACTACCCTATTTTTGTAGAACCGAGTGTAAGGGGGATCAGACACGAGGGCCTGCAATTCACTTACGCGTCTAGCGGAAGTGAGGGCTATCAGGAATAAAGTTTTCCAAGAAAGGAAACGGAGAGAGAACAGGTAGCCATAGGTTCAAAAGGCGGACAGGTGATCCGCTGTAAAACCACATTCAGATCCCAGTCAGGAGCTGGCGGGCGCAGAGGTGGTTTAAGTAGAAGGAGACCTCGGAGAGAAACCTCGCTACAAGAGGGTCGCTGGAAAGAGGTCTGCCGTCCACCGGCACATGATGTGCTGAAAGAGCACTGAGGTGAACTTTGACGGAGTTGGACTTAAGTCCCAGATTAGAGAGGTAGAGCAAGTACTACAAGATCACCGACACCGAGCAGGAGAAGGGATCCTGAGACTGCTGGGCACACCAAACGGAAAAGCGACGCCATTTAAGGGCGTAGCATTTGCGGGTAGAAGGTCGCCGAGAAGCTAGGACGACCTCTTCCACCTCTGCCGGCAGTAGAAGGGGAGCAAGGACTACCCTTTCAGCAGCCAGGCCATGAGATTGAGAGATCTGAGGTTGGGGTGTAGCAGGGATCCCTGATCCTGTGTTAGGAGATCCGGTTGAAACCCCAGAGGGAACGGATCCTCTACCGCTAATTGCAGCAGGAGTGGAAACCACGGCTGTCTGGGCCAGCGAGGAGCCACCAGGATCATGGAAGCTTTATCTCGGAGAACCTTGAAAAGAGTTCGAGAGACTAGCGGGATGGGAGGAAAAGCATACAGAAGGCTCTCCGACCATGAGAGTAGAAAAGCATCTGCCGCTACTCGAAGGGGATGTGGCTGACGAGAGCAGAAGCGAGGAAGTTGCCGGTTGAGAGGACTGGCAAAGAGATCCATCGTGGGGAGTCCCCACTTCAGAAAAAGTTTCTGAACTACCAAGGGATCCAGATGCCACTCGTGCGGCTGGAGGATCCTGCTGAGTTTGTCCGCCAGGCAATTTTCTTGGCCTGGGAGATAAACTGCCTTGAGAAGAATGCCGTGACTGACGGCCCAAGAGCAGAGCTTCTGAGCTTCTCGGCAGAGAAGGAAGGAGCCCGTGCCCCCCTGTTTGTTCACGTAGAACATGGCAACTTGATTGTCCGTCTGGACAAGGACGGACTGGTGAGAAGTCAGGTGGGAGAAAGCCTTGAGAGCCAGACGGATTGCTCTGAGCTCCAGGCAGGGGCGGCCCAAGGGGGGTGCGGGGCCATGTGCGGAGACTCGGTGCGGGGCCTCATTTGCATAAGTGGCCTTATTTGCATACATATTTGCATAATGTTACCAAACACTAACTTTTAGTAAACATGTCTCTTAATGAGTGTATGGATAAAGAAAGACTAAAAGATTTCTACATTACTATAATCCAGTGCCAACCGCCAGGCACATTAGGAACTACTACAAACGCTGCCCATTTAGAACCCATAGCAAACCCGCTGTATCCTGACAGCATTACCAGGACTCACAAAGCACCAGACCCTACCTATCAAAAGGAAACACTGCAAATATTAAACCAGTACATTTCAGAGAATACTGGGGAAAGAGAACAAGTGGCAATGTCAAATAGGAATTACATAAACAGAATACCTCAGCTCAGTTACACATGCAGAACATAGACCATCACCAAACAAGGAATCGCAATTTAGAAACAGGAAGGCAATAATTAAACTGGGAACCCCAAAAGCCAAACTTGGAATGTACAACAACACTGTAGAAATAAAACTATAAATCAATTTCCTCTTGTACCAAACAAAGCGCAGACGTTAATGATGCACATTTCCCAGAGCTTTCATATTCCAGTTAATAAATTCAAAATAAAGATATATCTTTCTACCTTTTATGCATTTTTTTTCAGTTGCAATTGCTCCAGCCACTTTCTTCTGGTTTCTTCATGTTTTCTGCTAACTCTCCGTCGTCTGCTGTCCATTTGTCCTTTCTTCTCTCTTCTAGTTTTCTTTCCATCCTCTCTCTCTACATCTGCTTTAACATACTAATCTTTCTCCTTTTGCTCTTTCCTCATTCTTATTTCATCCACACAAGTTTTACCCCTCCATCCTTAAATCCCCACTTACTCTCCCAATACCCGGCCAATTGTAGATTTTTCATCCCTCCCACACAAAATATTTTTCCCCTCTCCATTTTACTCTCCCAGCCCCATCCCATTCTAATCCTCCCCCAACATCAGCTCCCTTCTAGTTCCAGTCTCACCCAGCATCCATTCCCTTCTAGTCCCTGCATCAGCCCATTTCCAGTCCTAGCCCCCCATCAACCCATTTCCAGTCCTAGCTCCCCCATCCATTTTCAGTCTGAGTCCCTTCATCAGCTCATTTCCAATCCTAGCCCCCCATCAGCCCATTTCTAGTCATTTCCTAGCCCCACCATCAGCCCATGTCAAATCCTAGCTCCCCTCCACTCAGCCCAATTCCAGTCCAAGCCCCCCCATGAGCCTACTTCCAGTTCTAGCCCCTCCATGAGTCCATTTCAATTCAAGCCCCCACCACAGCCCATTTCCAATCTTAGCTCCCCCCAACAGCCCATTTCCAGTCCTATCCTAGCTGCTCCATCAGCCCATTTTCAGTCCTAGCTCCCTTCCCTCACAGCCCATTTCCATTCCAAGCTCCCTCCCCATCAGCTATTTGCAGTTCAAGCCTCCCCGTCCACTCAGTCCATTTCCAGTCATAGCAATCCCCCAACCCATTACCAGTCCTAGCCCCCCATCAACCCATTTTCAGTTTAAGCCCCCCCTATAACCCATTACCAGTCCTAACCCCCCCATCAGCCCACTTCCAGTCTTAACCCCATCAGCCCATTTCCAGTCAGCCCCCATAGCCCATTGCCAGTCCTAACCCCCCCCCCCCATCAGCCCACAGCCCATTACCAGTCCTAACCACATCAGCCCACCTCAAGTCCTAACCCCTCCCATCAGCCCATTTCCTGTTCTAGCTCCCCCTTAGCCCATTTGCTGTCATATCCCCCCCATAGACCATTAGCAATCCTAACCCCCATCACCCTATTTCCAGACAGCCCCCATCAGCCCACAGCCCATTACCAGTCTTAACCACCCCCCCCAGCCCATTTCCAGTCCTAATCCCCCATCAACCCATTTCCAGTCAGCCTCCATCAACACCCAGCCCATTACCAGTCTTAACCCCCCCAGCCCATTTCCAGTCCTAACCCCCCCATCACCCCATTTCCAGACAGCCTCCATCAGCCCCCAGCCCATTACCAGTCTTAAACCCCCCCAGCCCATTTCCAGTCCTACCCCCCCAGACCATTTCCAGTCCTAACCCCCCTCACCCCATTTCCAGACAGCCTCCATCAGCCCCCCGCCCATTACCAGTCTTAGCCCCCCCCCAGCCCATTTCCAGTCGTACCCCCCCAGACCATTTCCAGTCAGCCTCCATCAGCCCCAGCCCATTAGCAGTCTTAACCCCCCTAGCCCATTTCCAGTCCTAACACCCCCCCCCCAGCCCATTTCCAGTCCTAACACCCCCCCCAGCCCATTTCCAGTCCTACCCCCCCAGCCCATTTCCAGTCCTAACCCCCCCATCACCCCATTTCCAGACAGCCTCCATCAGACCCCAGCCCATTACCAGTCTTAACCCCCCCAGACCATTTCCAGTCCTACCCCCAGACCATTTCCAGTCCTAACCCCCTCACCCCATTTCCAGACAGCCTCCATCAGCCCCCAGCCCATTACCAGTCTTAACCCCCCCCCCAGCCCATTTCCATTCCTACCCCCCCAGACCATTTCCAGTAAGCCTCCATCTGCCCCAGCCCATTAGCTGTCTTAACCCCCCTAGCCCTTTTCCAGTCCTAACACCCCCCCAGCCCATTTCCAGTCCTAACACCCCCCCAGCCCATTTCCAGTCCTACCCCCCAGACCATTTCCAGTCACCCTCCAAAATCCCCATCCCATTAGCAGTCTTAACACCCCTTGGCCATTTCCAGTCCTTACTCCCCCCCAGCCCATTTCCAGTCCTAACACCCCCCCAGCCCATTTCCAGTCAGCCTCCATCAGCCCCAGCCCATTAGCAGTCTTAACCCCCCTAGCCCATTTCCAGTCCTATCACCCCCCCCCAGCCCATTTCCAGTCCTACCCCCCCAGACCATTTCCAGTCAGCCTCCATCAGCCCCAGCCCATTAGCAGTCTTAACCCCCCTAGCCCATTTCCAGTCCTAACACCCCCCCCCCAGCCCATTTCAAGTCAGCCTCCATCAGCCCCAGCCCATTAGCAGTCTTAACCCACCTAGCCCATTTCCAGTTCTTATACCCACCCCATCCCATTTCCAGTCCTATCCCCCCCCGCAGCCCATTTCCAGTCCTAACCCCCCATCACCCCATTTCCAGACAGCCTCCATCAGCCCCCCAGCCCATTACCAGTCTTAACCCCCCCTCCCCTCCCCTCCCCTTCCCTTCCCTTCTGGCAAATTTAAAAAAAAACCTGGCTCTAGCTGCTGCCGCTGCCGCGTCCGTCGCAGCAGCGGCAGAATGGAGTGTCCCGCGGGGCCCCCTCTCCTCGTTGAGCCCTCTGAAAGGGCTTTCAGATTCGCGAAGGGAGAGTGCTCCCTCGCGTCTCTGTAAAGCCCGCAGGGGCTAATGGGAAATTTCCCATCAGCCCCTCGCGTCTAAAGGGGCAGATGGGAAATTTCCCATTAGCCCCTGCGGGCTTTACAGAGACGCGAGGGAGCACTCTCCCTTCGCGAATCTGAAAGCCCTTGCAGAGGGCTCAACGAGGAGAAGGGGCCCCGCGGGACACTCCATTCTGCCGCTGCTGCGACGGACGCGGCAGCGGCAGCAGCCAGAGACAGGCTTTTTTTAAAATGTAATTTTAAAAAAAAAGCAGAATGTTCTTTGCGCGGGGCCCCCTGAAACGCGGGGCCCTGTGCAAAAAACATTCTTGCTCAATGGACGGGCCGGCCCTGGCTCCAGGAAGTTGATCTGCTGAGCAGACTCCCACGCGGTCCAGAGACCTTGAGTACATGCCCCTTGGCAATGTGCTCCCCAACCCAGGAGGGAAGCATCGGTCGTCAGCACTTGAGCCGGCTGAGGTGACTGAAACGGCATTCCGAGTACCAGGTTCGGCCGATGAAGCCACCACTGTAGAGAAGAGGTCAGCGGCCCGGAGACGCGCACTAAGTCGGCTAGTCCGCCGGTGGCTTGTTGCCACTGCTTGCGAAGGCACCATTGAGCAGGCTGCATATTCAGGCGGGCATTGGGGGTCACGTGGACGGTGGAAGCCATATGGCCGAGTAGTCTCAGGAAGCGCCTGGCTGAAACCAGGGACTGGCTGCGAAAACGGCCGGCTAGGTCCATGAGCCGTTGAGCCCTGTCGAGAGGCAGGAAAGCTCGTGCCTGAGGAGTGTGCAGTCTTGCGCCGATGAACTCGAGATCCTGTGAGGGGAGCAAAGTGGACTTTGCGAAGTTTATGACAAAGCCCAAGTACTGCAGAAGAGTCACCGTGCGGTGTGTGGCATTGGTGACTTCCGGAGAGGACGATGCTCTGATGAGCCAGTCGTCGAGGTACGGAAAGACATAGAGGCCATGAGGCCGGAGATAGGCCGCCACCACCGCGAGACATTTTGTGAAGACTCGCGGTGCGGAGGATAGGCCAAAGGGCAGTACTCTGTACTGGTAATGATTTCCTGCCACCACAAACCTTAGGTATTGGCGGTGGCTTGGGTGGATGAGGATGTGCGTGTAGGCATCCTTTAGATCCAAGGAGCATAGCCAATCTCCCTGCTGGAGGTAGGGCAGAAGGATTCCAAGGGTAAGCATCTTGAACTTTTCCCGCACAAGGAACTTGTTGAGGTTGCGCAAGTCCAGGATGGGTCTGAGGCCTCCTGTTCTTTTTGGTATTAGGAAATACCTGGAATAAAAGCCTTGACCTCTCAGGTGGTGGGGCACCGGTTCCACAGCCTGTTCCTGAAGAAGACTTGCTAACTCCTGAAGGAGTAAGTCCCTGTGCAGAGGGAGTCGTGGAGGTTCTCCCGGGAAATAGGAGGGAGGGACCTGGTGGAAGTGGAGAAGATAGCCTTCTCTTACGACTTGAAGCACCCAGGCATCTGAAGTGATGTTGGACCACCTGTGGGCGAAGTGAACTAGCCGGCCTCCGGTGCTGGGAGGAACCAGCTGAGGGGGAGAGGCTATGCTGATGAAGTCAAAAACCCCCACCCTGCTGAGCAGGGGCCGGTGGTGCAGGCTTGGGGGCTTGCTGCCTACGGGACCCGTTACCCCGTCCCTTGGCCTGCTGGCCCTGTTGGGGAGCTGCGGAGGCCTGATATTGAGGGTAGTGTTTATAGGCAGCCGCCTTTCTCGGGTAAAAGGACTTCTTTCCCGAGCCCTTCTTTTTCTGGGAAGGGGCGGAGGTCTTCCTAGAAAGCCTAGTCCTGGTGAGAGTCTCCGTCTCGATTTGTGCAGCCTTTTCAGCCATGGGCTTGCCAAAGAGGTTCTCACCTCGGCAGGGGATATCGACCAACTTGTCCTGCACCCAGGGTTCAAGGTCAGACGACTGAAGCCAAGCCTGTCGGCGGGCACCGATGCCGGCTGCGGCCACTCGAGCCGATGCTTCAAAGCCATCATAGGCTGCTCGGGACATGAATTTGGAGCATTCCCGAATACCAGTTGTCAAGGCCAGGAACCTCCGCAAAGGTTCCTCGGACAGCCCAGCGGAGAATCCGGCTATCTCTTTAGCCAGGTCTCGGAGATACATGCCCATGTAGAGCTGGTAGGTCTGGACACGACAAGCAAGCATAGAGCCCTGGAAACACTTCTTACCAAGGCCATCCAGGTTACGGGCCTCCCTGCCAGGAGGCACCGAGGAGTGCATCTTTTGGCTCTTAAGCCTATGCATGGCCGATTCCACTACCATGGAATGGTGCGGCAGCTGTGCTTTTTGGAAGCCAGGACTCTTGCGGACTCGATAGATGGAATCGACCCGCTTGCTTAATACCGGCGACGATGCCGGACTCTCCCACATGCGGAAGAGTAGTCGTTCCAGCATGGGAGGAACCGGTACAGTAAAGTGTTCCCTGGCGGGAGAGTCATACTGAAGGGCGTCGAGCTCTTCGGCTCGAGACTCCTCCTCGGGATCCGCAGGGAAGGCCAAAGCCTTGGCCATATCCCTGACGAAGTCCGAGAACCGGGCATCCTCCGGAGGGGACTGCTTCCGAGGTTCGGACTCAGGGGAGTCCGAGGGGACACACCGAGTCCGAAACGAATCAGGTGACTCTTCCTCTTCAGACTCCCAGGCCGACTCCGAGGAGGAATCGGTGGGGTCGGCTCGGGCAGGCGGAGGCGTCGGCCGCCCCGACACCGAGGGAGTCGGCGTCGACGACCTCGGTCCCGAACGGGAGGCCGAGGGTGACCTCGACCGAGGATCGACTCGAGTTCGCATGGACTCGAGGATCGGCTCGGTCTCCGGGGTCGACTTAGACGTCGACGTCCCGGCGATTGGGGCAGTGGCGCCAGCGAGGCTAGCGATCAGTGCCCGCTGCTGGTCCATGAAGGCAGATAGTCTGCTTTCCAAGGCCGTCAACCTGAGTCCGACCTCAGGTGACCCAGCAGCCCTCGACTCGGGCCCCGACGGCGTCGGGCCCGACGTCGGACCTCTCGGAGGCGAGTCCAGGAGGACTACAGGACTTACCCGAGCAGGCAACTCCGACTCCAGACGAGGTCGCTTCGGGAGGTGCTCCTTCTCCAAAGACCCGGGACGGCTATCGGGGCTATGCGACCTGGCCCTCGCGGAGCCAGGAGCATCCACCGACGCCGCCCTCGCGGGTTTTACCTTCCGTCGATGGTCCCCGGAGGGAGAACCCCTGTCGGAGGAACTTCGGCGATGGTCAGAGCTGGAACCTCTGGACGCCGAGGCCTCCGACGAGGTCCGGGTACGGCCGGGGTCAGCGAAGATTCGTTCCCGCTGGTGCCGCCGACTCCTTAACGCTTTGGAGGACATTTTGCCGCAGGCCCCACAGATCAGTTCTTCGTGATCCGGGCCCAGGCAGCGGAGGCAATTATCGTGTGTGTCAGTGAGTGACATATTTCTGTCACACTGAACACACCGCTTGAAACCACTGGCAGCCATCGGGGGAAAAAGGGCCCCTGCAAGGTCAAAGGACCGGGCTGCCAGCGAAAAAACCGAAAAACGAAACTGACCAAAAATCAGAAAAACCGAAAAATAAGAGAAGGACTCGCAACGGCGTCGCGAGTCCGGGCAGGAAAAAGACCGGCGTCGAACCGAAGGAAAAAAGAGAAATAAATCACTAAAATCAACTTTTTCAGCGGGGACACGATGGGTACGTCTGTAGGGCTCCGCGGAAAAAAGAAGACTGGCTAAGATGGCACCCTTGGGCGGGAAGGAGACCGCGCATGCGCGCTGCAATTCCCAAAGGCTTTCTTTGAAAGCTGGGGAAAATTGCTCCGCAAGGGCTCCGTCAGCGCCGACGTCACCCATTTGTGAGGACTGACTTCCTGCTTGGTCCTGGAGAACTCTAACTTCAGTAAAATGGGAAAGTACCCGAAGGAGAAGTTGACAGGGTGGGAGGAATTAAGGCAAGTGGAATTGCAGTGGGCTAAACTTAAAGAGGTAAAAAGGGGCAAAGGATATATATGTAAGAAAAGTAAATAAAAACAAGAGAAAAAGGAAACCTATATGGTTCACCAAAGAATTGGCTGCACAAATAAAGACAAAAAACAGCTTTCACAAAATTCAGAACATCACAAAACGAGGTACACAAAAAAGAATACAGAATAAAGCTAAAAGAGACAAAGAGAGAAATAAGGATAGCAAAAGCAAAGGCAGAAGAAAAGTTGGCTAAAGATGTGAAGCTTGGAGACAAAACTTTTTTCAGGTATATTCAGGAGAAGAAGAAGATCAGAGGTGGAATTGACAGACTCAAAAGTGCCAAGGACGGATTTGTGGAAAGTGACATTGAAAAAGTGAAAATGCTAAACAAATACTTCTGTTCCGTTTTTTCTAAGGAAAATCTTGGAGAAGGACCACCTGTGATTGACAAATATACAAATGGAAATGGAGTAGATACTACACCATTCACAGATGATGTGTTTGAACGGCTTGTAAACCTGAAAGTGGACAAAGCCATGGGACTGGATGAGAAACATCCCAGGATACTGAAAGAGCTCAGAGAGATTCTTGCAGGGCCTTTATAGGATGTTTTTAATAGATCCTTGAAGAATGGAGAAGTTCCGCAAGATTGGAGAAGGGCTGATGGTACCTCTTCACAAAAGTGATAATAGGGAAGAAGTGGCAAACTACAGGCCAGTAAGCCTTACCTCGGTGGCGGGAAAAGCAATGGAGGCGCTCCTGAAAGAGTGAAAAGTGGACTTTGCCAAAACCAATAGGTTGCATGATCTGAGACAACATGGGTTTACCAAAGGACGATCATGCTAAACAAATCTGATTGAATTATTTGACTCGGTGACCAGAGAACTAGATCAAGGGCATGCGATGGATGTGATCTGCCTAGAGTTCAGCAAAGCCTTTGATACTGTTCCTCATAGGAGGCTTATCAACAAACTGAGCAGCCTGGGGATAGGTCCCAAGGTAGTGAACTGGATCAGAAATTGGTTGACTGATAGACGACAGAAGGTGATGGTAAATGGAACTCTCGGATGAAAGGAAGGTGATTAGTGGCATGCCCCAGGATTGGTCCTGGGGCCGGTACTTTTCAATGTATTTGTGAGTGATATTGCTGAAGGGCTGAATGGAAAACTCTGTCTTTTTGCAGGTGGCATGAAAATTTGTAACAGAGTGGCCTCACCTGAGGGCGTGGATAACATAAGGAAAGATCTGCAAAAGCTGGAATAATGATCTAATGTTTGGCAGTTAAGATTTAATGTGAAGAAGTGCAGTGTCATGCACTTGGGATGCAGAAATCTAAGGGAATTGTATGAGATAGGGGGCAATAGGTTGGTATGCACGGATCAAGAGTGATTGTTTCTGAGGATCTTAAAGTGGCGAAACAGTGTAACAAGGCCGTCGCCAAAGTCAGAAGGATGTTGGGTTGCATACAGAGCGGAATTGCCAGCAGAAAGGAGGAGGTACTAAATGCCACTGTACAAGTCACTGGTGAAGCCTCACTTGAAATATTGTGTTCAGTTTTGGAGACCATATCTCACAAAGGATATAAAAAAACTGGAAATGGTTCAGAGGAAGGTGACCAAAATGATTTGGAAGCTGCACCAGAAGACATATGAAAAGAGACTCTAAGAGCTAAATATGTATACTCTAGAGGAGAGGAAGGACAGGGGAGATATGATACAGACCTTTAAATACTTAAGAAGTATTCACGAACAAACAAACCTTTTTCAAAAATGGGGAAGCTGTAATTCTAGATGGCATAACATGAAGCTGGAAGGGGGTAAACTGAAAGGCAACGTCAGGAAATACTTTTTTACTGAAAGGGTGGTGGATGCTTGGAATGCCCTGTTGATGGAAGTGGTGGGAGCAAATACAGGGACAGAATTCAAAATGTCATGAGAAAGACACAATGGATCCCTTTATAGAAACAGGATAAAATCTAAATAAACTTAACTGTCTCTGATATCACAATTAGAGGTGACCTGCATGGAGTGATGGGTACACCCCTAAACAAAGGCATGGGGAGGAGTGACCTGCAAGGAGCGGCGGAGACACCTCCTCTTGCCACCTTGCTGGGCAGACTAGATGGACCATGCTACTATGTTACTATGTATTCATGAAAGAAAATCCTGGAGAAGGAGCATGTAAGATTGACAAACATACAAATGAGAAAGGAGCAGATACAACAACATTCACAGAAGATGATGTTTTTGAACAGCTTGCAAAACTGAAAGTGGACAAGGCCATGGGACTGGATGGTATGTATCCCAGGATACTGAAGTTGCTCAGAGAGGTTCTAGCAGGGCCTTTAAAGGATGTTTTTACTAGATCCTTGGAGACTGGAGAAGTTCCACAGGATTGGAGAAGGGCTGATGTGGTACCTCTTCACAAAAGTGGTAACAGAGAAGAGGTGGCAAACTATAGGCCGGTAAGCCTTGCCACTGTGGTGGGAAAAGTGATGGATGTGCTCTTGAAAGAAAGAATAGTGGATTTTCTGGAAATCAATGAATTACATGATCCGAGGCAACATGGTTTTACCAGAGGAAGATCATGCCAAACAAATCTGATTGAGTTATTTGACTGGGTGACCAGAGAACTAGATCAAAGACATTTGATGGATGTGATCTACCTTGATTTCAGCAAAGCCTTTGATACTGTTCCTCATATGAAGCTTATCAATAAACTGAGTAACCTGGGGATATGTCCCAAGGTGGTGAACTGGATCAGAATTTGGTTGACTGACAAATGACAGAAGGTAGTGGCAAACAGAACTCACTCAGAAGAAAAGAAAGTGCATAGTGGTATGCCTCAGGGATCGGTTCTAGGACCAGTACTGTTTAATATATTTGTGAGTGACATTGCAGAAGGACTGAATGGAAAAGTCTGCCTTTTTGCAGATGACATGAAAATTTGCAACAGAGTAGACACTTCTGAGGGAGTGGACAACATGAGGAAAGATTTAAAACACTGGAAGAATGATCTAATGTTTGGCAGTTAAGATTTAATGCAAAGAAGTGCAGAGTCATGTACTTGGGATGCAGAGATCCAAAAGAATCATATACGATAGGGGGAGAGATGTTGGTGTGCACAGACCAGGAGAGGGACCTCAGAGTGCTAGTGTGTGAGAATCTCAAAGTGGCGAAACAATGCAACAAGGAGGTAGCCAAAGTCAGAAGGATGCTGGGCTGCATACAAAGAGAAATAACCAGTAGAAAAAGAGGAGGCATTAATGCCCCTATACAAGTCATTGGTGAGGCCTCATTTGGAGTATTGTGTTCAGTTTTGGAGACCTCATTTCACAAAGGATATAAAAAAACTTGAAACGGTTCAGAGGAAGGCAACCAAAATGATTTGGAGACTGTGCCAGAAGACATATGAGAAGAAACTTGAAGACCTAAATATGTATATCATAGAGGAGATATCTTCTGTGTTTGTCCCATGCGTTCTTGAATTTATATACAGTCCTTGTCTCTATTACCTCCACTGGGAGACTATTCCATGCATCTACCACTCTTTCCAGAAAGTCATATATCTGCATATTACCCTTGAGCCCATCCCCTTTCACCTTCATCCTATGCCCCCTCATTGCAGAGCTTTCCTTCAATTCAAAGATACTCTCCTCCTGTTTATTTATGCCATGGAGGTATTTAAACATCTTTATAATATCTCCCCTCTCTCATCTTTCCTCCAAATATATATATTGAGATCTTTAAGTCTGTCCCCATATATCTTATGTTGAAGCCCAATGGTCATTTTGGTAGCCACCCTCTGCACCAACTTCATCCTGTTTATATCCTTTTGAAGGTGCGATCTCCAGAATTGCACACAATACTTCAAATGAGATCTAACCAAAGACTTATACAGAGGCACTATCACCTCCTTCTTCCTGCTGGCCATTCTGCTCCCTATGCACCCAAGCATTCTTCTGACTTTTGCAGTCACCGTTTCTACCTGTTTAAGCCACCTTAAGATATTAGAAACAGTCATTGCTAGGTCCTGCTCTTCTTTTGTGGACAGAAGTACTTCACCCCATATACTGTACTGCTCCCATGAATTTTTGCAGCCCAAAAGCATGACCCTGCATTTTTAGCATTAAATCTCAGCTGCCAAATTCTCAACCATTATTCAAGTTTCACTAGATCCCTCCTCATGTAATCTACACCTTCCAGGATGACTGCTCTATTGCAGATTTTGGTATCATTCGTAAAGAGGCAAACCTTACCCGATAGCCCTTCTGCAATATCACTTAAAAAGAATTGGACCAGAGGAAGTGACGTTACCGCCAACGATGGCCACATAGAGCTTGAGCTCCCATAGGGGCTGTATTAAAAAGAGCAATAGAAATTACTTTACCTGTGCCAAGGTGAGAGGGATGGGTGCGGCTGGTTCAGAAATCCTCCCGATATTGGATAGGAAAACGTTAAGAACATATAAGAACATAAGACAAGCCATACTGGGTCAGACCAAGGTCCATCAAGTCCAGTATCCTGTTTCCAACAGTGGCCAATCTAGGTCATACGTACCTAGCAGTTTCCCCAAAAGACACAGGTTCCACAGTGCTTGTATTGGGTCAAGCATTGATATCCTTGGTCCCTTCTTAATAATGGTTTATGGACCTTTCCTCCAGGAACTTGTCCAAACCTTTTTTAAACCCAGCTACACTAACAGCCTTTACTACATCCTCCGGTAACAAATTCCAGAGTTTGGTTACACGTTGAGTGAAAAAATATTTTCTTTTATTAGTCTTAAATAGGTTACCCAGTAGCTTCATTGCATGTCCCCTAGTCTTTCTATATTCTGATAACATAAACAATCAATCTACGTTTACCCGTTCCACTCCATTCATTAATTTATAGATTTCTATCGTATCTCCCCTCAGCCGTCTCTTTTCCAGGTTAAAAAGTCCTAACCTTTTTAGCCTTTCTTCATAGGGGTATCCTTCCATCCCCTTTACCATTTTGGTGGCTCTTCTCTGAACCTTTTCTTATAATGCTATATCCTTTTTAAGATACAGCGACCAGAATTGCACACAATATTCAAGGTGCGGTCTCACCATGGAACAATATAGAGGCATTATAATATCCTTTGTTTTATTTTCCATTCCTTTCCTTATGATACCTAGCATTCTATTTGTTCTCTTGGCCGCCGCTGCATATTGGGCCGAGAGTTTTAACATGTTATCCACAATGACGCCTAATTCTTTTCCTGGGTGGTGGTTTCTAATGTGGAACCTTGCATCGTGTAACCATAGTTTGGGTTGTTCTTCCCTAGGTGCATAAATTTGCACTTGTCCACATTAAATTTCATCTGCCATTTTGATGCCCAGTCTTCCAATTTATCAAGACCCTCTTGCAATTTTCCAAAATCCTCTTGGGTTTTAACAACTTTAAATAGTTTTGTGTCATCTGCAAATTTGATAACCTCACTCGTTATTCCACTTTCCAGGTCATTTATGAATATGTCAAAAAGCAGCGGACACAGCACAGATCCCTGGGGTACACCACTATTCACCTTTCTCCATTGGGAAAATTGGCCATTTAGCCCAACCCTCTGCTTTCTATCTTTTAACCAGTTCCTGATCCACAGTAGTACACTGCCTCCTATCCCATGACTCTTTAGTTTTGCCAAAGTCTCTGATGAGGGACCTTGTCAAAGGCTTTCTGAAAGACCAGATACACTATATCAACTGACTCACCTTTGTCCACCTGTTTATTCACACTTTCAAAAAAACATAACAGATTAGTAAGACAAGATCTTCGTTGTCTAAAGCCATGTTAGCTGTCTCCCATTAGGCCATGACTATCTACATGCTGAGTAATTTTATTCTTTATGATGGTTTCTACCATTTTTCCAGGTACTGACGTGAGGCTCACCAGTCTGTAGTTTCCCGGATCACCCCTCGAACCCTTTTTAAAAACTGGTGTTACATTGGCGATCCGCCAATCTTCAGGTATTAGAGATGATTTTAATGATAGTTCACAGATTACTAATAACAGGTCTGCAATCTCATATTTCAGTTCTTTCAACACCCTTGGATGTATACCATCCGGCCCAGGTGATTTGCTACTCTTCAGTTTATCTAATAGTTGTAATACATCTTCCCGATGTATCGATATTTCCTTCAATTCTTCTGCACCTTTAAATAGCACTTCAGTCATGGGTAACATCCCTACATCTTCCTCAGTAAAGACCGAAGCAAAGAATTCATTCAGTCTCTCCGCTATCGCCTTGTCGCCTCTTAGTGCCCCTTTAACTCCTCTATCATCTAATGGTCCAACTGACTCTCTCACAGGTTTTATGCTACAAATGTACTTGAAAAAATCTTTATTTCGCGTTTTTGCTTCCGCAGCAAGCTTCTTCTCAAATTCTCTCTTTGCCTTCTTTATCAATGCCTTGCATTTGACCTGCCAGTGCTTGTGCTGTTTGGCTCTTTTTTCCATTTCCTGAAAGATGCTTTCTTGGCAACAACAGACTCTCTGACCTCACCTTTAAACCATGCTGTCAGTTTTTTAGCCTTCCTTCCACTTTTCTTAAAGCATGGAATACAGCTGGTCTGGGCTTCCAAGATAGTATTTTTCAACAACACCCAAGCTTGATGTAAGTCTTTAATCTTTGCAACTGCTCCTTTTCATTTTTTCTTAACTATTTTCCGCATTTTATCAGTCTCCCTTTCGAAAGTTAAAAGGTAGTACTGTGGATTTCCTTACTATCCCTCCTCCACTAATTAAATCAAAGGCGATCATGCTATGATCACTATTGCCAAGTGGCCCCAACACCCTTATCTCTTGTACTAGATCTGGTGTTCCACTAAGGACTAGGTCTAATATGGCTTCCCCTCTCGTCGGTTCATGGACCAGCAGCTCCAAGAAGCAGTCATTTATGTCATCTAGGAACTTTATCTCCCTAGCATGTACTGCCGTGACACTGACCCAGTCGATACCAGGGTAATTGAAATCGCCCATTATTATTACCGCGCTGTAACTTTTGTTAGCTTCCTTGATATCTTTGAGCATTTCATCATCTGTTTGTTCATTCTGGCCAGGCGGTCGATAGTACACCCCCACTGCCATCCCCTTCCCCTTTTTACATGGAATTCCATAGAGATTCTACAGCAAATTTTGTTTCCTGCAAAACTTTAATCCTTTCTGACTCAATGCCCTCTCTAACATAGAGCGCAACCCCTCCATCAATTTGATCAGCTCTGTCATTACGATATAGTTTGTACTCAGGTATCACAGTGTCCCACTGGTTGTCCTCCTTCCACCATGTCTCTGAGATTCCAATCATATCTAACCTCTCATTTAGTGCTAAATATTCTAACTCTCCCATCTTATTTTTTAGACTTCTAGCATTTGCATACAAGCATTTTAGAGACTGTATTTTATTCATATTAATTTGACTATTGGTAGGCATGGGTAATTTGGGATCTTTAAGCTCTGTCTGCTCCATATTCGAGGGCATTTGGGCTACTTTACTCTTTTTTGGAACCTCTCTGCTTTTGGTAGTATCTTTCAAGGATACATTCTTCCAAACCATGCGCTCTTGTGTGACTGTCGGCTTTCCCCTATTATCTAGTTTAAAAGCTGCTCTATCTCCCTTTTAAAGGTTAATGCCAGCAGCCTGGTTCCATCCCGGTTAAGGTGAAGCCCATCCCTTCGGAAGAGCCCCTCCTTTCCCCAGAATGTTCCCCAGTTCCTAACAAATTCAAGTTAGAGCAGCTTCACTCCTCCTACGCCACTAAAACTGGTGTCACACAGCAGGACCCCAGCAGAGACAATATGGCATCGGGGTCAGACTCCAACAATGAAATCAAGCAAGCGGAAGAGCAATGTACCCGAGGAGAAATGTGAAGATAGTTTAAGGAGCTCTGCCGCGATGTTGCTTCAGTGACAGCTGATTTAAAAGAGGCTATGGCAGAATTAAACACTGATCTGGAAGAGCTGGGGTAGTGTGTATTCATTTATTTACCAGGTTTTATTATACCGTTTTTCTACCAATCAACATGATTTACAGGAAACTAGATGAATAGAATGAACTTAACACAAATGAGTGACATAAAACTGGTGAGAAATAGAGGGTAACAATAAATTTATAGGAAGGTATCAGAACTATTTACATAGTTGGGAAGGGCTAGAGAGAGAGTGGATAAGGGTATCTAGGGGGGGAGGTTCAGGGAGGATTGGTGGGTGAAATTCTGTTTGCTTGTGAAAGTTCGTGTTGCATGGTGCTCTGCTGTGAGTCAACGCCAAAGTGTTCTTGAAAGAGGCAGGTTTTTAGTTTCTTTCGGAAATTCATAGTTGAGCTGATGTTTCTTAGTGTGGGGGGTACTGCGTTCCTTAAGATGGGGGCAAAAAGTGTGAATGCTGTAAGTCGTGTGCTTTGGTTGCTCTTGTAAAACTGGGTAGGGAGGTTGAGGAGGTTTTGTGTTCTATTCCTTCTTGGTCTATTGGTCTTGGGAGGATAGATTATCAATTGAAGGTGCTCAGAGAAGAGGTTGTTTAGTGCCTTGTGGATTGTGGTGAGGACCTTGTATTTGATTCTTGAGCTGATGGGTAGCCAGTGGAGGAGTTTGAGAATTGGAGAGATATGAGTCTGCCTGGAAGCTCGGCAGATGGTGCGTGCTGTGGTGTTCTGGGCGAGTTGTAGTGGAAGAAGAGCGTGCTTGGGAAGGCCTTGATATATTGAGTTGCAGTAGTCAAATAGTAGGATGATGGTGACTTGGCAGACTGATCAGAATGTTTCCATAGTTAGGAGGGGATGAAGGTTTTGCAGTGTTCTAAGCTTGTAATAGACAGACTTTGTGGTATGTTGAATTTGGGTTTGGAAGCTCAGCTGTTGGTTGAGTATAACACCTAGGTATCTAATTTCTGTTTTGACCTGGAGGTCAGAGTTGCCAATCCTTACACAGGTACACTACCAAAACAACTGCCTCCAGTTTCGCAACTGATTCCTATAGATTTTGGGGTGCTGAATCCAGGAAAAATAGCCAAAATGTTCCATCACGTCACGTTTTCTTGCAAAATTAGATTTCTTACCCATATAAGGAATGTTCACATAATTTCTTTTTAGCCGACTGCAGTTTATTTTCTTGGCCCAAAATAGAGGTTGTAATGGTTAACTAACTAGAAACACTCCCTCATGATATTTTAGAGTGTTTTGTATTCATTTTATACATTAACAGGACAATTGGGAGGCGGGGGGCTAAATCCAGTACTCGCGCTGGCGCATGTTCTTTCCTGTTCGCCTCGCCTCGTTCGCTCGCTCAAACACGGTGGTTGCGACATGAACGTTCCTGTCAAATTTCAGTTTCTTGCAAGTTCATTATTACCTTTTGTTTGCTCAGTCGTAATCCAGCTTTATTCCGAAGTGGTTCACTACAGTTGTAGTTTGCAGTGCTGTGTATTTGTGATGGCTCACAGAGCCAGAGGTTGCGTCAACTCTCCGGACAGTTTTTGTTTTATTTGTGGGGAATATACCGTGAAAAAGCGGCAGAGGAACATTTCTGCATTTATTTAAAAAGTATATTTCGCCTATTTCGGTTTGAAGTTAGGCGATCAAGACAAACCGTGGGCTCCTCACAAAGTGTGCAAGACATGTGAGGAAGATCTACGCTTATGGATGAAAGGTAAAAAACAAGCATTTCGTTTCGGAATACCTATGATGTGGCGTGAACAAAGAGACCACAGCAGTGACTGCTATTTTTGCTCTTGCATTGTGAAGGGATACAACTTAAAAAATAAGAACGTAATAAGTTACCCCAACCTTCCCTCAGCAATTAGGCCTATGCCTCATAGAAACGAAGTACCTCTGCCTGAACCACCAAAATCTTTGGATCATATTTGTGTGGATGGTTCTGATCATGATGAGACTCATCAGATGGCTTTTCCCGATGAGTCCATTACTTCCGAGTTTGAAACTGAACCAGATCCGAAACCTGAACTTTTCTCTCAAGCTGAATTGAATGATTTAGTCCGGGATTTAGGACTCCCAAAAGATGCTGCCCAACTGCTAGGTTCTCGGCTTAAACAGAAAAATCTATTGTCACCAGGAACAACTTTTTATTGGTACCGCAACCGCGAGACACAATTTTTGAAGTATTTCAGCAAAGAGGAAGATTTGGTATTTTGCAACGATATATACAGAGTGATGGAAAAGTTTAAACTCAAGTATGATCCTGCTGAATGGCGGCTGTTCATTGATTCGTCAAAAGACAGCATAAAAGGTGTTCTTCTTCATAATGGCAACACATTCGCTTCAGTTCCTATTGCTCACTCTGTAATTCTCCAAGAAAAATATGAGAATTTGGCCCTGATTCTTCAGAAGATTCGTTATGATGAGCATAAGTGGATGATTTGTGGAGACTTTAAAATTCTATCCATGCTATTAGGGCAGCAATCCGGTTTCACCAAATATCCCTGCTTCCTTTGCTTGTGGGATAGCCGGGCCCGCGACCTACACTGGGGGAAAAAAGACTGGCCAATTCGGGAGTATTTGAGACCCGGTGAGAAAAATGTTCTTCATGAGAGCTTGGTACCTCGTGATAAAATTCTATTACCACCTCTCCACATTAAGTTGGGTCTCATTAAGCAATTCATCAAGCCCCTTCCAAAGGATGGTGAGTGCTTTCGGTACCTTTGCTCAAAGTTCCCCCGACTTTCTGAAGCAAAGCTAAAGGAAGGAGTGTTTGTTGGCCCTGATATAAGGAAACTCATTTCAGATGGAGCATTCGCTGAAACGATGTCTGAGAAGGAAAAAGAAGCCTGGGATTCCTTCAAGGATGTTGTTCTCAAATTCTTGGGGAACAGGCAGGATGAGAACTATAAGGATATTGTTGCCAGGATGCTCAATGCCTTCAAAGAACAAAGCTGTAACATGAGCCTGAAATTCCATTTCTTGCACTCCCATGTGAACTACTTTCCCGAAAACTTGGGGGCGTACAGTGAAGAACAAGGTGAAAGGTTTCACCAGGACATCAAGGACGCAGAGAGAAGGTACCAAGGAAGATGGAACACCACTATGATGGCTGATTTCTGCTGGTTGCTGCTGCGGGAAACCCCAGATGAAAAATACGCCAAGCAGCACACCAAGAGAAGCATTCGGGGGAAGAAGAAACGGGCCCACCAGGAGATTGATTGACCCAAGAATGACTTTAAAATCTAAACTGTGTTGACAAATATCGTGTTTTTACTAAACTTTGAAATAAAAATTTGCTAGTTATTACCACAGTGTCGGATCTCATTTATTAGAATTTTATTTTCACACCATCGGGTGTTTGTCTTCATGTATTGCAATGGTGCGGTTTGCGTTTTCTATTCTTACATACATACCTGTACAACATTTTTTGCACATTTCTTTGCTTTGCTTTGTGTCTAACCTCGCTCTTATATACTCAATGTTTGTGCACATGTATGTGGCTGTTTTAAGTGCAGACAATTTTGCTACCATCACAGTGTGTTTTGTTGACATTACTCTATTCTTATGTGCTGCCTTGTTACAATTTTCTTTATTCTTATTTGAATAACTACTAAACAATTAGTATAAAGAATTCATCCAAGAAACTTTTATCTCGATCGCACTCAATCTGAAACGTTCACCTCAAACTGCTAACCCAATGTAGCAAAAAATCTGTACGTGATGGAGCAAATTGGTTACCAGATTTGGATTCAGCGCACCAAAAAACGTAAAAATCAATCGAAACATTAGAGGCAGTTAAAAAAATTTTTTTTTTAGTGTACCTGTGTTATCAATGAGGGGGGGTTGAACTTAGGGTCTCTTGTGATCTGAAAAATTTCTGTTTTATTAAGACTGATTGACAGGTTGTGAAGATAGAGCCATTCAACTATTTCAGTGAAGCAATCTGTGATTTTCAAGTAATCAGGAATGGAGGTGGAGAAGAGTGTATAAATCATTATGTCGTGTAGAGGAACAAAGAAAAGAAGGGGGAGGAGGGAACCTCTGCAATTATTCAATGGAGTCCACAATAAAGAGGAGTGAAGCATAGCCATACCAGCAGTTATTGTAAAGAGATAATTTTATTTGAAAAACCTTATGGTTCAAAAGGTTTTTAGAATAAAATTATGTCTTTACAATATCTGCTGGTGTGGCCGTGCTTCACTCTGCTTTTTTGTGGACTGCAGCATGTAGAGGCCTGGACAACTACATGGGACAGCAGACTGAAATGTCAGGTGCAGCACAGGAAACTTTGCAGCACTTAAAAAAGGAACATGAACTGATCCGGGATAAGCTTGATCTTGAAAACAGATTGTGACGTTGCAACCTATGGATCCATGGGATCCCTGAACTTGATAAATACCAGGAAACAGCTCAAGTGGTTCAGGCAATGTGCAGCCACATACTACAGCATGGAGCAAGTGAAGCTTGGACTGAGACAGAGGTACTGGCTGTTGGACTTGGCCTCACCACCTAGTTATATAAGGAATAGATACATTATAAATGGCTATTCCCATTTAGCATCCAATTTGAGATTAATGGCCAGGTGAAGCATGTCCGTATGGAGGCAGAGGCATGGCAGTAACTTTCCGGGGAAGATAACCCTAATGTGCCAGAATAACCACAGGAGAAAAGCACCTCCAAGAAGGCAGGAGAAGGCTCTCCCAGGTGGCAGTGAGTGCCAGAGAAAGGCCAATGCCTTAAATGTCTTTCCATTGGCTCCAAGGGGGAGGACAGAATGAGCCTGCTTAAAGCCTCTATGAAGACCTTAGGGAGTACTGGGATGCTCATGGGTTTAACAAAAGTAATTCTATGAGTATGCAATCTGCTGTATTTCATCTTGTGGGTAAGTGGAAGGTGTAGGGGGTCATTTTGGGGAAGGGGCACAATGGTTATTGTGGGGTACTGGAGGGGATACCTGGTAAATTTAGGTTGCGTGTGAAGGCTCGTGATATAGGGCAGAGAAAGGAAGCCCTAATTATGAAATGAGGCGCAAGTTTGGTGATAGCGCCCTTATGTTAACATTCGATAACTGCCAGTAACCACAGTTTGTCGTTCCCCTTTGGTGGAACATTTCAGTAGGACAAATTGAGGTTACAGTATGAAAATGGCTTTTGAAGCAAATCTCATACCAGTCACTGACTCTGTGTTTGAAAAATTTAAAAATCAAGTGTTTAGGATGGATAGTGTAAATATAAAAGAAACTGAAACTTACAGGGAGAAACTTAAATCATTGCTTTATGAAAAAATAGAATTAATCAAACAAAGTTTTGAAGGACTAATTTTCATGTCATAATTGTAGTATGAAGTTTGTTTTCTCTAATTTAGTGGTTAGGGAAGTGTGCTGTGCAGTATAAGTTTTGTTATTTACTGCAGTAATATTTTGGAGGTTTCTGGCAAGATAACAGATTGGCATGACTGCAGTATCAGCAGGAAGAAAGTCTTGAGCAACCGTGGTAAGATTTTCTTTTGTTAGACTAACCATAAGCCTTATTGGGGAAGTTTAAAAAAAATCTCCAAATGTGATTAACCATTCGTTTACTTGTGTATGTATAGTAGATATGTTTTGTTTTCTAGGTCTGGATCTGCTAGTTATAATTGATGTGAATGAATGGGAAGATCTTCCATGCTTTGATTATTTAGATAGTCAAGTTAAGTCAAGTAAGTTTGTTTAATTAAAGGGAAAAAGTGAATGCTACAACTACATTCAAACAAGTGAATTAAGTAATTAATACAGTATGGTGAATATATGTATAATGTTTTATTTTTTCTTTTGTGATAGTGGACTAGTTGAAAATTACAACTATGATAATGTATGAGTAACAATGTCTGAAGAAAAAAAATGCTGATGTTTTTCCTAGTCTCTTTTAAACTAATCTGCAGGAGTCGATTGGAGGAGTGATCTTAAATTCTCATGTCGTATGTTTTAGTTATTATAAAAGACCTCTGCAGAACTGATGTTATTAATTGCAAGTGTGAAGTGAATGCCTTGTTGCTAGTGGAATAGTTTTAAATTAGTACTATAACATGCCTCTCATTCAGTTTTCGTATCTTTTACACTTGGAAAATCCAACTTTCTTCCAGCTCTTTTATTGTTACTGTTTGACCTCACTCTGTACTGATGGTTCTGCTTTGCGCAATGAGTAAGGAAAATTGATGCAATTATAAGAGTTGATTCTGTGCAGAGTCGGTTGCTTGTTTTTGCTAGTGCTCAACCAGCTGAAGTGTTCACTCTTTCTAGAGCTCTTATCTGCTCATTTGATCATCGATAATAATTGTTGCTCAGGCTTCTTGCATTGGGAGCTCTATATGTTGATAATTTACTACTATGCTGTTTTGTTCTGAAAACAGTGTAACAAAGATAGAACTGTTAAGCCATTAAGAAGTGGTAACTGACTTTCTAGTTGGTTCAAATTTGGTGTTAAAAGAGGTTTTATAGTTTATGAATGTATACACCTTTATGTAAATGTTCCTTCTTTGTGAGCTTAGATGTCTATGCGAATTAGAAATTATTTGTCATAAACTGCTAGTTTTAATGTTTGTTACCCGCTTGAATAACCAGATTGACTATATCTTGTATATTGTCATAGCTGGAGAATACATCACAAATATAATTAGTGATATGAATATGTACAATTGTGTTCCTGACAGGAAAAAGCAATGTGTCTATCAGGCCACATGCTAATATTTGATTTGGCAAGTAAACAGAATAAGTTTAGGAATGTAGATGACAAAAATAAGTATGTTACAGGCTAGCTACGTAACAATTTAGTACTAGCAATAGATGTCTCTCACTTGGTTTTCAGCTTGTCGTGCTGTGAGGGCTTGCGTGCATCAGTGATGCTGAGAGCTAAACTATCGGTAGTTTAACTACTGGCAGGGTCTCCCAAGATGGACAGGTCTCAGCTGAGGTGCCAGACCAAGACAAACCACCCATCTGGGCAGCAGCAGAATGGGACAGTGTTGACGGCGGAGGATCACATTTTTGTGACAACGGCAACAACACCAAACTTAAACTGCGCGGAAGAAAGGCCCGGCAATCTACTTCTGTATCTTGCCATGAAAACCCAATGGATAGTTACAACAAAACAAATTGTGCTATGGTGCTGGAAGATGAGACCCCCAGGTCAGAAGGCACTCTACTAGCTACTGGGGAAGAGCTGAAGACTTTTCAGAGTAAAGCCAGCATTTATGATGTGGTTGGATCAAAGCCCTCGGGAAGTCTGACTGCTGATGTAGCTGCGCATGAAATGAGAGTGAGAAGCTGCAAAGATGTCTTACGCATTGGAACATGGAATGTACGAAGCATGAACCAAGGGAAGCTGGAGGTGGTCAAGAATGAAATGGAACGTGTACAACTTGATCTGTTGGGTGTCAGCGAACTGAAATGGACTGGCATGGGGCACTTTGCATCAGATGATCACATGGTCTACTATGCTGGAAATGAAAGACAAAGAAGAAATGGTGTTGCATTTATAATAAAGAAGAAACTTGCAAGAACTGTAATGAAATACAATGCAGTCAGCGAACGCTTAATCTCTATTCGTCTACGAGGATTGCCTATCAACACAACTATAATTCAAGTTTATGCCCCAACAACTGCTGCAGAAGAGAATGAAATTGAAGAGTTCTATGAACAAGTACAAGCTGAAATTGACAGAACATGCAAACAGGATATCCTGATAGTCATGGGTGACTGGAATGCAAAAGTTGGCAACAAAGAGGAAGGTAAAGTAGTTGGAAAATATGGACTTGGCAATAGAAATGAAGCTGGAGAAAGACTGATAGAATTCTGCAAGACCAATGATCTATTCACCTCAAACACCTTCTTCCAGCAACACAAGCGGCGACTGTACACATGGACTTCACCCAATGGATTGTATAAAAATAAAATTGACTACATCTGTGGAAGTCAACGATGGAAAAGCTCTGTAACATCAACAAAGACAAAACCTGGAGCTGACTGTGGTACAGATCATCAACTACTAGTATGCAAACTCAAGCTAAAGTTGAAAAAGAGCAAACCACTCATGAATGCAGCAAAATACGACCTTGAGAATATACCACTGGAATTTAAAGACTGCCTGCAAAATCGATTTGCTGCTTTAGATACAAATGACGGAGCTCCGGAAGAGTTATGGAATGACATCAAGAAAGTTGTGTTGGAAGAAAGCGAGAAGTCTCTACAAAAGGTGAAAAAGCAAAAACGGCCAAAATGGATGACGGAAGAAACTCTGAAAATTGCCCAGAAACGCAGAGAAGCTAAAGCCAGAGGAGAAAGAAGGGCAATCGCAGAACTCAACAGAGATTTCCAACGTGCAGCAAGACAGGACAAGGAAAAGTACTACAATGACACTTGCAAGAAAATAGAAGCAGAAACTATTAGAGGGAGAACAAGATCGGCTTTCCTAAAGCTAAGAGAGTTAAAGAAAAAGTTCCAGCCTCGAATTGGAATGTTACAAGATGCTCAAGGTTCTATGTTGAATGATGCTGAGAAGATCAAGAAAAGGTGGAAGGAATATACAGAGTTTTTATATGATAAAGATCAAGTGGACCAACAGCCGTTCAACCTGTACCTTATGATCAGGAACCATTGGTGATGAAAGAAGAAGTTGAAGCAGCATTGAAAGCCTTATCAAAGAACAAAGCACCAGGCATTGATAGCATTCCCATAGAAGTATTGCAGCAATCTGATGCAGCTGTTACCGTACTCACAAGGCTCTGCCAAGAAATATGGAAGACAACATCATGGCCAACTGACTGGAAAAGATCTGTGTTTATTCCAATACTAAAGAAAGGTGATCCAACTGACTGTGGAAATTATCGCACAATCGCTTTGATCCCACATGCCAGCAAGATTCTACTGAAGATTATTCAAAAGAGACTACAACCATACCTGGAACAAGAACTACCTGAAGTGCAATCAGGGTTCAGGAAAGGGCGAGGAACGAGAGACATCATTGCAGATGTGAGATGGATCCTTGAAAAGACTAAAGAATACCAAAAGGATATCTATTTGTGCTTTATCGACTATAGCAAGGCTTTTGACTGTGTAAACCATGAGAAACTCTGGACCACATTAAGAAGCATGGGTATACCAGAACACCTGATCGTTCTCTTGCGCAATCTGTACATTGATCAAGAAGCAGCAGTTCGAACGGAACAAGGAGAAACAGAATGGTTTAAAATAAGCAAAGGTGTAAGACAAGGCTGCATACTTTCCCCCTACCTGTTTAATTTATATGCAGAACAAATCATCAGAGAAGCAGTATGAAGACAACAGAGGTGTGAAGATTGGTGGAAGACTCATCAACAACCTTCGCTATGCTGATGATACCACATTACTGGCTGAAAGTGAAGATGATCTGAAACATTTGCTTCTCACAATCAAAGAACATAGTCTCAAAATGGGCCTGCACCTTAATGTAAAGAAGACAAAGATCATGACAACTGGCATAATCAACAGATTCATCGTTGAAGGAGAAGAAATTGAAATTGTGAACAACTTTAACCTACTTGGATTTATTTATTTATTTATTTATTTGCATTTCTTATATACCACGCTATTACAATCAGTGCGGTTTACATTTGAACAAAATATACAGCAATGTAACCTGTTACATTGAGTTTACAATAAACAAGGGATAAAAACTTGGATGAACAGGGAGAAAACTATGTACATTGTTATACAAATAGATTAAGACATCATATTAGGCATTGTAATGTGATAAAGCGTAGGTAACAGGAGGAGTGTCAGGCTAACGAATTTTCCATTTGGGGTTGTGTTGAGCGTGAATCTTGGTGAGGACGTGTATTATGTTGGGATTGACTGGGGGGGATGAGATTGGAATAGCATTTTATGAACATATGATGTTTGATAGCCTTTCTGAAGGAAATGATATTGGTGATGGAACGAATTTCTGGGGGAAGAGAGTTCCATGCTCCTGGTACAAATAGTGAGAAGGCTCTATTGGATGTCGTTTTTGAACATTTTGTGATTGTTTTTGGCACCTCTAGTTTGTTCAAACATGACGAGCGTCTGCTTCTGTTGGGTGGCATAGGTTGGATGAGCTCGGTGAGCGGTGTGGGGGGCTGATTTTTTGAGGCCTTGAAAGTTAGTACGAGGGCTTTATATATGATTCTAGCTTGTAAAGGCAGCCAGTGTAGGCTCATCAGTACTGGAGTTATGTGATCTGATCTAGATGTTCCGGTAAGTATTCTAGCCGCAGAGTTCATGGCTAGCCTAAGCGGGTTCAATGTTACTTGTGGGAGCCCAAGGAGGATAATGTTGGCAAAGTCAAGGTGGGGGGTTACCAGTGCTTGGAAAATGGAGCGGAAATCAGAAGGGTCGAGAAGTGGTCGAAAGTGGCGTAGTGACCGTATCTTGTGGTAAATAGATTTAGTGATGCTTTTGATATGCGGTGACATGTCCAGCTTTTGGTCAAGGGTGATGCCCAAGTACCGGATGGTAGGTTTGACTGGGAAGTCGTTGTTGTTGACTCGAAGAGAAGGCAGTGGTATGAACTTCTGATTTCGAGTGACAAAAAGGACATCGGTCTTGCTGTGATTAATGCGTAAGTTTTGGGAGAGAAGCCATTCGGAAACTGCATCGAAGCATTTTGTTATTGCTGAGAAGTCTGGTTGGTCAAGCTTAAAGGATGAGTACATCAGGATATCATCTGCATATGCTAAGCACTGAATGTTGAAAGAGCAGATCAGATCACAGATTGGTTGCATATATATATTGAACATAAGAGATGAAAGGGAAGAACCTTGGGGGACTCCTTGTTTGAGTATGAATGGGTCAGATGTCGTGGATCCTACTCTGACTTGTTGTGACCTGTCACTCAAATATGATCTGCACCATGCTAATGCAAGACCTTGTATACCTTTGTCTTTGAGGCGGTGTAGTAATGTCTCGTGGTTAACAGAATCAAATGCGGCCGCAATATCCATAAAAATAAGGATGAAGCCTTGGTGTAGATCATCAATTCCCATGACTAGGTTGTTGAATAAGGTAGTGAGGATGGTTTCTATACCGTGTGCTTCTCTGAATCCATGTTGTGAATGGTCCAGTGGTGCTTCAGTGTCGATATGCTGTTGAATTTGTAGTTGAACTACCTTCTCTATAATTTTCGCCAGCAGAGGGATGCTTGATATGGGTCTGAATGACTCGACTTTGGATGGGTCGAGTTTGCAGTTTTTTAGCAGTGGGCGGATTGATGTGAATTTCAGGCTTTGCGGGAAGGAACCTTTTATAAAAGATTGGTTGAGGATCCTACTGATGGATGGGCTGAGGGTAGATCGCAACTCTTTTATCCAGCTGGAGGGACAAGGGTCATTAGGTGCTGTGGTAAGGTTGATAGAAGAGATGATTTCTTCGATTTGTTTGGTGGAGACCTCGTGGAACTGTGACAGCACAGATGGTTGCGGGATGAAGTCTGAGGGGATGGGGGGTGTGGGGAAGGCGTTGATGTTGGTTTGGATTACTTTTGACTGAAGGTAGTTTGAGTAGATTTGTGGGTGAGGCAATAGGTCTTGGGGAGGGATAGGGTCGCCTGTGAGGGTTTTCACAATGGAGAATAGGTCACGGGGCCTGTTCATGGATCTTTTTAGAGTTTCCGAGTGGTGTTGCTTTCTCTTTTCCATTGTCATTTGTCTGTGAGCTTGTAGGTGTGCAGAGTATGCGCATAGAGCCTCAGATGTCCGTGAGTGGCGCCAGTGTCTTTCAAGTTTGCGGAGCTGTATTAGCGACTTTCGTATATCTTGTGAGTACCAGGGTGCATGTTCGCGTCTTGATTGTCTCTTGGTGTTGGCTGGTAGGTGTGAAGCCTCCTTGAACGCATTGTTCCAGTTTGATACTAGAACATCGGGGTCTGTAGAGGTGTTGGTGAGGAGAGGCAAGATCTTCTCAAGGACTTCATTCTTGTCAAAAGGTTGATAGCGTGCTGTCGTGTTTCTAAGGGTATGTGGACTATTTTTACAAGTGTTGCCGGGGTGGATGTTGGGTAAGTCAAAGAGAAGTAAGTTATGATCTGACCAAGGAATAGGTGTTATTGAGATCAACAGGCTCTCAGTAGTGGAGTTGATAGCATCGTGGGGTGCGAAAATCAAGTCAAGTTTATTTCCTTTGTTGTGGGTGGGAGCATCAATCAGTTGGTTGTAGCCAAGTTGGTTCATTGCATCGAGGAAGGCTGATGAGTGCGAGTCATGTAGGGATGGCAGATTAAAGTCGCCTATTAACCAGTTTAGGGTGCGTGGGTTGGTGGGATTGGCAGCAATGTTGATTATGGAAGGAAGGTCATCTGGAGATGGTGTGGGAGCTCGGTATAAAAGGTTGATGGTACAGGTGCCATTTGTTATGGAGAGTGTGTCTAGGTGAGTTGTGCTTGTGGTATTACTTAGTCTAAATTGGAGTGAGGATTTGGCAAAAATGAGAGTGCCACCTCCCCTTTGATTGGCTCTGTGACAAGCGAAGAATGAGTAACCTGGGGGTGTCATCTGGTTGATGATGACATTGTCGCATGAGGATAACCATGTTTCAGTTATCATTAGTAGGTCGAGGTTGTGGTGAGATATAAGATCGATGGCTATAGGCCATTTTGATCGTATAGATCGGGCATTAGCAAGTGCACATCTAAGGCGGGCGTGTTGAGCGCGTTTTTCGGATTGGGTCTTGTTGAGGCATTGTAATGGGATGTGTAGGAGGTGTGAATGGCGTGTATAAGGTTTTGCAGTTGTGTAGTGAGGGGTTTCAAAACATCTCCTTGCATTGTAGTGGAGGATGGGGATGTAGTTGATACCGGGGTTTAGTGCGTGGGTCAGGGTGGGGACCCAAGAGGTCAATAGGGCTAATATGATGGAAATGGAGGGTACAGTGAATTGCATGATGCTTGTATTGGGTGGTTTATGTATTTATGTGGGGTGGCAGCTTAATGCAAGAATCTTGTGAAACGCTACGTGTCATTGCCAGATTTTTGTCCTAGAACTGCAGTAAAGCTTGTGCATAAAGAAGCAAGGTGATTGAAACTTTTGTCAGCAGAGGCAGTGAGAAAGGGTGGCTTGTAATAGAGGCAACAGTAGCAGTAGGCAGAGTTACACTGAGTGCCACAGTAAACAATTTGAGATGAATTGTGTGAACAGCAGGCACTGCCTAACATATGGTGCTGCTAAGGTTCAGTGAGGTTTTAAGAAAGAGGATCTTAGCTGAGGCAGTAGCAACTTTGTTACAAATTATGTGTTACAACAAGCAAGCATCAAAAATGTTAAGATTGCGACTAAGTGTGGTTTTAAACTAGAAGTTCTTGGCTAAGTCAGAGCGTATGGGAAATAATGGTAGTGCCCAGGATAATGGTGTTCATGGCAGTAAGTAACATGGTGCGATTGGTACCTTTTGAAGTGTCTTGAAGCAGGCTGTATGGGTTCCGTCGAGGATGGCTGGGTAGTTGCTCATCAACGCTGTACTTTGAGCGGGCAGTTGACGGCTCTATTTTGGTGCCCCGCCTAAGGGCCACGCCAAAGGGCCCTCTGGCGAGGCCCTCAGGCGCAGGCCCGACAGGCGCGGGCCTGCCTGACGGCGGTCTGCTTTAAAGTTCAGGCTGTCTGCCCCGATTGGGCAGTGGAAGATGGAGGCGGTTCTCCTGCTCCCCGGGTGCTCCATCCGCGCCGGGAGAGCTTGTTGGTGGCCGGGGTGCTGGAAGGCAGAGAGAGCACGCTGCTTTCGGCGGTCTGCTTTAAAGTTCAGGCTGCCTGCCCCGATTGGGCAGTGGAAGATGGAGGCAGTTCTCCTGCTCCCCAGGTGCTCGATCCGCGCCGGGAGAGCTTGTTGGTGGCCGGGGTGCTGGAAGGCAGAGAGAGCACGCTGCTTTCGGCAGTCTGCTTTAAAGTTCAGGCTGCCTGCCCCGATTGCGCAGTGGAAGATGGAGGCGGTTCTCCTGCTCCCCGGGTGCTCGATCCGCGCCAGGAGAGCTTGTTGGTGGCCGGGGTGCTGGAAGGCAGAGAGAGCAAGCTGCTTTCAGCGGTCTGCTTTAAAGTTCAGGCTGCCTGCCCCGATTGGGCAGTGGAAGATGGAGGCGGTTCTCCTGCTCCCCGGGTGCTCGATCCGCGCCGGGAGAGCTTGTTGGTGGCCGGGGTGCTGGAAGGCAGAGAGAGCACGCTGCTTTCGGCGGTCTGCTTTAAAGTTCAGGCTGCCTGCCCCGATTGGGCAGTGGAAGATGGAGGCAGTTCTCCTGCTCCCCGGGTGCTCGATCCACGCTGGGAGAGCTTGTTGGTGGCCGGGGTGCTGGAAGGCAGAGAGAGCACGCTGCTTTCGGCGGTCTGCTTTAAAGTTCAGGCTGCCTGCCCCGATTGGGCAGTGGAAGATGGAGGCGGTTCTCCTGCTCCCCGGGTGCTCAATCCGCGCCGGGAGAGCTTGTTGGTGGCCGGGGTGCTGGAAGGCAGAGAGAGCACGCTGCTTTCGGCGGTCTGCTTTAAAGTTCAGGCTGCCTGCCCCGATTGGGCAGTGGAAGATGGAGGCGGTTCTCCTGCTTCCCGGGTGCTCGATCCGCGCCGGGAGAGCTTGTTGGTGGCCGGGGTGCTGGAAGGCAGAGAGAGCACGCTGCTTTCGGCGGTCTGCTTTAAAGTTCAGGCTGCCTGCCCCGATTGGGCAGTGGAAGATGGAGGCGGTTCTCCTGCTCCCCAGGTGCTCGATCCGCGCCGGGAGAGCTTGTTGGTGGCCGGGGTGCTGGAAGGCAGAGAGAGCACGCTGCTTTCGGCAGTCTGCTTTAAAGTTCAGGCTGCCTGCCCCGATTGCGCAGTGGAAGATGGAGGCGGTTCTCCTGCTCCCCGGGTGCTCGATCCGCGCCGGGAGAGCTTGTTGGTGGCCGGGGTGCTGGAAGGCAGAGAGAGCACGCTGCTTTCAGCGGTCTGCTTTAAAGTTCAGGCTGCCTGCCCCGATTGGGCAGTGGAAGATGGAGGCGGTTCTCCTGCTCCCCGGGTGCTCGATCCGCGCCGGGAGAGCTTGTTGGTGGCCGGGGTGCTGGAAGGCAGAGAGAGCACGCTGCTTTCGGCGGTCTGATTTAAAGTTCAGGCTGCCTGCCCCGATTGGGCAGTGGAAGATGGAGGCGGTTCTCCTGCTCCCCGGGTGCTCGATCAGCGCCGGGAGAGCTTGTTGGTGGCCGGGGTGCTGGAAGGCAGATCAACTATCAATAAAGAAGCAACAAGCAGTCAAGAAATCAGATGACGCATTGCTCTTGGCAGAATGGCTATGAAAGACCTAGATAAGATTCTCAAGAGCAGAGATGTCTCTCTCCATACAAAGATTCGACTTGTTCAAGCCATGGTATTTTCAATAACATCATATGGATGTGAAAGCTGGACAGTGAAAAAGACAGATAGGAAGAAAATTGATGCCTTTGAATTATGGTGTTGACGGCGAATACTGTGTATACCATGGACTGCCCGAAGAACAAACCAGTCGGTACTAGAGGAGATCAAACCTAAGCTTTATTTAGAAGCTCAGATGACAAGACTTCGACTTTCATACTTTGGACACATCATGCGGAGAGAGAGATCATTAGAGAAAGACATTATGCTTGGCAAGATAGAAGGTCAACGCAAAAGAGGAAGGCCAGCAATGAGATGGATCAATACAATAACAGCCGCTACGGGTACCAGTCTGTCAACAATGAGCCGCCTGACTGAAGACCGAACACAATTTAGGATAGCTATCCAGAGGGTCGCCATGAGTCGACTCCGACTCGACGGCACTTAACAACAAGCAATAGATGTATTGTAATTAACAATAGATAATATAATTCTGTTCAACTATTTGAGACTGTCATTAGTGATGAATAATTGTGCTTGTTTGCAATTGTATGGAATCATGAGAGATGCTGTAGTGGAGAATTGGATTTTTACAAATTATATATTGTATGCACTGAATCCAATGGGCCGAAGAGGAAAACGACTGAATGAAATGCTACTGAATATGGAGACTCCTGATAAAGATCAGCGATTCCAGTGGAACTACTCATGTATGTGCAGCAGTGAAGCCTGGGTGGATGGTCACTGAAAAAGCTCTATCTAAGATGTGCATGGCACAGCCCATGGTGAGAAAGGATGCTGCTGAAGAATCTGGAGTGATGACTGGTGTCATGATATGAGGGACTAATCTCTGAATTATTGCTAGATCTATGAGAAGCAGTTGGCCACTGCTAGAAGAGGTAGTGTTTACAAGAATAATTGGTAAAGTCTTGCTCTCTGTACACATTTTTATTGAGGCAAAGCAAAGGTAAACAATGTCACATGATTTTGTATAACAATTTCTTCCAACGAACAAGATGGAGCTCACCTATGGACCAGATGTGCCTAGGACTTTGAAAGAACATCTCCAAAATGAAGCCTACTGTAGAAGATCATTCTGGAATTGGACATGTTTCAGTTACCGCTCTTTTGTAATGATTCTTTATAGAATCACAGGGAGGACTGTAGAAATGGACAGATAAAAGGGATACCAGAATCTCCAATATGTAATTGAAGATGGATGAATTTCTTAATACAGAATGTGTTTAGAAGTTTAGCTTTTCACCTACTTCCTCTTAAATAGAATAGGATGTCATGATCATGAGTTCTGTGTAACGGTCTTTAAAATAGTCTGGAACATTGTTAATGCAAGCATAAAGGGTAAACATAGGCTATGAACTGTGCAACTATAGTTCATTGTACAGTCACCTATAGGTCCCTGCTGACACAACATAATTTTTGCAACTTGCAATTATAAATAATTTTGTCATAATCACGTGAATTTCATCTAATACACAGTAATCAGATCTTACTCTGTATAAAGAACTTTGGCGACACCTTGTGTTATTTCACATTTATAATAAATGACTGTTACTTCCCCTTTTTCTTTAATAAAAGGAGCTTTTCAGGAGGAAGAATTTGAATTCGGCAGGCGTGGAACTATGCGTGTCCATAGACCGTTTGCCGTCTTCCCTCTGAGCTCAAAGAAAGTAGCACTTTGTGTGTGTGATTGTGTTCTGTATTACTCTCTGCCTGTTTCTCACTGCTTGAGGACCAGAGACCAAAAGGAACCGTGGTATTGTGGCCAGATCACGGGGTTTTCTTCAGCATGTGTACTGGGTGAGGGCCTTATAAGGTTGGTGCTGGAGGGTGTGCTTGAGACAACAGTGGAGGATGATGTGTGAATGCTAGGAGGAACAGACGCTCTGGCTGGGGGGAGCATGACTTTAGGTGGGAATGAATGCAGTACTCGATATGTTTAAATGCAGTTGAGTCCTTCCTCATGTGAGGAGAATGCAGACAGGAGGTCTGCAAGATGGTTTTGGAAGGGAGGTAAGGGAGGGATGGGGGAAGAGGAGGAGGGAATTGGGTGGGACGTTTAACAGGGTATTGGGAAGTTTTGATGGGTTACCATGCTTGAATTATGGGTGGGAGCACTTAATGTCTGTGGCTTTGATTCTCCACAGAAGCAAAAGCTCCTCTTTCAGGACTTACATTATTACCGTTGGCAGGTGGCCTTCCTACAGGAGACACATGTGCTTCCAAAAGACAAGCAGCTTGTCCACCACAAGGCATATGCACATATCTTGTTCAATGTACAGGGACAAAGTAAGAATGAGGAGGTGGCACTATTAATTTGAAGTGATGTCCCTTTCCAGCTGGAAGGAGTAGTGAAAAGTGTAGCGGGGCGGGTGATGCTGATTTGGGAATAGCTCTCAGGGGAGAAGGTCACTTTCCTTAAAGTATATGGTCCGAATGGGGACCAGTGGGAATTCTGGGCAACCATGAGTAGATGGCTGGAGGGCTGCATACACAGGTCATTACTGGTGTGAGGTAACTTCAATATGGTTTTAGATGGTGCTTTAGAGAGATCTGACAGGGGGAAGGGGGGATGATCTATCCCAGGTGGGAGGAAGCCACATACTCAAGAAATGGATGACTGTTCCTCACAGACGACTTATAAACAAACTGAGCACCCTAGGAATGGACCCTAAAGTTACTGCTTGGGTTAGAAATTGGTTGGGTAGGAGGCAACAAAGAGTACAGGTAAATGGAGCTCACTCTGAGGAGAAGGATGTTATCAGTGGTGTGCCCCAGGGATCTGTCCTTGGTCTGATTCTTTTTAACATCTTTGTTAGTGATATAGCGGAAGGGCTGTCAGGTAAGGTTTGCCTCTATGCAGATGATACCAAAATCTGCAATAGAGTAGACACCCAGGAACATGCAGATAACATGAGGTGGGATCTAGCTAAGTTTGAAGAATGGTCTAGAATTTGGCAGCTGGGATTTAATGTTAAAAAATGTAAGGTCATGCATTTGGGCTGCAGCTATCCAAGGGAGCAATATAGTATAGGGGGTGAAGTACTAAAGAAGAGCAGGACCTAGGCGTGGTTCTGTCTGATGATCTTAAAGTAGCTAAACAGGTAGAAAAGGCGACGGCAAAAGCTAGAAGGATGCTTGGGTGCATATGGACAGGAATGTCTAGCAGAAAAAAGGAGGTGATAGTGCCTCTGTATAAGTCATTTGCGACCTCATTTGGAGTATAGTGTGCAATTCTGGAGACCGCACCTTCAAAAGGATATAAACAGGATGGAGTCAGTACAGAGGGTGGCTACTAAAATGGTTAGTGGTCTTTATTATAAAGCATATGAGGACAGACGTAAGGATCTTAATATGTACACCTTAGGGGAAAGGCAGGATAAAGTTGATATGATTGAGATGTTTAAATACCTTTGTGGCATAAATGTACAGGGGAAGAGCCTCTTTCAATTGAAAGCAAGTTCTGCTACGAGGGGACATGGTATGAGAGTGAAGGATAGATTCAGGAGTGATATGCAGAAATATTTCTTTATGAAAAGAGTGGTGGATCCATGGAATAGTTTCCCAGTGGAGGTGGTAGAGATGAGGTCCAACACTCAGGCACGAACCCACGCCGAAGGGAAACAAAACCAGTACGAAGACGTGGATAACTCAGAAGGATCAATCAATTTTTATTGAGAAAACATGTGCCACTGGCCCGACACAGGCTATGTTTCGCTGCCTTCTTCAGGGGCAAAAAGTGGACTTAAAGGCTGCTTTTATTCCTTGAAAGTATGTTTAATACTACATCTTTACAATTTATTTTCCAACGCGTGTGAAAGGTAAACCTTCCCATACACTATGCAGCAGTTGGAGTTTTGCTTTAATATCTACGCTGGTTATTAAAGCAAAACTCCAACTGCTGCATAGTGTATGGGAAGGTTTCCCTTTCACACGCGTTGGAAACACGGCCTGTGTCGGGCCAGTGGCACATGTTTTCTCAATAAAAATTGATTGATCCTTCTGAGTTATCCACGTCTTCGTACTGGTTTTGGTGGTAGAGATGAGGACAGTATCTGGATTCAAAAAAGCATGGGACAAACACAGAGGATCTCTAAAGGAAAAAGGGGACTGTTGTAGTTGTTGATATGGAAGGACAGACTAGATAGGCCATGTGGTCTTTTTCTGTCATCATATTTCTATGTTTCTATGTTTTTAAATATGCCCTGGTAGAATTCTAGAGGGCAGCCCATCCCACGAGCTGGGACTATACTTTTTACTCTCCAGTCCATGACAGCTAAAGTCATATTGATTTTCTCATGGGAGATTCTGGTTGGGTGCAGAAGTTGGAGACACTCACTATTGAAGCAAGGACCTGTATGGATCATGCCTCGGTCTGGGGTAGATTTGGGGAGAATTCGAGGGGAAGGGAATGCACCTTTTGGCAGCTTAACAAAAGTTTTCTCCATAACCCTGCAATCTTACAGAGCCTAGAAGAGGCTATTGATGATTATATGCTCTATAATGATAATGGCAAGGTGGCGACGGACATCCTTTGTGACAGTCTCAAAGCAGTGATTCAGGGGCACTTGATCCAGTTGACTGCCAGGAAAAAGAGGGAGCGACAGGTTAGGGTGATGCATTTGATGGCGACTGTCGCCAACTTTCAGAGCCTTTATAAATGAACGGAGTACAGAAAGATATGTGAACAGCTGGATAAGGCTAGGCTGAAATTGGCAGAGACAAATTTGGAACTTATTTGGCACCAGCTTCAACAGGTGAGCTAATATTATTATGATTTTAATAATAAGGCAGGGACTATACTGGTCCTGAAGTTTAAAGAGCAGGAGAAATGCTCTCATATTATTAAAATAAAGGGAGAGGGGGATACATTCCTTTTTAAAACAAATTAAATCTGAGCCCAGTTTCAAGTGTACTATGCCACGCTTTATAGAGTTGCGTTTGGGATCTCCGGGGAACGGATCATGGATTACCTGACACCTGGGTGTGCTCTAGAGGGACTAGAGGAAGAGGATAAGGAAACACTCAGAAGGGAAATCTGAGGGGAGGAAATTTGCCAGGTCATTAAGGGCTTTGCCCCGCATAAAGCCCCAGGCCTGGATGGCCTGATGGCCCTCTTCTATAAAAAATTAGCATATAAGATCCTCCCTCTACTGAGGTGAGTGTTCAAGTGAAACATTAAACACCTCTGTAGAAATGAGTATGAGGGACAACATCTGGAAAGCGGTGTGTATAAATGCCAGTAGCATGGGAAATAAGATCCCAGGCATTGAAGCTTTAATGGAAGAGGCTGACTTGTATTTAGTGGCAGTTATGGAGACATGATTCACGGACAACGATGACTGGAATGTAATTATACTGGGCTATATTTTATTCAGAAAGGACAGGGTAGGAAGAAGGGGAGGAGGAGTGTCACTATAGGTAAAAAATAATATAAAAGCTATAGAATTACAGGGCTTAAAAGGGAGAGAGGAGGCACCATGGGTTAAAATAGAAAAAGAGAAAGAGAAATCCATTTGCCTTGGAGTGATATACAGATCCCCCTCTCAGGAAGAAGAAGTGGATGGAGATTTAATAGAAGATATGCGCAGCATTGCCATGAAAGGAGACGTGCTACTGATCGGTGATTTCAATATGCCAGATGTTGATTGGTACATCCCTGTTGCGGTGTCATCTAGAAGTAAGGAGATCCTGGATTCTCTATAGGGAGAACTATTCAGGCAACTGATAACAGAACCCACATGTGAAGGACTTGGTGCCAGGGCCATACCGAGCGAAGATCGCACACTGTGCGACTTGCACATCGGGCGTGCGCCCTCCCTCCCCCCCCCCCCAGCAGGAGAGACGAGGCATGCCCGATGTGCAAGTCACCGGCATGCTAAGCAGATCTGTCCCTCCCTACAGGCTTAATGGGTGCATTTTAGCTGTTCAGCCATTGCCTGCCGCCGCTGAGAGAAGAAAAAGTGGCGGCAGCAGGCAACGGAAGACAGCTAAAATGCACCCCTTAAGCATTTGCGCCCTGTGCGGCCGCACCGCTTGCACAGGGCTAGGTACGGGCCTGCTTGGTGCTTACCAATGGGGAAAGTGTTTCTGATGTTATAGTGGGAAATCATCTCACATCCAGTGATCACCAGATCATGTGGTTCAGTAGTAGGACTAGGGCTGATAAAAACCATTCAAAAGCGAGGGTCTTAGAATTTAGGAAAAACTAGCTTTGCCAAGATGGGACAATACATCAAGGAGTCGTTAGCGTGATGGGAACAGCTGGGGGATGTAGAAAAACAGTGGGCAAAACTGAAAGGGGATATTTTAAGGGCAGCAAACCTTTTCATTAGAAAGGTAAATAAATGTAAAAGGAAAAGGAGGTTCTCAAAAGAAATAACTGAAAAGCTGAAAAAAAGAGGGAGGCCTTCAGGAAATATAAGAGATCACAAAGAGAGGAAGACATGCATCTATATTTGGAAATACTTGGAGAAGCTAGCAAAGTAGTCAGGAAAGCAAAGGTACAAAAAGAAGAAGAAATAGCCAATGCAATAAAATCAGGGGATAAGACAATTTCCAGCTGTGTTAGTGATAGGAGGAAAGGTAAAAGTGGTATTGTCAGACTCAAGAGTGAAGGGGAGGAATATATAGAAGCTGATGAGGATATAGCGGAATTGCTCAACAACTATTTCTGTTCTGTGTTCACAGATGAAGGACCAGGAGCAAGACTTCAGAAAACGTTCACAAATAGGAACAAAAGTGATGGGGAGCTCGAACGATTTTCAGAAGACTGTGTTTGTGAGGAACTAGCTAAACTAAAGGTAGATAAAGTGATGGGACCAGATGGGATACATCCAAGAATATTGAAGGAACTTGGGGACATTCTAGCTGCTCCACTGACTAACCTTTTCAATGCTTCTTTGGAGTCAGGAGTCAGGCAACTCTCGGAGGTATCCCATCTGGCCCTATCACCTTGTCTACTTTTAGTTTATCTAGCTCTTTGTGAACACAGTCTTCTGAAAATTATTTGAGATTCGCCTCACTTATGTTCCTATTTGTCAGTATTTTCTGAGGTCCTGCTTCTAGCCCTTCATCTGTGAACATAAAACAGAAATATTTGTTAATCAATTCCACTTTAACTTCATTGGCTTCTACATATTTATTTATTTATTTATTTATTTGGTTTTCATTTGTATACCGCTACTTCCAGCGATCAGTAGCGGTTTACTTTGCACAGCAAACTTGGTTACATATGATAGGAATCAATATTATTTACATTTTCATTGTGGGATAAATGTATATACATTTATACATTTTGTATTTTTTTACATAGTTTGAGACATGTACAATTGCGTTTATATAGCTGAAAATATATAATTTTATAGTAGTAACGAAATAGGTTCTTAAGCTCTTGTTCATTCGGGTTACGAGGTGTGGTTCATTCTGCATTACCTAAGTTAAGTAGAATGAACCACACCTCATAACCCAAATGAACAAGAGCTTAAGAACCTATTTCGTTACTACTATAAAATTATATATTTTCAGCCATATAAATGCAATTGTACATGTCTCAAACTATGTAAAAAATATATATATATTCCTCCCCTTTTTTTATGCTGAAAAGGGCTTTCAATCAGGTCAATTGGAATTACTTGTATGTAGTCCTGGAATACTTGGGAATGGATGGGCTGATTTCTTGATGTGTTATGTGTTAAAGTTAGAAAAATCTAAGGTACTTTCTACCGAAAAGATCATCAGACTGAACCACGTCTGGGACCATCGGGAGGGTGATTTCTTCTCTAGTGGGCGAATCCTCTTTTAAGTACTTAAAAATGCAGCTACCAAGCAACCCATTTCATTCTCATCTTTCTAGACAATTTCCCATGGCATCCACCTACAGCACCTATTCAATATAGGAATCCGTGACACTGCCCTAGAATGGCTACAGTCATACCTCACAAATCGCTCCCAATATGTACAAATTGAACAAAAGACCTCCACCCAGATACAAGGCGTCCCTCAATGCTCTGTCCTTTCAGCATTACTATTTAACAATCTGCAATATCATAAGCACATTCAACGTCTACTATCATCTTTTTAACATCTTTGTTAGTGATATAGCAGACGGGCTGTCGGGTAAGGTTTCCCTCTTTGCAGATGTTACCAAAATCTGCAATAGAATAGACACCCAGGAAGGTGTAGATAACATGAGGAAGGATCTAGCTAAGCTTGAAGAATGGTCTAGACTTTGGCAGCTGAAATTTAATATTAAAAAATGCAAGGTCATGCATTTGGGCTGCAACAATCCAAGGGAACAATATAGTCTAGGGGGTGAAATACTTTTGTCCACTAAAGAAGAGTGGGACCTACTGTCTATGTGTGATTGTCTGATGATCTTAAAGTAGCTAAACAGGTAGAAAAGGTGACAGCAAAAGCTAGGATGCTTGGGTGCATAGGGAGAGGAATGGCCAGCCAAAGAAAGGAGGTGATAGTGCCTCTGTAAAAGTCTTTGGTGTGACCTCATTTGGAGTATTGTGTGCAATTCTGGAGACCGCACCTTCAAAAGGATATAAACAGGCTGGAGTCAGTACAGAGGGTAGCTACTAAAATGATTAATAGTCTTCATTATAAAGCATATGAGGACAGACTTAAGGATCTTAATATGTACATCTTAGAGGAAAGACAGGATAGAGGTGCCCGCACAGGAAGTGACACAGCCGCGATCACGTGGCCGCGCTACCCAAGGCTCTCCGTAGCCACTGTCAGTCTCCTGCTGCTTCCATCTGTGCCCACCCAGGAAGTGACGCGGCCGCACTACTCAAGGTACCAGCAGCACCTTTAAAGCACAAGCGCCGGCGGCGCTCATCACCGCAGCGCGCAACAGGGGCGCACCGAAGGAGCGCACCTAAGGAGCACAACGTGCTCCTTAGGTGCGCTCCTTGGGGCATCTCCACTGGGGCGGAACGATCTATTTATCATCCAAGACATTTCATCCTGCTCAGAACACTTCTTTGCCTGCTTACCAGTTCCCCCTTTATCTGGATTCCCTTTACATTCTCTCAGGTTAGTTTATCTCACGGCCTCTCTGTCTCTTCTGCCATGCCCGCCTCTCTTTCTGCTAATCAGTATGGCTGCTCCATATCTGTACTATGAGGCAGCCGTCCAGTCTCTGCAGCCCCTCAGTTTCAACATCCAGGATCCTTTGTATCATTGCACGGCAAACCCTTTGCCTTGTCAACCTCCACTCCCTCCTGATCTCCCCCCCCCCCCTCTTCCTCAGCTACCATCCACACATCCCCTCTTAAGATAGGCCTCCTGAATTGCAGATCTTTATGTTCCAAAACCCTCCTAGTTTCTGACCTCCTCACTCGTGAGTCCTTTGACCTCTTGTTGCTTATGGAGACCTGGTTAAAGGATGGGGAAGACGCTCTTCTGGCACGCTGTCTTCCCCCCAGTTTCTCCGCTATTTAAGTCCCCCACCTTGGTCGGATGGGTGGCGGAGTAGCTGCCATTCTCCACTCCTCCATCTCTTTCTCACAAGTCACCACCCCCACCTTGCGCTATCCCGAAGCCCTCCTACTTCAACTTCACAAACCTTCTCCAATGCATCTTCTTCTCATCTACTCTCCCCCTGCCCTCCGTCCTGATCTCTGGGACTCTCTCCTACAGACCATCTCTGATTCCTCCTTGACCTTTTCCCATTTACTCATTGCTGGTGATTTCAACTTACACCTCATCTCCCCCTCTTCTTCCAGAGACCACACTTTTGCAGCACTTCTTCAAGACCTCTCCCTTCTCCAACATGTTCCTTTTCCAACTCACTCTGCAGGACACACTTTTGACCTTCTTCTCTCACCAACCTCTCTCCTTTTCCTCATACACTCTCTTCATGCCACTCCCCTCCCCTGGACCGACCACTTTTGTCTGTCTTTCTTCTGCACTCCTTCTCATTCCATCTTAGGTCCTCCCCTCCAGCCAGCCCAATCACCTGGTTCACTCACCCAGTGTTTCTCGCGTCGCATTAACTCCCGCACAATACAAACCTTTCCACCTGCAAGTGAGCTCTTATCCTTCGACTTCTCCTCTCTCTCTCCTAATTTGCAAGCCACTACCTGGTCCTCTTGTCTCTCCACTGCTCTTGATCACCTGGCCCCCCTACGTCCTTGTCCCCTTTCCCACTGATCCTCACAACCCTGGTTCCACCACGGCCTTTGCCTTCTTCGTAAACAACTTTGTCATGCAGAACGCCAGTGGCGCAAGTCTCCCTCTCCAACCACCTTGTCCCACTTTAAAGCAGCCCACAAGCACTACCGCATTCAGATCCATCAAGCAAAACAAACCTACTTCTCCTCAGCTTTTTCCACGGCACCCAATCAAACCCATCATTTATACAAAGTTCTTAAATCCCTTACGTCCCTCCAAACAAATTCTGCTCCTGTTCCTTCTTCATCTCTTCCTTCTCCCTCTCATCTTGCAACCTTCTTTAGTAAAAAGATCTTGGATTTTCGAGCATCACTCCCTCACTGCCCTTCACCTCTCTCCTCTCCAACTCCTCCCTCTCCTCCCTCTCCTCCCCCTACCTCTCAGCTCTCACACACTTGGGCCTCTTTCCACTCAATCACCACCTCAGAGGTTATCAATTTGATATCCTCCTCTAACAAAACATTCTGCACACTCGATCCTATTCCCTCCTCCTGGCTCCTAACCCCCATGCTTGCCCTCATTCTGTATGTTCTTACCATGATTAACACCAGTCTCTCCACCGGAATCTTTCCTCAATCACCACCTCAGAGGTTCTCAATTTGATATCCTCCTCTAACAAAACATTCTGCACACTCGATCCTATTCCCTCCTCCTGGCTCCTAACCCCAACACTTGCCCTCATTCCGTATGTTTTTACCATGATTAACACCAGTCTCTCCACCGGGATCTTTCCTGGAAACATGCTTACATCCATCCCATCCTTAAAAAACTCTCACTTGACCCCCAGCTTTCCTCCCACTATCGACCAGTCTCTAACCTCTCTTTTCTTTCTAAAATCCTGGAAAAAGTAGTCTTCGCACAACTGTCCCTTCACCTTGACTCTACCCACTTTATACATCCCCACCAGTCAGGCTTTCAGCCTGGTCACAGTGTGGAAACGGTTCTCACAGCTTTTCTCAATGAACTTCACGTGGCCCATGATTCTGGGGACTTTTCGGTGGCGGTGTCTCTAGATCTCTCTGTGGCTTTTGATCTTGTCGACCACTCTCTTCTCCTCTGTCATCTACGTGAAGCTGGTCTCTGCAGTACGGTATATCACTGGTTTCATTCCTTTCTCTTCTCATGCACCTATACCGTCATCTCTTCATCCACCCCAACTATCTCCTCTGACCCCCTTCCACTGCCCTGTGGTGTCCCCCAGGGTTCTGTCCTAGCTCCCCTTCTTTTCAACATATTCATCGCACCACTGGCACTCCTGATTCAACAATTTGGGATCTCAGCTTTTTACTATGCCAATGACCTGATTCTCCTTCACCGTACTTCTCCAATCCATCCCGATCTTACCTCCCTCAACTCTTGCCTCTCTGCAGTTGCCAACTGGCTAACCACTAACTGTCTTCATCTGAATTTAACTAAAACACTCGCCATTTGGTTCACGTTCGGTAGTCCCTCTCCCTCACTTGCTCCCTCCTTTGCTAATTCGCCCATTCCTCAGGTCACATGCTTTCGGTACCTGGGGGTTTTCTTTGACTCTGATCTCACCTTCCAGGCTCATATTTCCCATGTTTCCAAGACAGCATTTTTCTTTCTCCACCAAATTCGAGCTATCCGCCCCTTTCTCACCACAGGCTCTTACCACTCTTCTCCTCTCTCTAGTTATTTCACGTATTGATTTTGGTAATTCCATCTCGGCCGGTCTCCCACATTCACAACTCTTTTGTTTGCAACAAATCCAGCAAACTGCCACGTGCCTCATTTTTCATTCCTCTTCCCGGGATCACATCACTCCCCTCTTGCTTCAATTTCATTGGCTTCCTGTTGAATTCCGCATACGCTAGAAGATTCTTACATTGGTCCATCACGTCATATACACCCACACTCCTCAATACCTTGCAGAAATTGTTCAATCCCACACTCCTACCTGCTCACTCCGGTCAGTGCATATCAACCGTCTTCACCTTCCCTCCCCCTCTCGTGCCCACCTGCAAGCCACCCGCTCCTCCGCCTTCTTCTTTATTGGCCCTGCCCTATAGAATTCTCTCCCCACCTCCCTCAGGCTCGACCAGCAATACACCTCATTTAAAAGAAACCTCAAAATCCATCTCTTCTCCATTGCTTTCGACCTTCCCTCCCCTTCTGTATGAATTACCTCCTCCCTTTCTTTCTCGCTCCCTTTCCTCTTGTATATTTGTCTTTAAATGTCTTGAGTGCTTTCCTGTCTCATTGTAAACTCTTTTCCTTTCTCTGGCCTCATGGCCTCTTGTGTATTTTTTTTTTTACTCGGTAAACCGCTGCGCTATAAATTTAACATCAGTATATCAAATTAATAAACTATAAACTATATGATTGAGATGTTTAAATACCTCCGTGGCATAAATGCACAGGAGGAGAGCCTCTTTCGATTGAAAGCAAGCTCTGCTTCGAGAGGATATGGGATGAGGATGAAAGGGGATAGATTCAGGAGTAATATGCGGAAATATTTCTTTACGGAAAGAGTGGTGGATCCATGGAATAGTCTCCCAGTGGAGGTGGTAGAGATGAGGACAGTATCTGAATTCAAAGAAGCATGGGACAAACACAGAGGATCGCTAAAGGAAAAAAAGGGGACTGTTGTAGTGATTGTTATGGAAGGGCAGACTAGACAGACCATGTGGTCTTTTTCTGTCATCATGTTTCTATGTTTCTATCTTTATGCAGATGATATTATGATATATGCTCCATTCTCCGGGAACAAGCAGGAAGTCAGTCCTCACATATGGGTGATGTCGGCCAGGGGCGGCCCAAGGGGGGTGCGGGGCCATGTGCGGAGACTCGGTGCGGGGCCTCATTTGCATAAATATTTGCATAATGTTACCATACACTAACTTTTAGTAAGCATGCCTCTTAATGAGTGTATGGATAAAGAAAGACTAAAAGATTTCTACATTACTATAATCCAGTGCCAACCGCCAGGCACATTAGGAACTACTACAAACACTGCCCATTTAGAACCCATAGCAAACCCGCCATATCCTAACAGCACTACCAGGACTCACAAAGCACCATACCCTACCTATCAAAAGGCAACACTGCAAATATTAAACCAATACATTTCAGAGAATAACAATACATGACCTACTGAGGAAAGGGAACAAGTGGCAATGTCAAATAGGAATTACAAAAACAGAATACCTCAGCTCAGTTACACATGCAGAACACAGACCATCACCAAACAAGGAATCACAATTTAGAAACAGGAAGACAATTAAACTGGGAACCCCAAAAGCCAAACTTGGAATGTACAACAACACTGTAGAAATAAAACTATAAATTAATTTCCTCTTGTACTAAACAAAGCGCAGATGTTAATGATGCACATTTCCCAGAGCTGACATATTCCAGTTAATAAATTCAAAATAAAGAGATATCTTTCTACCTTTTGTGCATTTTTTTTCAGTTGCAATTGCTCCAGCCACTTTCTTCTGGTTTCTTTGTGTCTTCTGCTAACTCTCCATCGTCTGCTGTCCATTTGTCTTTTCTTCTCTCTTCTAATTGTTTTCCATTCTCTCTCTACATCTGCTTTAACATACTAATCTTTCTCCTTTTGCTCTTTCCCCATTCCTATTTCATCCACTCAAATTTTACCCCTCCATCCTCAATCCCCACTTACTCTCCCAATACCCAGCCAATTGTAGATTTTTCTTCCGTCCCACACAAAATATTTTTCCCCTCTCCATTTCACTCTCCCAGCTCCATCCCATTCTAATCTCCCCCAACATCAGCTCCCTTCTAGTTCCAGCCCCACCCAGTATCCACTCCCTTCTAGTCCCCGCATCAGCCCATTTCCAGTCCTAGCCCCCCACCCATCAGCCCATTTCCAGTCCTAGCTCCCCCATCCATTTCCAGTCCTATCCAAGTCCCTCCATCAGCTCATTTCCAATACCAGCCTCCCATCAGCCCATTTCTAGTCCTTTCCTAGCCCCACCATCAGCCCATGTCAAATCCTAGCTCCCCAACACTCAGCCCATTTCCAATCCAAGCCCATTAGCCTACTTCCAGTTCTAGCCCCTCCATAAGTCTATTTCAATCCAAGCCCCCACCACAGCCCATTTCCAATCTTAGCTCACCCCAACACCCAATTCCCAGTCCTATCCTAGCTCCCTCTCCTCACAACCCATTTCCATTCCAAGCCCCCCTCCCCATCAGCTATTTGCAGTTCAGGCCCCACTTCCACTCAGCCCATTTCCATTCCAAGCCCCCCTCCCCATCAGCTATTTGCAGTTCAAGCCCCCCCCCCCTTCCCCTCAGTCCATTTCCAGTCCTAGGAACCCCCCCCAAGCCATTACCAGTCCTAGCCCCCCCATAGCCTATTACCAGTCCTAAGTCCCCATCAGCCCACTCTCAGTCCTAATCCCATCAGCCCATTTCCAGTCCTAACCCCTCATCACCCATTTTTCAGTTTAAGCCCCCCATAGCCCATTACCAGTCCTAACCCCCCATCAGCCCACTCCCAGTCCTAACCCCATCAGCCCATTTCCAGTCCTAACCCCCATCACCCAATTTTCAGTTTAAGCCCCCCCATAGCCCATTACTAGTCCTAAACCCCCATCAGCTCACTTCCAGTCCTACCCCCATCACCCTATTTCCAGACTTAGCTCCCCATAGCCCCAGTCCTAACCCCCTATCAGCCCTCTTCCAGTCCTAACCCCATTAGCCCATTCCAGTCCTAACTCCCACCCCAACAGCCCAGGGAAAATTTAAAATTAAAAAAAAAGCTGTCTGCTGCCGCAGCGGCAATGGCAGAATCACATATCCCGCGGGCACCCCACCCCCGACAGAGCCTGCCCTCCCTGCATCAGCTCCGTCGGTTTTCAGAGCACGAAAGGAGAGTTTCTGCCTCGCGGCTCTGTTAAGCCCGCGGGGGTTGATGGGAAAGTCCCATCAGCCCCTGCGGGCTTAACAGAGCCATGGAAGGGAAGCTAGTCTCCCTTCGAGCTCTGAAAGCCGACGGAGCTGATGCAGGGAGGGCAGGCTCTGTCGGTGGGGGGCCCCGCGGGATATGCGATTCTGCCATTGCCGCGGCAGCAGCAGCAGCAGCTTTTTATTTTTATTTTAAAATTTACTTTGCAAGCAGAATGTTCTTTGCGCGGGGCCCCCTGAAATGCGGGGCCCTGTGCAAAAAACATTCTTGATCAATGGACGGGACGGCCCTGATGTCGGCACCGATGGAGCCCTCGCAGAAGCATCTCCCCAGCTTTCAAAGACAGCCTTTAGGAGATGCCACCACACATGCGCAGTCCCCTTCCCGCCCAAGGGTGCCATCTTGCTCAGTCTCCTTTTTTCCGCAGAGCCCTTCAGATGTTGTCTGTTATTCCCCCGAAAAAAGTTGCTTTTTTCTTCTCGAGTTCTTAACTCGTCTCCGGTATCGCACCGGTACTCTTCCTGCCAACTGATCTTGATGCCTTGGCATCGAGTTCAGTTACTTTTTGTGTTTTTGTTCTTTTTTTGCACTTATGCAACCCTCTTTTCCTGCTGGCAGCTCGAAGGGTCTTTGACCTCGCAGGGGTTCTTTTTTCCCCGATGGCTACCAGTGGTTTCAAAAAGTGTGATTGGTGTGCTAAGCTCATGTCCTTAACCAACATGCATGACTGCTGTCTCCATTGCCTCGGGCCGGACCATGACCCGGGGGCCAGCAGCTTTTGCAAACAGATGCCTACTAAGGTCCTAAAAAGCCGCCAGTAGCAGCATGATAGCTTTTTCCTGCCTCCCCGATGCCTCCGAAGGCCAGGGCCTCATCTGAGGTGCCGACATCTCGGGAGGAGTTCTCCAAACCCGAGCACCATCGTGGGTCCTCAGAGAGGAGGTCCCCCTCGAGGGAACACAGAAGGAAGAAGACACCCTTGAAGGCAGCATCCTTGGATGCCTGCGACAGACAGGTTTCTTCCCATGCCCAGTCCCGCCAGTCGCCTGCCCAAGACTTCGGAGAGGGAGCGGCCAGCAAAGGTCCCCCAGAAGGATCCGGCAGTGGACTGGCCTCAATCCTTGGAGGCTATCCTCATCAAGGATTCCCCCTCGGCGGAGCCAGCGTCGGGCCCGAGTCCCTCAGTGCCCACGTCAAAGGCTGCGGAGCCTTGTGGACTCGAATCTAGGATGGCGTCCTTGGAGCGCAGCTTCTCTGCCTTTTTGGATCAGCAGCGGGCACTGTTGTCCAGCACGTCTGGTTCCTCCACCCCGACCACCAGGCGTTCGACATTGAAGACATCTCCAGAGGCCGAGCCGATCCTCTGCCGAGGTCGCGCTCGGTGTCCCGCTCGTCGGGGTCGCGGTCATCACCGATGCCCCTCCGGTGGTGGACCGTGCGGTCTCTGGGCCTTCGAGGCCCAGGTTACAGCCTACCCTCAAGTCTTCCTTGGACTACTGCGAGTGGGAGACGGAGTATGGCAAGTCCCCGCGATGTCCCCTCGGACTCGCCAGTCTCAGAACCTCAGAGAAAGTCCCCTCCAGAGGACATGGGATTCTTAGACTTTGTAAAAGACATGTCTAAGGCCCTGGTGTTCCCAATAAAGTCGGAGGAGGACCCTCGGGCTGATGAGCTCGAGATCCTCCAGTACGAGGCTCCCCCTTGGGAATCGCTCATGGTGCCCATTCCTCCCTCCTGGAATGGCTCATGTTCCACATGTGGGAAATGCCGGTGTCGGTGCCGGTAGTGAGAAAGGGGCTCGACTCGATTTATTGATTCCGCCAGAGCCCTGGCTTCCAGACATCACAACTACCGCACAACTCCATGGTAGTGGAGTTGGCCATGCATTGGCTGAAGAGTCAGAAAACGCGCTCCTCGGTGCCCCCCGGTAGGGAGGCCTGCACCTTGGATGACCTCGGCAGGAAGTGCTACCAGGGCTCGATGCTCATTTGCCGAGTCCAGGCCCACCAGCTATACATGGGCATGTTCCTGAGGGACCTGGCGAAGGAACTCACCGGTTTCTCAGCTGCTCTCTCCGAGGAACTCTTGCAGCACTTAAGGGGTCTCTCCAAGGCCATCCGTGAATGCTCCAAATTTATGTCTCGAGCGGCCTATGATGGGTTTGAGTCGGCGGCCCAGGTAGCCACACAGGCATCAGTGTGCAACTTCAGGCTTGGCTCCAGTTGTCCGAACTCGAGCAATGGGTCCTGGACAAATTGGTCGATGTCTCCTGCCAGGGTGAAAACCTCTTTGGCAAGCCCATGACCGCCAAGTCCGCCAAGTTGGAGACCGAGTTCATGATGAGGACCAGGCTCTCTAAGAAGACCGCTGCCCCTCCACGAAGGAAGGCCTCAGGTAAAAAGTCCTTTTACCCGAGGAAGAGAGCTGCTTACCTCAATACCCAAAATTTCAGGCCTCCCCGACTCCCCAACAAGGGCAGCAGGCCAAGGGACAAGGGCATGGACCACGTAAGCAGAAGACTCAAAAAGCCCCAGGCACCGGCTCTGGCCCAGCTAGGGGGGAGTTTCTGACTACACCAGCATAGCCACTCTACACCAAATAAGTCACCAGCCTACAGGAAGATGATTGACCCTCTATGCCCCAAGGTGGATAACCATCACCATCAATGCCTGGGCTCTAAGGGTGGTCAGGGAGGGTTACCTCCTACGCTTTGCCCAGCTGCCTCCCCCTTATTTTCCAAGAGAGCCCTCCAGGTCTCCCCTTCACCGAGACCTTCTTCTGAAGGAACTGGCAGGTCTTCTCGAGGACAATTTGGTGGAACCGGTGCCCCACCACCTCCAGGGAAAGGGGTTCTACTCCAGATATTTCCTCGTCCCAAAGAGGACAGGGGGCCTAAGACCCATCCTTGACCTGCACAACCTCAACACATTCCTGGTGAGGGAGAAGTTCAAGATGGTCTCCCTTGGAATATTGCTGCTCTACCACCAGCAGGGAGACTGGCTATGCTCCTTAGACCTCAAGGATGCATACCCTCACATCCTAATCCACCCACACCACAGGCAATACCTGTGGTTCGTAATAGGGGGCAGGCACTTTTAGTACAGAGTGCTCCCATTCAGGCTTGCCTCCGTCCCAAGGGTGTTCACGAAATGCCTGGCAGTAGTGGCTGCCTTCCTCAGGCTTCAGGGGGTCTTCATGTTTCCCTATCTGGAGGACTGGCTCATAAAAGGGGACCTGGCATCTGAGGTGCAGCAGGCCACTGCACACACCATCCAGATCCTACAGCACTTGGGCTTCATCATAAACTACCCCATCTTCTTCCGACACAGTGCCTGGAATTCATAGCAGCAAAGCTCGACACCCGCCAGTCAAAGACTTTCTTGCCCACGGACCTGACAGATCATCCCTCAGTGTCTGCCCACTATCTTCTGCGCCTCCTCAGGCACATGGCTTCCATGGTCCAAGTCACTCCAGATGCCCATCTCCACATGAGAACGGTGCAGTGATGTCTCCGGGACCAGTGGTCACAGGCCACTGGCCGCTTCCGAGACAGGGTTTGGGTGACCCGCAGGTTGGCGGACTCCCTGGTCTGGTGGCAGTCATCTCACCACCTGGAGAAGGGCATGCCTTTCCAAGGCCCTGGGCATTCGATGATCCTCACAATGAATGCCTCCCTACTCGGCTGGGGAGCCCATTGCGAGGGACTCCGCACCCAGGGCTGCTGGTCGCCGGACAAAAGCAACTAGCAAATCAATCTCCTGGAGCTTCGAGCCATTCACCTCGCCCTGAGAGTCTTCGGCCATCGCCTCCACCACCGGCCACTCCTGCTCCAGATGCACATCCAGGTGGCCATGTTCTATGTGAACAAGCAAGGGGGCATGGGGTCCCATGCTCTCTGTCAGGAGGTGCTGGCCCTCTGCTCTTACGCGACCTAGAAGGGTATCTTCCTCAAAGCGGTGTACCTGCTGGGGCAGGACTACCTACTGGTCGACAGGCTGAGCAGGGTTCTCTTACCGCATGAGTAGCAGCTGGACCCCAAGGTAGCCAGCTGGCTTTTCCTTCTCTGGGGGGATCCTGTGATGGACATGTTCGCCAGTCTGGGCAACTTCCAGCTGTCCCACATTTGTTCTCGGCAGGCTCACTCCTCCAGGGTGGCAGCAGATGCGTTTCTAGTCCCATGGTCAAGGGGCCTCATGTACGCCTTTCCTCCGACACTGCTGATTGTCAAGACCTTATTCAAGACCCTCCGCGACAGGGCCTCACTCATTTTGATAGCCCCCCGATGGCCCCGGCAACTGTGGTTCCCGCTGCTCCTGCTGTTGGCGGTGGAAGCCCCCATCCCCTTAGGGACCGCCCCGGGGCTTCTATCTCAGGAGGGGGGCTCTCTTCTACACCCCAATGTGGGGTCTCTTTCGCTCATGGCTTGGCTGCTGAGAGGGTAGCCCTGGCCCATCTCCACCTTCCCACTGAGGTGGAGAATGTTCTGCTGGCCTCCCTTAAGTCCTCTATGAGGAGGGCATACACCTTCAAATGGCGTAGGTTCTCAGCTTGGTGTGCTGAGCGAAGGGCTGATCCTTCTCCTGTCCAGTGGCTATGGTGTTGCAGTACCTTCTCCACCTTTCTCACTCCGGACTCAGGTCTAATTCCGTTAGAGTGCACCTCAGTGCCCTGGCGGCTCACCACCACCCCTTTCAGCTCAACCTCTAGTAGGCCGTTTCCTACAGGGCCTGTTCTTGTCTAAGCCCCCAGATCGCCCTCCAGCGACTGAATGGGGCCTCAATGTGGTGTTGGGGCAGCTCACCCATCCACCATTCGAGCCCTTGGCTACTTGCCACCTTCGCTACCTTTTGTGGAAGGTGGTTTTTCTGGTTGCGCTCATGTCTGCTCGCAGGGTTAGCGAGATCCAAGCTTTGGTGGCTGAAGCCCCCTATACCAGGTTCTATAAGAATAGGGTGGTGCTCCGCACTCACCCCAAATTTCTTCCAAAGGTAGTATCCTCGTACCATCTCAATCAAGAGGTGGTACTTCTTCCTTATGTACGAGACCTCACACCAGTCGGGCAGAAACGGTCCTCCACACCTTGGACTGTAGGAGGGCCTTGTCCTTCTATGTCCAATGCATTCAGGATGACCACAAAGCCTCCCAGCTCTTCGTATCCTATGACCCCAGCAGGCTGGGGGAAGTGGTGACTAAGTGTACGCTGTCCACGTGGGTGGTGGACTGTATTGCCCTCACCTATGAGCAGTCAAGGCTCCTGCTGATAGTCGCATCACAGCGCATCGTGTCCGGGCCATGGCAGCTTCGCTGGCAAATCTGCACTCTGTCCCGATGGAAGACATCTGTTGGGCCGCCACCTGGTCTTCAATTCATACCGTTGCAGCCCATTACTGCCTGGAAAGAGAATCCCGTTGGGATAGCGCCTTCGGCCAGGCTGTGTTCCATAATCTTTTTGGGGTCTAGGCAACTCCTACCCTCCGACCCTTTTGTGTTCAGGCTACCAGAGTGCTGGTTTCATCAGACACAGGGGTCCTACTGAAGTCTATACACCAGACTGAATTGCTGCTGCTTGCGGCTCCCCTTGAGGGGGCCCACTTTTTGCTGAGGGTCTCCCTGTAGCCTGTAGCTGGGGAGTCCCATATGTGAGGAATGACTCCCTGCTTGTTCCCGGAGAAAGCGTAGTTACTCACCTGTAACAGGTGTTCTCCAGGGACAGCAGGAATCAGTCCTCACAACCCTCTCTCCTCCCCTTGGAGTTGCTCCTTTACCATTCTTTATTTTTCTATCTTCAGCTATGTCATTTGACTGAGCAAGATGGCACCCTTGGGCGGGAAGGGGACCATGCATGCATGGTGGCATCTCCCAAAGACTTTCTTTGAAAACTGGGGAGATGCTCCCACGAGGGTTCCGTCAGTGTATACATCATCCATATGTGAGGACTGATTCTTGTTGTCTCCGGAGAACACCTGTTACAGTTGAGTAACTATGCTTTTTCCACCACAAGCCCAGACTACTGAACAATTACGATCTGTTTCAACACTAAACCAATGGCTATCAGAACATAATCTCAAGATTAACCTCAAGAAAACAGAGGTACTGTTTCTCACCAAAAATCAATCCTTCCTCCCTCCAAAGTCATTAAAGGTGAATAACTCCAATCTAGAAGTTAAGTCAGAAGTAAGATACCTCGGTGTTACCATAGATCAGCACTTCACATTCCAACTATATATAAATAAAGTGACTCAGTGCATTTACAGTAAGTTAAGAACCCTCCAACCCTTAAGGCCCCTTCTTGAACCGCCTAACCTCCGGACAGTTTTCCATGCAATGTACTACCACACTTTTTCTGTAATACTGTCCTCCATGGAATTTTGAAGAACTCATTACATCCACTACAACTTGCGCAGCATGCAGCTGCCGAATTCTGATGTGCTCATCCAGATACAGCCATGTCACACCTATTCTAAAAGAGCTACATTGGTTACTCCTCTTCAGTAGAATCAAGTACAAAGCCCTAATAACTATGTTCAAAATAATCCACCAGTTATCCTCCCAATACCTGCAATCTATCATAACAAAGACTCCAGAAAACCGCCAAAGAAGGAATAATACATCAAACCTTCTAATCCTGCCTCCCAAACTGACCACGTGCAACCAGACAACTTGTACTAGGGCATTCTCCATATATGCACCTTGACTCTACCACACCACACCAGAGACTCTCACGACCTAATAATGATCAGGAAGCTGATAAAGACCCCACCTGTTCATGGAACATTTGAATGGGATCACTTGACTCACCCACCTATGAACTCTCTCCCTCTGCCCATCTCTTCCTCCCTTCTCCCTCCCACTGCTAATTTAAGATATGCACCAGACTATTTACTACCTCATGCAAGTTCTCTGTTTTGCATATAGTTACCTTGTTCTATGTTTTACCTAACATGTTTCATGTAATGCAGTTCTTGTAATATGTCCCATGTATGGTTGAACTATAGTTCTCTGTAAACCACACTGATCCTCAGAAATGCAGTATAAAAGAATAAATAAATAAGATTGTATGAAATTAATGTTCCGTCTTTACTCAGAGATATGACCCTATGGTTACAGAGATGGTGAGAGTTGCCTCTGTTACTAGGTGGGAAAATAGCTCTGTTTAAAATGTTCTAATTCCCTAAGTGGTTGTATGTGATACAGGTGCTCCCTTTGATGGGGACTGGGTGAGTCATGAAGAGCTTGAAATGTCAGTTTAAGTCTTTTTTTGAAGGGGAAAAGGGCCAGGGTAAGCACCAAAATACTTCAGAGAGCACTGTGGGGGATGGGTCTTCTGGATGTGAGTTCCTATAATAAAACTTGTATTATATGATACTGAAAGGACTGATTGATGCATCTGATCATATTCCCATTGGATTGATTTTGGCTGGAGCCCTGGGATGTATGTACCTATTTGCAAGTGAAGAGCTATATTTGAGAGCTGAAAAAAGGATGATCTCTCAAGTGGTTTATATTTGGAGCTTGAAGATCTGATGTTGGCAGATGACATTGGGTGAGTTTCAGTAGCAACCCTCTAGCTGGTATTTTTGGATTCAGGTGCCACAGGATTGTGAGCAATTGCTGTATTTTGGAATGGTAAATTGCAGACTAATGTGACTGGTGAAGATTCAGGTCATTGAGCACTTACCCCAGTTAGTGACTAATGTTGATTTGCAAGATTTACAATATAAGTTGATTCAAAGGGCTTTTTTTGCTCCAGCATTTAGAGATAAAAGCACAACCTCTCTGGGCAATGCTAAGCATCAAGAGGTTCAGACTATACTGAGCCACATATTCTGGAGTTGTTCTGTGATAGCCAGGTTTTGCGTCAAGGTACAACAGTTCCTAGATTCAGTTTTGGGTCAGCAAGTGATGCTCTTTTCTCAAGCAATGATTTTGGATGCTTATAAAGACCTGGCAATTCAGGGAACCTTAGGAAAGTATGGGCATGGTTAATAGCAAAGAGTATTTTGCTTTTTGGGTCAGCAAGTGGATCTTCCTTTTGGCAGGAAGTAATCCTATAGCTAGGACCTGTCCTCCAGGTGATGTAAAATCCTCTCGCATGGAGGAGGTTTCTCCAGGGCCATGTGCCCACGAGGGAAGGGTTAGGACAGCCGTTATAGTCGGTGATTCGATCATTAGGCATGTAGATAGCTGGGTGGCTGGTGGACGTGAGGATCACCTGGTAACATGCCTGCCTGGTGTGAAGGTAGTGGACCTCACACGCCACCTAGACAAGGTCTTAGATAGTGCTGGGGAGGAGTCTGCTGTCTTGGTACATGTCAGTACCAATGACATAGGCAAGTGTGGTAGGGAGGTTCTGGAGGCTAAATTTAGGCTTTTAGGCAAGATGTTGAAATCCAGAACTTCCAGGGTAGCATTCTCCAAAATGCTTCCCATTCCACATGCAGGACCCAAAAGGCAGGCAGAGCTCTAGAGTCTCAATGCGTGGATGAGACGACGGTGCAAGGATGAGGGTTTTGGATTTGCTAGGAACTGGGGACAGGCCTGGCCCGTCCATTGTGCGAGAATGTTGTTCGCACAGGGCCCCGCGCTTCAGGGGGCCCCGTGCAAACCACATTCTCACTCAATGGACAGCTGCAGAGGGAGCCGGGGAAGCCCGCGCGAGGTCCCAGCTCCCTCTACACAGCCCGCCAGCATGAAGAGCCTTTTCCTTCACGCTGGCGGCTGTTTCAATGAAGCCGTGAATGCCGGGAGAGGTTAAAGGGTATTGCCTTTAACCTTTCCCAGCATTCGCGGCTTCATTGAAACAGCCACCAGCGTGAAGTTAAAGGCTCTTCACATGGCGCCTGTGCAGAGGGAATCGGTGCCTCGCGCGGGCTTCCCCGGCTCCCTCTGCAGCCCCTTAAACGGCTTGGGGCTTTTCGAAGGGGGGGCAGCTAGGACTGGATGGGCTGTGATGGGGGGGAAGGGGGAACCGACTGGAAATTTGTTGTGAGGGGGGGGAAACAGACTGGAAATGGGCTGTGATGGGGGGAAGGGGAAACGGACTGCAATTGGGCTGTGATGGGGAGAGAAACGGACTGCAATTGGGCTGTAATGGGGGTAGGACTGCAAGTGGGCTGTGATGGTGGAGGGGGGAAAACAGACTGGAAATGGGCTGTGATGGTAGGGGCGGGGGGAAAACGGACTGGAAATGGGCTGTGATGAGGGGAAATGGACTGTAAATGGGCTGTGATGGGGGGAACGGACTGGAAATGGGCTGTGACGCGGGGAAACGGACTGGAAATGGGCTGTGCTGGTGGGGGGAAAACGGATTGGAAATGGGCTGTGATGGAGTAAATGGACTGCAATTGGGCTGTGATGGGGGGAACGGACTGCAAATGGGCTGTGATGTTGGGGGGGGGATAGGACTGCAAATGGGCTATGATGGTGGGGGAGGAAACTTGGACTTGAAATGGGCTGATGAAGAGCTGGATTAGGACTGGAAATGGGCTGATGGGGGCTGGACTAGGACGAAGTGGGCTGACGAGGGGGCTAGGATTGGAAATTGGCTGATGGGGAGCTTGGAGTGGAAATGGGCTGATGGGGGACTGGAATGGAACTGGAAAAGAGCATATGGGGGGCTAGGACTGGAAATGGGCTGATGAGGAGCTGGAATAGGACTAGAAATGGACTGATGGGGGAACATGGGCTGCAAATGGGTGATGGGCTGGAATAGGACTGGAAATGGACTGATGGGGGCTGGAATAGGGCTGGAAATGGGCTGATGGGGGGCTGGAATGGAACTGGAAAACAGCATATGGGAGGCTAGGACTGGAAATGGGCTGATGTGGAAGTTTGGGAGACTGGGACTAGAAGGCGGCAGATGCTGGGTAGGTCTTGAACTATAAGGGAGCTGATTTTGGGGGAGGACTAGAAAGGGATGGGGGAAGAGAATGGAGAGGGGAAAAGATATTTTGTGTTGGAGGGAAGAAAAGTCTACGATGGGCCGGGTATTGGAAGAGTAAGTGGAGATTGAGAATGGAAGGATGAAATTTGAGTGGATGATAAAGGAATAAGGAAAGAAATGGAGGAAAGAACAAAGGGGGAAAGACAGTATGTTAAAGCAGATATAGAGAAAATTTTTGGAAAAAAATCTAAAAAGAGAAGAAAGGACAAATGGATAGCTTGCAGAAGACATGAAGAAACCAGAAGAAAGTGACTGGAGCAATTGCAACTGAAAAAGAAAATGCATAAGCAACAAAAGGTAGAAAAATACTTTTTTATTTTTAATTTATTAACTGGAATATATCAGCTCTGGGAAATGTGCATCGTTAACGTCTTTTGTGTTTTGTTTAGTATAAGAGGAAATTAATTTATAGTTTTATTTCTCCAGTGTTGTTGTACATCCCAAGTTTGGCTTTTGGGGTTCCCAGTTTAATTATTGTCTTTCTATTTCTAAATTGTGATCCCTTGTTCTTTGGTGACGGTCTATGTTCTGCATTTTAACCAAGCTGAGGTATTCTGTTCATGTAGTTTCTATTTGACCGTGTCACTTGTTCTCTTTCCCCAGTAGGAGATGCATTGGTATTCTCTGAGATGTATTGGTTTAATATTTGCAGTGTTGTCTTCTCATAGGTAGGGTTTGGTGCTTTGTGAGTCCTGGCAGAGCTGTTATGATATGATGGATTTGATATGAGTTCTAAATGGTCAGTGTTTATAGTACTTCCTAATGGGCCTGGCAGTTGGTACTGGAATATAGTAACGTAGAAATCTGTTAGTCTTTCTTTATCCAGACACTCAATAAGAAGCATGTTTACTAAAAATGCATGTTAACATTATGCAAATATTTATGCAAATGAGGTTCCCTATGTAAATGAGGCCCCACAATTAATCTCCGCACATGGCCCTGCACCCCCCTTGGGCTGCCCCTGACTGGGGAACATTCTGGGGAAAGGAGGGACTCTTCCATAGGGATGGGCTCCACCTTAACCGGAATGGAACCAGGCTGCTGGCATTAACCTTCAAAAAGGAGATAGAGCAGCTTTTAAACTACATAATAGGGGAAAGCCAACAGTCGCCCAAGAGCACATGGTTCGGAACAATGTATCCTTGAAGGATACTAGCAAAAGACTGAAATTAGGGCATATCAGCAAAGAGGTTCCAATAAAGACAAAAGTAGCCCAAATGCCCATGAGTACAGAGCACATACAGCTTAAAGATTCCAAATTACACCTGCCTACCAACAGCCAGATTAATATGAATAAAAAAACCTCTAAAATGCTTGTATGCAAATGCTAGACATCAAAAAAATAAGATGGGAGAGTTAGAATATATAGCACTAAATGAGAGGCTAGACATGATTGGTATCTCAGAGACATGGTGGAAGGACAACCAGTGGGACCCTGTGATATCTGGGTACAAACTATATCGTAATGATAGAGCACATCAAATAGGTGGAGGGGTTGCACTCTACTGTTAGAGAGGGCATTGAGTCACAAAGGATTAAAGTTTTACAGGAAACAAAATTCACTATAGAATCTCTATGGATTGAAATTTCATGTAAAAAGGGGAAGGGGAACGCAATGGCAGTGGGGATGTACTATCGACCGCCTGGCCAGAATGAACAAAAGAATGATGAAATGCTCAAAGAAATCAGGGAAGCTAACAAAAGATATAGCACAGTAATAATAATGGGTGATTTCAATTACCCCAGTATTGACTGGGTCAGTGTCATGGCAGGACATGCTAGGGAGATAAAGTTTCTAGATTAAATAAATGACTGATTTTTGGAGCAGCTGGTTCATGAACTGACCAGAGGGAAGCCATTTTGGACCTAGTCCTTAGTGGAACACAAGATCTGGCAATAGTGATCATAGTATGATCGCCTTTGATTTAATAAATGGAGGAGGGAGGATAAGGAAACCCATAGTACTATCTTTTAATTTTCAAAAGAGAGACTATGATAAAATGAGTACAATAATTAAGAAAAAACTAAAAAGAGCAGTTGCAAAGGTTAAAGATTTACACCAAGCATGGGTATTGTTTAAAAATACTATCTTGGAAGCCCAGACCAACTGTGTTCCACGCTTTAAGAAAAGTAGAAAGAAGTCCAAAAATCAGCCAGCATGGTTTAAAGATGAGGTCAGAGAGGCTGTTGTTGCCAAAAAAGCATCTTTCAGAAAATGGAAAAAGGAGCCAAATGACGAAAACTGGAAACAACACAATCACTGGCAAGTTAGATGCAAGGCATTAATAAGGCAGGCAAAGAGAGAATTTGAGAAGAAGCTTGCTGTTGAAGCAAAAATGCATAATAAAGATTTTTTCAAGTACATTCATAGCAAAAAAACCTGTGAGAGAGTCAGTTGGACCATTAGATGATAGAGGGGTAAAAGGGGCACTAAGAGGGGACAAGGCCATAGCAGAGAGACTGAATAAATTCTTTGCTTCGGTCTTTACTGAGAAAGATGTAGGGATGTTACCCATGACTGAAATGGTATTTAAAGGTGATGCTGCAGAAGAATTAAAAGAAATATCGATACACTGGGAAGATGTATTACAACTATTTGATAAAATGAAGAGTAGCAAATCACCTGGACCGGATGGTATACATCCAAGAGTGTTGAAAGAACTTAAATATGAGATCACAGTAATCTGTGAACTATCATTAAAATCATCTTTAATACCTGAAGATTGGAGGATGGTCAATGTAACGCCAATTTTTAAAAAGGGTTCCAGGGGTGATCCTGGAAACTACTGAACGGTGAACCTGACATCAGTACCGGGAAAAATGGTAGAAACTATCATAAAGAACAAAATTACTGAACATGTAGATAGTCATGGCTTAATGGGAGATGGCAAACATGGCTTTAGCCAAGGATGATATTGTCTTACTAATCTGTTATGTTTTTTTTGAAGGTGTGAATAAACAGGTAGACAAAGGTAAGTTGGTTGATATAGTGTATTTGGACTTTCAGAAAGCCTTTCACAAGGTCCCTCACGAGAGAAGTTTGGCAAAATTAAAAAGTCATGGGATAGGAGACAGTGTACTATTGTGGTTCAGGAACTGGTTGAAAGATAGAAAGCAGAGGGTAGGGCTGAATGGCCTTTTTTCCCAATGGAGAAAGGTGAACAGTGGAGTACCCAAGGATCTCTCTTTTCGTTCCCATATCTCTCACATTACCAAAACTTCCTTCTTTTTTCTCCGTCAAATTCGTTCAATCCGCCCCTTTCTCTCTTCCTCTGCTCTGACCACACTGGTGTTATCTTTAGTCATGTCACAGGTAGATTTCTCCAACTCACTGTTTCTTGGTCTTCCCAAAAATCAGGTAGTTAGACTCCAAAGAATACAGAATACTGCTGCGCGTATTGTCACACACTCCACTCTTCGGGATCATGTCACTCCTTTACTCTTCCGTCTTCATTGGTTGCCAGTTTCGTTTCGTTTTCAATTTAAGCTATTGACCCTGTTACACAAAGTCTATCACACCAGCACTCCGCCGTATCTGATTGATCTCCTTTCCTTTCATTCCCCTCGACATACACCCGCTCTTTCCACCTTAACCGTCTTGCCCTTCCTTCCCCTTCCCGTGCCCGTCTGCAGTTCACCCATCTTTCTGCATTTTATTTCGCTGGCCCTGCTCATTGGAATTCTCTCCCCTCCTCTCTCCGTCTGGAATCACAATATGCCACTTTTAAACAAAACCTCAAAACCCATCTGTTCTCCCTAGCATTTAACGTCCCTTCTCCTTTTGTATGAGTTCACCCTTTTCTATATTTTTATTTGCCTCTTATATCTTGTCCTGTCTCTATTATATTCTATGATACTCTCATCTTCTGTCCTTTATAATTTTGTACATTTCCTTTCTTTTACCGACTTTGGCCAAAATTTTATGTATTTTATTATTGTACACTGCCTTGATTGATATAGAAAGGCGGTTTTTATCAAATGATTAAACCTTAAACCTTATCTGTGCTGGGTCCGTTGCTTTTTAACATATTCATAAATGATCTGGAAATGGGAATAACGAGTGAGGCTATCAATTTTGCAGATGACACAAAATTATTCAAAGTTGTTAAAGTCCAAGAGGATTGTGAAAAATTGCAATAGGACCTTGATAAATTAGAAGACTGAGCATCCAAATGGCAGATGGAATTTAATGTGAACAAGTGCAAAGTTATGCACCTAGGAATGAACAACCCAAACTTTGGTTACACGATGCAAGGTACCACCTTAGAAACCACCACCCAGGAAAAAGATTTAGGCGTCATCATGGATAATATGTTGAAACCCAAACACAGTCCAAGACGTGAGGAGAGTGGAAGACAAGTTTATTTACTCACAAACCTAGGCAACCCGACACAGGCCGTGTTTCGTAACCTTCGTCAGGGGTTGTAAGGCAAAATTACTATAAACATAGAAACATAACATTAAAAGTGAAGGAACAAACAAATTCATCTAACAAATACATAAAAGACATAATAAAAACATAATAAAAAAATAATAATAAATAAAACAAATCATGTAATAATATATAATATAATAATAAATACATAATGTAATAGTGTTGGAACGCTTTAGATCTAAACATATCATAATAAAATAAATAAAAATTAAATTAAAAACTAGGTACATATAACCAACATCCTATAAGTGTGACAAGCACAAACACACCCATAAAATTAAAAGAGTGGACCTCTATATATACTAATTATAGTATAATAATAACATTGTTAACATATAAATATACATAGAAAAAGATAATAATAATAATAAATATTAAATAGTAATAATTATAATAAAAAATATATTATAATAATTACCCTAAAACCGTACTACCAGGGAATATCTAATTGTGTATTATAAATTAATCACCACAAGGAGATGATTAAAAAGAGAGATAAAAGAGAGCAGCAGGAGCGAACAAATATTAGTTAATTTGATACAAATATCCAATTGAGGAGGTAGGTATTTCTAAAAACAATTATAAATCATCAGCAGATTCAAAAATTTATACCATATAAAATAATAAATAATCATAGTCAATTGAGTTAAAAAAAGAAGAAGAAAAATGAAATAAAAATGAAATAAAAATAAGATAAAAATATTAATGTAAATCATTAAAATATATTCAAATTGATCTAAAAATATTAACAAAGTATAAAATTATAATACATAAAACCAAACTTAATTATAAATAAATTGAAATTAAATTGATAAATTAAGATCATGAAATGAATAAACGCCATAAATTTGTAAAAAATAAATAAATAAAATAAATTTATATTTATAGACAAAATAAAAATAAAATAATAAAACAAGCAATTGTATGTGAACCTCATACAAAATCTTCTTCTGTTGTAAAACAAACCTGTCAAATATTCTTAATAGACTTAAGTAAAATTACAGGATAAAAAAGAATATTTCTTAAAAAATATAATATATAATTTTTAAAAAATATATATTTATTTATATGTATATTTCTAAGAGATATATATGTTTTTAAATGATTTAAACCTTAAAAATTACAATTGTGACTGCTTTTAGATGATTTTTAATTCTTTTTAGAATCATTTCTCAAAATAAAAGAAAGGCCGTTCCAACCTCCTAGGTTAAAAAGACAGCCTCTGTTCCGCGTGTACCTTTTAGTACTAATAGAAAAAATAGGAAAAATATTCTTATATCATATTGTGTATAATTTGGAGAAAGTACCTTTCTTTACTGATATTTAATCCGTATCTACCACCGGTAATATTAATAAAAAATAAATAACTTAAAAGCCTAATAAAACCAACCGTCTTTAAAAAAGGGGAAGGGGAAGAGGAGGGGAAACGGACTGTAAAAATCCAGCAATTTTATTATGTTATGCATATACTCGCACGGCCCTAAGGAGGGAAAACCAAAGAGATAGACTCACTTATCTTGTCTTCAGAAACGCCGGCGCATGCGCCTTCGTCCGCTACTCGGGCGGGAAACTGTTATTTCTAGGTGAAGGCAGAATAAACCATTTCATAAAAACCCTCCAACAAGTGACCCTTTTCTTTAAAAAAACTTCAAAACCCTAAATGTAGAATTGAGAAAGGCTCCGTTCTGAAAACCATCACTCATTTTTAATATCCTTCTGACTTATATTCTATCTCATATAAAGTAGAAGACGGTTGTAGACGTCAACTCCGAAGGGTATTTACCAACTTTTTATCGAAATCTCAAAAGAGATGGAGCTTCTAAAGTACAAATTACTGATATTCTGCCTTGTATAGTTTAAATTGGAAGACATAACCCCGAAATTTACCGTTTAGACTCTTGTTTAATCCAAGGTAAAAACGATTTTGAAAAGCAAATACAGACTGCTTTCATCTGCAACCGGCTGGGCTGCAAATGCCTCTGCACATGCGCTATAAATACTATTCGTCCATGGAAAGGGGAGGGGCATAATGGGGTCACATTGTTCTAGATTCTATTATCTAGTGATATTCCTTCCTTAATATTCTATAGAGAGCTTTTACTGTCAAGGTGTATCTCTAGGTAAAAAAAATGCTGAAATTGCCGTCTATGTTTCTTTTGTTAATTTTGATTAAAAAGGACCCGAAGGAATTGAAGGGGGAACCCCTAAAGGCTACCTAAAATTAAATAACCAATAAATAATAACTTAATTGAATAAAAATTAGTAAAATTAATGTTAAAATATTGTACACTATATATATATATATATATATATATATATATAAAATATATATATATAAAAAACAATACACATATAAATAAATTATATATTATATTTTATATATACATATACACATAAAAAATACATAATAAAAAATACCTAATTAAATAGCTAAAAATAAAATTAAAAATATGTAGAAAAAACTTGTCTCAATACAATGGGTGTTAAAAAGGGAGGAATATAAGAATATAATCAAAAATATATTTCCAAAAAACAAGGCTAAAATATAAAATATATTCACAAAAAACAGAAAAACTGAAATGAGATATAAATAATTTTACAAAAAAACAGAAAAATCTCGTTCCATATTCAAACCATGGGGAGCGAGAGAATCTAAAAGAAAAATATATCTTTGTTCTAATTGTAAAATGGTTTTATTCACATCTCCTCCCCTCCAATTTAATTTAACTTTCTTAATCACAAAAAATTTGATATCTGTTAGTTTGTGTTGAAACTCTCTCCAGTGTGCAACTAGAGGTTTTTCATCTATATTTCTTTTAATACAGCTTTTATGCTCTATAATCCTAGTCTTAATACTCCGTACAGTCTTCCCAACATAAAGTAATTTGCAAGGGCATTGAATGACATAAATGACATTGGATGTGTCACAATTAGCAAAATCTGTCAAAAAGAACTTCCTCAATGTAACTGGATGAGTAAAACTATTTCTAACTGGCAAAACATTTAAACAGACTGAACATTTACCGCATTGGAATTGTCCTTTATGCTGAGATAAAAAATTTTTCTCTGTAAGAGCTGAAGGGACAAGAAGATTCCGCAGATTAACATTGCGCTTATGTGCAATTAGAAATTGGGCATCTTGGAATGCCGGTAGGGCTTGTAAAATATGCCACTCTTTCTTAAGAATTGCATTGATTTTAACTGAATGTTGTGAATATGTTAGGGGACATACTAACCCTTGGTGTTCTTCTTTTTTCTTAGTTGTGAGAAGTGTGGACCGCGGTGTGTCTTTAGCCCTCTTATATGCTGATTCTATATATTGTATAGGATAATTTTTGTCTAAAAATTTTTTCTTCATATTGGATGCCTCTAGCTCAAAATCACATTGTTTAGAACATACCCTTTTAACCCTGAGAAATTGGCTCACGGGGAGGTTATTTTTCAGAGAGGGGTTGTGAAAGCTATTATAATGTAGGTAATGATTTTTATCTGTGGGTTTTTTGTAAAGTGAAGTGGAAAAACCTCGATGTTCTTTCCTAATGAAAAGTTCTAAATATGCTATTTTGTCAAAATCATACATAATTTGAAATTTTAAATTGGTATCCAATTGGTTAATCCAGACGTTAAATTCGGACAGAAGATTCTCTGTACCTTTCCATAATATAAGTATGTCATCTATGTAGCGGATCCACATTATAACATTATCCTTATATAAATGGTTCTTAAGAAAACTCTCCTCGAAATTAAACATATACAAATTTGCCACATCTGGGGCCATCGCTGACCCCATTGCTACACCCTTAATTTGTTTATAGAATAGATTCTGGAAACAGAAAAAATTCTCAAAAAGCACAAACTGAGCTAGGGATACAAGAAAGGTGGTAGGAATACGACGATGTTCCGTCCGTTTCAAAAAATAATAAACAAGAATATCCAATGCTTCTTTTTGTGGAACATTAGTGTAGAGAGACTCTACATCTAGGGTGACCAAAATAATGTCATCCGTAACATCATTGAAGGTGGATAAAATTTCTATTACATGGGATGAGTCCCGTACATAGGACCACATTCCTTTAATGAATGGTCTTAAAAACACATCTATGAATTTGGAAAGGGGTTCCAAAACTGACCCAATCGCAGAGACGATAGGACGTCCTGGTGGTTTATCGAGTGACTTGTGTATTTTGGGTAAAATATAAATAGTGGGAATAACAGGTGCATCTACAATTAAAAAATCTCTCTCTTTCTGGGTAATATACCCTATCTCAAAGGCAGTGTTAATAATGTTATCTATACTTCTTTTAAGATCTGGAGTAGGGTCATCATCCAATCTGTGATAGAACATCTTATCATTGAGTTGTTTCTTCATCTCTTGGATATAGTCGTTTTTACCCCAAATTACCACAGCTCCCCCTTTGTCGGCAGGCTTGATAATAATTTGACTGTTTTTTTGCAATGATTTAATAGCTGCCCGTTCGCCTTTTGTAATATTCTGATAGGAAGGTGTAGCATCTTTAATGACTTCATTAATTTGTTTCAATACTATCTTCTCAAAGGTTTCTAGAACAGGATCATTATTTTGGGGTGGGATCCAAGTGGACTTCTTTTTAATAACCGAAACATCACATGTGTTATCGGATTGATTAAAGAAGAAATGGTGTATTTTCAGTTTTCTAAAAAACTTGTAGAGGTCAATCTGTATCTCAAAGTTATCTGTCTTATTTTTAGGTACAAATGAAAGCCCTTTGCTGAGAATAGACAATTCATCTTGTGTGGGTGTATATTGGGAGATATTAATTACATTGTTCTTATCTTCTTTATAGGGTAAATCTACATTTACCATCTCTCTTCGGATGGATCTGTTCTCCATTGTCCCCTCCCCCTCCCTCGGCCTCGACCTCGGCCTCGGCCTCTGTAATATTGTCCGTGTTCTCTCCATTGAGGGCCTTGGCCAATATCTTGCCCTTGATCTCTGTCTAATTTTTTCTTTTCGTAACGGGTTCGTGAATTTTCTCGACCTCCTCCTTTCCAGAGTTGGTCCATTTTGAAAAAATAATCTTGATCTGATTGTTCTTTCTTCTTTTTGTCATTTTGGGGTCTACTAGATTCTCTAGTGGAGAATAGAGAAGCTGAGGTATCAAATTCTCCTGATTCGCTCCTGCTGCATTTCTTCTTATGTTCCAGAGAACTCTCTCTTAGATCCTCATTAGCTAAACTATCTTTGCGGTCAAAATAAGAGGTCCTTCTCTTAAACCAAAGGCGATCGTTATCTATCTTCTTGCTCCAATGGTATACATAACCAATTCTATAGTCATCTTCATCTCTCCTATATTTTTCTATTTTAATATTCTTAATCTCTTTCTTAAATTGTTGTATATTTTTTTGATAATTGCCATGACCTTTGTCAAATTGCTTATCACAACTTTTGAGTGTATCTAACTTTTCATCTATTTCTGCTTTGTAAATTTCTGATTTCTTATTTGCAGTAGTAATTAAAAGTATCATAAGATCTAAAGAACATTTGTTAAGAATAGCGTTCCAACACTTTACAAAACCTTCTTCTGTGGTGTACATTCCCGGAGCCTTATTCATAATAATAATAAATATTAAATAGTAATAATTATAATAAAAAATATATAATAATAATTACCCTAAAACCGTACTACCAGGGAATATCTAATTGTGTATTATAAATTAATCACCACAAGGAGATGATTAAAAAGAGAGATAAAAGAGAGCAGCAGGAGCGAACAAATATTAGTTAATTTGATACAAATATCCAATATTTATTATTATTATTATTATCATCTTTTTCTATGTATATTTATATGTTAACAATGTTATTATTATACTATAATTAGTATATATAGAGGTCCACTCTTTTAATTTTATGGGTGTGTTTGTGCTTGTCACACTTATAGGATGTTGGTTATATGTACCTAGTTTTTAATTTAATTTTTATTTATTTTATTATGATATGTTTAGATCTAAAGCGTTCCAACACGATTACATTATGTATTTATTATTATATTATATATTATTACATGATTTGTTTTATTTATTATTTTTTTATTATGTTTTTATTATGTCTTTTATGTATTTGTTAGATGAATTTGTTTGTTCCTTCACTTTTAATATGTTATGTTTCTATGTTTATAGTAATTTTGCCTTACAACCCCTGACGAAGGTTACGAAACACGGCCTGTGTCGGGTTGCCTAGGTTTGTGAGTAAATAAATTTGTCTTCCACACTCCTCACGTCTTGGACTTTGTTTGTGCTACCAACGTGAGTACTGCCTACTTCTTGGACAGTCTAATATGTTGAAACCCTCCACCCAGTGTGCAACGGCAGCCAAGAAAGCAGATAGAATGCTAGGAATCATAAGGAAAGGAATTGAGAATAAAACCAAGGATATTATAATGCCTCTGTATCGTTCCATGGTTTGACTACACCTTGATTATTGTGTGCAATTCTGGTCACCTCATCTTTAAAAGAATATAGCGAAATTAGAAAAGATACAGAGAAGAGCCACCAAAATGGTAAAGGGGATGGAAGGATACCCCTATGAGGAAAGGCTTAAAAGGTTAGGACTTTTCAACTTGGAAAAGAGACAACTGATAGAAGTCTATACATTAATGAATGGAGTGGAACAGGTTTACGTAGATCAGTTGTTTATGCCATCAAAAAGTAGAAAAACTAGAGGACACGCAATGAAGCTACAGTGTAACCCACTTAAGACTAACAAGAAAAAATATATTTTCACTCAACGCGTAATCAAACTCTGGAATTCATTACCGGAGGATGTAGTAAAAGCTGCTAGTGTAGCTGAGTTTAAAAAAGGTTTGGACAAGTTCCTGAAGGAAAGGTCTATAAACCATTATTAAAGAGGACCCAGGAAATCCACTGCTTACCCCAGGACGAGCATTGTGGAAGCTGTGGACTTTGGCTACCTGCCAGGTACTTATGACCTAGATTGGCCACTGTTGGTAAACAGGATACTGGGCTTGATGGACCTTGGTCTGACCCAGTATAGCATTTCTTAAGTTCTTATGTTCTCCACAGTAATTTATATCAGGTCAAAGGAACATGCGTGTAAATAAACAGAGCTTTCATTCTATTGCCCCTCCGCCGCACATCTGCACTTCTAAAATGGCAGGCTACAATGTACATGTAGCATAGAATAGATGCCCCTATTCTGAAATATCTCTGTAGGCAAGTCGATGTACCCATATGTCCAGCAGTGCATGTCCACATTTTCTAAAATTGGCCCTTGCCATATGCATGGGCCCTCCTCTTGAACTGATTGCAGAGATATGCATCTTTCAGGAAGGAAACTGAGCAATTTCAGAAGGCACTTACACATGCCCCCCTTCACTGGCGCCAACCCCCCCCCCCCCCCCCCCCAGTGATTTGGATGTTTTACTCTGGACATCTCAGCTTGTTCCTAGATGGCCTTTCTAAAATGTCACTTTCCATATAAATGACAGTGCTGAATATACTTATAGAGAGATGAGTGCCACCACTATACTTGGCAATATTCAGGCTGTTATCCATATAGCTATCTTGATAAATTTAGGACTGTTGTTTTCTCTTTCACTTTAATGAAATCATTGAAAATGAATTTCAGATGCCAGAGGGTGTGCCATGTTAATCTACTGAAAACAAACAAGTTCAGTATTCAGAAGCACTTACACAGATAGTTGTAGCCACTATCCAAATAACCTCCTTATCCATCAATTTTCAGCATCCCTAATAATGGTATGCCATAGCAAGGGTGGAACAGGGTGTTCTGCTAAACTATACTACATACAGTATGGGCCCCATTCCGTACATGATGTCCATGCCCCTGTGTGCCTGATCGGAATCAGATCCACAGGGGCAGACACGATTCTGATCCTGCTGGGCAGGTCTAGCCCATGCGATCAGAATCGTGACTAGGTCTGAACGAGCAGGCCTGGGACCTGATCCCGGTTGGCCTGCATGTACAGGCCTCTAACCGACTAACCCAGTCAAGGCTCCTGAATGGAGCTGCGGTGCCATGGCATCCGGTTGCCATGGCAGCATGGCTCCATTCAGGAATCGCGATCCCCAGCCGCCAATGACTTAATGCATTCCCCGCAGCCCGACCCCCGATCCGGCCTCCTAAGGCAAGGGTCGGGCTGCAGGGAATCTCCTGTGCCCCCTCCACTTTTCGATGTGCCCTGGGCCTGCCATCTTCCCCTGTCTAGGGGAAATTATTTCACATCAGAGGTGGAATAAGTTCCCTGTTCTGTCTGCCGGCGCCGGAAATACGGGGCCAACAGCTGAATCATCCCTGTACGTCCGGTGCCGCAGACTGCTCACAGCCCACCCTAACTCCACCTCTTTCCTGTCCCCATCTAACTTCCCCATGCAAACTCCCTGTTCATACAGGGAGGTTAGTCGGGGTCAGCAGAGGGGGCCAAATTAGTGGGGATGGATGTCCCAACAGGACGTCCATCCTCGCTATTTGCGGCTCAGAATGACCCTGTATATATTTAGAGCAATGAGCACTGCTGCTATATGGAAAGCAATATAAACCCAAAATACCTCTGCGGTGTACTGAAGCTATACTCTTATAAATATTTATCTTTTCAAAACCTTCATAAGTATATATTAATCACTGTGTTGAAGTGAAATGATCCGTTGCATCTGTGGTTCCTGAAGCAGAGAGGCAGAATGCTTTGGCCTCTTGAAATATGAATTTATGTCAGACTGGCTGACTGAAACAGTCATAAAACTTCAGATAAGTTTTAAATTGTTGAATCAATATGGATTTTAACAGTTATTTGAGTTGAACTGAGGATGATATTTAAAGGAGTAAATGCATGGTCTGCTACAGACTAAACTTCTCATGTTGATGATTCATTCATTTACATATATTTTATTTATTTATTTATTTATTTAGTGTAAATTTTATACCGCATTTTTCCGGTGGATCAAAAGTGGTTTACATTGAACAACAAGTTGAATATTACAGTACAGGTAGATATTCAGTTACATAGAACAGTTTTTTTAACTATGTACAATTAACATAATAAACTTAACTATTTACAGTAACGTGTCTCTGCGCATCAAGTTCTGACTATTTACAGTTCTGAGGAGTTTTCTGTTTGTTCCTTTGGATATGGCGTAAGTGGGTTTTTAGGTTGAATTCCTTTATGCTTTAGTGTGTACTGCAGTGGTGAACTGTGTGGTATTGATGTATGTGCGGTTTGGGTCATTGTTTTTAATTAGGGTGTCAAAGTGGAGGGTAAATAGATGCGTTTTTAGTTGTTTTCAGAATGTTTTATGATCTTTTGTGTCTCTTATGTGATCTGGGAGCGCATTCCAGAGGAGGGGTGTTTATTTTGATGCAGTGATCAATATATATTTATGAAGGTTTTGAAAAGATAAATATTTATAAGAGTATAGCCTCGATACACCGCAGAGGTATTCTAGGTTTATATTGCTGATACTCGGGTGGCAGAACTTTTTTTTTTTTTTTTATAGTTTCCAAAAATAAACAACAATAACACTCTCCAACATAACATAACAACCCCAGCCCACCCACCCACCCAGTCTCCATTGACCCGCACAGCAACAATAATTTCACAGAGCAAATACAGAAAGCAATAACCCCACTTCAGTGGCATAAACGTCAATTAGTTACCACAACCACCAACCAAGCCCAGGAGATTCCCAGCAGTGAACTAACCTCTAAGAGACACACCAGCCGACGCCGCATAGGCATCCAAACACTCCCACTTACTCCCCAAGTCCAGAAGGAGGACACCTCGTCCCTTCTGGCACCTCCGTCCTTGACCGCAAGCCCATGCCTTCTCATAACTAGCATATAGAGAAACTAAATTCCACCAATAGTTGCTCTCCAGCTTATCCACATCTTTCCAGCAAATCAGGATCAACTTCAGAGCAACTGCAACCAAAAAGTTAAACAAAAAAAGTTTCTCTTTCTGCACAGGCAACGTCGGACTTGCAGACCGAAGGAAAACTAAATCCCACGATAGAGGTGCCCGAAAGGAGAGAATCCGTTGGATCGTGTCCCATACCTCTCGCCAGAACCTCTGCACTCTGGGGCAATCATACAACAGATGTTTCAAAGTACCTAGGGACGCCGAGCACGTCCAACAACGAGCCTCTACTCCAGGAGCCCATCGGGAAAGCTGGCTGGGTGTCATAAACGCCCTATGAGAGAGAAAAAATAAAGATTGGGTAATCGCTGCAGCACTGGAGACCCTGTTTGCCCTAGACCAGAGAGTGGACCAGAGTTGTGGCGAGATATAAAAGGCTACCTCCGCCTCCCAACTCTTTTTCAGACCAGTTAGCGAGGCAGACCACACATTTCTGAGAATCGCATAGAGTTTGGAGACTATCCCCGTACCCTCAGAGCAGGCAAGCAACACCCGTTGCAGTCCCCATTCCTCCGACAGGCTAGCTACAGAAATCTTTGCCTGCATAAGACAACTTTGTAACTGGACCCATTGAAACCGGCACTGATCAGGTAGATCAAACTCCGTAGCAAGTGCCTCCCAGGTTTTCCAACCTTGGAGGTGGGTGAGGTGCCCAAGTGTCCAAATACCCTTTTCTTGCCAGCTCCTCCAGGAGATCGTCTTGCCGCCAATCTTTAGCTTAGGATTATACCAGATAGGAAACTCTTTGGAAACGGGATTCTCTGGTGCAATTACCTCTGCTAGACCCGAGGAAGCCCACTGAGTAGCTGAAATAGCGGGAGACAGCATATAGGCTGCAGGGAGCTTCATTACAAGCAATAGCTGAAGAGGGACACGCGGTATTATTCTCCTCTCTACTTCCAGCCATACTGGGCCAGACTCGTTAGCCTTCACAGAGCACCAATATGCTCCCTGTTTCAGCAGAAAGGCCTGGTGATACGCCCTGAAGTCAGGAAAGTTAACCCCTCCCTGATCCCTGCTCGCTTTAAGCTTGACAGTCGCAATTCTGGGGGGTTTCCCTGCCCACAAAAACCGTGCCAGTTGCCTCTCCCAGCCCTTATACAGCCGAGATGGCATCTCCATCGGAAGCATCTCTAGAGTATAATTTATCTTAGGAGACAGGACCATCTTAATGGCCTCCATCCTGCCCCACCATGTCAGATACAGGGGGGACCACCTTACCGAGAAAGTTTGAAGCAACTCCTCTATGGCCTGGCAATTGATTGAGAGTGTCTCTTCAGCCGAGAAACAATATTTAACACCAAGGTATTTGATGGGCCCAGATGCCCACACAAAAGGATGATCCCCTAGCGCGGAAGAAAAAGTCACCCTGTTCATAGGAAATGCAACTGACTTCCCCCAGTTTATCTTATATCCAGATATTTCCGAGTAAGCGCCCATAACTCTGAGAACTTCACCCACCTGATCCGGCTGAACAAAAAGCAACAAATCATCGGCATATGCTGACAATTTTACCTGCAAGTCCCCTACTTGGATGCCCTGAATCCCCTCAGAATGTCGAATGGCTATGACCAAGGGTTCTAGAGCAAGATTAAACAAAAGTGGGGAAAGGGGGCATCCCTGCCTCGTCCCTCGTTGTAAAACAAAAGGGGGAGACAAGGTTCCATTCACTAAAATTCTTGCCTGAGGATTAACATACAACACCTTAATCAGATTTATAAACGAGTCCCCAAAGCCAAACCAATGCAATACTCGGTACATAAAGGCCCATTCCAACCGATCAAAAGCCTTTTCGGCATCCAGAGAGAGTCCGACCATGGGCCTATCCTGCGAATGCGTCAGAGCGAAAAGATCTATGAGAAGGCGAGCATTATCCACGGTTGATCTTCCCGGGAGGAACCCGCATTGATCCGGGTGAATTAACCCGGAGACCACCTTCGAGAGACGCCTGGCGAGAACTCCAGCAAAGATCTTATCATCTGCGTTTAAGAGCGAGATCGGCCTATAACTGCCCACCTCCCTTCCTTAGCTAGCACTACTACAGTTGCCGTGTTAAAACTCCCTACCTGTGGGTATTGATCCACTAACAGTTGAAAAAAACAGGCCATCTGGGGAGCTAGCTCTTCCTGAAATACTTGGTAAAATTCGGCCGGGAGTCCATCAGGGCCCACCGCCTTACCTGTCTTTGCATCTCTAAGAGCCGCTTGTACTTCAACCCCCTCTATGGGCAGACCCAATTCCTCCGCCTGTTGGGCACTAAGAACAGGATGGGGCAGCTTCTCTAAAAAGTTTTGATAAACAGAGTCATCACATTCGCCCACCGAGGAATACAGGTCCTGATAAAAGGACCGAAAACTCTCCCCGATCTCACTACTCCTCGTAAGTAGTCCCTGATTCCCTGACGCTAGGGCCACAATATTGGTTTTCCCCCTGGGAGGGCTGAGCACAGATGCCAGCAACCTGCCAGCTTTGTTTTGCTCAACATAATATCTCGCATCTTGCGCATGCTGAGCTTTACGAACTTCCGCGCTCAAGAGCGTATTATACTGATACCTTAATTTCTGCAGGCGCAAGAGCACACAAGACTCCATCTTTGTCCTCAATCGCCTCTCGCCAGCAGAGATTTGCACTTCAAGCTCAGCCAACTCAGCCTTCCTCTGCTTAGACTGACGGATGACATAACTAGTAATCTGAGCACGGATAGTGGCCTTGAAGGCCTCCCACCAGGCCCAGCCTGCAGTCTCTGAAGGGAGATTCTTCGCAAAATATTCTTTGATCTCCAACCGAATCAAAGCACAAAAGGCCGGCTCCCCCAGCAGTTCCCTAGAGAAAAACCATCCGGACTTCCGAGGGGCCGTGTGCCCAAACGTTAAGAGTAAAAAGACTGCCGCATGGTCCGACACCGTAGTGGCACAGATACCCGCCTCCAATGCCGACTCCACTAAAGATCTGGAGATTAGAAGGAAATCAATACGTGAATGCGACTTGTGTGGAAGGGAATAGAAGGTAAATTCCTTGTCCACAGGGTGCAAAGTCCGCCAGACATCATACAAACCCAAGTCTTGCATCAGAGACAAAAGAACGGAGACTGCCCTACCCAGCTTGGACGATCGGAACGGTTGCCGGTCTAGCAATGGGTCCAGCACCAAATTGAAATCCCCACCCAAAATCATAGGTAGGGACCGTAGGTCATGAGCCACCATCGCCACCTTCTGAAAGAAGGAGACATCATCACAGTTTGGCCCGTAAATATTCAATACGGCTAATTTCTCATCATTAAGGTGCATTACCACCACCGCCCACCGCCCTTGCGGGTCTGCCAATCCTAACTCAATCTGTGGCTGGAGGGTTTTCCGTACCAAAGATATTACCCCATTCTTTTTGCCTACTGCTTCTGCGTACCACATAATGCCCCTTACCCATTTTCATTGCTTCTACAGAGGACAGATGGGTCTCCTGGAGTAGGACGACGTCGGCATTCTGCTTGGCACAATATAATAAAATTTTCTTTCGCTTAATGGGATTATTGACCCCTTTCACATTCAGCGAGAGGACTTTAAGGGACCCCATAGTGCTTAGTAGACGAATATACATTAGCAGCAGGGTCTTTAGTCATTAACATCAACTTCCGGCTCTGAATATTACCCCCAACCGATATCAATGGAGACATCACCCCTCCCAACCAACCCCACCACCTGGGTGAACCATTGATCCCACAAGATTGCCCTCTGAAACCCACCCCCCCCCCCCTTATGAACTCCTCTTACACAACCCCCTCCCTCCTTATTATGAGTATGACAGTGTACAACTCGCTCCCTTCCTAAACAGCCAGCCCCCAAAAAACTTCATTCTCCCATCCTTCCAAACAAATGGCCCGGCTCCCACCAAACGTCCCACACGCACTCACTCACTAGAGATCTCAATTACACACCCACAGCAAACACTAAGAACTAAAGCCTGACAGCCACTATTGTCCTCGCCACAAAAGGCCCAAACATGGCTGTAGGCAGAAAAAGTCTCCAGAGATATGCACTATAAGCGTCCTCAGCGCATTACTGCAGCTTCTTGTTCCTCGATGAAGCCAAAAGGGCCTTTGGATCTTCAAAAGACCGGGTCTCATTGTGTAGCGTAACTCTAAGTCTGGCAGGAGCGAATAGCCCATAACAGGCTTGAAGACTTTGCAATCGCGGCTTTAACGCGAGCATTTGCTTCCGACGGGCCACCGTGGTCTTATTAAAGTCCGGGAAGAAAGCTATGTTCACTCCCTCAAACTTCAGTGGCGCCAGAACACAGGCATCCGACATGACCTGAGCCACTTGTTGAAATCGCAGCAGCTTCATGATAATCGGGCGGGGTCTCGATGAATGGGGATCCTGATGCGTAGGGACTCGATGGGCCCTCTCTATCTCGAATGGTCGGTCAAACTTGAGCCGTAGCAGGTCCGGGATGGTTTTGCCCAGAAAGCCCAATATGTCACGTCCTTCAGCCCCTTCAGGCATCCCCACTAGCCGGATGTTGTTCCGTCGCGCCCGATTATTAAGGTCTTCGAGATTCTGCTCCAAGGCAGAGATGCGCTTAGTGTTTGCTACCATCTCCTTCAGACGCTCCTCGTGCACCTCTACTCTTATGGAAAGTCTGTCCATCTTCTCAGAAAGCGTGGTGAGCTGCGCTTTCATGTCTTTAAGCTCAGCCACATCAGGCTTGCACCCCGCTCAGGGTTTCCCCATTGGCGGTGACCAACTCCCGCACAGCCCTAATCTCAGCCAAGAGCTCTTGCAGGCCGTCAGTATTGTCCTTCGGGCCAGCGGCCTTTTACGGAGAGGGGGGATCAGCTTTCAGCCGCTTATTTCCCGTGGCCGCGGGCGCGTTGAAATCAAGTCTGGAGGGTTTGCTGGAGGACATTGCCAAAACTTACTGCCACTGAAGCTCCGATAACAATATTTCCTTGCGGAGGGGCAGAATAATTACCAGGATTCCGGGGAGAGAAAGGATCAAGCGTCCATCTTGCACCGTCGCAGGCTCCGCCCCGGCAGAACATTTTTTTGATTGAATTGTGCGCTATATGGAAAGCAGCAATACTCAGACTGTGGAAAAGGGCGCCTCAACCCAGGCTCTAGAACTAAACTAGAAACTATAAAAGAAATTGATGAGTTATCATGTACTAAAGTAACTTATACAACTATGGATCACCCTGTCTATGGCAATTTGGATTTAGAGGTGGACAGTGACAGTGACAGTGAATATACATATGGAATACTGGACGTAGGTACGGACAGTGATAGTATAGAAAATCATGAAACAGGACTGTAAAGTTAGCTACAGGTGAAACATATGCTTATTGGAATTCACAAGCTAAACTGCAATATCAAAGTGTTTCTCTACTAGATTCTTCTTCTGTACTGTTAGCAATTGCATCAGAGAATTAGCTAACAGACCTGTGTACATAGTTATTGGGTCACAGGCCAGCTTCTCTAAAAATCAATGGTTACAGATAGTGCTTCCCCTTTCATCCTGCATGATGATAGGTTGAAGAGTAGTAACTAGGTCAGCATGAACTTTTCGAGAATCAGACCTTAGGTCAACATATAACTGGAAATTAAACAAAGCTTGAATAAATAATAGAAATTCAGCAAATATTGTAAGTGTAACTAATTAGCTTTTGTTTAGTGGAAGACTTGTAGCGACACCTGTTGTGTCTAGTGAATATAGTCATGACCTTGTAACTTCTGCTTTCACATGTTGCTTGGCAAAGATATCAGCATGTTGATAACTATCTATATCCCTATTTAGGATACTATCATCCGTGGTTAAGGGATATTTGGCCTGGAACTGAAATTTTGCTTACCGAACCTAAAGATTACAAAATTTGGCCTGATGGACTACTTGCCTTGGTAGGCCATTACTTTGTGTGTGGAACTTTAGCCTATGTCCGATTGCCTGCTGATTGGCAATTGCTACATAGCTACCCTTGACCTGCCATGGAAACTGGTCCCTTATGAAACTTTACTTGGAGTGCCTTCTAGCCGTCATCGCAGAGCTGCAGATGACTATAGTGCAGATATACGTGCAGCAAGAAAATTGCTAGATGATACTACTATGCTCACTCAACAAGAAGTAAGCACCTTCACTGGAACAGTTTTGCTTAGTACCTTTGGTGCCATACGTCCTACAGCACGTTATGGTGAAAAATTATTGCGAATCTATGCCCTAATAGAAGTAACAGCTCAGATTTGACTGATGCTCTCACAGTCATGCAAGATACTGTAGACAAATTAACTGCTTACTCTGCCCAAAACAGAATGGCCTTGGATTATTTATTAGCCAAGGAAGGAGGCGTGTGTAATATTGTACACGGTCATTGCTGTACTCTTGTTGATTCTCAGAGCAAGGTGGTCTCTGGTATCTTAGATCAAGTGAGAAAAGAAACTAATTTCTCCAAAGATAATATCGAAGGAACTTCTGATTCTGTATGGCCCTGGTTGGAAAATATGTGGAGTGGCTTGTCAGGTCCCATAAAGACCTTACTGACGGGCTTCTTTGGCTTCTTAGTAGCCCTCCTACTCCTAGGAATATGTCTTGCCTGTTTTACGAAGTGTTGTGCTTCATATATGGCTAAGACTACAAACACCATTACAGTCCTTAAGTTACGAAGTGCTCCCAGTACTGGAAATTTGCTCCATGAAATGCCCTTTTATGAAGAATGTGGTTCTGAGCAGAACCAAATGGAGGACTGCCCTGCCTCAACCCAGGCTCTAGAACTAAACAAGAGACTATAAAAGAAATTGATGAGTTATCATGTACTAAAGTAACTTATACAACTATGGATCACCCTGTCTATGGCAATTTGGATTTAGAGGTGGACAGTGACAGTGACAGTGAATGTACATATGGAATACTGGACGTAGGTACGGACAGTGATAGTATAGAAAATCATGAAACAGGACTGTAAAGCTAGCTACAGGTGAAACATGTGCTTATTGGAATTCACAAGCTAAACTGCAATATCAAAGAGTTTATCTCTACTAGATTGTTTTTCTGTACTGTTAGCAATTGCATCAGAGAATTAGATAACAGACCTGTGTAGATGGGGGTATGTTTATTAAACCGTCTTAATGTTACCGGCATTAGTTGCAGTCTTACTGTGACAAATGCCATATAAGGTAGTTGGCGTTCCGGTCTTAAGGTAGCATTTCTGGTTATCGTGCATTAAAGTCAGTTATCAAGCGATAGAGGGAGCCGTGGCACGTTAATGCGCATTAGCCTTAATTAGGCGTGCTGACCAGCAAACACAGCAGCAGAGGTGTAGCACAGTGGTTAATACATTGACTGATGAAGCAGGGGTCATGAGTTCAATCCCCCAGTGGGCTCAATGAGTAAGGCTATCTGAGGCATTACCCTTTACTTTAAATCAGTGCTGTCTGAGGCATTTTCTTTTTTAATTTAAATTAGCGCTGCCAGCAAACACACCCTCACAGTGCCATAACCTAAGGTGCCGCATAAGGCGTCCTATAAGGCACTCCAGAGGGCACATTATAAAGTGCACTGTCCGCCAAGGCACCTTATAATGTTCCCTATAGGGTGCCTTATAAGGCGCCTTATAGGGCGCTTTATAGGGCGCCTTATGAGGCACCTTAAGGTTACAGCACTGTGAGGGTGTTTTTGCTGGCAGCACTAATTTAAATTAAAAAAAGAAAATGTGGGAGCAAACCCATAACTTCTGGCTCCAGAGGCAGTGAAGTAACCAGTGGGCTACAGCTAACAAACCCCTGGCTGGCTACAGAAGGACTGCAGGTCACCACACAAACTGTCTGCTGTGGTTACCAGGATAGGGTTAACCCACCCGTACCCATGATGCACTGCACATGCAAATCAGAAGTCTACAGATGATCACAAGATGGGGTATGCACCCCCACAGCACCTCGGCCTGGTAGGGGTAACTGACCGTGTGCACCCCCACAGCACCTCAGCCTGGTAGGGGGTACTGACCGTGTATGTTACTGGCACAGAGTAGCTACAGACTGTCACATTGTGTGGGTACTGTGCTCACCCTGAGGGTGAGGTGGGGTGCCCAGCACCAGGTCCACAACACCTTTCTTGCACACGTAAGACCTCTCACCAATTGGGAGAAAATCATACATGTGACACTCAATGCAAAAGACTGGAAAGCCCCCATCTCGCTGCTGGACTGCTGTCTGCATCTTAGTTTTAAGTTTTTGTTTAGATCTTTAAGTTCTTTACTTACTAAGGGTTGCTATGGATATTTATACCAATAAAACTGTACCTAATACGTTTAATATACCTTGTTCACCTGAAGCTTAATTAATCTGAGGTCCTTAGTGTATGACTGATTTGGATAATGAGCTTCACTGGAGAGCACCTCCTGTCTTTTAAGATGTGTAAGTACCTATAAAGCTACGATTATCCCAGGGGTGGGTGGGTGTGGGGAGGGAGGGAGGAAAATAACACTTACTAAAATTGGGCTGCTACACAGTACCCTGTCCTGTGCTGCTGAGGTAAGCTATATTCTTATTTGATTTAAATTATAGCTCTTTGCTGTTGCTAGGCTCTAACTTATTATGAAATTTAATCTACAAGCTCTCTGCTGGGTTCTAAATTTAACCAGAAAGCTCTCTTCTGTGTTTTCATTTGAAACTAAAAGTACTTTGCAGATGCTAGGCCCTGAGTGACTATTAAATTTAAACTACAGCTCTCTGCTGGGTATGAAATGTAACCAGAAAGTTCTCTTCTGTGTTTTAAATTTAAACTTAAACTGCTGCTACTAGGCCCTGACTGATTGAACAAAAAATAGTGGGGTCACAGATTAAATAGCTTAATAGAAAGAATTCCCTTCAGAAAATTTGGCAGGACTAGAAATTTGAAGGACTAGATAGGGGGACTGTTACTTCTGGAGAGAAATCTGCAACTGTGAGTATATACTTCTGGTAATTTTCTAAAAAGAATTCTTTGTATTAAAGCTACTTAATCTGTGAACCCACTGTTTTTTGTTGGATCAGTTAGGGCCTAGTAGCAGCAATTAAAGTTTGAATTTAAAACACAGAGGAGAACTTTCTGGTTACATTTCATACCCAGCAGAGAGCTTGTAGTTTAAATTTAATAGTCACTCAGGGCCAAGTAACAGCAAAGTACTTTTAGTTTAAATTTAACACACAGAAGAGAGCTTTCTGGTTACATTTGGAACCCAGCAGAGAGCTTATAGTGTACATTTAATAGTCACTCAGGGCCTAGCATCAGAAAAGTACTTTTAGTTTTAAAACACAGAAGAGAGCTTTCTGGTTAAATTTAGAACCCAGCAGAGAGCTTGTAGTTTAAATTTCATAAGAAGTTAGAGCCTAGCAGCAGCTAAGAGCTATAATTTAAATCAAATCAGAATTTAGCTTACCTCAGCAGCACAAGACAGGGTACTGTGTAGCAGCCCTCTTTTAATAAGTGTTATTTCCCACCCACCCCAGGGATAATCATAGCTCTATAGGTACTTACACATCTTAAAAGACAGGAGGTGCTTTCAGGTGAAGCTCATTACCCAAATCAGTCATACACTAAGGACCTGAGATTAATAAAGCTTCAGGTGAACAAGGTATATTAAATGTATTAGGTACAGTTTTATTGGTATAAATACCCATAGCAACCCCTAGTAAGTAAGAACTTAAAGATCTAGACACAAACTTAAAACTAAGATGCAGACAGCAGTCCAGCAGCGGGATGGGGGCTTTCCAGTCTTTTGCATTGAGTGTCACATGTATGATTTTCTCCCAGTTGGTGAGAGGTCTTACGTGTGCACTAGGTGCAAGGAGTTCTTTGCTCTCAGGGAACAAGTCCGTTCTCTAGAGGCTAAAGTAGCAGACTTGGAAAACATAAGACAGACAGAGAGGTACATAGACGAGACCTACAGGGATATAGTCCTGAAGTCCCACCTCCAGTCTGGCAGCACCCCTGTTGCCATGGAGGAGAGAGGTCACGTGACAGGAGAGCATCACCCTGGTGTGGCAGGAAGTGATCCTGTAACTAGGACCTGTCCTCCAGGTGATGTAAAACCCTCTCGCACCGAGGAAGTTTCTCCAGGGCCATGTGCCCATGAGGGAAGGGTTAGGACAGCCGTTATAGTTGGTGATTCGATCATTAGGCATGTAGATAGCTGGGTGGCTGGTGGACATGAGGATCGCCTGTTAACATGCCTGCCTGGTGCGAAGGTAGTGGACCTAACGCGCCACCTAGATAAGGTCTTAGATAGTGCTGGGGAGGAGTCTGCTGTCTTGGTACATGTCGGTACCAATGACATAGGAAAATGTGGTAGGGAGATTCTGGAGGCAAAATTTAGGCTTTTAGGTAGGAAGTTGAAATCCAGAACTTCCATGGTAGCATTCTCTGAAATGCTTCCTGTTCCACGCGCAGGACCCAAAAGGCAGGCAGAGCTCCGGAGTCTCAATGCGTGGATGAGACAATGGTGCAGAGATGAGGGTTTTGGATTTGTTAGGAACTGGGGAACATTCTGGGGAAAGGAGGGGCTCTTCTGAAGGGATGGGCTTCACCTTAACCGGGATGAAACCAGGCTGCTGGCATTAACCTTTAAAAAGGAGATAGAGCAGCTTTTAAACTAGATATTAGGGGAAAGTCGACAGTCGCCCAAGAGCGGATGGTTCGGAAGAATGTATCCTTGAAGGATACTACCAAAAGCAGAGAGGTTCCACAAAAGAGTAAAGTAGCCCAAATGCCCTCAAGTATGGAGCAGACAGAGCTAAAGATCCCAATTTACCCATGTCTAACAATAGCCAAATTAACATGAATAAAATACATTCTCTAAAATGCTTGTATGCAAATGCTAGAAGTCTAAAGAATAAGATGGGAGAGTTAGAATATATAGCACTAAATGAAAGGTTAGATATGATTGGAATATCAGAGACATGGTGGAAGGAGGACAACCAGTGGGACACTGTGATACCTGGGTACAAACTATATCGTAATGATAGAGCTGATCAAATTGGTGGAGGGGTTGCGCTCTATGTTAGAGAGGGCATTGACTCAGAAAGGATTAAAGTTTTGCAGGAAACAAAATCTGCTGTGGAATCTATATGGATTGTAATTCCATATAAAAGGGGGAAGGCAATGGCAGTGGGCGTGTACTATCGAGCACCCGGCCAGAATGACGAAATGGATGATGAAATGCTCAAAGAAATCAAGGAAGCTAACAAAAGTTACAGCGCAGTAATAATAATGGGTGATTTCAATTACCCCGGTATCGACTGGGTCAGTGTCATGTCAGGACATGCTAGGGAGATAAAGTTCCTAGATGAAATAAATGACTGCTTCTTGGAGCAGCTGGTTCATGAACCGACCAGAGGGGAAGCCATATTAGACCTAGTCCTTAGTGGAACACCAGATCTAGTGCAAGAGATAAGGGTGTTGGGGCCACTTGGCAATAGTGATCATAGCATGATCGCCTTTGATTTAATTAGTGGAGGAGGGATAGTAAGGAAATCCACAGTACTACCTTTTAACTTTCGAAAGGGAGACTATGATAAAATGAGGGAAACAGTTAAGAAAAAACTAAAAGGAGCAGTTGCAAAGGTTAAAGACTTGCATCAAGCTTGGGTGTTGTTGAAAAATACTATCTTGGAAGCCCAGACGAGCTGTATTCCACGCTTTAAGAAAAGTGGAAGGAAGTCCAAAAAACTGCCAGCAAGGTGAGGTCAGAGAGGCTGTTGTTGCCAAAAAAGCATCTTTCAGGAAATGGAAAAAAGAGCCAAACGACGAAACCTGGAAACAGCACAAGCACTGGCAAGTCAAATGCAAGGCATTGATAAGGCAGGCAAAGAGAGAATTTGAGAAGAAGCTTGCTGCGAAAGCAAAAACGCGAAATAAAGACCTTTTCAAGTACATTCGTAGCAAAAAACCTGTGAGAGAGTCAGTTGGTCCATTAGATGATAAAGGGGTTAAAGGAGCACTAAGAGGCGACAAGGCGATAGCGGAGAGACTGCATGAATTCTTTGCTTCGGTCTTTACTGAGGAAGATGTAGGGATGTTACCCATGACTGAAGTGGTATTTAAAGGTGCAGAAGAATTGAAGGAAATATCGATACATCGGGAAGATGTCTTACTACTATTAGATAAACTGAAGAGTAGCAAATCACCTGGGCCGGATGGTATACATCCAAGGGTGTTGAAAGAACTGAAATATGAGATTGCAGTAATCTGTGAAATATCATTAAAATCATCTCTAATACCTGAAGATTGGAGGATCGCCAATGTAACACCAATTTTTAAAAAGGGTTCGAGGGGTGATCCGGGAAACTACAGACCAGTGAGCTTGACGTCAGTACCAGGAAAAATGGTAGAAACCATCATAAAGAATAAAATTACTCAGCATGTAGATAGTGTGACGCTCGCGCCCCTACCAGGCGGTTGCCTAGTAGGGACGGCTGGCCATCTGTATCCCTTCGAGGGTTGTAGTTGTGTCAATAAGGAAAAAGCCAAGTGGTATTTTAAAGCGCACAGGAAATTTTTATTCGGTTTCCAAAGTTGGCAAGTGATGAACATAAAATTCTTTAAGCACTTTTTCCAGACAAAAGAAATACAGGATAATTTCTCCAAATCAAAATGTCCAAACAAAACTCACAGCAGTTTCTATGCTTTTCTAAGCTTCACTGCAATTGCTTGCCATTTCAAAACACAAAAGCATTTGTAAAACTCTTCACAGCTTCCAACCTCGCTGTTGCCACGCCCCATACAAACAGTTCTAGCTGTTTGGGCCTTCACTGAAGTTTTGCAGTTTTTGCTTCCTAAGAGAGAGATTCCTAACCTCTTGTCTTCAGGGTTACTCTTCTCTTTGAACTCTTGAAAACTGCTTTAACTTACAACAGCTTCCTTTTGTATTTCAGTGTTTTCTAACACACATTACTATTATATTTTAGTGCACAGCTCACATTCCATCTCAGAAGTTTCTGACTCAACAACACTTTCTTCAGGGCCTACTTCCATGCTCTCCAGTGAGCTACAGCTAGGTGCTCTTTGAAAGTGCTCTGGTAACTTTTCCTTAAGAGTCTTTGCAATGTTAAACAGTCTCTCACACTGCCTGGCCTTGGCTCCTCCAAGCCGGTCTCCTGTGTGTCTCTCCTGCTTAACCTCCCTCCTGAGATACTTCTTGCTGTGCTGAGGCTTCAGGTGTATGAAAGTCTCCTCTGAGTCAGAGCAAGAACTATTCTGGTGGCACTGCTCATTCCCTGCGTACCTTTCTTGGCTGCCTTTGTAATGGTTCCTCCATTTGCTGCTCTCCTTGGCTGCAAAGGTTTTCCACAGCTTGGCCCCAGATCTCTCCTGTCTGTGCCTCCTGGGAATTGGACTTGAACCTGGGCTAGGCCTTGAACTGCAGCTGCCACTGGTGCTTGCTCCTGCACTCCTCCTGGACCTTCTGCTCACAGCTCCTTCCTCTTCCTGCTTCAAACTGTGCCTCTCTCTTTTGTTTGTTCTTCCTCTGTTAACTGTTGAGCTGGGCAACTCCCTTCCTAGCTCCTCCCACTTGGACCTCCTACTCCTCTGCAGGGTTGTCCTGTGGTCTGTGATTGGCTTACCTTTGGCTCTGCCCTCTAGGTTTCTTTCAGTGCTTCTAGTATGGAGCCTAAGATTTTGTGCTCCCATCCCCCGCAATGAAAAAAAATCCTTCTTTTTTTCCGTTTTCCCTAGCTGGGCTGCACTCACCTCATCACAATAGTCACAACCTAATGGGAGACAGCCAACATGGCTTTAGACAAGGAAGATCTTGTCTTACTAATCTGTTATGTTTTTTTGAAGGAGTGAATAAACAGGTGGACAAAGGTGAGTCGGTAGATATTGTGTATCTGGACTTTCAGAAAGCCTTTGACAAGGTCCCTCATCAGAGACATTTGGCAAAACTAAAGAGTCATGGGATAGGAGGCAGTGTACTACTGTGGATCAGGAACTGGTTAAAATATAGAAAGCAGAGGGTAGGGCTAAATGGCCAATTTTCCCAATGGAGAAAGGTGAATAGTGGTGTACCCCAGGGATCTGTGCTGGGTCCGCTGCTTTTTGACATATTCATAAATGACCTGGAAAGTGGAATAACGAGTGAGGTTATCAAATTTGCAGATGACACAAAACTATTTAAAGTTGTTAAAACCCAAGAGGATTGTGAAAAATTGCAAGAGGATCTTGATAAATTGGAAGACTGGACATCAAAATGGCAGATGAAATTTAATGTGGACAAGTACAAGGTTATGCACCTAGGGAAGAACAACCCAAACTATGGTTACATGATGCAAGGTTCCACATTAGGAACCACCACCCAGGAAAAAGATTTAGGTGTCATTGTGGATACCATGTTAAAACCCTCGGCCCAGTGTGCAGCGGCGGCCAAGAGAGCAAATAGAATGCTAGGTATGATAAGGAAAGGAATGGAAAATAAAACAAAAGATATTATAATGCCTCTATATCGTTCCATGGTAAGACCGCTCCTTGAATATTGTGTGCAATTCTGGTCGCCGTATCTTAAAAAGGATATAGCGATTTTAGAAAAGGTTCAGAGAAGAGCCACCAAAATGGTAAAAGGAATGGAAGGATACTCCTATGAAGAAAGGCTAAAAAGGTTAGGGCTCTTTAACCTGGAAAAGAGATGGCTGAGGGGAGATATGATAGAAGTCTATAAATTAATGAATGGAGTGGAACAGGTAAACGTAGATCGATTGTTTACGTTATCAGAATATAGAAAGACTAGGGTACATGCAATGAAGCTACCGGGTAAACTATTTAAGACTAATAAAAGAAAATATTTTTTCACTCAACGTGTAATCAAACTCTGGAATTTGTTACCGGAGGATGTAGTAAAGGCTGTTAGTGTAGCTGGGTTTAAAAAAGGTTTGGACAAGTTCCTGGAGGAAAGGTCCATAAACCATTATTAAGAAGTGACCAAAGATATCAATGCTTGACCCAGTACAAGCATTGTGGAACTTGTGTCTCTTGGGGAAACTGCTAGGTACATATGACCTAGATTGGCCACTGTTGGAAACAGAATACTGGGCTTGATGGACCTTGGTCTGACCCAGTATGGCATATCTTATGTTCTTATGTTCTTATAAAATTCCCAGAAGTGTATACTCACAATGCATGTTCCTGGAGGAAATGTGTGCACCCAGAACTGGGATGTGAGCACACCCACCAAGCAGATAAGTCAGTGATTAGGCCCCAGAAAAGAGAACCCATAAATATCACTTGAGAGAAATACTATATAGCACTATGGGGGAACCTAGCCATGCCATGGTCACTGCTCAGTCAGAGTGAGAGTGACCTCCCAGCAGGACATGCTGTGGCCACCCTGTCCATGCAGGTGGTGGCAGGGCACTACAATGTTCCAGCCATTGCCCTATGCCCTGTGCACATGCATCCTGTCCAGGCCACCCTGTCCGGGCTATCTGTTGCAATGCACGGCACCCACCTAAACAGGACTAGGCCATGGGCTGCTGTGGGCAGATGCCACTGCCCCCTCCACCACCAGTACCCCTCCGCCACCATGCTGACATGCACTGATGCTGGTGGTGCTGGTGGTGCGCAGTCTCAGGCCATCCAGTGTGCCAGTAGGCAGCTGCCTATGGTGCGGGATCTGGGGTAGGGGTGCCTGCATAGATGTCCACGCTTCCCCCCCACCACCGCCTGCCAATGTTCTGTGCCCTTGGGGTACCTGCTGTGTACTGCCCCTGTGACACTGTGAGAAACTCACTCGTGCCCATGTTGGGCCCTCATCAGTTGCTGTCTGGCTGCTGTACAGTTTCAGCATTCCTATGGGCCATCTAGGCATCATCTTAGTCTGCACTGTGGCCCAGCTGCACCACAGCATGTGCCGCCTGCAGCCTTCTGTATCCCATTTTCCAGCATCTGTACAGTTGCCCTTTCCGGCATGCCCACCCTGCTGCTGCCACACATGTGCACGCCATAAGAAACCTGTCCAATAAAAAGGGAAGACCCTGATCAGCGCTATTTCAATGTGGGATCATTCACCTTGTAGAGGGACAGAGCATAGACCCTTCCAAAAATGATATCTTTTTTTTTTAGCTTTCTCAGTAGTGTTTTTTTATTTTTCCCATTAATATCACTATTTGTCAGCTTGGCTACTGTAATTTTAAATTTTGTTCAGGTCATTTTCAATGTTTATTTGCCCTTTTGTTTCGTGCACATGTATCACAACTATCACTTTTTTTAGGTTTCCCTTGCTTTGCTGTACATTGCTGACAGAAATGGTTTCTCTTTCCTGCAAATGTGCCTTAACGTGAGGGTTTCACTGGCGTTACTGATCAGACCGGGATTCCACAGCGTTAGTGTGCCTGGAGCCTCTTCTCTCCCACTCTCCACCCATTGACCCCCTCTCTCCGCCCTCTGGGAAGCCTTCCTCCGCCCTTTAGGACCGGATTTCACAGCGTTAGGGTGCCTTAACGCTGCAAGCGCGTTATCGCACGATAACGTACCTTATCGCATGCTAATTCTGCCGTTGCTACGTTAGCACCCTTTAGTAAACATACCCCATAGTTATTGGGTCACAGGCCAGCTTCTCTAAAAATCAATGGTTACAGACAGTGCTTCCCCTTTCATCCTGCAAGATGATAGGTTGAAGAGTAGTAACTAGGTCAGCATGAACCTTTCGAGAATCAGACCTTAGGTCAACATATAACTGGAAATTAAACAAAGCTTGAATAAATAATAGAAATTCAGCAATTATTGTAAGTGTAACCAATTAGCTTTTGTTTAGTGGAAGACTTGTAACGACACCTGTTGTGTCTAGCGAATATAGTCATGACCTTGTAACTTCTGCTTTCACATGTTCCAAAAGTTTCTCTGATTGTTATACTGCGTTTGTAATATATATCTTGGTGTGCCCATGTGATCTCATATATGTTGGTAGTACTATACGATCTATACGGAAATGGTTATTGGAGCACCGTTCTCGAATTAACAGGCAGCAGGAGGGCGCCCCTGGAGTAGCTCATTGCCAGCAGAAAGGGCATCGCTTTGAGGATTTGCGATGGAGGGTTTTGGAAGTGGTTTTTCAACCACTCAGGGGAGGAGATCGTCAGGCCCGTTTGCACTTGAGGGAACAATATTGGATTTTTTGTCTGGGTTCAGTAGCTCCGCGAGGCACGAATGTGGAGATAGATTGGTGGGGTTTGCAGTTGTAATTTTCAATAAAGTTGTTTGATGGTTTGCGGTGTAGGATTCCTCTGACGTCACTCTGGAATTGGTGATTTAACCGGACCATTTGAGGAGGGGTTCACTAGCCTGAGGAAGAGCTGACGAGTGGCACAGCTTGAAACACTACTAGTGTCGCGTGAACCCTACATTTTTCAGCAATTTGGGGGGTGCTGTTTTCGGCGGCAAAGTTTGTGACACAAACACTCAATGGACAGAAGCTGCAAGGTTGGTGTGTTCCAGCCAAACTGATTCCTCCTTCTACACTACATCAGAGGAGCTAAGTACTTTAATCTCTCTGCTGTTCTAATCATTATGGAGAGCTGGACTGAGAATTCTTAATATTATTTCAGTGCCTACGAGTCCTCATTTCATCTATGAGACTTCTGACTTATTGGGACTGACAGTAATGAGTGTTGCTTTGTCAGGTTTTACAAGCCAATGAGTGGCTGTTATTAATTGAATAAAATGGAGGGCTCGCTTCGAGAAAAGGAAAGTTCCTTTTCACGGTGAGTGATCCGACAAAAAATTGGGGTTTATAATCTGGGGGCAGGTGAATGGTTTTAGGAGCACTGTTTTACAAATGGTTTTTTGATGTGTTTGGGTTTAGTTCCGGTGATAGATAGAGTGAAATCAAGATCTATTTTTGTTGTTCACATGTTGCTTGGCAAAGATATCAGCAGATTCTATTTTAGACTTGTACTTTTGTAATATGAATATCACCAGATGTTAATTAAAAATTAACTATGTCAGCTGATAATCCTCAATAAAAGCTGGATCTCTGGCTAAGAAATCTTTGAAGGAACTCAGATGAAAAGGCCTACTTTGGCTCTCTGATCCTTCCTTGCAGAGCTCTGGAATAATAATTAAATAATTGTGTCTCTTGTTCTTTTCCTTCCTGTTAGAAGGTTTCAGATAATTAACTAAGAGAATCCAGGTTCATTGAAGGAGGGCTGAGAGAAAGGGTTCAACATAGACCACCAGCCATACAAGTCTATGGAATACCTTACCACCACATATCAGAGCAATCCCCAACTTGACCCAGTTCAGGAAGGCCCTTAAACATTTCCTCTTTATCAAATATCTCACTGACAGCTCCGAACCACAGTCACACTCGAATAGCATGCTCCTCAACATTATTAGTAGCCAACCAGTCAAGATCTTGCAACAGGCGTCCCCAACAATGTGAAACACCAAACAGTATCCGTTCTCATTCAACTTCTTATGTATATAGTTTACCTTGTTCTCCAAGTTCCATTTCCTGTTAAATGTAATGACCAGACATATGTATATTGTCGGATGTTTATGTTCTATGTAAACCGCGCTGATGGCAAATAGTGCGGTACATAAGAAATGTTAATAAATAATAAATAAAAATAATAAATAAATATAATTTTTTTAAAGTGCCTTATAATTATCTGAATAAATTTAGTACAGTTATTCTAGGCACTGTATTGTTAGCTATCCTAAATTTATCTAGATAGCTATATGGATAGCAACCTGAATATCGCCAGTTTCCATATAATGGCAGCCTTCATTGCTCTATACATATATTTAGTATAGTTAGGCAGAACACCCCATTCTGCACTTGTTTCATCCTGGCACTAGATACTACAACCAACAATACATGGTAGAATTCAGTGTCATCAAAGTATATCACACATCCAAAATCAATGAATAAATAAAAATCACACCAGTATGCAAGACATTTCATATGAATTCAATAGAATTAAACATTAAGGAAAAAGACCTCAGAATGTGTTTTTTATTTTATGCTTTTTAACCATGGGTTGCTCCTTTCAGAGATTACCAAAGATCAGGACTGTTCCTTATGTGTCAAGAAAATGTAGGCCTTGTAGAGTGTGCTGATTTGTGTTTTCACAGTGTAAAGATAAGTTCTCATCTGTGCATGGGTGTTGTTTATAATGTCATTTAATATAAATTAGAAAAAAATGAAAAAATTGATTATGGGTAAGCTAGGGGATGTGTGTTGATTTTTGTATGCTAAAGAAGTCACTATGTTGTCTTTCTAGTTTCTGAAACTTATTTTTCATTTCAGTAAAAGAGAAAACAAATGCATTTTTTATTTTGCAGGAAGCACTATGTCAACTGAACTGAAGACTTCTTGGTTTGGCACCATATCACTGATACATCCAAAAGCATAACCCATGATATGAAGTTGAAAAAATACCCCTTTGATAAGTTTGATAAATGTCTGTGAGTCACTGGAGTTCAGATGAATTAGCAATTAAACATTCCAGACAGCTATGAACCGTCCCAGATAATTTATGATAATTTTATGCAGAAGAGTTCAGTGACTTGTTAATTTGATAGAATGTTAGTGGCATAAATTTCTAACAAGGCAGTGGCTGTATCCCATCCATCATCAAGATTACTTACACATTTCCAACGTAGCTGATGTTTTCTGGAGACAGAGGGGAGGGATATATGGTTTGGATTATTTGTCTTATCAGTTATCGAAAGTGGGTGTCCTGACATCACTTTCCTAGCTCATATTTTATATCCACAACATTAAGCCCATTGAGGCTTAGGCTGAACTGTAGTACACTGGGAAATAAATGGAACCGCTGCTTTATAATGACTGATGCCCATGCTCTCCCAGGTGGCTAAATGCTATTACCAGAGCATGCAGTCAAGTTTGCTTTACCCATATTTTATCACCATTTTATGAAAGCTTGCAGTAATTTGCTTTTTAAAATAACCAAAGACAAAGCCCATTTCTGCTCTTCTTTCCGCTATAGAATTTGGTTCTCACCCACTAAAGAATGCATTTTAAGACACAGGCTATAATAGCTTCATTTATTACTCATATCGTCATAGGTTTCTAACCTAACCTTGTTGACTGCTTTGCTTGGGCAACACAGCATGGGAGTCATTCCAGAACACAAATAAGGGGTTTGTACGTGCCGCGGGGATGTTTATGTGCCAAATACATCCCCGGCCGTATTCTGAAATACTGCTATCATACACTACACGGCACTAGCATAGGGATTTCAGAATGTGCCCAGAAGGAGCGGAACAGGGGTGTGGTCAGCCATGGATATGTATAAAGCGTATTCAGGAAAGGCCATAAGTGTTACTCGGAAAGGCCACATTATTCCTGCTGAAATGTGGTATAAGGTTAGGACTTAGAAAATATTCTGCTGTGCTCTGCAATTCATCCCATATAGAAGAATGGTTGTGACAAGTATATGCTGGAGTGACTACAGCCTGGAAAAATACAAGATGCAATTACAAAGAACAGAAAGCAGAGGTGAGGGAATGTTGTAAGCTAAAGAAACATTTCTAAACCCCCTCACAGAAATGTTAAGAAGAGCAATAGTGTGTATTCAGGCTATGCTGAAATGTGCTGTTTGTGCTAAAACAGCTGATCCATGGGAACCTAACAAATCCCGTGTTCTGAAAACTGTGGCTGCTGATGTAAGTAAATAGTAAGAACATAAGATATGCCATACTGGGTCAGGCCAAGGTCCATCAAGCCCAGTATCCTGTTTCCAACAGTGGCCAATCTAGGTCATAAGTACCTAGCAGTCTCCTCAAAAGACACAGGTTCCTCAATGCTTGTATTGGGTCAAACAGTGATATCCTGGGTCCCTTTTAATAATGGTTTATGGACTTTCCTCCAGGAACTTGTCCACACCTTTTTTAAACCCAGCTACACCAACAACCTTTACTACATCCTCTGGGTGCCCTTGGATATGAGTGCCCATGTGCTGCCCTCCTCCATTCCTGGTCAATCCCATGCAGCAGGATCATCACAAACCAGGTGTTTATGTCTTCCAATGATCAGTTCCTGAACACAGCACCACATACACTCCCTCCTGCACCTGTGTCCCATCAGTATCTGGACCTGACAGGGAGGAGTTGGCTCAGTGGTTGGGACAGGTTACCTCAGGCTGGAGGGCTGGGGGTTCAATTCCTGCATGGGGACAAGCAACCTCAGGCCAGAGGGACTGGGATCTCTAGTCCCATGGCCACTCCTTGTGGCCTTGGGCAAACCACTTAACCCTCCATTGCCTCAGGTACACTTAGATTGTGAGCCCTTTGGGGACAAGGGAATAAAAAAGTACCTGTTAGTATACATGTAAACTGCACTGATTCTAAAGAGTACAGTGCAGTGCAGTGGGGGGAGGGGGGGGAAATAAAAATGTGTGTAACCAGGTACTGCTTTGATCGGGCAGCCATCCATGACCTGTGCCAGGAGCTGGAGCCCAACCTGTTGCCCTCACCCACAGATGAGAGGCCATGCCTGTCCATGTGAAGGTGCTCACAGCCCTAGCTTCCTGGAAACAGGTACGTTCCAGTCAGTGCTGGCATCAGCAGCAGGTCTGAGCCAGGCAGAAGTGTGCAGATGCATCACACAGTTCCTGGGTGCATTTGTGGGGTGTTTGCAAACTACATCGCCTTACCACAAACACCACAGCAAACGCAGCAAATGATGGTGCAGTTCCATGAGGTGGCTGGGTACCCTTCAGTCCTTGGCATCATCAACTGTTTATATGTGATCCTCAGTCCCCCTTGACAGCAGGAGGCCACATACCGTAACAGGAAGACATATCACTCTATAAACATGCAGGTTGTGTGTAATACCTAGGCAGAAATCACAGACGTTGTGGCAAGATACCCAGAATCATGCCATGATTCCTACAACCTCAGCCAGTTCAGGATACATGCTGCCTTTGAGAGTGGAGCCATCTCTGGTGGCTGGCTACTAGGTAACAGGACACAGAGATCAAGCCTCCCATGCTCACACAGGACTGCACTAGGAACCATATGCACAAGGCTGACTGTGGGAAGGCAGGATGGTTGGGCCCACAGCTAGCAGATGGGTACTGGTCTAAACAATCCAGGAATAAGGGGAGACCTAGACAGGGACAGGTGGGTGTGCAGTTTCAGAGCTGCACAGAGACATGTCCATACCTGTATCTGTAGTGGATGGATAGCAGGCTGTGGCATGAGAAGTCACACCAGACCAAATGCCATATGTGACTCCTGATGTGCAGCTGTTGGATTCTGGATATGTGACTACAGGATCCCAAAAGGGTCATCTATGATTGGTCACTTACACAGGGCCCAGAGACAGGGTGCCGACAAACAAAGTCATTCACGCTATCATCACACAGCTATTCAATAGATCAGCTCCCCCAGCAGTACTCCTGTTGTCAGAGGTGAACAGTGGAGCACAGGGTCCAGCAGCTGCACAAAGGTGGAGGGGGAGGGGGTGTTAGAATGGCCCCATGGCATCCTCCTGCCTCTCAGAGGTTAATGGTTAACGTATCATTTACTTTCAATATACCGCCCTTCAAATCCATCCTAGCGGTTTACCAAAACACAGGTTGACAGAGGATCGTGAGCACACTGAAATCAGTTGCACTAAGTAGGGGCCAAAAGATACATGTGATAGAAGGAGGGGATGACAGGGAGGGTATATGACCTCTGCTGGAGTATAGGTGATTGCCAGACAGACATGTCAGGTGTGGAATGGAGAACAGGTGTGGTGGGATCTACAGCAAGGTGCAGTACTTATGTTTCATGACAGGCCCACAATTGGTGCAAGGGAGAGTCAAGGGGATGTTCTCTTTTTGGGAGGGAGGTCACCTGCTTTTCTGAGGGATGGCAAGCCTCATGCACTGTCAAGGTGCACAGGTTGCTCTCTATAGTAAGCCAGGGTCAATGTGCCAAATCTTTCTGGGTGCTGTTGTTTACATAACTCCCACACATCGCAATGTCTTTCTATAGGCAACATCTCATATCTATTCAGGAGACAGAGGATACCCCCTGAGGGATTGGCTTATGATCCCCATTGTCCATCCTCATACACCAGCAGAAGAGAAGTACAATCAGGCACACAGGAGCACCAGAGGCATCATAGAATGGATCTTCGGGCAACTGAAGAGCCACTTCTGATGTCTGGATCACTCTGGCAATGAGCTGTTCTACCACCCAGCAAAGGTCTGTGAGATCTTCCTTGCCTGCTGCATGCTCCACAATTATGTGCAATGGCGCAGATAGGCCCTGCCAGATGGGGCCGACATACCTCCAGAGGACGACGACAATGATGCTGTTGCCCCACAAGTGCCCATTTGTCAGGCCTATAGGAGGAGCATTATTCAGCATTTCTAGAAAGCACAGACAATTCCTGAATAAACAGAGACGTATGCAAACTCTGCTCCTGTACCCCCCCCCAGACTCCTAAGCCCAACCCAACCGCCCCCCCAACCCTACCCCTGCCCCCCAACCCCCCCCACCCCCCTCCCAACCCTGCTGACCTATCAACACCCACCAAAAGGAGGAAGGAAGAATAAAGGGAAGAAGAAAAGGAAGAAAGAAGAAGAAAAGGAAGAACAGATCCTAGAGACAAACCAGTCCAATGAAGAGACATCACAGACCGCCACGCAGACCAGATCTTCAAACCTTCAAGTGTCCTCCTGAAACACTAAACGCCAAAGATCCTCTTCCAGAAAGGAGCGACCCCTAATCAGAGCCGTCATTTTCTCCAATCTATATATTTCTCAACATTTAGCACACCATTCTATAAGAGAGGGCGCCCTACTTCGTTTCCAGAAATGAGCCAGCACTGATCTGGCCGCCAAAAGGAGCGACTGCACCAACCTCCAAAGAGGGCGCTGATGAGGGAACTCTGGGAAAACCCCTAATAAACAAGACTCCATATCGAAGGGGAGAGTAACCTGCAATCTCCCAGCAATAAATCCCGCTACCCCTTGCCAATAACTCCGAAAGTGCGGACACAACCACCACATATGATCAAAAGTTCCCTGACAGCCACACAATCTCCAACAGAGCAGGTCATCAGCTCTCTGCCAATGAAAAAGATCAGCCGGCGTGATAGATAAACGGTAAAGAATCCGAAGTTATGTATGAATTAGCCCCAGCGATATGGAACAGGAATGTGAGTTCAAGCTGGAGTTCAAGCCAGAACTCCAGCTCCTTCCCCGGCAAAGTCTTTTCCCAACGTTGTTGAGGAAGGTTCAAAGCAGGAAGGGCATGGGTGTCAGCTACAATATGCCTATACAACCGCGCTATGAATGCCTTAAGTTTCCTAGAGACATAAAGGTCCTGCTCCCAACATCTAGGAATCCTAGATAGCTCGCCCACCGAGAATTGGGTAGTCAAGCAATGAGAAATTTGCAGATGCTGAAATGAAGAAAGTGGGCAACCCATTCGATCCTCTAAGCCGTGCTTAGATGCAGGTCGTAAGTTCACATACAAGGAAGATAATCTCACCACTAATAAATCCAGATTCGATCCTTTAATCATATTTCGAATAAACCCCAAGACCCCCAGAACAGTAAAGGGCGATTGGGAAGCAGAAACCCCCGCCAGCTTACAAACCCTCTTCCACGCCTCCCAACAGGGACCAATAAACACATGCGTCTTCACCTGACGGACCTCTCGAGGATCAGAAAGGAAAGGTACCGCTACCAACGGAATCGGGCATAACCAGTCTTTTTCCAACGAGGCCCATTCCGCCCCTGAATGAATTCTCCATAACAATAATGATCTCAGGCAAATACAAGAATAGTAGAGCTCCGGATCAGAAAGACCCATCCCACCAGACCCTTTTGGGAGCGTGAGTAACCGCCAGCTAAGCACAGGACGCTTCCCCATCCATATAAATCGAGTTACAGCCATCCAAAACGTCTTTAAAAACTTCCTCGGAAGAGCAATAGGCAGTTGCATGAACAGAAAAAGTAACTTTGGTAAGATCAACATCTTATAAGCATTGATACGACCTAACCACGAAACCGAACAGGAACTCCAATGTTCCAAATCCGTCTGGATCGATTGTAGAAGGGGGAGATAATTCAAACTATACAGTCTCGATATATCCCGATGAATGACAATACCTAAGTACTTAAACTGATCTACCAACGGGAAATCACCCACATTGTCCTGTATGTCAGTGAACATACAATGCAGAAGGGTGGATTTCTGCCGATTGATAGAAAACCCAGAAACCAAAGAGAAGCGATCTAAGATACGTAGCACAATAGGTAAAGACCGGGAAGGCTCCCTCAAGTAAATCAAGGTATCATCCGCGTATAAGGAAATGGAATGCCATTCAGAACCAAGATAGATACCCAAGTCCTCTGCCCTGAACCTGATATGAGCTGCTAATGGTTCCATTGCAAGTGCAAATAGCAAAGGAGAAAGAGGACATCCTTGTCTCGTGCCTCTCCCCAAACAAAAGGACGAGGAAACCGAGCCATTGACAGACACTACTGCTTGGGGGCTGGAATATAATGCAGCAATCCACGTACAGAATGTATGCCCAAAACCAAATTCCCGAAGAACCTGCAGAAGATAAGGCCATTCTAGTTTATTGAAGGCCTTCTCAGCGTCTAATGATAAAATGCTGTACGACCCCCCCTTCCAGTTTCAACCTCTGTGGAACATTGATCAATCTGCGAACGTTCTCAAACCCATATCTATTTTTGATAAAATCCGTCTGATTCGGGTGAACTATATCCAGTATCAGCTTACCTAGGCGGCTACCCAAAATCGTTGTAAAAATTTTGTAATCTAAATTCAGAAGAGAAATCGGACGGAAATTAGAACATTGCAAGGGGTCTTTGTCAGTTTTAGGGATTACAACAATAGTCGCTTGATAAAAGGAGGCAGGAAGAGACTGCCGTAAGAGAATTTCATTAAAAACTGATAGCAAAATTGGAGCAAACAAGTCCGGAAACGCCTTATACAATTCTGCTGGCAAGAAGTCCGGTCCTGCAGCCTTAGCAGACTTGAGATTCGTCAGTGCCTGCTGAACCTCCTCTAAAGTGAACGGGCGGACTAGATGGTCCCTGTCTTCTACTGGAATTTGAGGGAGAAAGGCCTCCTTCAACCACTCAGAGATGCCCGAGGGAATCACCGACATCTCACTAGTGTACAATTGTTTATAGAATCTAGCAAACGTGGACGCAATGTCTTAAGTTGGGACCGATATAAAGTTTGCCCCTGTGGCGATTTAATAGCATTGACTCGATGACGCTGACGCTGCCGTTTTAATTGCCAGATCAGCAGCTTCCCTGCCTTATTTCCCTGTTCATAGTACCGTTGTTTGGTGCGTAAGAAAAGTGACGCCACATGTTCAGCTTCCAAAGCTGCTAATTCCCCTCTACGCCTAGTCAGTAGAGGCCACACCCTTTCACCCCCTCCTTTCCGGTGAGCTACTTCCAACTCCGCAATTTCTTCCGCAGAGCCTCCTGTTTGACCAGTAACCATTTCTTATATGCACTCGACAAAGAAATAAGCTGCCCCCGCAACACCGCTTTCCCTGCATCCCACAAGAGAGCTCTAGAAATGTCAGAGGAATCATTGAGCTGTAAATATTCCAACCAGCCTTTCCGAATCCCATCCGCAAACTCCGGATTAAGTAATAACCCCCGAGGTAGAGACCATGTCCGAGCTGAAGCGTCAGCCTCCCCCAAGGTAAGCCCAATAGAGATAATGGCATGGTCAGATGGTCCCATGGTCCCAATATCCGCCTGAGTCAACCAAGAAATCCCCGATCTAGACATAAGCCATCTGTCAATGCGGGAATGGCACTTGTGTACCTGCGAATAAAAGGTATAATCCCTCTCGAAAGCATGCAAATGCCGCCAAACATCACATAAATCAAATCCTCCAATACCCTCCCCAGTGTAGTACTTGAGACCCGATTCCCTGAACGGTCCAACTCAGAACAAACACAGTTAAAGTTGCCTCCCACAATCAGTGGTCCTTGACTGAAGTTCTACAGTGCCCTCGAGAGGTCTACCAATGCACTCCCCACTGCCACTGAAGTAAGATACACGTTCACAAAAGTAAGCGTTAATCCATGAATGGTACCAACCAGTATCAAAAAACGACCCTCTGGGTCATTAACTATATCAACCAGCTGAAGGGGCAAGCCGCGGAAAGCAGAATAGCGACCCCCCGTTTCTTGGTTGAGTAATTAGCTAAGTAGATTTGTGGGAACTTACTTTTGGCCAAATCAAAGTGGTCCCTCTTCAAAAAATGGGTTTCTTGGAGAAATATAATCTCGGCTTTCTCTCTACACAATTGATACAACACCCTTCTGCGCTTACAGGGATTATTGAGGCCATGGACATTCCAAGAAATAGCTTTAACCATACCCGAATCTGAAGAGAAGCCAGTTATGAGTGAATATCCATAGCAGAACTCTGGTCCACGCTTTCCCCAATAATCGAACAACAGTCCTTCCCGTCCCAAAACCCTGAATATATCTTCCCCTCCTATATAATAAAACATATAATGTGCTCTTGATATACCAAGAAAACCAGCTAAAGAGCAGGTCAGAAGAGCTCCCCCCTCCCTCCTCCCCACCCCCCTAATTCCCAACCCCTCCCCCCCTCCCCATCCCTCCCCTCCACCCTATCCATCCCCCTCACATTCCTATAACTGCAGGAAGTATACTTGGCAGATATACGTCTCAACGCGGATGACACTACGTCACCAAATAAGGCATTAGAAGGAAGTGTAGAAAAAAAAAATAAACACGAGTCTCCCCAATACCACCCCCTCCACCGATCAGCTCAAGAAAGAGACAGCAGTAAACATAACCCTTTAACATGCGATCATATTACAGAATGTATTCCTATACTAACTACCCCCCAGTCTCCCACCATTCCCCCATAACTCTCTTCCCGCTCCCCATCACCTTCCCCCCCTACGGCAAACCCCCTATACCCTCCATGCTATCTCTATGCTCAACTGAGGGCCCTAAAAACTCAATCCCCCCAATACCAGCTTCCAAAGATGTAACAATCCCAAATACAAACTCCCACCACGCACTTAACATTCATAATATGATCAAGTGGGAGCAGTGGTATCCATCTCCTTCTGCAGAAGGGAATCTGAGTCAGAATTAGATGACTTCCGGGACCGTGGCACCTTACTCCTCTTTGGTAGTGACGTCTCCCATTCTCCATGCACTCCTCTCTGTCATAACGGTCGCTCTCCATGGTGCATGACATCAAGAAACTCCAGTGCTGTCGACAAATCTGTAATTTTTTGCGCACAGTTATTCCCTTCGAATATCAATGCAAAGGGGAACCCCCATCTGTATGAGATCTCCCGCTTCTGCAGTGCATGAGTTAAGGGCTTAAAGCTCCTTCGACGCTCTAGGGTATACTGAGAAAGGTCTTGATAGACTTGAAGTTCCTGACCTTTGAAGACAACTGAACGTCGACCCCTGAGACTCCGCATTAGAGCCACTTTGTCAGAGAAGCAGAAGCAGATTATAATCGCTCGAGGTTGCATGCTAGAGGATCGACGGACCCCCAGAGACCGATGCGCTCTTTCCAATCGAACCAATTTAGGAGCATTGGGTAGGCAGAAGGCATACAGATCTTGGACTAGAGCCATCGTGTCCTCCGACCCCTCCAGTTGTTCCTGAAGGCCAACTATTCGAAGGTTGTTCCATCTTTGCCTGTTTTAAAGATCATCCTGTCTTTCTTTCAGGTCCTTCGACAGTTGGTCTAATTTCACGATTTTAGTCTGGAGGGCGAGAGACGAGTCCATTTGTTTCCCGATATTTAGCTCAGCCTGTGTAACCCTGTCATCAAGTGACTTTAAATCAGAGTGAATATCACTCACCGCCTTAGAGAAAGTTTGACGGAATAGCTTGAGCTCCTTTAAGATTTCCAAAAAGTCTGCTTTTGTAACTGGAGACTGTGGGCCAGAGGTATTAGCTTTGCAATCGGATAGGCTTCCCGCAGCGTGTGAGGGCTGAGCAGTAACAGAATCACAAGATCTAGCAAACTTGGAGAGGGAAGCTGTGTAAGACTTTGCAGTGGCCATATTCATCACGCAGAGCTGATTTGGTCAACCAAAAAGGTATCTTGCGTTAAATATACACAATGCAATTAAGAGAGGCTGTCACTCTTCTGCGAGACTCCGACACTTGATTCCCACCACTTAGACACCACAAGGTCAAGGTATCCTTCTTCAATAAAAGCACATGGATAGGTGGGGAAATGACAGAAGAATCAAGGCAGCTGAACTGTCGCAGTGACAAAGTAAGGGACGGAGGCGCTCAACCGGCCAGCTCCTGTGAAGACAATGAGCTCAGAAGGACAGCAGCAGGGAAAACAGCCACGGCTCCTCCAGCAGCCGTGTCAAATCTCCACCATAATATTCCCCTAAGAACTGGAAGTGAGCAGGCAGCATCATAAAATTCAGAAAAACTTGTAGCAGGGAAAGTATACTGCATATGCCCTGCAATTCTGGCTAAAAACACAAGAGGGCGCTTCAGGATAAAGAACAAGCCTTACAGATAGATAAGAAGCTCATAGCATTCCTCACCCGGCCGCCACAGACATCAGCCTCCACAAACAGCAGCTCTCAGCAGCAAATGGACTAACTGGGTCAGGAACAGCTCTGAGAAAATCTTGACGCGCCGATTCAGAATTGCATTAAACAACAGCCACCTCGGAAGAATCAGCTGGGCTCAGTAAAGTGCGGCAGCCATCTTGTTGGAACTTTTGCGTTCCAACTATGCGTTCCAGGACCCGGCGGCCATTTTGAGGAGATTCACAGCTTCAGACAGCACACGTCAGCAGGACTGCTGTCTTCGTCAGTACCCGCTTGCGTTCCAGAGCAGCTTTCCCGCCTCTACCAAGAGCCCCGTCTGCGTTCCAACTCATCTCTCACAGGTACGACCATCATGGTGGCGAGAATACATATGCACTCACATCTGGTAGTCGCAGTGTAATCGCAGGGGACATAGAATATCTTAAAAAGCTGTACTGGCCCAATATATACCCTCTGGGAGGGAGCCCCTTGTCCGATCACTTGCAATCCTTATTTTCACGGCTGCAGCACTTACATTTTAGGCATACCGACACTCGGAGAATAGCGACAGGCAAAGCAGCTGAAGCAACACTCTCACTCTGTGTCTCAGGGAAATTCAAGTCAGCAAACTCGCTTCAGCCAAATGCAGGGCATCGGAAACATCAGCCACACTTCACAGGTTCCCTCCAGCGAAGCCACAACAAGGGAGATCAGGAGCCTGGGGCGATCGAACAGCAGGGTGAACGATCAAACGGCAGCATGTTGTGTAGCTAGCTTAACACTGCTTAATCAGAGCAATTACCGACCAAAAAACTCATTTTAGTAGCATGAAGTCCCGGTATATGAAGGGAGCAGTTGAGGAGCTCTAAGGAAGAGTGACCATGTTGGTCGGGCTCACGAGCGCCCCCTCCCCCCCCATCCCCCCCCCCCCCCGTGCTCTTTGAATAACAGTGGTTTTTAGTTCCTTTCTGAATTGGCAGATGTCTATGTCTCTTAGTTTTGTGGGAAGGTTATTCCAGATTCCGGGTGCATATAGTGAGAAGGCCCTTGCACAGGTTGTTTGATTAGAATTTAGTTTTTCTATGGATACGCTTATTGTGTTTTGCATACCTAGTCTCCTGTTTCTAAGCAAATAAATAAATAAATAAATAAATAAATAAATAAATATTGTGTAGGACTTTGAAAGTAGTCATGATTACCTTGTATCTTATGCGGTATGGAAGGGGGAGCCAGTGTAACTTTTTTAGGATGGGGGTTATATGTTCTGTTCTTGATGCTCTTTCCAGAAGTCTGGCTGCTGTGTGCTGGGTCATTAGTAATGGTTGTAGCACATATTTAGAAAAGCCCTGTAAAATGATATTGCAGTAGTCTATATGATAGCTTGAAAGACTGTTTGGTTTCGAGCAGAGGTCATAGGTGCTGTAGGGTTTTTATCTTCTCATAAATAATTCTGATGGTATTGTTAATGTGCTTTTGCAGTGTGAAGTGTTCGTTGATCATTATCCATAGTTTTTTGATCTCTTTTTTAGCCTCGAGCTCTGCATCATTAATCATTAGGACTGATGGTAGTGAGAAATTTTAGTCGCTTGTTATATAGAGTACTTCAGTTTTTTTGTAATTTATTTCGAGGTTATGCTGTAGTAACCAGTTAGAGACTGCAATGAAACAATCTATGAAGGGAGTGTAGCAGTTTTTGTGGTAGAGAATGGCATGTAAATCATAACATCATCAGCATAGATGTGATATAGGATGTTGTGGACTTGCATAATGCTGCAGACTGGTTGTAGGTAAATGTTAAATAATAAGGATGATAGTGCTGATCATTGTGGGACACCCTGGATTAGTGTGAATGGGGAAGATTTAATGTTCGCTATTTTGACATGCTGTTGACGTTGTGCTAGGAGCGAAACCATTCTAATGCAGATCCCTGAACTCCAACTTCTTGTAGACATATGAGTAGTAGATTGTGTGATACTGACTGAATGCAGCTTTAATATCCAGGAATATTAAGATAAATCCTTGTTGCGAGTTCTGAATCCTTTTTTCTGATGTTGTCAAAAAGGGAAGTAATAAGTGTTTCTATGCAGTGGTATGGTCTGAAGCTATGCTGTTATGAGTCTAATGGATTCTGTTGATGTACTCTTGCAGTTGTAATTGGACTACTTTTTCAATTTTTAGCTAGAAATGGTAGACTGGTAATGGGGCTGTAGGAAGCTGGGTCATTTGCATCTAGTTTTGGATTCATGAGAAGGATCAGATCAAGCTGTTCTTGAGGCAGGCTGGTAGGTAGGCTTGCTTGAAGGAGTATTGTGTTATCCTTTTTAGGAATGGAGCTATGTTGGATCAGGTAAGCTTTATCCAGCTTACTGGGCATGGATCCATTGGTGAGGTTGTTGTGTCTTTATGGTGGTTTCTATGTTTTCTAAGGAGGGTGTTAGGAGTTCTTTGAGGCAGCCATCGTGTGCTTGGAGAAGCTGTGGTGAAGCTGTATTAATATGTTTTGTTTGGAATTTGGATTGGAAGAAGTTTGCCAGAGTTTGTGGGTTTGTTTTGTTATTGTTGTCATATTTTAGTAGGGATTTTACAATCTCAAAGCATGATTAGCTTTGAATGATAATCGTTTTTGTGTTGATTGACTTTGTGCTGATAAATATTGAGGTTGAGTAAATAGATGTGTTTGTCATGGTTATTTTGTGAGCGGCATCATCTGCATTTCAGTCTTCCGAGGTCTCTTTTTAGTTGTTTTAGCTCGGGGTTGTACCATGTATTATTAACCATAGCCTTATTTTGTCTAGTAGGTGATATTGTGGCATATTCGGTGATGATCTTGTTCCAGATCAGGATGTGGTCGTCCAAATTATTTGAGTCATAGTTAAGAATTGGGGATAATGTATCCAGAAATGACAGTTTGTCAAATTGTTAGAATCGTCGTCCTGTATTTGTGTTAATGTTATTGTATTGCTTTGGAGGTTTCCTGGAAGTTGGAAGGATATTAGGTGATGATCTGACCATGGGACCTGCATGACCTGTGTCATGGTATTAGCAGCGTGATTGAGTGAAAATCAGATCTAGTGTGCTTCCTCCAGTGTGTGTAGGGCTGTTAACGATCTGTATGAATTCCAGGGATTACATGGCTTCTGAGAAGGCTACAGATTGTCTAGTTGGTAGTGTAGCGAGGTTGAAGCCACCTAATATAATGAGTTCTTTGTTTTGCGCTAAGAGCAGACTATTTCCAGGATATTGGATGGCTGTATCTGTTGGTTTGGGTGATCTGTAAGCAAGGCATATTGCTAGTTGTTGGTTTCCTGTGAAAACTAAGTCGATGCCTTCTGTAATGACTATAGTTGTGGCAGAGAAGTTGAATTTGCTCTTTGCAGTCATGAGGACGCCTCCTCCTCTGTGTCTTTTTCTGTTGCTGTAGAATAGGTCATATCCTGGTACCTTGAGCAGATTTATGAGGATGGTGTCTTCTTCACTGAGCCATGTTTCTGTTATGCATAGGATGTCTGCGCTATGGTCATTGATATAGTCAGTGATAACTGTCATTTTGTTTCTGACTGATTGGGTGTTTATTAGAATCCCCTTTAAATCCTGAGAGGTAAGGGCATTGTGAGTAAGAGGTTTTGCTGTAGTGTGCTCTTTGACTGCCACGTGTTTTGAGAAGCTATGAGTTTTATTTTTAGTCTTTTGGAGGGCAGCTCTAGGTTCATAGTTTCTTGGAATTTAAATGATTGATGTGTGTTTTGGTCCAGAGAGAGTGCCTCTGATGGTGTTAAAGTGGTAATTAGGCATGTAATGGTCAGGAGGATAAGGAGGGTAAATAGCTTTTTAGGCATTGTGCCTATAGTTTGGCCTTTGGAGCGTGGTAGTTTCAGGTTGAGGATTTGTAAGATTGTAGTTGTGCTGTGTGAGGCGCTGCTATTAAAATGCTTTGATGCCGTCACTGACTGGCTCCTCTCACAGAGCCTCAAGATAAACTTCAGCGAGACGGAGGTCCTGTTCATTACTAGAACCCCTCAAACACCTCTCCACGTAAATATTAGGAGGTGCAGACTGTTACTAGTGTATATACTTTGTAGATAGTTACCCCAGTTATGTCCAAGTTATAGTTCCTGTTCATTGTAAATACACTGCAGCCCGACTGCCTTGTATATGGTTTTGTTATATGTAAACCGCACTGATTTGAATAGCGCGGTATAGAAGAGAACGTAAATAAATAAATAAACAGAAATCAATCCTTCTCCCCACCAGCAACACTAAAGATGAGAGATGCCGAGCTCCCAAGTAGACCTACCATCCGCTACCTAGGCGTTAAGCTAGACCAGCACCTCGAGCTTAAAACACACATCAGCAACATCATCAAGCAAATTTACCACAAAATACGAATAGTGCGACATCTCAGACCCTTGCTGCAACCAGATTATTTTAGAACAGTTTTCCAGGCACTGGTGACGCCCCACTTTGATTACACTAATGTGATCCTGCACGGCCTACCCAAAAACACACTAAACCCTTTACAGCTGGCAATGAATGCAGCTGCACGCTTCCTATACAGGGCCGCTAGAAGAGACCACATTACCCCAATCCTAAAGGACTTGTACTGGCTACCTATCTCCTGCCGGCTCACATATAAAGTAGTCCTGATGACCTTCAAGGTCATCAACAAAATATCATCCACCTCCCTGACAGAACTTCTCTGCCCCACTCCAGCAAACAGAGCAAGGAGGACATTCGCCACCAACTCGCTACAGACCCCCAAGGAAATAACAAAATGCACCCAGGCAACAAGGAATCGAGCCTTTAAGTTCTATGCTCCCAGATGCTGGAATGCGCTCCCACCTGATGTCCGCGCTATCACAGACCTTTCGCAATTCAGAAAAGCATTAAAACACCACCTCTTCCTCCTGCACTATTCACAGCCCAGTATTCCAACCTCTCTACCATACACCTAGATAGACATCTGTAATTAACAAACAACTCATGCCTTACTGTAGATAAGAGTAGATAGTGTAATCAACCAGCCATCTGTAAATAACAAACAACTCATGTGCATACTGTGAAGAAAAAGCAACCCATGTATATACTGTAGATAGTGGTAGTTAGATGTAAATAGCGGTAGTTAGTTGTAGATAATTCCCCCAGTTGAAATCCAAGTTATTCCACCTGTTCAATGTAACTGCTTAACAGGCTTCCTGTTCTGTACAAAAGTGTTACTTGTAAACCGCACTAATTTTAAAAAGCACGGTATATAAAAGCGATAAAATAAAAATAAAAAAAATAAGCAAAGGTGTGTTGTTTACCTTCGCGTGCAGTCTTTATAGGTTGTGGTTGTAGTGCCGTGCAGAGTGGAGAGGCATGTATCTTCAGAGTTGATGCTGTATATGCACAACAAATGTAGTAGTTGTACATCTGGACCCCACTTAAGAGCCACACCAAAGGGCCTTTTGGCTTGACCCTTAGGCGAGGGCGCAGCTGGCGAGGGCCCGCCCTAATGGCAGTGGACTTATGTAGAGGAGCCTGGTTATGATGCCTCTGATGGAGGCAGAGCTTACCGGTGGTAGTGCTTTGGTTCTCATATCGGGCCGCTCGTTGGTGGGGCAGGGAGGAGCTTACCTCCTCGCCCTGCTGTTGCTGGTGGTGCCTCTGGCAACGGTCTTCTGGCTCCAGCATTTCCTTTTGTGCCGAAGCAGCTTTTAAATTTAAAGCTCTCAAGTCAGTCTGCTTGTTGGTGGAGTAGTCCTTGCACTATGCTGTGCATGATGCAGTGCTTCTTAGTGACACTGAATGATGAGAACAATGGAAATCAGCATGTGTCACATATAAAAACTGTTTTATTACACTATTTACAGTTCTCTAGCCATGACATATGATACATTTGGATTCATGTTACACCTTTGTGTATCACATTAGCAGTGTGAACGTTACAGCCACCAATGACATTACTTAATGTACATTGTATTGCAAAATAAATAAAATAAATAAATAAATAAAATGGGCATGTACTGTCCCTTTCCCATGGCATGCTACTGGTACTGGCCTGGTGACTCTGGCAGCCTTACTGGCCTTCTTTCCCTCCAGCTAGAGGGCCTGGAGGGGAGATTAGTGTCTGTGAGAGGCGGTGCACCTCCTCTATCAGGCCACATATCTCTCCTAGCAGGCCCTCATGGTGCATCATGATGAAGTTGAGTGGCCTAGACAGAGCAGCAAGGCCCTGCAGCACCGAGCACTCAAAGTCTGCTGGCTGCACTGGTCGCTGGTTCCTCATCATGATGCACCACAGCTGGAGAAGAGGTGGCCAGCAGCTGCTATCCCCCCTCTCATCCCCTCCCTCCTCCCCCTGCCCCACCCCATACCCTCTCTCCTCCCTCTCCCCTCTCTCATGCTCTCCCTCCTCCCCTTTCCCCCAAACACCCCTCTTTCCTCTCCTGCCCATTCCCATCTCCTCCTTCCTCCCTTACCCCCTGCCACTCCTCCTCAGTACCGGGAAAAATGGTAGAAACCATCATAAAGAACAAAATTACTCAACATGTAGATAATCATGGCTTAATGGGAGACAGCCAACATGGCTTCAGACAAGGAAGATCTTGTCTTACTAATCTGTTATGTTTTTTTGAAGGTGTGAATAAACAGGTAGACAAAGGTGAGTCAGTTGATATAGTGTATCTGGACTTTCAGAAAGCCTTTGACAAGGTCCCTCATCAGAGACTTTTGGCAAAACTAAAAAGTCATGGGATAGGAGGCAGTGTACTATTGTGGATCAGGAGCTGGTTAAAAGGTAGAAAGCCCTGCTCATTCTCCGTATCTGCCGTCCAGTGTCCTGCCACTCCTCCTCCCTTGGTCAGATCACCATTGTCTACTATTTTCCTTCTCCCTTCCCTCTCTAGGGGTCCCCAAGTTCCCTACCGTGGGCCCTCCCTCCCAGGTACTTAAACGTCACATCACTCCATTTACTCTCCAGCGTTTCCCCCCGTTTGACTTCCTTTTTTCTTCTGAGTTCTCCTCTTCCCGTGAATCAGCAGGTTGACACCTGGACCCCACCCTTTCCTCCACTCTAGACACCATAGCTCCACTCCATGCTATCTCCTCTCGTCCTTCCTCGCACCACCCTTGGTATCACCCAGGCTTGTATTTGCAACGCACCCACATTTGTCGTGCAGAGCGTTCATGGTGCAGACATCCCTCTGCTGCCTCCCTCACTGCTTTTCGCCACGCTCATCATCTCTATCGCTCCATGATAACCTCTGCTAAGCAGGCTCATTATTCAAATCTCTAACTCATCTAGACGCCTTCATCAAGTCCTCAACTTCCTTTCCTCATCTTCCACCTCCCCTTCCTCATTAGCAACCCCTTCTAATGCCCCCAGCCCAACCACCCTCGCTTCCTTCTTTTCGGATAAGATTCAGTCCCTCCTCTCTTCATTCAGTTCCTGTCCCCCTCCTCTCTCACCTCCCCCACCCTCTCTACCTCTGCCTCTGTATGTTCCCCTCCCCTGTCCCATATCTTCCCTCACGCATGGCACACTTTCCGGCCTGTTACTTCTACTGAACTTGTCAAGGCAATCTCTACCTCTCACAAGACCACCTGTCCTCTTGATCCCCTCCCTTTCTCCTCGACCCCTCACTCACACTTATCCCTTACATCCTTGTCATACTCAATTCTAGCCTTACCTCCAGCGGTTTCCCTGCCAGCTGGAAGCATGGCCTGGTCCGCCCACTCCTGAAGAAATCCACTCTCGATTCTGCTGTTCCTGAAAATTGGCATCCAGTATCCAATCTCCCTTTCCTGTCGAAAATCCTCAAGAAGCTTGTTTTCATGCAACTTGCTGCACATCTCAATTCTACCCTCTCACTCCATCCCCATCAATCCAGATTTAGGGCCGGCCACAGCACCAAAACCATTCTTTTGGCACTCCTCAGTGAAATCCACCGCTCTCACGATCGTGGTGATCTATCTATCGCTGTCTCTCTGGATCTTTCCGCAGCATTTGATGTTGTCGACCACCGAACCCTCTTCACTCATCTGTCTGATCTCGGCATTCACGGTACTGTCCTTCAGTGGTTTTGGTTCTTTCTTTCATCCCGCACCTTCGCTGTCCAATCAGGTCCTAACATTTCCCCTTCATTTCCCCTGCACTATGGTGTCCCCCAGGGCTCTATCCTCGCCCCCATTCTCTTCAATACTTTTCTCGCGCCCCTTGCCCTGCTCATACAACAGGCTGGAATTTCCGCTTATTTCTATGCGGATGACATTCTCCTAATTCACCACCCTAGTCCACTGTTCCCTCTAAGCTGTGCGCGTGTGCGCGCGCACACACCTCGCCGAGTGAGCGCACATACTTTACAACAGAGCGCACAAAAATTACGGTTCTGATTCTGATAGAAAACACCACAGATGTTCTTAAAATTGAAAAGTTGTTGTGTATTTATGGTTTTCACAAGTTCTACAATATTTTCTAGTGCAATCAATGTGGCGTACATACTGTATTCTGACGTGTAGTCAAATTTTAAAGTATATAACTCAGAGTGTCGTTATGTGGCGCACAAAAATTTAACCTTCCTTCAAAAGCTGCACAGCTGATATTGTATGCGCACACAGCCTACAGAAAATTAGAGGGAACATTGCCCTAGTCCCTTGGCCCCAGATCTCACTACTCTCGATGCCTGCCTCACTTCCATTTCCAGCTGGTTCACTAGTAACTTTCTCCACGTTACCCCTTCCAAGTCCTCTGCTATCTGGTTCTCTTTCGGTGCTCCCTCTCCTAACCTGACACCCACTATGTCCACCCTTCCCATCCCCCTTGTTCCCACACTCCGCTACCTTGGTATTACTCTGGATCCCTCACTTTCCACCAACACATTTCTGCACTTGTACGTAGCTCCTTCTTTCATCTTCAGAGGATCCGGGCTATTCGGTCACTTCTTCCCGCTCCCTCCCTCACTACTCTCGTCCTCTCACTTGTGATCACTCGCCTTAATTACTGTAACTCAGTTCTTGCAGGTTTCCCCCATTATCAGCTTCGACGCCTCCAGTTGTCCAAAATACGGCCGCCCGTCTTATTACCCATTCCTCCCCTCACGACCATGTCACTCCCTGTCCATTGGCTCCCCATCAAAGTTAGATTTATTTACAAGCTTCTCACTATCACACACAAGGTTCTTCACACTGGCACACCCCAGTATTTGGCTGATATCATCCACCTCCAGCCTGCTCCCCGTCTACTCCGCTCTGCCCATGGCAATCGTCTCTTCCTTCCCCCTCTTCTCAAGCCAATCTCAAACTCACCCATCATGCCGCGTTTTTCTTTTTAAGCCCCACTCTATGGAACTCAATCCCACACTCCCTCCGTACTGAATCATCCTTCCCTTGGCTCAAGGTACTGCTCAAGACCCACTTTTATTGTCAGGCTTACAATCTCCCTGCCTCGTCTGATCATTCTGCCCTCCCCCAGTCGGACCCCCTATCTGCAGTGATCCCGTGATGCAATAGTTTACGCTTACCACAGCTACACCCCCCCTCCCGCCCTCTGCCTTCCTGTCCTGTCCATTACCAGTGGTGTCTCTTGTCTATTTCTGTCCCTTTGCTATCCTTCTCTCTGCCTTTTCTATTGCTCTCCTATAAGTTAATGGCGTTCCTTTCCTTCCTTTGTTTCTGGCAGCCTATATTTTTATTGCACACCGCCCTAACACTCCGATATGGGCGGTATATCAAGCTGTGCAAATAAAGAATAAAGCAGAGGGTAGGGCTAAATGGCCAATTTTCCCAATGGAAAAAGGTGAGTAGTGGAGTACCCCAGGGATCTGTGCTGGGTCCGCTGCTTTTTGACATATTCATAAATGACCTGGAAAAGGAAATAACGAGTGAGGTTATCAAATTTGCAGATGACACAAAACTATTTAAAGTTGTTAAAACCCAAGAGGATTGTGGAAAATTGCAAGAGGATCTTGATAAATTGGAAAACTGGGCATCCAATTGGCAGATGAAATTTAATGTGGACAACTGCAAAGTTATGCACCTAGGAAAGAACAACCCAAACTATGGTTACACGATGCAAGGTTCCACATTGGGAACCACCACCCAGGAAAAAGATTTAGGCGTCATCGTGGATAACATGTTAAAACCCTCTGCCCAGTGTGCAGCAGTGACCAAGAGAGCAAATAGAATGCTAGGTATCATAAGGAAATGAATGGAAAATAAAACAAAGGATATTATAATGCCTCTGTATCATTCCATGGTGCGACTGCACCTTGAATATTGTGTGCAATTCTGATCGCCGTATCTTAAAAAGGATATAGCGTTATTAGAAAAGGTACAGAGAAGAGCCACCAAAATGGTAAAGGGGATGGAAGGATACTCCTACGAAGAGAGGCTAAAAAGGTTAGTGCTCTTCAACCTGGAAAAGAGACAGCTGAGGGGAGATATGATAGAAGTCTATAAATTAATGAATGGCATGAAACGGGTAAACGTAGATCAATTGTTTACATCATCAGAATATAAAAAGACTAGGGGACATGCAATGAAGCTACAGGGTAACCTATTTAAGACTAATAAGAGAAAATATTTTTTCACTCAACATATAATCAAACTATAGAATTTGTTACCGGAGGATGTAGTAAAGGCTGTTAGTGTAGCTGGGTTTAAAAAAGGTTTGGACAAGTTCTTGGAGGAAAGGTCCATAAACCGTTATTAAAAGGGACCCAGGATATCACTGCTTGACCCGATACAAGCATTGTGGAACCTGTGTCTTTTGGGGAAACTGCTAGGTACTTATGACCTAGATTGGCCACTGTTGGAAACAGGATACTGGGCTTGATGGACCTTGGTCTGACCCAGTATGGCATATCTTATGTTCTTATGACATCAATATGTCTAGCAATCCAGTGTCTTTAGTAAGAACAGCCACATTCCTAGGTCCACACTTGAACTTCATTGATCATGATCAAACTGTGATTGTATAACTTTCTCTTCTTCAGGCATTCCAAATATCACTGTCAGGCCCTGACCTCATTCATTTCACCCTGCATCTCCCATAGGCTGGGACACATTACATTCCCCACAGGATCCTGCTCTTTCAATGGGCTCCAGACCCATCTAAAGACCAAGCTAAAGTCCCACCTCTGTACTGCTGCTGTTAACTGACACTGCTCCCTTCTCTGACTTGTGCACTGCATATGTGTCTCTTCCCATAGTTTAGCCCCCAGTGTTGCTATGTTGGTCTTCATCAGATTGGCAGCCCAGCTGTGCATGAACAGTCTCGGACATCTGCTTACAGGAGTGATTATGCCTTGTTGGGCTCTGATAAACATTGTGGGCCTCTGTGGATGGTGAATGGCTTCCTCACAACTGGCCTAACTTTCAATCTGGACAAACACAATGAAGAGCAGCGCTCTTGCAGAAATAGCGGGAGCAAAAAGAGCAAGAGACGAGTCGTCAAGGATGATAAACAGTTGTTTATTAAACCAAACCCCAACGCGTTTCGGCGTAACCACCTTCTTCAGGGGGTATGCAACTAAAAACATATAAATAAAATAAAACAACATAAGCAACAAATACTCGATTGTAAAATCATTAAAAAGCCCCAAAGGAGAATGAAAACAAAAAATACACGAAGAATACAATGCAATAAAAAAACAATAAAAAACAATTAAGCAAAACATATAGAACCAAATCGCTATCCCAAAAGAGGGAAAACCGAGGCACAGGAACAAAGGCATAGCAAGAGGGACACATATATAAAAAGAATAAGTTAAACAACGAATATGTTAAAAAAACAATTTAAATACATTACTTGTAAACAAAAGTATAGAAAAAACGTGGCATAGTGCAACAAGTATAGTGCAACATAGTGTAATACAATGAAAGTGTTGAAATAACATGTTAAACACAATAAGCTGTAAACAAAGTGTAAAATAAGGGGATGGTGTAGTAAACAGAAGAGGCATGAGTACAACTCCACATACTTAAATAGTATACTCACAACAAAGCCTGTGCACAGTATCCAACAATATCGAGCCGAAGCTCAGAAATGTATGGTATTGCTAACTGTTTAGGCGATAATACTGGCATCCAAAAACAACTAGACGGCAAGGAAATAAAACCAATATGTCAATGGGAAACATATGAGAATGAAAACAAATTAAAAAACAAACATGCCGTCAGAGGACAGGGAGAAACATATGGAGCTAAAAAGTGTGGATGAGAAAAATCGTACCAAATAGTGAATGTGCATTGTACCAGTGAAACAGTGCTGCCTCAAAATCGAACTGATGTGCCGGGGCAAAAAAAGGGGACAATTGCAACATTGCAGGCAGATTATGCGATTAAAAAGCACCCATTCATGCATTAAAACGCATTAAAAACAAAGAAGTAAGGGAAATGAGCATAATAAAAAAGTCTAAATAATGATTTAAACAAAAGTGTTGCGTGGAAAGAAGTTACACTAAAGCATAACCTCAAAGGTACAGCGTGAGACTCCAACCAATGTTGCAAATAGAAAATAAACAAACCGGGGAAATAAAATTGTGTCGACAAGAGATATATAGGGTAAATAAGAAGTACACTGAAGTCTCACCTCAGAAAAGAGCATGCAAATCCAACCAATACTACAGATACAAATGGTAATCCGAAAAGTTAAGAACCCAGAGGGGAAGGCTTAAAAAGCCGCCGCAAAATCGCACCAAAACTCACAACGAGGATAAAGGGGCGGAGCTAGATGGGTAACTACAAAATATGAAGGAAACTAATGTGTCTCAAAAATGTGTGGATCACATTGATAACATACCTTAATAAAACTATCAATAAATAAGGTAGAAACAGTAAAACAGCCTCAATCATACAAGAAACATGGTAACTAAAATGCATGTTAGTTAACATGAAGACACCAATAAACGCTAGTACGAAACAACATAATGAGTAAATGCCTAAGAGAATACAGAATGTCTGTGTAACATAAAAAATCTTAAAAACGTAAGCATTAACACAAAGGATAAAACCACAAATATGTGAAGCTATGACTGTGCCATGGGCATACATGTACAAATAGACTAAAAGCAAGATACATATTCAATACCCTGAACTAACCCCTTGGGCAATAGACAGAATCAAGAAAAGGGCATATTTACAGAAAAACTGATAAGTCAATCTCCTGATTTAGGCCATAAGGTTCTAAACTGTTAAATTTTCAAAACCAAATATTTAACATGCAACATGATATATACTGGCAAAACTATTAGAGAGATACGCACGCGTATTATTGTGCATAGGAGCAACATCATAAGAAAAATCCCTGATAAACCTCTGGTAGCCCATTGGATTGCTGCCGGACACAAAGTTAGTGATCTTAAATATTTGGTTTTGAAAATGGTGACTCCGCACTGGAGGGGTGGAGACACAAACAAGGCTCTTTTGAAACTGGAGCAAAGGTATATTTTTGAATTTAACAGGCATTTACTCATTATGTTGTTTCGTACTAACTGATCATTCTCTTTTCTGACCTCTCTTTCTCCCTCACTTTGTGATTGCCTGTTTCCCTCTATCCATGAGTGCTAGCATTGAATGCCAGCTGCTACCTCTTCCCATGTGTGTAATGCTATTTCTGAACTTACTATGCAAGGGTGGTTCTGATTCTCCCCCAACCCCTGCATGCTGCAGCTTTGGCTGCCTCCTATGACCTCTTGGCAGCAGCACCTCCTCCTTCTGGAGTACAAGCCTGTAGAGCAGACAGTCTCCTCCTCAGAGAAATTTGGCTGCCTGGTAATTCTCTATCCTCCATGGTCTGAATTTCTGCAGCAGTGGGACGGTGGGGGGGGGGGGGGCACAACTGTTTCATGTGGACCTCAGTTCATTGAAAGTGGACACATTTTTGCCATTACACATGGACGGTGGCCTCAATGGAAATGTGTTTGGTGGTAGATGGGCAGTGCAAAGAGAATGCAGGCAAGGTTTACACAGGCCGTGGAGAGAAATGTTTTCATTATTTGCATGTACTCATCTCATACACCTAGTGGAGCTCGCTGTTTGATTCCGTAGGCACGTGTGTATCAGCACGTGCCTATAGAATTTTCCCTGGGATATGGACATTTCAGACATGCAAGTTTTCGCAGGGGCTGGCCATCCTTCAGTGAATAGGCCTCTATGGGGATAGATTTATAATAGGGTGCCTAGGTTAAGTGTGTAGGAAGACACCCATTTTCTGTCTATTTTATAAAGACACATATGCACCTGCAAAAATCGCTCATTCATTGAAGGCACAGATATTATACCTGCTCGAGAGCAGGTGTAAATGTCAGCATATACTTAATAGTTGTACATGCATGTTATATAGAATATAAACATAATGGCAGAAAAAGACCATAGGCCCATATTCGAAGGGCATTTACACGGTTTATAGCTTAATTGTTGTTGTTAAGTGTCATCAAATCGGTGTCGACTCCTGGTGACCATCTGGATAGTTGACTTAAACTTTGTTCGGTCTTCAGCCAAGCGGCTCATTGTTGATATAGTGGTATCCATAGTTGCTGTTATTGTATCAATCCATCTCAATGCCAGCCCTCAGTCTAGTAAACCATGTAAAATGACTTAGATGGGGATATTTAATGGCACATACTGTATATGGTTAGTGCCATTGAACATCCCTGCCTAAGTCCCCTATTCACCCCGATGCTATCCAGTTAGCATTGGAGCATGGTGGGGGTGTTCCTTGGCAGAGCAGAGGCGGTGACTGCGGCTAACCAGGTAAGCGGTGATATTGGACCGTTAACCAGTTAGCGATCCACGCCTAAAACTAGGCTAGCTTTTGTTACTGCCACATTTTCTTGGCCTCTGACTGTATTTCTTGGTTCTTCGGGATCTCCACACGATTCACAGGATAATTGCTTGAAACCAAGATGTCTTTTAATGCCGTTCTAGTGTTTCTCTCCTTTACCACTATGTCGGGTTTCTTCGCATCTGACTTCTTATCTGTTGGAATAGGAATCTCCTGATTTATCACAACTTCTTCATCCTCTGTAATTCTCTTAGGGTAATGATCCCAGTGTTTTTCCAGTACAGCTTTTCCAATGGATGAGACATACCACTTTGTTGTGCCTTTCTGTATAGAAATATTCTCTTTTTTTTTTTAAATTGAAATTTGAAAATAATACATTTCCACCATAGTAAAGGAAATCCAGTAATAAATAAAATGCAAACAAAAGGATACATTTACAAGAAATATAGCTAGAGCAACTCACATTACAGGAAGATCATTCAAAGAAGGAACGATTCCTAGCCTATTTAATAGTGTATCTATATCATGATCTCCACACATTTTATTTATTTAAATATAGTTCACGCCTTTCCAGTAGTAGATCAAGATGAGTTACATTCAGGTACAGTAGTAATTTCCCTCTCACCAGAGGGCTTACAATCTAAGTTTGTACCTGAAGCACATATCTCCCTAGTCTACTTCTTTCTATCTGCCAAAGAATTTTCCAAGCAAATAGACTCTTGAAAGATATATTGACTTCCCTGAAATTAAATATTACATTTACAAGGAAAATGAAAGTAGAAAGATGCCCCCAGATCCAAAACCAGGGGCTTCAAGGCAAGAAACTGCTTCTTACAGATCTATGTGTTCCTAGAAACACACAGCTTCTTTATTTTTAAAATATGCCCTAAGAATGTTCACTTTGTCCTTTTCTGTCACAAACGAAGCCATCGGGGGTCACTCTTCTTGTCAATCGAGTACTCTAAGAAAGGTGTCAGAGTCTGACTCTCATTACCCTGTAAAATATCCATTCCACCTTCATTAAGATTCTGCAATTTCATTTTACTAGACACATAATAGCATTTAGAAATCTGAACCTCACACCTCATTAAAATACTTTTTAAGCAATATCTCAGCTGATAGAAGATGAATAGAAGGAAAATTTTAAAACTGTAAATTCTTATCTCTGTAGGAATTTTCTAACATATCCAACTTATTATGCAGAAAGAATCCTTAATAACAGAAACATTAATAACCTGCAATGAATGACACTGAGCCTCTATCTTCTTTAAGGATGTATCTATCCCTAACAGCTTAGCGTCCACTTCTTGAAATTTCACTACTGCTTCTTGAGAGAATGAACATAAAGATGAAACCACAGTTGATGACGTTAGGGGGTTTGGAGGGGTGTGAGGAGTCTTTTGCCATCACTACATGCTTGTCCATTGGACCAATTATTTTACTCACAACACTTATTTTTTCTCTTCTTGTGCACCATAATTGCACTATAAATAAAAACGTCCCCACACTTAATCAACAGAGTCCAATGGTTTGTCAGTATCTATTGATGCTCTCTCTGAAAGGGTTCCAAGGGGGTCCTTTGGGCCATATCTCAGAGTCACATGTTCAGACGGATACTGTCCATTAACCTCCGGGGGGGGGGGGGGGGCGCATGCTGACATCACCAGACAGCTACAGTACTGCCTGCACACCGACAGCTCTCCCAAACAGGCAGACAATAAAGTCCAACACACAGCAGACACTGCAGTAAATATCCTTGATCTTCCCAGAAGTTTTCTGTCACCAGAACTTCGCAACCAGCTACTAGATGAGTGACCATTTCCATCTCTTTCTTACAGAATTTATATATGTCTGTTTTACCTGTTTTCTCTATGCTCACTATGAATCACCTCGCTCACAATCCACTATCCTGGGCTGCTACTATCAGTCTCTCATCCTTAGGTTTCAGTTTGCTCTCCTTAACCACACATATCATGTGCAGGCACATGATCAGGATCCAAGTTCTACCCATGATTCCTTGATCCTGTACCACTCAGCAATCTTCCAGAAATTCAAGGATGGGAGGCATGGCCCTGGATGACCTCTGGTAAATCTTGCACACATCCATACCCCTGTTCAGGTATAAGTGTGCCACAGCCTTGCAAATGTGGATGGACAACAATGATGAGTTGGCCCCCTGCCCCTAAAGCACAAATGGCTATCCCGTCTCTAATACAATACTCAATACTCATAGATAAATATAGGACCATGGTTTTTATAGAGTGATTTTGATATCTAATTGTGACAATATATATTGCTCTGAGAAACGCCCACTAAACTTTGTTTTATCCCATCTCTAAGCCTATCTATGCAAACTCATACTACTTGAGGTTATAGGTAGGACATGCCCCCTTGTAGTATCCCCTACAGCTCAAATGTATATACAACTCCCTGACCCTGCATGTCACAATGTGTAACTGTGGCTGACTTTCCATACAGGTCCACAAGGGGGGTGACAGGCCAGTCTTGATGTGGAAATCATCCCATATTGATGTATAATGAGATCCACATAATGGACTACAAGATACATAGACCGAGCGACAATGCCACACAGGTGAATGATGGAGAAGGCGGGCCATAAGAGGACCACAATTCCCCTGACATGCACAAGTGTATGCAGACAGAATTCCCACACCATTCATGCCAGGCTCATCAGCAGTCATTACACAGTCACTGCAGACAGGGACACAGCTCACTGCATTGGGATCCTGGGAGGTGTAGAACCCTGGCACCATTACTGCCATGTGCAAACCCATATGTAACACCCAAATAGAAGATGACAGATGTAGGCTCCCTGGAACCTCTGTCCTACTCTGGCCTCCCAAATTGGTATCCATTTGGGACAATCTGTGTGCTGTCTCCCCTGCAACAAACCCACAAATAAGGCAAAACACAGCAATCATCATTGTTTGTAGAGGTGGAGCAACCTACCCTTAACACTGTGCCATACAGACATATGAAACGCATTTGGAGAAATTTCCCTCAAATGAAACCCATCACATGAATCCAAGTTACTCCACCATGAAAGCATGCCAGCTGTAACTAAGCCTGTGAATGTTTGGCCCATGGGAAACTATTAACCCCCTACAGTGTGATGCAGCCAGCAGGTGCCAGTTAGCATATGCTCCATGGGGCAGGCACCTATAATGACAATCCCAAAAGATGGCAAGGCTTGGCATGCTGTACACATGCAGCCCTCCTGTTGCTTGCCACACCATGTAACCATGTAGATACACGAATTAGCAGCATTGCATCCAGTGCACATGAATCACCACAAGGATTAATGGCAATAGATATTTGCAACTCACACTGCACAGTGCCAATACTACCTGTGCTTCCTGTACCATTCCCTGCAAGCAAAATACGTAGATAAAATGCAGAAGGGCTGCACCAGGACATATAGGCCTAAAGCATCCCAGTTCTATGCACCCATGCTGGTTGCTGCCCCTGAGGTTAGCAATGATTTCTGCTTACAGCCTGTTATAGCAACCATGACATTGGAGAAGGGTGTTATAAGATAAGCAAACCATTGCCTGTCATGCAAGGAGGCTTGCGAGTAACCAAAGCCCACTGGGGGCAATGTGTAAGGCCTGCTCATCCCATTTCCACCACAGATGCATGTCTGGAACAATATTCAGTCCAATTAAGTACATCGTAGGATCCTTTTTGGATACAGGGGTTGCTATAAGTGCCAAGATCCATGGACTGCATGGTGTTGAATAATATCCACAACAGTCTTTTGCGTGCAGGAACTAGATGGAGGCTCCTGAAATGTGTGTCCATGGCAATGAATGACATGCATTCCTCATGTCAGTCACCCCTGCCCTACTTCCTCCTTTTCCTGGAAAACATGTCCCTGTCACCAAAAAGCAGTGCCATGCGTGCATGGGGCTCCACAGGATATGTCCCATAGAGAATATCATTGCCTTCTCTCCCTTACTGCATCTATGTAACTGGAACTCACATTCCATCTGTTGTGCAATAGCTCAAATATGACACTATTCAAAAGACAGTCCATGAAATGATGTTGCATATGTCTCCCCAGGTGATGCAGGATGTGGAAGTCATCCCTGTTTACTCACACCTGTACATTTCCCAAGGACACATGCAGCGAGGAGATACAATGAGGCACATGATACCATTCGCTCCATCATCGAGTGCACATTTGGTGCACTGAAGAGTCGTTTCCAATGTCTGGACAAGACAGGTGGTGCCTTGCAGTATGACCTTAAAACTGTTGCTGAGATCATGCAAGCCTGTTGCATCCTACACATTATTTCTGTGCCCCCCTGCACATGCCCAGGAGACCACATAGGATGGCATCCAGATCTGCAGGAACCTCATACAGGAGCATTTCAAATGTAAGTGATATGTACCATCCCCAGTAACAACTGCTGACAAATATATAAATGGAGTCCACCATCATTCATTTAATGTCAGCACTGTTCTGATCCTATCTCTGTTTATGGGAAGTTATCCCCCTGCTTTGCTTTGGGAAATGGTGGATGCATGACAAAACACATACGTATGGGCTAAGGTAAGTTACAACAGCTCATGAAGTCTGAGTTAACCTTGTAAATGACATGTACTCTGCCGTTGCATGACTGCCAATTATTCTGTATGTGTGCATTCCATGTTATTGCATGTACCTTATATGTCATAGTGCTACAACGTATCAGAGAACACACAGGTACACACAAGAGGTTATGATCACCTGGGATACTCCCTGACCAATCAAAAGCTGGATGCGAGGAAGCCGGATATAGTGGCTAAGGAGAAGAACATCAGAACAGCATTGATAATAGAGGTGCTAGTTCCAAGCGACTACTCTGTAAATCATGTGGAGAGGCAGAAGATACTGAAATACCAGGAAATGCAGTCAGAGACCAAAAATGTGGCAGAAAAATACAGAAATATTTCCCATTGTGTTGGGTGCCACAATCTTGATAAAGAAGACTTTCCAAGCACATCTTGACAAACTACCCATACATGTTCCATCTTATGAACTCCAGCAGGAGGCTCTCTTTGGCATGATGCAAGTATTACGCTGAGCCTTAGCAGTAAATTTGAGAGACTGAGATCATACTCCCCATGCCCTGGTTTAGAAGTGAGGTTCACACCTATCATGGTATGCACAAAACTAATAAATATAATTGCCTAAGGGAAAACTATAACTCACAATCCAAAAATGCCCTTAGTAACTACCATAAATTACCTTAATCCTCTATTGTATCAACTTTATTCACTCAAATTTACTACAACTAAATATGGCATGCAAAGACCTCAGGATAGCCTTACCCCTACATTTGGCGAAACTTGTCACCATAGGGAAATGGCAGACACTCACATCATAGATGAAAGCATGCTTGTTTGTACAGGGTACTGTACACTATTAGACTGACTAAACCTGAGAAAGAGTTAATTCTGTTCAGAACCTTGCTTAGAAATAAAACTTCATATATTTGCTTACTAAGTGAAGGTTTACATAAATAAAGGGCAGGTTGTACTCTAGCCTCTCTGTCTCAGGGTTATTAGCTAAAATACTCTCAGGGTTAGCAGATATCAAGCAGTACTCAGGGTTATTAGATATCAAGCTGTCAACAGTAAACAATTATGTCAATTATGTCTTGGAATCCTGTATGTCTCCTCATAATGACCTATGTAGCAGTAAACAGTTATGTCTTGGACCCCATGTATGTCTCCACATACTGACCTACAGTGATTAGACATTGACCTATGATATGATGAATACGTATACCTGACGTGTAATAATAAAGTGAAATTATGCTGTATCATCTAAAAGAGCCTTATAAATAAAGTGAACCATGGCTAGTAAGTTAGAGTAAACAGGGAGAACGTGTTTCTCTCAGTTTCTCTCCACTAAAGCTTTGGTGTATTTCTATATAGATGTGTGTATTTTATTGCTGTCTTTTGATTAACCTTCCCATTGTTTTGAATGTAGTTTTCTGTAGCTTCAAGAGCCCAGTAGGTTGCTGGTGAGGAGAGGGTTAAGTAAGCTCTTCAATAGATCTAAAGCCTTAAAATATTTTTACATATATCTTTTATTCCAATTATACCCAAATTCAATAATATTAATCCACAAAAGTACTTTTTAGGATCCTTCACTACTAAATAACGCACAAACACTATTAAAAAGAAGGTGTCCGCATTTCTATGTGGTATATCAATCGATACCCGATAACGGAACGGAAGCTTTTATTGGATAATTTACTGTGAAGATTAACGGCCTCGGCTGTGTGTTCATCGCGGCTTGTGGCTGTATCTATATGAAGCAGTTTTGCATTATTGACACTGGCCGGACCTGGATATTGTTCAGATAAGTGATTATATACTTGCATTGTGAGCATAGATATGTTGATTTGTAAGAGGTTTTTTTGCTTTGTTATAGGTAAAATGGATTGCATTCTCTGAATCGGATTACATTCCATAAGTTCCGATATCGGGTATCGATTGATATACCACATAGAAATGTGGACACCTTCTTTTTAATAGTGTTTGTGCATTATTTAGTAGTGAAGGATCCTAAAAAGTACTTTTGTGGATTAATATTATTGAATTTGGGTATAACTGGAATAAAAGATATATGTAAAAATATTTTAAGGCTTTAGACCTATGATGTGAGTGTCTGCCATTTCCCTATGGTGACAAGTTTTGCCAAATGTAGGGGCAAGGCTATCCTGAGGTCTTTGTATGCCATATTTAGTTGTAGTAAATTTGAGTGAATAGAGTTGATACAATAGAGGATTAAGGTAATTTATGGTAGTTATTAAGGGCATTTTTGGATTGTTAGTGATGCACAAAATTAACCCATTTGGAGACAATGCCCTGAGAACCAGGTCTGCACACACTCCAGAGTGGCCATGCCATCCCAACTGTGCACTATGGCCAACCCTCACACTCAGCCAGGCATCCATGCCATTGAAATAAGATCTCATACCAGTTGTCAATTAGTCACCTCTGACCTCCTGATCTATGTGGGACTGGCCATTCCTTGCACCAAAAGGTGGCTACCAATTGACCTGAAAAATAGATCCTCTGGGAACCATGCCCCATGACAGATCCATGACTAACCCTGCATTCTTGTGTTGTACAGTCACCCTTCACACCGCTTGTACTCATTATTAAACTGTCAGGTGGCCATTGTGCATCCCAGACCACATCTGTACCAGGGTACCTTGTGACATATGCCTCATACTTGAGCAAATGCGATTACCTGCCTATGCACATCAGCTACAGATGAGCACCTTCATAACTGGCAACAGGTGTCTCAGAACCAATGGTGATCCCATCATATATGGACATAGGTGTCCATAACCCTGTGACCACAGTGTATGAGAATGACATCAGACTATATGCTATGCCAGTAAAATAACTGAAGAACACAGTCACCATCAGTAGCCTTGTGCTCAGCATGCTATAGTCATTATACATCTAAATGTCACAATAGAGTGTATGTGAGTCTCCACTGGCAGCCACAGACTATGTTCTCTATGTAGGGTTTGTGGCATGCACAATCACTCAGCCCACTCACAGCATACCACTTACTGTCCCAGTCCATATTTGCTCCCACAGTCCAGCACAGCACCTCACTGCGTGGACAGTGAACGGATGATACACAGATCTTGCCCTCATGCCACAGACGCCTGGCAACCCAAAGCGAATGCCACCTGCTGGTGGATAGGGTGCATTACTCATCTCACAATGGCCATCTCCACTATCTCTCTGTCTCATGTCACTTATCCCAACCCCATAATCATCAGGGACATAGGCCACAGGTGGAATGGATGGAGATAGTGCACTATGTAGGAATAGCTGGTGGTTATATGTGGAAAACAATAACATCTGCTGTACCACTTCTGTGCAGTTACAGTAAAATTTATTTATTTAACTGGATTTGTTATACCATTTTTCTACCAGTCAAAATGGTGCACAATCAACAAAATGCAACAGTGAGTGTAGGCAAGTTACATTGCAATGTAAACAAAACAACATCATTTTAATAGTGGGGGGGGGGCAAACAAGTAGTAACAAACTACAATGGTGAGAGGGTGACATCATGTAGTAATATATTGCATAATTGGGTAGTCTCTAACAGAGGTGGGATTACAGCCTGAGGACAGGAGGGCTAGAAAAGGGGACTTGTTAAGGAGTGGGTGCTTACGGTGGTGGGAACTGAAAGATGTTGTGTACTAGGTGGGGGGTTGTCCTGTTGTGGGTCTGTAGGCTGATCTGTGCCAAAGTGTTCCTGAAAGAGGTATGTCTTCAGGTTCTTCCTGAAGGCCTGATATGATTGAATACAATGTAGTGTGGGGGTAGTGAGTTCCAGAGGAAAGGTGCTCTTTGGCGAGCATGCTGGGTGCTCTTGCAGATTTGTGATGGCAGGCTGAGTTGGTTTTAGGTGCTTTGTCTACGTGGTCTGTTGGTCACGGGGTTGCAGATAAGGGTCTGGAGGTGCACGGAGGTGAGGTGGTGGTGAGCTTTGTGAATGATGGTGAGAGCTTTGTATTTGATTTGAGAGGCAATTGGTAGCCAGTGAAGGACTTTTAGATGGGTGTTATGTCGGTGTTTCTGGAGGCTCCAAAGATGGTATATGCGCCGGTGTTTTGAGTAAGTTGGATTGGCAGAATGGTGGATTTGGGGAGCCCCTGGTATATTGTGTTACAGTAATTGAAGTTGGGAATGATGGAGACGTATTCTGAGGAAGGAGGGGGCGTAGGTTGCGTAGGGATCTGAGTTTGAAATAAACAGACTTGGTGATGTTCCGGATATGGGCCTTGAAGACCAGATGATGGTCCAGGGTGATGCCAAGTGTCACAGGGTGGACATAGGGCAGCCTGAGAAAGTGCAGAGCAGTGTGAATGATCACGGTGAAAGTGACAGAATAAACAGGAGAATGTTTATTGGTTGCCAGGGACAACCTAAGCACACGTGCACAGAGCCCAGAAAGACACACCCAGAGAGCAAAGCAAGGGAGTCTGCTTTACCTAATAGAATGCACCTGAGGGAAGGTGGAGTCAGGAAATACACAGATAAAACAGACTACCAAACATTTGGAGATAGGGAATCCTGGAGAGAGGAGCCAAGGAGGGAATCCTGGAGAGAGGAGTCAAGGAGGGAATCCTGGAGAGATGAGCCGAGGAGAGAATCCCTGAGAGAGGAATTAAAGCAGCAGAGGTCACAAGCTGAAAGGCAGCAGGGGAGCCGGTTTGAATGTTGGAAAGAGTCCAGAGACCTGTGTGGTTCTGGGAGAAGGCAACACCCTGACAGCGTGAATGTGTTTGGAAAGCAAGAAGAATACAGGAAGACTGCAACAGCAGGTACAGGGGCAAAGAGTGGATACAAGGGCTATTTGCCATTTGAAAGGGAAGGGCCCTGGAGGCTTAGAAATAGCCATATAAAGCCCAGATATTCAGAGGCTAATAATAGCTTTTCTCCTGATTATAGAAGAGGGTTTCACTTACCTAGAAAAGCTGAAGAAATCCCTTCTCACGGTGAGTTCCCAGCTTCTAGGGAAACACCGTTACACCGGTTGTAATCAGGCACAGTTGGGCCTGGAAAGCTAGGGCAGACCCGGCAGGGACCCCATCAAAATTACCCAGCTAGCAGGTCAAACCAAGACCTGAGCTATGCATTGAGGCACCAGCGGGGGCAGGGCTCTGAAAGACATCACTCAGAGTTTGGTGATACTCCCCAGAGAGGCAGTGCTGCTCACAGGAAGAGAAACTTCTTGACTGACGAGGTAAGCCTTCCATATTTTTATTCCACGTTGGAAGTGGATAGTGGAGATACCAATGAGCAAGAAATAATGGAATATGAGAATTCTGAAGTATTAACAAATACAGAATTGATGGACTGTTCTTTCTCTGTGATAGAGCCAGAGATATCATTAAGGTAAATGTGATTTGTGTAACCTTAAATTCCAGTATACAAGTGGCAGAGCTGCAACTCTCTCCCTCTCTCCAAGCCAAGCAGTCAGTTAGGCTGTTTATTATTTACTTTTGGTTTAAATTTATCAGCTGAAGGAAGCTACTTTTGTTACATAGTTATCTTTTGTTTGAAGCCAAGTGAGCTGTTAATTTCTGTTGTTTAAAAAGAAGAAACCTCAAGGGACGGGGAATAAAACCCTAAAAGAAAAGAAAGTTCTTCTGTGTGATTTATATATAGAAGCAAGGCACAACTACCACCCTCATAATAGCCCAACAATACCAGCAGTCACGGCTGGGGCGGATGAGGTGTGACACAAGATATCTGACCTGTGTCCTGACTTGGATGTCAAAGTCGTTGAATTTGATAGATGATGGGGGTGTAAAGGTGGGGTCCCTTGTGACATGAAGGATTTCCATCTTGCTGAAATTGACTGCCAAATTGTGGACCTGGAGCCAGCTATTTCCTTGAAGCAGGTGATGAGTTTAGAGTAGTCCAGGAGGGTTGTGGAGAAAGGGGTGAAGATCATTATGTCATCAGCACAGATTTGATAACTGACATTGAAACTCTGGATGGTTGTGCAGGGGGTTCAGATGTACATATTGAAGAGTAGGAAGAAGAGAGCAGATCTCTGTGATACTCCTTGAGGAAGGATAAAGGGGACTGATGTGAGCTGACCAATTTTCATCTGTTGGGTACACTGAGAAAGGTATGAATGGAACCATGTAAGTGGCGTGCCTTGTATTCCAATGCTGTGGAGTTGGTTGAGTAACGTCTGGTGGAAGACCATGTTGAAGGCTGTGGAAATGTCTAGAAAGAGTAGAATGAAGCCACTGGTGGTTCCTTCCATCCTGGTGATGTCAGTTGACAGTAGGGAGGTTAACAGGATTTCGGCACTGTGGTGTGGGCAAAACCCATGTTGATGTATGTTGAGGGGTGCATGTTGATCAATGTGTTCCTGCAGCTGGATTTGAACAGCCTTCTCCATGATCTTTGCGAGAAAAGGTACACTGGCTATGGGCCTGTATGAGGAAGGTAAGTTGGGGTCTAAGTGTAATTTCTCCAGGAGGGGTCTGACTGAGGCTTGCTTCAGAGTGGGGGGAGGCTGGCATGAGAGAGAGAGGCATGAAGGATATATGACATGATTGGAAGGAAGGTTGCTCTTGTAGACTTTATCCAAGTGACTGGGTGGGGATCTAGTGGGGACGTGGTGGTGTTGATGTGTGAGATCATGGTGTCAAGTTCTTTTGGTGTCACATTCCTAAATGTGGTCCATAGTCGCATGCCTTCAAGCTCGTTGACTATTGAGGGTATGAGGGGCACAGTGTGAGTAGCAGAGCTGTGCTTGGCTTTTAAGAAGTATGCCATGTCTTGTGGGTGAAGTGTTGTCGTGTTGTGCTTGGGTGGGATCTCATCCTCTCTCATTGCATCCTGTTACAGAGTGCACTTACTTCCTTGGAAGCAGACATCAAAGCACTGAAGAATTCCTGTCAAATAGAGGGATAACCACCTGCCAGTTGCTAGTCTGTGTTGTCAGACCAACATCAGGTAGTTATCTCAGTGTATGGCACTGGCTTATCACCTATCATACAGTCTGTGTCATGGGACAGGAGGTAGGGAGGGAATTGGAAACCCAATACAGCATGTAAGGGCTGTAGCCACTGCTGAATGGATAGCTAGGTTTGGTGTATAGTTTCCTGCCCTCAACCATGATACATATCTGTTTTGTGATGCCAGACAACATAGGTACCACACAACAAATACCAAAGGGGTAGAAGTGTCCAGATGACCATACACAGAGGCATGATGTGGGGATGGTGGCTGCACTGACTGGCCTGACCAATACATGATGGTACACCCTCAATATGCACCTATGCAATGAGCAGCTGCACCAGGGTGGCATGCCCTCCTGATACAGTATCTGTGGTGAGTTGTGATGCATACGGGTAGATGGCCACTACCAAGCTATCATTTTTCAGATGTACTTCCCCTTAGGTCAAGGCATCTGGACAATTGGATGACCCATGCACTGGGTGTTACTCTCTGTACCCACTCCCCATGCTGCTCAGGTTCTAGGCAAGCCTCCCCAGCATTAAGCAAGGGGTACAGGATATGCATGGTGAAACTGAGTGGCATGCGATCCCTTTGCCATTTCATCCCTCATATACCCCGCCAATTGCTGCAGGTGGAAACTCTCACATACACTCTATTGTGGCACTTAGATGTGTAATGACTATAGAATGCTGAACACTTACTATTGAAGGGAGAAGTTGTTGTCCTCTGACTTTAAGATGTCCAATTCAAGCCCAATTCAAGCCCTCCTGTCAAACATCTTATGTTGTTTATATTATACAGTTTCCTTGTGCAAAATTATACATGGGGAGAACAAAACAGTCTATGATTCATCGACTTCAGGGACATCGTTCACAGTTGAGAACCGTTAATAAAGCAGCTCCTATTGTTGCCCCTTGTATTTAATGCAATCATTTATTTACTGAATTACAATGGCATATAATTGAATATATGCAAAAAAAATTGAGGGGAGGGAATCAGGAGGCTCAATTAAACTATAAGAAACAATTCTGGATATTCACTTTCAATACAGTGTATCACAGCAGCCACAACCAGCAGATTGATTGGTATACATTATTGCAGTTTTTTCAGAATGGGCTAATTTAGATTTAGCCAATGAGAGTTGTTTAGGGTGGAGCTTGCAAGAGTTTTAAAAGAATGCTGCGGCCATCTTGTTTTAAAAGCCATGGAAGCTCACTGTTTATGGGAAGATCGGTACATATAATGGAGAAAGTTTGGAAGAAGTTCTTATTCTGTGATTTTCAAGATAAGTACAACGTTTTGGAATTATCAGGCTAATGCTGTTCGAAATGCGACTGTCATGGTCAGCTGTATGTTGATAATCCTTACAGAATAATGGGACTTACAGTGATTTTTAAATGGTTGATCACAATAAAAGAAAATAATGGACTAAATGATTAGGCTTTGCATGAATTAGTCAGGCAAAAAATATTTGAAGTGAGTAATATTATGTACAGGATTTAGTGGTGTCACTTGTAGAATAAATAGTCCTGTATAGATCCAATAAGTGTTGGTAGCTAGCATTAAGGGCCCTGTAAGCTACAGCTTCACTGCTCTGAATGAGCCTGATCTCAGAAGCTAAGTAGGGTCAGTACTTGGATAGGAGACCATCTTGAAATGCCAGCTGCTGTAGACTTATTGTGTGGAAGCAGGGGCGGCCCAAGGGGGGTGCGGGGCCATGTGCGGAGATTAATTGCGGGGCCTCATTTGCATAGGGAGCCTCATTTGCATAAATACTTGCATAATGTTAACATGCATTTTTAGTAAACATGCTTCTTAATGAGTGTCTGGATAAAGAAAGACTAATAGATTTCTACGTTACTATATTGCAGTGCCAACCGCCAGGCCCATTAGGAAGTACTATAAACACTCACCATTTAGAACTCATAGCAAATCCACCATATCATAACAGCTCTGCCAGGACTCACAAAGCACCAAACCCTACCTATCAAAAGGCAACACTGCAAATATTAAACCAATACATCTCAGAGAATACCAATGCATCTCCTACTGGGGAAAGAGAACAAGTGACATGGTCAAATAGAAACTACATGAACAGAATACCTCAGTTTGGTTAAAATGCAGAATATAGACCATCACCAAAGAACAAGGGATCACAATTTAGAAATAGGAAGACAATAATTAAACTGGGAACCCCAAAAGCCAAACTGGGGATGTACAACAACACTGGAGAAATAAAACTATAAATTAATTTCCTCTTGTACTAAACAAAACACAAAAGATGTTAACAATGCACATTTCCCAGAGCTGATATATTCCAGTTAATAAATTCAAAATAAAAAAGTATTTTTCTACCTTTTGTTGCTTGTGCATTTTCTTTTCAGTTGCAATTGCTCCAGTCACTTTCTTCTGGTTTCTTTGTGTCTTCTGCGAGCTATCCATTTTCCTTTCTTCTCTTTTAGATTTTTTTCCAAATTTTTTCTCTATATCTGCTTTAACATACTGATCTTTCGCCTTTTGCTCTTTCCTCCATTTCTTTCCTTATTGCTTTATCATCCACTCAAATTTCACCCTTCCATTCTCAATCTACACTTACTCTTCCAATACCCGGCCCTTCATAGACTTTTCTTCCCTCCCACACAAAATATCTTTTCCCCTCTCCATTTTCATTTCCCATCCCTTTCTAGTCCTCCCCCAAAATCAGCTCCTTTATAGTTCTAGACCCACCCAGCATCTGCCCCCTTCTAGTCCCAGTCTCCCAAGCTTCCACATCAGCCCATTTCCAGTCCTAGCCCCCCATATGCTGTTTTCCAGTTCCATTCCAGCCCCCCCATCAGCCCATTTCCACTCCAAGCTCCCCATCAGCCCATTTCCAGCCCTTTTCCAACTCCCATCAGCCCACTTCCAGTCCTATTCCAGCTCCCATCAGCCCATTTCCAGTGTCCTATTCCAGCCCATCACCCATTTGCAGTCCTATCCTAGCTCCTCATCAGCCCATTTCCAGTCCTAGCCCCCATATGCTCTTTTCCAGTTCCATTCCAGTCCCTCATCAGCCGATTTCCTCCACGCTCCCCCATCAGCTAATTTCCAATTCTAGCCCCCTCGTCAGCCCACTTCGCCCTATTCCAGCCCCCATCAGCCCATTTCCAGTCCTAATCCAGCTCTTCATCAGCCCATTTCCAGTCCAAGTTCCCCCCCATCACAGCCCATTTCGTCCATTCCCCCCCACCATCACAGCCCATTTGCAGTCCTATCCCCCCACCATCACAGCCCGTTTTCAGTCCTCCTCCCATCACAGCCCAATTGTAGTCCGTTCCCCCCCATCACAGCCCATTTCCAGTCTGTTCTCCCCCCCACCACAGCCCATTTCCAGTCTGTTTCCCCCATCCCAGACCATTTTCAGTCCATCCGTCCCCACCATCACAGCCCATTTCCAGTCCTATCTCCCCCCACCATCACAGACCATTTGCAGTCCTCCCCCCATCACAGCCCATTTCCAGTTCGCCCCCCCCCCCATCACAGCCCATTTCCAGTCTGTTTCCCCCATCCCAGCCCAGTTTCAGTCTCCCCCCCACCACAGCCCATTTCCAGTCTGTTCTCCCCCCCCATCACAGCCCATTTCCAGTCTGTTTCCCCCATCCCAGCCCATTTTAAGTCTCCCCCCACCAACACAGCCTATTTCCAGTCTGTTCTCCCCCCCACCACAGCCCATTTCCAGTCTGTTTCCCCCATCCCAGACCATTTTCAGTCTGTCCGTCCCCACCATCACAGCCCATTTCCAGTCCTATCCCCCCCACCATCACAGACCATTTGCAGTCCTCCCCCATCACAGCCCATTTCCAGTCCATTCCCCCCCCCCATCACAGCCCATTTCCAGTCTGTTTCCCCCATCCCAGCCCATTTTCAGTCTCCCCCCACCATCACAGCCCATTTCCAGTCTGTTTCCCCCCCCCCCATCACAGCCCATCCAGTCCATTTCCCCCCCCCCATCACAGCCCATCCAGTCCGTTTCCCCCTCCCGCCCCATCACAGCCCATCCAGTCCTAGCCGCCCCCCCGAAGAGCCCCGCACCATCTAAGGGGCTGCAGAGGGAGCCGGGGAAGCCCGCGCGAGGCCCCGGCTCCCTCTGCACAGCCCGCCAGCGTGAAGAGCCTTTACCTTCACGCTGGCGGCTGTTTCAATGAAGCCGCGAATGACGGGAAAGGTTAAAGGCAATGGGGAAGTGTATTCCAGTTTAGAGGAGCGAATATTGAGAAAGCTCTGTTTGAAGTAGCCTTAATACACGATGTCATCATCCTAGGAACTATTAAGGTGGTAAACTATATAGTGGTAAAGGAGAAAAACACAAGAATGGCATTGATTATAGAGGTGTCAGCTCCAAGTGACAGAGTGAATCGCGTTGAGAGGGAGAAAATATTCAAGTACCAAGAAATGCAGTTGGAGACTAAGAAAGATACTGAGTTATTTCCCATCGTGCTGAGTGCCACAGGCCTAATTAAGAGGAATTTTCAAGCCCACCTTGATAAATCACCCATACACATAACATCTTACAAACTCCAGAGGAGGCTTTCTTTGGCACGATGCAAGTACTATGCTGAGCATTAGCAGTAAATTTGAGAGACTGAGATCATACTCCACATACTCTGGCTTAGAAGTGAGGTTCATGACTGTCATGGTATGCGCAAACCTCACCCATTTGGAGAGACTGCCCCAAGTGAGCCTTTGAGATCCTTCCATATTCACCTTTAGCTAGGTCCACCAATTTATGTGGCACTAGTTACTACTACTACTGCTACTACTTCCATTACTACTAATTGTTTCTAATACCTGCAACTTGTGTAGGTCAGGTTTGTGAAGTCATGCACAGCATGGTGATCATTTGTGATGGTGCCTGCTGCAATCACATGATTGATGAGGGCCCAACCATGGAGATGAGAATATGGACGCTTCCTTATGTGGGACTCATCAATTAAAAAATAGAACCACAGACACGCAGTAGCAGGTCCCAGATTGCTCTTCTCTGCTGGCTGGGCCCCAAGAATCACAACCCCATCAAATCTGTACTCACCCAAGTCAGATCAGCACATCAGGGAGGTTCCAGCATTGCATGCACCAAAGGGCATATGGCAAGTGGCAAGTGGTAAATGGCAATTGTCACACATAAGGGCACTGGCTTGCAGTTCCATAGTCAGTTGATACTGCTGAACTTGTTCACATGCAGCTATCATGTGTTATCTGTGAGGTCTGGCAATGGTTGAGATGTAGGTGAGGTAGCTCAATGGGGGATAGATAGGGAGGGGGAAAACAGCCAGCATAAGCAGAAGTTGTGCAATAGCTATATAGACACAATATGGAGAGTGTGAATACAGGGGAGGGTAAAGGTGGGCAATATGCATTTCACTCAACGGGAAGGGAGCTGAGAAGGTACAGGTGTCTGCAGGGGCCAGGAAGATACACTACCTCAGATAGGAGGTTGAGGACCTGAGAACTGTCTGAGGTTTCCTGTACTGTGTGACTCTTGTGTAGGGTTCACAAAACTCTGAAATTGGCCTGAGAATTGTTATCATCCTCAGCTAGAGAGAAATCCCATTTGTTGAAGTATCCTCATCCTAGAGCAGATTCATCCTTTGTCCCCCACCTGCCCACAGGACATAAACAGAGTTCCACAGTGGTACATGAATGTTGGCCAGGCCAAAGAGAATATGGACTGCAGAAATGATAATATGTAATCAGAAGGAACATAAATCATCTCCTCTTCACAGGCCCCTCTATTGTCTAATGGTCCAATTGACTCTCCAGTCTTTGGGTATTACTGATGATTTTTAATGATACTTCACAGATTACTAATAGTAGGTCTTCAATCTCAGCACCCTGGGATGTATACCATCAGATCCAGGTGATTCGCTACTCTTTAGTTCATCAAATTGTTGCATTACATTTTCCTGATTTATTTAGATTTGTTTCAATTACTCTGATACATCATCTTTAAATATCATTTCTGGAATAGTTAACTTCCCTATATCTTCTTCAGTAAAGACTGAAGCAAAGAATTCATTCAGTCTCTCCGTTACGGTCTTGTCCTCCCTTAGTCCCCCTTTTACCCCTCTATCATCTAATGGTCCAACTGATTCTCCCACAGGTTTTTTGCTATGAAAGTACTTGATAAAGATTTTATTATGTGTTTTTGCTTCCATGGCAAGCTTCTTTTCAAATTCTGTCTTTGGCTAACTTGCAAGCGCTTATGCTGTATTGTCATAAACCAAATACATTGCAACAATGCTAGAAAAGGAGGAAGTGTAATAAAAGTGTTGTGAATGCAAGGGGGGTAATTTAAGGGATACCAACAGGCAGGGGGGGTCATCTCAGGAAGAGGGGCAGCACCTGCCACGTAGATAAGCGTAGCGACCAAGACACAAAACGTAGGCAGTACACAAACTTTTATTGGTCCTTTTATGGTTAAAAAAGGGGGGCCAAACCCAACACAGGCCGTGTTTCGTGGGTACTTCGTCAGGGGTGAGGCACACCACAAACTACAAAACAAAAAATAAATATAATGATAAAAACAAAATAAAAACAATACAACATACCAATAATCATAAATACACAAGTAATTAGTACCAATTTAAAAACAATAAAAGATAAAAAAGAATAAAAAGACTATTTATTTTTTGTTTTGTAGTTTGTGGTGTGCCTCACCCCTGACGAAGTACCCACGAAACACGGCCTGTGTTGGGTTTGGCCCCCCTTTTTTAACCATATAAGGACCAATAAAAGTTTGTGTACTGCCTACGTTTTGTGTCCAGGGGGGGTCATCTCTCCAGTGCGATTTCCTTTGTGCCACTTGTTATTTTTCTTTGCATTATTGTTTATCTGTTGTCTTCTCTTTTTCTCTGTTGTCTTCTCTGCTTTTCTGTATTGTTGTGTTTTTCTGCATTTCATATTGTTGTATCATATTGTTAATGACTGTTTGATAGGATGGAAATGGAGCACAATGACTATTTGGGTTCAGGCAGTGAGGCAGAACAAACCAATAGCCAACCAAAGTGCATCCGTTCAATGCACTTTGCCAAGGAGGAGATGGACCTACTGTGCCTCTGCATGTGTGCTGACTTTCATAGCCTGTGTGGGGTGAAGATATCAGCAAGGCCAAGGGCTAAATTGTGGGGAAAAATAGCTGCAGAGGTGAGCTCACTGGGAGTGAAGGTGCACACGGTTGACCATAAGAATATGAAAACAAGATATGCCATTAATACACCTACAAGACTTCATAACTATAATTCAAGCCATCATAACCCCACACTTTGATTATGCAAATATAATCCTTAATGGCATCACAAAGCAAAATATGAAAAAGATACAACTAACCCAGAACATAGCAGCAAGGATAATAATGAATATAAAATCAACAGAACATATCACACCGATCCTGGCTGAACTTCATTGGCTACCCATTTACTGCAGAATAAAATATAAAATTATTTTAACCACATTTAAACTAATAAATAACTTAGCACCATCTGTACTCAATACGCTCATTAACATAGAATCAGATAAACGATCACAAAGGAACAGAAACACAAACACTATAGCAGTTCCAAAAGATTACACAAAAGCAAGAAAACAAACCAACAAGAGGGCCTTTTCCCATTCGGCACCTTTTCTATGGAATACGCTGCCTGACAACATTCGCCAACCATCAGACTTAAAAGAATTTAGAAAAAAACTAAAAACCCACTTATTCTCTCTACACTACAATACACTACCTAATCAGAATACACAAAGAGACACAGGTTAGCAACCATACCACAATACTACAAAACACACAAAATATATTTACCCATCACAATTTTGATGATATAATTTGTAAGTACCCATAATGTAAATACGTTCTAACTTTTTACTGTTCAAATGTTATATTGTTACTTGTAAATGGTTCTACCTGTTCTATGTAAAACGACTAGGTATGTGCTTCCACATATCATATAATTTACTGTTCATTGTAAACCGCACTTGATACTTGGGAAAGTGCGGTATAGAAATAAGTGTTAAATAAATAAATGCCATACTGGGTCAGACCAAGGGTTCATCAAACCCAGTATCCTGTTTCCAACAGTGGCCAATCCAGGTCATTAGTATTTGTCAGGTTCCTAAAAAAGTACATTGATTCTATGCTGCTTATCCCAGGGGTAAGCAGTGGATTTCCCTGGTCCTCTTTAATAATGCTTTGAGGTACTGGTGATGCCTGAAATAAATTGTAGAGAGTTGCTATATAAGTAATATAATGTAACTACTATATAAGTAGTTGCTATATAAGTAATATAATGTAACTACTATGCATATATTGTGTAAATAGTTTCCCCCGTTCTCTCTCCTTTATCATTGTCCCCTGTTCTATGTAAGCACTTTGTGTTATTTAATACATTGTTGTATTGTTCAGTTATAATGTAAACCGCACTGATTTTAATAGCGCGGTATATAAGAAAAATAAATAAATACTTGAATCCCTGACGAAGCCTGGTGGGGTGAAACAAAAGCTTTTGTAGGGTATAGGCATTTGCATTTATAAGACTGAGGTACTGGTGATGCCTGAAATAAATTGTAGAGAGTTGCTATTTAAGTAATTCAATACCTGAATCCCTGACGAAGCCTGGTGGGGTGAAACAAAAGCTTTTGTAGGGTATCGGCATTTGCATTTGTAAGAAGAAACAGAAGCAAATTGCTGTGAGCAGTTCGGGACTTCTATGGAGGCTGTGTGACTGCTGTTAAACCTTCAGATAAGAAGTAAATCAGTTGTTGGAGACTTTAAACATTAGTTTGTGAAAGTAAAGCATGAATTATTAAGTAGTATATTAATTGTTGAAGATTTTCAACTTTAGTTTGTGAATGTGAATAAATTATTGAGTAATTTTTTTAAAAAATTGGTAGAATCCCTTAAAAGTACTTTTTTTGGATATAGATATTTATTAGGGTAATTGGTTTTGTGACATTTTGAAATTAAAAGGGTAAGACCTGTGATGTGTAGATTTATTGCTCAAACCTATGGTGATTCAGTTCGCCAGATATAGGGAAAGAGCTTTCCTGAGGTCTTTTTATATCCTAATGTAATTTGAATAATTTTTGAAGTTAGGTTTGTGAATGTTTCAGTATTTGTATTTTCGGTGATATAAAGGGTATTTGTTTTGTGCAGTCTATTGTACCCATCACATTCAGCACTCCTGCAATATTAAAAAAAATTGTCTTCAATGAGTGTCACTCTTCCTGCTGCTCGGGGTACTATCTTTATCTTTATTGAGCCACTTGATATACCGCCCAACACCAGCGCAACTGAGCAGTTTACAAATAAAAAGTGCTAGAAGAGAAACAAGAAAGGAAGTGGAACGCCATAATATGACAGGAAAGGAAAGAAGAAAGCTGCAACTGGCAGGAAGGGGGCAGGGGTACAGGTGAAACACAGTAAGGCCAGGGTCTAGGCAGAAGCTGGTAGGAGGTCAAAGGTGAAAGAAAAGAGGTGGGTTTTTAGCATTGATTTAAATTGGAGAAAGGAAAGTTCCAGGCAGAGGTCAGACAGGAGAGAGTTCCAGAGGAGGGAGCCAAAAAAGAAGAGGAGTGGGTGGACTCTAGGTGAGCATGTGAAGCGGATGGGAGGAGGAGGTGGTTAGAATGAAGTTGTCAAAGGGAATGATGGGAAGTATTGGAGTGGATTAAGTCAGAGAGATATTGTGGCGTGCTAGTTTGGCTGGTATGATGGACCAAGGTAAGGATCTTGTATTGTATGAAAAATTTTATGGGTAACCAATGCAAATCGATAAGCAGATGGGTGATGTGATCTGAGCGGGAGGCGTGGGTGAGTATACGGGTGGCAGTGTTCTAGAGAAGTTACATTCGACAGAGTTGATACTGTGGGAGGCCAGCCAGAGCAATGTTACAGTAATCAATGTGGTTCATAACCAGAGAGAGAAGAAGAGTGGTCAAAGAGGGGAGCGAAAGGCAGGGACGGGTGGCATGGATCTGGCATAAGGAATAGAATGAGCACAGAATAATGAAGGAAAGGTGATCACCGAAGGAAAGAGATTAATCAAGTGTGATGCCAAGATAACAGAAAGAGAAGAGCAGGGGGATAGGTGTCTGTGCAAGAGAGGGGGCCAGAAAGGAAGCACAGGTGGAAAAGAAGAACTAGATGGCGGAGGTTTTAGAGGGATTGATGTGAAGAAAGTTAGACACCATCCAGGAGGAGACAAAAGAAAGGCATTTAAAGAAGCTAAGTCGGGGGCAGAGGAGCTGGTATGGTGCAGAAGAAGAATATCATCTGTGTAATAATAGGCTGAAACACCGTGCTGTTGGACAATGAGGGTAAGAGGGGCCAAAAAGACATTAAAAAGAAGGGGAGCAAGAAGAGAGCCTTCGAGGACACCGCAGGACAGTGTCTGATGGGAGAGGAGGAAGAGTCAGTAAGATTGGAAAAAGTCTGGGATGAGAGAAAAGAGTAGAACCAGTGAAGGATCAAGCCAATGATTCCAAAGTCGTAAAGACGGGAAAGAAAGGTGTGATGATCAACCAGGTCGAAAGCAGAAAAAAGATCTAGAGAAACAGCTAGGGAGATGTTACCATGGTTGTGAGAGTTGCAAAATTAATTGAGAAGGGAGAGAATGATAGCTTCTGTGCTATGGCCAGGGGAAAAACCAGATTGGCGGGGGTGAAGCACAAAGGAAGCATCAAGGTGGGAGGAGATTTGGGCAAAGACTAGTTTCTCGAGGACCTTAGTAAGAAAAGTGGAGGTAGGGCACCAGTGAGCAGGAATGGTAGGATCTAATGAAGGTTTCTTAAGAATGGGCCAAATGACGGCATGCTTCCAATGGTGCGGGAAAGAACCAGAGGAAAGACTAGAGTTAAAGATGTTAAGGATAAGTGCAAGAAGGACCAAGGAGGGGACGGTGATCCAAGAAGAAGGAATGGGGTCAGAGGGACAGGTACAACTACTACTACTACTACTGATCATTTGTATAGCACTCCCTGGAAGTGGAGGAGGTGGAAGCATCCAAGGAAAGGGAAGAACCACTGCTCGAGCACCCCAAAGTTGCAGAATCAGTCACCACTAGGAAGCAAAGTGTAGTGGTGGTTGATGACTCTCTTCTGAGGGGTACTGAGGCATCCATCTGCAACCAGATTTGATGTCCATAGAGGTGTGCAGTCTGCCAGGTGCCAAAATGCGAGATGTTACGGAGAGTTTGCTGATTCTCATCAAACCAACTGACTATTACTCGATGTTGCTCATCCATGTCAGCACAAATGATACTGATAGGAATCCCTCCGACTATATCAAATGTGACTGTGGGCTTTCTTAGCCCCCCCCCCCCCTCACCAGCAACCATGCAGGCCTCTTGGAGCTACAGAAGACTACATTCAAAACAATGGGAAGGTAATTCAAAAACAGCAATAAAATACACACATCTATATAAATACACCAAAGCTTTAGTGGAGAGAAACAAACAGAACCAAAGTTCTCTTTGTTTACTCTAACTGATAGCCATGGTTCACTTTATTTATAAGGCACTTTATTTATAAGGCACATAACCTAAGAGAATGGATAACAGCACTCCAATCCTCCCAAACAACTGAATATATATAAAATATGATTCTAGCACCACTGTAAATAGCCCACCCTGTATATAGCTCAAACAAATCAAGCACCCAACACATCCCTCACACAACTAAGTTTTATCCTCACTGCATGTACAACACACACACTTTACCTGATTGCTTGCTGTGATACCACCTTGATTATTAAGATAAGGCGGTTTAGAAATACTGTTAAATAAATAAAAATAAATAAATAAGGCTCTATTGGATGATACAGCATAATTTCACTTTATTATTACACGTCAATTATTACGTCTCTATCACATCATAGGTTAACTTTAATCAGTGTGGGTCAGTATGAGGAGACATACATGGAGTCCAAGACATAATTGTTTACCGCTACATAGGTCAATATGAGGAGACATACACATATTCCAAGGCATAACTGTTTACCTCTGACTGCTTGGTATCTACTAACCCTGAAACTACAAGGCTAGAGTACAAGCTGCCCTTTCTTGTTTACAGGACATGTACCTCTTCACCTACTTAGTAAGCATTTTTATGAAGTTTTATTTCTAAGCAAGGTTCTGAACAGAATTAACTCTTTCTCAGGTTTAGTCAGTCTAATAGTGTACACTACCCTGTACAAACAAACATGCTTTCAGTCCCTCCTCTGATTCTGTAAAGAATCATTTCTAAAGTAAGGAAACTCATATATTGCCATTGAAGTGGAAATAAAACTAGATTCTGGGTCAATCTGTAACATCAATGTAGGGGTCAGTGATTCTACTGATTTCTTACAGAAAGCTGTGAAAGGTGAAGAGGTGGAAAGAAATCAGTGCTGACATAGAGAAACAGCTGTCAGTACATAGAGGATTAATACTCCTAGAATGAGAATTCCCAAAATACCAAGCAAAGATGCTAACATGCCTTGCAAAAGCCTGGATAATGAATTACAAAATGTAGAAACAGAATCAAAGAGAGCTGAAATGGAACTTACATAACTCTCACTTGAAACAAAAGTACGGTTGCTAACTTTATCTAATAGGCCTTTCACTATTTTCCCATTATTATCAAGCATACTACAACAAAAATCAACTATTATTCCACACACACCATTTTCCTTTGCTAGGAGAAAATCTAAAACCATTCGGTTCTAGGCTGCATAAGCTGACACTTTGTTTACTGGACCTTGCAATACACATTAACTGCCTCAGTAAAAAGCAGAGCAGCCACAATGACTTCATCCTGAGGGGATATATCCCTTTTTCTTCCTAAAGATTTGTTCAGGATTGATAACTAATTAATAGTAAAGTTCAATTCACTATGGGGTATCCATCAGAGCTATATAGCAAGCACCTGACCAACCTCTGGGAGGCTCTGTATATACAAAAGTACCACACACACAACATAATCTCCTTCTAAAACCACTAAGCTCTCTGCTCAGATTGTCAAATTCGGAGGACAAGATATATTCTGTATACAATTACTCAAAACCACTTTAACTCTGGTTAGGTATGCCTAGGTCAGAACTAGAGGCATCCAAAAGGGTAGCCAGAACTACACACTTGGTTCCCTTTAACTGGCATTACTTGTAAAATACTGAAATATAGGAACGTGCACATGGGATCTTTATACCTATACCTTTACCTATTCTAGGTCCTGTGTTTGTATTTGTGTTTGTATACGACCATATGTCACAAAACTCTTCAAAGGTCTTAGGCCTATCTCTTGGTAGAAATCCATGCTGAGTAGCTGTCACTGTTGGAAGGCAAACAGCAACCTTTGATAAATTGAAATGATTTCGTCATCAAGTGTAAATGTGCCTCAAAAATATTTGGATATTCCCTCTAACATCCTCATGATTCTGAATACAATACTGCTTCATTAATAATACACCACAGCACATCTAGGACCAGATTAGGAAATATGCATAGCCAATATGCATAGCAACAAAAACATTCTAAAACATTCTAAAACAAACTAAAGATATACCTACTCTTCTTAATACTTCTCTTAAGATGATGAAGAGATATACTATAGCTATACTGGCCCTCTAATTCTCAATTACTTTATTAAGTAGAGGTTAAGTACCTAAAGGTCATTACATATATATCAGGAAAATACTAATCTAAACTAACCTCATCCCTCTAAGCCTTACTATAAATGCTAAATAAATGCATTTTACATGAATAATCCATTTGGAATTTACTTAATACAATAATCTCTCTGTAATGTCACTGTTGTTCTTTCAGAAAATACTTTAAATCATAAAAGTCCTTTTCTTCAATCACTGATGTCCAATAAGTCTCTGCGTTGCAAACTCTTGATTCAGGAAACCACCTTCTGATCTTGTGAGGGGGCCACTGTATAAGATGCATCCAACAAGAATGTCTTTTCACTTTACAAGCTGAGTATCCCACCAGGAACACACGACATGGACCAGGAACTTGGGAGCCAGGAGTGTCTTCGGATGCAGTCTTAATCAGGGCCCAATCTGGTGACTTCACCTCTGATGAAATAATTCTGCGGATCCTGGATATACAGAACTTGTCATCTCATTAAGGAGTCACTTGCAATAAAAGGAAAACAAAATAGGACTGAGTGCAACCATGCACAATAAGTTAAGCTATCGCTGCGCAACACCTGGGGGTCTGGGATAACTGCCAAGGCATATGGAGAAGGAGCTAGACATCCATTAACTATTTCAAATGGTGTCAGGCTAGAGGAAATACACACTGCCATAAGGGCAAAAGGGAAAAGCTTTTATTCATTCGGAGGCTGTATCAGAGTGCATAAGTGACCTTTGGGGAATATTACCTCCCTCCTCTGATACAGGGCAGATCCACAAAACAGGTTGCAAAATCAAAATAAAATGAATTCAGCAGGCAGGCATATGTATACTGTCCCTAATCTAACCCTACAATGCCAATTCTGAAACAGTGCAAACAGATTGTACCAATGAAAACAATAACAAAAAGACAAAATGCATAACCACGGCGGTAAAACTTCTGCTGCAGAAACAAGGCAAGTAGAAACAAAAGACGGTCAGGGCAAATAAACAGATGATTCGCTTTCCAGCAGCCCGGAACATCACGAAGTCCAAAGCTAGGTTTCAAAAGAAGTATCTTCAAAAAGAGATGAAAGAGAAAATAAAGTCATCTTTAACAGCTAAATACTGCAATGTCAGTAACACTAATGCTTGAAAAACAACTTGCCGTGCTTTCTTTTTTTTCATTTGTCTGCATAACGGCTGTCCTTTTGCAAATACGTCTGCTAACTGCCACTGTAGAACCAGACAACCAGGAAGTTTCATTTGTAAAAAAACACTGCTATTAAACTATGTAGACATTGCAGGAGTCCCAAAGTTATTTCATCAATTCGCTCTCAAAGCACACAGATAACAAAGACATCAGAAATAGCCACAAACAATTTGAATAGTTTACAATAACCATGGCACTCTTCCCAGTACATTCCTACATTTAAAACAAACCTCCCACAACGATAATGTGGAAGCTACGCAATAACAACAGTTTGGGAAATAAATTGCAGTTGAGACAGATTTAACCCTCAAACCTAACTTAGCAATATAAGCTCTGACCAATAACATACTTAATTTAATCTACATTAAAAACAAATCATTCACATAATAAACTAAAGAGGAATGGTTGAGTCTTACATCAAATAATGCAGTTCCTAGGGCCGGTGCAAATATGCAAGACTAACCTTCAAAAAGAACAAATAAAAACAAAGTTGCTTGCCAAGTCATACTGAGAATAAGCAGGTCGCAAATCTACAACAAAAGTCCAGGGAGAAATTGGCAAAAGCACATTATTTACTGCTCACAGGTTCTGCATAAATCTATAAGTCTTACCGTCAGCCTTCCACAGACAGTCTCACCTTTAGCACAGGAAGAACTGAAGTCTTACATAATGAAGTGACACTTTGTGTCTGGAGATCTTCAAGCATAGAACAACTTTCTTCACCAGCGGCTGCTGGCAGTGGACACAGCTTGAGTCTAGGAAACTGAATTCCAGGTTTTCACGACGATCTGCACAGCGGGATAGAAAGGCATCCGATATCTGATCCCAGCATTGTCCATAAAGAAGAAGACAGCTCTCCAGGATGAATGATTTCTGGAGATCTGCAGAACACAGCACTTCAGAGAGAATACAGCTGGTCTTCACACTCAGCCAGGATAGAGTGCAATCAGCAGCTTCAGGAGGTCTCTGACCATCAAGACTCCGATTCCGGAGACAGTCTCGCTACAAACGCTCAATAACAAGCTTATTTGAACTGTCTCGCTGGGGATTCCTATGACCTTCTCTTGCTCCGATCCTACCCTCCCCCTGCTCCTGGGAGGTTACATAGAAGGAATCTACAAGTTGAGCAATTTAGTCATTTCACTGAAACTTACAGCAGCTGTTCTAGCCGGCCAATCTGTCATTGAAGCTTTTTAAAAAAATACCTTTTACTCACGGGATTAAACCATTTACAAAAACAATTAGTGAATCCTGCCTTAAAGATGTTAATCTCAACCAATCCTTTCACAAATTTGCATACTACTGTAAGTGATTCTAACAGAAAATCATCTTTTTTTTCTTTTATTAACCACTAAAACAAAATTATCTCTTTGAGTTTTCTCTTGGAAATTTATCACAGGGTATGTCACAAACAGGATAAAAAATGAGATGGGTTATAAAACACAGTTCTAAGCAAATTATCTAAAGCAGCCCAAGTAGAACATGAACTATTATGCTGACGTAAAACAGTTTGAAGAAACCTTATAGCACCATGTAATTGAATACATTTCTCTCTATAGGTCATAAAAGGCTTATTCAGACCCTTTTCAATATCATCAACAAGTTTACTAGAAATTCCTAATTCCTTTGTAGCAGAAATATTATTTCTTACTGTTCCCTTTAAGGAATCTATGATATGTACAGTACATTCTATTTCACGACTAAAAAGGTCATTCATTTCTCTGAGCTGAGAAACATTGCAAGTACCAAAATTCTCAATTTGTGCATTCCCCAATATTCTTTGCATATTTCTTATCTCATATCTTAATTTCGCTGCACGAGTGACTATCTCAGAAACCACATAATTCTCAGAACAAACAGGGGGAGACGTCAAGAATACACCTGCTCCAATTGCAGCCACCTCTGCATCATACTCTGGAGAAAAAATGACTTGGACCTTCCCTGCCCAGGCATTACCAATCTCTTTCTCCTGTGGGTCACCCGTTTTACCAGCATTCTGTAATATAAAATTATTTTTCATAACATATGCCATACGCTGCCACCAACCAAACACCAGCCCTTCACGGGCATCACATACTCTGTGTTTAGCCTGCAAAGCACATTTCAGATAACAAAGCTTATCTATAGAAAATGTTCCCTCCAAAGGAAACTGTAAAAGCACATTATCATTAGTTACTGCATACCAGTGCACAACATAATTAGTAGCCATATCTCCATACTTCTCACGCATACAATAAGAGGGCTACCTTTCTGAAGAGCTAATAGCCTTAACATGCCATTCACACAATCGAGACAACTCATGTTTACCTAACAGATCGCTCATTGCTGGCACCATATAATACTCACAAACCCCTTCCGCCCCTTGCCAGGAATGTTGAAATCTGTAGAACGGACACGGCACCAACTGTGGGCTTTCTTAGCCCCCCCTCACCAGCAACCTTGCAGGGCTCTTGGAGCTACAGAAGACTACATTCAAAACAATGGGAAAGTAATTCAAAAACAGCAATAAAATACACACATCTATATAAATACACCAAAGCTTTAGTGGAGAGAAACAAACAGAACCAAAGTTCTCTTTGTTTACTCTAACTGATAGCCATGGTTCACTTTATTTATAAGGCTCTTTTGGATGATACAGCATAATTTCACTTTATTATTACACGTCAATTATTACGTCTCTATCACATCATAGGTCAACTTTAATCAGTGTGGGTCAGTATGAGGAGACATACATGGAGTCCAAGACATAATTGTTTACCGCTACATAGGTCAATATGAGGAGACATACACATATTCCAAGGCATAACTGTTTACCTCTGACTGCTTGGTATCTACTAACCCTGAAACTACAAGGCTAGAGTACAAGCTGCCCTTTCTTGTTTACAGGACATGTACCTCTTCACCTACTTAGTAAGCATTTTTATGAAGTTTTATTTCTAAGCAAGGTTCTGAACAGAATTAACTCTTTCTCAGGTTTAGTCAGTCTAATAGTGTACACTACCCTGTACAAACAAACATGCTTTCAGTGACTTCATAGCTCTGGGAGAGAGGGTGAAGCAGATAGGTGCGCAAGTGGTGTTCTCTTCAGTCCTCCCTGTTGAGGTTAAAGGCCGAGGCAGAGAAGCTTGCATCCTGAAGATGAATGCATGTCTGCATGGATGGTGTCATCGAGAGCGTTTTGGTTTCCTGGACCTTAGGATGATGTTCCAAGGGCTGCAGAGCAGTGATGGTATCCATCTGTCCAAGAAGGGTTGAAGTGTCTTCAGCAACAGACTGGCTAACCTACTAAAGATGGCTTTAAACTAGATTCATTGTGAATGCGTGAAGAGAGCCCCCAGGTAAGTGAAACATTAAATAACTCTGTAGAAATGGGTAATAGGGACAACATCCGGAAAGCGGTGTGTATAAATGCCCATAGCATGGAAAATAAGATCCCAGATGTTGAGGCTTTAATGGAAGAGGCTGACTTGGATTTAGTGGTAGTTACGGAGACATGGTTCATGAACAAACATGGCTGGGATGTAATTATACTGGGTTATACTTTATTCAGGAAGGAGAGGGGAGGAGGAGTGGCACTATATGTAAAAGATAATATTAAAGCTTTAGAATTGCAGGGCTTAAAAGGAAGAGAGGGAGGCACTGTGGGTTAAACTGGAAAGAGGGAAAGGGAACTCCATTTGCATTGGAGTTATATACAAATCCCCCTCACAGGGAGTAGAAGTGGATGAAGATTTAATAGAAGACATATACAATATTGCCATGAAAGAAGAAGTGCAACTGATAGGTGAGTTTAATATGCAGAATGTGGATTGGCACATCCCTGCTGTGGTGTCATCTAAAAGTAAGGAGATCCTGGATCTCTATAGGGAGACCTATTCAGGCAACTGATAACAGAATCCACATGTGACTGGACTTAGTGCTTAGCAATGGAGAAAGTGTTTCTGATATTACAGTGGGACATCATCATGCATACAGAGATCACCAGATGGTATGCTTCAGTATTAAGTCTAGGGCTGATAAAATCCATTCAAAAGCAAGGGTCTTAGACTTTAAGAAAACTAACTCTGCCAAGATGGGACAATACCTCAAAGAGTCGTTAGTGGGATGGGAACAGCTGGGGGATGTAGAAAAACAGTGGGCAAAACTGAAAGGGGGTGTTTTAAGGGCAACAAACCTTTTTGTTAGAAAGGTAAATAAATGTAAAAGGAAAAGGAGGCCTCTATGGTTCTCAAAAGAAGTAGCTGAAAAGGTGAAGAAAAAGAGGGAGGCTTTCAGGAAATACCAGAGATCACAGAGAGAGGAAGAAAGGCATCTATATTTGGAAAAACTTAGAGAAACTAGCAAGGTAGTCAGAAAATCAAATGTACAAAAAGAAGAAGAAATAGCCAATGCAATAAAATGCGGGGATAAGACATTTTTCAGATATGTTAGTGAGAGGAGGAAGAGCAAAAGTGGTATTGTCAGACTCAAGGGTGCAAGGGAGAAATATGCATCAACTGATGAGGATAAAGCAGAATTGCTTAACACATATTTCTGTTCTGTGTTCACAGATGAAGGGCCAGGAGCAGCACCTCAGAAAACACCCACAAACAGAAACAGAAGTGTGTGGATCTCAAACAATTTTCAGAAGACAGTGTTAGGAACTAGCTAAACTAAAAGTAGACAAAGCCATGGGTCTGGATGGGATACATCCAAGAATACTGAGGGAACTTGAGGACATTCTAGCGGCTTAACTGTCCAACCTTTTCAATGCTTCTTTGGAGTCGGGAGTGGTGCCAGAGGACTGGAGACAGGCACATGTGGTCCCTTTACATAAAAGCAGATGTAAGGATGACATTTAGAACTGCAGGCAAGTTAGTCTAATCTCAGTAAGATTTCTTGAGTCCAATGGATTGCAGGATCAGAAGCAGCATGGATATTCACCAGAGGCAGATCTTGTAGACAAATCTGATTGATTTCTTTGACTGGGTGACCAGGGAGTTGGACCAAGGGAGAGCCCTAGATATGGTGCATTTAGATTTCAGTAAAGCCTTTGACACCATTCCACACAGGCGACTTATAAACAACTGAGCACCCTAGGGATGGACTGGTTGGGTTAGAAATTTGATGAGTGGGAGGCGACAAAGAATACAGGTAAATGGAGCTCATTCTGAGGAGAAGAAGGCTGTCAGTGGTGTGCCACTGGGATCTATCCATTCAGTCCATCAATTCCTTTCCCCTGATGCACTATCTATACCAATCCTGAACCTACAGTAGGTATTTCATGGATTGACTACTGCAATGTATTTCTCACTGACCTCCCAGAATGTCACCTCCACAGGTTACAGCTTCTTCAGAACACCGCCGCACGTATCCTCACGCATTCCTCCCGTTTGATCATGTCTCCCCCTTGCTAGCACAGCTGCATTGGTTTCCTGTTCCATATCGTGTCCAGCATAAACTCCTTATCATGGCACACAAAGTTATACATACCTCCACTCCTCACTATTTAGCTGATCTTATCCACTTCTATCACCCTCCCCGGCTCCATCCACACTCACTGGCTTCTCCTTCCCTCTGTCTCCCAGGCACATCTGGAACGCACTCGCCAGGTGCCTTCTTCTTTCTGGCTCCGGCATTATGGAACTCTCTCCCTCTAACCCTTCCCTCTGAGTTGTTCAAGGTAGCCCTGAAAACCCATTTTTTTTCAGGTGGCCTTTTCTATCTCTTCCTGACCCTCTTGCTCTTTTACTGTTCTCTTCCTTTCCTGTCATGAATTGGCATTCTTTTCCTTTCTTTCTTTGCAGCCATTTGGTTATTGTAAACCGCTTTTATGTCTCGGACCTAGTAGTATATCAAGCATTGCTATAAATAAATAAAAAAACAAACATCTTTGTTAATGATATTACAGAAAGGTTATCGGGTAAGGTTTGCTTGTTTATGTATGATACGAAAATCTGCAATAGAGTTGACACCCAGGAAGGAATAGATAACATGAAGAGGGATCTAGCTAAGCTTGAAGAATGGTCTAGAATTTGGCAACTGAAATTTAATGCTAAAACATGCAGGGTCATGCATTTGGGCTGCAAAAATCCAAAGGAGCGGTACAGTGCAGGAGGTGAGGTACGTCTGTCCACAAGAGGAGCGGGACCTGGACGTAATTGTGTGTGATGATCTTAAAATAGCTAAACAGGTAGAAAAGGCGACTGCAAAAGCCAGAAGGATGCTTGGGTGTATAGGGAGAGAAATGGCTAGCAGAAAAAAGGTGATGATAATGCCTCTGTATAAGTCTCTAGGGCGAATTCATTTGGAGTATTGTGTGTAATTCTGGAGACTGCACCTTCCAAAGGATATAAACAGGTTGGAGTCTGTGCAGAGGATGGCTACTAAAATGGTTTGTGGTCTTCGTTATGAAGCATATGAGGACAAAGTTAAAGATCTTAATATGTGTACCTTAAAGGAAAGGCGGGATAGGGGCGATATGATAGAGACATTTAAATACCTCTGTGGCATAAATACATAGAAGGGTCTCTTTCAATTGAAGGCAATGTTAGCATTGTGTGCATGTGGGGGTGGTGGTCACAGTGGCTTCCACCTGGTGCTGAAAAAGTCTAGTCCTGGCCCTGCATGTCAGGTGCAATGCTGTTATGTCTACTGCCATGGGCTTGCAAAGCATGTCACTGGCAGGTAAAGCGGAGACCATGATGAATTCTCCCATCCTTGCACTGGTGAGGTTTAAGGCAGCAGTACGTGTGTTCACAGCCCCTGCTGGAGGGGGGCAGGAGCGGCATGCTGTGACTAGCCATATGTGTGCCACTGCCTCAAGGCCACCTGCAGCACTGAATTGTTGCCTGTGTCATGATTGTAGGGAGTGAGGGATCAACTGGCATGCCATCCACCCAGATTGGTGAACCCGGCCTATCCCTGAGTACTGTGCCATGAGCAGCTGATTTAGGACTGGCCATGCATTTCCTAAGGAGAGACAACATTGTGTGACTCTTAACCTATATTGTGACAGAATGTGTGGGAAAGCCCAAGAAATGGCGCCCATACACGGTACACATGTGGCCCCTATGATACACAAAGACTGGGAAGTGTTGTCTGCCACCCACTATTGCCCTCATACTCTGAATGTGCATGTGTTGGGTCCTGACAACATAATCAGTCCCAGAGTGGTAGATAGATTGCCTGTGTCCACCCATGACCCTCACATCTTGCAATGATTAGCAGTATGACAGTACCTTTAGGGGGAAGTGTTACATCAGGATGCCCTGAGATGCACATATTGAGTGGATATGTCCATGTGGGTAGAAAAATATGCCACGTAGGCAGGCATACTTTGCAATGCGATAACAGCACATGTCAGACGACAAATAACCATCCTTCTATGTCAGTTGCAAATGATGACTATAATGTGTGTGTGACCTGGTGAACCTTCTATGATTAAGCCCTCAGGCAACCACATCCAACTGAGCCACATATGATGCTATTTGCTCTCCTGTGCTCATCCAAATAGATTATTCCCAGACTGGTCCATCAGCACACACCAGGAAATGGGTACGTTGGTCACTCTGCTAGGTCACCCATCATCTGGAATGTGTGTGTTCATGTATCATGGCCTTCCCGTCTGGCAGAACAGATCACATATGTAAGACATGAATGTCAGTTGAACCAGCAGCATATCAATGCAGTGCTATATACATTCCAAACCAGATGTCCCTCTCCCACACCTGGCTGACATACTTTGTCAGGCAAGTAAGGGCCAAAGGCTGCCAAGAGCTATGCAGACATAGGCCCACTCCAACTCATGCTGTCAATCAGCCTGACAATGGCCACATATATATTCATGAATTGATGGACCCTAAAGTTATGGATTGGGTTAGAAATTGATTGAAGGAGAGGCAACAAAGGCTACAGGTAAATGGAGCTCATTCTGAGGAGAGGGAGGTTACCAGTGGTGTGACCCAGGGATCTGTCCTTGGTCTGATTCTTTTTAACATCTTTGCTAGTGATATTGTGGAAGGGCTGTCGGGTAAGGTTTGCTTGTTTGCATATGATACCAAAATCTGCAATAGAGTAGACACCCAGGAAGGAGTAGATAACATGAGGAGAGATCTAGTCAAGCTGAAGAATAGTCTAGAATTTGGCAGTTGAGATTTAATGCCAAAAAATGCAGGGTAATGCATTTGGACTGCAAAAATCCAAGGGAGCAGTACAGTGTAGGGTGGGAAGTACTTCTGTCCACAAAAGAAGAGCAGGACCTGGGCATGATTGTGTCTGATGATTTTAAAGTAGCTAAATAGGTAGAAAAGGTGACGGCAAAAGCTAGAAGGATGTTTGGGTGCATAGGGAGAGGAATGGCCAGCAGAAAAAAGGAGGTGATAGTGCCTCTGTATAGGTCTTTGCTTCGACCTCATTTGGAGTATTGTGTGCAGTTCTGGAGACCACACCTTCCAAAGGATATAAACAGGTTGGAGTCGGTGCAGAGGGTGGCTACTAAAATGGTTCGTGGTCTTCATTATAAAGCATATGAGGACAGACTTAAGGATCTTAATATGTATACTTTAGAGGAAAGGCAGGATAGAGGAGATATGATAGAGATGTTTAAATATCTCCATGGCATAAATACACAAGAAGAGAGCCTCTTTCAATTGAAAGTAAGCTCTGTTACAAGGGGACATAGGATGAGGGTGAAAGGGGATAGACTCAGGAGTAATATGCAGAAATATTTCTTTACAGAAAGAGTGGTAGATGCATGAAATAGTCTCCCAGTAGAGGTGGTAGAGATGAGGACAGTATCTGAATTCAAAAAGACAAACACAGAGGATTTTTAAAGGAAAAGAGGTGGCTATTGTAGTAATGGATATGGAAGGACAGACTAAATAGGCCATGTAGTCTTTTTCTGCTGTCATGTCTCTATTTGGGTGAGTCAGGGATTACCTGGTCACCTGCTGTCCTAAGCAGACATGTTGTTTATCTAAAGGGCACGCCATCCCTGATTGGCATTGTTGGGTCTTGAACACTCAACCTTTGCTGTATGAAGCAGTTGCATTGCAACAGTGGCAGCACAAGAGATATGACAAAGAGATATGATCATCCTGTTGACCTGGGCCAAGGATTTTCATATCATGCAAACAGCCTGGTTTGTCTCAGCAGAGGTTATTCATCATCAAAAAAGAATACTGCCTTCCCCAACAACTATCACCATTTTTTTGTCGGGTATAAACCGCCCATCTTTTTTGATGATTGATTGTTTGGAATACTAGCGGTTTGGGATTTTTTGGTTTTGAATTGCTTCAGCAGAGGTTATAGCAGATGGTTACCTCTTTAAGGTCTATGAGAGTTTAACACAACACGCGGGCCATAAATGTGCAACTGCCCTGTGCAGTAATCGGTGAGTGAGTCCTTACAAAACTCAGCATGGGATGTACATGTCATTGTCCATATTCCTGATTTACTATGCGTTTCTGTGATCCTCTGAGGACATCCCATACTTGCATTTCAGTTTATTCTTCCCATACTGATGGCATGTGGCCATGTTTCCAGACAGCACGGGTTCAGACAGATAGCCCAGCTTATCTCTACCTAACACCCACCATGTGATGACACACCATAGAGTCAAACACCAAGCGCCTGCATTTGCTGGAGGCATACAACATTTTCAGATGCTGTCATCCCATATGAGGGGGAAACAGTGCTTTGTTGCAGCACAGCAATCTCACTGACAAAAACTGTTGACGTCTGTCAGGCAACAGACGGTTGCAGTGAGATTCATGCTCTCATTACTTTAATAAACATTATGCCTGTGAGACCCTGAGGTTCCTCCTGCTCACCCACATGTTTTCATAGCAGCAATTTTGGGTTGCAAAGTTACTAACACACACATTGTTTCTAACGTGCTCTTTGCACCATTCAAAGCTAGCAAACTATGACAGGATTACAAGGAAATTTCTATCATAACCTCCTGCATCTGTTAACACCTCATTGACAAACATCCTTTCATTGCACATGATCACAGCATGACCTTAACAAGCCACTCAGCCTTTCCTTGTGTGACAATTGTAAAGGGTTCATTATTCCTTTTCCAGCACTTCTTATCACTAACCCTTGGGACGTCCGTCTGGATCGAGGAATCACCTTACCTTCTTTGTCTGGAATCCAGGGGAACAAACACACACACACACCTGCACATAAGTGGTATGCAGTTTATTCCAAAGGGTGGAGGGATTGTCTGTATTTTATACATTCTTAGAAACATAGTCATACGTCATTCACCCATCTTCTGGGGGCCCACTATAGTTTATCAGTAACTAATGCAAATACAAGTCATCCTTGAGTAGAACAATCAGTTTAGCTTACACAGCACATTCCTTTTTCCATACCCACCAGAATGTACAAAGGGCACACACATAGGATTCTGATTTCTATAGGATTCTAATTTCTCTTGTGCAGGCCTCCTGTATATGCACTTAAACTAAGCATTATTATTATTTCCTAACAACAATGAATTTCAGTCCATAGAGATTTTACAGCGAATTTTGTTTCCTATAGAACTTTAATCCTTTGTGACTTAATGCCCTCTCTAACATAGAGCGCAACCCCTCCACCAACTTGATCAGCTCTATCATTACGATATAGTTTGTACCCAGGCATCACAGTGTCCCACTAGTTGTCCTCTTTCCACCATGTCTCTGAGATACCAATCATATCTAACTTCTCATTTAGTGCTATATATTCAAATTCTTCCATCTTATTTTTTAGACTTCTAGCATTTGCATACAAGCATTTTAGAGACTGTATTTTATTCATTTTAATCTGATTATTGGTAGGCAGGGGTAATTTGGTATCTTTAAGCTCTGTCTGCTCTGCACTCAAGGGCATTTGGGCTACCTTTGTCTTTATTGGAACCTCTCTGCTGATGTGCCCTAACTTCATTTTTTTGGTAGTATCCTTCAAGGATACATTGTTCCGAACCATGCGCTCTTGGGCGACTGTCGGCTCTCCCCTATTATCTAGTTTAAAAGCTGCTATATCTCTTTTTTAAAGGTTAATGCCAGCAGCCTGGTTCCATCCCGGTTAAGGTGAAGCCCATCCCTTCGGAAGAGCCCCTCCTTTCCCCAGAATGTTCACCAATGTTCTATGTAAACCGCCACTGATCTTGGGAAGGGGCGGTATATAAAAGTTTTTAAATAAATAAATAAATAAAAATAAATAAATGTTCCCCAGTTCCTAACAAATCCCAAACCCTCATCCTTGCACCACTGTTTCATCCTCGCATTGAGACTCCAGAGCTCTGCCTGCCTTTTGGGTCCTGCACATGGAACAGGAAGCATTTCGGAGAACGCTACCCTGGAAGTTCTGAACTTCAACTTCCTACCTAAAAGCCTAAATTTAGCCTCCAGAACCTCCCTACCACATTTTCCTATGTCATTGGTACCGACATGTACCAAGACAGCAGACACCTCCCCAGCACTATCTAAGACCTTGTCTAGGTGGCACGTGAGGTCCAAGCGATCCTCACGTCCACCAGCCAACCAGATATCTACATGCCTAATGATTGAATCACCAACTATAACACCTAACCCTTCCCTCATGGGCACATGGCCTTGGAGAAACTTCCTTGGTGCGAGAGGGTTTTACATCACCTGGATGACAGGTCCTAGCTATAGGATCACTTCCTGCCACACCAGGGTGATACTCTGCTGTCACGTGACCTCTCTCCTCCATTGCAACAGGGATGCTGCCAGACTGGAGGTGGGAGTTCAGGACTATATCCTTGTAGGTCTCGTCTATGTACCTCTCTGTCTTCCTTATGTCTTCCAAGTCTGCTACTCTTGCCTCCAGAGATCGGACTCATTCCCTGAGAGCAAAGAGCTCCTTGCACCTTGTGCACACGTAATGCCCCTCACCAACTGGGAGAAAATCATACATGTGACACTCAGTGCAAAAGACTTGAAAGCCCCCATCTCGCTGCTGGACTGCTATGTGCACTTCGTTTTAAGGTTGTGTTTATATATTTAAGTTCTTTACTTCCTAAGGGTTGCTGGGGATACTTATACTAATAAGAGGTTTAAGCACCTATAAAGCTACTGTGGCAGGCTATAGCCTATAATAGTCTGCAAATGTGAAAGGCCTGTAAGTTAGGCCCTGATTCCAACCCCCATCTCAGTAAAGAACCAACGTCTATAAAAGTTTGAGAAAAGCTGTTTAAACTGCTTAATAAGAAGTTTTTGTGAATGCATAAATCTTTCATTATTCTCTTGTGCTGTGAAAATAAAAATGTTTCAATACTTCCTAGAGCTAGAAACGACCTTGGGGGTCAAGGGCGGTTCTGTGAGTGCTGCTGGCAGGTCACATGATTGGATAAGTAGTTGCACAAGACAGAATGCTGGTAACAGTGCATTTAAAAAGCTCAGGTATCACCAAAGTATTTATATTGGTCACGTGTTCTCTTACACAGGTTTATCATCTTATATGATATTTACAAGAGATAGTTCAGTAATAAATAACATCAGAAACAGCCATTCAAGCCCCTGAAGAAGGCTTTTACGAAACACGGCCTGTGCCGGGCCAGTGGCTGAAGAGGAATAACAATAATTTTCAATAAAGGTTACATTTTATACGTTCCTTCATTGCAATCCACGTTTCTTACCATTGTTAGAACAGTCCTAGAGGAGGGAGCTGGGTGCTAGGCCCAGGAGGGATCTCTGATTGGACGGGTGCAGGGGGCGTTGGGACCAATAGAAAGTTTGCATGTATCAAAGGTGAGTCAGTTGATATAGTGTTTCTGAACTTTCAGAAAGCCTTTGACAAGGTCCCTCATCAGAGACTTTTGGCAAAACTAGAGAGTCATGGGATAGGAGGCAGTGTACTACTGTGGATCAGGAAATGGTTAAAAGATAGAAAGCAGAGGGTTGGGCTAAATGGCCAATTTTCCCAATGGAGAAAGGTGAATAGTGGTGTACCCCAGGGATCTGTGCAGGGTCCGCTGCTTTTTGACATATTCATAAATAACCTGGAAAGTGGAATAACGAGTGAGGTTATCAAATTTGCAGATGACACAAAACTATTTAAAGTTGTTAAAACCCAAGAGGATTGTGGAAAATTGCAAGAGGATCTTGATAAATTGGAAGACTGGGCATCAAAATGGCAGATGAAATTTAATGTGGACAAGTGCAAAGTTATGCACCTAGGGAAGAACAACCCAAACTATAGTTACACGATGCAAGGTTCCACATTAGGAACCACCACCCAGGAAAAAGATTTAGGCGTCATTGTGGATAACATGTTAAAACCCTCGGCCCAGTGTGCAGCAGCAGCCAAGAGAGCAAATAGAATGCTAGGTATCATAAGGAAAGGAATGGAAAATAAAACAAAAGATATTATAATGCCTCTATACCGTTCCATGGTGAGACCGCACCTTGAATATTGTGTGCAATTCTGGTCGCCGTATCTTAAAAAGGATATAGCGTTATTAGAAAAGGTTCAGAGAAGAGCCACCAAAATGGTAAAGGGGATGGAAGGATACTCCTATGAAGAAAGGCTAAAAAGGTTAGGGCTCTTTAACCTGAAAAAGAGATGGCTGAGGGGAGATATGATAGAAGTCTATAAATTAATGAACGGAGTGAAACGGGTAAACGTAGATCACCTGTTTACGTTATCAGAATATAGGAAGACTAGGGGACATGCAATGAAGCTACAGGGTAAACTATTTAAGACTAATAAAAGAAAATATTTTTTCACACAACGTGTAATCAAACTCTGGAATTTGTTACCGGAGGATGTAGTAAAGGCTGTTAGTGTAGCTGGGTTTAAAAAAGGTTTGGACAAGTTCCTGGAGGAAAGGTCCATAAACCATTATTAAGAAGGGACCCAGGATATCAATGCTTGACCTAGTACAAGCATTGCAGAACCTGTGTCTTTTGGGGAAACTGCTAGGTACGTATGACCTAGATTGGCCACTGCTGGAAACAGGATACTGGGCTTGATGGACCTTGGTCTGACCCAGTATGGCATATCTTATGTTCTTATGTTCTTAAACTGAAAAGAAATGTATAAATAAATATATCTCTGTAAGAACTTTGCTCAGTCCTTTTTGAAGCTCTGACTAACTGGGCCTTGTGCACAATAAATTGGCTTGGACCCTGTAAATTGACTCCTGGATTTATTCATTGTCTGCACTTCGCTGCTTCATATTCTTGGTGCGTTGACCGGAAATGTGCGGATAGTGAATGGTGGTCAAGCGAATATTCCACGCAATTCGCCTCCAGGTTTGGCCCGGTCGGGACCGTGTCTGTCCGACCGCAGGGGAAACCTCAGGCGCTGCCGATCCTTTTGTATCAGAGAGGGTTCCGCCTTGCCTCGGCGGGCCACTGGGTCCAGCCGGCCAACACCTCCGAACCCGAGTGGAGTCCAGGATCCAACCCAAGAACTGGTTTGGTATCGGGAACCGGATTCGGCGAGTAGACATTTTCTTGTTTAAAAGTCAGTGAAGCCTGGGGAAAAGTCTTGCATGTGTGCGCGAGACTGATTTGGTATAGACTAACTAGGAAAATCTCGCATGAGTGCGCGAGACATCTCGCATGAGTACGCGAGACAAGAGAGCCTGATCACCTCTCATAAGGGCGGTCCTTGTACGCTCCGCATAAGGGTTAGCGGAAGCCGAAGCCACCGACTCTTTGGTTGGGAATAATCAGTTAGTCAGAAAACCTTGGGCATTTTGAAAAATGATTTCTTGTATGATTGTTTGTGTGGTTGAGAGGTCTTGAGACACAGACCGAGCGAGAGCAGACTCCTGACTAGCGCAGTTCCTGGCCGGGCGACCATGCCCAGGTCGCAAAAAGGAGGAAGCGTGTGGTGTTTGTTCCCCTCAGTGTTTTGTGGGCTGTACGGACCCCTTACCTACAGCCATACTACCTACCCTTACTGTTTGTCGTCTTGTACGTCATTACGTGTACGTCATTACAATTATGGGAGGGACGGAGTCCACGCAAACTCCGCTGGAATGTATGATCACGAATTTCCGTAAAGGATTTTCAGGAGACTACGGCATAAAAATGTCTCCGTCTAGATTAAAAATGTTATGTGATAGGGAGTGGCCTGTGTTAGCTACTTCATGGCCCCATGGGGGCACCTTTGATATAGAAATAGTTTCCCGTGTTCATCAGCTTGTACAAAAGGTGCACCCTGACCAGTTCCCCTACATAGATTCCTGGTTGGGTGTTTGCGAAAGGCAGCCCTCTTGGGTAAAGCGCTGCTATGAGGAACAATGTAGAATATTAGTAGCAACCACTAGGGGGACCCGAAAGGTTGAGGAGAGGAAGCCGCCTGTGTATTCCGCCTCAGAGTCCCCAGAAATCCTGGCCCGTTCATCCCAGTACCCACATAGGTTAGTTCCCCCAGCTCTGCTACCTGAAGCGGAACCTGATGAGGTACCTCAGCAATTACCGTTGCAGCAGCAAAAGAAGCCCACTTCCCTGAGTGATAGCCCCAAGTCCTGCCCAAGCACATCGGGGGAACCAGGATCCTCAGACGATATAGAAAGCGGAGGCTCTCCTGCCAGTTCAGGGTCACCAACCAAGGAAGCTTATACCCGGGAGCTGTATGATTTAAGAAGTATAACCCCGAAGAAGAAGGAGAAAGCAGGGCGCCTAATGCTATTGCGAGAAGTGCCTGGTGTACCTATCCTAAATGAACAGGGCCGGATGGCACCAGGACCAACCAGTCTAGTCTACGTACCTTTTTCCACTACTGATTTATTAAACTGGAAAACGCATTATGCATCCTATACAGCAAAACTCCAGGAATTGACAGAGTTAAGGTCTAGTATAATGCAAACTCATCAGCCTACCTGAGCCGATTGTCGCCAGCTCCTGTCCACTCTCTTTACTACTGAGGAGCGAGCGCGGATTGTACAAGCAGCCATCCACTGGTTAGAAGAGAATCCCGTAGAAGGGGGGGATCTGAATCTCCCACAAGCAGCCGCCGCAGCTTTCCCGAATGAAGATCCTAGATGGGATCCAAATAATGACAGGGGGGCAGCGGCCCTAACGCGATTTCGCCAAGCCTTGCTGCAGGGCCTGAAGAAGGGAGGCCAGAGGGCCATGAATATCGGGAAGGTATCTGAAGTTATCCAGGGTCCAGATGAGAGCCCAGCGGCCTTTTATGAGCGGTTGTCTGAAGCCTATAGATTGTATACCCCATACGATCCCGCCGCTCAGGAGAATTTGCGCATGGTAAATGCAGCCTTTGTCAGTCAGTCCCAGAGAGACATAAAACAAAAATTGCAGAAACTGGATGGATTTGCGGGTATGAATACAGCACAGTTAATGGAAGTCACTCAGAAAGTATTTGTGAATCGTGAAAATGAACGTGACAGAGAAAGTGAACAAAAGATGAAGAAGAAAGCAGATCTTCTTGCTGCCGCTTTAGTTGAACGACATGGAGGAGGTTTTCCTAACCAAAGGACCAGAGAACGTGGAAGAGGCCGCAGAAATAGCAGGCCTCCATTGGGTGCGAATCAGTGCGCCCATTGCAGAGAAGAAGGACATTGGAGAAATGAATGCCCGCATCTTGCCTCCACCCCCAGGAGGGGAGGAGGGAGCCCCTGGAGAACAGGAGGCCGATTTCAAAGTCGTGGAGGAATGAACCGAGCACAGTTCCAGCGCGAGAGAGAAGAAGCCATTGAGGGAGTGGCAGTAGCAACGGGCTATGACATGGATGAAATGGATGAAGACTAGGCCAGACCGGGCTCCAAGTTCACCCTGGGTCCCCAGGAGCCTATGGTCAGTTTGAAAGTAGGGGACCAATATATGGACTTCATGGTAGATACAGGAGCAGAACATTCCGTGGTGGCAAAGCCAGTGGCTCCTCTTTCCTCTCGATCTGTCACCATTGTTGGGGCCACTGGGAACAGGGCCACCAAGCCATTCCTGCAGAAATGTGTGAACTAGGGGGACAGAAGATAACGCACCAGTTCTTGTATATGCCTGAGTGCCCTATTCCACTTCTGGGCCGAGATATGCTTGCAAAACATCAGGCACAAATATCCTTTGCAAAAGGGGGAGAAATGAAAATGACTGTGAACCCAAAGCCTGTTGGATTGATGGTGCTAACTGTTCCCCAAGAAGAAGAGTGGTGGTTCTATAGTACACCTCCAATTAAGTCAACCAGTTCCTGTATACCCACCAACCTCATAGCCCCGCCTGAAGTATGGGCAGAAGATAATCCACCTGGCCTAGCGAAGAACATAGCCCCTGTCATTGTCACCCTCAAGCCAGGAGCAGAACCAGTGCATGTGAAACAGTATCCCCTTCCCCGACCAGCCATTGAAGGAATCCACTGCCATCTGATGCAACTGTTGAAGTATGGACTTCTCAAGGAGTGCCAGTCACCTTGGAACACCCCTCTTCTCCCAGTTAAGAAACCTGGGACAGGGGATTACCGCCCAGTACAAGATCTGAGGCGGGTGAATGATGCAGTTGAAACTATACACCCAGTAGTACCAAATCCTTATACTCTCTTGGGACTGATCCCCGCTGAGGCTACTCACTTCACTGTCTTGGACCTGAAAGATGCCTTTTTCTGCGTACGCCTGGCCCCCACCAGTCAGTTTTTGTTCGCTTTTGAATGGCAAGATCCCACAACAGGAAGGTGGGGCCAACTCACCTGGACTCGATTACCTCAAGGATTCAAGAATTCACCCACTCTCTTCAGTGCTGCCCTGAATCAAGATCTTTCAAGTTACTCAGTGAACCCAGGACAAAGGGTTCTCCTTCAGTATGTGGATGACCTGCTCATAGCCACCAATTCAGAAAGTGAATGTCTACAAGCCACCAGTGAACTTCTGTACCTTTTGAATGAGGCTGGATACAAAGTCTCACGAGCCAAGGCACAACTATGTAAAACTGAAGTTAAATATCTAGGGTTCCAGTTGTCCAGTGGAATTCGACGCTTGGGACCTGAACGCAAAGAAGCTGTATGCAGTATTCCCACTCCAACCACCAGGAGGCAAGTAAGAGCCTTCCTGGGGGCCACAGGATACTACCGCATATGGATCCCCAATTTTGCGCTGTTTGCAAAGCCATTGTATCAAGTTACCAAAGGAATGGAAAAGTCTCCACTGGAGTGGGGACCTGAACAGGATGCAGCATTCCGATCTCTGAAAAATGCTCTGATGTCATCACCAACTCTGGGTCTCCCAGATGTCAAGAAGCCTTTCCATCTCTATGTCCATGAATCACAAGGAAATGTGTTGGGGGTGCTGACTCAATCTCTTGGATCTTGGCAACGGCCAGTAGCCTACTTGTCAAAACAGCTGGATGTGGTATCAAGAGGTTGGCCCCCTTGTTTGAGAGCTGTTGCAGCAACAGCCCTTTTGGTGAGCGAAGCAGACAAGCTCACTCTGGGACAGAATCTTCAAGTGACTGTGCCCCATTCTGTCCTCACCCTCATGGAACACAAAGGAAGTTTCTGGCTAACGAATTCACGAATGTTAAAATATCAGAGCATGTTGTGCGAAAACCCCCAGATACAGTTAAAAGTTAGTCAAGCTCTGAATCCTGCTACGTTGTTCCCAATTGGTGCTGGGCCCCCTGATCATGACTGTTTAGAAACTATGGACACTGTATTTTCAAGTCGCCCAGATTTAACTGATGTTCCTCTGGAGGATCCTGAACAGACTTTCTTTGTAGATGGAAGCAGTCTCGTCATCAATGGACATCGTTGTGCTGGATATGCAGTGGCAACCCTTGATCTGGTAGTTGAGTCCTCAGCTTTGGCCCCAGGAACTTCAGCGCAGAAGGCTGAACTGATAGCTCTTACTAGAGCACTGACATTAGGAGAAGGACTCCGTTTAAATGTGTACACAGATTCCAAGTATGCCTTTACCACTTTACATGCACATGGAGCCTTGTATAAAGAGTGAGGGTTCATCACCTCAGGAGGCAAGTCCATTAGGTCTGGGCCCGAGATATTGATATTGTTAGTTGCTGTATGGGCCCCTAAGCAAGTCGCAGTCATGCACTGTCGAGGTCATCAGACAGGAGCAGGAGAAGTTACCCGAGGGAACAGGTTTGCTGATGCCACTGCCCGAAAAGCAGCCACAACTGGACGAGTTGTGACCCAATACACTTCAGTGCAAGCAGCTTTATTCCCTGTGCCTCTTAGCTCATGGGCTCCCCAATACACTACAAAAGAGTTGGATTATTTCTGTGAAAAGGAGGGAGGGGTCCTAACAGAAAAAGTTGGATAGTGCTGCCACCTCCAGAGGGTAACTCACCTCCAGGTCCTACAGTCATTCCTGAAGCATTAGGGCCAGCTTTTGTTCAGGCTTTTCATCAAGCCACACATTACGGAAAAACAATCATGGAAAAAGCCCTAAGACCCCATTTTTGCATCTCACTACTAGGACCCCTGTCTACTTCAGTGGCACAGCAGTGTGTGACATGTGCCAAAAACAATGCTAGGCAAGGTCCTGTTCCACCCCCAAGAGTTCAGTCAGTAGGGGTGACCCCTATGAGTGATATTCAAGTAGATTTTACTGAGATGCCCCGAGTAAACGGATATCACTACCTGTTAGTTCTAGTTTGCACATTTTCTGGGTGGGTCGAAGCCCGTCCCACCCGAACAGAGAAGGCTCGAGAAGTCACAAAAATACTGCTCCATAAGATTATTCCTCGATTTGGAATACCATTGACTATAGGGTCAGACAATGAACCCTCATTTGTGTCCCAAGTGACTCAACAGTTAGCTCGAGCTCTACAGATACAATGGAAGCTGCACACTGCCTATAGACCCCAGAGTTCAGGGAAGGTAGAACGCATGAATAGAACCCTGAAATCTCAGTTAACCAAGCTTTGCCAAGAAACACACCTAAAGTGGCTCCAGGTTCTCCCTATAGCCCTTCTTAGAATACGTTCTGCCCCAACCAAGTCTTTGGGCGTTTCCCCCTTTGAGATTTTGTATGGGCGACCCCCGCCCATTGTACAGGGAATTAAAGGAGATATGAGACAAATAGGATCTGAAATAACCAGACAAGAACTATTGGCTTTAGGTTCTGTTTTGCAGAGTCTTCATGCCTGGGTGCAAGATCGATTGCCTATCAACCTAACAGAACCTCTGCATCCCTTCAAGCTAGGAGTGTCAGTGTGGATCAAAGAGTGGAGAAAGACCCCGCTGGCACCGCATTGGAAGGGACCTTATGTTGTCATCTTGTCAACCCCACCTGCAGTAAAAGTCGCAGAATTCGAACCCTGGATTCATCACAGTCGAGTGAAGCCGGCAGCTGCTCCTGAACCTGGTCAATGCACTTCAGTGAATGATCCTTAGACTCCATTGCGACTCACATTGCGGAGACAACCAGCATTATAAGAATCTTCCGAATCTACAATCCCACCCCTGTCACTGTATATAGCCCACTTTGTACATAGCTCATACCAATCTAGCACACAATACAACACCCACCCAACTAAATTTCACCCTCACTGCATGTATAACACACTCACCTTACCCGATTGTTTGCTGTGATACCACCTTGATTATTAAGATAAGGCGGTTTAGAAATACTGTTAAATAAATAAAATAAATAAGAGTGGCAGTCGATGCAGAGAAGAAGAAGAAGAAACTCTACAAGTTCATCGTACCCAATATTCCAGTTGACCACCAAAGACTGTAATCACAATGTTCTTCCACTATTGCCTTGTGGGGGTGGTGGTCCTGGGATTCCTGGAAAAGACTTTTGCCCTACCCCCTTGTGCAGCTTGCATAACTACCACCCGAACTGGACAGAAGGTCACTCAGACTTTACTTTATCATTCCTACTATACTTGCACTGGTATAGTCAGCCGGTGTATCTATAATGGCACAGAGTTAAATATCTGTACAAAGGGGAAGAGTAAGACTTGTTATAACCCCCGACAGAATCCTTCCTATTATGTACTTGAGATACGCTGGAATGATGAGGATGGAGCCCTCATAAATGCCACGTGCCCACTCACAGACCCCACAAAATACGTTCTCTTGGACTTTGATGCCTGCGATGTGATAAACAGGAATGCCTACCACAAGTGTGTGTCATGGGAACAAGCCTACTATCATGATGATAAATATATGTGTCCAGAAGGAGCCTACGGATGGGGACGGTGTACTGGAAAGAATTCCCCAACCACCGTCTACAGCACATCATCTAAAGATGCCTACTTCTGTCCAAAGTGGGAATGCGTATATTTTGCTACTTGGACTAATGCACCTATGGGGCGGGATGGAGATAATCGCAGAGGCAGCCTGACAAGGGTCAGATTACCTGAGCCCAAGAAATGCAAGAAGGGTGCCTGCAATCCCCTGCAACTCCTCATACTTGACCCTAGCCAGTGGAAGCAAGGATACAGATTTGGATTGCGTATAGCAGGAGGAGGCATAGACCCCGGAACCATCATACATATATGGTTAAATACTAAGGCTCATGTATCCGCACCCTATCAAATACATCACTCTTTTTATGAGGCCATGAAAGCAGAGTTTGAGATTCCTCATACCTCCCAAAACTTGTTCCTTGAACTTGCCGGAGCAGTAGCATCTAGTCTCCACATTTCAGACTGCCTCTTCTGTGGAGAAACTAAGATGTGAGACCAATGGCCCTGAGAGGCACAAGAAGTGAACTATTCTTTGCCTTATAATCAGACTGATTTACATCAGACTACTAGTGAGTGGGTACTGGCCCACCCCATTGTTGGTAATTTGTGTTTTGCTCATTTTGGACCACAGTTTGCTATGGAAGTTGGACAGCTGGTCTGTCTCAACCAGAAGTTCTACAACAGTACCACTAAGAAGACGTCTTGGTGGTCAGGAGTCAACGCTTCAGAGCCCTCCAACCCTTTAGTCCGTTTCCCTAATTTTGCCAGCATCTGGACTAATCTAGCAGCTTATAATGCCTGGCAAGCACCACTTGGACTGTACTGGATTTGTGGAACCCGAGCATATGCTAAGCTTCCTCACCATTGGGGAGGAGCATGTGCCTTGGGAACCATACGACCTTCCTTCTTCCTGTTGCTTACGTCCCATAGAGAACAACTGGGTTTTCCCATGTACAGGAACCGACAGAAATGAGAAGTTTTGAAAATAGGCCAATGGGACAAATGGAAGGAGGAGGAGTGGCCACCTGAGAGAATCATTTCATACTATGGACCTGCTACTTGGGAGCAAGATGGTACATGGGGATATCGTACTCCTGTGTATATGATAAATCGTATTATACGCTTGCACGCTGTTGTTGAAATAATAACCAATGAAACCAGTAAAGCACTAACTCTTTTAGCTAAGCAGAGTACGCAAATGCGTACAGCTATTTATCAGAATCATTTAGCTCTAAATTATTTGTTAGCAGCTGAAGGTGGAGTGTGTGGAAAATTGAATTTAACTAATTGTTGTTTGCAGAATGATAATAATGGACATGTTGTTGAAGATATAGCTACTCAAATGCGCACACAAGCTTATGTGCCTGTTCAGACCTGGCATGGCCTGAAGCTTGATGGGTGGTTTGGTTCAGCATTCTCATTGTTAGGGGGTATGAAAACCCTTGTGTTTATTGTATTACTCATATTGGCTGCATGCTTGTTTCTCCCATATCTCCTACCCCTTTGCTTACGCATGATAACCTCAGTTATTGATAGCACTGTAGAACGGAAGGCAGCTACGAAAATATTAGCTATGTGGCAATATTCCCCCATATCCCAAGATGATGCTATTACGCAAGTTTAATATGTGATTTAATTCTCACCCTTTCTCACTAGCGGGTGAGAATAATCAAAGGGAGGAATGTGGCAGGCTATGGCCTATAATAGTCTGCAAATGTGAAAGGCCTGTAAGTTAGGCCCTGATTCCAACCCCCATCTCAGTAAAGAACCAAAGTCTGTAAAAGATTGAGAAAAGCTGTTTAAACTGCTTAATAAGAAGTTTTTGTGAATGCATAAATCTTTCATTATTCTCTTGTGCTGTGAAAATAAAAATGTTTCAATACTTGCATTCCTAGAGCTAGAAACGACCTTGCAGTAGAGAAGTATCCAAACCTAGAAACTGCACCATTGTTAGAACAGTCCTAGAGGAGGGAGCTGGGTGCTAGGCCCAGGAGGGATCTCTGATTGGACAGGTGCAGGGGGGCGTTGGGACCAATAGAAAGTTTGCATGTATCAAACTGAAAAGAAATGTATAAATGAATATGTCTCTGTAAGAACTTTGCTCAGTCCTTTTTGAAGCTCTGACTAACTGGGCCTTGTGCACAATAAATTGGCTTGGACCCTGTAAATTGACTCCTGGATTTATTCATTGTCTGCACTTTGCTGCTTCACCAGGATTATCCCAGGGGTGGGTGGATGTTGGGGCGGGAGGGAGGAAAAAATAATTATTAAAAGCTGGCTGCTACACAGTACCCTGTCCTTTGCTTCTAAGGTAATCTGTGACCAATCTCCAGGGGGAGTCCCACAGCCCTTGCTTGCATAGAGGGAGTCTTGGGTTTTAAATTTAACCAGAAAGCTCTCCCCTGTGTTTTAAATTTAATCTGAAAACTCTTTGCTGCTACTAGGCTCTGGCCAATTTAACAAATACACTGGGTTCACAGATTAATCAGCTTAATCTAAAGAATTCCTTTCCCCCCAAGATTTAGAAAATTTCCCAGCAGATCTCTCTCCAGAAGTAGCAGTTCCCTTTTGTAGTCCTTCAAGACTCCTTAATGTATGCTTGATGAGGATAAACAGCTGCACCTGAGAGTGAATATGGACATCTCCTTCCCTTTAGATGGCATTAGGGCTGCAACGTTTACCCAGATACTAGTAGGTTACCAGTGACAGTAGCAGCTGACCCACCCCCTTGCATTCAATTTCTATAGTAACCATGTCTTGGAGGCAGGTGCAGATTTTCCACGTTACTGAATTCCAGCTGTGAGATTGTGGCTCATTCCAGCCTCGCTGCCACTGATTCCTAATATATTCTTGGACCTGATGTCAGTATCATTATGCCCATAATCAGGGACTGATAATGGCACACTGTACTAGCCTTTTATTTGAGGGACACACACCTGCCAGATGAGGCTATACCTTGCTTGGATAAATGAACCACAGACAGGAGTGATGTTGGAAGGCATCCTGGAGTTGTGACTATGTCATAGTGATGCATTATTGTCTTAGCAGCGCTGATTGTTCATGGTTCAATGAGGGACTAGACATACCATATTGTACTGCTCTACACATATATCTAACATGACCCAGATAATGTTATCCCTCCTCCTGAAATTATGTATTTTGCCAGCTCTGGGACAGTGTATCATTTCACAGGTGTGTGCCTTTCACCTAGCAGGGCAGGACAGTGTGCTATTTCTAGTCCCTGATTGTAGCAAGTAGTATCCTGACTTCAGATCCCAGAATGCATCAAGAATCTTTGGTCAGAGAGGCTGGAATGAGTCACATTCTCACAGCTAGAATTCATTAATGTGGAAAATCTGCATCTGCCTCCAGGACATGATTACCATGGAAATTGAGTGAAAGGAGCTGTGGCTGCCCTCTGCAACTACTGTGACAGATAAGCTGACAATAGCTTGGTAAATGCAGCAGGCCAAAAGCCATGTTGAGCCTCACTATGTAGTTTTATATTCACCCCTCTAGCAAGGACTTACTATCCAGACATGGTGAATTTTACTTACACTTACAGCTGCTAGTATTTACAGATGAGTCTCCTAACTGCAGCACTGAATGGGGTAATTACATATTCAAAAGTCAGTGGTTTGAATTTGTTGGTAGCTTTGAGGTGGTGACCTGAACTGTCTGTGTTGCCATGTTTCCTAGACCATGGTCTTTTATCATACATTAATTGATGTTTTCTGGTAATTTCTTCACTCATGTGTTCCTTGGCATTCAATGCTTCACGTTCCACATTCCATTCCAGTGGAAATCTCACCATTGGAACTCAGTGAATTGATAACCCTCATAATATTTTCTGTGTTTTAGGTGAGATGTGTGGTTTTCTAATAGCAGGGCAGTGAAGTGTGCTAGTTCTATGAGCTGATTCTACACATTAAGATTATCATTGCAGGTCCTATAATGCATTATGATCAAGAGGTCAAAGGAAAGTGCAACATAAACTAGCTGTGAAATTCTGTGCTTTCCTTGGGGGTGGGATTATAGTTCCCTCCCCAAGTCTTGCCAGGTACCTTCACGTAGTGACCTTGTTATTTGAAATTTATACTGAATCCCAGCAAGGAGACACTACAATTGAAGTATGGTAGGGACCAAAATGAAAATACCTACTGGCCGCACGTTGCTCAGAATAAAAAGGTGCCCACCTGTAGCTTACGCACTAAGGCTAATGATGATGGTTGCGATAGTGCAAGCACAGCAGATGTAGATAACATCCCTGCCACAGAGAAAGACCATGGTGAGCATGTTTACGGACCCACTGTGGCAGGAAATAAACCACAGAAATTAATGAAAAATTTAAGAGGATTATGGTTAAGTGGATTTCTACAGATAAGGAGAAGATAGAAACATGATGACAGAAAAAGACCACATGGCCTATTTAATCTGTCCTTCCATATCAACAACTACATCAGTCCACTTCTTACCTTTAGAGATCCTCTGTGTTGGTCCCATGCTTTTTTGAATTCAGTTACTGTCCTCATCTCTACCACCTCCACTGGGAGACTATTCCATGGATCTACTACTCTTTCCGTAAAGAAATATTTCCGCATATCACTCCTGAATCTATCTCCTTCACCCTCATCCCATGTCCCCTCGTAGCAGAACTTGCTTTCAATTGAAAGAGGCTCTCTCCCTAAACATTTATGCCACGGAGGTATTTAAACATCTCAATCATATCACCTCTATCCCGCCTTTCCTCTAAGGCAGTGATGGCTAACCTTTTTGAGCCCGAGTGCCCAAACTGCCGCACAAAACCAAAGAATTTCCTCAAAGTGCCAGCACGTCCATTAAAGCCTCATTTGCATAAGGTGCCTCATTTGCATAAATATTTGCATAATGTTACCATACACTAACTTTTAGTAAACATGCCTCTTAATGAGTATATGGATAAAGAAAGACTAAAAGGTTTCTACATTACTATAATCCAGTACCAACCGCCAGGCACATTAGGAACTACTACAAACGCTGCCCATTTAGAACCCATAGCAAACCCGCCGTATCCTAACAGTACTACCAGGACTCACAAAGCACCATACCCTAACTATCAAAAGGCAACACTGCAAATATTAAACCAATACATTTCAGAGAACAACAATACATGACCTACTGGGGAAAGAACAAGTGGCAATGTCAAATAGGAATTATATAAACAGAATACCTCAGCTCAGTTACACATGCAGAACAGACCATCACCAAACAAGGAATCACAATTTAAAAACAGGAAGACAATAATTAAACTGGGAACCCCAAAAGCCAAACTTGGAATATACAACAACACTGTAGAAATAAAACTATAAATTAATTTCCTCTTGTACTAAACAAAGCGCAAAAATTAATGATGCACATTTCCCAGAGCTGACATATTCCAGTTAATAAATTCAAAATAAAGAGATATTTTTCTACCTTTTGTGCATTTTTTTTCAGTTGCAATTGCTCCAGCCACTTTCTTCTGGTTTCTTCGTGTCTTCTCCTAACTCTCCATCTGCTGTCCATTTGTCCTTTCTTCTGTCTTCTTGGTTTTTTTTTTTCCATTCTCTCTCTACATCTGCTTTAACATACTAATCTTTCTCCTTTTGCTCTTTCCTCATTCCTATTTCATCTACTCAAAATTTACCCCTCCATCCTCAATCCCCACTTATTCTCCTAATACCCGGCCAATTGTAGATTTTTTATCCCTCCCACACAAAATATTTTTCCCCTCTCCATTTTACTCTCCCAGCCCCATCCCATTCTAATCCTCCCCCAACACCAGCTCCCTTCTAGTTCCAGCCTCACCCAGCATCCATTCCCTTCTAGTCCCTGCATCAGCCCATTTCCAGTCCTAGCAGCCCCCCAACCCATTTCCAGTCCTAGCAACCTCCCAACCCAATACCAGTCCTAGCCCCCCTCATCAACCCACTTCCAGTCCTAACCCCCCATAAGCCCATTTCCAGTCCTAGCTCCCCCATCTATTTGCAGTCCCATCCGAGTCCCTCCATCAGCTCATTTCCAAACCCAGCCCCCCATGAGCCCATTTCTAGTCCTTTCCTAGCCCCACCATCAGCCCATGTCAAATCCTAGCTCCCCTCCACTCAGCCCATTTCCAATCCAAGCCCCCCATGAGCCTACTTCCAGTTCTAGCCCCTTCATGAGTCCATTTCAATCCAAACCCCCACCACAGCCCATTTCCAATCTTAGCACCCCCCCAACAGCCAATTTCCAGTCCTATTCTAGCCCCTCCATCAGCCCATTTCCTGTCCTAGCCCCCCCTCACCCATTTCCAGTCCTAGCTCCCTCCCCCTCACAACCCATTTCCATTCCAAGCCCCAATCCCATCAGCTATTTGCAGTTCAAGCCCTCCTTCCACTCAGCCCATTTCCAGTCTTAGCCCCCCCATAGCCCATTACCAGTCCTAACCCCCCCATCAGCCCATTACCAGTCCTAACCCCCCCATCAGCCCATTTCCAGTCTTAGCCCCCCCCCATAGCCCATTACTAGTCCTACCCCCCCCCAAATCACCATCACCATCACCATCACCAGCCCACTTCCAGCCTTAGCACCCCCCATGGCCCATTACTAGTCCTAACCCCCCCCCCCCCCATCAGCCCATGTCCTGTCTTAGCCCCCCCATGGCCAATTACCAGTCCTAACCCCGGCCAATTACCAGTCCTAACCCCCCCCCCTGGCCAATTACCAGTCCTACCCCCCCCCTCCGCCAATTACAAGTCCTAACCCCCCCCCCTGGCCAATTACCAGTCCTACCCCCCCCCCTGGCCCATTACCTGTCCTAACCCCCCCCACCCCCCCCCTTCCAGTCTTTGCCCCCCCCCCATGGCCAATTACCAGTCCTAACCCCCCCCCCCTGGCCAATTACCAGTCCTACCCCCCCCCTGGCCAATTACCAGTCCTACCCCCCCCCCCGGCCAATTACCAGTCCTACCCCCCCCCCCCCCCCGGCCATTACCAGTCCTACCCCCCCCCCCGGCCAATTACCAGTCCTAACCCCCCCATCAGCCCCTTTCCAGTCTTAGCCCCCCCCCCATGGCCTATTACCAGTCCCCTAACCCCCCCCCATCAGCCCCTTTCCATTCTTTGCCCCCCCCCTGGCCAATTACCCTTCCTAACCCCCCCCCCCCCCCATCAGCCCATTTCCAGTCTTAGCCTCCCCACCATAGCCCATTACCAGTCCTAAACCCCCTTCCCCCCTATCATCCCAAATTAAAAAAAAAACCCAAACAAAGCGGCTGCTTCTGCCGCGGCAGCCTCAAGAGCTCTGCCGCGGCAGCCTCAAGAGCTCTGCCGCGGGGCCCCCCCCCTGCCCGGCAGAGCCTCCCTGCATCATCTACCTTCAAGTCGCAAAACGCGGGCTTCTTTCAGAGCCGCGAGAGTTTCCTTTCTCGCGGGAGAGCCGCGAGAAAGGAAACTCTCGCGGCTCTGAAAGAAGCCCGCGTTTTGCGACTTGAAGGTAGATGATGCAGGGAGGCTCTGCCGGGCAGGGGGGGGGCCCCCGCGGCAGAGCTCTTGAGGCTGCCGCGGCAGAAGCAGCCGGTTTGTTTGGTTTTTTTTTTTTTTAAATTTGGGACCTTTTAAATGCGGACCTTCCCGCGTGCCAGCTGCAAGGCCTTCGCGTGCCACAGCTGGCACGCGTGCCATAGGTTCGCCATCGCTGCTCTAAGGTGTACATATTAAGATCCTTAAGTCTGTCCTGATATGCTTTATAATGAAGCCCACTAATCATTTTAGTAGCCACCCTCTGAACCGACTCCATCCTGTTCACATCCTTTTGAAGGTGCGGTCTCCAGAATTGCACACTATACTCCAAATGAGGTCGCACCAAAGACTTATACAGAGGCATTATCACCTCCTTTTTTCTGCTAGCCATTCCTCTCCGAATGCACCCAAGCATCCTTCTAGCTTTTGCTGTCGCCTTTTCTACCTGTTTAGCTACTTTAAGATCATCAGACACAACCACGCCTAGGTCCCGCTCTTCTTTAGTGGACAAAAGTACTTCACCTCCTATACTGTATTGCTCCCTTGGATTGCTGCAGCCCAAATGCATGACCTTACATTTTTTAACATTAAATCCCAGCTGCCAAATTCTAGACCATTCTTCAAGCTTAGCTAGATCCCTCCTCATGTTATCTACACCTTCCTGGGTGTCTACTCTATTGCAGATTTTGGTATCATCTGCAAAGAGGCAAACCTTACCTGACAGCCCTTCAGCTATATCACTAACAAAGATGTTAAAAAGAATCGGACCAAGGACAGATCCCTGGGGCACACCACTGGTAACATCCTTCTCCTCAGAGTGAGCTCCATTTACTTGTACTCTTTGTCACCTCCCACTCAACCAATTTCTAACCCAAGCAGTAACTTTAGGGTCCATCCCTAGGGTGCTCAGTTTGTTTATAAGTCGCCTGTGAGGAACAGTGTCAAAGGCTTTACTGAAATCCAAATACACCACATCTAGAGCTCTCCCTCGGTCCAACTCCCTGGTCACCCAGTCAAAGAAGTCAATCAGATTTGTCTGACAAGACCTGCCTCTGGTGAATCCATGCTGCCTCGGATCCTGTAATCCGCTGGACTCCAGAAACCTCACTATTTTCTCTTTCAGCAGCGTTTCCAATAATTTACTCACCACCGAAGTTAAACTAACCGGCCTGTAGTTTTCAACCACATCCTTACTTCCGCTTTTGTGTAAAGGCACCACATGAGCCTCTCTCCAGTCCTTTGGCACCACTCCCGACTCCAACGAGGCATTGAAAAGGTCAGTCAGTGGAGTTGCTAGAACGTCCCCAAGTTCCCTCAGTATTCTAGGGTGTATCCCATCCGGTCCCATCGCTTTGTCTACTTTAAGTTGAGCTAGTTTCTCACGAACACAGTCTTCTGAAAATTGTTCAAGATGTCCCTCGCTTCTGTTCCTATTTTTGGGTGTTTTCTGAGGTCCTGCTCCTGGTTCTTCATCTGTGAACACAGAACAAAAATATTTGTTAAGCAATTCCGCTTTATCCTTATCAGCTTCTACATATTCCCCCCCTACACCCTTGAGTCTGACAATACCACTTTTGCCCTTCCTCTTCTCACTAATATATCTGAAAAATGTCTTATCCCCCCATTTTATTGCATTGGCTATTTCCTCCTCCTTTGGAATCTTTGCCTTCTTGACTACTTTGCTATCTTCTCTAAGTTTTTCCAAATACAGATGCCTGTCTTCCTCTCTCTGTGATCTCTTGTATTTCATGAAGGCCTCCCTCTTTTTCTTCACTTTTTCAGCTACTTCCTTGGAAAACCATAGCGGTCTCCTTTTCCTTTTGCCTTTATTTACCATTTTAACAAAAAGGTTGGTTGCCCTTAAAATATCCCCTTTCAGTTTTGCCCACTGTTTTTCTACATCCCCCAGCTGTTCCCATCCCACTAATGACTCCCTGAGGTATTGGCCCATCTTCGCAAAGTTAGTCTTCCTAAAGTCTAAGATTCTCACCTTGGAATGGATTCTAATAGCCCTAGTCCTAATACTGAACCACACCATCTGGTGATCACTGGATGCAAAATGATCACCCACTACAACATCAGAAACACTTTCACCATTGGTAAGCACCAAGTCCAGTATGGTCCCTTCACGTGTGGGGTCTGTTACTAATTGCCTGAATAGTTCTTCCTGTAGAGAATCCAGGATCTCCTTACTTCTAGATGATACTGCAGCAGGAATGTGCCAATCAACATCTGGCATATTGAAATCTCCTATCAGTAGCACTTCCCCTTTCCTAGCAATGCTGCGTATGTCTTCAATTAACTCTCTGTCCACCTCTTCCTCTTGTGAGGGAGGTCTGTATATCACACCAATGCAAATAGATTTCTCTTTCCCTCTTTCTAGTTTAACCCACAATGCCTCCTCTCTCCCTTTTAAGCTCTGTAATTCCAAAGCTTTAATAGTAGTTTTTACATATAGTGTCATTCCTCCTCCCCTTCTTCCTACCCTGTCCTTTCTGAATAAAGTATAGCCAGGTATAGTTACATCCCAGTCATGGTTTTTTGTGAACCATGTTTCTGTAACTGCCACTAAATCCAAGTCAGCCACTCCCATCAAAGCTTCAACATCAGGGATCTTATTTCCCATGCTACGGGCATTTATACACACTGCTTTCCATATGTTACCCCTGTTACCCATTTCCATAAAGGTATTTAATGTATCACCTACCTGGGAGCTTTCACTTTCCAGGGGGCTTTCTTCACCTATCCCCAACGAATCTAGTTTAAAGCCCTCTTCAGTAGATTAGCCAGTCTACTACCGAAGATGCGTTGACCTTTCTTGGACAGATGGATGCCATCTCTGCTCTGCAACCCTTGGAACAGCATCCCATGGTCTAGGAAACCAAAACGCTCTCGATGACACCATCCACGCAGCCATGCATTCATCTTCAGGATGCGAGCCTCTCTGCCTTGGCCTTTACCCTCAACAGGGAGGATTGAAGAGAACACCACCTGTGCACCTAACTGCTTCACCCTCTGTCCCAGAGCCATGAAGTCACTTTTGATACGTTCCAAGGTATACCTGGCAGTATCATTTGTTCCAACATGGATTAGCAACATTGGGTAATAGTCAGTGGGCTTGATGAGTCTCGGCAAACTCTCCGTAACATCTTGGATTTTGACACCAGGCAGACAGCATACCTCTCTGGACATCAAGTCTGGTCGGCAGATGGACGCCTCAGTACCCCTCAGAAGAGAGTCTCCGACCACCACTACCCTTCGTTTCCTTCTATAATGTACTGCTACTTTTATGCTACAAATCCTATATTTAAATCAAGAGGGTATACACGGAGAATCCGCCAAAAACTGGAAGAAAAAGCAAAATTAACACAAGGAAAGCTGCAAAAAGCAATGGATGCAAATTTAAGATCTTTAATTTCACAGATCAAAGCTAAGAAGTATGTGGATGATAACATCTTGAAGCAACTAAGGGTTTCTATGGAAAGAGAAATACAAGGAGGAGGAGGCAACCTGGGTAAGAGTACCAGAAGAAAGGAATATGCAGAAACAGAAAGAGCAGTTGAGGGGGAGATGGAGCTTGGAGATCTAGAACTGCAGGAGAGTGAGGTAACTACAGGACAGGTCAATCAAAGGTCAATCAATCAGCAGGTAGAAGGTATTCCTGCTTTGACCTGTCAATCTGTACATAGTTAAACCAGCCTGTAAGTAATTTGTGAGCTGCCCCTGTCACCTGTGACAGCCAGCTTGCCTGTACATAGTTACCCTGTTAGCCCATGTAAAACTCCCTGTTCTCTGTAAGTCCAGTGTGGGCCCTGCCTGCACTGCACAAGTTTGTTGGCTGTACACCACACTGATTTGAAAGAGCGTGGTATAGAAAAGCCATTAAATAAATAAATAAATAAAATCAACTAAAGAGAAGGAAGAAAGGGAGGAGAAGGACCCAGCAGTGGAGGAATTCAAGATTAAACTCCTAGTCCATATGGAAAAAGTTGAATATACTGGGTTTTAGGCATGGGAAAGATTACCCAAGTTAAATTTAACACCTAAGGTTAAAAGTATGATTATAAAGATGAACAATGCCATATCCAGTATAAAGGGACCATTTATTGACATCACTAAAATAAATTGAGTACAGTATTGTGTAGCTAAAATTATTACTGCAAGAATGATACCAGCTAAAATGCAGGGCCAGAAGAAAAAGAAAATAATAACAGTTCCTCCTTGGAAAAAGCGCATCAAGGGAAAAATACAGTCATTGTGTGCAGAGGTATCCATGATAGATGGGTATCTAAAAGGATAAGATCATCAAAGATATTAAGAAAGATCCAAGACACTAAGCTGAAGCATGCTGCATTAACAGAAGACCTGAAATTTCTATGTTCCAACAATAAATTGAAAATAACAGCAGAAGTACAAAAACCGAGACAATATGAAGAAAACCGAAAAGAAAGATCAAAATAAGCTATTTAGAGAGAACCCAGAACAATTTTACAGGGAATTGGGAAAGAGCATTAAGATACTAAAAGCACCACCAACCAAAGCTGAAACAGAAAGCTTTTGGAGAAAACTATATGAGGACCCTATAAAGCAAAAACAAGAATCGAGAATGGTTAGCCTGCATACAGGAGCATTTAGAAAAAGCAAACATCACGCCTATGGAATGGCCTGCAGTATCAAAAGAGCTAGAAAGCAGGTTAAAGCAAGCCCCAAACAAGAAGAGCCCTGGCCCAGATGGAGTAACCAACGTTTGGCTCAAACAGTTATCATCACTCCACCCAGACCTGGTAAATTGCAAAAATCAATTGTTTATGCAGCTAGACTTAACACCTCAATGGCTTACTACAGGAAAACCATTTCTCCTTCCAAAAGGAGACTAAGTAAAACTCCCAACAATTATAGACCAATAACTTGTTTACCTATAATCTATAAGCTGTTCACTGCAATAGATGCAGACAGATCATATCAAGTCCAATAACGTTATGGCAATAGAGCAAAAGGGCAACAAGAGAGAGGCATTTGGCACCAAAGACCAGTTAATGTTGAATAAGGCCATCATGGCCAGCGTTAAGAAAAGCAGAAATCTCAGTATAGCATGGATTGATTATAAGAAAGCTTTTGACAGCGTCCCATACTCATGGATAATAAATTGCCTTGAAATGTATAAAATAAATCCTGGTTTGATAGAGTACCTTAAGTGCACCATGACAATGTGGCAAACCACACTCTCTTTGAAATATGAAGATGGTCAGTATATCATTCCTAACATCAGGATCCAGCAAGGAATATTTCTGGGGGATGCCCTGTCACCCCTTCTGTTTTGTGTGGCGCTTAATCCAATGAGTACTCTTATCAGTTCTTTGGGATATGGATTTAGTATGAATCCTAAAAAAGGTAACATCTCGGGGAGTGAGTGGAAGGAGGTCAGCCCGACTGTGCTCTGCTGTGGTGTGGACTCTCTGGGTTCCTGTAGGGCCGGCGCTCATGTGGTGCCTGCCCCGACGTCATCTACGGGGCATAAGAGAGGAAGTGGTTCCTGTCTTTGTCGGGAGTGAGTGGAAGGAGGTCAGCCCGACTGTGCTCTGCTGTGGTGTGGACTCTTTGGGTTCCTGTAGGGCCGGCGCTCATGTGGTGCCTGCCCCGACGTCATCTACGGGGCATTAGAGAGGAAGTGGTTCCTGTCTTTGTCGGGAGTGAGTGGAAGGAGGTCAGCCCGACTGTGCTCTGCTGTGGTGTGGACTCTCTGGGTTCCTGTAGGGCCGGCGCTCACGCGGTGCCTGCCCCGACGTCATCTACGGGGCATAAGATCATCTCCGCTCCGCGGTCACGCGGTAGCGGTTGCGCTTGAAGGGGCGCGGTTAAAGGGGCATATCCTGCTCCTTATGCGCTCCTTTGGCGCTTTTGGCGTTCTGGTGGTGGTTATCCTGGCATGGGCAGGCGTAGGAAGCGCTCCCTCAACGTGAGTACTGTTAATTCTCCTAAGATAATTAGAACTGTTGGTCTATGGATAAACACGTTGTGTTACTGAAGGATGAGGAGGCTGCCTCCGGGTCTGTTGCCGAGTGTGTTTCCCCGCCAGATGACGCCTCTCGGGGGTTATTAAGCTCTGCCCTGCTTACAGAACTGGATATTATCGACCCAGTGACCTCCTCACCAATGATGGAAGACCTGGTGCTAGTTGGGGAAGTCGTATCCCCTTTAGTTTCATTGGACGGTACTAATGTGCCTCTGGTAGTACCTCTGCCACAGGCTATTCAGCTACCGGGAGACTGTGTGGATATTCGCTCTGAAGCAGCTCATGTTAAGATGGATTCTCAAAATGTATCTTTGGTAGATGTTTTATCTGTTTTATCACGTATTGAGTCTTCTATTTCTTCTTTAGCTATGGTTGCCTCTCAATTTTCAGCGGTTTCTAAAGGATCAGTTGCAAAAATGGCTCAACATGATTCACAAATTGTTGCCTTAGATGCTAAATTTCATAAATTAGAAAAGCAGTATGATTCCTTACAGAAATCGTCTTTATCTTTCATGAAAGATAGTATGACTTTACATATGCAACAGGAATTGTTAGAGAACTCGCTCCGGGCTACTAACATTCGTTGTTTAAATTTTCCTCAAACGAGGTTGATATCCCCTCAAATTTTATTTGATAAATATTTAACTGAAGTTCTGGGGTATGATAACAATTCAAAACTGCTTATTAATAAGCTTTATTATTTGCCTGGGGCTAGAGCTCCTCCTGTTGCTGACCCACTTGCTGTCGTTTCTAAAGTTCAAGCTGATTCTATGGATCTGTCAGCATTCATAGAGTCATCTCAGGATCTGATTTCTTCCCGTGCCACACTTCTTGTATCTTTTACCACGGAAGCGGATAAGAATTCTGTGATGAGATTATTTTTTGCTAATAAAAGTGCTCTTTTTTGTGGGGCAAAAATAACCATTTTTCCCGATGTTTCTAGACAGACACAGTTGAGGCGTAGGGCTTTTTTAAATCTGAAGCCCCGGGTCTTAGCTGTGGGTGCATCATTCTTTCTCAAATTTCCCTGTAAATGCGTGGTGGTCTTAGAGGGAACTAAATATGTTTTTTCTGAAACGTCGTCGTTAGAGACATTTATTATACATCAGGCTCCTTCAAAGCTGTAAGTTTTTCCTTATTATTTTGTTTTCTGTAACGCAAAGTAATTAGAGCTTATGTATTTTTTTAGGGCTGTATTTCCTTCGTTTTCTTGTAAAGTTGTGTATTTTCTTTTATGTTTTCTTAATGATTCACTTGTACTCCCCCTTAATGTGGACTAGGCTGATTGCTGATATTTCTTTATTTCAAATATTGTTATTTGTTTCTTTGATAACTTGAATAAAAATATAATTTAAAAAAAAAAAAAGGTAACATCTCATTTATTATTTGTAGACTATCTGAAGCTCTATAGTTCCAGCGACCAACAATTAGCAGAGCATCTCCATGTGGTGAAAAGCTTTTCTGATGACATCAGGATGACTTTTGGCCTTGACAAATGGTGCTAAGGCACTTTTTTTTAGAGGAAAATTAAGCAAAACAGAAAACATCTCCCTGGCTGAAGTCTGTGACATCAAAGACCTTGAACAGGAAGGCATATATAAGTATCTCAGAGTAGAAAAAGAAACAACATTCAAACAGAAATTACTGAGAGAAAAATAAGTAAAGAATACTATAGGAGATTTCAATAATTATTTTAAAGTGCTTTAACATCACAAAATAAGATACAAGCCATCGATCAGCTGGCAAATCCTGTACTTTCATACAGCTTTGGGGCTTTGGGGCTTTGGGGCTTTGGTCTGGCCTCTTAAAGATCTTGAAAAACTGGATGTGCGACCACAAAAACTCCTCCATGCCCATAAAGTGATCTACAAGAATCAATGTATGCCAAGACTGTACATTCCTAGAGCTGAAGGAGGGCTAGGACTCAGAGATTGATTCCACGGACAGAGCTACTATCATAGGCCTCCAGGCCTACTTAACATTATGACTCTATTAGATAATATTACTTAAATAACTATTAGCTCCTTTGTTTTGAACTGTATATAGTTACCCTGTTACTTCCAAGTTACAATCCCTGTTACAATGTAAGCAAAAGATCTTGTTTCTAATGCAAAATGTTGTTATTATGTAAACCGCACTGATACTAAATAGCGCGGTATATAAGAATTTGTAATAAATAATAAATAAATAAATAAACTGCATCCTCAGATCCAAATACACAAAAAGTGCTGAAATATGAGAGTAAGAGTCCAGAATCTGTCTCCATCATCAAACTTGGACAAATGTTCCTACGACTAGAAGGAATGAGTGAAAATCCACAAGCATGCACAGGGAAAGCAATAACAGAATTTGCAAAACAAGAGAAAAAACTCTTCAAGTTATTAGATCAACAAACAAGGAAAGACAAGTGGCAGATGAACAAATACAGTGGGAAATACAGAGTGTTACTCCAGGAATCCTTTGTCGATCAAGAACGGACATATGAAGGTTAAGGAGGGGTGAACTGAAACCGAAGGATGAGAGATTGCTAGTTGCAACCCAGGAAAGCAGCTTACGGATGAAATGGTTTACAGCGAGCATTGAAAAAACTGGTAATACAGACATACGTCGATTCTGTAAGAAAGACCTGGAAACGATAACTCACCTCATAGCTGGCTGTGAAGTTCTGATGGCAGAAAAGTTTTATACAGAAAGACATAATAAAATAGTGCGCCTCATCCATTGGAAACTCTGAAAGCACAATGCATGAAAAGCACTGGGATCATGACCCTAACAGAATTACAGAGAATGAGGAGGTTATGATCACCTGGGATATTCCTATTCCAACCAATAAAAAGCTGGATACAAGGAAGCCGGATATAGTGGTTAAGGAGAAAAACACCAGAACAGCATTGATATAGAGGTGTCCATTCCACGTGGAGAGGCACAAGATCCTGAAATACCAGGAAATGCAGTCAGAGACCAAGAAAATGTGGCAGAAAGATACAGAAATATTTCCCATCGTGTTGGGTGCCACCGACTTGATAAAAAGAATTACTAAGCACATCTTGACAAACTAGCAATACATGTTATATCTTATGAACTCCAGCAGGAGGCTCTCTTTGGCATGATGCAAGTATTAAGCCGAGCTTTAGCAGTAAATTTGAGAGAGAGATCCTACTTAGGTTCATGCCTGTCATGGTATGTGCAAAACTATCACATTTGGAGAAACTGCCCAGGTCCTATAATGTATTATGATTCCATATTTATTTATTTTTATTCTCTTATATACCATGCTATTCTGCATCAGTGCGGTTTACATTGAACAAACTGAAATTACATTGAACAGGGCATTATAACTTGGAGATAACTATTTATAGGGAACATGGGCTATGGAGGGTTAAGTGGCTTGCCCAAGACCACAAGGAGCACCTGTGGGACTAGAAACCCCAGTCCTTCCGGCCCAAGGTTGCTGTCCTCTAGTGGGATTTGAACCCCCGACCTTCTGGCCTGAAGTACCTTGCCCCAACCACTAGGCCACTCCTCCACTTGTATTGTCCAAGGCTGGACTGGCTGGCCCTCTCAACCCTTGCAACTGATTAACATTGAACTTTGCAACTCTGTCGTGGACATGGTTACCCTGATGTTTCAGTGACAATGAGGAGGGCTAGCTGCAGTGAGGCAACTACTTTCCAAATAGGGTGAGATTCTGATAAACTCAGTGTTTCCACTACTAATAGAGGCTCAACTAGAAGGAGTTTGAGGACTGTATGCTTAGATAGCCAAGGATCAGTAGTTCAAGTCCAGTACCAGGTCAGCCATTGCCAAGTAATTTTACTTTGTGGCTGTGTTTCCCATGACAGCAGTAATTCTCATATTAGCATTTTATGTACCCTGTCTGCCATTTGTACCCCACCACTTGCTAAAGTATAGATGGCAGACTACACCAAGTACTTAGCACTCCCTTGTGGCTCAGATGGTTGTACCACATAACTGAATGTTTACTCATGAAAGAGTCAGGGGTTCACACACACATCATAGTCATTATTTGCCAACTGAGAAGGCAGTATGTGTATTTTTTCTCTCACATGGGGTGTTATATTGCCTAATCTTCCTGCATCACTGGCATGTTTTTCCCCCACATGCACATATTCTGTCAATATGTGCATGTGGAGGGGGGGACATTCTGGCCCAACCCTCCACTGTCTAAATACTGGAACACTGCTAATTACTGCAGGATGTATGGGTCATGGGTGCACGCAGCCAACCAGGCTAACACTTTCGAACTGATGATGTCAGTCAGACACACCACCTGCACATTCAGGGCATGACAGCAATAGCAGTTGGCAAATCACACTTCCCAGTCACTACATCCTATAGGTGCCACATGTCTGTTGTGTATCTGTGCCATCAATTGTGCTTGTCCGTACATTCTCTCACACTGGAGGGTGTAGGAGATATTATCAGTAGCAGATAAATACACATGTATAAATACTCTGTCTAGGGAAAACGTCTACTCTCCTTTTCCCAGGATTCAATAGGACTACCTGGCAAACAAACCACATGATAAAACAAGAACCAGCCCTGTGTTTGTATATAAAATTAGACTTTATTACTGATAGCAAAAATAGTGGAAATATTAGCATAAATTAGTTTTCTGAGATAGAAGCACAGGCATAAATAGTTCAACCAGAGTTCTGTGATCCTCAGTTGTGAAGGACAACAAAAGGGGACTGCTACGTCTGGAGAGAGATCTGCAATAGTGAGTACAGTATACACTTATGGGACTTTTTCTGAAGGGAATTCTTTGGATTACAGCTGATTAATCTGTGAACCCAGTGTATTTGTTAAATCAGTAAGGGCCTAGTAGCAGCAGTTTAAGTTTAAATTTAAAACACAGAAGAGAGCTTTCTGGTTAAATTTAGAACCCAGCAGAGAGCTTCTAGTTTAAATTTCATACTAAGTCAGAGCCTAGCAGCAGCAAAGAGCTTTAATTTAAATAAAATTAGAATATAACTTAGCATAAAAGGCAAAACAGGGTCAGTATTCTTTGAGCACTAAATAAATTCTTCTAGAGACCTTTACAAAGAGGCCTTCTACCTAGGGGGCAAGAGACCTGTGAAACTTTTTAAATAGGTGTTAAAGCCAGGTGGCAGGTCAAAAGGCCATTTTGAAAGACTCCTTCTATCCAAGCAAGGACTGTTAATTACCAAGGAGGTTGGTCACAGCTTACCTCAGAAGCACAGGCATAAATAGTTCAACCAGAGTTCTGTGATCCTCAGTCGTGAAAGACTACAAAAGGGGACTACTACATCTGGAGAGAGATCTGCAATAGTGAGTATATACTTCTGGGACTTTTTCTGAAGGGAATTCTTTGGATTACAGCAGAATAATCTGTGAACCCAGTGTATTTGTTAAATCAGTCAGGGCCTAGTAGCAGCCGTTTAAATTTAAATTTAAAAAACAGAAGAGAGCTTTCTAGTTAAATTTAGATCCCAGCAGAGAGACTGTAGTTTAAATTTAATACTCAATCAGGGCCTAGTAGCAGCAAAGTGCTTTTAGTTTAAATTTAAAACACAGACGTGAGCTTTCTGGTGAAATTTAGAACCCAGCAGATAGCTTCTAGTTTAAATTTAATACTAAGTCAGAGCCTAGTAGCAACAAAGAGCTTTAATTTAAATCAAATCAGAATATAACTTAGCATAAAAGGCAAAACAGGGGCAGTATTCTTTGAGCAAGAGACCTGTAAAACATTTTAAATAGGTGTTAAAGCCAGGTGGCAGGTCAAAAGGCCATTTTGAAAGACTCCTTCTATCCAAGCAAGAACTGTTAATCACCCAGGAAGTTGGTCACAGCTTATCTTAGAAGCACAGGACAGGGTACTGTGCAGCAATCCTCTTTTAATAAGTCTTCTTTCCCTCCCTCCCCCCCCAACACTCACCCACTCTTTCGTAGCTTTATAGGTACTTACACATCTTAAAGGAAAGGAGCTGCTCTCAGATGCAGCTCTTTATCCAAATCAGTCATACATTAAGGACCTGTGATTAATTAAGCTTCAGGTGAACAAGGTATATTAAACGTATTAGGTACATTTTTATTAGTATAAGTATCCACGGCAACCCTTAGTAAGTAAAGAAATTAAAGATCTAAACACAAGCTTAAAACTAAGATGCAGACAGCAGTCCACAGTGAGATGGGGGCTTTCCAGTCTTTTGCATTGAGTGTCACATATACGAGTATGATTTTCTCCCAGTTGGTGAGAGGTCTTACGTGTGCACTAAGTGCAAGGAGCTCTTTGCTCTCAGGGAACGAGTTCGTTCTCTAGAGGCTAGAGTAGCAGACTTGGAAAACATAAGAAAGTTAGAGAGATACATAGACGAGACCTACAGGGATATAGTCCTGAAGTCCCACATCCAGTCTGGCAACATCCTTGTTACCATGGAGGAGGGAGGTCACGGGACAGGAGAGCATCACCCTGGTGTGGCAGGAAGTGATCCTGTAACTAGGACCTGTCCTCCAGGTGATGTAAAAACCTCTCTCACTGAGGAAGTTTCTCCAGGGCCATGTGCCCATGAGGGAAGGGTTAGGACAGCTGTTATAGTTGGTGATTTGATCATTAGTCATGTAGATATCTGGGTGACTGGTGGATGTGAGGATCGCCTGGTGACATGCCTACCTGGTGCGAAGGTAGCGGACCTCACGAACCACCTAGATAAGGTCAGATAGTGCTGGGGAAGAGTCTGCTGTCTTGGTACATGTCAGTACCAATGACATAGGAAAATGTGGTAGGGAGGATCTAGGCTTTTAGGTAGGAAGTTGAAATCCAGAACTTCCAGGGTAGCTTTCTCCAAAATGCTTTCTGTTCCACGCGTAGGACCCAAAAGGCAGGCAGAGCTCCAGAGTCTCAATGCGTGGATGAGACGATGGTGCAAGGATGAGGGTTTTGGATTTGTTAGGAACTGGGGAACATTCTGGGAAAAGGAGGAGCTCTTCCGAAGGGATGGGCTTCACCTTAACCAGGATGGATCCAGGTTGCTGGCATTAACCTCTAAAAAGGAGATAGAGCAGCTTTTAAACTTGATAATAGGGGGAAGCTGACAGTTGCCCAAGAGCGCATGGTTCGGAACAATGTATCCTTGAAGGATACTACCAAAAGCAGAGAGCTTCCAAAAAAGAGTAAAGTAGCCCAAATGCCCTTGAGTATGGAGCAGACAGAGCTTAAAAATTCCAAATTACCCATGCCTACCAATAGCCAGATTAATATGAATAAAATACAGTCTCTAAAATGCTTGCATGCAAATGCTAGAAGCCTAAAAAATAAGATGGGAAAATTAGAATATATAGCACTAAATGAGAGCTTAGATATGATTGCAATCTCAGAAACATGATGGAAGGAGGACAACCAGTGTGACACTGTAATATCTGGGTACAAACTATATCGTAATGATAGAGCTGATCAAATTGGTGGAGGGGTTGCGCTCTATGTTAGAGAGGGCACTGAGTCAGAAAGGATTAAAGTTTTACAGTAAACAAAATTTGCTGTAGAAACTCTATGGATTGAAATTCCATGTAACAAGGGAAGGCGATGGTAGTGGGGCTGTACTATCGACCGCCTGGCCAGAATGAACAAATAGATGATGAAATGCTCAAAGAAATCAAGGAAGCTAACAAATGTTACAGCACAGTAATAATAATGGGTGATTTCAATTATTCCAGTATCGACTGGGTCAGTGTAATAGCAGGACATGCTAGGAATATAACGTTTCTAGATGAAATAAATGACTGCTTCTTGGAGCAGCTGGTTTATGAATCAACCAGAGGGGAAGCCATATTTGACCTAGTCTTTAGTGGAACACTAGATCTGGTGCAAGAGATAAGGGTGTTGGGGCCACTTGGCAATAGTGATCATAACATGATCACGTTTGATCTAATTAATGGAGGAGGGATGGTAAGGAAATCCACAGTACTACCTTTTAACTTTCGAAAGGGAGACTATGATAAAATGAGGAAAATAGTTACGAAAAAAACTAAAAGGAGCAGTTGCAAAGGTTAAAGACTTACATCAAGCTTGGGTATTGTTGAAAAATACTATCTTGGAAGCCCAGACCAGATGTATTCCACACTTTAGAAAAGTGGAAGGAAGTCCAAAAAACTTCCAGCATGGTTTAAAGGTGAGGACAGAGAGGCTGTTGTTGCCAAAAAAGAATCTTTCAGGAAATGGAAAAAAGAGCCAAATGATGAAAACTGGAAACAGCACAAGCACTGGCAAGTTAAATTCAAGGTATTGACAAGGCAGGCAAAGGGAGAATTTGAGAAGACATTTGATGCAGAAGCAAAAACGCTTAATAAAGACTTTTTTAAGTACATTTGTAGCAAAAAACATGTGAGAGAGTCAGTTGGTCCATTAGATGATAGAGGGGTTAAAGGAGCACTAAGAGGCGACAAGGAAATAGCGGAGAGACTGAATGAATTCTTTGCTTCAGTCTTTACTGACGAAGATGTAGGGATGTTACCCTTGACTGAAATGGTATTTAAAGGTGCAGAAGAATGGAAGGAAATATTGATACTTTGGAAGATGTATTACAACTATTTGATAAACTGAAGAGTAGCAAATCACCTGGACCGTATGGTATACATCCAAGGGTGTTGAAAGAACTGAAATATGGGATTGCAGACCTGCTATTAGTAATCTGTGAACTATCATTAAAATCATCTGTAATGCCTGAAGATTGGAGGATGGCCAACGTAACGCCAATTTTTAAAAAGGCTTCCAGGGGTGATCCAGGAAACTACAGACCGGTGAGCCTGACGTCAGTACCGGGAAAAATGGTAGAAACCATTATAAAGAATAAAATTACTCATCATGTAGATAGTCATGGTTTAATGGGAGACAGCCAACATGGCTTTAGACAAGGAAGATCTTGTCTTACTAATCTGTTATGTTTTTTTGAAGGTGTGAACAAACAGGTAGAAAAAGGTGAGTCAGTTGATATAGTGTATTTGGACTTTCAGAAAGTCTTTGACAAGGTCCCTCATCAGAGACTTTTGGCAAAACTAAAGAGTCATGGGATAGGAGGCAGTATACTATTGTGGATCAGGAACTGGTTAAAAGACACAGTAGAAAGCAGAGGGTAGGGCTAAATGGCCAATTTTCCCAATGGAGAAAGGTGAATAGTGGTGTACCTCAGGGATCTGTGCTGGGTCCGCTGCTTTTTGACATATTTATAAATGACCTGGAAAAGGGAATAACGAGTGAGGTTATCAGATTTGCAGATGACACAAAACTATTTAAAGTTGTTAAAACCCATGAGGATTGTGGAAAATTACAAGAGGATCTTGATAAATTGGAAGACTGGGCATCAAAATGGCAGATGAAATTTAATGTGGACAATTGCAAAGTTATGCATCTAGGGAAGAACAACCCAAACTATGGCTACACAATGCAAGGTTCCACATTAGGAACCACCACCCAGGAAAAAGATTTAGGCGTCATTGTGGATAACATGTTAAAACCCTCCGCCCAGTGTGCAGCGGCGGCCAAAAGAGCAAATAGAATGCTAGGTATCATAAGGAAAGGAATGGAAAATAAAACTAAGGATATTATAATGCCTCTGTATCGTTCCATGGTGCGACCGCACCTTGAATATTGTGTGCAATTCTGGTCGCCGTATCTTAAAAAGGATATAGCACTTTTAGAAAAGATTCAGAGAAGAGCCACCAAAATGGTAAAGGGTATGGAAGGATACCCCTATGAAGAAGGTTAAAAAGGTTAGGGCTCTTTAACCTGGAAAAGAGATGGCTAAGGGGAGATATGATAGAAGTCTATAAATTAATTAATGGAATGGAACAGGTAAACGTAGATCAATTGTTTCCGTTATCAGAATATAGAAAGACTAGGGGACTTGCAATGAACTACAGGGTAAACTATTTAAGACTAATAAGAGAAAATATTTTTTCACTCAATGTGTAATCAAACTCTGGAATTTGATCTCCAGGGACAAGCAGGAATGTAATCTCCAGGAACAAGCAGTAATGTAGTCTTCAGATATGGGTATCGTCGGTACCGACGGAGCCTGCATGGGAACGCTCCCCAGCGTCCAATAAGAAAGCTTTTGGGAGCATCCCACAGCGTCTGCGTGCTGCCTTCCCGCCTTTCCCAACTGTCCCTCTCCAGTTCTTCTTTTTCCGCGGAGCCAACAGGTCGCACATCCTATCACCGCAGAAAATAATTATTCCCTTTTATTCTTCTTTTTTGTGGTCGCGTCTGCCTTCCTTCGACGCTACACCAGTACCGCCGGTTCTTCTTTCTTTTTTTCCAAAAAAACCCCCAAACTTTTTTCTGGAGTCTTTTCCAGGTGTTTTCTCCTCAGGTGCCACGCACCATTTTGGGCACTAGGCCCAACGTTTTCCTTTAAAATGGAAAAACCCTCTTTGGGTTTTAAAAAGTGTTCCAAGTGTGGCGGTACCATCTCCGTCACTGATACCCATGAATGGTGCCTCAAATGTTCAGGTCCTGACCACTCTATTTCAGAGTGTGTTGCCTGTGGGATGATGTCGAAGAGGGGCCGGCAGAACTTAGCACCCTTTTTCCCTCCGATGCGGCTTCTGTGACATCGACGTCTTCCAGGGCTTCGTCTTCCTCCCATGGATCTCAGGTAACTAAACATAAATCTAGCCGGTCCTCAAAGGGTAGATCTCCCTTTAAGCATCGAGATGCCTCTGGCGTTGCCCTTGAGGGACTTTCACTGGCAAAATTGCCCCGGCGGGAGGCTTCGGCTTCCAAAGCACTAACGGGGCTCCAGGATGTTCTCGAGGCCTCAACCTCAGCAGAACTACTGATGCCATGCTCTGTGGTACCGGCTGCTTCATCCGGTACCGATACCCAAGCATCGGCAGCGTTGATAGACCAGAGATTCTTGGCTATTGAATGCAGTCTGGCGGCTCTTCTCACGGCCTCGATGCCCTTGAAACCGCTCCAGACAATTCAACCGGTACCGGCACCGACTCCGGTACCGGTATCGACTGCATTGACATTCGCAGGTATTTTGCCGGGACTGAGTCATGCTTATCCATCCGGTATCGACAAGTCAGTACCGGACCCCTCCGATGCCAACTTCGATCGGTACCAGTACCGTGCCTTGCACGATCACTGGGATCGGAGGTACTTTGAATCCTCGGATGAGTCTGAAGACTCTGAAAGCTCTGCCGATACCAGAGTACTTCTTCCTGAGGATTCTTCTCCTCAGCGTAGGATGTCTCCACCAAAGGATATGTCCTTTCAAGATTTTATCCGTGATATGGCTCGAGGTCTTTCCATCACAGTGGCTCCTGAAAAAGAGTCTAGGGCAAAGGAATTAGAAATTCTACAATACCCTAAAGCTCCCAAGGAGGCAGTTACCTTGCCTATTCATGAGATCTTGCATGATCTCATGTTAAGGATGTGGGAAACACCTCTAACCACATCTCACTCTCAAAGACTCAACACCATGTATCGAGTTCCTCCTTGTCCTGGGTTTCAGAAGACTCAGCTACCACACCATTCCATGGTGGTGGAATCAGCTATGAGAAGGATCAAGAGTGCAAAAAGGCATGCATCTAATCCTCCAGGACTTGAGTGTAGGACTCTTGACGCCTTTGGACGTCGAACCTTCCAGGCTTCCATGCTTTCTGCTAGGATCAGTTCCTATATATTATATATGGGAATGTTCCTTAAGGAGGTCACAGGAGATTTAGAGCTTATGAGCCCTCTCCTTCCTGATGATAAGAGGCAGGATTACCTCGCCCTTGTCAAACATGCTCAGGATGTTTCCAAGTTTGTCAATCGTGCAGCCTTTGACTGCTTTGTGTGCATAAGCAGAACCTCTGCTATTGCTACAGGTGCACGTAGAATTGCCTGGCTCCAGTCATCAGACTTGGAACTTTGGGTACAGGATAAAGTAGGGAATATTCCTAGCACAGGAGAGAATCTCTTTGGCAAGAATTGGCAGGAAAAAGCTAATGAGATAGATGCTGATAATATCACCTTGGATAGATTGTCTAAATCTATAGCTGATCCTGCAAGGAAAAAATCCTACAAGAAACCATTCTTCAGTACGAAGAAGAAGTTTTATCCCTCCTATACCCAGCAGGGGCATCGTTTGGGTCAGTCTGCTCAAAAGGGACAGCAGCAACAAACTAGGCAAAAAAAACCCCAAAAGCTGCTAAGCCTCAACCGGCTCAGCAGACTCAGCCTCCACAGGGGCTTTGACTCCTATCTAGAGAACTTTGTCTTCCTGGCCCTGAACGGTCCAGAACCCTCCACCATTCCAGGAAAGTTATGTCATTTTGCCCACAGATGGGATCAGATAACAGCAGAAAATTGGACTCTGTCTATTGTAAGAGAGGGGTACAAGCTTCATTTCCTCAGCATGCCCCCTCCTACAGTGGTAAGACAGTTCAATTCTCAGACCTCTCTCAACAACCAGTTAGGTCAAGAGGTCACTGTGCTTCTTGCCCAAGGGGCAATAGAAGAGGTACCCATTCTACAAAAGGGTACAGGGTTCTACTCCCCCTATTTCCTTATTCCAAAGAAAACAGGAGGACACAGACCCATTTTAGACCTCAGAGAATTGAACAAATTCCTGTTCAAAGAGAAGTTCAAAATGATTTCTCTAGGAACTCTACTGCCATACCTTCAGAATCAGGATTGGCTTTGTTCTCTAGATCTCAAGGATGCATACACTCATGTTCTCATCCATCCAGCTCATCGAAAGTTCCTTTGCTTCCTATTTCAAGGGAAGCAATACCAATACAGGGTTCTTCCTTCTGGCCTGGCCTCGGCACCAAGGGTGTTCACAAAATGCATGATTAGGTCTCTTAGTAATTGTAACATAGGGCTAAATAACATAAGAATATAAGATATGTCATACTGGGTTAGACCAAGGTCCATAAAGCCCAGTATCCTGTTTCCAACAGTGGCCAATCTAGGTCATAAGTTCCTAGCGGTTTCCCCAAAAGACACAGGTTCCTCAATGCTTGTATTGGCTCAAGCAGTGATATCCCAGGTCCCTTTGATTAATGGTTTATGGACCTTTCCTCTGGGAACTTGTCCAAACCTTTTTTAAACCCAGCTACACTAACAGCTTTTACTGTATCCTCCGCTAACAAATTCCAGAGTTTGATTACATGTTGAGTGAAAAAATATTTTCTCTTATTAGTCTTAAATAGTTTATCCTGTAGCTTCATTAATTAAGCTTCAGGTGAACAAGGTATATTAAACGTATTAGGTACAGTTTTATTCGTATAAATATCCATAGCAACCCTTAGTAAGTAAAGAACTTAAAGATCTAAACAAAAACTTAAAACTAAGATGCAGACAGCAGTCCAGCAGCGGGATGGGGGCTTTCCAGTCTTTTGCATTGAGTGTCACATGTATGATTCTCTCCCAGTTGGTGAGAGGTCTTATGTGTGCAATAGGTGCAAGGAGCTCTTTGCTCTCAGGGAATGAGTCCGTTCTCTAGAGGCTACAGTAGCAGACCTGGAAAACATAAGAAAGACAGAGATGTACATAGACGAGACCTACAGGGATATAGTCCTGAAGTCCCACCTCCAGTCTGGCAGCATCCCTGTTGCCATGGAGGAGAGAGGTCACATGACAGGAGAGCATCACCCTGGTGTGGCAGGAAGTGATCCTTTAACTAGGACCTGTCCTCCAGGTGATGTAAAACCCTCTCACACCGAGGAAGTTTCTCCAGGGCCATGTGCCCAAGAGGGAAGGGTTAGGACAGCCGTTATAGTTGGTGATTCAATCATCAGGCATGTAGATAGCTGGGTGGCTGGTGGACGTGATGATCGCCTGGTAACATGCCTGCCTGGTGCGAAGGTAGCAGACCTCACGCACCACCTAGATAAGGTCTTAGATTGTGCTGGGGAGGAGTCTGCTGTCCTTGGTACATGTCGGTACCAATGACATAGGAAAATGTGGTAGGGAGATTCTGGAGGCTAAATTTAGGATTTTAGTTAGGAAGTTGAAACCCAGAACTTCCAGGGTAGCATTTTCCGAAATGCTTCCCGTTCCACGTGCAGGACCCAAAAGGCAGGCAGAGCTCCGGAGTCTCAATGTGTGGATGAGACAGTGGTGCAGAGATGAGGGGTTTGGATTTGTTAGGAACTGGGGTACATTCTGGGGAAAGGAGGGGCTCTTCCGAAGGGATGGGCTTCACCTTAACCGGGATGGAACCAGGTTGCTGGCATTAACCTTTAAAAAGGAGATGGAGCAGGTTTTAAACTAGATAATAGGGGAAAGCCAACAGTCACCCAAGAGCAGATGGTTCGGAAGAATGTATCCTTGAAGGATACTACCAAAAGCAGAGAGGTTCCAAAAAAGAGTAAAGTAGCCCAAATGCCCTCGTGTATGGAGCAGACAGAGCTTAAAGATCCCAAATTACCCATGTCTACCAATAGCCAAATTAATATGAATAAAATACGGTCTCTAAAATGCTTGTATGCAAATGATAGAAGTCTAAAAAATAAGATGGGAGAGTTAGAATATATAGCACTAAATGAGAGGTTAGATGTGATTGGAATATCAGAGACATGGTGGAAGGAAGACAACCAGTGGGACACTGTGATACCTGGGTACAAACTATGTCGTAATAATAGAGCTGATCAAATTGGTGGAGGGGTTGCGCTCTATGTTAGAGAGGGCATTGAGTCAGAAAGGATTAAAGTTTTGCAGGAAACAAAATTTGCTGTAGAGTCTCTATGGATTGAAATTCCATGTAAAAAGGGGAAGGCGATGGCGATGGGGGTGTACTATCGACCGCCTGGCCAGAATGAACAAATGGATGATGAAATACTCAAAGAAATCAAGGAAGCTAAAAAACGTTACAGCACGGTAATAATAATGGACGATTTCAATTACCCCGGTATCGACTGGGTCAGTGTCACGGCAGTACATGCTAGGGAGATAAAGTTCTTAGATGACATAAATGACTGCTTCTTGGAGCAGCTGGTCCATGAACCGACGAGAGGGGAAGCCATATTAGACCTAGTCCTTAGTGGAACACCAGATCTAGTGCAAGAGATAAGAATGTTGGGGCCACTTGGCAATACTGATCATAGCATGATCGCCTTTGATTTAATTAGTGGAGGAGGGATAGTAAGGAAATCCACAGTACTACCTTTTAACTTTCGAAAGGGAGACTATGATAAAATGCGGAAAATAGTTTAAAAAAAACTAAAAGGAGCAGTTGCAAAGGTTAAAGACTTACATCAAGCTTGGGTGTTGTTGAAAAATACTATCTTGGAAGCCCAGACCAGCTGTATTCCACGCTTTAAGAAAAGTGGAAGGAAGTCCAAAAAACTGCCAGCATGGTTTAAAGATGAGGTCAGAGAGGCTGTTGTTGCCAAGAAAGCATCTTTCAGGAAATGGAAAAAAGAGCCAAACGATGAAACCTGGAAACAGCACAAGCACTGGCAAGTCAAATGCAAGGCATTGGTAAAGAAGGCAAAGAGAGAATTTGAGAATAAGCTTGCTGCGGAAGCAAAAATGCTACATAAAGACTTTTTCAAGTACATTCGTAGCAAAAAACCTGTGAGAGAGTCAGTTGGACCATTAGATGATAGAGGAGTTAAAGGGGCACTAAGAGGCGACAAGGCGATAGCAGAGAGACTGAATGAATTCTTTGCTTCGGTCTTTACTGAGGAAGATATAAGGATGTTACCCATGACTGAAGTGGTATTTGAAGGTGCAGAAGAATTGAAGGAAATATCGATACATCGGGAAGATGTATTACAACTATTAGATAAACTGAAGAGTAGCAAATCACCTGGGCCGGATGGTATACATCCAAGGGTGTTGAAAGAACTGAAATATGAGATTGCAGACCTGCTTTTAGTAATCTGTGAACTATCATTAAAATCATCTCTAATACCTGAAGATTGGCGGATCGCCAATGTAACACCAATTTTTAAAAAGGGTTCGAGGGGTGATCCGGTAAACTACAGACCGGTGAGCTCACGTCAGTACCGGGAAAAATGGTAGAAACCATCATAAAGAATAAAATTACTCAGCATGTAGATAGTCATGGCCTAATGGGAGACAGCCAACATGGCTTTAGACAAGGAAGATCTTGTCTTATTAATATGTTATGTTTTTTTGAAAGTGTGAATAAACTGGTGGACAAAGGTGAGTCGGTTGATATAGTGTATCTGGACTTTCAGAAAGCCTTTGACAAGGTCCCTCATCAGAGACTTTTGGCAAAACTAAAGAGTCATGGGATAGGAGGCAGTGTACTACTGTGGATCAGGAACTGGTTAAAAGATAGAAAGCAGAGGGGTGGGCTAAATGGCCAATTTTCGCAATAGAGAAAGGTGAATAGTGGTGTACCCCAGGGATCTGTGCTGGGTCCGCTGCTTTTTGACATATTCATAAATGACCTGGAAAGTGGAATAACGAGTGAAGTTATCAAATTTGCAGATGACACAAAACTATTTAAAGTTGTTAAAACCCAAGAGGATTGTGGAAAATTGCAAGAGGATCTTGATAAATTGGAAGACTGGGCATCAAAATGGCAGATGAAATTTAATGTGGACAAGTGCAAAGTTATGCACCTAGGGAAGAACAACCCAAACTATGGTTACACGATGCAAGGTTCCACATTAGGAACCACCACCCAGGAAAAAGATTTAGGCGTCCTTGTGGATAACATGTTAAAACCCTCGGCCCAGTGTGCAGCGGCAGCCAAGAGAGCAAATAGAATGCTAGGCATGATAAGGAAAGGAATGGAAAATAAAACAAAAGATATTATAATGCCTCTATACCGTTCCATGGTGAGACCGCACCTTGAATATTGTGTGCAATTCTGGTCGCCGTATCTTAACAAGGATATAGCGTTATTAGAAAAGGTTCAGAGAAGAGCCACCAAAATGGTAAAGGGATGGAAGGATACTCCTATGAAGAAAGGCTAAAAAGGTTAGGGCTCTTTAACCTGGAAAAGAGACGGTTGAGGGGAGATATGATAGAAGTCTATAAATTAATGAACGGAGTGGAACGGGTAAACGTAGATCGACTGTTGACGTTATCAGAATATAGGAAGACTAGGGGACATGTAATGAAGCTACAGGGTAAACTATTTAAGACTAATAAAAGAAAATATTTTTTCACTCAACGTGTAATCAAACTCTGGAATTTGTTACCGGAGGATGTAGTAAAGGCTGTTAATGTAGCTGGGTTTAAAAAAGGTTTGGACAAGTTCCTGGAGGAAAGGTCCCTAAACCATTATTAAGAAGAGGCCCAGGATATCAATGCTTGACCTAGTACAAGCATTGCAGAACCTGTGTCTTTTGGGGAAACTGCTAGGAACGTATGACCTAGATTGGCCACTGTTGGAAACAGGATACTGGGCTTGATGGACCTTGGTCTGACCCAGTATGGCATATCTTATGTTCTTATGTTCATTGCATGTCCCCTAGGGGTATGTTTACTAAAACCCCGTTAGGTGCGCGCCGCGTTAGTGTGTGGGATGCCATAAAAGGAGTGGGCGTTTCTGTCTGAAAAAAGCAAACCGGGAATAATCATGCGCTAATGTGCGCTGTGCCCTAATGTGCGCCGCGCACATTAGCGCATGAGAAACGCGCGCGGGAAGCATAAGTGGCGCGCTGAAGTGCAAGCACAGGAACAGAGCCACAGTACAATGGTTAAGACACTGACCGATGGTGCAGGGATCATGGGTTCAATCCCCCACTGTGCCCAATGAATAAGGCTGGCTGAGGCACTACCTGCTATGTGTAATATTGCAGTCTGAGGCATATTAATTTTATTTTAATTACTGCTACTAGCAAACGCACTCTGAAAGCACTGTAACATAAGGCGCCCCATAAGGTACCCCAGAGGGCACCTTTTAAAGTGCACTGTCCACCACGGCACCCTACAATGTTGCATAAAGGGTGGCGTATAGGGCGCCATATAGGGTGCCCTATGAGGCACAGCAAGGTCATAGCACTGTTTTTGATGGCAGCACTGTGCATTTAAATGCATGGAAATCATAAGTAGGTGCGCTGAAATGTTAGGAGGAACAGCAATGTAGCACAATGGTTAAGGCACTGACTGATGATACAGGGGTCATGAGTTCCATCCCCAGTGTGCCCAATACGTAAGGCTGGCTGAGGCATCAGCTTTGACATGTAAGTATTGTTTCCTGAAGCATTTTATTTGTATTTTAATTATTGCTGACAGCAAACACACCCTCACGTGCCGTAACCTAAGGTGCCGCTTAAGGCACCCTATAAGGCACTCCATAGGGCATATTATAAAGTGCACTGTCCGCCACGGCACCCTATAATGTCCCCTATAGGGCACCCTATAAGGCGCTCCATAGGACACCTTATAAGGCACCTTATACAGACTGGCACCCTATCAGTCGCTCCATAGCATACTGTATAGTGCACCTTATATGGACGGTAACCATAAGGTGCCCTATAGGGCGCACTATAAAGCTCCCTCTGAGGCACCTTATGGGTACAGTATGCTGAGGGTGTTATTGCTGGCAGCACTAATGTACTTTAAAAATAGATAATGCTTTGGACAGCCCTATCAAATAACCCCACTGTGGGTTTGAACCCATGACCTCTGGCTCCACTGGTAGTGAAGTAACCAGTGGGCTACAGCTCTATAGCTGCTAACAAACCCCTGGCTGGCTGCAGAAGGACTGCAAGTCACCACACAAACAGTCTGCTGTGGTCACCAGGATAGGGTTAATCCACCCATACCCATGATGCACTGCACATGCAAATCAGCAGTCTACAGATGATCACAAGATGGGGTATGCACCCCCACAGCACCTCGGCCTGGTAGGGGGAACTGACCATGTGTGGTACTGGCACAGAGTAGCTACACACCGTCACAATGTGCAGGTACTGCACTCACCCTGAGGGTGAGGTGGGGCACCCAGCACCAGGTCCACAGCAGAGATAGGCCATGCTGCAGGTCCCCAGCAGTACTAATGTGTGAGATAGGCAGTTTCTGCTGACACACCTTGGATATATCTGTATGTCTCAGTCAGGTGTAGCCCCTATGGACCCCTAGGAGGATTATGTACCACCACCCTCCTCCTCCTCCAGGGCTAAGGGTGGTAAACAGGGTCTCCCACCAACAGATCCACATTCTACCTCCCTGCAATGGTGGCAGTAGAGGGGACCATCAACCCCAGTCCTGCTGGGGAACAGACAAGCTACAGGGCAGTCAATGCAGCTCTGTACACATCCATAACGCAATAGCAGACAGACATTAGACCTGGATATGCTAAGCTGCACCCCACCACTATCTGATATTCTCTTGCAGCAAGCCTTCAGCCGCTGCACGGCGCTCCATCAGGACACATACCAGCTGCAGACAGTCTGCTAGCTAGTCCATAGTGCATGTTCCTGGTGGAAATGCGTGCACCCAGAACTGGGATGTCAGCATACACACCAAGCAGATAAGTCAGTGACTGGGCCCCAATAGAAATCCCATAAATATCACATGAGAGAAATACTATATAGCACTATGGGGGTGCCTAGCCATGCTGTGGTCACTGCACAGTCAGGGTGAGAGTGATCTCCCAGCAGGACATGCTGTGGCCACCCTGTCTGTGCAGGTGGTGGCCGGGCACTACAATGTCCCAGCCAGTGCCCTATGCCCTGTGCAGATGCATCCTGGCCAGGCCACCCTGTCCGGGCTATACCCATGGTACCTTGCTCCTCATTATGCACATTGGCAGGCCAATACTGGCAACAGTGCTGGCAGTGTGGGCTGTGGAGGGTGTTTGCAGCCACCACACACTGGATAGACAGACACACACTCCCACACCTATGCCAGCATTGTGCTACTCTAGAGGAGTTTAGCAGCCCTGGCCACCACACCAGTCCTGGGCACAGTGCAGGCATGGATATGGTATGCAATACTGTTGGGGGTCACTCCCCAGGGTGGTAAACACTGTCCGAGACCATACCTGAAGCACACTCCACAGACAGCAGAAAGGTTGCTATGATGGAGCTCAATCAGCAAACTGTGCTTAACGTAGGAATTGGTATCTGCCAGTAATCATAGCAAACGTTTGATAGCTGTGTACCATATTCCCAGGTGTAGGGTGGCATTGCTAAGGTATGCAAGGGCTAGTATTGGGAGATGCACGCAGGGCCCAATGTCCTGCCTCTCCAGGAGGCATTGGCTAATGGAGCCTGTGGGTGTGGGTGTGGGTGTGTCTGCCCCTGTTGGCTGCTGCTTTACGGCAGAGGTTCCCAACTCCAGTCCTGGTGTGCCAAACACTGTTCGGGTTTTCATGCTGTCCCTCATGAATATGCATGAGATACATCTGCATACCATGGGGGTGGTGCATAGATATGCAGCACAGGCATCTTTATTAGAGGCAGCATGGAACCTGAATGGTGTTTGGCCCTCCAGGACTGCATTTGCGAGACTCTGCTCTAGGTAATGCATCTGTTTATGGTGTATTTGCTCTGTAGGGTAAAATGTAGGTGTTTTGGGCATGTTTACGTCATCTGCAATAAAGGTTCTGTCTGTATTAGCACGTTGTAGTTGTGGGTAAAATATGGGGACTGGGTTGGCAGGCACCATAGCTGGGACTTGAATCTGTGACCTTCTGCCTCCAAACACACTGGTTGTGTGCACTGCACCACCGTGTTGCCACAGAGACAGTACATTCCCTGGTGATACCATGACTGTTTGTCCGGCAGGACCTGTCTGTTGCAGTGCATGGCACCCACCTACACAGGGCTAGGCCATGGTCTGCTCTGGGCAGCTGCCACTGCCCCCTCCACCAACAGTACCCCTCCGCCACCATGCTGACATGGCCTTATATTGGAGACAGCATAAAACCTGAATGATTTGTGGGCCTCCAGGACTGAATTTGGGGGACTCTGCTCCAGGTAATGCGCATGTTTCTGGTGTCTGTGCTCGGTGGGGTAAAATATAGGCGTTTGAACCATGCGTATGTTCTCTGCAATAAAGGTTTGTCCTTACTATCACAGTTTGGTAGCGGGTAAAATATGGGGACTGGATTGGCAGTAGCCCCAGCTGGGACTTGAACTTGTGATCTTCTGCTCATGAACACACTGGCTGTGCTCACCGCACCACACTGTGCTCACAGAGACAGTGCATTCCCTGGAGATACCATGGTTGTTTGTCAGACACAGCCTGTCTGTTGCAGTGCATGGCACCCACCTACACAGGGCTAGGCCATGGTCGGCTCTGGGCAGCTGCCACTGCCCCCCTCCACCACCAGTACCCCTCTGCCATCATGCTGACATGCCCTTCTGCTGGTGGTGCTGGTGGTGTGCAGTCTCAAGCCATCCAGTGTGCAGGTAGGCGGCTGCCTTTGGTGCGTGTTCTGGGGTAGGGGTGCCTGCATAGGCGTCCACGCTTCCCCCCAACACCGCCTGCCAATGTTCTGTGCCCTTGGGGGTACCTGCTGGGTACTATCCCCTGTGACACTGTGATAAACACTCTCGTGCCCATGTTGGGCCCTCATCAGTTGCTGTCTGGCTGCTGTTCAGTTTCAGCATTCCTAAGTGCCATCTAGGCATCTGCCTAGTCCGCACTGTGCCCCAGCTGCACCACAGCATGTGCCCCCTGCAGCCCTCTGTATCCCCTTTCCCAGCATCTGTCCAGTTGCCCATTCCGACATGCCCGCCCTGCTGTTGTGGAACATGTGCATGCCATAGGAAACCTGTCCAATGGAGAGGGAAACCCTGATCAGTGCTATTTCACTGTGGGATCATTCACCTTGTATGGGGACGGAGCGTAGACCTTTCCAAAATTCATATTTATTTTTTGGGGCTTTCTTGGGAGTGTTTTTTGATGTTTCCCATTACTATCACTATTGCCCAGCTTGATTATAATTTTTTTAAATTCTGTTGGGGTCCTTTTCAATGTTTATTTGTACTTTTGTACCGTGCACATGTATCATACTTATCACTTTTTGTAGGTTTCCCTGGTTTTGCTGTACATTGCTTACAGAAATGGTTTCTCTTCCCTTTAAATCGGCTCTAACGCGAGGTTTTCACTCGCGGTATTTTTTGTCTCGGATTTCAGCCTCGCAAATGTGCGGGGTGCCTCTCCCCTCCCACTCTCCACCCATTGACTCCTTCTCTCCGCCCCTGGGGAGCCTTCCTCCGCCCTCAGGGAGCCTTTCCCCACCTTCATCGCACATTAGCACGCCACGCACATGGGCGCCGCGCACATGAGCGTGCATATTTGTGCCCCGTACGCGACATTAGCGTGCGCTAAGGTACCTTAGCGCATGCTAATGTCGCGCAGCGCACAGTAGCGCAGTTTAGTAAACATACCCCTAGTCTTTTTATATTCTAATGATGTAAACAATCGATCTACATTTACCCGTTCCACTCAATTCATTAATTTATAGAACTCTATCGTATCTCCCCTCAGCCATCTCTTTTCCAGGTTAAAGAACCCTAACCTTTTTTGCCTCTCTTCATAGGGGTATCCTTCCTTCCCTTTTACCATTTTGGTGGCTCTTCTCTGTACCTTTTCTAACAATGCTATATCCTTTTTAAGATACGGCAACCAGAATTGTACAATACAGTCTTTGGTTCAGAGCAGGCCCCATGGTTCAGGCTTTTATTCAGAGCAGGCCTCAACTTGTAACAGGAAGCCATGCTAGTGGTTCAGGCATTAGTTTCTGAACAGGTACCAGCCCTACAAGGGTAAGGGTCATACAATGTTATCTTTCATTGGGAAATGCACAGTCTGTCATAATGCAGCTGCTCATGGCTCGCAGTTCCCAGGGCTGTTTTATGCACTATGTGGGCCGCCTAGGTACGCAGACCCTAGTGGGCAGTATGGAAGCGCTGCTGAAAGAGAAAATGGAGAAATTAGGCCTTACCTGCTAATTGTCTTTCCTGGAGTCTTCTCCGGGCCAGTCCAGGGAACGCTAGGGTTGTCAATCCTGTCCAGCAGCTGAAGACTGACATACTAAAAGTTTTGCTGACAGCTTAAGCTCCTCCTCCTGAAGCCAGCACTCTAGTCGTGCACTAACAAAGCAGCTACTTCAAGCAGACAACCAGAGAACGAAGCACGAACAAGAAACAAACAAGATAGCAAAACTAAAACACCCAAACCAGAACTGATAACTTCTATATTCCCCAGGCACGGACTACATATGCAACGCAAAGTGAGCCGTAGAGGTAATACACCAGAAGAGTACTTCTTATCGGTGCACAGAGACCGTGGCCACATCAGAAACAATGTGTCTCACCACCGTAAAAATTTTTTTTTTTTTTTTAATTTGTTCAGTATGGATTCACCTAGCACCATTGATACTGTACCGAATGGAGCTAGAAAATTCTGGATAAAGCTCTTGCTATCAGTCACACCAAAGCCGACGAGCGGAACACTGTTGAGAATAAGCAGAAACACCGGGAGGGACCCTGGACTGGCCCGGAGAAGACTCCAGGAAAGACAATTAGCAGGTAAGGCCTAATTTCTCCTTCCTAATCGCTTCTCCGGGCCAGTCCAGGGAACGCTAGGGCAGTACCAAAGCAGAACCTAAACACGGGAGGGACCCGCGAGCCCGGCCACTATCGCTGCCACCCCAACCTTCGCATCTCCTCTTGCCAAAACATCCAGCCTATAATGTCTAGTGAAAGTATGCAGAAAAGACCACGTAGTAGCCCTACAAATATCCACCGGAGGTATCAACGCAAATTCCGCCCAAGACGCCGCTTGAGACCGCGTAGAATGGACTCGGAGCCCTTCCAGAGGCACTTTACCCCCAGCCTGATAAGCTGCCACAATCGCTTGTCTCACCCAGCGGGCTATAGAGGCCTTCGTAGCCGCCTGACCTTTACGGCGACCCGCAAACAGCACAAACAACCGGTCAGACCGGCGAAAATCCGCAGTGACTCTAAGGTACTTTCGAAGTACTCGTCCAAGATCTAACTTCCGGAAAGCACGGTCCATAGGAGAGCCCGAAAGATCAGCAAAAACGGGTAAAGCCACTGACTGATTCACATGGAAGGAAGACACCACTTTAGGCAAGAAAGACGGCACCGGGCGCAACAACACCTTCTCCGGTAAAAATTGCAGATACGGCTCTCGACAAGATAGAGCTTGCAAGTCCGAAATTCGTCTAGCCGAACACAACGCAACCAAGAAGGCCGTCTTCCAGGACAACTCCTTCACATTCCCTCCGGAAGCTGACTCAAAAGGCGCATGCGTCAAGGCCTCAAGCACTAAGTTCAAATCCCAAGAAGGAACGACGTTTCGTACCGGGGGACGGAGGAGTTTAGCTGCATGAAAGAAACGCCGAACATCAACATGCAGCGAGAGACGGTGCCTACGCACCGGCCCCCGAAAACACGACAAGGCCGCCAAATGCACCTTCAGAGTGCTGACCGATAAGCCCTTATCCAAACCCTCTTGAATTAACAATAGGAGCTGCGGCACAGTGGAAGACATGGGCGCAAAGCCCTGAAGCGCACACCATCTCTCAAAGACGCGCCAGACACGGACGTATGCCAAGGAAGTCGAAGATCTTTTAGAACGCAACAGGGTGGATACAACAGCCTCCGAATACCCCTTGCGTCTTAAACGAGCCCTCTCAAGAGCCAAGCCGTAAACAAGAAGCGATCCACCTGGGGCATCAACACGGGACCCTGAGCCAACAGGTTGCACCAAGCCGGGAGCCTCCAAGGAGAGTCTATCACCAGGCGCACTAAGTCCGCATACCACGGCCGACAAGGCCAATCCGGCGCTATGAGAATCACCGTTCCCCTGTGCCCGGCTATGCGGTGAATGACCCGACTGAGCATCGGCCACGGTGGAAAAACATACAAGAGGGAGTCGAGAGGCCAAGGCTGAACCAACGCATCGAGTCCCTCGGACATGCGTTCCCTGCGCCTGCTGTAAAAACGTGATGCTTTGGCATTGTTGAAGGTAGCCATCAGATCCATTGACGGCTGGCCCCAGCGCAGTGTTATGTCGTGAAACACCGCCACATTCAGCTCCCATTCTCCGGGATCGAGCAAATGGCGACTGAGATAATCCGCCTGAATATTGTCCTTGCCGGCCACGTGCGCTGCCGATAACGCTACGAGATGAGTTTCCGCCCAAGCAAACAACTCCTGACTCTCCTCCAGCAACGGCAGACTCCTGGTGCCGCCCTGTCGATTGATGTAGGAAACGGCCACCGCATTGTCGGAAAAAACGCGGACCGCCGTCCCTTCGAGCAGAGGCTCGAAATGAAGAAGCGCCAACCGAACGGCCCAGAGCTCTAAGAGATTGATAGAGAAGGAGCTCTCTTCCTGCGACCAAAAGCCCTGCGTCACCTGGGCCTGACAGTGAGCCCCCCAGCCCGAGAGACTGGCGTCCATCATCAGAAGAACCCACTGAGGATCTTGAAGGGGGACCCCTGCTGAAAGATGCCCTGGATCTAGCCACCAGCATAGACCGTCATGCACCGAGTCCGGGCAGATCAACGTTTGCGAAAGAGGATGGAGTTGAGGCGACCATCTGGAGAGCAAGGCCTGTTGAAGAGGTCGCATATGCGCCCTGGCCCACGGAACCAAGTCCAGGGCCGCTGCCATGGAACCCAAGAGCTGTAAATAGGTCCACGCCAAAGGAGCCGAAGTCTTCAAGAACAGCCGTATCTGCCGAATAAGTTTTTGAACTCTGTCCTCGGGCAGAAACACCGAGCCGGTTTCCGTGTTGAAGAAAGCCCCGAGGTACGAGAGCCGCTGCACAGGCTGCAACTGGCTTTTCACCTGGTTGATAACCCAACCGAGTTGTTCCAAGAGCTGAACCACCCGAGCCACTGCCACGACCATGTCTGCCCGGGAATCGGCTCTGATCAACCAGTCGTCCAGATAAGGGTGAATGCGAACACCTTCTTTCCGTAGGGCCACAGCTACCACCACCATCACCTTCGTGAATGTGCGAGGAGCAGTTGCGAGACCGAAAGGCAACGCTCGAAACTGGAAATGTCCCATGGGCAGCGCAAACCTCAAAAACCGTTGATGATCCGCTCGGATGGGAATGTGCAGATAAGCTTCCGTGAGGTCTATAGCTGAGAGGAACTCTCCCGGACACACCGCCCGAATAACTGATCTCAATGTCTCCATCCAAAAATGCGGAACCCGCAGGGCGTGATTGACATGCTTGAGATCGAGGATTGGTCGAAAAGAACCCTCTTTCTTGGGGACCACAAAATAAATCGAGTATCGACCTAAGCCGTACTGGTCTGGAGGAACTGGCACTACGGCTTGCAGTGCTATCAAGCGTTCGAGCGTGTCGGCTATCGCCTGCCTCTTCGGGCCTGAAGCACAAGGAGATACCATGAAGGCGTCCGCCAACGGGCATGCGAAATCTAGGGAATACCCCTCGCGAACAATCTCCAGCACCCATGCGTCGGAAGTGATTGCGGCCCAGGCCGGGAGAAACTCCTGCAAACATCCTCCCACAGGTATCACGGCCTGGACCGGCCGACCTTCATTGGGACTTCTTAACGGTGGCTTGCTGAGAGCTGAAGTAGCCTCTAGCGAATCCTCGAGCACCTCGAAAGGACTGCCCACGAGAACCGAAGTGGGCCCTGGGATACGGAAGAAATCGAGCCCCTCGAAATCTACGAGAATCCCTACTTTGGCCACGCAGCGCCGAACCCCCTCTAGGAGGCCTGGGACGATCCTCAGGTAACCGACCACCCTTGGAATCGCCGAGATCCTTAACAATCTTTTCCAACACCTCACCGAAGAGTAACTTCCCTTTATAAGGTAGTTTACTGAGACGCGATTTAGAGGACACATCCGCCGCCCAATTTCGCAACCAGAGAAAACGTCTAGCCGCCACCAAGGAAGCCATGGACTTTGCAGCATTGCGAACCAAATCATAAAATGCGTCAGCTAGATAAGCCGCTGCCGACTCGAGCTTCGCACCCTCAGCGGAAGATGGTTCTGCAGCCTCAGCCATGACCTCTCCCTGGAGCCATCGAATGGAAGCCCGAGACACATACGCCCCACAAATGGAAGCTTGTAGCGCTAGCGCACTGGAATCAAACGCCTGCTTCAAAAGCACTTCCAACTTACGATCCTGCAAATCCTTAAGCGCTGCCGCGCCCTCTACTGGAATCGTTGTCCTCTTTGTCACCGCTGAAATTAAATTAGGGTCAAACAGTATCACAGAGCAAAAATTGTCAAAACAAAAGCATTAGCTCTGTATATAGAAACAAGAAAGTGTCGTTGTGTCCCACTCAAAACTTCATGCAATGAATATAGAGTTCAATAAACAGCTTCAAGCATAGTGAGCAAGCAAAGTTTGAAAGCAACAAAAAGGTCTCAGACTTAACGGGCTAGACATAACACCCCAGACAGCAACAGCTGCCAGAGCATAGCCCTATTTGCATCAACAACCTTAGATATTATGTTGCAATAGAAAAAGGGGGCTACCATCAACTCCTTTAGCATAAACAGAAGAACTGTTTCTCTTATCGAATTCTTTAAGGTTAATATAGGAGAATATGTAGCATAACTTAGCTCATAAAGTATTGCTTGAAAAGCTGCTTTGCCATCATCTCATCCCTGTATGAGCCCCAACGCTCTCAATCGCGCTGTTATTGCGTTTCACCCGAACAGGTTTCTTCAGGGGGTGACTGGCAGAGGATGGAGCAGATGACAAGAAATCCAGTAGTGCTTCGATTTCTTGTCATCTGCTCCATCCTCTGCCAGTCACCCCCTGAAGAAACCTGTTCGGGTGAAACGCAATAACAGTGCGATTGAGAGCGTTGGGGCTCATGCAGGGATGAGATGATGGCAAAGCAGCTTTTCAAGCAATACTTTATGAGCTAAGTTATGCTACATATTCTCCTATATTAACCTTAAAGAATTCGATAAGAGAAACAGTTCTTCTGTTTATGCTAAAGGAGTTGATGGTAGCCCCCTTTTTCTATTGCAACATAATATCTAAGGTCGTTGATGCAAATAGGGCTATGCTCTGGCAGCTGTTGCTGTCTGGGGTGTTATGTCTAGCCCGTTAAGTCTGAGACCTTTTTGTTGCTTTCAAACTTTGCTTGCTCACTATGCTTGAAGCTGTTTATGGAACTCTATATTCATTGCATGAAGTTTTGAGTGGGACACAACGACACTTTCTTGTTTCTATATACAGAGCTAATGCTTTTGTTTTGACCGCTGAAATTAAGGCATCTACCTTGGGCATTTTTAGCAACTCCTTTTCCTCCTGAGGCACCAGGTATAGGCGACCCAAGGCGCGACTGCCCCTTAACGTAGCCTCTGGACATTCCCACTCAGACTCTATCATCTGCTTAATGACCCGGTGAACCGGAAAACAGCGCTGTTCCGCTTTGAAGCCTTGCAGTAAGGGATCTTCGAGCGGCTCCTGAGATATGGATGGCACTTGAATATTCAGCGCCGCCAAAAATTGCGAAATTAGCGCTCCGAGCTCCTCCTTGCGGAACACGCGAAAGACATGAGGATCTTCTCCAGGAGCAATCTCTCCCTCCTCCAGCTCCCCCAGCCAATGATCTAAACCTGACTCCGAGAGAAGCTCACCCTCTTCTCCTAAATGCGGCTCCCCGGCCAGGGGAGAGGTAAGATCCTCTGCAGCAAGCTTACTTAACATCCCCTGGGAAGAACCCTCCCCCGGGTCTTTCTGAGGCCTTTCTGGCTGCTCCCTAAGATCCTGCCCAGAATCAGGAGCCACCGCAGCTTGTGCAGACTTCAATAAAAACGCCCGATGCAGTGCCAAAATTAATTTGGGGGAAAAAAGAGCAGAGAAGCCTTCCTGAGCCTCAGGAGGCTTCTGCTGCAGCTGAACCGCTACCGGAGCTTCCTTCGCGGTTTTAGACTTTCTTTTACTGTGCTTCTGAGGCCCCGCGGCAGACACCGAAGGATCCCCTAAAATGGCGGCCGTTCCCACCTTTTCTGAGGTAAGGGAAGGCCGCTCTGCTTCTGCCGACTTGTTCTCCATGCTGCCGACCACAGAAGGAAGACCAACGCGAGACACCGGACCTGAATCCACTCAACACACCCGGCGCAACAACAACAAACCAAACGGAGGAACCAAGTGCACGGTGTTACCTGAGCAGCGCTGCTCCGCCCCGCAGGCCCCGGAGAGCTGAATGCAAGAGCGCCGGACTTTCTTCCGCACCCCCGCTGCTAGCGGGTGAAGAGAAAAAAGGCGGCGGGCTTTTCTGGAAGGTGATTCCTGATGCTCTCAGGACCAGAGCTCCAACATGTAAAATTTAGGCCACGAAGAAGGCAGGCTCTGCCCCCTCGTGCTGCTTTCACTCGGTACCAAAAGACCGCAGCCGCTAAATTTGAAAACCGGACTTAAAGAAAGGTTCAGCCAAGGGGAATATAGGAGCATCAGCCCTGCTAGAGCCCGCTCACTGTCCGGCTGAAAATTAAACAAAATCTCTCTGTCTAACTAGGAGCCTGTCAGCACGTCGTCCTGTACAGCTGCTGAGGACTGAAAGACTGGAGTGCTGGCTTCAGGAAGAGGAGCTTAAGCTGTCAGCAAAACTTTTAGTATGTCAGTCCTCAGCTGCTGGACAGGATTGACAACCCTAGCATTCCCTGGACTGGCCTGGAGAAGCGATTAGGAAAGTGAGGTTTCTGGAGTCCAGCGGATTACAGGATCAGAGGCAGCATGGACTCACCAGAGGCAGGTCTTGTCAGAAAAATCTGATTGATTTCTTTGACTGGGTGACCAGGGAGTTGGACAGAGGGAGAACCCTAGATGTGGTGTATTTAGATTTCAGTAAAACCTTTGACACTGTTCTTCACAAGCGACTTATAAACAAACTGAGCACCCTAGGGATGGACCCTAAAGTTACTGCTTTGGTTAGAAACTGGTTCAGTGGGAGGCGACAAAGGGTATACAGGTAAATGGAGCTCACTCTGAGGAGAAGGAGGTTACCAGTGGTATGCCCAAGGGATCTGTTCTTGATCCGATTCTTTTTAACATCTTTGTTAGTGATATAGCGGAAGGGCTGTCAGGTAAGGTTTGCCTCTTTGCGGATGATACCAAAATCTGCAATAGAGTAGATACCCAAGAAGGTATAGATAACATGAGGAGGGATCTAACTAAGCTTGAAGAATGGTGTAGAATTTGGCAGCTGGGATTTAATGTTAAAAAATGTAAGGTCATGCTTTTGGGCTGCAGCAGTCCAAGCGAGCAATATAGTATAAGGGGTGAAGTACTTTTGTCCACCAAAGAAGAGCGCGGCCTAGGCATTATTGTGTTTGATGATCTTAAAGTAGCTAAACAGGAAGAAAAGGCAACAGCAAAAGCTAGAACGATGCTTGGGTGCATATGGAGAGGAATGGCTAGCAGAAAAAAGGAGGTGATAGTGCCTCTGTATAAGTCTTTGGTGCGACCTCATTTGGAATATAGTGTGCAATTCTGGAGACTGCACATTCAAAAGGATATAAACAGGATGGAGTCAGTACAGAGGGTGGCTACTAAAATGGTTAGTGTTCTTCATTATAAAGCATATGAGAACAGACTTAAGGATCTTAATATGTACACCTTAGAGGAAAGGCGGGATAGAGGTGATATGATTGAGACGTTTAAATACCTCTGTGGCATAATTGCACAGGAGGAGAGTCTCTTTCGATTGAAAGCAAGTTCTGCTATGAGGGGACATGGAATGAGGGTGAAAGGGAATAGATTCAGGAGCGATATGCGGAAATATTTCTTTACGGAAAGAGTGGTGGATCCGTGGAATAGTTTTCCAGTGAAGGTGGTAGAGATGAGGACAGTATCTGAATTCAAAGAAGCATGGGACAAACACAGAGGCTCTCTAAAGGAAAAAAGGGGAATGTTGTAGTGGTTGATAAGGAAGGACAGACTAGATAAGCCATGTGGTCTTTTTCTGTCGTCATGTTTCTATGTTTCTAACTGATCACTCCCATGCTGACAGCATGGCACAGCCACCATTTCAGTACTGTGGGTGGCATTACAGCAGCAGCACACATGCTGTTAGTCCCCATATGCCATCCTTGCCCCCTTCTGTCAGGTTGCAAGTCGCCAGGGTAGAGCACAGTGGGATCCGTACAGTTGGCACATAAGTTCTCATCATGCAGGAAATGCCTTAGCACAGGATCACCTACCTGCAGTTCAACAGGTGGCTTATCATGCACCCGTGCTAACACCACACACAGTTTGGGTTCCATTTTACCTGCCAGTGATATGCTTGGCATGTCCCTGACAATACATACAGCAGCAATGCACCTAACACCTAGGGCAGGGACAATGGTATCTTCTGCAGTAAGCTTACGCTACTGCCAACATCACCCCCACCTCCACAAATTGCTACCATGGCTGTGGGGTGGCCGTGCCAGTGGTTCAACTCCATTGTAACTGTGGCAGCATGTGTGTGTGCTGCCACTGTCACCACAGAGTCAAACCAAATATAGCAGATGTACACCCTGGGCAGCCACCTAGCGGAATAAGTAGCCCCATAGAATCACTCACATGGCACCACCTTTGCCCTTTATTGAAACTGCACCATGCTCTAACAGCCAATGCACCATTACCATCACTAATTTCAGGGCTGCTGTCTGGGAGGTGCACACTGTCTACATGTAAGTGGTATGTCTGTGTGCTGTTTAATGGGCACGAATGACTCTCTTACAGAGCAGCTCTTAGTGCCAGCTTTCAGAGATGTTGTTAAGGTTGCCAGCAGCTGCACCTGTAACACATGGTACTGGAACAGCCATTAAGGGCACACCTGCTATCTCTGCCTATGTTCCACCTAATTAACGCCCCTTCTCCACCCTTTGCAACTTACTGCCTGGTAACATGTTACCGTGTGTTATCACAATATATGTAGGTCTTTTAGTAGAGGGTAATAGTTGCCTAATAAATATATACGTATAACCCCTCCAAAACTAGATAGAGACAGTCCTTCAATATACAATGATGAAAAGACAATCTCAGTATAGAAAGAAACCAGCGGTCTCAGACTGGATAGCTAAACACTCTTGATATAATTTCACCAAAAGAGTGCTGCTTAAATTGCATCAACGACCGTTCAAAAAGGTTTCTTCCAAAAGTACGTGATTGTCAAGAATGCGTGATTGTAGAACATTCACATTAAATTATCGGACCTCTCTTTACATTCATTTTAACAAAAATTCAGAGATTGTGCTTATCTCTCAAAAGGATTCTAGCAGTCCCAACGCCACCATCCCGGTACCCTCAATGCGTTTCGAATCTTCGTCAGGGGATTGGTTTTGCCAGACAATCTCTGTAGAAGGAGGAAAATTATTAGGAGAAATAAGTTTGCTATAGTTTACCTCAAACTCGTTGTTTAACATATCAAAGTAGTCAAAGGAGCCGGATTCTCACCAGAGATTTGAATTCAAAGAACAACAAATTGCTAATTCAATGATGTGCGGTCACTTGTGTTTCAAAGCTATTCAATTCTTGCCAAAAAAACGCCGCGCATGCAGTTTAAACGAGCTGGCTAGAATTCAAAAGCCATCTATGATTATGTAGGTATGACGAAATTCTAGCCAGCTCATTTATACTGCATGCGCGGCGTTTTTTTGGCAAGAATTGAATAGCTTTGAAACACAAGTGACCGCACATCATTGAATTAGCAATTTGTTGTTCTTTGAATTCAAATCTCTGGTGAGAATCCGGCTCATTTGACTACTTTGATATGTTAAACAACGAGTTTGAGGTAAACTATAGTAAACTTATTTCTCCTAATAATTTTCCTCCTTCTACAGAGATTGTCTGGCAAAACCGATCCCCTGACGAAGATTCGAAACGCATTGAGGGTACCGGGATGGTGGCGTTGGGACTGCTAGAATCCTTTTGAGAGATAAGCACAATCTCTGAATTTTTGTTAAAATGAATGTAAAGAGAGGTCCGATAATTTAATGTGAATGTTCTACAATCACGCATTCTTGACAATCACGTACTTTTGGAAGAAACCTTTTTGAACGGTCGTTGATGCAATTTAAGCAGCACTCTTTTGATGAAATTATATCCAAGAGTGTTTAGCTATCCAGTCTGAGACCGCTGGTTTCTTTCTATACTGAGATTGTCTTTTCATCATTGTATATTGAAGGACTGTCTCTATCTAGTTTTGGAGGTGTTATACGTATATATTTATTTGGTAACATGCTACCAGCAAGTAAGCCTATGCTATTGGTGCTTTCTGCAGAGGTAACCGCTACCGGGTGCTGATATCGCCTGCTAAACAGCATCTTTGTGCCCTCACCAGTCCTTAGTAAAACTACCCCTTTATTTTTTGAAGGTTTAGGATGGGCCCCCCCCCCCATTTTTTTTTAAATAACTGAAAATTTTCCTTTTACTTTTCGGGGTATGTTTACTATGCAGCGGTAGGGACTTCGTGCGATTGGGACCGCGGTTCCGATATTGCATGGAAGCCCCAACCGCTGCATAGTAAACATACCCCTTAGTTTTTTCAGCTCAAATAAACTAGGAAAAACAACCTATCATGAAAAAGTATTTGTTATTAACAAACAAAGAGAAATGTAAACTGACATAATTCAGATGAGTTTCTGGCATTACTTTGTTAGCCTTCACTCTTTCCAATAATGTTATTGGTATACTTTTATAGCATTGTATATAAATACCTTCATTTTTTCAGTCTAAGGGTCATATTAATCAAGACCATGCTTTTTAATCCTCTTTATCAGTATGATTCCTAGGTACTTCAATTTATTCACCTTTTCCTGAAATATCAGATCTAATAAAGTATTATCTTCAATTGTGCCCAAAAGAGCACTACATTTAGATTTGGGTGAATTAATTTTCTTCATATAAATTTCAAAGACTGCGTACCTGCCTCCCCACCTCCTGTGATCTTTCAAAATCAAAAGCAAATTGTCTGCATATAATTGCAGCCTATTATCTCAGCCACCTGCTGTTATCCCTTCAATACAATTCAAATTGTATTTACACATTTTTATTAATATTCAATCACCACAAGTTACGGACCAAGAACTTCAAAATATATCTTGTGCAAGTACAAATTCACCAAGAGAAAACGGACTTTTCAGCAATGAAAATTCCATCATAGCAAAGAACAATTCAGTTTAGTATCTTCGTAGTCATAAAGATATATAAGCAAACATATATTGTTTGGCATAGTTCTAGAGAAATACCTCTAAATGAGGTAGTTTGCACATACGGTGACAATAATGAACCTCATATCTAGAGTATGTGTGGAGGATGATTTCATTATCTCTATTTCACTGCTAATGATTATCATAACACTTGCGTTGTATCAAAGAGAGCTTTCTTCGAGAGTTCATAGAAAATGAAATTAGACTTACCTGCTAATTGTTGTTCCTGGAGTGGACCCGTCTAGTCCCGGAACCTCTGGGTTCCCTATCTTATCCAGCAGCTTGGAGACTGAGAAACACCTTCTTTTGTGACATCATCAGTATATCTCCCTGGAGCCCGCCTGAATCCAACAGTTACCTATTGACAAAGCAGACTCACCGGAGAAACAAGTAAGTATCTATCCAATCAAAGAAAACAAAACCTATTCAGCACTGAAATGAGATGCCTGAAGGAAAACCGCTTCTAAAGAGAAACACAGCGGAAAACGTGCTGTGAGCAGAAACGCACACCAAAATAGCTGCAAAGAGCCCCCCTTCCGCAGCTCCCTGCACTGCCTTCTGCCGAGACACCACCCCCAGAGGAAGTGGACGTGAACCCCAATCCTTTTTTTTTTTTTTTCTCTTGGTACCCCTGGAGGAAAATCCCCAACCGGAATAAAAAATCTCTTACCTGTAGCACAGGGACTTGAGCCGTAGACTCGTTTGCCCAGGGACTCCGGGAGGGGCCCGGGACCAGACGGGTCCACTCCAGGAACAACAATTAGCAGGTAAGTCTAATTTCATTTTCCTGATCGTGTCCCCGTCTAGTCCCGGAACCTCTGGGTCCATACCAGAGCAGTGAAATCTTCAGGTACGGGAGGGTCCCGGCAAACCCGCTTGCAGGACTGTGGAACCAAAGGAAGTCTCCTCCTCCCTTTGCACATCTAATCGATAGTGCTTCACGAAAGAGTTCAAAGACGACCACATCGCTGCCCTACAAATCTCCACCGGCGACACCAAACGCACCTCCGCCCAGGAAGTAGCTTGTGCTCTCGTGGAATGGGCCCTCAACCCTTCCGTCACCGCCCTACCACGCAACACATAGGCCGACGCAATGGCCTCCTTGATCCAGCGCGCAATGTAAGCCTTGGACGCCGCTTCCCCCTTGCGACGTCCCCCGAACAGTACAAAAAGCCGGTAGGATTTCCGAAAAGACGCTGTCCGCTTGAGATACTTCTTCAACGCCCGGCGGACATCCAAGAGGTGAAGTCGTTTCGAAAAAGAATTCGCGCTCCCGGCAAAAACCGGCAGGGAAATCTCCTGATTGACATGAAACGCCGAAAGTACTTTGGGGAGGAAAGCCGGCACCGGCCGCAAAACGACCTTAGAGGCCAGGAAAGACAGGAAAGGCTCCCGACAGGAGAGGGCTTGCAGCTCCGACACTCTCCTGGCCGAAGCGACAGCCACCAGGAAAACCACTTTCAAGGTGAGATCCTTCAGCGATGCACGCATCAGAGGTTCAAATGGTTCCCGTTCCAACGCCTCCAGCACAAAGGGAAGATTCCATTTTGGAAACACGGAACGCGCCGGCGGCCTGGCCAACGCCACCGCCCTGAGAAACCTCTTGACGTCACGCTGCTCCCCGAGTGATCGGCCTGCTAACCGACCCCGGTAGCAAGACAGGGCAGCCAACTGCACCCGCAACGACGCTGCCGCCAGTCCCTTGTCAAAACCAGCCTGCAGGAACTCCAGGATCTGTGGAAGGGTAGCCTTGAGAGCCTCCAGAGAACGAGCCTTACACCAAGCCTCAAAAATCCTCCAGACCCGCACATAACCCATAGAAGTAGAACGCCGCCTGGATTTCAGCAAGGTAGAGATAACCGCCGACGAGTATCCCCGCGAACTCAGCCGCGCCCGCTCAAGAGCCAGGCCGTAAGCGAGAACCGATCCACGTGAGGCATGAACAGGGGCCCCTGAGACAACAAGTCGGCCCGGCAGGGGAGCCGCCAAGGCTTCGCTACCAGCAACCAGACCAGATCCCCGTACCAGGGCCGCCGTGGCCAATCCGGCGCTATCAGAAGGACTTGACCCCTGAACTTTTCCACTCTTTGTAGGACCCTGCCTATCAGCACCCACGGAGGAAAGACATAAAGCAGCTGTCCCTCCGGCCAAGGTTGCAGCAGAGCGTCCAAGCCTTCGGACATTCGCTCCCGGCGTCTGCTGAAGAAGCGGCTGCACTTCGCCGAAGCGAGCGTCACCATTAGATCCATGACCGGCGTCCCCCATCTGCGTACGAGCATTTCGAACACCTGAGGATGCAGCGACCATTCTCCGGGATCGACCCGCACCCGGCTGAGATAATCGGCCTCCACATTGTCCACTCCTGCCACATGGGCCGCCGACAGGTCCAGGAGATTCTCTTCCGCCCATTCGCATAGGGCGCCGGCCTCCGCCTTGAGGGCCGCGCTGCTGGTGCCCCCTTGTCTGTTGACAAAAGCGACCGTCGTCGCATTGTCCGAGAGCACCCTTACCGCTCTTCCCGCCAGCGACAGCCGAAACTCCCGCAGAGCTAGAAACACCGCTCGCAGCTCCAGGAGATTGATCAAGAGCTGCTGCTCCTGCCAACTCCAGGTGCCCTGCGTGAAACTGCCTTGACAGTGGGCCCCCCAGCCCAACAAGCTGGCGTCCGTCATCACGGCTACCCACTCGGGCGACTCCAGGGCCCTCCCCCTTTCCAGCAAGGCGGGAACCAGCCACCAGAGCAGGGCCAGCCGAGTCTCCGCTGGACACACCAGTTTTCGGGACAACGGATGCAACTGATGTGACCAGCGGCGAAGCAACGCCCTCTGCAAGGGTCTCATGTGGGCTCTTGCCCACGGCACCGTTTCTATGGCAGCCGCCATCGTGCCCAATAACTGTAGGTAGCGCCACGCCGAGGGAGCCTGGAGGCGGAGAAACCGCTCCACCAATCTCCGCAAGACCTTCACGCGGTGGTCTGTGAGAAAAACCTTGCCAACGCTCGTGTCGAAGCGCGCCCCCAGGTACTCCAGATTCTGAGAGGGCTGCAAGCGGCTCTTGGCCTGATTGACTATCCACCCGAGACTTTCCAAGAACTGCACCATGCGAGCCGTGACCCTTACGCTCTCCGCCCGCGACTTGGCCCGGATCAACCAGTCGTCGAGATACGGGTGAACCAGGATACCTTCCTTGCGCAAGGCCGCAGCCACCACCACCATCATTTTGGTGAAGACCCTTGGGGCAGTCGCCAGCCCAAAAGGCAACGCCCGGAACTGATAATGACCGAAGGGCACCGCAAACCGGAGAAACTGGTGATGGTCCGACCGTACCGGACTATGTAGATACGCCTCTGACAAGTCCAGAGCGGTGAGATACTCCCCCTGCCGTACCGCAACTATAACGGATCGGAGAGTTTCCATGTGAAAATGCGACACGCGCAGGCACCGATTGACGCCTTTGAGATCCAGAATGGGCCGGACCCCTCCGTCCTTTTTGGAAACAGTGAAATAAATGGAGTACCGACCGCAACCGTACTGGTCTGGCGGAACGGGAGCAATCGCTCTTAGGTCCAGCAACCTTTGTACAGTGTCCCGAAGTGCCGCGCACTTTGCTACCGACCGTCCGGGTGACTGCACAAAGGCCGCTCGCACGGGATGCAAGAACTCCAGGGCATAACCCTCCCGAATGACTTCTAGCACCCATTGATCTGAAGTGATTTGGGCCCAGGCAGGAAGAAAGTCCCACAGACGACCCCCCACGGGAAGAAGGGACGACTGGGCCCTCCGCACTTCATTGTGGTTTCTTGAAACCACCGGAAGCCGAGGCAGAGGCGGCACCGAAACCGCGGCTCGCACCTCGGAAGCCACGAAACCCCTGGCTCCGATAGGGAAAACGTCCCCTGGTGCTCGCAGAGAACCGTTGAGACTGAAACCGTCGAAAATCTCAAAAGGAGCCCCGAGAGCTCAGAGCCCCCCGAGACAACTTGGGCTTGTCCTCGGGCAATCTGCCGCCCTTAGACTCTCCGAGATCCTTAACCAGCTTATCCAAATCCTCACCGAAGAGCAAGCGGCCCTTAAAAGGAGGCTTACTCAACCTCGCCTTAGAGGAAGAATCCGCCGCCCAATTTCTCAACCACAAGTACCGACGAGCCGCTACTGCCGAAGCCATACTTTTGGAGAGTCCTCTCATAAGGTCATACTGCACATCGGCGAGATAGGCTGCACCAGATTCCAGCCTCACCGCTTCGTCTGCCGGAGGAGTCGGGTGACCTTCCTGAACCTGCTGAGACCAGCGGAGACAGGCTCTGGCCACCCAAGCACCACAAATGGCCGCCTGCAGGGAGATGGCATTGATGTCAAAAATTTGTTGCAGGAGTACGTCTAACTTCCTATCCTGCCCGTCCCTGAGGGCCGCACTACCTTCAACCGGAATGGTGGTCTTCTTGGTCACGGCCGAGACAGCCGCGTCCACCCTAGGTGACTTGAAGACTTCCTTGTCTTGGTCCAGCAATGGATACAAACGGCCCATAATCCGGGACCCTTTCAACGGAGCCTCTGGGGCGCTCCACTCTTCCTGAATCATTTCTGTAAACACCCTATGGACCGGAAAGGCCCTCCGAGTCCGCCGGAACACTTGCAACAAAGGATCCTCCAGCGTATCATCCTGTGTCTCTCCGGGGACGGGCATGTTCAGTGCCTTAAGTGACTCAGCAATGAGAGCCGGCAGTTCTTCTTTGCGAAAGACTCTTACCACTCTTGCCTGCTCCTCCCTTTCTGAAATCTCTCCTTCTTCTAAATCCTCCTCCATAGCGACACTGGGATTCTCTTCATCTGACAAGGGATCCTCAGAAACCCCCAGAATATCAGACAAGTCCCTGTCGCCCCGAGACCTCTTACCGTGACAGGGAGAGGACTGGATTCGAGGAGAAGCAGCACGCTTCCTGTCCCCTTCTGAAGCTGCTGCTACCTGCTGCTGCAGAACCGTTCCAGCCGCGGACTGTTGCAGGAGAGCCACGAACTGTGCAGAGAAAATGGCAGACAGCTCTTTAGGAAAAAACATCAGAGAAGAGGAAGGGCTAACGCCTGAAGACGGACCAGCTACCGGTTCCACTTGCTCCATACTAAGCAAGGGCACCGCAGAGACCTCCAAAACGCTCTCCGGGTTCTTGTCAGGCTGTGCGAAAGAACGTTCCTCTTCCGTCTCACCGACACAGGCCTTACAGATCCCTGCACTGGAAACCTTCTTAGCCCCACACACCACACAAAGGGGCTTGGAAGGCATAGTGACAGTGTAGAACAAACCAAAAGAATAATGGGAAGCAACTGCTCCTCTATTTGAACCAGCACAGTAATGGTCCCCAGAAGTGAGATGTAGCTGGACAAAATCTCCCCGAGTGCGGTAAAAAGAAAAAAACCCCGAGCACTCAGGGCACTGGAAAAAAGAAAGCAAAAAAGAAAAGGAAAAACGGCCTGAAAAAAAAAACGCGAAGCCGGCGCGACCGGTAGACAGGAAGACATACAGCGATTCCCTTTGCCCAGAAAATGGCGCGCCACCCAGCCTAACAGCAGGCCGCACCGCCACCACGCGGGTAGGCCCAGTCAGCCAAAAAGGCGCCAAAAGCGTGGCGCTCCAGAACGGCGAGCCGCCCGAAAGGGAAATCGCTTACCTCCTCCTGAAGTGAACGCCGTGCCCCTGAAACGGCCTGAAAAGCCGCAGGTCCTCCCCCGGCGACACGGAACGCACCGCCCGTGACTGCTCAGCGTCTCAAAAGCCGAGGTCCGGGCGGCGGGAAGGACTCCAGTGCGCTTGCAGGCAGGCTCCTCTGCTTGGCGCCGATAACACTTCCCCCTCAGTCTGACAGGAAAACAGTCAAATTCGTGCTGGAGAACCGCAGCGTTGCCAGCCCGGTAATCCAAAATCCCTGAAGCAGACCCAGCTCGCGAGCAGGTAGTGCAAGAAGGAGGGGGAGGAGGGGGCAGCAACCTGCAACCAAAAATTTTAAAGTCACAGGCACCTACAAAACGAAAATGAGAAATAAAGAAAAAATTAAAGCTATAAAAAACAGAAATTTCAAAACTAGATCCTCAATTGTTTCTCTAGCTAGCCCAAGAGCCTTGGGCTCCCAAGTATCCAGCTGCTTGGAGACTGAGGTAACTGTTGGATTCAGGCGGGCTCCAGGGAGATATACTGATGATGTCACAAAAGAAGGTGTTTCTCAGTCTCCAAGCTGCTGGATAAGATAGGGAACCCAGAGGTTCCGGGACTAGACAGGGACACGATCAGGAACATAACATTTATGGGCAACCTCAAGAGGTGTTGAGAATTCTTTTTAATCAGACCAATGGCACCCAGTACAATAGGAAATTTTCTTAGGGTCATTATCACAATGCTTTTTCAGTACAGTGATGTAGTTACAAAGGGCCCGATTTTCAAAGTCCTTTACATGGGTAACTTCCATAGGTACCCGTGTAAAAGCCTTATCCGGGATTTTCGAAAGGCACCTACACGGGTAGTGCCCTTCGAAAATCCCGGCTATGTCCCTAATGTGCCAAGATGATATCCGCATGGTATCGGGGCATGTTGGGGGCGTTCCAGAGCAGAGCAGAGGCAGGCCATGGCAATCACCGATGCTACATGGTTAGCACTCTGTGCTTTAAACATAGGTGTGGGAAAACCTCACCTATCTTTAAGGCACTGGGCTAACCATGTAGCATCAAAAATCAGTGCTACACAGGTAGCTTCTGTGGCTACCTGGCTGTGTGGCAACACCCGGATTTTCGATGCCAGGGCCGCATATGACCCCAACATGGAAAATCCGGGTTAGGCGGGAGGTGGGTGGGCTATTCGCCGATGTGGCGCATAGCACCACCCAACTTAAATTCGGGCCCAAAGTTTCAAATGGATAAATGTGCCATCTTTTTGTGCCTTTCTATATAAACAGTTTCTACCATCAGAACTTTGCAATCAGCTAGGTGATGAGTATGTTTCCAACTCTTTCTTACAGAATCTACTTATGTCTATTTTGCCAGTTTTTCCTATGTTTGTTGTGAACCATCTTGTTCATAATCCACTATTCCAAGCTGAAACTATCAATCTCCCATCCTTAGGTTTGAAGTCATCACACCTCAATCATTTTGGTGATACATTTTTAATGTCTTTTTTAATAGGTTCAAGTCCTTTGAATTTAGGGTCTTCCCATAAGAGTGCAGAGCCCTCTTGATAGGGGGTAGGTCATGTCATATTTTACTTTTAGTGTTATAATCATCAAATTATAAATATACCAAATTGTAACTAAAGTCACGGCCTAGTTAAAAGGCATTTTCACATATCTATTTTATGCCTATTTTATAATGTCAAGTACACACATTCTAGACTATATAAAATACTAGTGCAAATGGAAGAAAATGCACCTTAAATTAAGACCTGGTCACTTATACCAACCCTAGAGCTGGCGTAAATGACTGTGCCTACTTTTTGCAAGTATGCGTGTAAATTACAGTATTTTATAATCAACATGCATACTTACTCGCATAGCCCACAGTCTGCCAAAACTCCATCTATGTATATGCCTGCAGTGAAAGTGCACACCATACAAACAATGCACATACTTTCATGCTAGTTGGTATTTTATAAGATGTCATTTACATGCGTAAGTGGCTAAAATACTGCCATTTACATGCGTTCTGACTAAACAGCTTCATATAAAATTACCCCCTTAAAAATCAGAGCATAAACGACCAGAAAGAGAACCAAAAGAAATCCAATTCGGGCACAAAGTCCCAAAAAGAAAGCAAAAACCAAAACAGAATTAAAGAACGGACAGTATCTCCTTGGTAAACTTACCCTCTCATGAAAAATGTCTGAATTGCCCCATATAATTGTTTGGGACATTTTTAATTGCCCTTCTTTTTCATCTATATAGCCAACCCGTCTGCAACATAATCCAAAAGCACAAGATAAAGTACCATATTTATGCAGAGGATCTTATGTTATATGCCCCGTTCAACTCATACAACCCAGATATCTCCTCTATACACTGAAGTGACACATTGAAAGACTGATCTGTTAGCCAATCAACTATAACAAAACCAAAGTTCTTTTTATCAATCGTGACCAATCCTTCACACCCCCGATATCGATCTCTATCAAGAAGCACCAACTACTGGTAAAAATGGAAGTAAAATACCTTGGTGTCACCCTGGATTAAAATTAAACTTTCAATTGCACATTAAGATAATCTCCGCTGCAGTATACCACAAGATTAAGATTCTTTACAACCTCCGACTGCTACTAGAACCAAATCTATTTCGCACAGTTTGCCAAGCAATCATCACCCCTCATTTTGACTACTGTAATTCAATACTTCATGGACTTCCAAAAAATGCACTCCTTCCACTACAACTAGTTCAGCACACTGCAGCCAGAATGATATCAAGGACACCAAGACAAGAACATATTACTTGGTTACCTATACCAGCACGAATAAAATACAAATCAATTAAGAATACCTTTTAAAACCATATACAATATGGCACCTGACTGCCTACATTCTCTCATAAAGAAGATCATCGACAATAGATCTAGAAGATCTCAAAACCAAAATTTACTCAAAATAGCAAAGCTAAAAACCACCAGCACCCAAGCCTTATGTCAAAGATCATTCTCTTTCTACAATCCTACATTATGGAACTCCCTCCCAAGCAATATAAGAGCAATATGCAATCTATCAGACTTCTGAAAAAAAGCTGAAAACTCTTTTATTATAAGAATCATTTGGACCCATTACTTAGACCCAAGGCACAGCTCCATTCAGTAAATTCCCTACTTGTATATATGCTCCCTTAGCCCCTCTCACACCATAAAGAATGGCAAGTTAGCACCGTGTAGTTTAAATACTTACTAGATGTAACATTATACACCTGTTTTATATGTTAATAACTGTTCCAAATGTTTATGTTCTAAATAACTATCGTTGTTCAATGTAAACCCCTTTGATATGAAAATTGGTATAAAAGAATTGTTAAATAATTAAATTTGGATTCTTTGGCCTGTAATGAAGGTTACAATAAAGTTAGGTTTGTTCTGCTCTTGCACAGTGTCATCATCACACTATCAATCACTCCAGAAAGGCAGCGTTTTTGCAAGTCTATCGTCAGCTGTTTGGAGTGTTTTTAAGAGATGCTACAGGGTAGGTTTACAAGGAGATGCTAACAATTCTTTAATTTTGTTTTGGTTTTTGCTTTCTTTCGGGGAAGTTGTGCCCCAATTTTAGTAAGTATATTCAAGGCCGGCATTACCACTAGGTGCTCGCCTAGGGTGCCAGCCCTCAGCAGGCACCCATTGTTGCCACTGTGGCCCTCTCCAGGGCCTACAGCAGCAGCAATAGCCCTCAAACTGACACAATGCTTACTAAAACTACAGTGCTGCATCAAGGTTTCCTCCTATGCACAATGTATCATTTCCATCCCCCTTCAAAACTTGAGCCCTCCACCACCATGAAAATTTAGGATGGAAATTATGATTATTTACTCAGGACTGACGCAAGGATTGAAGGTGCCCTAGGTGGGTCCTCCATCCTGCTGCATCCCATGTCCCCCACCACCATGGCTGACGCTGCCACCCCTCTCTGGGCATCGGAGGGTGGCAGAAATGGCACATTGTGAACAGGAGGAAACCACAATGAGGTGCTGGAGTGTTAGTAAATGCTGTGCTGCAGTTTGGGGGCTATTGCTGTAGGCCCCAGAGAGGGGTGGCAGCATCAGCAATGGTGGTGGGGGCCCATGGGATGTAGCAGGATGGAGGGCCCACCTAGGGCACCTCCAATCCTTGCGTCAGCCCTGAGTATATTAGATTTGTTTTGGCTCTCTTTCTAGTGCCTTATGCTCCAATTTTTAAAAATATAAGGGTCAGGGACACTCTCGAGCTGATCGCAGGATGGATATATGCTGAAGAATTCCTCCAGAGTACCTGAAAAGATCATAATTTCCATCCTAAATTTTCATCAAATTCAACCCCTACTCACGTCATGATGTCCATAAGAAAACCCCCGAGGAATGATCTGGGACGTGCTGCAAGCACCGGGGTCAAGTGTCCCAAGGTAGATCCTCTTATACCAACAAAAGGCGGGCCTGGAGAAGGATGCAATGGTGACAAATTCTGGTGCAATTCGCAGAGGTGAAAAGCATGCCCTCAATAAGAGTAACGGCAATGAATGAAGTTAAAGCAGGGCAAAGAGCTACTTACTCTGAAGTGATAGGTAAAGGTCAGCTGGAGAAGCTGGAGTAGAAAACTGGACATCTCAGGGATAAAATAGTGGTTGCAGAGAGAATAGCAAAGATCATAGCCTCATTAAAGTGAGAGTTGGAAGACATAAATAACAGAGGAAGGCATCTGTGTATTATTTGCCTACCTGAAGGAGTGGAGAGTAACAACCCAGTTGACTTTTTTTGAAACAGCAATTGCCGAAACTGCTGCATATTAATTTCAAGCTCTCCTTTGAGATAGAAAGAATGTCCCAACTCATCTGGTGCAAAGCAGGCCAATGCCAAGACCAATAGTGTGAAAAGTACTTGTTCCATCAAGCAATGGTAATACTTGCTAAAGCCAGCCAAAAGAGGACCCTGGCTTTGGAAGACAAGAAGATTTTTATCAAAAATCAGGTTTTGAAGGCGAACCTTAAAAATAAAGAGAAGCTGTTCTGTGGATATAAATTATATGTTTTTCCTGATGTTTCTAAGGGGTATGTTTACTAAACGGCGCACTTGTGCGGGGCGCACTTGAGCGCCCTAAAATGATGCATTTAAGTGCTCTTAAGTGCCCCATACGCATGCGTGTCACATTAATGGGCCCTGCACGCGTGCGCCGAAAACGCGCACGTTTGCGGGGCGCTCATGTGCGATAGAGGCGTGGAAAGGTGAAATGAGGGCGGAGGAAGGCCCCTGAGGGGCGGAGAGATGGGGTCAATGGGGTCAATGGGTGGAATGTGGGAGGGGAGAGACTCCCCGCACAGGAGCGTGCCCGAATTTACAAGGAAAAAATACCACGAGTGAAACACTCGCGGTAGAGCGCATTTAAAGGGAAGAGAAACCATTTCCGTCAGCAATGTACAGCAAAATCGGGGAAACCTAAAAAACGTGAGCAATGTGATACATGTGCACAGAACAAAATAGCAAATATGATATGAAAATGACCACAACAAATTCTAAGAAAATTATAATCCAGCTGGGCAACAGTGATATTAATGGGCAACCATACAAAACACTCCCAGGAAAGCTCCAAAAAAAAGAAATGATTTTTGGAAGGGTCTACGCTCCGTAGACTCATTCAAAAGCACTGCATTTTAATGGAGCTTTCCTGGGAGTGTTTTCCAGGTTGCCCATTGATATCACTGTTGCGCAGCTTGGTTATGGTTTTCTTCCCCTTTTTTGGAGGGCATTTGTGAGGTTTATTTGCACCTTTGTCCCCATACAAGGTCAACGAGCCCACAGTACAATTGTGAAGAGCAGGGTGTCTGACTCATGCGGCCAGGTATCACATCTCCAGAGACTGCACTGTTTCTGTGGCCACAGTGTGGTGCAGCGGACACAGCCAGTACCTGTAGGACCAGAGGGCCACAGGTTCAAAGCCCAGCTGGGGCTACTGCCAATCCAGTCCACATATTTTTCCTACAACTAAACCGTGATAGTAAGGACAAAACTGTATAGCTAGGAACATATGCATGATTAATACGCCAATATTTTACCACAGCACTCACAGACACCATAAACAGGCGCATTACCTGGAGCAGAGTCTCCCAAATGCAGTCCTGGAGGGCCCCACACCATTCAGGTTCCATGCTGCCTCTAACAAAGATGCCTGTGCTGCATAGCTATGCACCACCCCCATGGTATGCAGATGTAGCTCATGCATATTTATGAGGGATAGCATGAAAACCAGAACAGTGTGTGGAACACCAGGACTGAATTTGGGGAACTCTGCCGTAAAGCAGCAGCCAACAGGGCCAGACACCCCCCCCCACAGGTCCCATTGGCCAATGCCTCCTGGAGAGGCAGGACATTGGGCCCTGCCTGTATCTCCCAATACTAACAGTTGCATACCTCAGCACTGCCACCCTACACCTGGGTATACGGTACACAGCTATCAAGCGTTTCCCATTATAACTGGCAGATCTCCAGTGCTACGTAAAGCACAGTTTGCTCATTCAGCTCCACCATAACACTCAAACAGATGTTTGCGGTGTGTGCTGCAGGTCTGGTCTCTGACAGTGTTTACCACCCTGGGATGTGACCCCCAACAGTAATGCGTACCATATCCATGCATGTACTGTGTCCAGGACTGGTGTGGTGGGTATGGCTGCTGAACCCCTCTATAGTAGCACAATGCTGGCATAGGTGTGGGGGTGGCTGTCTGTCCATCCAGTGTGTGGTGGCTGCAAACACCTTCTACAGCCCACACTGCCAGCAATGTTGCCAGTATTGGGCTGGCAATGTGCATAATGAGGAGCAAGGTACCATGGGTATAGGCCGGACAGGGTGGCCTGGCCAGGGTGCATCTGCACAGGGCATAGGGCACTGACTGGGACATTGTAGTGCTCGGCCACCACCGACACAGACAGGGTGACCTCAGTATGTCCTGCTGAGAGATCACTCTCACCCTGACTGTGCAGTGACCACAGCATGGCTAGGCACCACCATAGTGCTATATAGTATTTCTCTCATGTGATAGATATGGGTTTCTGTTTGGGGTCCAGTCACTGATTCATCTGCTTGCTGTGTATACTGACAGCCCAGTTCTGGGTGCATGCATCTCCACTGGGAACATGCACTATGGACTAACTAGCAGACTGTTTGTAGCTGGTATGTGTCTTGCTGGAGTGGCTTGTAGGGTGCAGTGGCTGTTGGCTTGCTGCAGGGGAATAGCTTACCATATCCTGGTCTTATGTCTGTCTGCTATTGTGGTATGGCTGTGTATAGAGCTGCCCTGTGGGGGGGGGGGTGTGGTCCTGGGGTTGATGTTGCCCTCTACTGCCACCTTTGCAGGGAGGTAGAGTGTGGATCTATTGATGGGAGACCATGTTTGCCACCCTTGGGGGGGGGGGCTGCGCCTGACTGAGGCAGACACTACCTATCTTACACATTAACACTGCTCTGGGCCTCCATCAGCCATGGAAGGTGTTGTGGACCTGGTCCTGGGCGCCTCATTGCACACTCAGGGTGAGTACAGTACCCGCACGATGTGACGTGTGTAGCTACTCTGTGCCAGTAAAACACCCGGTCAGTACCCCCCTACCAGGCCGAGGTGCTGTGGGGGTGCATCCGGTCACTTCCCCCAACCAGGCCGAGGTGCTGTGGGGGTGCATTCCCCATCTTGTGTCCATCTGTGGACAGCTGATTTGCATGTGCAGTGCATCATGGGTACGGGTGGGCTAACCCTATCCTGGTGACCACAGCAGACTGTCTGTGTGGTGACGTGCAGGCTTTCTGCAGCCAGCCAGGGGCTTGCTAGCAGCTATAGAGCTGTAGCCTAATGGTTACATCCCTGCCTGTGAAGCCAGAGGCCATGGGTTCAAACCCACATTGGGGTTATTTGATAGGGTTGTCCAAAGCATTATTTGTCTTTAATATACATATTTTGTTGCCAGCAAACAAACCCTCAGCGTACTGTACCCATAGGGTGCCGCTTTATATGGCGCCCTATCGGGCACCCTATGGTTTCCGTCCATCTAAGGTGCACTATACATTATACTGTGACACAATTTATAGGGTTCCCTATGGGGGACATATTAGGGTGCCATGGCGGATGGTGCACTTTATAATGTGCCCTATGGAGTGCCGTATAGGGTGCCTTATACAGCACCTTCAATTACGGCACGTGAGGGCGTGTTTGCTGGCAGAAATTAATAAAATAAACATACGGTGCTGCAGGACAAAATATGTACATTGCAAACCTGCTGCCACAGCCAGCCTTCCATATTAGGCACCATGGGGAGCAAACCCCTGATCCCTGCACCATTGGTAAGTGCCTTAACCATTGCGCTGTGGCTCTGTGTTTCTGTTTGCACATCAGCGCCCCACTTATACCTTCCAGTATGCGATTGCCGCCGAAACCGGCGCGCCGCCTTATGCCGCCCAGTAGTAATATGCCGCCAGAAACATCAGCGTGCCGCTTTATGCCGCCCAGTATTAATATGCCGCATAAAAACATCAGCACGCCGCCTTATGCCGTCCAGTATTGATGTGCCGCCAAAAAAAATCAGTGTGCTGCTTTATTCAGCCCAGTATTTCTCTGCCTCATAAACTAACGCCTCAGCAAGCCATTGAGCATTGTGGAGGTTTGAACCCCTGATCCCTGCACCATTGGTCAGTGCTTTAACCATTGTGCTGTGGCTCTATTCTTCTGTTTGTAGATCAGCGCGACACATATGCCTCCCGTTCAGCTCTCAGTTGCGGTAAGGTGCGGGGCGCACACGGGCGCCGCGCACCTTAGCGCATCTGTCAATCACGGCTTTTCTTCTTTAGGACGGAACGCCCACTCCTTATACGGCACACGCACTCTACCGCGGCCCGCACTTTACCGGCCTTTTAGTAAACATACCCCTAAGTCTACCCAAGCTCGTTGGAAGCATTTTTTGGCATTGAGGTCCAGGATAATAAAGCTGGGTGCTACTTTTTTCCTTAGATTTCCGTATAAATGTATTATTACTTTTCAAGATTATGCCTATGTATTTTTTGATGTTACCCAATTAGAAACGTTTTTGTTTAATAGGAAAGAATGATGATGGGTGATTTGCTAATAACTTTTTTGGCCTGCTAATTAAGGAGGTGTGGTAACCTCTTAATTTCCTATTCAGTTTTTCTTTTCTTGGTAATTTATATATGGGGATTTTAGTTCATCGTGATGTGGACTAATGCAATTTATAATGTGTGGAAATTTGAATGATGTAATTATCTATATTTGCTTTGTTTATTTTATTGATTTATTGATTTATTAGCTTTTATATACCACACTATTTAGTATCAGAGCGGTTTACAAGGAACATTTACAAACAAGCAACAAGCAACTTGTGTGTTTATGCTTAGGTTTATAATTGTATTAACTCTTTAATAAACATATTGATACAAAAAAAGAAGATTTTTATCATGCAGGATTTCATAATACCTATGGTAGACAAACAAAGGTAATTCTTGGCTATGCGGCCAAGGCTGTAAGTCATTGGAGTAAAATATGGTCTTTTTTTCTCCTGCACATCTGAAGGTCACCTATAACATTACCTACATTTTTAACAAGTCTAGAAATTTTGAAAAATTCCTGATAAGGAGATGCAGTCATCGATGACCTGATTCATTCTATGAGACTTTGGGGACATCGTCTTTCTTACACAACCCGCTGGTCTTTTTATGCATGTTTGATATCATAAGGTACTATGGAATATGGATGTGTGTGCTAATAGGTTTTGCTGCCTGGTGTGGACTCAGGACAGTACCTGCTCCAAGTGCACCCCTGGAGCTGCCACCAACACCTAGGTATCCCCTCCAACACCAACTCCAGAAAGACCGGAGCCTGATGACACCATGGCTGGCATGCCCTCTTTACTCCCCATCAACGATGGAGGGAAGCACATTGCCAGGCCACTCAGCTCATTGGGGGGGCCCGCTGGTCAGGGGAAAGAAAAAACCCGAAGCACCCAGATCCGTCGAGGAAACCTCTCACAGACCCGCCGAGGACAATGCATTGGAGCCAGAGAAGACAAACCTACACGCTGCCAAGGTCCTCTGCCCCGACGCGGACTCTCTAGTTTTACCCAAGGGTAGTTGGAGCTGTTCCATTTTCTGTGACCCATCGGGCGGTAGTGAAAAGCAGAAACACACAGCGCTCAATGGGACGTCCACACCAGCTCAGCAAACCACTGCCATCTTGCCTCTTCCCTCACTTCTGATCTGTTTTTTATGTAAATTTATATATTATCACTATATCTCTATTTTTCTATTATAGCTCTTTAATTCCTTTTTTCTCATTTGTGTATACCCATATGAAGGCCCAGCAAAGGGAACACCCCTCCTGCAATGTCAATAGGTGCAAGAAAAGCAGGACCTATGATGGATAGAGAGCATTATTGTGCAAACTGCAAAGTCAGCCCAACACATGTTTCAGCCAATGGCCTTTTTCAGGGGACAACAACTTCATAAAAAGAGAGATAAAGCACATACAAATGACATTCATAATGATTGCAGACTGTGGTAAAATACTAAAAGTTGATCAATTAAAAGTGGAACTGAAGCCAAGCAACCATTAACAATGATAAATAGTAGCTGAACCAATAAATAACATACACATGACGACAATAAATAATAATAAAACATAATACATAAAAATCATGGCTTATAATGATAATTAATTAAACACAAAGATAAAATTATAATCAATAAAAAGGATAAATAGTAAAATCAGAGCCAAACCACATAATAAATAGTAATAACCATAAATTGGTATGAAATGATTGGGCAATTGGAAGACCCAAAAAACTCACCTACAATGGCAGAATACTTCAAAAAACACTCCCTGAATATGTATAAGCAGGAGAGAAGGACATGCTATATAGTGCATTTGGCAACCTCAGAGAAGTCCAAAGAAATAAACCGGAATGAAAACACCCACAACCTGTGCTGCACTAAATTTTAAATAGCTAAAGGACATGCTCAATTAATATCCTGAGTAGAGTCCAAGAAAATAAAACAAAATAATAAACCCCATGGCCATTGCTGCACTGAATTTAAAATGACTGGAGGAATATAATACTAGCCTACACAAAGCTTTATAGGAGGCTGGTCGGCAATGGGACCCAGATACTTGTACAAATTAAGTGAAAAAAAAAGTAATTGCTGACCATAACAGGGCTCCCCAGGAAATGCCGTGAAGTTAAATGCAGAATCAGCGTACATGAGATCCAAGGAGGGACAGAGATCAGCAAGCACTCATATACTGTACTTGAATACATGGTCAAACGTTCGAGGCAAAAGAAAATTTTGGCGGCACTGACAGCATTATTTAAATCGAGGTCGGTAGTGTCACCATGATGTCATCGTGAATCCAATGAAAAATTGCTTCAACTACGAAGTTACATAATGAAACTAAAAAGAACTATGGTAACGAAGTAAAAATGCTGTAATAGTAAATTTAAAAACCGACAGTCATAAGTAAAAAGGTAGAAAGATTCTTCTCCGATGCACTGTTATCGCAGATGGGTAGGAAAAAAACTGCTGCGCTAATGAGATCGAAATAAAGTAACACTGAAGGATGATTAAGTGTGAAAATGTGTGATCCAAGGACTGCCAAATGCTGTCAGTGACACCAAAACTTTCTTTTACTTCGAAGGTCTGACCATGCATTCAGGTACATGCCTGCTGATTTCTATCCCTCTTATGGTCAGTGATTACTTTTTGTTTTCACTTAATTTGTACTTCTTATACGTTTTAGACATTTTGCTTGTATTGAACCAACCACACCAGCAAAATCCTGGTTTTATTTTGTAAATGACGTTTATGCTGCGGTTTGCAGCCCCAAGTACCTGGGTTCCCCTGCCTCCTATAAAGTTATGTTAACATAGGCAGGCGGGACCACGTCCACCCCTCCCCCGTGAAATCCATCTGCCCTGTTACCCTTAAGCCCAAAGATCACTCTGCTCACAATTATGGGCACAACAAGGCCACAGTTTTATTGCTAAATTAACATAGCTAAGATAATCGAGAAAGAAGTACTATACCAGATTCAACAACACATCAACAATACATCGCCGCTAGACCACTGCCAACATGGATTCAGAGAATCCCATGGTGTGGAGACGCTGCTCACCACTCTCTTCAACAACATACTCAACGCAATAGATAACATCCATTATGGGGTTGCCCTAATATTCCTGGACATAGCGGCAGCGTTCGACTCAGTATGCCACGAAACCCTTCTGAAACGACTCAAAGAGAAGGGCATCTGTGGACTAGCTCTAAACTGGTGTAAATCATACCTATCCGATAGATGGCAACACGTGCAAACAGAAACTTCCACCTCCAAACCGTTCCACCAGAAACAAGGCGTCCCGCAAGGATCCTCCCTATCTGCCTTATTGTTAAACATCTACATGCAGCCGATCTGTGACCTCATACGATCATTCAACGTTGAATGCATGATCTATGCCGACGACGTCTTACTTTACATGCCTTTCCAGATCAACCAGTTGGACCTCACATCCCTAACCAACTGTTTTACCACAGTAGAAAAATGGCTCCAAAATCAGAATCTCCGTATACAACACAAAAAGACCAAAGTGCTGTTCATCTCCAGAAACCCCAATTTTTCCCCTCCAGCCTGCCTAAAAATCGTAGAGATAGAACTGCAAACTAAACCATCAATCCGCTACCTGGGCGGTACACTGGACCAAAGATTGGATATGAGGACACACATTGGCAACATGGTAAAATCAACATACCATAAGATCAAGACACTCAAACATCTACGCCCCCTACTTCAACCGGATTACTTCAGAACAATCTTCCAGGCACTAACCATCCCTCATCTCGACTATGCCAATGCAATCCTCCAAGGGCTGCCACAATCCACCCTGAGCCCGCTGCAACTCGCCATGAACGCGGCAGCCAGGGTTCTAAATGGAGCCTCAAGGCGTGACCATATAACACCCATACTCAAAAGTCTCCACTGGCTCCCAATCCATGGTAGGATCACCTTCAAGATCTTGCTACTAACATTTAAGATCATCAATGGGCTTGCCCCCTCTTCACTCGCTGGCCTTACGCACATTACCCCACCAAATAGAGCCAGACGACCTACAGCAATAAACACTTTAGTAATCCCCAAAGCAATGACCCATTGTACACAAACAACTGTAAACAGGGCATTCAGTCTCTGCGCACCCAGATGCTGGAACGCCCTTCCACCCAATATACGAGCAATCCCTGAACTATTAAAATTCCGGAAGGCACTGAAGCACTACCTCTTCCTTCAATGCTACCCGGAGGAACATACACCAATCCCCTCATGCACAACACAACTACATGACCTCAATATGATGTTTATACGTGTAAATACTTTTCTGTTATCCATTGAGATGTAAATAGTTAATACTGTTATCCAAGTTGAGCTTCCTGTTATATGTAATTACGGTGTTACCCCCATTGTAAACCACCCATGTTATATGTAAACCGCACTGATGTGGAAGAGCGCGGTATATAAGAGAAATAAATAAATAAATAAATAAAATAATCAATATATATAGATATAGATATACGTATGCAACATATGTACCGCAGGGTGATGTTCCTGTTCCAGTCACCCAAGCCAGTATGCACCATGGCCTCTTCCTTTGCTGCCCAGCCAGCCCACTGCGGGGGCTAGGGACCCACCTTGCCAAACTGAGCTGGGCCCACCCCTGTACAAGGGGCCTGTCTGTGTTGCCTAGGGGCTGCCTGCGTCGGGTGGCCATTGTGTATAGGAATTTGCAGGGGCGCCCTGCCTTGGTGGCAGTTAGGGCACCCTGCCCCTTTTTCTTATACTCTGCGTGTGCTTGCGGCCTGGCTCGGGTAACCACTATGGGTGCGTGGAAGCATGCCTTTCATGTGTCCCCCACTAAGGGAACCTCTTGCCGGCACCCGGCAACAGCCGGGTTTTGCTGTGTGCTTGCCCATAAGACATTTTCCAAGGTCTCCTGTAGGTCATTTAGGAACAGGTCCAGTTCAATGTCCGATAGGTGGAGCTGGTTCCCAGTGAAGTATCCAGGCAATAAAGGGTGCATCCACTCATGTCGTATCTGCCATCCTCCAGCATGCAGGGCGCAGAGGGCAATCTGCCTGTTGACCTTCTTGAGCTCCCTGCCCAGAAGTGAGTGCCCGCCCACCTGAGGCGAGGGATGAAGTCGGACCAGATGAAAAGCGTGCTGAACAGTCAGAATCTTAAAATCAATCTCAAGAAAACTGAGGCAATGTACATCTCAAGAAACCTAAACTTTACTGCACCTAATACAATTACACTACAAGACACAGACATAGAATTCAAGGATGAAGTCAGATACTTAGGATTAGTTCTAGATAAAAACTTAAACATGATTCCTCACTTAAATCAGTCACAAAAAGTATATATTTCAAACTGAAAACAATCCAGCATCTTAGACCTCTCCTGGAAGACCACGATTTCAGGAACATACTGCAATCACTAATAACCCCACTTTTGGATTACTTTAATAGTATCCTCCAGGGGCTTCCTAAAAAACACACACACACACCAACTCCAGCTCGCCCAAAACCTGGCAGCTCGCATAGCCACAAACACAAGATGCACCGATCACATTACACCAATTCTGAGCGACCTCCACTGGCTACCTATAACCTCAAGGGTGAAATACAAATATGTAATGATTACATTTAAACATCACTACAACATTGAATCCACCACCCTATCAACTCTCCTCACAAGAACTGACAACTATAGAGTAAGGAGAAACTGTTCCCAAAACACATATATTATTCCTTCACACATTAAAACAAGACAATACACCAGCACAAGAGCCTTCACCTATGTGGCCCCAACACTGTGGAACTCTCTCCCCGACCAGCTAAGAGCAACAAAAGACCTTATGCAATTCTGTAGAGACCTAAAGACATACCTGTTATAGAACATTTCGGTCACTCAGTGAACCCCACAAATTCCCAAGAAACCTAATGAGTCCACAGAAGCCCAACCTAACGAGTCCACAGAAGCCCAACAGTGACTCGAACAGACTAAACATGCTAATTCAAATAAGACTGCCTTGGCAATGATATTGTACATAGTTCTCTGTATATAGTTCGACCATGTTACATGTTAAATGTATATAGTTCCAACGTTTATTGAAAACGTTGTACTTATGTTCGATGTAAACCACCTCTGATCACGGGAAAAGGCGGTATATAAAACTTTGTTAAATAAATAAAGGGAGGTTGTGTGCCACCCAGGAGAGGTCTGTTCTGATCAGGTAAATGAGATGCTTTCTGGAGACTGTTCCAAAGTCGTTCCCTCCCAGGTGCACAACCAGGGCTGTCAGTATAGCGTGAGTCTGTAAATGCTGCTGAAGGAAAGGGCATAGATGTGCCTACCCTATGCCTGGGAAGCCCAGCCATAAGAGGTTCACACCACGACTGAAAAGTCCAAGATGGGTCCCCAGGTACTGCATGGATGCCCTTTCAGCTGCCCAGTGGATGAAGGAGTGACCCACAATCCAAACTATGTGTTCTGCAAAAGAGGAGGGGGTATGGTTAGCAGAGGCAAAACAGTCAATCAACGGTGTCCATCGGATCTGGGTGAATATACGAAGAGTAAGCATGGGACCACCATTGCCCCAGCGCCTGGATTGCTCATACAGGGAGGCCCCTCTCTGCCACCACGGTCACAGCCCCAATACGGAAGGAGTGTGTTCCAAATAGACTGGGGTAATCTCAGCACTACTAATGATTTCCTGAACACAGCCACGAACTGGAATTTGGAGAGTGGCATGCCATCGAGGTATATCAGGAACTCTGAGGACAAGGAGGGCCAGGCTGTGAGATACTGGAGAGTGTTGGCCACGGGACTTGTGCACAGCCCAGGTACTGCCTCGAGGGAAATGGCTTGTCCATTCCTCCTGGAATTGTTTCTGGCCCCCATAATCTGAATGTGCAGCTGCTCCTGTGACACCAAGACTGCCGAGCGCTGTAGACCAGAGAGGGGATCTGGTATTTTGGAGGCTGCCACAAGCTCACTGATTCAGAAAGCACCGAAGAAGGCCAGTGTAAATGCTGCCTGGAACAGACAGGTTTCGTATTCAGATGAACAAGTGCAGGACAGCGCCACCCAGAGCCTGTCCAGTAGTTCATGAGTAACCTAGTGTCGGACATCCGGCTGCCGGGGAGGCTTTGTGCCAAGCCCTTCATCAGAGTTTTAAGCAAAAAGCTGTCACACCTGTTCCCCCAGCCTGCCAGTTTAGTGAAGAAGGAAAATCCGGGCAGATGTGACTGAACGGTCTGCTGAGACAGGCCCCAGGAAGCTGCACATATGCCATAAGCCTCCAACAGCTCTGCAGAAGTCCATGTCTCCAACCTTGCGATTCCAAGTAGGATGAAAGAGCTGTGCAGCCTCGGATGTATGCTGCCCAGGTGCGGGGGGCTACTGCCCGATGGATGAGCTGCCAATCCATGTGGATGCCGTGTCCCATATCCACACTGCGTCTTGGTCTTCTTTTGAACGATCGACAATGATCACTTTAAGTATAAGTCGTTCACTATTACCAATGTACGGATTGGAGTTCATCCAAATCCTCTCTCTTTGAAAATGTCCACAGCTACGCCTGTATGCGGGAAGGTCTCAGACTTTGAATGGCTCTACTTTTTAGACTGCCGTCTTAATAAAGTAGTATGCCTTTTAGCATCAACGACCTTCCATGATTTATCAAATGTCGGAGCTAGTCAAATTTTTTTAATTGCCTTCAATCTTCAAATCGCAACTTAACAGTACAGTATTATTAGGCTGTGTACTTAGCTGTAGTAACTAGACTCCTCTACTTTGTAAAATGCAATTGATCCCGACGCTTGCCCCAGGTACTGTTCATGCGTTTCACGCTATCAATTTCCTCAGGGGATCATTCATTATTCCGTTTACTGTGCTGTATAAAAATAAAACATTACATACACCCTCACTCCAAATCCCAATAAATTCACCCTAACACCAGTGAATATTAAAATATTCTAAAAATCTTTTTCCCTTACTGTCAATGCTGCCCACGTTGAATGTATAACCCAAAACCATTCGACTGTTTCATACCAAACATTTCTCCTTGTTCAGGTAAGGAACGCCGGCATGCGGGGTACTTCCCATGACTCCTTATTTAAAAGGTCCGCCTGATCTAATCTAATCCAATCACATCTATCCTTTCTAAGACCCTCACAAATTTAGCACGATTGGCGATTTCCCGTAATTATTTTATTTTCCAAGGGGTTCTGTATCAACAGACATCAGGGGTAGCCATGGGGGCTACATGTGCCCCGTCAATAGCCAATTTTTATATGAGTTATTTTGAGCAACAATGGGTGATCCCTTCAGCATACACTTCCAATATTGTAGTGTGGAAGAGATATATAGACGACATTTTCATGTTGTGGAAAGGCACAGAGGAGTCTTCAGACATATTTTTAAATTGGGTTAATCATTTAGATGGTAACATAAAATTTACTCATACATACCATAAAGAAACGCTTACATATTTAGATGTGCAGATCAGTAGGGGTTTGAATGAATGGTCAACATCAGTATGCAAAAAGGCTACTGATAGAAACACACTTCTACATTTTCGAAGTATGCACCCTAGGCGATTGAAAGAGAACCTTCCATTCTCACAATTTTTGCGCTTTAGGAGAAATTGCTCAGATAGGACTGATTATAAACATAAGTCTAAACAACTATTTAGCAGTTTTTTGGATAGAGGGTACTCTCAGAAAATAGTTCAGCGAGCATACTCTAGAGCACTATATAACCACAGAGGTCCATTATTAGAAATGAAGTCCACCCATAAAAAAGACGATATGGATCCAGTTAACGTTAACTTAATTACCAGGTATTCCCCGCTTAGCTTAGACATCCAACGGGTGATTAAAAAACACTGTAATGTTTTAGCAGCAGTTCCAGGTCTGGTTGATAAAAAAGTACACTGTGTGTGGAAAAGAGATCGCAATTTGAAAGAGTGGTTAAGCCCAGCAGTGTTAAAACCTATTGTGGACATAACACAGAACGTACAGGAGAAAGGCCACCGGAGCTGTGGAGCTTGTGACATTTGTGATATCACGATAGCTGCTTCCCGTTTTGATTATTTGGGGGCAACTGTCACTTTGAAATTTACCACTACATATGGTTCAAATAATGTGGTTTATGTTATAGTATGCCCGTGTGGTTTAGCGTATGTTGGCAAAACAACACGTCCCTTTAGAACTCGTATGAGAGAACATAGGAGCCGTTTAATGTGCAAGATAACCGAGGCCCCAATCGTTCAACATTGTTTATCGAAAGGCCACGTGTTTGAACAACTTCGCTGCTTGTGCATAGATAAGGTTGAGGCAGGGATAGCAGGGAAATCACTGGACCAGGTATTGATAACAAGGGAGCAAAGATGGATATACAGACTAAAAACCTTAGTACCTACAGGTTTAAACGCAAATATAGATTGGACAGCATGTTTATAGAAAAAACAGAAAAAATAAACAGTAAGAAGCGTGCGCTACAATATAAGATGGGAGCTCATAGAAGATCAAATGGTATTGCGAAAGGATTATGAGAGAGTAAGGGGAACATTGAAAAGATTAAATTAGAGAAATGAGTAATATTATGATAACCCGGTAGAGAGTAGTAAGTTGGATACAAAGTAAATTTGAAGATTAATTTCTGAGAACATAGGCAAGAGGCAGTTTGAGCCCGATCCCCGATGAGAAGGGGGAGAAGTGACGTTAAAGAGGCGTGAAGGTTTCAAATACGGAATGGAAAGCCTTAAAACCTGATGACATCCCTGAAGGGGGAGGGTCTTAGAAAGGATAGATGTGATTGGATAAGATTAGATCAGGCGGACCTTTTAAATAAGGAGTCATGGGAAGTACCCCGCATGCGCGGCGTTCTTTACCTGAACAAGGAGAAAAGTTTGGTACGAAACAGTCGAATGGTTTTGGGTTATACATTGAATGTGGGCAGCATTGACAGTAAGGGAAAAAGATTTTTAGAATATTTTAATATTCACTGGTGTTAGGGTGAATTTATTGGGATTTGGAGTGAGGGTGTATGTAATGTTTTATTTTTATACAGCACAGTAAACAGAATAATGAATGATCCCCTGAGGAAACGGATAGCGTGAAATGCATGAACGGTACCTGGGGCAAGCATCGGGATCAATTGCATTTTACAAAGTAGAGGAGTCTAGTTACTACAGCTAAGTACACAGCCTAATAATACTGTACTGTTAAGTTGCGATTTGAAGATTGAAGGCAATTTAAAAAATTTGACTAGCTCTGACATTTGATAAATCATGGAAGGTTGTTGATGCTAAAAGGCATACTACTTTATTAAGACGGCAGTCTAAAAAGTAGAGCCATTCAAAGTCTGAGACCTTCCCGCATACAGGCGTAGCTGTGGACGTTTTCAAAGAGAAAGGATTTGGATGAACTCCAATCCGTACATTGGTAATAGTGAGCGACTTATACTTAAAGTGCTCAGTGTCCCATATCCAGTCAAGCAAGGGGATGGGGTGCTTATCTGTCGCTGGAGCCAGTCACCGAAAAGAGTCCCAGAGAAAACGGGAGAGGGAATCAGCAATGCTATTAGACTGCCCAGGGACATGACATGCGCGTGCTGTAACATTCAACTGCAAGCACTTTAAAACAAACTTCCGCAGGAGCTCAGCCACTGTGACACATTTGGCGGAGTGACTGTTCACGACAGCGATGAACACCTGGTTGTCGCAGCAGAAAAGGATCCTGTGGTCACGAAGGGGATGGCCCCAGACACACAGGACCACATACAGGGGAAAGAACTCAAGGAATGTGATATTTCTGGTGAGACCACTAGTTACCCAAGAGTCAGGCCAGAGAGCAGCGGCAAAGGAACCCCTGAAGAACATGCTGAGGGCAGAGGCTTCCGCCACATTGATGAAGGGGTCCAATTCAGCATTGTTGCACATGCCCAGCTGCTACATGTTCACTCCATTGAACGTATTGAGGAAATATGTCCAGATGTCCATGTCCTGTTTCAGGCTCCGTGAGATGCAAAGACAGTGGTGACTCTTGTGCAGGCTGGCTGTTGCTTGCACGAGGCTTCTCATGAAAGGGCGATTCATTGGGATGACCCTGCTTGCAAAGTTCAGTGAACCGATGAAGGACTGAGCCATCTAGAGGGTGATCTTCCGTTGACCCCATATGGCAGCAAGCTTCCCTTTGAGGTCTTCCAACTTGTCATGTAGCAGGTGGGTGATGCCTTGCTTTGTGTCAATTTCAATGCGCAGGAACGACAACATCTGGATGGGTCTGACCGTCTTGTCCTGTGCCAGCGGGATGCCGAATTCCTTTGCCATATCCTGGAAGGTTTCCAAGAGCGCTGCACATGTGGGGGAATGTTCTGGACCAAAGAACAGGAAGTCATTGAGATAGTGGACCATGGATCGCAGCCCAGTCTGCTGCTGCACCACCCAGTGGAGGGAAGTGCTGAAAGCCTCAAACGCCGAGCAGGACATTGAACAACCATCGGCACTCATCTATCAAAGTAGTACATGTCCTTAAAAAGGAATCCCAGAAGGGGAAAGCAGGTGGATGAATAGGGGGGAGTTGAAAGGCCGACTCTATGCCCACCTTCACCAGGTATGACCCCTGTCCAGTGGATCTAACAACGTCCAGGGTCTGGTTGAAAGAGGCGTACTGCACTGCACAGGCTCGGCCAGAATGTAATCATTCACAGAGTCCTCCCGAGGGAAGGAGAGGTTCTGTATTAACCTGAACCTCCAGGGGTTCTTTTTTGGGACCACTGTCATGGGGGAGATGCAAAAGTCAAGAAATGGTGGGCTGCTGAAAGGGCCAGCCATTCACTGGAGTTTCACCTCTGTGTCGATCTTCTCCTGCACAATGCACCACACTTGTCACGATGGATGTCAAGCAAGGGGGCCAAGACCGTGTTGGAAACTGGCGTGGGGGCTGTGATAAGGAAGCTTATCATAGCTCAGGAAGGAGCTATAGAAAAGGTGAAGTGACTCTGAACAAGCAACCTGTCAGTTCTGGTAGAAATAAGAAAACAGAATTTTCCCATAAAAGACTACCAGTCCCAGAATGCACCAGGTTTCCAACAGCCATTAGAGGAGCTGAAGTGGGGAAACGTGTGTTCAATCAGGAGGGCTATGAGGTAATCCCTAAGCACTCATCTCAAAGGGCAGGGCCTGATTCAGCACAGCTGTGCTGTATTAGGGAGGAGCACTCATCTAAGCAGAATAAAAGTAGAGTTTATTCTACAGATGACCATCTTCATGATCACCTTGGATATCCAGAGAATTATCCTCTGTTTCATCTGAAGGATTATCAGAAGCAGAAGCCAAACCGGACGGACAGAGAGGGAAAGAAACCCTTTGGAAGAAAGAGGAGAAAAGCCTTTGAGAGGTCTAGAAGAGTCCAGAGCAGTACGTATACTGGGAGGCATTCCAAGGGCCAGCATACACCATTGGACTGGGGAAAGCCAGAGGAATGGTGCTGCAGAGCTAGGAATCTCCAGATGGTACCTGTGAGAGAGACGGCTGCACGTGGAAGGGACTCTAAGACCCGTGCCAGAAGGTATGTGAAGAGAGATCCAGTGTCCAGGGATCTGGATTGGAAGGCTGGACATAAGAACTGGACTACATACTGGCCAGGCTATATAGAGAGGAACTCTAACAGCAATGGAAGCTCAGGTATGAACACTGATCTATGCCCTAGCTATAACCTTGAAAGACAGCAGGGAAACAAGTATTCTCCTGAAAGTACTCCATTGAGAGATTCATCTGTGCCAATCCATGATATTGAACCCATGCTTGTTGAAGAAGGGGGAATAATAGCAGATGAAGATTCTGTTTACATGGACTGCTCTCTGTCTAAACTCCTTTGGTAACTTTCTGTTACAAAGTACAGCAACCATCAAAAAGAAATACAAACTTGTTCTTTAATCTACTCAGAAAAGCTCCTGAAGCAGGATTTGACCCACACAGTAGAAAGCAAGCCAGCTAAGGGGTTTCAGCTGGATAAGTGCTAGCAATTGAGCCTTACCTAATTGCTTGTGAGCTAGGAGAGAATCACTTCTGAATCTATGTGGGAAGTTATCAGAAGTTAACCTGAAAAGAACAGTTTTTTTTTCTTTCTTTGTGGCTTTTCGTTTGTTTGATATATGCTAAGAAAACATTAGCTAATGCCTGACAAGTTTGAATGTTTTCCTGATTTTGATTTTGTTTTTCCAAGTTAAACACTGGAAGCAAGTAACCTGATTTATGTGCTACCAAGCATATCTGTGTTGGGAGAAATAACCCCATAAATAAATATCTTATTGGCTTTAACACTTGAGCACAACTAAATTATTGCAGCAGCTGTGTCTGGTGTGAATGAACTGCATTGCCCACAATCCCTTGCAAATCATATAGATATATGCACTTGCCAAGACTGTGAAGATTCTCACCCAGGCAGCCGTCAGACAAATGGCGTAGTTGGCAATTGGCGTAGTTTTTCGGATTGCTTTTGCACAAAGGGGATGTACTTGCTGAGGATTACAACTAAAGTCCAAGTTTAAAGCTGGGAAAAAAAGATTTTCCCTCAACTGCACTTTGGAGGAGAAGTGAATGTCCCAGGAGGAAAAGACCCTGTGCAGAGCTGGATTCATCACTAGCACAAGGTAATAAGTACCTGGGCATGTCTAGTGGTGGATGGGAGTAAGCACAGGGGTAATTGAAAAAAAAAAGTAGAAAAAAAAACACCTGTTTGGAAGGTGGTGCACTTTGTTTTTTTTTTCTTTGTTTCTTGCAGGGATCAAGATGGATCCAAAGGAACTAGCTGAATGGATGGCAGCCCAGTTTAGCAGGCAACAGGAGCTAGCACAGCATGCTCAGGACACTGCTATGAAAGCCTTAATGGAACAGCAGAGGCCAGTGCTTGATCTGGTGCAAGCCCTAGTTCAGCTGCAGAACCAAATTGGAACAGATGCAAGACCAGCAGTAAATACTGGTACACCACATGTGGACAGTGTGGGACTCAATCAAGAGATTGGGGCATTTAGTTTTGGGAAGTTAACTCCAGATGATAATGTTGATGATTTTCTAGAGTCTTTTGAAAGAGTGGCACACGCTTTAGCATGGCCAGAGACCCAGTGGGCAGTAAGGCTGGCAGCCTCATTAACTGGAGAGGCGCTTGCAGCTTACAGAGCAATGCCAGCAGCCCAGGCTTTGAATTATAAGGACGTAAAGGCTGCTATTAGAGATCGCCTAGGGTTGTCTATTTCAGAGTATAGGCGAATGTTTAGAGCTACTACATTGAGAGTGGGTGAAACACCCAGGGCTCTGAGTCAGAGAATCAGAGGTTTAGCTGTAAAATGGTTGGAGCCTGAGCAAAAGACGGTAGAAATGTTATTAGACATTATAATGCTTGAACAATTTATGTCTGCGGTGCACACTTTCCTTATACAGCAAAATTGCCAAAATCTTGGAGAGGCAACCATGCTAGCAGAGAGATTCTTGGAAGCCACGCAGGCTTGCCATAGAATGGGTGGCCCTCTGAAGATTGGTGCTGAGGCAAGATGTGCTGTATCAGAAAAGAAAATAATTAAAAATGTTTCTGAAAATGAATGTACTGTATCAAACCAGATGACACAGTGGAATAGAAAGAAATGTTTCAAGTGTGGAAAATGGGGACATTTAGAAAAGAGATGCCAGACACACACTAGCTTAGTGGGTGTGGATTTAAAACAGCCCAAAGAAGGATTTCTTTTGATGGTTGATGTGCAAGGAATTACCACAAATGCTTTGTTAGACTCTGGGGCAGACCAGAGTATGATGTCAAAAAGGCTTTGGAAGAGGATAGAGGCCCAAGAAGGATTTGTGCCTAAAACCCCTGAAAGCCAAGTTCACATCAGATGCATTCATGGTGCTGCAACATCATATCCCACCTATAGGCTAAAGGTTAAGTGCCTGGGGGAACAAGAGGAAGTCCTGTTAGCAGTGGTGCCTAGGCTACCCTTTGATTTGGTTCTAGGAAGAGACTGGCCAAGATTTAAGCAGGGTCTAGTGGAAGGGCTAGGAAAGAAGGAGGGAGAAGGATTAATGGTAATAGCTCCCGGGCCTTTATTTGGAAGTCCTCAGACCCCAGCTAAAAAGATGGTTAAGCGTCCAGAAGACCAAGCTACCCCAAAGCAGACATTCGTCCTAAAGTACCATAGGGTCACAGAGAAGGCCCAAGCTCCTAAGCGGGCAACCCCTCAAGCTGCTGGGTTTGACCTGTGCAGCATAGAAAATGTGACTGTACCTAGCCAAGGGAGAGCCCTGGTTGACACCGGTCTCCAAGTGGAAATACCTATTGGATGCTATGGGAGAGTAGCCCCAAGGTCCGGATTAGCCCTTAAATATTTCATCGATGTGGGTGCGGGAGTAATTGATCCCGATTACAGGGGCAATATTAAAGTTCTGTTATTTAACTTTGGACAGAATGATTATCACGTGAAGACAGGAGACAGAATTGCCCAATTGATCTGTGAGAGGCTGGGTTTTCCACCTGTGGAGGAGGTCACATCCCTGGAAAATTCTGAGCGTGGAACCAAAGGCTTTGGTTCTACTGACGTCAAAGGGGTTAAAAGCCTAGCTGCCACCTGTGCCCGAGAGAGGGAGGTGAATGAAGAGGAAGATTTGGGACCCCAGGTATCTGGATTGTAAAGAAAAATCAGAGCCCCAAATAGGTGAGGATCTGACAGTGGTACAACAGGAAGAATTAGGAAATTGCTTAAAGAATTCCCAGATGTGTTGACACCCATACCTGGGGAGACACATTTGGTTGCCCATGAAATAATAACTCCACCTGGGAAATTAGTTTGTCGAAGGCCATACCGCTTGCCTGAAGCCAAGAGACAGGAAGTAGTGGCACAAGTCCAGGAGATGTTGGACATGGGAGTAATAGAGGAGTCAAAGAGTCCCTGGAATAGCCCCATAGTCCTGGTGCCGAAGCCTGATGGATCTTTAAGATTTTGTATTGACTTCCGGCAGGTAAACGCCATATCAGTTTTTGATGCATATCCAATGCCAAGAATTGAAGAGCTGTTGGACCAGCTGGGACAGGCTCAATACTTAACCACCCTTGATATGACAAAAGGATATTGGCAAATCTCTCTAACCAGGGAGTCGAAGCCGAAGACTGCGTTCAGCACCCCCGTTGGCCTTTTCCAGTTCAAGAGGATGCCTTTCGGACTGCATGGAGCAGCGGCTACCTGCCAAAGGTTAGTGGATCAGGTACTTCGACCCCACCAAAATTATGCTTTTGCATATATGGATGATGTCATAATCCATAGTAACACCTGGGCGGAGCATCTAAAGAGGATCAGGGCAGTCTTGTGCTCCATGAAGCAAGCGGGAATCACTTTAAACCCGAAGACGTGTGCCTTTGCAAATAGGGAGGTAAAATACCTGGGCCACCTAGTGGGAAGAGGAAAAATTAAACCTCTAATGAGTAAAATAGATAGCATCAGGAATTTTCCTCCTCCAACAACAAAGAAACAACTAAGAAGTTTCTTGGGACTTATTGGATACTACCGCAGATTTATACCGCAATTTGCAGAGAAAAGTGCAATTTTCACGGATATGCTGCGGAGGAATTGTCCAAACCAGCTAAAGTGGACACCTGAAGCTGAAAAAGCTTTTTCAGTCCTAAAAGGAAAATTGTGTACAGGACTGGTACTGAAAGGGGTGGACTTCAAGAAACCCTTTCTGGTTCAAACCGATGCATCGGATGTAGGGCTAGGAGCGGTTCTATCCCAGTGTCATGATGGGGAGGAGCATCCTGTGATGTACCTGAGCAGGAAGTTGTCACCGGCTGAACAAAAGTATTCCACAATAGAAAAAGAATGTTTAGCTATCAAGTGGTCAGTGGAGGCGTTAAGGTTTTACCTTACAGGGAGAAAGTTCCAGTTGGTCACGGACCATGCCCCACTTAAGTGGTTGCAGCAAATGAAGAACCACAATGCCAGGTTGACACGCTGGTACATGGCCTTACAGGCATTTGATTTTCAAGTTGAACATCGTGCTGGGAAGTTACACAAAAATGCGGATGCCCTTTCCCGTATTACGGACTGTAGAGAAGAAGTTTCACCAGTGACACCAGTCCGTAATAACTTAAGCAGGGGGGTATGTGATAAGGAAGCTTATCATAGCTCAGGAAGGAGCTATAGAAAAGGTGAAGTGACTCTGAACAAGCAACCTGTCAGTTCTGGTAGAAATAAGAAAACAGAATTTTCCCATAAAAGACTACCAGTCCCAGAATGCACCAGGTTTCCAACAGCCATTAGAGGAGCTGATGTGGGGAAACGTGTGTTCAATCAGGAGGGCTATGAGTTAATCCCTAAGCACTCATCTCAATGGGCAGGGCCTGATTCAGCACAGCTGCGCTGTATTAGGGAGGAGCACTCATCTAAGCAGAATAAAAGTAGAGTTTATTCTACAGATGACCATCTTCATGATCACCTTGGATATCCAGAGAATTATCCTCTGTTTCATCTGAAGGATTATCAGAAGCAGAAGCCAAACCGGACGGACAGAGAGGGAAAGAAACCCTTTGGAAGAAAGAGGAGAAAAGCCTTTGAGAGATCTAGAAGAGTCCAGAGCAGTACGTATACTGGGAGGCATTCCAAGGGCCAGCATACACCATTGGACTGGGGAAAGCCAGAGGAATGGTGCTGCAGAGCTAGGAATCTCCAGACAGTACCTGTGAGAGAGACGGCTGCACGTGGAAGGGACCCTAAGACCCGTGCCAGAAGGTATGTGAAGAGAGATCCAGTGTCCAGGGATCTGGATTGGAAGGCTGGACATAAGAACTGGACTACATACTGGCCAGGCTATATAGAGAGGAACTCTAACAGCAATGGAAGCTCAGGTATGAACACTGATCTATGCCCTAGCTATAACCTTGAAAGACAGCAGGGAAACAAGTATTCTCCTGAAAGTGCTCCATTGAGAGATTCATCTGTGCCAATCCATGATATTGAACCCATGCTTGTTGAAGAAGGGGGAATAATAGCAGATGAAGATTCTGTTTACATGGACTGCTCTCTGTCTAAACTCCTTTGGTAACTTTCTGTTACAAAGTACAGCAACCATCAAAAAGAAATACAAACTTGTTCTTTAATCTACTCAGAAAAGCTCCTGAAGCAGGATTTGACCCACACAGTAGAAAGCAAGCCAGCTAAGGGGTTTCAGCTGGATAACTGCTAGCAATTGAGCCTTACCTAATTGCTTGTGAGCTAGGAGAGAATCACTTCTGAATCTATGTGGGAAGTTATCAGAAGTTAACCTGAAAAGAACAGGTTTTTTTTCTTTCTTTGTGGCTTTTCGTTTGTTGTTTGATATATGCTAAGAAAACATTAGCTAATGCCTGACAAGTTTGAATGTTTTCCTGATTTTGATTTTGTTTTTCCAAGTTAAACACTGGAAGCAAGTAACCTGATTTATGTGCTACCAAGCATATCTGTGTTGGGAGAAATAACCCCATAAATAAATATCTTATTGGCTTTAACACTTGAGCACAACTAAATTATTGTCAGCAGCTGTGTCTGGTGTGAATGAACTGCATTGCCCACAATCCCTTGCAAATCATATAGATATATGCACTTGCCAAGACTTTGAAGATTCTCACCCAGGCAGCCGTCAGAGGGCTCATAGGAAGACAGGGTCACTGCTTTGGGTGCTGTATGGTCTTTGGCTGCAATCTCCTGGCGCACTGGGAAGCAGGTTGGAAAGCTGCACAGTGAAGGCAGGCATGCCAATATTTGCACTCACGAAAGGAACACGGACCCTTGTAGTATCTGCATACGTTGGTGCTCAGAGCAGGTTTGCTTGTGGTGGGCACACTTCACTTTTGAAAACTCTGCCTGTACTTAGAATTCATCCTCCGAAGCCAGATCCTCACGTCATCCGCACCCCATGACATTTTGGGGCACACTTCCATCTTGTGACGGAAATGCTCGTCGTAGGACAGCCAAGCATATCCCTCATACTCATTTGCGGCATTGATGAAGGTATCCATGTATGCCAACATGTGTCTAAGCTGGGAGGGTTCTTTGCGGCACATGATGTTAATCATGCGGGCATATGTGATGGCCCAGTTGGGGATGGTACACAGAATGTGCTGCTCTCCTGGGTACAACAGATCGCCTGTCTTAGCTCTCTTCTTTGCATTGCACCAGCGCCTTCCTTCCAGAAGCTTGAAGATGTCAAAATATTCCCTTCGAATGACCTTCTTCCTGAGGGATCGTGGACCATCTCCCACAATTCCATTGTGCTTGGCGGCACGGCGGTCTGGGTGCTGGCTGCCCTGGTCCTCTCAGCCTTGAGGGAGGAAGAGGAGGAGGAGGATGTGGTGGACGAAGAACTGGTGCAAAAAGATATGCAAGCCCGCCTGCGCCTCTTCTTGCGCTTGTGTGAGGGTCTCAGTACTGGTGCGGCGGGGCGTTGGGGGCACTCATCAAGGGGATAGAGGGGGAATCAAAGGAAATAGTCTCACCTGACCTCTATGCTGCTGTGGGTCCCGTTGGCCCTACCGGAGCTGCCCCAGATGCATTTGGTGGCACCAGTGGCTGGGACTGCGGAGGCTGGGTGCTGTCTGTCGGATGTGCTGCTGGGATCTTGGAGTGTGGCACTTGCAAAGGCACAGACAGATGGCGGACAGCCTCGGGAGGGGTTCCCCCCTTCTAGTGCGAGTGGTGATGGCAGCATCTTCTCCATCGGGAGCTGCCATGGGAGGTGGATCACTCTAAAGAGATGCTGCCCGAGGCACAGTGCCCCCTCCTGTGGTTCTGGCGATGTGAGCGGTGGCCCTGCCTGTATGACAATCTGTGATGGTGCCGGCTCCACGCTGAGCTTGAGGAACTCCGACTCTGGCTGCTCTCACTCGAGGATGTAGAGTAACATCCCCTCCTCTGCTGAAACAGCAACTGGGGTGTGCTGGTGTGTCAATTCTGCTGCCTGGAATGGGAGCCGCGAGATGGAGAATGTCTCCGCGGGGTGATCAATACAGTTGGATCAGGTGCACGCTGCATCATGTCATGCTGGAGTTCTGGGACATTGGAGATGTGTGCAGGAGAAGTCACTGGAGGGTCCATGTCCAAACCTGCAGTCGGGTTGACTGGTGTGGGCATGTTGTCCACAGCTGATCCAGGTTCTCCTGGGCGCTGCTTGGGGGCCAGGGGCATGTGCTGTATAGCCAGGGCTTTGCTCTGTGTTGAGGCCACTCCCTTTTGAGTTGGCGGGGTGTCGAGGGTGCCGGCATATTGAGCCGGGATTTTATGTAGCCTTTTTGGGGGGCCCACAACTCTCCCAACAGTGTCCAGGGCCATGCCAGACGAAGGGGCACATGCTGCAAGAATGTCCGGGTGATGATCGGGTTGGGATGGAAGTTCTCACTGAGGGCGTCTTCCCAGCATGCTGATGTTCTGACTCTCATCATGGCCGCCAGTCTGCTGTTCTTTAGAAAGCCGGGAGTCCACTCCTCTGCTGCAGGCTCTTTGACGTGCACGAGCAGGCCAGCGATACCTTTTCAACCCCAATGCTGCCTGGCTACTGCCCCACTCTCACACAGTTCAGCCAAGGGCTTTCTTCTGAAGCAATGGAAGCCCAAGAGGATTGCCTGAGGCCACTAGGGTTGCGCAGACTACGGTTCCACCTTGGGGGGGGGGGGCTCTGAAAGAGCCTTTTTCTGAAGGGGACTCTAAAAAGAGCCTTTTGTACAGTGAATTCTGATGAGCCTTTTGCTGAAGTGGGCTTTGAAAAGAGCCTTTTGCTGAAGAGGGCTCTGAAAAGAGCCTTTTGCTGAAGAGAGCTCTGAAAAGAGCCTTTTGCTGAGGTGGGCTCTGAAAAGAGCCTTTCATTGAGGTGGGTTCTGAAAAAGAGCCCCGTGCTGAAGTGGACTCACTGATTGGGGGTCTGAGAAGAGCCTTTTTGCTACAAGGAGCCTTGAGCCTTTCTTGCCCTCCGGTTGGATCCTGCCAGGCTCAGCAGGCAGGAGGATTGGGCAATCCAACGCAGCAAATTGGGCTCCAACGCAGCCCGGTGGAGGAAAGCTTGCTCCGGTCACAGAAAGAGCAGAGCAGAAGGAGCCGGGAACGCTGACTCAAGCAGAAGAAGCAGATGATCCGAAAGGAGGATCGCTCTGTTCCTTCCACCTTTTATGGGGCAGAGATCCCGCCCGGACATATGGGGCAGTGATAATTGTCATGCAGTTTGCCCCCCCCCCCCCAAGTGGCAGGAGTTTTTCCTGCCATGCTTGGCAAGATCTCAGCCCCCTGAGAGGCAGAGGAAGGGGCGGATAGACCCGCCGCCATGTTAAGCAGCGGGCCCATTGCATTACGCTTGGCCCCTTGTACGTAGGCTAGTATTTATATTCCTCAACTTGTTTTAAATTCAGTGCAGCAATGGCCTTGGAGTTTATTATTTCCTTTTATTTTCTTGGACTCTACTCAGGATGCTAATTGTGCTATTCCTCCACCCATTTAAAATTTAGTGTAGCACTGGTTGTAGGTATTTTCATTAAGGTTTATTTTCTTAGAACTTCTTTTAGGATGCCAATTGTGCTATATGCCATGTCCTTCTCCTTTTGTACTTACTCATCTGTAGGCTATACATATTCCAGAGAATGTTTTTTGAAGTATTCTGCCATTATAGGTGAGTTTTTTGGGCACATTCTAATTGCCCAATAATTTCATAACTATTATTTATTTTATTTATTTATTTTATTTACATCTCTTATATACCGCACTATTTGCGATCAGCGCGGTTTACATAGAACAAACAATATCCGACAATAAACAAGAGTCAGGTCATTACAATGAACAGGAGCAGTAAACTTGGATAACAGGGGAAACTATCTACATGTGTGGAATATTAAACAGGTAACTGTATATATGAGAGATGGAGTTATTGTGTGTTGCTCATGCATGGTGGCTGGGGTTCGGGGGAGGCTGAGAGGTATTTAATGAAGAGGAAGTGTTTTAAGGCCTTCCTAAACTGGCTCAAGTTGGGGATAGCTCTGATGTGTGGTGGTAGGGAGTTCCAGAGGCTTGGGGCACTCAGACTGAAGGCTCTGTTTGAAGTTGATATGGCGCATCTTGTCATCACTTTTGGTATTGCTAGCATGTTGGCTGCAGAGGTTCTTCTTATCCTGTTGGGTGTGGGTGGTTGTATGAGGTCACATATTGAAGAGGCGGATAACCCGTTGATGGCTTTGAATGTCATCACTAAGGTCTTGAAGCTAATCCTGGCTTGGATGGGGAGCCAGTGAAGCTGCATCAGGAGGGGTGTGATGTGCTCTCTCCTTGGTGCTCCAAAGAGGATTCGCGCAGCGCAGTTCATGGCAAGTTGTAAGGGATGTAAGGTTGTCTGGGGGAGTCCTTGTAGGATGGCGTTTGCATAGTCAAAATGAGGGATGATGAGGGCTTGGTAGATGGTACGGAAGTCGCTCAGCTCGAGTAGAGGGCGTATGTGTCTGAGGGATCTGATCTTGAAGTAGATTGCTCTTACTATTTTTGCTATGTGCTGCTTCATGTTGAGGTTCTGATCCAATGTGACTCCGAGATACCGTATGGCTGATTTTACTTGTAGTTTGGCGTTGTTTACTTCCAGTTGGTTAGGTGGAGTGAATTCTGGGTTTCTAGAGATGAACAGGACCTCAGTTTTCTTATGTTGGATACGCAGATTTTGGGAGAGGAGCCATTCTGATATTGCATTGAAGCAGTTGGTTAGTGGGGTGAGGTCCGGGCAATCCAGTGATATTGGCAGGTACAGTAGGACATCGTCTGCGTAAATCATGCAACTCACATTGAAGTATCTGATGATGTTACAGATGGGTTGGATATAAATGTTAAACATAAGTGACGATAGGGACTCCTTGACTTTGTAGGAATGGCTCGGATGTGGTTCCGTTTGTTCGTACATGTTGCCATCTTCCAGACAGGTAAGACCTACACCACTCAAGCGCTGTTTCGGTAATGCCTTTCTCTCTTAGTCGAATCAGGAGAATCTCGTGGCGGACTGAATCAAAGGTTGCCGCAATATCTAGAAAGATAAGTGCGAAACCTGTACGTGAGTTGTCAATGCCTGAGATTATGGTGTTGAAAAGAGTAGTGAGTAGTGTTTCCACACCGTGTGACTCTCTGAACCCGTGTTGTGATGGATCTAGAGGTGCGTTAGTATCCACATGATCTTGTAGCTGCCTGTAGACTATTTTTTCAACGATTTTGGCGAGCATCGGGATACTGGATATGGGTCTGTAAGACTCGACCTTTTGAGGGTCTAATTTGGTGTCTTTAAGCAGCGGTCTGACGGAGGTCTGTTTATTATGTTGTTTGACTCTGCTTTTACTATTTATCCTTCTATCAAGTTTAATTTTATGTTTGTGTTTAATTCCTTAACATTATTAGCCACAATTTTTATATTTTATTATTATTTATGATCTTCATGTGTATGTTATTTATTGGTTCAGTTACTCTTTATCATTTTTTATGGTTGCTTGGCTTCAGTTCCACTTTTAATTGATCAACGTTTAGTTATTACCACAGTCTGCAGTCATTATTTATGGATGTTATTTGTATGTGTTTTATCTCTTTTTTAACAGCTTTTTATAAGGTCATTGTCCCTTGAAGAAGGCCATTGGAAGAAACATGTGTTGGGCTGACCTTGCAGTTTACATAATAAAGTTCTCTGTCCATCCGGTGGTGTGATTCCTGCTTTTCTTGTGCCTACCCATATTAAGGTTACATAGTGTTATCATACTGTATATACCAACACCTTAGTGTAGGACCAACAGATGAAATAAAAGGTTTTACAATTTCCATATTGTCTTCTGTAGTTTATATCACCTCGCTCCATACTTGACTGTAAGCTTCAAATGTTGCCATGTTGGCTGTTCAAAAGAGTCGTAAAGGACCTCCAATGAGGCATAGCATGTGGTGGTTTAAGAGAGTACAGATGGGTTGGAATAAGCTAATACTTGGCAAGGAGTATTGGGGTTAGAGCTTCCCAATCTGCACACTTATAGTGGAGCCTGTCAGATGAGATTTTTGTGGGAGTGGCTGGGTGGTGAAGCGAGCCTGACAGTTACAGGGTTGGTGGAAGAGATGTAGAGGCCTCATGCACCTGCCTGTCTAATGCATTTGAGGGAAAGGCAAGGCCCCTGGAGGAGGAGCTCTGATGCTCTCTTTGGTTCCATGTTTAAAGCATGGTGACAGTTGCGTTGGGGCATGAGACATTCCCTTAAAGCCTACAGTTATCTTTCTTTTGTAAGCAATTTAGAATTTGCCCCTGGGTTAGAAAATAAGGTGTTTTGGGAATGAAAAGACAGGGTTGCTTAGAACACATTCTTTTTAAAATGAGAATATTGTGAATCTCTAATATTTTGCCCAATTAGAAGAGGCTTGTCATTTCCCCCCACAAAATGTTTATGCATTTCTGTAGGCCCACCATTATGTACTTTCCTTGAAACAGCTGAGCAGGCAAAACAGGAGGGTGCTTTTGTCCTCCATTTAGAAGCTGGAGGGGGAGAATTCAATTAGTATAAGTGGTGGCGAGAAGGGAGGGGGCAGAATGTTGTGGGAACACTGGCTGATTTATTTTTATTTATTTATTTATTTAATTGTTTGCATTTATATACCACATTTTCCAGAGATCAAATGCAGTTTACAGAGAACTAATACAAAAACAAAGCAGTTATATGGAACATTTCAGATGAATATCAATATTAACATGGGAACTATTTACACACAGAGAGTCTTAGGGGCATGTTTACTAAAAGCCGTACAATTGCGTGCCGCACAATAGCGCACGGAAACGCGGCACTCAAACGCTCAGAAACGCTCTTAAACGCCCCGCACAAGTGCGCTTGGGCCCCGCACAATTGCGCGCCGCACTAACGTGCCCCGCACAAGTACCCGGCCCGCAAATGTCCGATAGAGGCGTGGAAAGGCATTCTGAGGGCGGAGGAAGGCTCCCGAGGGGTGGAGAGACGGGGTCAATGGGCGGGGAAGGGGAGGGGAGAGGCTCCCCGCACAGTATCGGGGACGAATTTGCAGGTTAAAAATAGCGCGAGTGAAACACTCACGGTAGAGGGCATTTAAAGGGAAGAGAAACCATTTCCGTCAGCAATGTACAGGGAAACCGGGGAAACCTGCAAAACGTGAGCAGTGTGATACATGTGCACAGAACAAAAGTGCAAATAAAGATAGAAAAAGACCCAAACAAACATATTAAAAATAGGAAGTCAGCTGGGGAACCCTGATATTAATGGGCAAACATAAGAAACACACCCAGGAAAGCTCCAAAGAAATGAAATGAAGTATGGAAGGGGCTACGGAGCGGAGACCCTTCCAAAAACCATTTCCTTTTTTCTGAGCCTTCCTGGGAGTGTCTGCTATGGTTGCCCATTAATATCACTGTTGCCCAGCTTGGTTATATTTATCCCCAGTTCGTCGTGGTCGGTTGAGGGGTTTATTTGCACTTTTGTCACCAGACAAGGTGACTGAGCCCACAGTACAAATGTGCAGAGCAGGGTTTTTGACTCCTTTGGTCAGGTTTCCCACCCCCAGGGACTACACTATCACTGTGGCCACAGTGTGGTGCAGTAGACAGAGGCAGTACCTCTAGGACCAGAGGGTCACAGGCTCAAATCCAAGCTGGGGCTCCTGCCAACCCAGTCCCCATATTTTACCCACCACTAAACAGAGATAGTAAAGACAATCCTTTATTGCAGAGAACATAAGCATGGTTCACACACCCATTTTGTACCCAACACCGCACACACACCATAACAATGGGCATTACCAACAGCCGAGTCCCCCAAATGCAGTCCTGGAGTGCCACAACTCAATCAGGTCATATGCTTTTCCAAGATACGGACATGCCAGCATGTTGGTGGTAGGGTACAGGTGGTGGAGGGGGCAGTGGCTGCTAGCCACAGAAGACAGTGGCCGAGCCATGTGCAGGCTGGCACGTCCACTGCAACATAGGCCCTGTCGGATGTACAGTCATGGACTTCCCAGGGAATTCAGCACATCTGTGGCAACACAGTGGTGCAGTGCACACAGACAGTGTGTGCAGGAGCAAAAGGTCACAGGTTCAAAGCCCAGCTGGGGCTACTGCCATTCCTATCCACATATTTTCCCCACAACTAAACCATGTTAGTAAGGGCAATCCTTTATTGCTGGGGATATACGCATTGGTCATACGCCTATCTTTTACACCACCAAGCACAGACACCATGACCAGGGGCATTACCTAGAGCAGAGTCTCACAAATGCAGTCCTGGAGGACCACACACCATTCAGGTTCCATGCTGCCACTCATACAAATAACCGTGCTGTATATCTATGCACCACCCCCATGGCATGTAGATGTAGCTCATGCATATTCATGAGGGACAGCAGGAAACCCCAACCAGTGTATTGCAAACCTGGACTGGATTTGGGAACCTCTGCCGTACAGCAGCAGCCAACAGGGACAGACACACCCACACCCACACCCACAGGCCCCATTGGCCAATGCCTCCTGGTGAGGCAGGACATTGGGCCCTGCGTGCATCTCCCAATACCAGCACTTGCATACCTTAGCAATGTCACCCTACACCAGGGTATATGGTACACAGCTCTCAAACGTTTGCTATGAGTACTGGCAGATAGATATCCCTACGTTACGCACAGTATGCTCTATGAGCTCCATCATAATAATCTATCTGATGTTTGTGGTGTGTGCGTCAGGTCTGGCCCCTGACAGTGTTTACCACCCTAGGGAGGGACCCCCAACGGTATTGCATACCATACCCATGCCTGTACTGTGCCCAGGACTGGTGTGGTGGGCAAGGATTCTGAACCCCTCTATAGTAGCACAATGCTGGCATACGTGTGGGAGTGTGTGTCTGTCTATACAGTGTGTGTTGGCTGCAAACACTGTCCACAGTTTTGGCCTGATGATGTGCATAATGAGCAGCAAGGTACCATGGGTATAGCTCAGACAGGGTGGGCTGGCCAGGATGCATCTGCACAGGGCATAGGGCACTGGCAGGGACATTGTAGTGGCCGTCCACCACCTCCACAGACAGGGTGACCTCTGTATGTGCTGCTGGGCTTTCACTCCACCCTGACTGTGCAGTGATGGCAGCATGGCTAGGCACCCCCATAGTGCTTCATAGCACTTCCCTCATGTGATATATATGGGTCACCTGTTGGGGCCTAGTCACTGATGTATCTGCTTGTGTGTGCTGCCATCCCAGTTGTGGGTGCATGCATTTCCAGTGAGACTAACCAGCAGACTGTTCACAGCTGGTATGTGCCCTGCTGGAGTGCCTTGCAGTGGCTGATGGCTTGATGCAGGGGAATATCAGATAGTGGTGGGGTGCATCTTAGCATATCCAGGCCTACTGTCTGTCTGATATTGTGGTCTGGGTGTGTGTGGGGCTGCTTGGACTGCCCTGTAGGGTGTCTGTTCCCCAACAGGACTGGGGTTGATGGTCCACTCTGCTGCCATCAGAGGGGGGAGGGGGGGGGGTGTATAATGGGGATCTGTTGATAGGAGACCCTGCCTGTTTGCCACCCTCAGCTGGGGGGGGGGTTGGGTTGGTTGGTGGTACATAGCCCACCTAGGGGTCCGTGGGGTTCCCCCTGACTGAGACAGACAGAGATATCCAAGGTGTTCCTGCAGAAACTACCTATCTCACAGATTATGACTGTTTTGGAGCTCTGCCATGGCCTCTCTCAGCCATGGAGGGTGCTGTGGACCTGGTCCAGGGCGCCTCATCGCACACTCAGGGTGAGCACAGTTCCCGCACAGTGTGACTGTGTGTAGCTACTCTGTGCAAATTAAACACCCTGTCAGTACCTCCTACCAGGCCAAGGTGCTGTGTGGGTGCACACGGACACGTCCCCCTACCAGGCCGGGGAGCTGTTGGGGTGCATTCCCCATCTTGTGTTCATCTGTGGACAGCTGATTTGCATGTGCAGTGCATCATGGGTATGGGTGGCCTAACCCTATCCTGGTTCCCACAGCAGACTGTCTGTGTGGTGACATGCAGGCTCTCTGCAGCCAGCCAGGGGCTTGCTGGCAGCTATATAGCTGTAGCCCAATGGTTACTTCACTGCCTGTGGAGCCAGCGGTAATAGGTTCGAGCCCACAGTGGGGTTATTTGATAGGGTTGTCCAAAGCTTTTTTTAGATTTAATGTACATATGTTGCTGCCATCAAACACACCCTCAGTGTACTGTACCCATAAGGTGCCTCTGAGGGTGCTTTATAGGGCACCCTATAGGGCACCTTATGGTTGCCGTCCATATAAGGTGCACTATACATTATCCTGTGACGCAACATATATGGTGCCCTATAGGGGACATTCAAGGGTGCCTTGGCGGACAGTGAACTTTAATATGTGCCTTATGGGCCGCCTTATGTTAACACGCTTTGTGAGTGCGTTTGCTAGTAGTGATAACTGAAATAAAAATAGATTGCCCCCTACAGCACTCATCCCCATAATACACACTGCCTCAGTGAGCCTTCTTCATTGGGCACTGTGGGGGATTGAACCCCTGATTTCTGCACCATTGGTCAGTGTCTTAACCATTGTGCTGTGGCTCTGTTACTATGCTTGGGCATCTGCGCACCGCCTTATGCCGCCCAAAATTAACAGTGCACCTCCTTATGCCGCCCAAAATTAATATGCCTCCTAAAGCACTTTTACCCATTACAGTTAATGCCTCAGCCAGCCCTTTTTGTTGTGCACAATGGGGAATTGAACCCATGGCAGCTGCACCCACAGTCAGTGTCTTAACCATTGTACTATGGCTCTGCTCCTTTGTGTGTGCATATCAGGGCGCCACTTAGCCTTCCCACGCACTATTATGCACGGCGCACAATAGCGCTGCGCACAATAGCGCCCCGCGCAAATGTGCGATCGCTTACTCCCGTTTTTTTTCTTTTCTCTGCCTGAACCGCCCACTCCTTATATGGCACAGGCACACTACCGGGGCCCCGCACATTAGGAATGTTTAGTAAACAGACCCCTTAGTGACTTTAACATCGCGATGTGTGGTGTTTTGCTGTTATTTACTGCACATGTGCTATTTACAGAATCTGCACTATTTGCAGAATGTGCGCTACTTTCAGTATGTGGGCTACTTAAAGAACATATTCACAAGACAGGTTGCAATCAATTAATCAGAATCATATAGAGAAAAGAGGAAGGTCTACTTGTTACGGGACGAAGTGTTAGTTGGGATTTTAGGTTGGATCAATGTTGCCTGGTTCTAGTGTATTCCTGAAATGGAGCACAAAAAGATGTGTGTTAAGTTCCTTGCAGAACAGGGAGAGATCCTCGATAGCTCTCAGTTTATCAGGTAGGGCTTTTCAGAGTACTGGTGTAAAGTACGAAAATGCTCTTTTGCTAGTGGTCCAGTTGGATTTGCGAAAATCAGAGGGAATTGCCTGAGTATTTTGCGTGCATCCTTGTCTAAGTCGTACATCTGCTAATCTGGTAATTAGAGTGGTAAGGTGAGAGGGGGCTATGGCTCTGAAATGTCTGAATGCCGTCACTAGTGTTTTGTAATTAATGCGGCTTTGAATTGGAAGCCAGTGTAAATTATATAGTATCGGAGTGATGTGGTCCGATATAGGGGCCTTCCATACTATGCATGCAGTAATATGTTGGACCATCTGTGGCTGGTTTAGTGCTTGCTTGGAAAGACCTTGCAGAATGCTACTGTAATCAAAGTGCAGTGTGATCAGTGCCTGGAGAACCAATCTGAAATTGTGGCTTGAGAATAGGGGTCTTAGTTGCTGTACCATCCTGGGTTTATAACAGATTGTTCTGGTGGTAATTTTTATGTGTGTGGCCATACTAAGGGTCTGATCTAGGGTGACACTCAGATACTTTACTTTGTTTTTTAATAATAGATCATCCTCGCTGAGGTACAATTTTGGGGGTAGGGTGAACCAACAGTTCCTTGTTACATGTAGTACCTCAGTTTTGTTATAACTGATCTTGAGGTTATACCTGTTGAGCCATTTTCGATGCCTCACTGAAGCAAGTTGTAATTTGATGGAGGATGGAGTCTGCAATGTCAAATGGAAGATATAGGATTATATCATCCACATAAATGTGGTATCCTACATTGAATTTCTTGAAGATGACGCAGATGAACTGGAGATAGATATTAAACAGGAAGGCTGAGAGGACGGAGCCTTGTATAAGGCCTTGTTCTTGTTTGTATGGCTTGGACGTGTGGTTATTAATTTTGACCTGCTGAGTTTGGTCAGAGAGATAAGACTGGAACCATTGGAAGACAGTGCCCTGTATCCCTAACTGTTGGAGTCTAGTAAGCAGGATGTCATGGCTGATACAGTCAAATGCCGAGGCAATGTCTAGAAATATGAGGATGAACGCTTGTTTTGTGTTGTCTATTCCTCTGATCAGCTTATCAAATAGCGCTAGGAGGAGGATCTCAACGCCATGGTGTGACCTGAAACCGTATTGCTCTTCATCTAGGTGAGCATGCATATCCACATGTTCCTGGAGTCAGATTTGTACTATTTTCTCAATGACTTTTGCTAGGAATAGGAGGCTCGAGATTGGCCTTTATGATGTAGGGTTGTTTTTATCCATGGAGTTCCTCTTTAGAATAGAGCAAATCATTGCTTTTTTTAATGTAGGTGGCATGAATCCTTGTGTCAGGGATTTATTCACAATTTTGAGTAAGATAGGTGATAGTTCTGCCTTGGTTGCTTTTAGCCAGTTAACTGGGAAAGGATCAAGACTAGATGTTGTGGTATTGATTTTGGAAATTATGTTTTGAAGATATTGTGATAAGGAAGCTTATCATAGTTCAGGAAGGAGCTATAATAGAGGTGAAGTGACTCTGAACAAGCACCCTGTCTTTTCTGGTAGAAATAATAAAACAGAATGTTTCCATAAAAGACTACCAGTCCCAGAATGCACCAGGTTTCCAACAGCCATTAGAAGAGCTGAAGTGGGGAAACGTGTGTTCAATCAGGAGGGCTATGAGGTAATCCCCAAGCACTCATCTCCAAGGGCAGGGCTTGATTCAGCACAGCTGCGCTGTGCTAGGGTGGAGCATCCCTCTAAGCAGGATAAAAGTAAAGCTTATTCTACACAGCAGAATCATCTTGATCATTCTCATCATCATGATCATCAGCAGAAGCCAGAACTGACGGACAGAGAGAGAAAGAAACACTTTGGAAGAAGGAAGAGAAAAGCACCTTGGAGGTCTAAAGGCGTCCATAGCAGTACGTGTGCTGGGAGGCATTTCAGAGGCAAGCATACACCATTGGACTGGGGAAAGCCAGAGGAGTGGGGTTGCAGAGCCAGGAATCCCCGGACGGCACCTGTGAGGGAGACAGCTGCAAGTGGAAGGGACCCTAAGACCAGTGCAAGAAGGTATGTGAAGAGAGACCCAGTGTCCAGGGATCTTGATTGGAAGGCTGGACATAAAAACTGGACTACATACTGGCCAGGATATTTGGAGAGGAACTCTAACAGCAATGGAGGCTCAGGTATGAACACTGATCTATGCCCTAGCTTTTCACTTGGAAGACAGCAGGGAAACAAGTATTGTCCTGAGAGTGCTCCATTGAGAAATTCCTCTGTGCCAATCCATGATATTGAATCTATGATAGTTGAAGAAAAGGGGGATGTTGTAAATGAGCAGTGTGAATACATGGATTGCTCTCTGTCTAAACTTCTGTGGTAATATGCTGTCACAAAATACAACAACCATCACAAAGAAATATAAACTTGTTCTTTGATCTACTCAGAAAAGCTTCTGAGTAGGATTTGAGCCACGTAATAGAAAGTAAACCAGCCAAGAGGTTTGCAGCTGGGTAATTGTTAGCAATTGAGCCTTGCCTAATTGCCTGTGAGCTCTGAAGGGACACTTCTGGGTGTGTGTGAAGATACAAGAAGTTATCCCTGAAAAAGAACAGTTTTTTTCTTACTTTGTGGGTTTTGTTTGTTATTTGAAGCACTGCTAAGAAGATATTAGCAGGAGCCTACAGAAAAGACCTTTCTGTTCCCATCAAGGTCTTTATGCTTTGATTTGATTGCTTAAGAAGTTCAGCTGTTGTTTTCCTGATTTTGTTTTTCTAAGTATAATACTGAAAGCAAGTATCCTTTTTTATGTGCTACCAAGTATATCTGTGTTAGGAGAAATAACCCCATAAATAAAATATATCTTCTTTGCTTTACACTCGAGCAAGCACAACTAATTTATTTGTGAACGGCTGATTCTGGTATGAATGGACTACATTTCCCACAATCCTTTGCAAGTCATATTAATATTTGCCTTTGCCAAGACTGTGGACATTCTCACCCAGCGCACCCGTTTACAGTTGGCGTAGTTTTTCGGATTGCTTTTGCGCAAAGGATTTACATGCTAAGGATTACAACTGAAGTCTGAAGAAAAAAAGAAAGTTCAAGTTAAAAGCTGAAAAAAAAGATTTTCCCTTAACTACACTTTGGAGAAAAGAGGTGGCTGATTCAGGTGGCTGTCCCAGGAGGAAAAGACCCTGTGTAGAGCTGGATTCATCACTGGCATAAGGTAATAAGTACCTGGGCATGTCTAGTGGTGGATGGGAGTAAGGCACAGGGGTAATTAAAAAAAAAAAATTAGGAGAAAAACACCTGTTTGGAAGGTGTTGCACTGTGTTTTTTTTTTTGTTTTCTTGTAGGGATCACGATGGATCCAAGGGAACTAGCTGAATGGATGGCAGCCCAGTTTAGCAGGCAACAGGATCTAGCGCAGCAGGCTCAGGACACTGCTATGAAAGCCTTAATGGACCAGCAGAGGCCAGTGCTTGATCTGGTGAAAGCCTTAGTTAATCTGCAGAACCAAAGTGGACCGGATGCAAGACCAGCAGTAACTACTGGTATACCGCATGTGGACAGTGTGGGACTCAATCAGGGAATTGGGGCATTTAGTTTTGGGAAGCTGACTCCAGATGATAATGTTGATGATTTCCTAGAATCTTTTGAGAGAGTGGCACAAGCATTAGCATGGCCAGAGACCCAGTGGGCAGTAAGGCTGGCAGCCTCATTAACTGGAGAGGCGCTTGCAGCTTATAGAGCAATGCCAGCAGCTCAGGCTTTGAATTATAAAGATGTAAAGGCTGCTATTAGAGATCGCCTAGGGTTGTCTATTTCAGAGTATAGGCGAATGTTTAGAGCTACTACATTAAGAGTGGGTGAAACACCCAGGTCTCTGAGTTAGAGAATCAGAGGATTGGCTGTAAAATGGTTGGAGCCTGAGGGAAAGACTGTGGAAATGTTATTAGACATTATTATGCTTGAACAATTTATGTCTGCTGTGCCTAAAGATTTGCACACTTTCCTTATACAGCAAAATTGCCAGAATCTTGGAGAGGCAACCATGCTAGCAGAGAGATTCTTGGAAGCCACGCAGGCTTGCCATAGAATGGGTGGCCCTCTGAAGATTGGTGCTGAGGCAAGCTGTGCTGTATCAGAAAGAAAATTGTTAAAAATGTTTCTGAAAATAATTGTACTGTGCCAAACCAGAATACACAGTGGAGTAAAAAGAAATGTGGAAAATGTGGAAAATGGGGACATTTAGAAAGGGGATGCCAGATACACACTAGCTTGATGGGTGTTGATTTAAAACAGCCCAAAGAAGGATTTCTTTTGATGGTTGATGTGCAGGGAATTACCACAAATGCTCTGTTAGACTCTGGGGAAGACCAGAGTATGCTGCCAAAGAGGCTTTGGAAGAGGATAGAGGCACAAGAAGGATTTGTGCCTAGAACCCCTGAAAGCCAAGTTCACATCAGATGCATTCATGGTGCTGCAACATCATATCCCACCTATAGGCTAATGGTTAAGTGCCTGGAGAAACAGAGGAAGTTCTGTTAGCAGTGGTGCCTAGGCTACCATTTGATTTGGTTCTAGGAAGAGACTGGCCAAGATTTAAGCAGGGTCTAGTGGAAGGACTAGGAAAGAAGGAGGGAGAAGGAATGATGGTACTAGCTCCCGGGCCTTTGTTTGGAAGTCCTCAGACCCCAGCTAAAAAGATGGTTAAGCGTCCAGAAGACCAAACTACCCCGAAGCAGACATTTGTCTTGAAGTACCATAGGGTCACAGAGAAGGCCCAAGCTCCTAAGCGGGCAACCCCTCAAGCTGCTGGGTTTGACCTGTGCAGTATAGAAAATGTGACTGTACCTAGCCAAGGGAGAGCCCTGGTGGACACTGGACTCCAAGTTGAGATACCTATTGGATGCTATGGGAGAGTAGCCCCAAGGTCCGGATTAGCCCTTAAATATTTCATCGATGTGGGAGCGGGAGTAATTGATCCCGATTACAGGGGCAATCTTAAAGTTCTGTTATTTAATTTTGGACAGAATGATTATCATGTGAAGACAGGAGACAGAATTGCCCAATTGATATGTGAGAGACTGGGTTTTCCACCTGTGGAGGAGGTCACATCCCTGGCAAATTCTGAGCGTGGAACCAAAGGCTTTGGTTCTACTGAAGACAAAGGGGTTAAAAGCCTAGCTGCCACCTGTGCCCGAGAAAGGGAGGTGAATGAAGCGGAGGATTTGGGACCCCAGGTATCTGATTGTAAAGAAAAATCAGAGCCCCAAATAGGTGAGGACCTGACAGTGGTACAACAGGAAGAGATAAGGAAATTGCTTAAAGAATTCCCAGATGTGTTGACTCCCATACCTGGGGAGACACATTTGGTTGCCCATGAGATAATAACTCCACCTGGGAAATTAATTCGTCAAAGGCCATACCGCTTGCCTGAAGCAAAGAGACAGGAAGTAGTGGCACAAGTCCAGGAAATGTTGGACACGGGAGTAATAGAGGAGTCGAAGAGTCCCTGGAATAGCCCCATAGTCCTGGTGCCAAAGCCTGATGGCTCTTTAAGATTTTGTATTGACTTCCGGCAGGTAAACGCCATATCAGTTTTTGATGCATATCCAATGCCAAGAATTGAAGAGCTGTTGGACCAGCTTGGACAAGCTCAATATTTAACCACCCTTGATATGACAAAAGGCTATTGGCAAATCCCTCTAACCAGGGAGTCGAAGCCGAAGACTGCGTTCAGCACCCCCGTTGGCCTTTTCCAGTTCAAGAGGATGCCTTTCGGACTGCATGGAGCGGCAGCTACCTGCCAAAGGTTAGTGGATCAGGTACTTCGACCCCACCAAAATTATGCCTTTGCATATATGGATGATGTGACAATCCATAGTAACACCTGGGCGGAACATCTAAAGAGGATCAGGGCAGTCTTATGCTCCATGAAGCAAGCGGGAATCACTTTAAACCCGAAGAAGTGTACCTTTGCAAATAGGGAGGTAAAATACCTGGGCCACCTAGTGGGAAGAGGAAAAATTAAACCTCTAATGAGCAAGGTGGATAGCATCCGGAATTTTCCCCCTCCAACAACAAAGAAACAACTGAGAAGTTTCTTAGGACTTATTGGATACTACCGCAGATTTATACCACAATTTGCAGAGAAAAGTGCAATTTTCACTGATATGCTGCGAAAGAATTGTCCAAACCAGCTAAAGTGGACTCCTGAAGCTGAAAAAGCGTTTTCAGTCCTAAAAGGGAAATTGTGTACAGGACCAGTACTGAAAGGGGTGGATTTCAGGAAACCCTTTCTGGTTCAAACAGATGCATCGGATGTAGGGCTAGGAGCGGTTCTATCCCAATGTCATGAAGGGGAGGAGCATCCTGTGATGTACCTGAGCAGGAAGTTGTCACCGGCTGAACAAAAGTATTCCACAATAGAAAAAGAATGTTTAGCTATAAAGTGGTCAGTGGAGGCATTAAGGTTTTACCTTACAGGGAGGAAGTTCCAATTGGTCACAGACCATGCCCCACTTAAGTGGTTGCACCAAATGAAGAACCACAATGCCAGGTTGACACGCTGGTACATGGCCTTACAGGCATTTGATTTTCAAGTGGAACATCGTGCTGGGAAGTTACACAAAAATGCGGATGCCCTTTCCTGTATTACGGACTGTAAAGAAGAAGTTTCACCAGTTACACCAGTCCGTAATAACTTAAGCAGGGGGGTATGTGATAAGGAAGCTTATCATAGTTCAGGAAGGAGCTATAATAGAGGTGAAGTGACTGAACAAGCACCCTGTCTTTTCTGGTAGAAATAATAAAACAGAATGTTTCCATAAAAGACTACCAGTCCCAGAATGCACCAGGTTTCCAACAGCCATTAGAAGAGCTGAAGTGGGGAAACGTGTGTTCAATCAGGAGGGCTATGAGGTAATCCCCAAGCACTCATCTCCAAGGGCAGGGCTTGATTCAGCACAGCTGCGCTGTGCTAGGGTGGAGCATCCCTATAAGCAGGATAAAAGTAAAGCTTATTCTACACAGCAGAATCATCTTGATCATTCTCATCATCATGATCATCGGCAGAAGCCAGAACTGACGGACAGAGAGAGCAAGAAACACTTTGGAAGAAGGAAGAGAAAAGCACCTTGGAGGTCTAAAGGAGTCCATAGCAGTACGTGTGCTGGGAGGCATTTCAGAGGCAAGCATACACCATTGGACTGGGGAAAGCCAGAGGAGTGGGGTTGCAGAGCCAGGAATCCCCGGACGGCACCTGTGAGGGAGACAGCTGCAAGTGGAAGGGACCCTAAGACCAGTGCAAGAAGGTATGTGAAGAGAGACCCAGTGTCCAGGGATCTTGATTGGAAGGCTGGACATAAAAACTGGACTACATACTGGCCAGGATATTTGGAGAGGAACTCTAACAGCAATGGAGGCTCAGGTATAAACACTGATCTATGCCCTAGCTTTTCACTTGGAAGACAGCAGGGAAACAAGTATTGTCCTGAGAGTGCTCCATTGAGAAATTCCTCTGTGCCAATCCATGATATTGAATCTATGATAGTTGAGTCTTTGTCTCCAAATAACTGTGAGTCTGTCTCCACATATTTGTCTTTCTTTCTAATTGTCCTCAGTGGTGGGTTTCCTTACCTACTCCATTGCTGTTAAAGTTTTAAGGTTTTAAAGTTTCTCTTAACCTACCTGCAGGGGCTACCCCTCCCCCCCCTGCTGAGTTACTGTTGTGAACATCCATTTTTCTGAGCTGCACGTGGGTTTGCTTACACTGCCTTCTGTTCCTTAAAGAGGATGAGTGCTTTTTTAGAGCTCTCCTAAAAGGAGATTTTTGCTGTGTTTGCTGCATAACTGAGTCTTTGTCTCCAAATAACTGTGAGTCTGTCTCCACATATTTGTCTTTCTTTCTAATTGTCCTCAGTGGTGGGTTTCCTTACCTACTCCATTGCTGTTAAAGTTTTAAGGTTTTAAAGTTTCTCTTAACCTACCTGCAGGGGCTACCCCTCCCTCCCCTGCTGAGTTACTGTTGTGAACCTCCATTTTTCTGAGCTGCACGTGGGTTTGCTTACATTGCCTTCTGTTCCTTAAAGAGGAGGAGTGCTTTTTTAGAGCTCTCCCAAAAGGAGATTTTTGCTGTGTTTGCTGCATAACTGAGTCTTTGTCTCCAAATAACTGTGAGTCTGTCTCCACATATTTGTCTTTCTTTCTAATTGTCCTCAGTGGTGGGTTCCCTTACCTACTCCATTGTGTGTGCCAATAGTTCAGGAACAGCCTACTAGCCAGTGACACTTAGGTTCCCGCCCACCCTACCCCTCACCCCACCCACCCCAGGGGCTACATTGCCTATATAGTGGTCACAGACGTGCCATCTATCATTCCAAACTTGGGTTAAAAGCCACATCGTATTCATCTTTTCTTCTTCTTCTTCCTCTTCTGGGACTGCATAAACATGTCGTGTATTCAGTGCAATAACTGCGGTACTTTCATTCAAAGACGAATCATTTGGAGACTAAGAGCTTGTCCTATATGTCTAAAGTCAGCTGCCATGCATGAAGAACTGACTCTACTAAGGAAAGACCTAGCTGCCATGCATATAGAAGTATCTCTACTGAGGGAGGAACTGGCTGCGATGAAGCACACCTCTTCTAGGATACAAACTGAACAAACTCCACCACCTCTCCCACAAAGAATCAAACGCCCCAGGAACAAATGGATCACAGTGGGTTCTGGTAGATTGCGACCTGTAACACAAAGACATCCTGTACATCAAGAGATATCCCTGCACAATGCCTTCTCTGCCTTGGCTAATGAGGATGCCCAATTCAAAGAAACTGAAGGGCCTTCAAATGAGTCAGACAATGCCCAATCCCCTGCTAAAGCACTAAATATGAAGAAAACCTCACCAAACAGAAAACTACTACTACTTGGAGATTCCATCATCAGAGGCACCAACTTGGGAACACAGTTCAAAGGAGAGAAGATAGTCATGTGCCTACCAGGCTCTTCAGCCAGCAGGAATACAAACCAAGTTGTTGAATTACTTAGTGCAAAAAGTGAACATTCCAGACTTGATGTTATTATCTACCTAGGCACAAACGACCTGGCTAGGAACAGTGCCTCTACAGCCCAAAAGGACTTCCAATCTCTGGGGGAGAAACTCAAGCACGTTGTTCACACTGTTGCATTCTCAGAGGTTCTACCTGTTCTTGGTAAGGGGACAAAAAGACTGCATCGCATTAACAGCTTTAATACATGGCTCCAGACCTGGTGCAGAAAAGAAGGATTCGGATTTATTGGCAACTGGGACAACAGATGGACCAACAAGAGACTATACTGTGCTGATGGACTACATCTCTCTTCCGCAGGGAAAAGAATCCTAAGTGAAAATTCAGGCAGTATGTGGATATGCATTTAAACTAGGAAAAGGGGGTGACGGATGTGGAAGGTCAACATCTGCATGCCACCCCCAGCAAAAGCAGAACAACATCAGAAACAGCCACACTTTTAAACCACACATCAAAAATATGTGGGAGGAAGTGGGCAGAACAAAATCAATGCAAAATACACACAAGCCAGGAAAGTGCTGGAAAGCAATGAGCACAAATGCTCGAAGCTTAGCCAACAAAATTCCAGACCTGGAAGCCCTAATGGTAGAAACGGACTTGGACATTGTGGCCATTACAGAAACATGGTTTAATGAATCACATGATTGAGATATAGCCATAGCTGGCTATAATCTATTCAGAAGGGACCGAGAAAATGGAAAAGGAGGAGGAGTAGCCTTGTATGTCAAAAGCAATATTAAAGCTACTGAAATGCAGGGGACATGGGGAAAAGAAGAAACGCTCTGGATTGCATTGGAGAGAGGAGATGGCACTGTCATCCATATTTGCTGTAGTCTATAGACCTCCGACTCAAATTGAAGAGAGAGACAATGAATTGATTATAGATATTGCCAAGATAGCATCAAAGGGGGAAGCAATCATATTGGGTGACTTTAGCCCATGTTCCCTGTAAAATAGTTATCTCCAAGTTATAATGCCCTGTTCAATGTAATTTCAGTTTGTTCAATGTAAACCGCACTGATGCAGAATAGCGCGGTATATAAGAGAATGTAATAAATAAATAATAAATAAATAAATCTACCTGATGTGGATTGGATTACTCCTTCTGCACATCTGGAAAGAAGCAAAAAAATTGTGGATGCTCTCCAAGATGCATTATTTAGACAAATGGTAATGGAACCAACCAGGGAAAGATCAACGCTGGATGTAGTGCTCACCAACGGTGATAGTGTGTCAAATGTCTGCGTGAGTGCCCCTGTGAGCAACAGCGACCATCACACGGTGTGGTTTGAAATAAAAGCCATAGTACAGGCCAATCATAGCAAGCTCAGAGTCCTAAACTTCAAATACACTGACTTCAATAAAATGGCAGAGTACGTAAAGGAGGAGATGACGGGGTGGGAAGAGATAAAGGAAGTGGAATTGCAATGGGCTAAACTAAAGGAGGCAATAAAAGGAGCAACAGATAAATATGTAAGAAAAGTAAATAAAAGCAAGAGGAGAAGGAAACCTATTTGGTTTTCCAAAGAGGTGGCTGCTCATATAAAGGCAAAAAACACAACTTTTGCAAAATTCAAAAGCTTGCAGACAGAAGAACACAGAAATGAATACAGGATCCAACTCAAAGAGTCTAAAAGAGTAATAAGGATAGCAAAATCAAAGGCAGAGGAAAAGATGGCTAAAGATGTTAAGGGTGGCAACAAAAATTTCTTCAGGTATATTTGGGAAAGGAAAAAGATCAGAGTTGGAATTGCAGGACTCAGAAGTGCTGGGAAAGGACTCGTGGAAAGTGACACTGGAAAAGCAAAATTGCTAAATAATTACTTCTGCTCTGTGTTTACTAAAGAAGATCCTGGGGATGGACCAGCTGTGACTCCCAAATATAAAAATGGGAATGAAGTAGATACCACACCATTCACAGAAGAAGAGGTGTTAGAACAACTTGCTAAACTGAAAGTGGACAAGGCCATGGGACCAGATGGGATACATCCCAGGATACTGAAAGAGCTCAGAGAGGTTCTTGCAGGACCTTTAAGGATGTCTTCAACAGATCCTTGGAAACAGGAGAGGTTCCTCAGGACTGGAGAATGGCTGATGTCGTACCTCTACACAAAAGTGGTGACAGGGAAGAAGTGTCAAACTACAGGCCCGTGAGCCTTACCTCGGTGGCGGGAAAAGTAATGGAGGCGCTCCTGAAAGAGCGAATAGTGAACTTTCTGAAAACCAACAGCTTGCAAGACCCGAGGCAACATGGTTTTACAGAAGGACGATCTTGCCAAACAAATCTGATCGAGTTCTTTGACTGCGTGACCAGGGAACTAGATCAGGGGCATGCAATGGATGTCATCTACCTGGATTTCAGCAAAGCCTTTGATACTGTTCCTCATAGGAGGCTTGTCAACAAACTCAGTAGCTTGGGGATGGGTCCCAAGATGGTAAACTGGATTAGAAATTGGTTGACTGACAGACGACAGAAGGTGATTGTACATGGAGCTCACTCGGATGAGAGGAAGGTGATTAGCGGGGTGCCCCAGGGTTCGGTCCTGGGCCCGGCACTGTTCAATGTATTTGTGAGTGATATTGCTGAAGGACTGAATGGAAAGGTCTGTCTTTTTGCTGACGACACAAAAATTTGCAACAGAGTGGACTCCCCCGAGGGAGTGGTTAACATGAAGAAAGATCTACAAAAGCTGGAAGACTGGTCTAAAGCTTGGCAACTACGATTTAATGCAAAAAGGTGCAGTGTCATGCACTTGGGTAGCAGAAATCCAAGAGAAATGTACGCAATAGGGGGAGAAAGGTTGGTATGCACAGTTCAGGAAAAAGACCTTGGTGTGATTATCTCTGCTGATCTCAAGGTGGCAAAACAGTGCGACAAGGCAGTGGCAAAAGCCAGGAGGATGTTGGGCTGCATACAAAGAGGGATTACCAGCAGAAAAGAAGAGGTACTTATGCCACTGTATAGGTCACTGGTCAGTTTTGGAGACCATATCTTGCAAAGGATGTAAAAAGACTGGAGACTGTTCAGAGGAAGGCGACCAAAATGATTTGGAGCCTGCGTCAGAAGCCTTATGAGAAGAGACTTGAAGACCTAAATATGTATACTTTGGAGGAAAGGAGGGACAGGGGAGATATGATTCAGACCTTTAAATACTTAAAGAGAAATGATGAACAAACAAACCTCTTCCAAAGACGGGGAACCTGTAAAACTAGAGGGCATAACATGAAACTGCAAGGGGGTAAATTGAAAGGCAATGTCAGGAAATATTTTTTCACTGAAAGGGTGGTGGATGCTTGGAATGCCCTCCCGATGGAAGTGGTAGGGGCGAACACGGTGACGGAATTCAAAAAGGCATGGGACAAACATAGAGGATCCCTTTACAGAAATAGGAAAAAAACAAAATAAACGGTACCATCTAACTTCTGAACCATATAACGTCTCAACAAATAGGGATGTCCTACATGGAGTGGTGGGTTTACCCCTGAACAAGGATATGGGGAGGGGTGGCCTGCGCGGAGCGACAGGTGCACCTACTCTTGCCATCTTGCTGGGCAGACTGGATGGACCATGCTGGTCTTTATCTGCCGTCAACTACTATGTTACTATGAAGAAAAGGGGGATGTTGTAAATGAGCAGTGTGAATACATGGATTGCTCTCTGTCTAAACTTCTGTGGTAATATGCTGTCACAAAATACAACAACCATCACAAAGAAATATAAACTTGTTCTTTGATCTACTCAGAAAAGCTTCTGAGTAGGATTTGAGCCACGTAATAGAAAGTAAACCAGCCAAGAGGTTTGCAGCTGGGTAATTGTTAGCAATTGAGCCTTGCCTAATTGCCTGTGAGCTCTGAAGGGACACTTCTGGGTGTGTGTGAAGATACAAGAAGTTATCCCTGAAAAAGAACAGTTTTTTTCTTACTTTGTGGGTTTTGTTTGTTCTTTGAAGCACTGCTAAGAAGATATTAGCAGGAGCCTACAGAAAAGACCTTTCTGTTCCCATCAAGGTCTTTATGCTTTGATTTGATTGCTTAAGAAGTTCAGCTGTTGTTTTCCTGATTTTGTTTTTCTAAGTATAATACTGAAAGCAAGTATCCTTTTTTATGTGCTACCAAGTATATCTGTGTTGGGAGAAATAACCCCATAAATAAAATATATCTTCTTTGCTTTACACTCGAGCAAGCACAACTAATTTATTTGTGAACGGCTGATTCTGGTATGAATGGACTACATTTCCCACAATCCTTTGCAAGTCATATTAATATTTGCCTTTGCCAAGACTGTGAACATTCTCACCCAGCGCCCCCGTTTACAATATTCTAGCTTTGTCTGTGGGAACATCAATCAGGTTATATTAGGGCTGGTATTTGGGGAAGGGGTTGTTGCTTTGGTTGTTTGTCTCAGTTTACTCATGTAATGGTTAGCCAGAATTAGTGGCTTGATTTGAGGGTTGTTTGCATCATCATTGGGATTGCAAGTCAGAGTTCTTACAATTTCAAACCGCTCTCTAAGGCGGTTGAGGGATTTGGTCAATATGTTAGTGTGATACTCCCTCTTCTTATTGTTAATAGTGACTTTGTAGTGTTGCAAGGTATTCATGTAGAGTGTTCTGTCTTCTATGGACTTGGTAACCCTTCAGGTATGCTCAATCTTCTGTAAAGATTTCTTTATCTTTCTTAGGTCTTGAGTGTGCCATTCTGCATGATGCTTTTGAGTCTTCCTATGTTGTGAGATTGGTGCTGTGGCAGTGTTTTCTATTGAGGTATTCCAGTTGGAGTGTTTGTGTGGGGGTATTTTGTAAATGTTTGTAGTGATCATTAGGTAAGAGTGCTAAGTCCAAAATATTTCCTCTGCTGTGGGTACGGATGTTGATTATTTGATGATAGTCCATGTTCGACATTGAATTTAGAAATGCTGTAGCGTGAGTAATATGCACTGAGGCTAGGTTAAAGTCACCTAAGAGGATAAGTGGCTTTTTTGTTGAGGAAGGACATACGGTTTCAATAAGGACATCAACACTATGTGGGCTGGCATTAGGGGGCCTGTATGTTAAGCAGAAGGATAAGTGATTGCTCTCAATGATGAGAATATCTGTACCCTCAACATAATTATATATAAGGAGGGAGACTTTCAACTCAATTTTTATCATAATAAGGATGCCTCCTCCACATTTTGTTGCCCTGGGGGAGTGAAAAAATTGTACCCAGGGATTCTAAGTTGATTGGCTAGTACTGTGTTTGAGTCTGATAGCCATGTTTCTGTGATGCACATAACATCAGGATCATTATCAGAAATGAAGTCTAGGATAACAGGTTTTTTATTTCTTACTGAACGTGCATTATTAGGGTAACATGTGATCCTAGCTGAATTGTGTGTGCCTAGGAGAGTATGCTGAATGGTTCTAGCTGGATCAATAATGATTAGCCTATCTGGATTTTGTTTAAATCCAGTTGTTGGTTTATGACCCATTATGATGGGACCATATTGAGGCTGACTGTAAATTATTGGTATGTACTGGTGTTGGATATGTGTATATGGGTTGGAATAGGCCTGGGTTATGAGACAGAGGACAGTACATATGTAGTGGCAACACCAGAGGTAAGATTTGGCCTTCATGGTGAAAAAGGGGAGGTGGGGGGGGAGAGGTTAGTGCTGGAAGGAACAACAGAAGATCAAGGTGTCTAGAGTTATGACAGTGGTGCTAGGGGCTAAGGAGTCCTTCTTTATACTCTATCCAGTACATAGATATTGCATATGGTGAGGGGACATGTGCACACTATACAGGATTAAACATTCAGTGCATAAGATAGAATTGTGTTACAAGGCTATTCATGGGAACAATGTCTGTTAAACTTGTTTAACTACTCACGAGTACTGCACTTACTTTTTCATTTGAACAGTAGCCTAGGGGTATAAAATACAGCAAACAGCTTAGCAGATTGTTGTCTAGGTGAGTTCTTGCTTCTTCGTTGTGGGTTTTCCACTCCTCAGCCACTCCAAAAGCCCGTTGCTGAAGTGACGTTCTAGAGAGGGAGGAGGTTACCTCCGGTCCCTCTGCCAAAGCGATATGGCCGAAGCGATATGGCAGCGATACCCCGGTGGAGTGAATCGGGGCTTTGGGCATGCAGACCTGGGCTCTGGTAGTGATGTGGCATCCCCAGCTGTGTGAGGCTCTCTGGTGGAATATTTTTCTGTGTCTCTACACAAGATGGTCCCTGTCTTGTTGGTGCTGCTTGGGGACAGTCTAGTAACCCTGCTCTTCGCTGCATTCTGAGGTCCGGTGCAGTCCCCGCCTAAGGGCCACACCAAAGGGCCCTCAGGCACAGGCCCGCCAAGTGCGGGCATGCCCGATGGCACTCCCTGCTTTAAAGTGTCTCTTTGTTGTGGCCCGATCGGCCTTGAGGCGGGGAGTGGGGTGGAGTTTGGCCTTCCACTCCTTATCTCAATGCCGATCGGGACTCAGACGGTCTTCCCACGCCTGATGGTGCTCCCTGCTTTAAAGCAGAGAGAACTTGGGCAGGACATAACCGAGATAATATGAAGCAATATTTTGAGAAAGCACATGTCTCATATGTGGGCACAAGGCTAAGAGACATGCAGTTTAAGTTGTTACATCATTGTTTTATTGAAATGGTGAATGGGTTTAAAATGAGAATAAGAGACAGAGACCTTTGTAGACCCTGCAAGCTTGCTCAAGATATGTTAGTATGTAGACATTTATTGGGGAGAAGAAGGCAGAAAAATTACTGTGTACTGGCATGCATGTGCCCAGAGATGATAGAGTGTTCTTGTTGGGGGACAGTCAGCAAGCACACAATGGAGGGAAGGGAGTGTGGATGTTTGTGCATTTGGCATTGCTGATGGCAAAATGTTGTATTCTGCTAAAATGGTTGGAGGAAACTCTCCCAATTGTAGGTTTGTGGCAGAAAAGGATGACAGATTTTCTATCTTTGAAACAATTGTTTCTTAAAATAAACAGGCAGCCAGTTAATGAAGAGTATGTGACTGCTTGGCAAAAATTCTACTCCATACTGCCTCAGGATGTTCAGTATGCATTGGTGAAACGGGAAGACACACCTGTTAGGTAAGAGGAGTGGTGCAAGTATTGAGGACTCTTGCTTGTATAGGGAGTGGTGCTGAATGCATATTATGTAATGTGGAGGTTTGGGAAAGAGGGGTAAAGGAATGGGTGGAGAGGGGGGGGGGGTTGGAAACAGGAAATGAGAAATGAAAATGTGGCACCATGATAGTGAATGACAATGTTGTTGGGGATAGATTGTAACTTTGGTGCTGGGGGGGAGGGCAGTTCCTCCTCCTTTCCTTGATAGATCATATTAATCCATCCAAGTTTTATTTTTATTTTTATTTTATTTATTTACTTAACAGGGTTTTTTTATACCGCTTTATCATTTATATTATTATGTTAGTTATGCTATGCAGCGAAGTGTCATGAAAAAATCACAAGCTTCTTTGTAATACTGTGTTAAATGGATTATGATTTCGGGGGAAATTTCTCCAAATGAGTTAGTTTTGCACATATCAAAACAGTCATGAACTTCACTCCTAAGCCAGGGTATGTGAAGTATGATCTCAGTCTCTCATATTTAGTGCTAATGCTAGCTGTAATACTTGCATCATGCCAAAGAGAACTTCCTTCTGGAGTTCATGAAATGTAACATGTATAGACAACTTATCAAGGTGTGACTGGAAATTCTTCTTAATCAGGCCTGTAGCTCCCAATACAACGGGAAATATTTCTGTATTTTTCTGCCACAGTTTCTTTGTCTCTGACCGAATTGCTTGGTATTTCAGGATCATATGATCTCTGTGATGCATAATTAGTGTTTGCTTTGAATGACTGTGTACACACATTTCAAATATTTCAAATAAAAATGGTCTACAAAAAAAAAAATGCCAAGGCCATGAAGACTTTGAAATGAATTGGCAGAGCATGGCTTCTTTGGATCAAGGCCTTGTGGTCAGTTCTCAACAGTTTACAGAGATCTGCAATGGTGGCCTTATTCAAACAGTATCTCTGGAAAACTTTATCTGTGAGCTGTAGGAAACTGACCCTGGGCCTATTGTAACCCACCCTTAAGGGGTTAAGTTTTTTTTACTAGAGTGTGCAGCGCCTGAGGAGTGTGTGGATTTGAATTTGGAGGTGATGGAATGTTTGAGTTAGATATGTTTTAAAGGATTGTAGATTTTTGGTTGTTTAGAGGGGGTTTTTGATGTGTGAAACATCCAAATTGAGATTGTGCCATTCATTTTAATGAAACATGCAGTGGAGAATAAAACTGATTTTTTCCTGCAGAATTTGGAATGGGTTCTACTGCTTCATCTGCATATTCCATAAACACGCCTCTGATTGGCTAAGGGATCTAGAAAACAAATTGATGATGTCATCAGAGTCATCGTCTCCTAGACAACAGAAAGAAAGTTTTGGTTTTCGTTTGTTTTGATGAGAGAGAGGTTTGTTTTTTGAACAGAGAGAAAAACAACAGTTTGGGCTGTGTTGAGAGATGTGCTGTTTATGCTATTGTAAAAGTATCAATTGGTGATACATTGTTCTGAAGAGTGGAACTGGAGCTGGGTTTTAGGGACATCAGGCTAAGTAAGTGAATATCCTGATTTGGAGAGGTTTTGAACAGTGTTGGTTGAGACTCTGCTGGTAGTGAAGCCGGGGGCTTTGACTGAAGATTTCTTGGGAGTCCTCTGTAAGAAAGAGACAGAGAGGAATTGTCAGAGTTTTCTTTAAAAGAACTGTGCTATTCAGTAGCCTGTTTTAAGAAGTGTCTGAAGCCTTAAAGAAAACCAACACAGTAAGTGATTGCCTGCTGTGATAAAGAGGAATGAGTCTGAAGCTTGGAATGAATAAATAACTGCTTTGTTTGTGGAAGTGTCTGTTTGAAATGAAGCTCTGATAAAAGATAGGGTAACACTGAAGAACAGACTTCCTTAGTTAAGGATGTTTAAGTATATGTTGTTTCACCTAGTGTGCAATAGCATTGTTAGAGAAATGGAAAGAAGCTAAACATTGTGGAATGGACATGTAGAGCTGTAACTCTGAGTTCAAGACTGAGTAAATTAGGTGCAAGGTGTGTTCTATGAAAGAGGGGGTTTATTAAGCACTTCAGCAAAGGGACTAAAGTTCAGACAGGTGACTTCTAGCTAGGGACTTTGTTTATTTTTATTTTTTTTAGTTAGAGAAATTAATAAAGTTTGAGGAATAATAGTAAATTAGAATGCTATATGTCAACAGTAGGGAATAGTTAGGGTTTTGCCTCCTTTTATTTTCTTTAAGTTAGGGAGTCGGGTACACCGGATTCCAAGGATCCTGAGGTGCGGCGGTTCCTGCGCGAAATCTGGGCCCCAACACTTTAACCTCACAGTCATCTGAATAAATGGAAATTACACTTACCTGGTAATTGAAGTTCCTGGAGGGTCCAGTTTAGTCCTCTACTTCTGGGTAGTGCACCTCCTCCTGCAGCAAGGAGACTGGACCAATCAAATCCTTAGAATCGTAGCCTGCTTCCCGCTGGAACTCCCATGAGCCCTCCAGTGAACTAGTAACAAAGCAGACTGAAGACAGAACAGGTTAAGGAAAGGTCTAAAAACTAGAAAAGGTCCCCCCAAAACGTTGCATAACCCCCTCCCCAAACGAGAGGGCTGAAACGCTGCACCTTGCTTCCGCACCCTGTCCGCATACTGACAGGCAACACCGGGAAGCTGAAAAAGGAGAAAGGGAAAAACCCCAGGGCAGAAAACCCCTGGAAGGCTTAGCCAAGGGAGATGGACTCCACCATGCGATTTAACTAGTTAGTTGGAATTCTTTGAGAAGGAGCCATTAAGGCATCTGACCACCGAGCAAAAAACGTCCAAAACGCGCCGCCAAGACAGAACATAAGAAACATCTCGGGTGGGAATGAGGACTAAACTGGACCCTCCAGGAACTTCAATTACCAGGTAAGTGTAATTTCCATTTCCTGAGCGGGTGTCCAGTTTAGTCCTCTACTTCCGGGATGTACCAGAGCAGTCACCGACGGGGGGGGTCTTGGCAGGCGGCGCGCAAAACCGCAGACCCAAAACTGGTATCCTGAGCCGCTGCCACATCCAGCCGGTAATGTTTACTAAAGGCATGGAGGGAGGACCACGTTGCCGCTCGACAAATGTCCTGAGGGGAAACAAGACTATGCTCCGCCCAAGACGTGGCCTGTGCCCTAGTGGAATGAGCTCGCAGCTCTAAGGGAGCAGACTTTCCCTGCAAAAGATAAGCGAACGCAATGGCCTCCCTAACCCACCGAGATATGGAGGCCTTAGCCGCCGCCTCTCCTTTTCGCGGGCCCCCAAACAACACGAACAAACGATCAGACTTTCGAAAGAGCGCAGACACTTTAATATACTGACGTAAGACCCGGCGAACATCAAGCTTATGAAGCACTGAGTCGGCCTCGGAAGAAGACTCCGAGGAGAAAACGGGCAAAACCACGGGCTGATTAATGTGAAAAGACCACCTTAGGCAAGAACGAAGGGACGGTCCGCAAAATCACTCGATCCCTAAGAAAGGATAAAAAGGGAGCTCGACAAGACAGCGCCTGAAGTTCCGAGACACGGCGCGCCGAGCAGATGGCCACAAGGAAAGCGGTCTTCAAAGTTAAGTCCTTCAGAGAGGCCTTGCGAAGAGGCTCAAAGGGCGCCCGAGTCAAAGCCTGTAAAACCAGGTTCAAATCCCAGGGAGGCAAGGCAACCTTGCGAGAGGGACGCAAGCGAAATACAGCTTTGAGAAAACGCCAAACGTCTACATGAGAGGAAAGAGAGACGTCGTCAATGTTGCCGCGGTAGCACGCCAGAGCGGCAATCTGGACCTTTAACGAACTAGCGGCCAGACCTTTGTCGAAACCGTCTTGTAAAAAGTTAAGAATGACCGCAATGGAAGAAGTAGCAGCCCGGACCGCATGCCGAGAACACCAATCCTCAAAAATCCGCCAAATGCGAATATAGGTGAGGGAAGTAGAAGGTTTCCGCACACGCAGAAGGGTGGAAATAACCGCTGGGGAATACCCTCTCTTCCTCAACCGAGCCCTTTCAATGGCCATACCGTAAGCGAGAACCGATCCACCTGAGGCATGCGCAGAGGCCCCTGCACTAGAAGATCTTTCAGGGGAGGGAGCCGCCATGGCACGCCGTCGAGCAGACGCACCAGATCCGCGTACCACGGACGACGAGGCCAATCTGGAGCTACTAACAGAACCTTTCCGCGGTGGGCCTCGATGCGCTGCACCACTCTGCCAATGAGAGCCCACGGCGGAAAGACATACAGAAGGGCGCGCTCGGGCCGCGGTTGGAGAAGCGCATCGATACCCTCGGACATCGGTTCCCTTCGCCTGCTGAAGAAACGACTCGTCTTGGCCGACGCGAAGGTCGCCATGAGATCCATGATGGGCCGACCCCACCAATGAACTATTTGGGCAAAAACCTGCGGGTTGAGCTCCCATTCCCCGGCGTCTACTTTTACACGACTCAGGAAATCTGCCATGACATTGTCCTTGCCTGCGATATGCGCTGCCGAAAGAGCCAGGAGTCGCGATTCCACCCAAGTGAACAGCGCGTCCGCCTCGACCTCCAGGGGCAGGCTGCCTGTGCCGCCCTGCCTCTTGACATACGCCACCGCCGTCGCGTTGTCCGACAGAACACGAACCGCTCGACCGCGGACCGACTCCTCGAAGGCAAGCAGCGCTAGTCGGATCGCCCGCAGCTCGAGCCGGTTGATCGACCACCGAGCCTCCAGAGGAGACCAGGTCCCCTGCGTAAACAACCCCTGACAGTGGGCCCCCCAACCGGAGAGACTCGCATCCGTGATGACCGGCAACCAGAGAGGCTGCTCCAAGGGAGCTCCCGACCGAAGGGACAGCGGTGATAGCCACCATTGCAATGCCAGGCATACCCGGCGGGGACACAACAATCGACGGCTGAGAGAGTCCGACTGATGAGACCAACGACGCAACAGCCCGCTGAAGAGGTCGCATATGAAACCGGGCCCAAGGAACCACTTCCAGGGTCGACGCCATGGTTCCCAACACTCGGAGGTACCACCAGGCCTAGGAACATCCGCAAGAGGTGACGCAAATTCTGGGCACGGCGAAGCGGGAGAGACACGATCCCCAAGGCCGTATCGAAACAAACCCCCAGATATTCGAGATGCTGAGTCGGCACAAGCTGACTCTTGGATAAATTGATTACCCAGCCGAGATCCTGCAACAGACGCACCACTTTGTCCGTGGCCTGTAGACTTTCCTCCGCGGACTTCGCTCTGATTAACCAATCGTCGAGATAGGGGTGCACCAGCACACCCTCCTTGCGTAAGGCCGCCGCGACCACCACCATCACCTTTGTGAAAATGCGAGGAGCGGTGGCCAGGCCGAAAGGCAGTGCCTGAAACTGGAAGTGACCCCAAGGAAACGCAAAGCGAAGAAACTTCTGATGGCCGGCCCGAATGGGAATATGCAGATAGGCCTCGGTGAGATCGAGAGAAGTCAAAAACTCTCCCTTGCGCACGGCGACAATGACGGACCGGAGAGTCTCCATCCGGAAATGAGGAACCCGAAGACAACGGTTCACGCCCTTGAGATAGAGAATAGGACGAACCAACCCGTCCTTCTTTGGCACCACGAAATAAATGGAATAACGACCGAGCCCGCGCTCGTTCGCCGGGACCAGGACAACGGCTCCCAGCGCTAACAAGCGCCGTAACGTCGCCCAAATGTCGAGCTCCTTCTGCGCCCCTTTGCAGGGCGAGAGGACAAAGGAATCTTTTGGAGGGATGGCAAAGTCCAACGTATAACCGTCCCGGACGATCTCGAGGACCCAACGGTCCGAAGTAATGTGGGCCCAAGAGGGAAGAAAGTTCCGAAGACGTCCGCCGATAACTGGAATTCCCTCCGGAGCCCGCCTCATCTCATTGCGGCTTGCGACCAAAGGAAGAGGAGGCCCCGGAGGAAGCGATGGAGAAGCCTCTACCAGCCCCTCTGAAACCACGAAAGGACTGAGACCGAGAAGGAAAGCGACCCCGCTGGGAAGTCCAAAGACGAGTCGACCGAAAGCGCCGAAAGTCCCGAAAGGAACCCCGAGGCGCTGAAAACGATCTAGCGGACTTGGGCTTGTCCTCCGGTAGACGTCCACCCTTGGACTCACCTAACTCCTTCACCAATTTGTCCAAGTCCTCCCAAAGAGCAGCTTACCTTTAAAGGGAAGCCGGCTAAGGCGGGACTTGGAAGAAGAATCGGCGGCCCAGTTATGCAACCAAAGGGACCGGCGCGCCACCACCAGCGAAGCCATACTATTTGCCATGGTACGAATCAAATCATAATGGACATCCGCCAGATAAGCGGAACCCGATTCTAGGCGAGCAACCTCCAGCAACGCCTGCTGATCAATGGACGAATTCTGACGCAAACGCTGAGCCCAACGCAAAGAAGCTCTAGCAATCCAGGCCGCACAAATTGAAGCCTGCAACGATAAGGCATTCGTTTCAAAAGCCTGCTTCAATAAGCCATCCACCTTCTTGTCCTGAAGGTCCTTTAAGGCCGCACTGCCTTCTACCGGAATCGTGGTCTTCTTGGTCACTGCAGAGACTGCCGCATCAACTCGAGGAGACTTGAAAGTTCCTTTATCCTCCTCTTTCAACGGATAAAGACGATGCATCGTCCGAATGCCCTTCAAGCCAGCATCCGGATGGTTCCACTCGGTCTGAATCATCTGAGCCACCACGCGGTGAACAGGGAAGACCACTTGAGAATCCCGAACCGCCTGAATAAGCGGATCCTCTAAAACATCGGCCTCCCCAGGAGCCGGCGCGGAGAGATTGAGAGTCTGCAGGGCTTCCGTGATAAGGGGCACCAACTCCTCCTTACGAAAGACCCGAACGATGCGAGCCTGGTCCTCAGGGTCTGGGATTTCACCCTCTTCCAGGTCATCGCCACTGCCGTCAAGGTCAGCCTCCAACTCGAGGTCCTGAGCCTCGAAATCGTCTGCCACCATGCCCGCAGGGCGCGACTTTCTAGCCGCCTTTGAGGGCGGCTCCAGCGGCACCGATCCAGACGGTAGAGAGACGACAGCCGAGGAAGAGGCCATCTGCCCAACTGTCCCAACTTGAACGCCTAGTGCATAATGAGCACGAAGTCCGGGGAAAAATGCGTAAGAGCCGCGGAAGAATCCCCCGGTGTCCCAGAGACCCCGGACCCTGGAGCCGGAGAGCCAGAAGCCACCAGCGGCAACAGGGGCCCTGGAGGAAGATCACCCTCAGAAGACAGCGAAGCCACCACATGCTCCACCGAAGAGGGGGCGTCTTCTTGGAGTTCCACGCCGGAGGAGACCGCAGCGCAGCTGGAGCAGAACCCAGCCGCAGAGACAGAACGCCTACGCAAACCGCAGACTAGGCATTGCGGTTTGGAGGACATTATGAGGAAGGGGCAGGTAGTGCAGCTATGCCGGCTTCCGTTGTCTCTATTATCTATTTTTTATTTTTTTTTTATCTTCTATTAAGAGCTTGCTGACAGCTAACTAGGGCAGCAGAAGATAGAGAAAAAGGAAGGCTCGCTGAGAAAACTGAGAAGCAGAGCCCAGCTGCACTCATAACCCGCGGGACAAAAATCTCCGTTGATTTTTTTTTTTTTTTTGCAAACGAAAAGGCAAGAAATGGACCCCAAATGAAGGGGAAAACAAAAACGCCCCAAAAAGAAAGCAAGTGAAGACCAGAAAAGAAAAATACCGCCAAAAACAAAAATCAAAATGGCCGCCGCGCGAGTTTCGCGACGGCGAAAAAGGGCGCCAAAACCCCTAAATGCCTAAAATAAATAAAAAACAGGCACGAGTCCAGGGAAGCCCTGGAAACTGCACACTTACCCCGAAAATGTGGAGAACTGAGGCAGTCAACCGGAACGGCAAAGAACAGAGAGCCGGAGTGCTGCAAGACAGTGCAACCCCGGAGCGCAGCCGGGGTGTCTGGCTGCGAGAGCAGGACAATAACAGCCTAAGCAAGCACCGCGGGCAGAACTGATGCTGCCCCCGAACAGTCCTGGGGGAGCGATCAGAGCAGCCGATAGAGGCTGCCGGCAGGGAACCAGGAGGGAAGAGCAGTGCTGTTCAGCCTCTCTACTCCGTGTCAGCGACACTTGCTTCCCAAGCCTTTTTTTTTTTAACCCAATTAAAGAGACAGGAAAAGAAATTAAAGGAAAAGAAGTGAAAACTGAAGAAAACACAAGCAATAAAAAGAAGTGAGCCTAGCCCCAGGCTGACACCACCTCCTGCTGCAAGGAGACTGGACACACTGGAGGGCTCATGGGAGTTCCAGCGGGAAGCAGGCTACGATTCTAAGGATTTGATTGGTCCAGTCTCCTTGCTGCAGGAGGAGGTGCACTACCCGGAAGTAGAGGACTAAACTGGACACCCGCTCAGGAAAGACACCTTACCTGAACGTCAAACTAAAGCTAAGTGAAGCACTGGACTTGAGTTTTGTAGTTTTAACAAGGAAAAAGGAAAGCAAAGAAAAGAGAGCGAACTTTTCTTATTTGTTAATCAAATAATACGTTTTCACTCGAAGGAAAAGTAAAACTACAAAAAGCCTCTGAATTTATGAGATAACAACTGAAGTTAAGAGAGAAATACACTTTAAATGCTGCAGTAGTCAGAAAAATTGCTGAACTGTTTAGAATAGTTAGGGTTACCTTTATAAGAGTTGTAACGTGTTGTGATTGATACTAATTAATACTTATCTGTTAATACAATAAATGATGAAATGTAAGATGGGTTATTCTTTTATGTCCACTTAAGAAACTAGAAAAATAATTTCAGCGAGAAGTTCAACAAAGTGTTAGAACCTGCATAAAATAAATATTAAGACACTTTGCTGTAACTTCATTGGTAAACTTTATACATAACATCTGAGTTTACTTATTGTAAACTTCCCCAGTACCTTTTGAAGGAACTGTGTGTACTGTACCTTCCCCTTTTGCAAGTCTGGTGATACCGCCTCCCCCCTACGGCCACTGACTACACAATATAGTAAGGAAGATACATCAGGGCGTGTGTCACGAGTTTGCAAGGAGTGGTGGGTTACAGGTTTTTGGCGTAGTCGGCAGGATATTGTGATAAAGTTTTTGGGGGTATAGTAGTGAGTGGTAATTTCAATTGGTGACTCTGACCTTTCTTAGATGTAGTTGGTTAAGGTGAATAACTTACAAGCATTAGAAATTTTCGGTTAACGCTAGAAGAGTACTACAATAAAGTTTGCTTTGGGTGTGTTTGAAAATTATTTTAGTCAGGAGGGTAAGTTCTGTTTCGCAAAAACATTTGTTTCCTTAAAAATAATAATAATAATAAAAAAAAAAGTTATTGGAAGATGGAAGTGGGAGCTGGAACAAGTGGAACTCGAATGCCACAGATTATCACCAACACAGTAGTAATCCCTCATGAACAGATGATTCCAGAATTTTCGGGGTTCCAAAAGAAAATTTCTGATTTAACTGTGGAAGATTGGATAGAGAAAGTGAGAGTTAGGATGAGAATTTTAAAATTTTCTCCGGAAGACCAAGTGGACGTAATCAGAGATCATCTGAAAGGCCTTGCAGCTGATACGGTGAAATATTCTCTATCTAGAGACTGTACCGTGGAGGAGATTTTCGAAATGTTAAGACAGGTGTACGGGGATAAGGTTGCCTTAGGAATAAGGATACAAGAATTCTACAACGCTAAACAGGAAGAGAACGAAACTATTCGAGTTTATGGGTATAAACTGCAACAAAAAATGGATGTAATTTTAAAAAGGGATCGGAGAAGAATGGGAACGCCGGAGGAAACCTTAATAGAACAGTTCATTCTGGGGTTAAGAGATGCCACATTGAAAAGGGAAATCACTAAACGAAATGAAGACAACCCAGGGATGGAATTTTCAGAACTGTTACAGGCCGCCATAAGGTGGGCAGGAGAAGAGAGAGTCCCAGTCATAGTAGAGCCAAAGAAAATTCTCCAGAGGTCTAGAGAAGATGCAGGTGATGGTGCAAGTAGAGATACCACTGCAGCAATGATTGGACAACTGACCTGGTTGTTTACTCAGTGGACTGAGCGACAAGAGCAAGAGTGGGAGATGCAGAGACGAGAAAGGTGGAATAGAGGAATACGGAAGGAATATAATGACGGTAGAACCAATGATCCTCAAGCCATGAGGAGAGATTTTGTTTCTGGAGAAAGATCAAGGAGGACATCCTCAGAACAAATTATTTGTTTTAAATGTCAAGAACCGGGACACATAGCTCGACAGTGCAGGAGTGAAAAATATCGGCAAGTACCTCATTCAGACAGTGGAAATGGGAGTTTAAATAGTAGTGATATACCAAGTACCAGTAATGAATCGCTTAGAAGAAGTCAACTGAGTGATACCATGGATAAAGAGATTGGACAAAAAGCTGTGGTAAGAGGACAAGTGACTGAAAACAAGGGAGACAAATCTGAAGAGAAATTATTTGGGGAACAGGCGATGGGACCAAGTCCACTCCTTAAAATGAAAATTAATGGAATTGAAATAACATGTACTGTTGATACTGGGTCGAGCGTATCCACTATCTTAGCTACTTTTTTTTATAAAAATTTTCCTGATCTGTATTCTCTACAGGATGCCTCACAATTGAAGTTAATTGCTGTGAACGGAACTGAACTCCCAGTTCTAGGGTACATTGATGCTAACGTGCAGTGCTTAGGACAATTGGTTCCAGAAAGATGCATATTTGTAGTTCAAGACAATTTCAGGAACGGAAGAATGGAAGAAAACACCGCTCAAGGTATCATGGGAATGAATGTGTTGAGGCACTTGGAAGGACCGTTTCGGGATTTATCCTGTTTTACGTTGGAACCAACAAAAATTTCAACTGTTATCACGGAAATAAGTCTTCAAAAGCAAAGTCTAAAAGAGCACCGACTACATTTTGTTAAAGTATTGGGAAGAGTGGGTCAATTGATTCCCGCGAGGTCGGAAATGATAATTGTAGGGAAATGTAACAGTGTTAGAAAATGGGTTGGACCATTGTTGGTAACCGCCACCCAGTCCGCAAGTATGTCAAACAGCATCATGATAGCTAAAGTACTAGCACAACAAGAAGAAGGTAGAGTACCAGTACGAGTGATAAATATAGGAGAAAAAGATGTCAACCGTCCTCCTAGGATGAGAGTGGCAGAGATTAGTAAACCCATGAAGATTTTTGAAAATAAAAACTCAAAAATTGCAGAAATAGGAATTAATGGAGAAGAAGAAGATAATGATGGGAAGGATTTTTTGAGACTCAATTTGTTAGAGTGTGCTAAGAAAACAAATACAAATAGTTATTCAAATGAAGCAGGTGACGGTGTCAAATAAGTTGACTTTATCTGAGCAATTACAGGAAGAAATTTATCAAGCTTAAACGGTTGATCCGGTAATAAAAGTAATATTAGAGTGGCTAAGACAAAAACCTACAGAAGTGAAATGGCAACAAGTAACGGAAGAGATAAAAATTCTCTGGAAACAAAGAGATAGATTAATAATTCAGAGATAATGTATTATTTAGAAAGTTTGAAGACTGCCGACATGGAGATGTGGTGTGGCAGGTGGTGGTACCTGAAGTACTAAAAAACAAAGTATTGAGAAATTTCCATGATAGAGCAGGACATTTTGGAGTAGAAACCACTTTTAAAAACATGTAAGCAGCATTATTGGGTGCATCTAAAGAAAGATGTTGAAAAATGGATAAGCAAATCTTTTCAGTGTTGTTTTGCAAAGTTACCATGTCCTCAAGAAAGAGAAAAAATGGGTTCTTTCCATGTAAATAGACCCTTAGAAGTTTTGGCAATGGATTATATGATACTAGAAAAAGATCGTAGGGGTTTTGAATCTGTTTTTATCTTAACAGACATGTTCACCAGATTTACTATTGCGATACCTACTGGCTGGCTGTGTATGGAATTCCAGAACGTTTAGATTCAGATCAAGGGAGAGCATTCGAATCGAAAGTCATAAAGGAACTATGCAGTTGGTATGGCATAACAAGATCCAGAACTACTCCATACCATCCTCAAGGAAATGGTAGGTGCGAACGATTTAATAGAACGATGCATCAAATTTTGCGAACGTTCCCCGAGGATAAAAAGAGAAAGTGGTCCGAATATCTGCCTGAACTAAATCAAATATATAATAGCTCTGTACATTGTTCCACCGGTTTTGCTCCAGTTTATCTATTTTTGGGAAGGGAGACATTACTTCCTTCGTGCCCCTTGGTAACTGAAGGAATGTCTTCTGATTGTGATACTGAAATTGCTGAAGATTGGATTCAACTTCAACAGGAGAAATTGGAAGTTGCGCGTAATGTAGCTCGGGAGAAGTACGCCGAACGTTTCTTGAAAATGAAGAAAAGTTATGATCAAAAGTGCAGAATGTCTGAATTACATGTAGGGAATAGAATGTTGGTGCGAAAACAGAATTATTCTGGCCAACATAAATTACAAAGTCCGTGGGAAAGTGAAATTTATGTAATTTTAGAAAAATTGGGAACTAATCAAATTGTGTTTAAAATTCAAAGTGAATCGGCCAAAATAAGAGTTTTACAGAGAAATATGCTTAAGATGTTCCCTTTAGATTTGGAAAGTTCAGAGACACCAAGTGTGGGTATGCCATCCCAAATAACTCCAGTAAATTTTGATTCCAGAAAGGATAATTTAGAAGGGAAGGGGATGAAAAAGGAGTGTTATTGGATACGAACGTTTGTACAAGTACGAGAACTGTTACCTGTGAAACAGGGGGTATCTATAACTGAGAGTAGGAGGAATATAGTACGAAGTTCCACTCGTGATACTAAAGGTTTGTGTTCTGCTTATTTAAGAGAAAATTATATTTTGGGCTGAACCAAGAGGGATAATAAATTTATTTCTTTGTATTCGAGATTAGATACCTCGTACCTTAACCAAGGTAAGAGAGCTAAGCTGGCAATTCCGGTAATAGACTGTAAACAATTATGTTAGAGGTTAGACAGAATTGTGAGCCGGAATTGTTACGCATTTCAATTGGAAGAGAATGCTGTTATTATGAAAGTTTACTTGCTGTATTGTTAACAGTTGTGATGATGCAGAGGCTTTAAACAGGGAGAAAATGGGTTTAAAACTGCAGCTTTCCTCTAATGCACATATTAAGGCAGGCAAGGAAGGGGTTAAAGCACAAACCCAGAGAAACTCTCTGCACAGAAAGGCAGTAAGAGAGCCACACCCCAGCTCCAGGACAAACAGGGGAGCTGACGTAAGAGGCAAGGGGGCGGAGTCAAACCGGATAGGACAGCCCAATGCTCTTAACCAGGAAGTAACAGAGAGAGTTAGTTCGAGATCGTGTGAGAGCTCGAGTGGGAGAAGGAGATTGAGTTCTGATCTGAGGAGAGTTCGTGGAGGAGCAGGAGGAGTGCCTGGGAGAACAGGAAGTGCTCAGGCAGGAGACTCAGGACCTGACTCTGACCAAGAGGCAGAGAGAAGCAAAGGGTGGAGCAGCCATTGCCAGGATAGCACATGGTGCTGGGAGAGTTGCCATCCAGACTGCTGTGAGACACGGAGGTCTCTGAGACAGCAGGGGAGCAAGCTTCCTCTGAGGGAGAGAGGTCAACGCGAACCAGACAGCTAGGAGAAGCAGGTGGGGACATACTTTTATTCTCATGGGGAGAGGCTGGAACCCTTATCCAGAAGAGAGAGTATATCTTCCCTAGAGTCTTCCCTAGAAGCTGTGAACAGAGGTGAGAGTTTAACCAAGTATAAAACTCTGTATGATAAGCTGCCTAAGCGTTCCAAGTGCAGGCAGCCAGATACTAGACGAAGCTTAGGAAGTACCTCAGCTGTTCTTAATTCATCAGCTGATGGTAGGCTTCGACGAGAGAAGCTAACGCTAGCTCACGCTGTGCCAGTGAAACAGGAGCAGTGCAAGAACAGAGACTTGTCTTTTTACCCACCTTTGCAACCCAGACGTACTAGAAGAGGAGCCAGCCAGTTGAGTTCCTTTAACACCACTTTAAAGGAGGCTGCTGATTCTAGTTATAATTATATTCCACTGAGGGAAAGGAATAGAGAGTGGAAACAGCTTAGACACTATTTGGAACCATGGAAGCCTGTTGATCTGCAGTACCCTGATTTGAATCCTGAGTCGTCTGACTCAGATGTTGAATCCATGCAGTTAGGTTCAACCAAATCAGATAAGTCTTATTCTGACATGGAAGCAGACTGTGCTATGTGTTGCCAAGAGTGAAGCTGTTAATAGTATTGTATAAGAGAAGTGCTGATAAGTAATTCATGCTACTGAGTTTGCACGGAGAGAAGCAGCGTTCTGCTGGAGTGAAACTCAAGGTCTGTAAGCAGCTGAATATGGTGAAAGCTATGGAAGTGATTAGCTGCTACTGAAGCTGTTCGTTGATGAGAAGAAGTTGAATTAACCTTGTACATAATTGGACAACCCTGAGAAGGATCAGGTTGGACTGTATTTCAGTTGGACTTTATATTGGCATATAAAAGTATTCACCGTTTTGTTTCTGGTTAGGGGAGGATAGATGACAGAATCCTGTGCAACAAATAAAGTTTTTGTTATCACACAAAACCTTGGCTGTCTTTGCGTTTGGGCCACAACTACAGGGATACCAAGCATCAGCACTTACAAGGATAATCTGGCACATTTCCCACTCTCCCAGGCAACCGCCTATACGCTGAGAAAGGGGGTGTGACACAGTGTGTTATTGTGGCTTTTAAATAAGAATGATAATTTATGTTAAATAAGTGTAAAGTGTAAGGAGAATTGGGTCATGGATGTTTTGATGGATAAAATGGAAGTGGTGGTGGAGTGAAGTTTAAGGGTGCATAAAAATGTTGAGGACAACATTTAAAATTTAACATGGGTGAATGTAACCCACCCTTAAGGGGTTACGTTTTTTTTACTAGAGTGTGCAGCGCCTGAGGAGTGTGTGGATTTGAATTTGGAGGTGATGGAATGTTTGAGTTAGATAAGTTTTAAAGGATTGTAGATTTTGGGTTGTTTAGAGGGGTTTTTGATGTGTGAAACATCCAAATTGAGATTGTGCCATTCATTTTAATGAAACATGCAGTTGAGAATAAAACTGATTTTTTCCTGCAGAATTTGGAATGGGTTCTACTGCTTCATCTGCATATTCCATAAACACGCCTCTGATTGGCTAAGGGATCTAGAAAACAAATTGATGATGTCAGCAGAGTCATCGTCTCCTAGACAACAGAAAGAAAGTTTTTGTTTTGATGAGAGAGAGGTTTGTTTTTTGAACAGAGAGAAAAACAACAGTTTGGGCTGTGTTGAGAGATGTGCTGTTTATGCTATTGTAAAAGTATCAATTGGTGATACATTATTCTGAAGAGTGGAACTGGAGCTGGGTTTTAGGGACATCAGGCTAAGTAAGTGAATATCCTGATTTGGAGAAATTTTGAACAGTGTTGGTTGAGACTCTGCTAGTAGTGAAGCCAGGGGCTTTGACTGAAGATTTCTTGGGCGTCCTCTGTAAGAAAGAGACAGAGAGTGGAGTGGAGGAGTGGCCTAGTGGTTGGGGTAAGGTACTTCGGGCCGGAAGGTCGGGGGTTCAAATCCCACTGGAGGACAGCAACCTTGGGCCGGAAGGACTGGGGTTTCTAGTCCCACAGGTGCTCCTTGTGGTCTTGGGCAAGCCACTTAACCCTCCATAGCCCATGTTCCCTGTAAAATAGTTCTCTGTGTGCTGTGCTTTCCTGTCTAATCAATGTGTTTATACCTCAAAAATTTCCTGTCATGATTTGGCAATTTCCAATCTGTAATCAAACCGCTGCTGATCGCTGGAAGTAGCGGTATACAAATGTATACTAAATAAATAAAATAAATAAGAGAGGAATTGTCAGAGTTTTCTTTAAAAGAACTGTGCTATTCAGTAGCCTGTTTTAAGAAGTGTCCGAAGCCTTAAAGAAAACCAGCACAGTAAGTGATTGCCTGCTGTGATAAAGAGGAATGAGTCTGAAGCTTGGAATGAATAAATAACTGCTTTGTTTGTGGAAGTGTCTGTTTGAAATGAAGCTCTGATAAAAGATAGGGTAACACTGAATAACAGACTTCCTTAGTTAAGGATGTTTAAGTATATGTTGTTTCACCTAGTGTGCAATAGCATTGTTAGAGAAATGGAAAGAAGCTAAACATTGTGGAATGGACATGTAGAGCTATAACTTTGAGTTCAAGACTGAGTAAATTAGGTGCAAGGTGTGTTCTATGAAAGAGGGGGTTTATTAAGCACTTCAGCAAAGGGACTAAAGTTCAGACAGGTGACTTTTAGCTAGGGACTTTGTTTAATTTTTTTTTTTTTTTTAGTTAGAGAAATTAATAAAGTTTGAGGAATAATAGTAAATTAGAATGTTATATGTCGAGGGAGGCGGGGCCAGCGAAGAAGCAGGATGGCGGCTTAGGAGAAGAGCTCCGGTACCCCCTCGGCTTAAATCCTGAAAAACTGTGGTCTACTCAGGTGATTATTGGAGCCTGCATTCGGTCTGAGTGTTGGAAGGAGGGAGAGACATGGCGAGCGGAAAACCGGTTAAATTAGACTTTGCCGCAGCGCTCAACGCGGGAACAAAGAGAACGAAGTCAGACCCTCTCTCACCGCACAAGTCGGCCCCAGCGCGTGAAGCAGAGGACGCCTTACGAGAGGTACTGGGGGAAATACGCTCGGTTAAAGAGCTGGTGGTGGCAAACGGGGATGCGCTAGCCCGCGTGCAAACCGAGTTGAGTGAAATGAGGGGACATTTTCAAGCACTCACGGTTCGCATGGATCAGGCAGAAACCATTCTTACCTCGCACACCACGCAGCTTGAGAAGCTCGGTAAGGCCTACAAGAAGCTGGGCTGGCTGGAGATGCAAGTAGAGGATCTCAGTAATCGCAACAGGAGGAATAACGTTCGTCTGGTGGGCCTCACGGAGGGTGCGGAGGGCACTGACTTATTTACCTTCCTGGGGAAAATGATTCCGGCAGTGCTGAAAGTAAAGTTATCTGGCCCCTTGGAGTTTGAACGAGCGCACAGAGTTCCCGCGCAGAGGAGCCTGCAGGCGAAGGGTGCTAGACCATTGATTTTTTTGTATGCTGCGTCATCAGCAAGCCATGCAGATATTGCAAGCAGCTAAGTCCCAGCCGGCGCTGACTTACGAAGGAAAAAACATCGCCTTCTACCCGGACCTGTGTAAAGCTACTGTAGACAAGCAAAGGCAGTTTTTGGCTATGCGACCTCGACTCCTGCACCTCCAGGCCAGGTACGGGCTCTTTTACCCTGCACGTCTGAAAATCACGCTGGTCAATCGCACTATGGCCTTCGAAGATCCAGATGAGGCCATGAAATTCATAGAGGAGCAGGAGGCCCTGCAAATGCACTGATTTGTTCAGGACGCTGCACTCGGGTTGTTTGTTTTCAGAGAGTGAAGGTCTGTAACAGCCTTGTGGCTTTAAAAGTCAGCGAGCGCTGCCATCTTTAAGAGGATGGCTGGTTTGGGGAAATCTGGTTGACTGTTATGGGTATTATTATGTGCTGCTTGTATTTTCCCTCTCTCTCCCCTCCCCCCCTCCCCCCCCGGCTTTGGGCGATGTTAATATAGTGTGAAAAGTTCCAGTGCTTGTTCTCTGGGTGCCTTTTACTATTGTTATTGTTTTTCTTTTGGGGGGTGGTGGTGTATCCGGGAGGGCGGGCTTGTACCCGGCCCGGAGTGTGTGCCATACTGTAGGATGATAGATGTTGGGGTTTTCGGGTAAATGTGGGAGCGGGGTAGTGACCCATCTGTTCAATGGGGGTACCGTGCGGCCTTTCTGTGGCCGTCGCTGGTCCACCCAAGTACATTTCGCCTCTGTATATCAGGGGTATGTTGTCACCTTGCAGGCCTCACCAAACACACCGGAAGGTGGTCGTGCTTTCAGTTAAGCGGTTCTGGGGAGTACCAAAGTGGGCATTTAGGAGTCTAGGCATAGTCTCATGCTGGGCAGATGTCTTCGCTTCCACAGATAACCCAACAAGGGGAGCATCCATGCGATCCGCCAGTCCCATGATGTTACAAAATAACCGTGCATTGTCCGGCGTGGATCTTCCGGCAATGAAGCCACATTGATCAGGGTGTATGAGCAGGGGAAGAACTTTATTTAGGCGATTGGCCAAGATCGCCGAGTATAACTTGTAATCCGCGTTTAGCAGCGAGATAGGTCTATAATTCCCTACATGCTGCGGATCTTTACCAGGTTTTTCAAGTACCACAATTGTGGCTTCCGCGAAACTCCCAGGGTTATTAACTTGCTCTTGCAGATAGTAAAAGTATGCCAGGAGATGGGGAGTCACGCTCTTTGCGAACACCTGAAAGAACTCTATCGGCAGCCCATCGGGGCCCGCTGCTTTCCCGCTCTTCATCCCTTGTAACATCTCCCGAATCTCAGTCGTACTCAGCGGTTTCTTGAGGTCCACCACCTGATCCGCATCCAAGACCGGGTGACTAATCGGAGCCAAAAAATCCTGTACCAGAGCTGCCTCGTTGGGACCTTCTGATGAGTACAATTGCTGATAAAAGCTTCGGAATGCCGCCACAATCTCAGTGTTCTCTTCGTGAGAGACCCCCTGATCATCAACTATAGACACAATATGCGTTTTGGCAGCACGCGGATTCAGTTTAGAGGCCAGCATCTGCCCAGCCTTGTTCATCTCCGTGTAATAACGGGCCTGATGGTCGAAGGAGCTATGTTCCACCTCCCTGCTCAATAGAGCATTGTATTGATACCTTAACTTTTGAAGTCGATTGAGGGCCAGAGAACTAAACTGTCCTTGCAAGAGTCTCTCTCCGGCTCTAATCTGGCCATCTAGGTCTTTAAGCTCGGCTCTGGCCTTCCGGTTGTTGGCTATAACATAACTAGTTATCTTTGCTCTCATCGAGGCCTTGAAGGCCTCCCACCAAGCCCAGATGGACGTTTCTTCCGGACGATTGAGATCGAAATACTCTTCTATTGCTTGTTGGACATATAGCTTGAAGGGATCCTCAGCAAGGAGAACTCTAGGAAAAAACCAGCCCTCTCCCCTAGCTGGTATCGAGCGATCTCCCAGGTCCAGAGTAATCGCCGCATGATCGGAAATATGCGTACTCAGGATTTCAACACTATCAACTTCTCTGGCAAAGGATCGGGAGACCAAAAAAAAGTCAATCCTGGAATGTGAGTTGTGCGGATGAGAGAAGAAGGTATAATCTCGTTCTGAAGGATGTCGCACTCTCCAGATATCCACCATGCCGATGTTTTCAATGATAGAATCCAGCACCTCAGATGCTCGGCCCCTCCTAGAGACCCTAGAGGGCTGACAATCAATAAGGGGGTCGAGCACCAAGTTGAAGTCACCGCCCAGCACAATAGGGAGCGGAGCAAAGTCAGCCAGCGTCTCTGCAAGTGACTGGAAAAATTTGGGACAATCAGAGTTGGGAGCGTACAGATTCACTAGCACCAGCTGCCATTTACCAATCATGATCTGTGCACTTGCCCACCTCCCTTCGGCATCTGCTCTGGTAGATAGGACCTGCGCCTGACAGGCCTGCCTAATTAAAGTGATCACCCCATTTTTTCCGCCTACCGCGGGCGCATGAGAGGCCAAGCAGTATTTGCCCCCCGCTAGCTTCACAGCCTCACTAGTAGGCAAGTGTGTCTCCTGGAGCATGACTATATCAGCTCTCTGCTTCAGACTGTAGGCCAATATCTTTTTCCTCTTTATGGGATGTTTGATGCCCTTCACATTCAGGGATAAAATCCTAAGCGAAGGAATGATGTTTGATCCTTCTCCACCTTTCCTGGTTCAAGTTGAGGGTTTTAATTGGTAGGTGATACATTAAATACCTTTATGGAAATGGGTAACAGGGGTAACATATGGAAAGCAGTGTGTATAAATGCCCGTAGCATGGGAAATAATGATATTGAAGCTTTGGTGGGAGTAGCTGACTTGGATTTAGTGGCAGTTACAGAAACATGGTTCACAGAAAACCATGATTGGGATGTAACTATACCTGGCTATACTTTATTTGATTTAATTAGTGGAGGAGGGATAGTAAAGAAATCCACAGTAAAGAAATCCACAGTACTACCTTTTAACTTTCGAAAGGGAGACTATGATAAAATGAGGAATATAGTTAAGAAAAAACTAAAAGGAGCGGTTGCAAAAGTTAAAGACTTACATCAAGCTTCGGTGTTGTTGAAAAATACTATCCTGGAAGCCCAGACCAGCTGTATTCCACGCATTAAGAAAAGTGGAAGAAAGTCCAAAAAACTGCCAGCATGGTTTAAAGGTGAGGTCAGAGAGGCTGTTGCTGCCAAAAAAGCATCTTTCAGGAAATGGAAAAAAGAGCCAAATGACGAAAACTGGAAACAGCACAAGCACTGGCAAGTTAAATGCAAAGCATTGATAAGGCAGGCAAAGCAAGAATTTGAGAAGGAATTTGCTATGGAAGCCAAAACATGAAATAAAGACTTTTTCAAGTACATTCGTAGGAAAAGGCCTGTGAGAGAGTCAATTGGACCATTAGATGATAGAGGGGTAAAAGGGGCAGTAAGAGGAGACAAGGCTATAGCGGAGAGACTGAATGAATTCTTTCCTTCGGTCTTTACGAGGAAGATGTAGAGATGTTACCCAAGACTGAAGTGGTATTTAAAGGTAACTGCAGAGGAATTGAGAGAAATATCGCTACAACGGGAAGATGTATTACAACTATTTGATAAACTGAATAGTAGCAAATCACCTGGACCGGATGATATACATCCAAGAGTGTTGAAAGAACTGAAATATGAGATTGCAGACTTGCTATTAGTAATCTGTGAACTTTCATTAAAATCATCTGTAATACCTGAAGACTGGAGGATCGCCAATGTAACGCCAATTTTTAAAAAGGGTACCAGGGGTGATCCGGGAAACTACAGACCGGTGAGCCTGACGTCAGTACCGGGGAAAATGGTAGAAACCATCATAAAGAACAAAATTACACAGCATATAGATAGTCATGGCCTAATGGGAGACAGCCAACATGACTTTAGACAAGGAAGATCTTGTCTTACTAATCTGATATGTTTTTTTGAAGGTGTGAATAAACAGGTAGACAAAGGTGAGTCGGTTGATATAGTGTATCTGGACTTTCAGAAAGCCTTTGATAAGGTCCCTCATCAGAGGCTTTTGGCAAAACTAAAAAGTCATGGGATAGGAGGCAGTGTACTATTGTGGATCGGGAACTGGTTAAAAGATAGAAAGCAGAGGGTAGGGCTAAATGGCCAAATATCCCAATGGAAAAAGGTGAATAGTGGAGTACCCCAGGGATCTGTACTTTTTGACATATTCAAAAATGACCTGGAAAAGGGAATAACTAGTGAGGTTATCAAATTTGCAGACGACACAAAACTGTTTAAAGTTGTTAAAACCCAAGAGGATTGTGGAAAACTGCAGGAGGATCTGGATAAATTGGAAGACTGGGCATCCAAATGGCAGATGAAATTTAATGTGGACAAGTGCAAAGTTATGCACCTAGGAAAGAACAACACACACTATGGTTACTGTCACGTGTCCCTATCCCCAGCCACGTGCTTAGGGGAATAGGGTTGCCATTTTAGTCCTCTTTAAAGGGTTTGAAATCTATTCCCTTCAGGAGCAGTGCCCTCTGGGAGTTGTAGTTTCCCTCTTAAAAAGGATAGTCGTGGAGACATCGAGTGAAGGCAAACATGACACAGTTTATTTCCCCAAGATATGCACAAGTAAGGTTCAAACGCAAAGTATCTGGATATTTCCTCCAGGACAAAAAGTACAGAAAATATTTACATCCTTAAGCTGAGTAACTTCTCAAAGGCATTAAACAGACGCAGACGTTTCATCAGTCAAAACAGGCAAATCAAAAGTACAGCTTCTTAGGTTCAGCAAAGTAAAGAACGTCTTTCTTCTTCCTTAGTGAGATAATATACAGTGCTGTGCAAGCTTGTCTTATTTAACCTGGTTCCTACCTTAGCAAGGTTAAGTTTTCTTGGTAGTGCTTTTTCCCAAAAGCATTTACTCCGGCTGCTACTCCTTAACCAAGGATTCAGTAGCCTCTGCATGACACAAAGAACAGTCCATTGGCAGTTCAGTAATCAAGGGGTCTGGTTCATTATATTCCACTTGCATTTCCTCCTGCTCTGGAATTATAATATTCTGCACTGAGCCCTCATGACCTGCCTCTGGTGGAATTCTTGCTGAGGATTCCTGTAACTCCCTCCAGGACTTCTCTACCCAGTAAGGAATATGGAGAACTGTATTACTGGTTATTTTTCTTTGGTTCTCCTGCCCCATTTCCTCTCTGAGGTTTAACCACGGCTCTCTGTTTGAGGCTGGGTTCTTCTGCCTCCTGGTTTGAAACCTAGGCACCCACCTCTGAGTGTTGTGAACCTCTTGGTCAGGAAGAGAAGTTTGGAACCTGCCCTGCTCTCTCCGTCTGAGCAGCTCTTGCCTGGTTTCCCTTGTGCCAGACTCTTTCCAGGTCCTTCTTCTTTCCTCTGCTTGGAACTTTCTTTCTGGGAACTTCCAGCTCAATTTCCAGTCCTGCTCTGAGTCCGTCTCTGACTCTGTCTTCCTGGACTCTCTCCTTGAGTGTTTGCTTGCTCTGCTCTTCCCTTCTGAGCAACCTTTTCCTCCTGAGCAGCTCTTCTCCCTGCTCTTCTTCCCTCTGCTTTTCCCTAAGCAGGGTTTATAAAGGTGCTTCCTGGGCAGCATTTCTCTCTGCCTTAACAGGTGTTCATAATCATGCTCCAAGCCTGCTACTCCGTCAGCAGAGTTTGGGTGTGGCAGCCTAGCCTCAGAAACTCTAAGCTTGCTCTGAAGCCTGTGCACTGCTGGAATGTTTTTAAAAGTACAATCACTGATTTTCTCTAACTCTGCAGGCTCACCAGTGCCTTCCTCATCACATATCCCCCCCCCCTTAAGATATTACGGGCTGGCGATTTTTCACCCGCACAGCTCGTAATTCTTGACCGGGTACCAGCATTTTGCTGCCAAGCTCCTGCCTTATGCTCTACTTTTGCTAGATTGCCTAACGCTATTCGGTCATGCCAGGGCCTGAGAACATTGATATGGTAAACCTGTTGGCGGCCTCTCTTGCTCTCTACTGCATATGATACTGGTCCAACTTGCTTGACCACTTTATATGGTCCTTTCCACTGGCCCTCAAATTTTGGAGTGGCCCCTGCAACCATTACTATAACTTTTTGCCTACCGCGAGTTGGCGAGGTTTCATACCCTTATCGTAATACTTCTGGCGTACCTGACTGGCTCTTAGGTTTCCCTCTGCTACCTGGAAGGTTCTATGCAACCGTCCCCTTAAATCCCACAGAAAATGGGGTACCTCAGTTACTTCTATTTCAGGCTCAACCCATTGTTCCCTTAATATATCTAAAATTCCTCATGGAGCCCGCCCATACATCAATTCAAAAGGAGAGGCTCCCAAAGATGCTTGTGTCCACTCTCGGAAGGCATACAGGACAAAGGGAAGCATAGTATCCCACTCAGCCATATTACCATCCAGGCCTCGCTTCAGCATTTGTTTCAATGTTTGGTTTTGTCTCTCCACCAGTCCATTGGACTGAGGGTGATAGGCGGCTGTCCTTACATGTTGTATTCCAAAGGCGTCCCACACTTGGGCTAAATATTTGGACATAAAATTACTGCCCCGGTCTGTCAGCACCTCCTGGGGAAAACCCACCTCACAGAATAGCTTTATTACCTCTAGCGCTATAGTTTTTGCCGATATATTCCTTAAGGGAATGGCCCAAGGGAACCTAGTGGCTTGATCCACTAAAACCAGTATATATTGGAAACCTCGGGATGTCTTTATCAGAGGTCCCACTATATCCATAGCAAGTCTACGAATAGGCTCCAATATCAATGGCATTGGGAGCATGGGCACCTCGGGTGGATGGGCTGACGTAACTTGCTGACATGACGGGCAAGACTCACAAAATCGTGAGGTTTCTTTGAATATGCCCGGCCAATAAAAACGGGTTAGTATCTGATCTAGAGTCCCCTGTATGCCTTTATGACCTCCTACCGGATGATCGTGCACCAGCCTTAAGACCAACGTCTTAAAAGAGCCGGGCACCAACAGCTGCTTACGGACGGTCCCTGCCTGGGGATCCAAGCTCTCCCTGTACAGCACTCCCTTCTCTAGGAGGAATCTTGGAAGGATATCCCTTTCCTCCCGAGCGTATTCAAACGCCCATATAAGCGTGGGATCTGCTTGCTGCTCCTTGGGGAAGGACGGGAACTTCTCCACTAACTCGGCTGGGACCCAAGGCAATCCTTGTCCAGCCTCCAAATCAGCTCTCCTTTGAGACCTGCATTGCCTTTCATGGCGTTTCTCTGCTTTTCCTTTTCTACTCCTGTTGGAAGGGGAAACAATTAGATCATCATGTGATGGTAACTCTCTCAAAGATTCATCTGGGGGTTCATCCTTTTTGTTCAGGGCTTCTGACTGAGAGCATGTAGAGACCAGACCCACTTTTTGCTGTAAGCCCTTTTCCAATCCCTTTTGGAACTGGGGCCAATCCCTGCCCAACACCAAGTCATGTGGCAACCTTGGGACTACAGCTATCAGGATTTTCTTTTGTATCCCTAACCCTTTTACTACCAGATTATACATAGGATAAAAAAATGATGTCCCGTGGATACATCTAATCCTGACTTTTCCCTCAGGTCTGCTCGGGACTGCCTCACTCTGAGATTGTATGGCTTGCCAGAGTTTCTTAGAAATCATGCTCTGGTCGGCGCCAAAATCAAGTAAAGCTTTTGTATCAAGGCCTTCAACTTCTACATTCAAGAGGAAACCCTCCCTTGTATCTTTCTCAATAGCGGTCATCAGTGCTATATGTGCCTTACATTGTTTTTGTAGGTGTCCTATATTACCACATCTGAAACATTTTCTTTTCTCACAGTTACTTTTCTGCAAGGGTATACAAAAATTTTCGTATTCACTCATTGACCTTGGCCTCCTTTCTGCTGTTTCAAAACTAGCCTTGGCTGCCAATTTTGGAGTGCCCACTTTTGTATGACCGGCCAACTGTGCTTCCAGATAGCGCTCGGTTAGCTGGGTGGCTTCCTCCATAGTCTGGCAGTTTTTCAAGATCAGAAAGGTTTTAACCTCCTCTGGAACTGCGGTCATAAATTGTTCCAATACAATAGTATCTAAGACTGTTTCTAGAGTTTTCCCTTCTGGTATCAACCATTTCATTACCAAGCTTCTGATCCTTTGACAGAGAGCTTTTGGTGTCTCACCAACTTTTAACTTGGTCGTTCTTAACATGCGATGCTAGACCATCGGGGTTAGACCTAGGCGATCTCTGATAGCCTTTTTTAATTCCTCATAATTTGTGGCAAGCGCTGCAGGCATGGCTCTGTATGCCGCCAACGCCTCTCCAGTGAGAGTTGTTGCCAGGCATACAGCCCATTGCTCTTTAGGCCATCCCACAGTGTGCGCAACCCGGTCAAAAGACTCTAAAAAGTCATCTAAATCATCATTTTCAGACAATTTCCCAAAGGTAAGTGTCCCACCAGTTTGTGGTCCTATCCCACAGATAGTGTGTGTCTCTGCAAAACCTGGAGGAGCTGGTGCTGCTTCCTCGGTCGTTTTCTGCTTAGCCAGCCACGCCTCCATCAGTTCTAGTACCAGCTTCTGCTGTGCACATAGTGCGGCTGCAGCTTGTTCCTGAGCCAGATATGCCATTTCCCTCTGTTTTTCAAATTGGGATGCCATCCACTTCAATACGTCCCCCTGCTCCATTGCAGCGGCTTCTGTAGAGAAAAAGGAAGAGACAAACAAAACCAAGTGCGATACCATCCACTACTGCAAGTTTCACTAACTTCAGCACATGTATTCTTGCACCTTTTGTACTCAAATCCCTTTTATCTCACACCTAATTACCCGTTACCTGAGGTAGGCGTAGACTCATGCCTTGAAAAGGTATAGGTCTCACTGATCCTCCCAGTGTTTCGTCTGACCTTGACAGTGATCCTCCACTCTGGGTACCTCCGCACCACTCAGTAGCTTGGAGTTTTATTTCTGCAGCGTATATCCTGAAGTGATTGTGGAACCTTGCATTGTGTAACCATAGTTTGGGTTGTTCTTCCCTAGGTGCATAACTTTGCACTTGTCCACATTAAATTTCATCTGCCATTTTGATGCCCAGTCTTCCAATTTATCAAGATCCTCTTGCAATTTTCCACAATCCTCTTGGGTTTTAACAACTTTAAATAGTTTTGTGTCATCTGCAAATTTGATAACCTCACTCGTTATACCACTTTCCAGGTCATTTATGAATATGTCAAAAAGCAGCGGACCCAGCACAGATCCCTGGGGTACACCATTATATACCTTTCTCCATTGAGAAAATTGGCCATTTAGCCCAACCCTCTGCTTTCTATCTTTTAACCAGTTCCTGATCCACAGTAGTACACTGCCTCCTATCCCATGACTCTTTAGTTTTGCCAAAAGTCTCTGATGAGGGACCTTGTCAAAGGCTTTCTGAAAGTCCAGATACACTATATCAACCGACTCACCTTTGTCCACCTGTTTATTCACACCTTCAAAAAAATATAACAGATTAGTAAGACAAGAACTTCCTTGTCTAAAGAAATGTTGGCTGTCTCCCATTAGGCCATGACTATCTACTGTGATAGGGCTGAAGCTAGTGAAGCTGTGAATTTGGAAAAAAACGCTGTCTTTCACAAAGCAGCTGACTTGCAGGAGTGCATAACAATGCAGCTAGAGGGAGCAGGCACGAACCTGCAGAGGCTGAGCGAACACACCCAAGTACTGATTATGCAGGGACTAATCAGATGCACCTGAAGAGCAGGCCAGGAAACTCAAGAGGAGAACGGCTTTATAAGCAGAGAGCTGCAGCCAGACTAGAGAGGGGAGAAAGAGGAGAAGAAGCCAGGATCCAAGGGAGAGAGACTCCATGCCTAGAGGGAGGCCTGAGCTCACCAGAAGGACTGAGAAAGGAACTTAAAGGTACTGGAAGGAAAGGTCCTGGCAGTGGACTCCCCCATACTGAGAAGCAGAGAGGCCTGGATTCGTTACCTGGCCGTCCCAAGCTTCAGGGATGACAAGCGGTGCCCAGGAGACTCACAGAAACAGTCTGTAAAGGAGACCATATCCAAGGAAGGGTACCTGGTAAGGAAAATACCAGCAGCACCGACTTCAGGAAGCCAAGGTACAGTGGTACTTTAATTCTAAAAAGAGACTTAGCTCCTAGAAGGGCTTTTGAATCAGATAACCATTCTGAGAGGAATGAAAGAAGGCAGGAGTTCTGGAAGCCACGCCATAGAGGCCTAAGAACAAGCCATGCTTCCTACTTGAAAAACCTTGAACAGCCCAGCTGGAGGATAGGTGAAGGAAATACTCATTTGCACACTATAGCAGCCAGGGAGAGCTCAAATACAGGAGAAAGCACAGATGAGCTGGAACCCATGAAGTGGAGCCTGAGGATTTAGAAGCATTGTTACAGGAGGAATTAATGGACTGCTCTATTTGTGTTGCGGGAAGCCTTGAGTCACTCCCAGAGCTATAGTTTACCAGAACATGCACTAACAATGATTTTGCTTACATTGAGCTAAAGGAGAGCTGGTTTATTTGTTTCACTCTGAAGTTTAGAAAACCCTTTATATTCTACAAGGAACTGTGAAGCCTGTAACAGTTTTACTTGTTTAATAGCACTTTGGCACAAACTTGAAAATAAGGAAAACTTTACTTTTGTTACTTAGCGAACCTCAGTGCTAAAAGGGAAATAAAAGCTTTTTGTTTACCCTCTACTTGGCATCCACAACTCATTTCTATAAGGAGAAAGGACTACAAGGACCAAGGTGCATCTGGCCCAAAAGAGTCTTTTACTTCTACAATTGATTTAAATGCACAACCCGCCCCTGCAGCCACCGGCCACCGGGGGGGGAGGGGGTGGTGACATTACATGCTGAGTAATTTTATTCTTTATGATGGTTTCTACCATTTTTCCCGGTACTGACGTGAGGCTCACCGGTCTGTAGTTTCCCGGATCACCCCTGGAACCCTTTTTAAAAATTGGTGTTACATTGGTGATCCTCCAATCTTCAGGTATTAGAGATGATTTTAATGATAGTTCACAGGTTACTAATAGCAGGTCTGCAATCTCATATTTAGCTTGTAACCTAAACTTTATATTCTTGTGGGTTTTTATTTTTTGCATGCTAATCATTATTGCTGTATGTCAGGGGTGATCAGAACTGGTCCTTATTTTTCAGAGTAAAATTACAGTTGAGCTAAAAATATCGCTATTACTCTTATCGTATAGGAATGATTAAATTTAGTCTTTAACTTCCCATCATACTGGTGCACATATTTTATACGGTAGTATTTGTTTTCAGTTTGTTTTTACTTTTGAACGGGTCTCAGACTTATAAGGAGCTATGGTATTGGTTTTCTTCACCAAATGCTCCTAGATTGCATCAATGACCCTTCATGTTCTGTAAAACTTCATAACTTTTTGTAACTTTCACATAAACAGCGTGATCATGAAACTGAAATTGAAAAAAAGTCAGGCTTATCTCAATTTGGAAAATCCCAACGCCAGACTCAGCACTGCTGCGTTTCACAGGTATTATGTTTCGTCAGGGGCTCATAAGCCGACCAAATTTCACCCAAAGGTTCTGGGAAAAGAGACAAAACATTCTTCAATCCAAATTTCCAAAAGGTCAATGCAACTTAAACAGAAAAGTACATATCAGTTAGAAGTGTCCCGGTACTTCTTACCAAGCCGATTCTTCAAAGATTGTTCACCCTTGATGTCAAAAAACGCCGCGCATGCGGCTTAAGATATATAGGGCTTCAACGAAACCAATCAATCTAGCAAGAATTACCTGCATTCGGTCAGCCTATTATATACAGAGGTTCCAATCTATTTGGATATTAAGGCCTCCCGGGCTCACAGTCTGCAAGGTGTAAATCCAGCGTTGTTCTCTAAAAACTAAGGTTTGATCCAAAGATTTTCCCCCTCAGCCCTTGTACACCCGATCTATACAAAAACATCGGAGATCTTCAAAAGCGTGATTATAAGTAAGACAGTGTTCTACTAACGGGGCTGTCAAAATACGGCACTTTAATCTGCTCCGATGTTCCGCCAATCGTATTTTAAAAGAGCGCTTGGTTTTTCCAATGTACAGTAGACGGCATGGACGGCATAGATGGCGTATATTACTTGTGTGATAGCACAATTAGTTAAATGTCGTAAAGGATAACTCTTGTTATGGTAATCGAAAGAGGAGATCTCTATATTAACACCACATAATGAGCATTCCCCACAAGGAGAATGGCCAGTCGAAGAAATTAAAGTTGGTTCGATGGGAGAACTCAAGACGGTAGGGCATAAAATTTCTTTTAGATTGCGATGGCGTGTCCACACGCATCTGATGTGTTTTTCTTTTAATGCGGGGACACTATGAATTACATTCATGTGTCGCTGAACTATCTTAGAGATAACCTTACTGTATGGTGAATATTGAGTCACCAAATTAATAGATGTGTCGGATTTGGTAGACGATCTCGGGGCTAGTAGTTGTTCCCGATGATTGTACAGAGCCCGTTTGTACGCTGTTTCAACTACAGCCTTTGGATATCCCCGTTCATAAAATTTGACCTTTAAAGTACGTGCTTGGAGTTTAAAGTCTTGAACATCAGTGCAATTCCTCCGATAATGGAGGAATTGAGAAAACGGAAGGCTATCCTTCAACCGACGAGGATGTAGGCTGTCATAATGGAGCAAGGCATTACGGTCAGTAGGTTTCCGAAAAACACTAGTTATCCATCCAGTAGTTCCTTTCTTGACTTCAACATCCAGGAAAGCGATTCGTTCCTGGCTACAGTTGCTGGTAAACTGGATGGACATTTCGCAGTTGTTAAGCCAATCAACAAAAGTTTTCAACAATGGTAAAGAACCTGCCCAAAGAACAAAAATATCATCTATGTATCGGCACCAAAACCTAACATGATGAAATAGAGCTGATTGTTTTAACCATGCTGTCTCAAAAGCGGCCATGAAAATATTGGCTACAGAAGGGGTGCATGTGGCTCCCATTGCCACCCCCATTTTTTGGTGATAAATCCTGTCTTCAAACTGGAAATAGTTATGAAATAGTACCCATTTAGTGACCGTATCCAAAAAAGTCAAATGTGAAGACGACAGATCCTGACGATTGCGTAAAGCTGTCATTACTTCTTCATGTGCTGTCCCCTGGGGTATACTCGTATATAATGCGTTCACATCCAGAGTAACAAGCCAAAGTTCGGGTTCTCTTATCCATTGGGCATGAACCTCCAATAACTGCAAAAAATGCATGGTGTCGCGGACGTATGAGGATATGCGAGGCATCAACGGACGCAAGAATGAGTCCACATAAATTGATAACGGCTCTAGAAGAGACCCCCTGGTGGACACTATGGGTCTCCCCGGAGGATTATTCAAATCTTTGTGAATTTTAGGCACGAGATAGAAACGTGCTAGAGTAGGATCTGATGGATTCAAAAACCGCCATTCTTTAAAGGTTAATATTTTTGTCTTCAGTGCCTCCGATGTGACATGTTTAATTTGCTCCTGAAGTGAGGCCGTGGGATCGGTTTCTAAAACTGCATATACACTAGCATCATTCAGTTGTCTGTAGGCTTCTTTAATGTAACTATCTCTAGCCAAAATCACTATTGCACCTCCTTTATCAGCCCGTCGGATCACTAGGTCTTGACGGGATTGTATGTCCTTCATAACGATTTTTTCTGTGTTTGTGAGGGCATTCCATTTCAGCTTTTTTGAATTATTATTCAATAATGAGGAAATGTCTTGCATCACCATCGTACAAAAAAGTATTAAAGCTGGAGGTAAAGGGCCCGGAGGAGACCAGGTTGATTTTAATGGTAATTTAACCCGATCAACTGAAGTATTTTCGGAATCTATTCGCAAGGGGTCTTGGTCTCCGAAAAAGATCTGTAAGTGCAATTTTCTAATTAAATGTTCAAATTGGACTCGGAAATTAAACATATCAAATGCTATCTGTGGCACATAAGGTAAGCCTTTTTCTTACAACCGTTTGTGTGTTTCTGGTAATGAATGATTAGAAATATTAACTACTAAAGAACCGTTCATGTCCTCTGTCGACGTCGATTCGATGATCGCTTTTGTTCGGGATTGTTGTCTTTCTTCTTGACGTGCCCTGTCCGTGCTTCGTGAAAATCCTGCTTCTTGGGTTCACTATCAGAGCCTGAAGTGTTGTTACCCTCTGAACTGTCATCAAATGTGACTTTCTTTTTATCACCACGTTTCGGGTTCATCCAAGGATAGACGTACCCAACTGTGTAATCCCCATAATCCCTTTTAAGTTTATTGGCCTTCAATTTCTTAACTTCTTCATGTACCAAAGCGACCTTCTGTTTCATTTCGGCCACGCTCTTATCGTAATTCTCTTCCGTATTAGATTGTTTCAAACCTTGTAAAATGGTGTCTTCCTCTTTTTTCAGAACTTCTAAATTGGATTTGGTGGTGTCAACTATTAGCATCATCAGATCTCTAGAACATTTATTTAAGATGCTATTCCAATTTAAAGGAGGTATCAGTCACGAACATTTTTGGCTCTTTGTATATCCGAAGGCCCCTTGGAATCTGTTGCCGTCGAATGTATTCTATTAAAGAGAACCGATGTAACTAAAGTCGGGTAATTCTTTTCTGTAATTTTAACAGTGTGTCCCACGTAGCCAGATCTTCAAAATTGTCTTCCTTATCGTCCAAGGCGAACAGTGTTTTTTCTTTACAAGCTGCTGATATGTAATCTTCAGTAAAGCTAAAAGCTTTGTTCCAAGGCAAACGACCATCCACTTCTGTACTAGACAATCAGAACTGGTCCTTATTTTTCAGAGTAAAATTACAGTTGAGCTAAAAATATCGCTATTACTCTTATCGTATAGGAATGATTAAATTTAGTCTTTAACTTCCCATCATACTGGTGCACATATTTTATACGGTAGTATTTGTTTTCAGTTTGTTTTTACTTTTGAACGGGTCTCAGACTTATAAGGAGCTATGGTATTGGTTTTCTTCACCAAATGCTCCTAGATTGCATCAATGATCCTTCATGTTCTGTAAAACTTCATAACTTTTTGTAACTTTCACATAAACAGCGTGATCATGAAACTGAAATTGAAAAAAAGTCAGGCTTATCTCAATTTGGAAAATCCCAACGCCAGACTCAGCACTGCTGCGTTTCACAGGTATTATGTTTCGTCAGGGGCTCATAAGCCGACCAAATTTCACCCAAAGGTTCTGGGAAAAGAGACAAAACATGTCAGGGGTGGCCAACTCCAGTCCTGATGCACCACAGTCCAGCCTGGTTTTCAGGGTGTCCCTGGTGAATATTCATGAGGTATATTTGTATCCAGTGTCTCATTGTATGCAAATGTATTTCATGACTATTCATTGGGGGCGTATGGAGGCCAGGCTGGATTGTGGTGCAGCAGGACTGGAGTTGGCCATCCCTGCTATATATCTTAAGTGTACTAATGTGCAACCACATTACTTTATTCATATCTTATCAGTGATTCATCAGCACCCATTCAGAAGGAATTATATATTGTGTAATAATTTTGTAATTCAAAGTTCATATGTATTTGTAGTGCACTTAAATTACTTCTCTAGACCTGAGAAGGAGACTTGCTATGATTTGGGCTTGCAAATACATTAAAAATATGGGTAATGTACAAAGCAAATTATTTTCAGAAGTAAGAATGTTCGTGTCACGTTCTAGGGCTCCAAGGGGGTAGACGTGGGAGCAGAAAAATAACTTTCATCTATAGAATCCTTTTCATTAAGTGTCGGACTGACCTAATAGTTCAGTGCACTGCCATTTGTCAAGATCTAGATTTTGAGTCCCCAGTTCCGGGGATGCTATAGAAGCAATATTAACAGCCCGTTGAGTTGTCATATAATCATTGTGTAGTGGTGCTCCTGTTTGTTGTTGGGCTGTGATTGTAGTGGCCTGGAATGAGCTCTGGTATTTATTTAGACAGCTTTGTATGCCACCTTATCCTTCAATCAAAGTGGTCACAACACAGTTGGGGGATACATTTAACACGAGGGAATATGAGACACATACACTAATACTTACAGGGGACATGGGTAATGGAGGGTTAAGTGGCTTGCTCAAGACCACAAGGAGCACCTGTGGGACTAGAAACCCCAGTCCTTCCGGCCCAAGGTTGCTGTTCTCTAGTGGGATTTGAACCCCCAACCTTCTGGCCTGAGGGACCTTGCCCCAACCACTAGGCCACTCCTCCACTCCAGCTCAGGATTGATGCTTTAGTGAATACCTAAGGCAGAGGGGATATCAAACTCTGGAATTTGTTACCAGAGGATGTAGTAAAAGCTGTTAGTGTAGCTGGATTTAAAAAAGGTTTGGACAAGTTCCTACAGGAAAGGTCCATAAACCATTATTAAAAGGGACCCAGGATATCGCTGCTTGACCCAATACAAGCATTGAGGAACCTGTGTCTTTTGGGGAGACTGCTAGGTACTTATGACCTAGCTTGGCCACTGTTGGAAACAGGATACTGGGCTTGCTGGACCTTGGTCTGACCCAGTATGGCATATCTTATGTTCTTATATTTCAGTTCTGTCAACACCATTGGATGTATACCATCTGGCCCAGGTGATTTGCTACTCTTCAGTTTATCTAATAGTTGTAATACATCTTCCCGATGTATCGATATTTCCTTCAATTCTTCCACACCTTTAAATACCACTTCAGTCATGGGTAACATCCCTACATCTTTCTCAGTAAAGACCGAAGCAAAGAATCCATTCAGTCTCTCCGCTATCGCCTTGTCGCCTCTCTCATGGGTTTTTTGCTACGAATGTACTTGCAAAAATCTTTATTTCGCGTTTTTGCTTCCGCAGCAAGCTTCTTCTCAAATTCTCCCTTTGCCTGCTTTATCAGTGCCTTGCATTTGACTTGCCAGTGCTTGTGCTGTTTCCAGGTTTCGTAGTTTGGCTCTTTTTTCCATTTCCTGAAATATGCTTTTTTGGCAACAACAGCCTCTCTGACCTCACCTTTAAACCATGCTGGCAGTTTTTTGGACTTCCTTCCACTTTTCTTAAACCGTGGAATACAGCTGGTCTGGGCTTCCAAGATAGTATTTTTCAACAACACCCAAGCTTGATGTAAGTCTTTAACCTTTGCAACTGCTCCATTTAGTTTTTTCTTAACTATTTTCCGCATTTTATCATAGTCTCCCTTTCGAAATTTAAAAGGTAGTACTGTGGAGTTCCTTACTATCCCTCCTCCACTAATTAAATCAAAGGCGATCATGCTATGATCACTATTGCCAAGTGGCCCCAACACCCTTATCTCTTGCACTAGATCTGGTGTTCCACTAAGGACTAGGTTTAATATGGCTTCCCCTCTGGTCGGTTCATGAACCAGCTGCTCCAAGAAGCAGTCATTTATTTCATCTAGGAACTTTATCTCCCTAGCATGTCCTCCCGTGACACTGACCCAGTCGATACTGGGGTAATTGAAATCACCCATTATTATTACTGTGCTGTAACTTTTGTTAGCTTCCTTGATTTCTTTGAGCATTTCATCATCCATTTGTTCATTCTGGCCAGGCGGTCAATAGTACACCCCCACTGCCATCGCCTTCTCCTTTTTACAAGGAATTTCAATCCATAGAGATTGTAAAATACTCTTGTAAATAGTTGCAGAAATGACGTCCCATGTTTTATCCAAGTTCTCTGACCTTGTTCTCTGTAAAACCTAACAGTTTGTTGTTATGGTATGTTGTTATATTGTGAACCGCGCTGATTCTGAATAGAGCGGTATATAAGAGCCTGTAATAAATAAATAAATAAATAAATTATACAGCAAATTTTGTTTCCTGCAAAACTTGAATCCTTTCTGAGTCAATGCCCTCTCTAACATAGAGCGCAACCCTTCCACCAATTTGATCAGCTCTATCATTATGATATAGTTTGTATCCAGGTATCACAGTGTCCCACTGGGTGTCCTCCTTCCACCTTCTCTGATATTCCAATCCTATCTAACCTCTCATTTAGTGCTATATATTCTAACTCTCCCATCTTAATTTTTAGACTTCTAGCATTTGCATACAAGTATTTTAGAGACTGTATTTTATTCATATTAATTTGGCTATTGGTAGACATGGCTAATTTGGGATCTTTAAGCTCTGTCTGCTCCATACACGAGGGCATTTGGGCTACTTTACTCTTTTTTGGAACCTCTCTGCTTTTGGTAGTATTCTTCAAGGATATATTCTTCCGAACCATCCGCTCTTGGGCGACTGTCGGCTTTCCCCTATTATCTAGTTTAAAAGCTGCTCTATCTCCTTTTTAAAGGTTAATGCCAGCAGCCTGGTTCCATCCCGGTTAAGGTGAAGCCCATCCCTTTGGAAGAGCCCCTCCTTTCCCCAGAATGTTCCCCAGTTCCTAACAAATCCAAAACCCTCATCTCTGCACCATTGTCTCATCCACACATTGAGACTCCGGAGCTCTGCCTGCCTTTTGGGTCCTGCACGTGAAATGGGAAGCATTTCGGAGAACGCTACCCTGGAAGTTCTTGATTTCAACTTCCTACCTAAAAGCCTAAATTTAGCCTCCAGAACCTCCCTACCACATTTTCCTATGTCATTGGTACCGACATGTACCAAGACAGCAGACTCCTCCCCAGCACTATCTAAGACCTTATCTAGGTGGCGCGTGAGGTCTGCTGCCTTCGCACCAGTCAGGCATGTTACCAGGCGATCCTCACGTCCACCAGCCACCCAGCTATCTACATGCCTAATGATCAAATCAGCAACTCTAACGGCTGTCCTAACCCTTCCCTCATGGGCACATGGCCCTAGAGAAACTTCCTCGGTGCAAGAGGGTTTTACATCACCTGGAGGACAGGTCCTAGTTACAGGATCACTTCCTGCCACACCAGGGTGATGCTCTCCTGTCACGTGACCTCTCTCCTCCATGGCAACAGGGATGCTGCCAGACTGGAGGTGGGACTTCAGGACTATATCCCTGTAGGTCTCGTCTATGTACCTCTCTGTCTTTCTTATGTTTTCCAAGTCTGCTACTCTAGCCTCTAGAGAATGGACTCGTTCCCTGAGAGCAAAGAGCTCCTTGCACCTAGTGCACATGTAAGACCTCTCACCAACTGGGAGAAAATCATATATGTGACACTCAATTTGGAAAGCCCCCATCTCGCTGCTGGACTGCTGTCTGCATCTTAGTTTTAATTTTTTGTTTAGATCTTTAAGTTCTTTACTTACTAAGGGTTGCTATGGATATTTATAAGAATAAAACTGTACCTAATATGTTTAATATACCTTGTTCACCTGAAGGTTAATTAATTACAGGGCTTAAAAGGGAGAGAGGAGGCATTGTGGGTTAAACTAGAAAGAGGGAAAGAGAAATCTATTTGCATTGGTGTGATATACAGGCCTCCCTCACAAGAGGAAGAGGTGGACAGAGAGTTAATTGAAGACACACGCAGCATTGCTAGGAAAGGGGAAGTGCTACTGATAGGAGATTTCAATATGCCAGATGTTGTTTGGCGCATTCCTGCTGCAGTATCATCTAGAAGTAAGGTGATCCTGGATTCTCTACAGGGAGAACTATTCAGGCAATTGGTAACAGACCTCACATGTGAAGGGGCCATACTGGACTTGTTGCTTACCAATGGTGAAAGTGTTTCTGATGTTGTAGTGGGAGATCATTTTGCATCCAGTGATCACCAGATGGTGTGAGTCAGTATTAGGACTAGGGCTGTTAGAATCCATTCAAAGGTGAGGATCCTGGACTTTAGGAAGACTAACTTTGCCAAGATGGGCCAATACCTCAGGGAGTCATTAGTGGGATGGGAACAGCTGGGGGGATATAGAAAAACAGTGGGCAAATCTGAAAGGGGATATTTTAAGGGCAAACAATCTCTTTGTTAAAACGGTAAATAAAGGTAAAAGGAAAAGGAGACCGCTATGGCTTTTGAAAGAAGTAGCTGAAAAAGTGAAGAAAAAGAGGGAGGCCTTCATGAAATACAAGAGATCACAGAGAGAGGAAGACAGGCATCTATATTTGGAAAAACTTAGAGAAGCTAGCAAAGTAGTCAGGAAGGCAAATATTCAAAAGGAGGAGGAAAGAGCCAATGCAATAAAATGGTGGGGATAAGACATTTTTCAGATATGTTAGTGAGAAGAGGAAGGGCAAAAGTGGTATTGTCAGACTCAAGGGTGCAGGGGAGAAATATGTAGAAGCTGTGATAAGGAAGCTTATCATAGCTCAGGAAGGAGCTATAGAAAAGGTGAAGTGACTCTGAACAAGCAACCTGTCAGTTCTGGTAGAAATAAGAAAACAGAATTTTCCCATAAAAGACTACCAGTCCCAGAATGCACCAGGTTTCCAACAGCCATTAGAGGAGCTGAAGTGGGGAAACGTGTGTTCAATCAGGAGGGCTATGAGGTAATCCCTAAGCACTCATCTCAAAGGGCAGGGCCTGATTCAGCACAGCTGCGCTGTGTTAGGGTGGAGCACTCATCTAAGCAGAATAAAGGTAGAGTTTATTCTACAGAGAATTATCCTCATCCCCATCTTCAGAATTATCCTCAGTATAATCCTCAGAATCATCATCATCTTCATGATCAACTTGGATATCCTCAGTTTCATCTGGAGGATCATCAGAAGCAGAAGCCAAACCGGACGGACAGAGAGGGCAAGAAACCCTGTGGAAGAAGGAAGAGAAAAGCCTTTGGAGTCTGGAGCAGTACGTATACTGGGAGGCATTCCAAGGGCCAGCATACACCATTGGACTGGGGAAAGCCAGAGGAATGGTGCTGCAGAGCTAGGAATCTCCAGACGGTACCTGTGAGGGAGACGGCTGCACGTGGAAGGGACTCTAAGACCCGTGCCAGAAGGTATGTGAAGAGAGATCCAGTGTCCAGGGATCTGGATTGGAAGGCTGGACATAAGAACTGGACTACATACTGGCCAGGCTATATAGAGAGGAACTCTAACAGCAATGGGAGCTCAGGTATGAACACTGATATATGCCCTAGCTATAACCTTGAAAGACAGCAAGGAAACAAGTATTCTCCTGAAAGTGCTCCATTGAGAAATTCATCTGTGCCAATCCATGATATTGAACCTATGATTGTTGAAGAAGGGGGAGCGATTGCAGATGAAGGATGTGTTTACATGGACTGCTCTCTGTCTAAACTCCTTTGGTAATTTTCTGTTACAAAGTACAGCAACCATCACAAAGAAATACAAACTTGTTCTTTAATCTACTCAGAAAAGCTCCTGAGTAGGATTTTTAGCCACGCAGTAGAAAGCAAGCCAGCTAAGGGGTTTCAGCTGGGTAACTGCTAGCAATTGAGCCTTACCTAATTGCTTGTGAGCTCTGCGGGAATCACTTCTGAATCTATGTGGGAAGATATAAGAAGTTAACCTGAAAAGAACAGTTTTTCTCTTCTTTGTGGATATTGTTTGTTGTTTGATACACTGCTAAGAAAATATTAGCTAAAGCCTACAGAAAAGACCAGTTTGTTACCAACCAGGTCTTATTTCTTTTGCTTTGATTGCCTGACAAGTTCAAATGTTGTTTTCCTGATTTTGTTTTTCCAAGTTTAACACTGAAAGCAAGTAACCTGATTTATGTGCTACCAAGCATATCTGTGTTGGGAAAAATAACCCCATAAATAAATATCTTATTGGCTTTACCCTCAAGCACAACTATTTATTGTGAGCAGCTGTGTCTGGTGTGAATGGACTGCATTGCCCACAATCCCTTGCCAATCATATTGATATATGCACTTGCCAAGACTGTGAACATTCTCACCCAGGCAGCTGTCTGAAAAAGCTGATAAGGATAAAGCGGAATTGCTTAACAAATATTTCTGTTCTGTGTTCACAGATGAAGAACCAGGAGCAGGACCTCAGAAAACACCCACAAACAGGAACAGAAGCGAGGGACATCTTGAACAATTTTCAGAAGACTGTGCTCGTGAGAAACTAGCTCAACTTAAAGTAGACAAAGTGATGGGACCGGATGGGATACACCCTAGATTATTGAGGGAACTTGGGGATGTTCTAGCATCTCCACTGACTGACGTTTTCAATGCTTCGTTGGAGTCGGGAGTGGTGCCAAAGGATTGGAGAGAAGCTCATGTGGTGCCTTTACACAAAAGCGGAAGTAAGGATGTGGTTGAAAACTACAGGCCGGTTAGTTTAACTTCGGTGGTGAGTAAATTATTGGAAATGCAGCTGAAAGAGAAAATAGTGAGGTTTCTGGAGTCCAGCAGATTACAGGATCTGAGGCAGCATCGATTCACCAGAGGCAGTTCTTGTCAGACAAATCTGATTGATTTCTTTGACTGGGTGACCAGGGAGTTGGACCGAGGGAGAGCCCTAGATGTTGTGTATTTAGATTTCAGTAAAGCCTGTTCCTCACAGGCGACTTATAAACAAACTGAGCACCCTAGGGATGGACCCTAAAGTTACTGCTTGGGTTAAAAATTGGTTGGGTGGGAGGCGACAAAGAGTACAGGTAAATGGAGCTCACTCTGAGAAGGATGTGCCCCAGTGGTGTGCCCCAGGGATCTGTCCTTGGTCCAATTCTTTTTAACATCTTTGTTAGTGATATAGCAGAAGGGCTGTCGGGTAAGGTTTGCCTCTTTGCGGATGATACCAAAATCTGCAATAGAGTAGACACCCAGGAAGGTGTAGATAACATGAGGAGGGATCTAGCTAAGCTTGAAGAATGGTCTAGAATTTGGCAGCTGAGCTCCAGCAGGCACACAGCTGCTCCTACCACCACAGCAGCTCCTACCACCACCGAGCTCCCCAATCGCAGGTCGAGCAGAGGAGTGGGAAAGGCGGCTCCTCCCCCACTCCTGGCCCAATCAGAGGCGAAGGAACAATTTAAATGCAGAGCTCCAGTGGGTGCCCAGCAGCTCCTACCACCACAGCAGCTCCTACGACCACCGAGCTCCCCAATCGCGGGTTGAGCGGAGGAGCGGGAGAGGCGGCTCCTCCCCCACTGCTGGCCCAATCAGAGGCGAAGGAACAATTTAAATGCAGAACTCCAGCAGGCGGGCCCACGCCTGAGGGCCTCACCAGAGGGCCCCTTTGGCGTGGCCCTTAGGCGTAGTACCGGTGAGTCAATGATAACTGTGATTGCTGGTATGCTGTTTGTAACTAAATGTTATGTAAAGTTTGTACTATGTTTCCTGTGTTATGTACTCCCAGTCTCCGTAATATAAAGTGATGTATGTTTCCCTTACCTTTGTATAACCTGTACAGTATTGTGACCGCTTTAATTGAGGGAAAAAGCGGGATACAAAACTTTTGAAATAAATAAATAATGTTAAAAAATGTAAGGTCATACATCTGGGCTGCAGCAATCCAAGGGAGCAATATAGCATAGGGGTTAAGTACTTTTGTCCACTAAAGAAGAGCGGGACCTAGGCGTGGCTGTGTCTGATCTTAAAGTAGCTAAACAGGTAGAAAAGGCAATGGCAAAAGCTAGAAGGATGCAGCACCACCTGACGCAACAGAGAGAACCGGTTTAGGCAAGGAGAAAGAATCATCTAAACCTCTTACCTTGTCGAGAGACTCCCCGGTAGAAGCGGGAAGCACTGTAGCGAAGGGACACGGTGGAGGAGACCTTCCCCCTGAACTCAGGGAGGCGCCCTCAGGAGACGAATGGGCGATTGGGAGCAAAGAAAAATGCTTATCCAGGGGACCCGTCGGTTTAACAACACCGGCAGGGTCACTCCCAGAAGCACCTCCACCTTTAGCCTTCCGTTTCCCAATATCACAGGGGGATGAGAGCTAAAGTAAACAGATTCAAGATAAACTTAAGTAATAGAAACTAAACCTGCCTTACTTCCACAGCCGAGGAGCGTGTAGTCACTAGAATGCTATCGTGACGTCGAAGGGGCGTCAAAGGGGCAAGACCTGCCCCTTTGAATACGCCCCTTCGAACCACGCTCCGCGGAAAAGGAAGGCAAACTATAAACAAAGACAGACGCAGGGGGTCCTCTCACAGCTGCGGTTCTCTCTCCCCTGCCTGTCCGGTAGTCCGGGGAAGCTCCAAGCGCCCAAACAGCACGCTGCACTCAGCAGCAGTCCCTGAGGCCAACTGAATGACCCCGGATGCCTCCAGCACACTTCCCAGCCGAGTTCAGGTGACAGAAAACAAACTGGCAGCTTTTATGCACGCAGGGGGTCCTCTCACAGCTGCGGTTCTCTCTCCCCTGCCTGTCCGGTAGTCCGGGGAAGCTCCAAGCGCCCAAACAGCACGCTGCACTCAGCAGCAGTCCCTGAGGCCAACTGAATGACCCCGGATGCCTCCAGCACACTTCCCAGCCGAGTTCAGGTGACAGAAAACAAACTGGCAGCTTTTATGCATGCAGGGGGTCCTCTCACAGCTGCGGTTCTCTCTCCCCTGCCTGTCCGGTAGTCCGGGGAAGCTCCAAGCGCCCAAACAGCACGCTGCACTCAGCAGCAGTCCCTGAGGCCAACTGAATGACCCCGGATGCCTTCAGCACACTTCCCAGCCGAGTTCCGGTCCTGTGGCTTTTAACATACTGTAATTATAAATGACTGGAAATGGGAATAACAAGTGAGGTGATCAAATTTGCAAATGACATAAAATTATTCCAAGTCAATAAAACTCAAGAAGATTGTGAAAAATTACAAGAGGACCTTGAAAAATTGGGAGATTGGGTGTCCAAATGGCAGATGAAATTTAATGTGGACAAGTGCAAAATTATACACCTAGGGAAGAAGAACCCAAACTACGGTTGCACGAGGCAAGGTTCCACATTAAGAATCACTACCCAGGGAAAGGATCTGGGCATTGCCGTTCAAAATACATTGAAACCCTCTGCCCAGATGCCGCCATGGCCAAGAAAGCAAATAGAATGCTAGGAATCATAAGGAAAGGAATGGAGAATAAAACCAAAGATATGATAATGCCTTTGTATCACTCCATGGTGCAACTGCACCTTGAATATTGTGTGCAATTCTGGTCGCCGTATCTTAAAACAAATATAGCAGGATTGGAAAAGGTACAGAGAAGAGCAACCAAAATTATAAAGGGGATGGAAGGATATCCCTATGAGGAAAAGCTTAAAAGGTTAGGGCTCTTCAACATGGAAAAGAGATGGATGAGGGGAGATATGATAGAGGTCTATAAAATAATGAATGGAGTGAAACGGATAAACATAGATCGTTTGTTTACTCCTTCAAAAAGTAGAAAGACTAGGGGACACACAATGAAGCTACAATGTAGCACATTTAAGACAAATCAGAGAAAGTACTTTTTCACTCAATGCCTAATCAAACTCTGGAATTCCTTATCAGAGGGTGTAGTAAAAGCTATTAGTGTAGCTAGGTTTAAAAGAGGTTTGGACAAGCTCTTGGAGAAAAAGACCATAAACCATTATTAAAGTAAACCAGGGAAATCCATTGCTTATCCCTGGGACAAGCAGCATTGAATCTGTATACCTTCTGGGAACTTGACAGGTACTTGTGTCCTGGATTGGCTATTGTTGGAAACAGGATACTGGGTTGGATGGACACTTGGTCTGACCCAGTATAGCATATAAAAAAAAAGTGATGTGGAATTATAGAAGGGACTTCCAAATGCAATCTGGGACATCTAAGCCACAACGTCTGGAAAAAAAAAGCCAGTACGTCCAGGTGCAAATGTGATTTTACAAACATGTCTGTTTTTTATATTGAATTGGAGGAGTAGTCTAAGGGTTAGAGCACTGGCTTGAGAACCAAGAAACTAGAGCTTGATTCCCACTCATACTCTTTGTAGCCTTGGGTATGTCATTTAATCCCCCATTGCCTCAGAAAAATACAAGTTATCAATGTCACTGTTTAATGTACATTACCAAGTTTAAGTTACACTGTAAACTGCTTTGACAATGATGAAGCAATATAAAAAGCCTGTTAAATAAAGCACAGTTACTTACCTGTAACAGGTGATCTCTGGGAACAGCAGGAATAAGTCTTCACATATGGGTACGTTGGTACCGACGGAGCCTGCGCGGGAACGCTCCCCAGCGTCCAATCAGAAAGAATTTGGGAGCATCCCACAGCACCTGCGTGCTGCCTTCCCGCCTTTCCCAACTGTCTCTCCTCAGTTAAGTTTTAGAGCTGAGACAAAGAGAGAGAGAGAGGGAAAGGAAAGAGAGAGAGAGAGACACACACAACTCCTAGGGGAGGTGGGTGGGTTGTGAAGACTTATTCCTGCTGTTCCCAGAGATCACCTGTTACAGGTAAGTAACTGTGCTAGCTCCAGGAACAAGCAGGAATGAGTCTTCACATATGGGGACTCCCTAGCTTTAGATGCCAGGGAGAGAGCCCATATATTGTGTGTCCCTGGAACAGGGCTGCACTTCCCCACCTGGATCTCTGGCATCCCATGAGGGATGGTGGGCAGGAGTTGATTAAGTATGGAACAGGTGTTTGAGAACTACCTGACCAAACAAGGCATCCCAGTGGGAGTCCTTGTCCAAGCAGTAATGGGCTGTGAAGGTATGAACCGAGGCCCAAGTGGCTGCTCGACAGATGTCATCGATAGATACAGAGTTCAGATGAGCCATTGAGGCTGCCATGGCTCTGACATTGTGCGCTGTGACATGGCCCTCCAGAGAAAGGTTCTTGCTCTGACAGGCGAAAGAAATGCACTGGGCAATCCAGTTGGAAAGTGTTCTCTTGAAGACTGGTTGTCCGAGATGAGAAGGATCAAAGGCAACAAAGAGTTGGGAAGACTTCCTATGTTGCTGTGTCCTCTGTAAGTAAAAGGCCAAAGCTCTTTTACAGTCCAGGGTATGAAGGTTCCTCTCTGCACTTGATGCATGAGGTCCTGGAAAAAAGACAGGTAGGTAGAACTCCTGGTTGAGGTGAAAAGGCGAGACCACTTTAGGCATAAAGTGTGGATTAGTCCTAAGGACCACCTTGTCATGATGGAACCTTGTATAAGGTGGATTAGCTACTAGTGCTTGCAATTCACTGATGCGGCATGCAGATGTGATTGCAATGAGAAAGATAACTTTCCAAGAAAGGTATTTCAAGGAGGTGGTAGCTAAAGGTTCGAAAGGCAGCTTCATAAGCTGACCAAGAACCAAATTTAAGTCCCATGCCACCGGGGGTGATCTAATGGGAGGCTATGTTAAAAGGAGGCCTCTCATGAATCTTGCAACAAGAGGATGAGAGGAAATAGGTTGTCCATTTAGAGGCCTAAGGGAAGCTGCAATAGCACTCAAATGGACCCTTACTAAATTTGTCTTCTTAAGGCCTGCATTAGAAAGATGAAGGAGATACTCCAGCAACGATTCCAGAGGTATGGCACGGGGGTTAAGACCCTTTTCAGAACACCAGATGATAAACCTCTTCCACTTGAAAGCGTAAGAACGTCTAGTGGAAGGTTTTCTGGAAACATAAAGAACATCTTTCACTTGTTGAAAAAGATGAAGATCCTGGAGATCTAGGCCTTCAGCAACCAAGCCCTGAGATGTAGAGACAAGGGATTGGGATGCCATAACCTTCCGTCCTCTTGAGAGAGGAGGTCTGGAACAGACCCTAACTCTAGGGAAGGAGCTTGAGAGAGATGTAGAAGCAGAGGGTACCACACTTGCCGTGGCCAATGTGGAGCTATGAGAATCATGTGGCCTCTGTCTCTCTGAAGCTTGAACAGGGTTTTGGGAATTAGGGGAATGGGTGGAAAGGCATACAGGAAGTCTTGACCCCAGTGAAGGAGGAAAGCATCCCTTCCCTGAGCCCTCTGAGCCAGAGTTCTGGAACAGAACCGGGGAAGTTTGGCATTCCACGGACTTGCAAAGAGGTCTATGTCCGGGGTTCCCCAAATTCGAAAAAGTTTGGATACCTGGTCCTTATGTAGGGACTACTCATGTGGAAGCAGAACTCGACTGAGTCTGTCTGCCCAAGAGTTTTGAACACCTGGAAGATAAACTGCCAGAAGATGGATGTGATGCTCTCTGGCGAGGGCCCACAGTCGCAGAGCTTCGTTGCAAAGCGACAGAGAGCCAGTTCCTCCCTGCTTGTTTACATAGAACATGGCTACCTGATTGTCCGTGTGGATAAGGACTGTCTTGTGGCTGAGCAGGGTGTGGAAAACTCGCAGAGCAAGGAAGATTGCTCTGAGTTCCAAGAGATTGATATGTAGACAAGTCTCTTGTTGGGACCAGATGCCCTGGGTGGAGAGGTCCTGAAGATAAGCTCCCCAGCCCATTGGAGAAGCATCTGTTGTAAGAGTTGCTTGGGGTAGAGGTTGTTGAAAGGGGGACCCCAGCAACAAGTTTTGAGGGGACTTCCACCACTGGAGGGACAAAATGAGGCGACTTGTGTTTGCTATTTTGTCTGACAGGCAGCCTACTGCCTGGATCCATTGGGTGGATAAAGTCCACTGAGCTGCTCTCATGTGAAGGCGAGCATATGGTACCACATGTACGGTGGATGCCATGTGGCCTAGCAACTGTAACATCTCTCGAGCAGTTAGTAGGGGTTTAAACTCTGCTTGAGAAGCTAACTGCACCAAGCGAAGGCAACGGGCCTGGGGAAGATAGGCCCTTGCCCTTGTGGTATCCAGCAACGCCCCTATAAACTCCAGGGACTGAGTAGGGATTAAATTGGATTTTGGGATGTTTATTACCAGCCCCAAATACTGAAGGATACGCATTGTGCAGGTGAGAGAAGTCCTGGCCTCTGATTGAGTGGGAGCTCGAATGAGCCAGTCGTCCAGGTAAGGGAAGACGAATATTCCCAGGGTGCGCAGAAAAGCAGCAACCACTGCCATGCATTTCGTGAATACCCTTGGTGCAGAGGCCAGACCAAAAGGGAGCACTTTGTATTGATAGTGCTTTTCCTGAAAAAGGAACCGAAGGAACCTTCTGTGAGATGGATGGATGAGAACATGAGTGTACGCATCCTTGAGATCTAGAGAACAAAGCCAATCCTGACTCTGAAGGTATGGCAGCAGAATTCCTAGAGAAACCATCTTGAATTTTTCTTTGACTAGGAATCTGTTCAACTCTCTGAGATCTAAGATGGGTCTGAAGCCCCCAGTTTTCTTTGGAATAAGAAAATAGGGGGAGTAGAACCCTGTGCCCTGTTGTTGAAAAGGCACTTCCTCTATGGCCCCCTGGGCAAGAAGAGTGGCAACCTCCTGCTCCAACAGGTTGAGGAGGGAGGGTGGAGAATTGAACTGGTGCACTCTTGTGAGAGGGGGCAAGCTTGAAAAATGAAGCTTGTACCCCTTTCTTATGATGGAGAGTGTCCAATGCTCTGCTGTAATTTGCCCCCATCTGGAAGCAAAGTGACATAACCTCCCTGGAATGGTGATCATATAGAAACATAGAAACATGATGACAGAAAAAGACCACAAGACCCATCTAGTCTGTCCTTCCATAACAACAACTACAACAGTCCACTTTCTACCTTTAGAGATCCTCTGTGTTGGTCCCATGCTTTTTTGAATTCAGTGGAGGGCTCTGGTCCTTCTAGAGCCAGGAAGGCTAAGTTCTCTAGCAGAAAGTCAAAGGCCCTGAGGGGGCTGAGGTTGCTGGGCTGGAGCAGGCCTCGCAGCCTTTGCTTTACTCTGTTTCGAGAATTGCTGACGTTTGGAAGGGAACTGAGCTGCAGAAGATGCCCGCTGACCATAAGCAGGATAGAATCTTCCCTTCTTAGAAAAAGGTGTTTTCTTGAACAACCTTTTCTTAGCAGGAGCAGCTGTAGATTTGGATAGTCTATCCAAAGCAGAATTTTCAGCATCCATCTGATTGGCTTTTGCTTGCCAATCCTTACCAAACAGGTTCTCACCTGTACAAGGGATATTTCCTAATTCATCTTGAACCCAGATCTCCAAATCAGATGCTTGAAGCCAAGCAATCCTACGTGCACCTATGGCAATAGCTGAGGCTCTGCTTACGCATTCAAAGGAGTCGAAAGCTGCACGGTTGGAGAATTTGGAGATATCCTGGGCATGTTTGAGCCCAGTGAGAAATTCCTGCCTTTTATCTTCAGATATAAAAGGACTTAAAGTCTGCAAATGGTCAGTGACTTCTTTTAAGAACATTCCCATGTAAAGATTATAGGAATTAATTCTTGCAGCAAGCATGGAAGCTTGGAAGACTCTTCTTCCAAAAGCATCCAGGGTTCTACATTCACGTCCTGGAGGATTAGAGGCATGTCTTTTGGCACTTCTAATCTTTCTCATTGCAGACTCAACCACAATAGAGTTGTGAGGAAGTTGAGTTTTATGGAAACCAGGACAAGGAGGGACACGATACATGGTATCCAACCTGCGAGAATGAGGAGAGGTGGTTAGAGGTGCTTCCCACATCCTCAACATGAGATCATACAGAATCTCATGAATAGGTAAGGTAGCTGCCTCTTTAGGAGTTTTAGGATATTGTAAAATATCTAACTCCTTGGCTCTGGGCTCTGATTCAGGAGCCACTGTAATAGAGAGACCCCGAGCCACCTCTCTGATAAAGTCTTGAAAAGACAAATCCTCTGGAGGAGACATCCTTCATTTAGGAGAGGACTCCTCCTGTGGAAGAAGCATCACTGCATCAACCGACTCTTCAGAATCCTCAGAGTCCTCAGAGGAATCGAAGTATCATCTGTCCGGATGCTCTTGCAAAGCCCGATACCCGTACCGACTGGGATCGGTATCGGGAATCACCAGTACCGGGGTATTGGTACCGGAGGGCTTTAGAGGACAGAGTACCGGCATAGCAGACACCGATGTCGATGCCACCGGTACCGGGATCGGTGCCGATGGCGATGCTAGAGCCAGTACCGGCGGAGTAGTCTGTTGCGGTACCACGGGCGTCGATGCCACAAGGAAAGCTGCCAGACTGCGTTCGATGGACAGAATCCTCTGATCCATCGACGCCACCAATGCCTGGAAGTCGGTACCGGTGGAAGCCACCGGTACCCCAGAGCATGGCACCAGGGGATCTGTTGAGGCCACGCCATCGAGATCATCCTGGAACTCTGATGATGATGCTTTAGAAGCCGAAGCCTCCCGCCGGGGTAATTTTGCCGGTGCAGAATCCTCGAGGGCAAGGCCAGAGGCATCTCGATGCTTAGAAGGAGATCTACCCTTCGAGGACCGGCTGGACTTATGTTTAGTTACCTGAGATCCATGTGAGGAAGAAGAAGCCCTGGAAGATGTCGATGCCACCGAAGCCGCATCAGAGGGAAACAGGGTACTGAGCTTGGCAGCTCGGTTCTGCCGACCTCTTTTAGACATCATGGAACAAGACACACAATCTGATATGGAATGGTCAGGACCTAAACATTTTAGACACCATTCATGGGTGTCGGTGACAGAAATAGTACTGCCACATTTTGTGCACTTTTTAAAACCTGATACCAACCAGTCACACGAAACCACGTGCTTGCAAACAACCCAGTCACAAACGTGGATAGCAGTAGGAAGATACTCTTTATTAATTAAAAGCCTATGGCCCGACACAGGCCGTGTTTCGTTGCCTTCTTCAGGGGCAGGCTACATAAAAACAATATAAATCACAAATAAATGAAACATGTATATAAATATACATTGCACCAGAGACCTTATAAATAAAAAAACAGTAATAACAAAGGATAATAATAAAAGAGAATAAAATGATGATAGAAAAAGATCAGCACAGCAAACTCTCATATAAAAACAGCTATATAAAACATCCATAGGAAAGGCTATAATAATCAAAGAAATATCCATAACATATCTAATATGCATAAATAAATAATTAAAACCATCACACATAATCAAAACCATCAATATTACAACATACAAAGGAATAAATAGCTAATATACATAAATAAATAAATAAATAAAAACAGTCAGAAATACATATATATCACATGATAAAATACTAAACATACCTTAATACCTCTCTGACCTTCCCATCCACCACAAGCACTAAAAAGGGACAAGGAGGAAAAACCATGTGGATATGTAACCACAGGATGAAAACTGCCCATGTGAGCCATTTCTACTAAACAACACAAGACATACTTTTAAAATATCAAGGTATTTTACCTGTAATGTCTTTCGGACAGCACTTGAAACGAAAGTGGTCAAGAACTAGCAGCTGCTCTAAAATTTAAGCACATAAAATCAAAAAATAAAAAGATCACAATCAAGAGAAACCATAGGAAACACCATCATTTCTAAAAATTCATAGTAGTTAAGAGCTTGCCATAAAAACAATGCCGTAAAAACAATGTCCATGCATGTGACCCTCACCATACCGAATGACACCTAACCTTCAAACAATTAAAAGGAGACACCTCTACATTTATAAAATAACCCGATTAAAAAGAGAGTGAAGAAACCATGACAGGGAAAAGAAATTGGGGCGTATATAGACCTTGATGCCCTATCTTTCAAACGGCCTTACGTGTCAAAATGCCTCAAATACTGCTACCTTTAACTTTAAACAAAGAGGAAAAAGCGGCCACGATGCACATGTCAAACCTGCATTCCATCCACACATTATTATTTACTATTTACCATGTAAAGGCTACTGCTCCGCACTGCATACTCTGGATAAATAGAATTCTACTGGTAAAAGACAAAAAACGCTGGAGCATGCGTGTTAAAACCCCCGCGATATGCAAATGCTGTGGGAGGAGCAAGGGTACTTCTCATCAAACCCGATGCAATTGTTACATTTATTTATTTATTTATTTAACAGTTCTTCTATACCGCTCTATTTTAGATCAGAGCGGTTTACATTTAACATCAACTATACAACACAAGGAACTTTGAGTTGTATTTACAATAAACAGGGAGATCAACTTGGAAGTAACTTGGGGAAACTATGTACATTCTTAACTCTATACATGAAAAACAATTTGCCGCATGTAAAGGCAGATCGTGTTCCAATCTCTAAGACCTTCCCCGCATTAACCCCACGGGCCCTACACATAATAAACCAACAACCATGAAAAATAGCAACTTTAAAAACAAGGGCTAAAACGACTTTATTTTAAAAAACATAAATGATAGCAATATACGTTGGACCATTCAAACTACCCACATTAGTATCGCCGACCCAAACGCATTCAGACCTGTTAAAGAAAACATTACTAATATACATAAACAGAAAGAGAAAGTGAAATTCATGCCCCACAGAGTGTATCAGGTTAACACCACCTGCCTCATTCACAGCGCACGGCGCAACTATCGCTCCACTGTTGTCTATACCTACATTGGTTCTATAAATCACTTAAAAATCACATTGCTTTAGAGATTTTACATCGAGCCGGTTACACATTACTAAAACAAGAGCACCGGTAATTAACATAACGCCCGCACTATTTATTGAATTGCTAAAAAAAGTGTATATCGCGATGGTGCCACAGGGAGATGGTCTATCCTCCGCAAAACATAATAGTCCATAAATACCATTATTAACACATAACAAAGCACTACATTTCTGTACACCTACTAAACTAATAAATATAAATATAAAACCCCCCTTTTTCTTTATTTTAAAATTCATATAAGAGAAATTGAATGTGAAGAATACTTCTTTAATTACTTAACTCCACAGTATGGTAAAAGCGGAAAGATGTATGGCTTGGTTGGTATGCACTCATTCGAGACATTAAAGATCTATCAAAAATTCAATACTCTAACGGAGGTGTGGTACATTGATGCCATGAAGCAGCAATTTTATACTCCTAAGGATTAAAAATGCAACGATTAATCAAACCACTCCAAATGGCCTGAAAACAACAATTTATTAAACCACTCCATATAACCAATTACAACACTGCCCACTATTGCTAACTCACCCATTCCTTATAAAAACACTATCAAATTAGTGTCCATATTTAATCCTTTAGGATGCAAACAATCGAGATTAAAAATATACCGCTCTTCCAGCCTACGAATGGACCCCTCAACATCTCCCCCTCTCCAATTAATCTTAAACTTTTTAATCACAAAAAACTTAAGATCAGAGATCTTATGTGCCAATTCCTGCCAGTGATTAACAAGGGGTTTATCTACTAACCCCCTTTTGATACAGCTCCTATGCTCGATGATCCGATTCCGCACTGGACGGGTGGTCTTGCCGACATATAGTTTCATGCATGGACATTGGATGACATAAATCACATGGCTGGTACCACAATTGGAAAAATCATCCAGAAAAAACTTTTTATTATTGGTGGGGTGAATGAATTGTGTTTTTATTGTAATTGAATGAACGCACACCAAACACTTCCCACATTGAAAATGGCCTTTATACTTAGAAAGAAAGGCCCTTTCAGTGAGTGCGGACGGTACTAACATGTTTTTAAGATTAACATTGCGTTTGTATGCAAATGTGATCTTCATATTACGAAAAGCTGGCAGAGCCTGGATCAACGACCAATATTTCCTGATTATTTTGATAATCCGTTGAGATTGATATGAGTATAGGATCGGACACACCATACCCACTTACTCTTTCTGGATATGCCTTTCTGAATTGGAGGAACCATGCAGAAGTAGCAATTGCTGACGTGATCCGTGGGCTCTCTTCAGATCATTGGAACTGCAAAAGGCATTGATTGCCTTTTCCCATTCATCCATTGCCTGAGATTTGTTGCACATGTATTGGAGCATATGTGTGGCACCCAGCTCTTATCTTGATCTCCTATTCTGCAGCCAAAATATAAGTTGTAGGCTTTCTTTACTGCCACATTCATATTCCGTTTTTGTGATGTAAAAGTCACTTCACCATAAATATAGCAGAAATTATCTGCATTATTACCACCAGAACGATGCATCGCCGAATACGCTGTGTTTGACCTATCGGCATAAAATAATGCAAAATAATTAATTTTTTAATTTTTATGTGACTAATACACCTTAAGATTTATACTGTCAAGTGATGCAAATTTAAATACTGATAGCATCATCTGGTTTTGGACAGATATTTCTATTGGTTGCAAGTAGAGATTACGCAATCTCACGCAAATGTTGCATAATACACAGTTAATGGCCCCTAATGACTAATTAATAGCATATATCTTAGCAACTAGACCTAATCAGCCATTTTCATTATGATTTCTGTGTTCAGCAGCCTTAAATTAGTTTAGAGCAGCTGCTTTCGTGTCCGAAGCATTTTGGCTGTTGAACAGTGTTACAGAAGCTCTCCAGATCAACCAACAGCAAGGATTTAAGGGTTTGTTTTATTATATTAAGTTGTTAGCTCTCTGACTGGGAGCTCTTAAAAGGGTTTTTTTGTACATTTTTAAAGCAAGGTTACTTTTTTTGGTGCTTTAGTGGGACTTTCCTTGAGCACAGTAGGTGGTTGAACTCCAGTAACCTCCTCAGCTTTGGGAACTGCTAACACCTAATCAGGAGTTAGTGGGCCTGATTTCCTGAGAGCAGCTGAGGGCCTGCATAAAAGGCTCCAGTGCCCTGCCCTGTTCAGGCTTTCCTACAGAAGCTCTCCAGATCAACCAACAGCAAGGATTTAAGGGTTTGTTTTATTATATTAAGTTGTTAGCTCTCTGACTGGGAGCTTATAAAAGGGTTTTTTGTACATTTTTAAAGCAAGGTTACTTTTTTTGGTGCTTTAGTGGGACTTTCCTTGAGCACAGTAGGTGGTTGAACTCCAGTAACCTCCTCAGCTTTGGGAACTGCTAACACCTAATCAGGTGTTAGTTCCCTCCCTACCCACCCCGACTCCCACCCACCCCTAGCGAGTAGTCTTGCTTTATAGGGCACCTCCCCATTTGACAAAGCACAGAGAATTGCACCAGCACATTTTGAATATAATTAAGGAGATTTAACTGCTTTTTCTCTGAAAGGACAGCTGGGAAAGCGGCTGGTAGTTGGTAGATCTCTCTCTTTTGCTTTAACAGATACCTAAGCTCCACGAACAGAACAATGGCTGGGAAAAATCGTATCGCTAAAGCTGTTGCCCCCGTTACAGCTTCTGCATCAGTCCAGACAGAGGTACTAATGCCAGTTGAAGGACCGGATCCATGTGCAGGGTGCCTGCATGCTGAAGCTCTGAGGAAACAAGTGGAGGAACTCAGAGAGGAGGTGGCGGGGCTGAGAAGCATTCAAGACAGTGAGAAGTACATTGATGAGATGCTTCTTGCAGCAATCAAGCTCTCGAGCTGAGGAGAAGATGGGTGCCAACAGAATGTTGATGGTTGGACACAAGTCACCAGAGCGGGACTAAGGATGTGGTTGAAAACTACAGGCTGGTTAGTTTAACTTCGGTGGTGAGTAAATTATTGGAAACGCTGCTGAAAGAGAAAACAGTGAGGTTTCTGGAGTCCAGCGGATTACAGGATCTGAGGCAGCATGGATTCACCAGAGGCAGGTCTTGTCAGACAAATGGAGTGGAGGAGTGGCCTAGTGGTTGGGGCAAGGTACTTCAGGCCGGAAGGTCGGGGGTTCAAATCCCACTAGAGGACAGCAACCTTGGGCCGGAAGGACTGGGGTTTCTAGTCCCACAGGTGCTCATTGTGGTCTTGGGCAAGCCACTTAACCCTCCATAGCCCATTTTCCCTGTAAAATAGTTATCGCCAAGTCAATGCCCTGTTCAATGTAATTTCAGTTTGTTCAATGTAAACCGCACTGATGCAGAATAGCGCGGTATATAAGAGAATGAAAATAAATAAAATAAATAAATAAATCTGATTGATTTCTTTGACTGGGTGACCAGGGAGTTGGACCGAGGGAGAGCCCTAGATGTGGTGTATTTAGATTTCAGTAAAGCCTTTGACACTGTTCCTCACAGGCGACTTATAAACAAACTGAGCACCCTAGGGATGGACCCTAAAGTTACTGCTTGGGTTAGAAATTGGTTGGGTGGGAGGCGACAAAGAGTACAAGTAAATGGAGCTCACTCTGAGGAGAAGGATGTTACCGGTGGTGTGCCCCAAGGATCTGTCCTTGGTACGATTCTTTTTAACATCTTTGTTAGTGATATAGCAGAAGGGCTTTCAAGTAAGGTTTGCCTCTTTGCGGATGATACCAAAATCTGCAATAGACACCCAGGAAGGGGTCGATAACATGAGGAGGGATCTAGCTAAGCTTGAAGAATGGTCTAGAATTTGGCACCTGGGATTTAATGTTAAAAAATGTAAGGTCATGCATTTGGGCTGCAGCAATCCAAGGGAGCAATATAGTATAGGGTGTGAAGTACTTTTGTCCACTAAAGAAGAGCGGGACCTAGGCGTGATTGTGTCTGATGATCTTAAAGTAGCTAAACAGGTAGAAAAGGTGACGGCAAAAGCTAGAAGGATGCTTGGGTGCATACGGAGAGGAATGGCTAGCAGAAAAAAGGAGGTGATAATGCCTCTGTATAAGTCTTTGGTGCGACCTCATTTGGAGTATAGTGTGCAATTCTGGAGACCGCACCTTCAGAAGGATGTGAACAGGATGGAGTCGGTGCAGAGGGTGGCTACTAAAATGATTAGTGGTCTTCATTATAAAGCATATGAGGACAGACTGAAGGATCTTAATATGTACACCTTAGAGGAAAGGCGGGATAGAGGTGATATGATTGAGATACCTCCGTGGCATAAATGTTCAGGGAGAGAGCCTCTTTCAATTGAAAGCAAGTTCTGCTACGATGGGACATGGGATGAGGGTGAAGGGAGATAGATTCAGGAGTGATATGCGGAAATATTTCTTTACGGAAAGAGTAGTGGATCCGTGGAATAGTCTCCCAGTGGAGGTGGTAGAGATGAGGACAGTAACTGAATTCAAAAAAGCATGGGACAAACACAGAGGATCTCTGAAGGTAAAAAGGGGACTGTTGTAGTTGTTATGGAAGGACAGACTAGATAGGCCATGTGGTCTTTTTCTGTCGTCATATTTCTATGTTTCTAATGTCATCCTAGCAGGTTTACCCCAGTATCAGCTTCATCGTCTACAGCTACTCCAAAATACGTTTGCCTGACTGCTCACTCACTCTTCACGTACAGACCATGTATCTCCTCTCCTTATCTGTTTATATTGGCTTCCTCTCAGATTCTGGTTTCTGTACAAGATACTTATTACTGTACACAGAGTAATCCACACTGGCATGCCACAGTACCTTGCTGATCTCATTCACATGCATTCCCCTCCTCATGCCCCCCCCCCCCCCCCCGCTCAATCCACAATGATCATTTACCTCTCCCGTCTTCTACTGGGCACACCTTGAGCTAACCCACCACTCCACATTCTTTTTCCTCAGATCAGCACTCTGGAACTCACATCCAGCTACACTCTGCTCCGAACATTCTTTCCCAAAATTCAAGACAATGCTAAAGACCCATTTTTTCAACCTCACCTTTGACCTGTCCTCATCCCCAGACCTGGTTATATGCCCCTCCTAACTATTATGATTGCTCTCCTCTGCATGTCTCTCTATTCTTTCTCTGTGTTCCTCTCTAATAATTGGCATTCTTTTCCAACTTAACTGCAGCCCATTTATTGTAAACTGCTCTTATGTCTCCGCTTGGGCGGTCAATCAAGTGTTAAAATAAAGATAAAGATGGCCCTGCATTTTTTAGCATTAAATTTGAGCTACCAAATTCTCAACCATTCTTCAAGCTTAGCAAGATCTCTTGTCATGTTATCTACACCTTCCTGGTTGTCTGCTCTATTGCAGATTTTGGTATCATCTACAAATGGTTCCTATGTCATTATCTGCCTGTCAGTATGGGGGCTCTATTTCCTTTGGGATCCCAGATGCTGGCTAGATTCCTTTTCTCTGTTCATTTGCCCTGATTCATCCGGATAATTTCATGCTGGGTGAGGCTTTGGTTTGCCAGTTGCAGAATTTGACACTGCAAATTCAAGGTAACTCTTCCTTTATTAAAGCTTTGATGGAAGAAATCAATACAAAAACTCAGCGCTTAGAAGGTTGCAACACTGCATTTATTAAAGATGTCTCAGCAATTAAGTTCAAAATGGAGGTTTTGGAGAACCAGGTTAGATTTTCTCATTTGCATTTAATAAACTTTCCACGATCTTCATTGACATCTGCAAGGGATATGTTTAAAAAATATCTTAAAGAAGTTTTAAATATACCTGGAGAATCACATCCACCTTTAACTAAGGGGTATGTTTACTAATCGGCGGTAGCGGCTTCCTTGCGATATCGGAGCCGCAGCCCCATTGAATTCAATGGGGCTGCGGCTCCAATTTCGCAAGGAAGCCACTACCGACAATTAGTAAACATACCCCTAAGGTTTATTATTTGCATTTTAGTAAAAAAGGCTCAGCTGGTACTCAATAATCACAATCAGATCTGCAACATATGGTTATTTTGAATATCTCTGGAATTTTGGAGAATTTGGATATGAAGTCGATAACGTCTTCTACACTAATAGTTACATAGGAGTTATCTTCTGACCGTGACTGGTTGCTGAGAATGTATATCAAAAAGATGAATGTTCCCTTTAAACCTCTCCAAGTGTGTATATTACAGACTTATGCAGGGAGACTCAGAAGAGGAGGAAGGAGTTTCTTCTTTTGAAACCTGGGATTTTGCAGATGGGAGCTTTAATTTTTCTGAAGTTTCTTTCCAAGTGCTTAATTAAGCTCCAGGCTAATTAAATATTCTTTTATGTTCCCAACTGGTGACATTTATATATAAGATTGATGGGCCTGATTTTCAAAAGGCATTTATATAGTTTACAGCCCGGTAAACCGTGTAAAGGACTTAGAAGGGGATATTCAACACCACTTACATGATTAGTGCGTTGAATATCCTCTTCCAAGTCCCCTATGTGCCCCAGTTCTATCCGGTTAGCATTGGGGCGTCCCCCTCAAGTGAAGGGCTAGATTGAAATGGATGTATTTTTTTCCTTATTTTATACTAATATTTGATGTATTTTTATTAATTGTCCCTTTTATTTCTGTTAAAAGTGTAAATGCTTGGATAATTGATTATAAACTTATAAAAATAAAATTAAAAAAAGAAAGTGCTTAAAGTTAATATGCAGACTACCACAGGAAATAAAAGTAGAAGCCCTCAAGTAAGCAAGACACTTAATACTTCTATAGGATGGGTAAAAGGGCAATGTCTGAAAAGCAGTGTGTGTTAATGCCTGTAGTATGGGAAATAAGATCCCAGATTTTGAGATTCTAATGGAAGAGGTTGACTTGGATTTAGTGGTTGATACAGAGACATGGTTCACAGACAACCATGACTGGGATTTAATTATACTGGGCTAGACTTTATTCAGGAAGGACAGGGTAGGAAGAAGGGGAGGAGGAGTGGCACTATATATAAAAAAATCATATTAAAGCTATAGAATTACAGGGCTTACAAGGAAGGAGGTGGCACTGTGGGTTAAACTAGAAAGAGGGAATGGGGAATTGGTTTGCATTGGTATGATATGCAGATCTCCTTCACAAGCAGAAGTGGACAGATTTAATTGAAGACATTTGCAGTATTGCCCTGAAAGGAGAAGTGCTACCGATACATGATTTCAATATGCCAAATGTTGATTGGCACATCCCTGCTGGGTGTCATCTAGAAGTAAGTAGATCCTGGATTCTCTCCAGGGAAAATTATTCCAGCAACTGGTAACAGAACCAGCATGTGAAGGAGCCATACTGGACCTGGTCCTTACCAATGGGGAAAGTGTTTCTCATAGTGGGAGATCATCTCGCATCCAACGATCACCAGATGGTGTGGTTTACTATTAGAACTAGGGTTTATAAAGTCTATTCAAAAGTGGGGGTCCTAGACTCTAGGAAAACTAAATTTGCCAAGATGGGACAATAGCTCAAGGAGGCATTAGCAGGATAGGAACAGCTGAGGGATGTAGAAAAGCAATGGGCAAAACTGAAAGGGGATATTTTAAGGGCAACAAACCTCTTTGTTAGTAAAGTAAATAAATGTAAAAGGAAAAAGAGGCCACAATGGTTCTCGAAAGTAGCTGAAAAGGTGAAGGGTGGCCTTCATAATATACAAGAGATCACAGAAAAAGGAAGACAAACATAATTTAGAAATATTTAGAAAAACTTAGAGATCCTAGGAAAGTAGTCAGGAAACAAAGATAAACATAGAAATAAAAATAGCCAATGCAGTAAAATGGGGGGACAAGACATTTTTCAGATATGTTAGTGAGAGGAGGAATTGCAAAAGTGGTATTGTTAGACTCAAAGGTGAAGGGGAAGAATATGCAGACGCTGATGAGGAAAAATGCAGAATTTCTTAACAAATATTTTTGTTCTATGTTCACAGATGAAAGGCCAGGAGCAAAACCTCTGAAAACATCTACAATAGAAATAGTAGTGAAGGGGATCTTGAACAATTTTCAGAAGACTGTGTTTGTGAGGAACTAGCTAGACTAAATGAAGACAAAGTAATGGGGCCGGATAGGATACATCCCAGAGTATTAAAGGAACTTGGAGAACATAAGAAATGTCATACTGGGTCTGACTATGGTCCATCAATCCAAGTATCCTGTTTCCAACAGTGGCCAATCCAAATCACAAGTACCTAGCAGGTTCCCAAAAAGATACACAGGTTCCACAATGTTGTCCCAGGGTAAGCGTGGATTTCCCGGGTCCTCTTTAATAATGGTTTATGGACCTTTACTCCAGGAACTTGTCCAAACCTTTTTTAAATCCAGCTACGCTAACAGCTTTTACCACATTCTCCAGTAACGAATTCCAGATTTTGATTACACGTTGAGTGAAAAAATATTTTCTCTTACTTGTCTTAAATGAGTTACATTGTAGCTTCATTACATGTCCCCCTTTTTTTTTTTAGTGCCATCAAGTCAGTGTTGACTCATAGTGACCCAGCTACCTCTGGGTTTTCTTGGCAATATATCACTGGAAGTAGATTGCCAGCCTTTTCTTCCAAGGCAATGGAGGGTAAAGTGACTTGCCCAAAGTCAAAAGGAGTGCCAGTGGGAATCAAACCCTTGATCTTCTGGGTACTAGGCAGTTGCTCTAACCACTAGGCTACTCCTCCACTTCTAGTCCACATGTCCCCTAGTCTTTCTAATTTTTGATGGCATTATCTATGTTTACCTGTTCCACTCCATTCATTAATTTATAGACCTTTATTATATCTCCCCTCAGCTGTCTCTTTTCCAAGTTGAAGAGCCCTATCCTCTTAAGCTTTTCCTCATAAGGGTATTCTTCCATGCCCTTTAACGTTTTGGTGGATCTTCTCTGTACCTTTTTTAATTCTGTTATATCCTTTTTAATATATGGCTCCCCTTGATTACTGTCAGCACGGATTCAGAGAGTCAGATGGAGTGGATACCCTACTGACTACATTATTCAACACCCTTACCATCGGGCTCGATAACATCAGGCAGGGGTTCGCCCTCATCTTTCTGGACATCGCAGCCGCCTTCGACTCGGTTGACCACAAGATACTCCTATCCCGCCTTGCTGAGAAGGGCATCCATGGCAACGCTCTAGCATGGTGCGCCTCATACCTGAGTAACAGATGGCAACATGTCCGCTCCGGTTCCTCATTATCAGACCCTTTCCCGCAAGAAAAAGGCGTCCCACAAGGGTCATCCCTCTCAGCCCTTTTGTTCAATATCTACATGCAACCCATCTGCAGCCTTATCCGGTCATTCAACATTAACTGCCTAGTATATGCTGACGATGTCCTAATGTTCACCCCAATAGACACAGATCATCCAAATCTCGACCAGCTCTCTTCCTGCTTCAACGCCGTCACAGAATGGCTACACAACCAAATGCTCAGAATAAATCTAAAAAAGACAGACGTCCTATTCATCGGAAGAGACCAGTCATTCACTCCCCCCTCATCAATCAAGGTGAGCAACGCAGAACTCATCTCCAAGACAACGATCAGATACTTAGGTGTAACACTGGACCAGCGCCTTGACATGCATGCCCATATAGATAATACCGTCAGGACAATCTACCATAAAATACGGACACTACGCCTCATGAAGAACACTCTAGAACCAAACGACTTCCAAACAGTCTTCCAGGCCATAATAATGCCCCACTTCGACTACGCCAACTCCATCCTACTTGGCCTCCCAAAGAACTCGATAAATCCCTTGCAGCTAGCGATGAACACCGCAGCTAGAACCCTCTATGGAGCATCTCGAAGAGACCATATTACCCCTATTCTGAAGAGCCTACACTGGCTCCCCATGCAGTATAGGATCACATTTAAGGTCCTAACCATGACGTTTAAAGCAGTTAACAGAATCACCTCAACCACCTTGTCAGACCTGATACAACCCACCCCAGACAACAGATTAAGAAGGGCCACGTCCTGTAATACCATCCTCCTTCCAAAAGCCATCACAAAATGCAACAAATCTACGAGAAAGCGTGCCTTTGCCTTGTTTGCCCCCTCCTGCTGGAATTCTCTCCCAGCAGAAATCCGGACCATAAACAACCTCCCCCAGTTCAGAAAAGCCTTCAAACACCATCTATTTCTACAACACTTCTGTAACTCCGACAACATCACCTAGGCAGCATCACACGACCCAACAGTCTCTCAATCCAGTGCCGCCTAACCAATCTCCACTGATAACTTTCCTCTACATCTAACCATCCCTCATAGGGCTTGTATTACAAACCCAACTACGATGTAATCCCCTTTTTGTACATAGTGTATAAAGTTCACCTGTTATCCAAGTTTAAATTCCCTGTTATATGTAAGTTCAATGTCTGAACGTTCTGCATTGTACAAACCTGTTCCTTGTAAACCGTGCTGATGCCAAATAGTGCGGTATAGAAAAACAATAAATAAATAAATAAAAATAAAATAAATGGCGACTAGAATTGCACACAATATTCAAGGTGCGGTCGCACCATGGAACAATACAGAGGTATTTTAATATCCTTGGTTTTATTCTCCATTCCTTTCCTTATTATTCCTAGCATTTTAATTGCATTCTTGGGTGCCGCTGCACACTGGGTGGAGGGTTTCAACATATTATCTACGATGACGCTTAAATTTTTTCCTGGGTGATCATTCCTAATGCGGAACCTTGCATCGTATAACCATAATTTGGATTGTTCCTTCCTAGGTGTAGAACTTTGCACTTGTACACATTATATTTCATCTGCCATTTAAATGCCCAGTCTTCAAATTTATCAAGGTCCTCTTGCGATTTTTCACAATCCTCGTGTTTTAACAACTTTGAATCATTTTGTGTCATCTGCAAATTTGATCCCCTCACTCATTATTCCCATTTCCAGATCATTTATGAATATGTTAAAAAGCAGAGGGAGAGTCAGGTGATGATGTCACCATGTAAGATGGCTGGCTAAAACCAAGCTCCTGCAGACCTGCAGTGAAAAAAGCAAAAACTGAGCTCAAGCCCCAACAGAAATGCTATAGCTTGGTGCAGGAGGATCCATAGCATCGGGAGATGGCAGCAAAATTTAAAAAATATATATTTGAAGGAGTTTGCATACGTTGGCACCGTCGCAGCAAAACAAACCCCAAAGAAGATGGTGGGCACAGCAACCTGGCCAGCGGGAAATCAAAGCCCGAGCGCCCTGACAGTGGTAGAGGATGCAAAAGCGGCAATAAGCCCAGTGTCGGGGATCACAAGTGATGGAGGCCTAAAGGAGGAAATGCACACTCCTCCACCACCCGCCGGACTTTGAAGCTCCCCCAATCCGGGTAGAGTGCCTGAGCGGGAAATCCTCCCACTCAGAGGCTCCTGCCCAATCAGGGCAGTGGGAGCAACGTTAAAAAGCGGCGGCCCAGCAAGCAGTGTCAGCCCGCTACTCCTCCACCACCTCCCAGACCTCGAAGCTCCCCTGATCCGGGTAGAGCGCCTGAGCGGGAAATCCTCCCGCTCAGAGGCTCCTGCCCAATCGGGGCAGTGGCAGCAATGTTAAAAAGTGGCGGCCCAGCAAGCAGTGGCAGCCCGCTACTCCTCCACCACCCGCCGGACCTCGAAGCTCCCCCGATCCAGGTAGAGCGCCTGAGCGGGAAATCCTCCCGCTCAGAGGCTCCTGCCCAATCGGGGCAGTGGGAGCAATGTTAAAAAGCGGCGGCCCAGCAGGGCGTGCCCGTGCCTGAGGGCCTCACCAGAGGGCCCTTTGGCGTGGCACTTAGGCGCGGCCACAGAAGCAACACAAAAAACACTCCACTCTTCACCACATGAGGCATATATTTCTTGCAACTGGGTCTCAGACTTGTACGGAGCTAATTTCATGGGTTTACAGACAAAGCTTAGACCCACCGCTCTCAATTGCATCAACGACCCATAAATGTTGCTGATGTTCAAATGAATAGTGCTAGGCTCAAGACAGATAATTTTCCCACGGAGAGTCTAACGTTTTAAAAGTGGTACTTATCTGAACGAGCTAATAGTTCCCCAACGCCAACCTTCGCGCTGGTGCGTTTCACTCTCAGGTTTTTTCAAGGGGGTTGTGTTCGCACTACGCCGGTATTTCTATAAATACAATGTCAAGGTATTTAGATATTTATATTTAGCACCTCTATTCATTTTAACTGTTATGTAGGTATCACATTAATATCTCATGGTATATAGCTTGATTTTCACTCACCACACTTTCAAACCGGTCGCTGTCTTCTGCATTGTTCATTGAAACAGTTTTTACCAAAAGACGCCACGCATGCTCATTATGCGGCCTTTTTCTACCCATCAAGAAAGCGAATGTAATGACTATCAGCTGGAGATGTGAATTGTGACGTGAAAACCTTCATTGACGTGAAAAAAACTGTACTCTGCTAGAGATGTACAGATAAACAATATCATGACTGATAACCTGAATGGCTTAAAAACCATAAGTATTTGAACATTTTATAGGCATATTGCTATCACGCGGTCTGGAAAATGCGGGTTGGAGAGAAAATCAAGATGTTATGCCCCGCTATCATTTATGGCTAAAAAATTGTAAAAGTGATCTTCCACAACTTCGGACATCAGGGACTATAAGACACAAGCGTCCCATTTAAAGGAGAAGTTTCGGAGGAGAGGTTATCCATCCAAGATTATTGACCAGGCTTATAAACGAGCATTATTTAATAATAGAGATGCTTTGCTAACTCCAACTTTGAGAAACCCTGATGAAGGTGATCAGGTGAATCTAATCACCCTCTATTCGCCCTATAGTAGTAAGATCCAGCGCATTATAAAGAAACACAGCAGTGTACTTCATAGCACCACCGGTTTGGAGAATAAGCATATTAGATGCGTATGGAAAAGACATAAAAATTTAAAAGAAATCCTAAGTCCAACCATGCTAAGACCACTGATTCCAACTCCAGTACCTCAACATACTGGACATTACAAATGTGGCCATTGTGCCATCTGCAATATTACCACTGAGTGCACTTTTTTTCAACATGGTGATAAGACATACTATTTAAAACATCACACCACCTGTGCTTCGACGCATGTCATATACTGTATCCGTTGTCCGTGCCAATTGCTTTATGTAGGAAAGACCATCCGATCTTTTCATATCCGTATACAAGAGCATCGGAGTAGATTAAAATGTAGGCGTATAGAAGCACCGATTGTATCGCATTGTCTTAGCCTACAGCATGCCTTTGAAGATCTCACCTGTTTCTGCATAGACCAGATAATGTGTGGCAATGACAAAAAAACTAGAGAACAATTGCTGTTACATTGGGAACAAAGATGGATTTTTGCACTGAAATCGACAGTACCAACGGGATTGAACATGCAGATAGATTGGAAAGCATGCATGTAGTTGTGGAAGATCACTTTTACAATTTTTTAGCCATAAATGATAGCGGGGCATAACATCTTGATTTTCTCTCCAACCCGCATTTTCCAGACCGCGTGATAGCAATATGCCTATAAAATGTTCAAATACTTATGGTTTTTAAGCCGTTCAGGTTATCAGTCATGATATTGTTTATCTGTACATCTCTAGCAGAGTACAGTTTTTTTCACGTCAATGAAGGTTTTCACGTCACGATTCACATCTCCAGCTGATAGTCATTACATTCGCTTTCTTTTTTTATTTTTTTTATTTATGCATTTTAAAGTTAGAGTCAAGTATATACACTTGTACATTCGCTTTCTTGATGGGTAGAAAAAGGCCGCATAATGAGCATGCGCGGTGTCTTTTGGTAAAAACTGTTTCAATGAACAATGCAGAAGACAGCGACCGGTTTGAAAGTGTGGTGAGTGAAAATTAAGCTATAAACCATGAGATATTAATGTGATACCTACATAACAGTTAAAATGAATAGAGGTGCTAAATATAAATATCTAAATACCTTGACATTGTATTTATAGAAATACCGGCGTAGTGCGAACACAACCCCTTGAAAAAACCTGAGAGTGAAACGCACCAGCGCGAAGGTTGGCGTTGGGGAACTATTAGCTCGTTCAGATAAGTACCACTTTTAAAACGTTAGACTCTCTGTGGGAAAATTATCTGTCTTGAGCCTAGCACTATTCATTTGAACATCAGCAACATTTATGGGTCGTTGATGCAATTGAGAGCTGTGGGTCTAAGCTTTGTCTGTAAACCCATGAAATTAGCTCCGTACAAGTCTGAGACCCTGTTGCAAGAAATATATACCTCATGTGGTGAAGAGTGGAGCGTTTTTTGGTTCTAACGTTACTATATAGTATTTCCCGCTCCGGAAAGTGATCACACATATTTTGTTGAACACAGAAGCAACACAGCCAACAGCTGCAACAAAACCACCAGCAGCAGACGACCACAGCCAACAAAGCAACGAAAACCAACACCAGCAGATCAAAGTAAGTGCAGCCATCCACTAAAGTCCAACGGAGAAAACATGTACACAACCCTGATCCTGCCCATCAGCCTCCTCCTCACCCAACTCCTGCCACCTCAGGCAATCAACCACAACCTACTAACAAGCACTCCATGGCATCCATCACTGCTCCACACACACCCCCAGTATACACACTGGAATACACACAAGACACCCAAGCACAAGAGGCAAAACAGGCACAAGAGCAACACACATACAAACACAAACGAAGCACAGAGATCACTAAATACCCCAGCTACAATCACAATAGAGCTTATCAACGCCAGATCCATACGAAACAAAATTAACACAATAGCAGACCACATAGAACATCAACGACCTGACATACTGTGCATCACAGAAACATGACTCACCTCCACCGATAATGTACTACTTAATCAATTAGTACCATCCACCTACTCAGCATTCAACTGCACACGCGCACAGCGGAGAGGAGGAGGGGTCTTGCTCCTCGCAAGGAACAGCCTAAGATTCAAGTCACGAAGTGCCTCAAACGCAAACACCATCACTGTGGAAAACAAATGGATGGCCCTATGCCTCACCTACAGAGCTCCGAATGCGCCACCAGATGAACTAGCCTCAACTCTAGAAGAGGTCTGTGCCGTCAACACAAATCACAAACCCCTGCTACTATTAGGAGACTTCAACCTAAAATCTACCAACATAAATGATGCAGAAGCTTTTCTACGAGCTATGGTATCCTTACAATACACTCAACTGATCAATACCCTGACACACAGACATGAATCAGCACCAGACCTCATATTTGCGACCAAATATCTAATGAACAGCAGTAACATATCAACTCCCAATGTCACACCGGTACCGTGGTCAGATCATCACATAATCAAAATAAAGTTTACGCCACAAGGGTGAAACCACAACGAGAACCTGGACAACCCACCAGCACAAAGAAGATTTAAAAGTTTCGACAGGCACCAATTTCTAAAGGACACTCTACCCCACCTGAACTCGAAAGCAGAGGATCTAGACAAACAAATCAGAAAATGGAACAGCATCATCAATGCGGCTGCCAAAGCCACCGAATACAGACCCAAGATAGCTCGCCGCACCAGAGCACATCACACACCCTGGTACTCAAATTCATATGGAACGAGAAGAGGGAACTCAGGAAGTTGGAACGGCGATGGAGACACATCAAGTCGCCCAACACTCAGGCAATATACTTAACAAAACAAAAAGAATATAACGAACTCATCAACCAAACGAAGAAAGAATACCACACTAACATCATACTCAAAGCAAACAAGAAACCGAGAGAACTCTTCGAAATTGTGAAAACCCTCATCAAGGAACAGAAAACCGAGAGCGAAGTGCAAATAGACCCACAAGCATTCACAGACCACATAAAAAAAATTCCATGCATCTTTACAACGGAAAACAGACACAAGCAGCAAACCAACCATCCCCCCAAGAAAAACTTGGGACAAATTCAGCACCCCATCCACAGAGCAGCTCTAACACATCATCACCGCACTCAATACAAGCACGGCCCCAACAGACCCATGCCCAGTTACATGGATTAAGGCGACAAAGTCAGACTTCATCCACAACATACACAACATGGTGAACTGTTCACTAACCCAAGGAATCATGCCAGACCAGCTAAAACTCGCCACAATAAGACCAAGAAGAAATCACTACTTGACAAGAACAACCCAGCCGCCTACAGACCTATCTCAAGCATCCCTCTACTGGCTAAGATTATTGAGAAAGCGGTACATCAACTACAAGACCACATCGACAACCACGCACAACTGGACCTCAACCAACATGGTTTCGCCCCAACCACGGAGTCGAAACACTCCTGTTATACCTATTTAACGACATACTACACCTCATAGACAACAGCAAGAACTGAATACTCATGATCTTCATTGACATTTCATCAGCATTTGACACAGTGGAACATGGAACTCTACTAACAAGACTTCAGAACATCGGATTACACGGAGCCACTCTGAGGTGGTTCCACTCCTACTTAACAGACAGACAGATACAGGTAAAGATCGGTCCCAACACATCCCGACCCATAAAGGTCGTGCAAGGCGTACCTCAAGGATCCGCCCTATCAGCACTATTATTTAACATCTACATCCAGCCAATATATCATAAAAGAACACAGGATAAAATACACAATCTATGCGGACGACATAATGATATACACAGCTATCACCTCGACAACCCAGACTACACCAAGATAACTGAATGTCTCAAGCACATGAACAGCTGGCTTCAAGAAAACAACCTGACCATAAACTACAGCAAGACCGGGGCACTAATCATCACACGAAACTCCGACTACATCCCTCCTCGCAACATCAAGCTAGACAACGCAACCATACCCATACAACCAGAAGTGAAATACCTTGGAGTGACCCTGGACAAAGAACTGAACCTTCAGTCCCACATCAGCAGAACCACCAAAAATGCATACCACAGGATGAGTCTAGTCCGACGCCTCAAGCCCCTCCTCTCTCAGGAACACCTCCGCACAGTCTGTCAAACACTAATAACCCCAATCCTAGACTTCTGCAACCCAATTTATCTTGGCCTAACAAAACAGACACTCAGGCCACTGCAATTGGTGCAAAACACAGCAGCACGCATAATAACTGAAACCACAAGACAAGAACACATCACACCCACTCTAAAAGAGCTCCACTGGCTACCAATCAGCTCCCGCATCAGATACAAGACAATCATAAACATTTTCAATATCAAACAACAGTCATCAGCTTTCAGCCTACACCCACTCACACAACCTGATAGCAGCACAAGACCGAGGAGGAGAGGCACATCAAACCGTGTCAACACACCAAGAGACTTCACCAAGCTACGCAAGGACACCGAAAAACGAGCCTTATCAAAGGCAGCACCAACAATTTGAAATGCCCTCCCTGATGAACTACGGTCAACAACAGACATTAAGGACTTTAAGAAACTGCTAAAAATGACCCTCTTCATAGAGCACTATGGTGACATCACCTAAACTATGCAACAGACAATACCCCAGCTCAACCACCCTCCCTCGCGACACGATCATAGTATTGAAGTATAGTTCTGATGTACATAGTATTGTAAATAGCGCACGTTGTATATAGCTCACCAAGAATCAACAACCATCTACACACATGCACTCACTGCTCGATGCATGCACACACTAGACACAGTATTTTCTTGATTGTTTGCTGTATAGACCGCCTTGATTGTAGGAAAAGGCGGTATAGAAATCCGTTTAAATAAAATAAATAAAAATAAATAAGAACCTAAAACTGGATATAGCGCAAGTGTGTGCAGAAGTTGTTGCGAGTATAGAAGGGCTATGATCTGGGCTGAGTGATCTCTGTCAAAGGGCGGAGGAGATTGAGGATCATAGAGAGGCGAATGCGGAAGGCCTGTTCACGTTTGAAAATTAGCTGGAGACAAGAGAACACCTGCATGCAGAGCTGGAAGACAAGCTCGAAGACAGAGAAAATAGCCCTAGGTGAAAGAACCTCTGTATTCGGGAAGTGGCGGAGACGGAAATCTTCAGTGACTGCAAAGAGGTAGTACAAAATATTGCAAAAGCTCTACTGCAAGAAGTGGATCTGCCACTTGACCTTAAGAACATAAGATATGCCATACTGGATCGGACCATCAAGCCCAGTATCCTGTTTCCAACAGTGGCCAATCTAGGTCATAAGTATCTATCAGTTTCCCCAAAAGACACAGGTTCCACAATGCTTGTATTGGGTCAAGCAGTGATATCCCGGGTCCCTTTTAATAATGGTTTATGGACCTTTCCTCCAGGAACTTGTCCAAACCTTTTTTAAACCCAGTTACATAAACAGCTTTTACTACATCCTCTGGTAAAAAATTCCAGAGCTTGATTACATGTCGAGTGAAAAAATATTTTCTCTTATTAGTCTTAAATAGGTTACACTGTAGCTTCATTGCATGTCCCCTAGTCTTTCTATATTCTGATCACGTAAACATAGTAACATAGTAGGTGATGGCAGATAAAGACCAGCATGGTCCATCTAGTCTGCCCAGCAAGATGGCAAGAGTAGGTGCAGGCCACCCCTCCCCATGTCTTTGTTTAGGGGTGAACCCACCACTCCATGTAGGACACCCCTATTTGTTGAGACTTTAGATGGTTCAGAAGTTATATGTTTCCGTTTATTTTGTTTTTATCCTGTTGCTGTAAAAGGATCCACTGTGTTTGTCCCATGCCGTTTTGAATTCTGTCACCGTGTTTGCCTCCACCACTTCCATCGGGAGGGCATTCCAAGCATCTACCACCCTTTCAGTGAAAAAATATTTCCTGACATTGCCTTTCAATTTAGCACCTTGCAGCTTCATATTATGCCCTCTAATTTTACAGCTTCCCCGTCTTTGGAAGAGGTTTGTTTGTTCATCATTTCTCTTTAAGTATTTAAAGGTCTGAATCATATCTCCCCTGTCCCTCCACTCCTCCGAAGTGTACATATTTAGGTCTTCAAGTCTCTTCTCATAAGGCTTCTGACGTAAACTCCAAATCATTTTGGTTGCCTTCCTCTGAACAGTTTACAGTCTTTTTACATCTTTTGCAAGATATGGTCTCCAAAACTGAACACAGTATTCCAAGTGAGGCCTCACCAGTGACTTCTACAGTGGCATAAGTACCTCTTCATTTCTGCTGGTAATCCCTCTTTGTATGCAGCCCAACATCCTCCTGGCTTTTGCCACCGTCTTGTCACACTGTTTTGCCACCTTGACATCATCAGAGATAATCACACCAAGGTCTTTCTCCTGAGCTGTGCACACCAACCTCTTGCCCCCTATCGCGTACATTTCCCTTGGATTTCTGCTACCCAAGTGCATGACACTGCATTTTTCCGCATTAAATCGTAGTTGCCAGGCATTAGACCATTCTTCCAGCTTTTGTAGATCTTTCCTCATGTTAACCACTCCCTTGGGGGAGTCCACTCTGTTGCAAATTTTTGTGTCATCTGCAAAAAGACAGACTTTTACATTCAGTCCTTCAGCAATATCACTCACAAATACATTGTACAGTGCCGGGCTCAGGACCGAACCCTGGGACACCCCATTAATCACCTTCCTTTCATCTGAGTGAGCTCCATGTACCATCACCTTCTGCCGTCTGTCAGTCAACCAATTTCTAATCCAGTTTACCATCTTGGGACCTATCCCCAAGCTACTGAGTTTATTGACAAGCCTCCTATGAGGAACAGTATCAAAGGCTTTGCTGAAATCTAGGTAGATGACATCCACTGCATGCCCCTGATCTAGTTCCTTGGTCACCCAGTCAAAGAATTCAATCAGATTTGTTTGGCAAGACGGTCCTTCGGTAAAATCATGTTGCCTCAGATCTTGCAACCTGTTGGTTCTGAGAAAGTTCACTATTCGCTCTTTCAGGAGCGCCTCCATTACTTTTCCCGCCACCGAGGTAAGGCTCATGGGCCTGTAGTTTGACACTTCTTCCCTGTCACCACTTTTGTGTAGAGGTACGACATCAGCCATTCTCCAGTCCTGAGGAACCTCTCCTGTTTCCAAGGATCTGTTGAAGACATCCTTTAACGGTCCTGCATGAACCACTCTGAGCTCTTTCAGTATCCTGGGATGTATCCCATCTGGTCCCATGGCTTTGTCCACTTTCAGTTTAGCAAGTTTTTCTAACACCTCATCTTCTGTGAATAGTGTGGTATCTACTTCATTCCCATTTTTATATTTGGAAGTCACAGCTGGTCCATCTCCAGGATTTTCTTTAGTAAAAACAACTGATCTACGTTTAGCCGTTCCACTCCATTCATTAATTTATAGACCTCTATCATATCTCCTCTCAGCCATCTCTTTTCCAGGTTGAAGAGCACTAACCTTTTTAGCCTCTCTTCATAGAGGTATCCTTCCATCCCCTTTACCATTTTGGTGGCTCTTCTCTGTACCTTTTCTAACAACGCTATATCCTTTTTAAGTTTTGGCGACCAGAATTGCACACAATATTCAAAGTGCGGTCTCACCATGGAACGATACAGAGGCATTATAATATACTTTGTTTTATTTTCCATTCCTTTCCTTATGATAACTAGCATTCTATTTGCTCTCTTGGCTGCCGCTGCACACTGGGCAGAGGGTTTTAACATGTTATCCACAATGACGCCTAAATCTTTATCCTGGGTTGTGGCAGGCTATGGCCTAGAATAGCCTGTAAATGTATGAGAGGCCTGTAAGCTAGGCCTGAGTCCCAGCCCCCACCTGAGAATAAGAATGCTGAGAAAAACCAAAGTCAGTAAGAATTAGAAAAACTGCTCAAAACTGCTTTAAACTGCTTTTTGATAAGGTTGTATAAATCTTTTGTTGAATTCTTCAATGCTGATGACAGACATGTTCCAGTGCTCTGTACTCACACATTTTCTAAGCTAGCAGTGACCTTGTAGGAGAAAAGTATCAAAGTTTTAGAACTGTGCCTTTGTTAGAGAATTCTGAGCAGGGGGAACAGAGTACTGGGCCCACAGAAAGATCCCAATTGGATGGGTGCAAGGGTCAGTAGGACCAATAGAAAGTTTGCCTGTATTAAACTGAAGAAGAAAGGTATAAAAGGTGTTGTTTACTGGACTCCATTGCTCAGACCATTTTGAATGTGACATTTGCCTGAGACTTGTGCACAATAAATTGGCTTGGATCTTCGAACTGACTCCTGGTTTTATTCATTGCGTGCACTTCGCTGCAACATATTCCTGGTGCGTTGGCCGGGAAGGTGGAGTACGTGAATGGTGTGCAAGTGAATATACCACGTATTACCGCCTTCAGGTTTGGTCCGGTTGGGACCGTGACCGACCGACAGTGGAGAGGGCCCCAGGCGCCGCCGGTCCCCTTGCATCGGAGAGGGTTCTGCCCTGCCTCGGCGGCCTGCCGGGTCCAACCGGCCAACACCTCTGAACCCAAGGGGAGTCCAGGATTCAAACCAAGGAGGGACTGGTTGCGCAGCGCATTAGTGGCCGGATCCAGTGAGTAGCAATTTGTCTGGTTCTTAGTCAGTTAGCTATGGGAAAGCCCCGCATGCACGGGACTGATACGGTTTAAGGTAACGAGAGCCTGATCACCTCTCAGGGTGTGGCCGAGTACTCCTTGCATGAGTATGCGCGAGGACGAAACCCCACCCCTCATGGATAAGTAAGGTAGGCCTTTATGAAATTTTGGGAACTTGGTGGCATGCCTGTCTGTTTGAGTGAATGAGAGGTCTTGAAACACAGATCACGCGAGAGCGGACTCCTGAGTAGCGCAGTTCCTGGCCGGGCGACCGCGCCCAGGTCGCGAAAAGGAGGAAGCATTTGGTGTTTGTCTCCCTTGTTGTTCCTTGGGCTGTACGGACCCCTTACCTGCAGCCATACTACCCGCCCTCTTTGTCTGTTGTCTTGTACGTCATAATGGGAGGGGCGGGCTCTGTGCAAACTCCGCTGAACTGTATGATCACGAATTTTAAAAAGGGATTTAGCGGTGACTACGGGATGAAAATGTCGCCGTCCCGATTAGAAAAATTATGTGGTAGGGAGTGGCCGGTGCTGGACACCGCGTGTCCACCAAATGGTTCTTTTGATGTTAGAATTGTGTCCTGAATGCATGGGATAGTGCGTAGGAATTACCCCTACCAGTTTCCCTATATAGACTCCTGGTTAGATATCTGTAAAAGGCAGCCCTCTTGGATGAAGCGTTGCTGTGAAGAGCAGTGCAGAATAATGTTAGCAACTACGAAGGGAAACCCCGGGAGTAAGAAAGAAAAGCCTCCCATTTACTCAGCCCCAGAACCTGCAGAAATTCTAAATTATCCACCCCAATTCCTTTATAAGCCAGTCCCATCAGCCCCACCATTACCCCAGGCAGAGCCAGAGGAAGGGAGAGCCCTTCCAGCTGATATGACTCCACCCCATCAGCCACATCCATCGCCCGAGAGAGAGCAGCCCCCTTCCCGAAGCAGGAGTCCCAGTCCCGAACAAAGTTCCCCGGCATAGCCGTCATCTCCTGAAGGAACTGCCAGCGGGGGATCAACTGCCAGCCCAGGGTCACCCATCAGTCCAGGCCCCAGCGGAAGAGCCACCGCTGGGCGCGCAAATATACGTTACGCCCTCCGAAGCAGGGAGACGAAGGAAGTTCGCCAGATGCCATTACGCCAGGTCCCTGGATTACCCATTCTCAATGATGACAGTCAGGTTATAGTTGGGCCAACTAGTCTCGTTTATGTGCCCTTTTCTATCACAGATCTATTAAACTGGAAAACGCACTATGCCTCTTATACTGAAAAACCCCAAGATCTGACAGAATTAATGTCTAGTATCATGCAGGCCCACCAGCCTACCTGGTTTGACTGCCGACAGCTCTTGTCTACCCTTTTTACTACTGAAGAGTGGGCGCGAATAGTGCAAGCAACTACCCGATGGCTGGAAGAGAACCCTGTAGACAGGAGAGACCTAGATCCCCGTCAGGCAGCAGCCGTAGATTTCCCGAATGAAGACGCAAGATGGGATCCGAATAGTGCAGAAGGGGAGAGGGCCCTCACCCATTTCCACCAGGCCCTACTGCAAGGCCTGAGGAGGGGAGGCCAGAAAGCCATGAATGTGGGGAAGGTAGCAGACGTTCTTCAGCGCCCAGATGAAAGTCCAGCTGCCTTCTATGAACGATTAACTGAAGCTTATAGACTTTATACCCCGTATGATCCAGCAGCCCAGGAGAATTTGCGTATGGTGAACGCTGCTTTTGTGAGTCAGTCCCAGGGAGACATAAAACGGAAACTGCAAAAGTTGGAAGGATTTGCGGGCATGAATACAGCACAGCTAATGGAAGTTGCCCAGAAGGTATTTGTGAATCGTGATCAAGAAAGTAAAAGGGAAAATGAAAGAAAGATGAAGAAAGCCGATCTGCTTGCTGCAGCTCTAGTTGAAGGACGTGGAGGATACCCAAACAGAAGGACTCGAGGATGGGGAAGGGGCCAAGGGAGCGCTCGGTCCCCCTTAGGTGCAAATCAGTGCGCCTATTGTAAGGAAGAAGGACATTGGAAGAATGAATGCCCGAATAGTGGCTCCACCCCCTGGAGGGGAGGAGGGAGTGCCAGGAGAGTGGGGGGGGGGGGCGATTGCAGCAGCGAGGGGGAATTCAGCGTGCACAGTTTCAGTTTCAGCAGGAAGAAGCCGTGGCCGTGGAAGGAATGGCGACCACTGAAGACGACTATGTGGATGAGGACTAGGCCAGACCGGGCTCCAAGATTTCCCTGGGTCCCCAGGAGCCTATGGGCAACTTAAAGATTGGGGACCAATACATGGACTTTATGGTGGATACGGGGGCCGAACATTCAGTAGTGGCTAAGCCAGTGGCTCCCTTGTCTTCCCGATCTGTCACCATTGTTGGCGCCACTGGAACTAGAACCACAAGACCTTTCCTGCAGAACCGTGCTTGTGAATTAGGGGGACGGAGAATAACGCATCAGTTCCTGTACATACCTGAATGCCCAGTTCCCCTTTTGGGCCGAGACATGCTTGCTAAGCTCCAGGCGCAGATATCCTTTGTTGAAGGAGGAAAAATGGAGATGACTGTGAACTCGGAATCTGCTGGCCTGATGGTGCTGACTGTCCCCCAGGAAGAAGAATGGCGGTTCTATAGTCCACCTTCATCCAAGATAGCTAGCCCCCGTATACCCACCAACATCTTAGCTCCGCCCGGAGTGTGGGCGGAGGATAATCCTCCTGGCCTAGCAAAGAATATAGCTCCTGTGCTTGTCACCCTTAAACCAGGAGCAGAACCAGTGCACGTGCGACAATATCTTCTCCCACGACCAGCAATCGAAGGCATCCATGGTCACCTAAAGAAATTACTACAGTATGGACTCCTCAAAGAATGCCAATCGCCCTGGAACACCCCCCTCCTCCCAGTCAAGAAGCCTGGGACAGGTGACTACCGCCCAGTGCAGGATTTGCGATGAGTGAACAATGCAGTTGAAACCATACATCCAGTAGTACCAAATCCTTATACCCTCCTGGGACTGATTCCATCGGAAGCTACTTATTTCACCGTTCTGGATTTAAAAGATGCCTTTCTCTGTATCCGCCTGGCATCTGCCAGCCAACTCTTGTTCGCGTTTGAATGGGAGAACCCTACTACAGGAAGACGGGGCCAACTCACTTGGACTCGCTTGCCTCAAGGATTCAAGAATTCACCCATCATCTTCAGTGCAGCTCTCAACCAAGATCTTTCAAACTACTCTGTGACTCCAGGAAAAAGAATCTTACTTCAGTATGTAGATGATCTGCTTATAGCCACCAACTCCAAGACTGAATGTGTGCAAGCTACCAGTGACCTCTTGCACCTCCTGAATGACGCCGGATACAAGGTCTCAAGAGCCAAAGCGCAGTTGTGCCAAACAGAAGTGAAATATCTAGGGTTCCATCTGTCCAGAGGAATCCGGAAATTGGGACTTGAGCGAAAGGAAGCAGTATGCCGCATCCCAACCCCCACCACTAGAAAACAGGTGCGGGCCTTCTTGGGTGCTGCAGGCTACTGCCGGATATGGATACCCAATTTTGCACTCTTGGCAAAACCCTTGTACCAAGCCACGAAGGGAGTGGAACGATCACCCATGGAATGGGGCCCAGAACAGGATAAAGCATTCAAATCACTAAAAGCAGCATTAATGTCATCACCAGCCTTGGGCCTACCAGATGTGCAGAAACCATTTTGTCTTTATGTCCATGAGTCATGTGGAGACGCACTGGGAGTCCTGACTCAGCCCCTTGGATCCTGGCAATGACCTGTAGCCTACCTATCAAAACAATTGGACCCTGTTGCAAAAGGATGGCCACCTTGCCTAAGAGCTGTAGCAGCCACAGCCCTCTTAGTGAGTGAAGCTGACAAGCTCACTTTGGGACAGAATCTTCAAGTCACTGTACCTCATTCTGTTTTAACCCTAATGGAACACAAAGGAAACTACTGGTTCACCAACGCATGAATGTTGAAATATCAAAGTATGCTGTGTGAAAATCCTCGACTGCAATTGAGTATCAGTCAAACTTTGAATCCTGCTACCCTACTACCGACCAGTCCAGGCCCGCCTGACCATGATTGCCTAGAAGTAATGGACACTGTATACTCAAGCCGCCCAGACCTAACAGACATCCCCTTGAACAACCCAGAAAAAACTTTCTTTGTGGATGGAAGCAGTCTTGTAATTAATGGACAACGATGTGCTGGTTATGCAGTGGTGACCCTGGACATGGTAATAGAATCATCAGCTTTGGCTCCAGGAACTTCAGCACAGAAGGCCGAATTAATAGCCCTCACTCGAGCACTAAAAATAGGAACTGGGATCCGTCTGAATGTCTACACAGATTCCAAATATGCCTTTACAACATTACATGCCCATGGAGCTTTGTACAAAGAACGTGGATTGATAACCTCGGGAAGCAAGTCCATTAAGTATGGCCCAGAAATATTGACTTTATTAGAAGCAGTGTGGGCCCCCAAACAAGTTGCTGTAATGCATTGCCGAGGTCACCAAACTGGAGATGGAGAAGTATCCCGAGGGAACAGACTTGCCGATGCTTCAGCCCGAGAAGCAGCATTCAATGGAAAAATTTCTACCCCTAGTATTACAGTTCAAGCAGCCATATTTCCAGTTCCTCTCAGTGCTTGGACACCACGATATACCCCGAATGAGCTGGACTACTATTGTCAGAATGAAGGGGGGCAGCTATCAGCGGCTGGATGGATAGTGTTACCACCACCCGAGGGAGGATCACCCCCCCCCCCCCCGGCATGACTGTGATCCCTGAAGCCCTTGGTCCAGCCTTTGTCCACGTCTTTCATCAAGCTACACACTATGGAAAAACTGCAATGGAAAAAGCTCTGAAACCGTATTTTTGTACCTCATTATTGGGATCCTTGACTGCCTCAATAGCCCGAAAATGTGTAATCTGTGCAAAGAACAATGCCCGACAGGGTCCTGTCCTACCTCCAAGAGTTCAGTCAGTGGGAGTTACCCCCATGGGAAATATCCAAATAGACTTTGCAGAAATGCCACGAGCAAATGGATATCATTACCTACTGGTTCTAGTTTGTACCTTCTCTGGGTGGGTGGAGGCTTTCCCCACCAGGACTGAAAAGGCCAGAGAAGTCACTATGGCCCTGCTTCATGAAATCATTCCTCAGTTTGGAATACCCTTGACCATAGGGTCAGACAATGGGCCCTCCTTTGTGTCACAAGTAACTCAGCAGCTAGCCTGTGCTTTACAAATACAGTGGAAGTTACATACAGCTTATAGACCCCAGAGTTCAGGGAAAGTAGAGAGAATGAACCGAACCCTGAAGTCTCAGTTGTCTAAGCTCTGTCAGGAAGCTCACCTGAAGTGGCCCCAAGCTCGCTCCATAGCCCTTCTCAGAGTGTGTTCAGCCCCCACTAAGTCATTAGGAGTTTCCCCATTTGAGGCATAGTTCAGGGAATAAGGGGGGATATGAGTCAGATTGGAGCGGAAATCACTAGACAAGAATTGTTGGCTCTCAGTTCTGTCTTGCAGGACCTCCATACCTGGGTGCAAGACCAGTTGCCTATCAATCTGACAGAGCCACTGCATCCTTTCAAGCCCGGAGCCTCGGTGTGGCTCAAAGAGTGGAAGAAGACACCGTTGGCACCTCATTGGAAGGGACCATATGTCGTTTTGCTGTCAACACCCACAGCAGTTAAAGTGGCTGAAATCGACTCCTGGATCCACCACAGTCGAGTGAAACCAGCAGCAGTTCCTGAAGGTTGTCCTTGGACTTCGACCGCGGAGCCTGCATCACCATTGCGACTTACATTGCGAAGAAAGTAATCATCTTCGTGAAGTTTTCAAGCTCTGAATTATCAGCCTTTCAGTTTATCCATCATCAAGAGACTATGATCAAGATGACTACCTACTACTGTTTCATTTTTGCGGTAACCCTGGGACCCCTTGGAACAACTTTTGCCCTGCCCCCTTGTGCAGCTTGTATAACCACTACCCGAACTGGGATGAAAATCACTCAGACTTTACTTTATCACTCTTACTACACTTTGTCAGACGGCTGCCTAGGGTGAGAACTTACACAATCTTGACGATGCATATATTCATATGATTCTTGCAAGGTATTGTGGGTAATGTAGTTCATTCACTCCCAAACACAGCTGAAGACAATAATTGAGTTGTGAAACCAGTGGTAAGGCCAATAAAATACTTCTTTTATTGATGGGGTTTAATTCACCCAGCACAAATATGCTTGGTAGCAATATAAATGAGGTTACTTGCTTGCAGTGTTTAAATGGATAACATAAAGTCACAAAGCAAATCAGAAAAACAACCTTCAGCTTGTCAGGCAATTAGCTAATGTTTTCTTAGCAAATAATTACCAAATAAAAAGGCACAAAGAATTAAAGGAACTTTGCTTGTTAGGTTAACTTCTGCTTATTTTCCACGCAGATCCAACAGTGATTCTCCCTTGCTCACACACACAATCAGGTGCAGCTTTAATCAATTGTCCAGCTGAAACCCTTTAGCTGGCTGGCTGTTACTGTGTGAACCCAAATCCTGCTTTAGGAGCTGTTTTGCAGTGGAAATAAGAACAAAGTTAGGTTTCTTTGTGATGGCTGATGTGTTTGCTCACAGAAAGCTAGCAATAGCACTTGGATAAAGAACAGTCCATGTAATCAATAGTTTCATCTGCTGTATCTCCCCCTTCATCAATCAGCATAGGGTCACTATCATACATTGGCACAGACGAGTCTTTCATTAAGGCACTATCATGAGAATGCTTATTCCCTTGCTGCCATTCACTATTATAGATAGGGTCTGGATCAGTGTTCATACCTGAGCCTCTCCTGCTATCATAATTCCTCTCTGTATAGCCCGGCCAGTAGGTAATCCAATTCTGATGTCCAGCCTTCCAATCTTGATCCCTGGACACTGGATCTTTCCTCACATACCTTCTGGCATAGGTCTGAAAGTCCTTCCACGTGCAGTCTTCTCTCTTCCAGGTAGCCACTGGTGATTCCTATCTCTGCCATTCCATTCCTCTGGCTGACTCCAGTCCAATGGACTCTGCTGGCATTTGGAATACCTCCCAGTATAGGTACTGCTTGGAATCTCCCAGACCTTCCAATGGCCTTTCTTCTCTTCCTTCCAGAGAGTTTCCTTCTCTCTCTATCCGCTTGGCTTGGCTTCTGCTTCTCGAGATGATGTTGGTGCTTGAGCTTGAAGCTGTTGCTGTATCTTTTCCTGAAGCTGTTGCTGAAGCTGTTATCTGAAGAATAAGCTCTATTCTTATTCTGTCCTAATGTGTGCTCCTCCCTAACACAGCGCAGCTGTGTTGAATCAGGCCCTGCCCTTTGAGATGAGTGCTTAGGGATTACCTCATAGCTCTCTTGATTGCACACACGTTCTCTCACTTCAGCCCCCCTCATGGCTGCTGGAAACCTGGTGCATTCTGGGACTGGTAGTCTTTTGTGTGAAAACTCTGTTTTCTTACTTCTACCAGAACTGACAGGTTGCTTGTTCAGAGTCACATCATCTTTTCTATAGCTCCTACCTGAGCTATGATAAGCTTCCTTATCACAACTTGCACTGGTAAAGTCAGTCAGTGCATGTATAATGGTACAGAACTGAATGTTTGCACGAATGGAAAGACTCGTACTTGTTTTAAACCCCGACAGAATCCTTATTACTATGTCATGGAACTACGATGGAATGATGAAGATGGAGCCCTCATAAATGCTACAAGTCAACTCTCTGATCCCACCCGACCTATTGTGGCCGCGCCCCGTCCGCCTAGGCGGTTGCCTAGTGGGGAGCGCTGGTTATCACTCTTCTTTTGTGTAGTTGTGGGTTTGCTTTGTAAGCAATGCGAGTGGAAGAGGATCACAGGACAATTTGTTAACATAAATTGCTTTTTATTTATTTCTTTCTGGAACCAATTTTGGCAAATGACCTTGCTGAGGCAAATGACCTTGATAAGGCGAAAAGAAATGGCAAACTGAAAATACAGGATATTTTCTCCATTGAACTTCTCAGCAAATACTCTCCAAGTAGTTTCTTCACTCTTGATACCTTTTAGCTTCTTCCATTTAACAAAAGCAGTATAACACTGTTAAATGCACAGTTTCACAAAAACTTCAGTAAGACAGTTTTTGACTTTTAATTCTCAGCTGCTGCAGATTAGGATATAACTCCTGTGCTGCCTCTTGGTTTAAAACCGCTAGCCTTCTTAACCTGGCTTTTTCAGAGGTAAAACTGGCTGCTTTTAAACATGAGGTTTTTGACTTCTTGTCTGCTCTTCACCTTGGCACACATTAACACCAACACAGATTATCTTCTTAACCTGTTACCTACAGCCTTCTTATAAAAGCATTAAACACGGCTTATGCAAATCCCACACTCCATGGATTCTGCAGAGGACATTGGACTGTCTGAATACAGCTCCACTTCCATTTCTTCCGGGGTGCTATAACACTCAGGGCTTGGGGCACGTTCTGGAACGCTCTGCTGTACTTCTTTTAAAAGCTTAAAAAGTTTTCCCCATTTTAACTTCTGGCTCCCCCTTTTCACCGGGTCAGAAGCTCTTGCCCTTCTTTCTCTTAACTACTCCTGTTCAGGACATACATGAGTTGCTTTGCTGCCAGAAACCCTCTTTTTAACTGGTTTTCTGTACTGTCTGTTCACAGACCCAGGACTTGAGCTGCTACTTTCAGAATCAGTCATATAATCCTGACTTCTTCCCCAGCTCCTCTCATGCCCACAACCTTTGCACTTGCCTTGGGAGTTATGGCTGGTCCCCTTTGAACCACCAGGCCTCACAGCCTTATAATGCTATTTCTTCCCTTGGTTCCTCTGGACTCTTGGCCTCTCCTCCTGGCTTTTAGCATGCAGTTTTTCCTGAGCACGTCCTGCTTGTTCTGCAACTTTCCTTCCTTGTCCTCGTCCTCTCTCTCTTCCTCTTTCTCCTTCTGGTTCCCTCTCTGCTTCTCCCTCACTTCCTGAGTGACGCAGCTTAAATATCCTGTAGCTTGTTTCCTTCCCTGGCCCCACCCCCTCTCTGCCTGCACGAGCTCTAGAGGCTGGGTGTGGCTTCAAGCTATCCCTGTTAGTATGTGTTCTAGTTTCTCTTTCTGCCTGGGAGCTATGCTTTAGTGAGCCCTTCCCCCGCTCATGAGAAAAAAACTCTTTTTTTTCAGTTTTAAAGGGCTCTGCTACCTGCGCATCACCACACTATACCCCTGTACTTTGATGCTTGTGATCTGATAAACAGAAATGACTATTATAGGTGTGGGTCATGGGAACAAGCTTACTACTATGATGACAAGTATATGTGTCCCGAAGGTGCATACAGAATGGGAATATGCACTGGGGTACATTCTCCATCTACTTATGGTAAGCCGTCCAAAGATGACTATTTCTGTCCGAAGTGGGGCTGTGTGTACTATGCTACTTGGTCTGGTAGCCCTACTGGACAAGATGGAGATAATCGCAAGGCCAATTTGGAAAGACTGCCCCTACTGGAACTTAAGAAGTGCAAGAAAGGTGCCTGTAATCCTCTACGGCTTCTCATCCTCGACCCAAGCCAGTGGAAGCAAGGATTCCGATTCGGCCTACGTATAGCAGGAAGTGGATCTGATCCTGGAACTTTTGTGTATATCCAGCTTAACACGAAAACTCATGTTTCTTCACCCTACCGAATACATCATACCTTCTATGAGGCCATGAAAGCAGAGTTTGTAGTCCCCCACTCTTCTCGAAATTTGTTCATTGAACTAGCTGGAGCTGTAGCATCCAGCCTTCATGTCTCCGACTGTCTTTTCTGTGGGGGAACTCAGATGGGTGACCAGTGGCCTTGGGAGGCGCAAGAACTGAACTATTCTGTACCCTATAACCAAACTTATCTGCATGCAGCTACCAGCGAATGGGTCCTAGCTAGCCCCATTGTTGGAAACCTGTGTTTTGCTCGAACTGGACCACAATTGACTACGTTAGTGGGGCAATTGGTCTGTTTAAACCAGAAGTACTATAATGCTACCACCAAGAAGACATCCTGGTGGTCAGGAACCAATGCCCCGGAACCCTCCAATCTTTCCTAGCCTTGCCAAGTTATGGACAAATCTGGTTTCTCACAATGACTGGCAAGCTCCACCTGGACTATATTGGATCTGCGGAACTCAAGCATATGCTAGACTCCCTGCCAACTGGGGAGGTGCGTGTGTTTTGGGGACCATAAGACCTTCTTTCTTCCTCTTGCCCGTTTCCCATGGAGAACAGCTCGGATTCCCTGTATATAAGAGTCGACAGAAGCGAGAGGTCCTGAAGATAGGCCAATGGGACAAATGGGATGCGACATCTGAAGAATGGCCACCGGAGAGAATTGTATCCTACTATGGACCTGCTACCTGGGCACAAGATGGCTCTTGGGGTTATCGCACCCCTGTGTATATGTTAAATCGTATTATACGTTTGCAAGCTGTTGTAGAAATAATAACTAACGAAACTAGTAGAGCATTAACCCTGTTAGCCAAACAAGCCACGCAGATGCGTACAGCCATTTATCAGAATCGTTTAGCATTAGATTATTTACTTGCTGCTGAAGGAGGAGTATGTGGAAAACTGAATTTAACTAACTGTTGTTTGCAAATCGATAATGAAGGACAAATTGTAGAAGATATAGTCAATCATATGAGAAAGCAAACCTATGTACCAGTCCAGACCTGACATGGCTTGCAACTCGATGGATGGTTTGGTTCTCTGTTTTCAGGAATGGGCGGCCTGAAAACACTTGTGTACATTGTCCTATTCATATTGGCTATCTGCTTGTTTCTCCCATGTTTCCTACCCTTATACTTGCGCATGCTGAACTCAACCATTGATAGTGTTGTTTATTTATTTTATTTATTACAATCTCTTATATACCGCACTATTTACAATCAGCGCGGTTTACATAAAACAAAGGACCATAACACAAGCTGTTTGGTTTTACATAGAACAGGAAAATCAACTTGGATAACATAGGGAAATAAGAACTTTGTTGAACGTAAAGCAGCTACCAAAGTCTTAGCCATGTGGCAATATTCCCTTGTACCACAACATGATGCTGAGGACCCTGTGTAGTGTGTGATTTGATTCTCACCCTTCCTTACTTGCGGGTGAGAATAATCAAAGGGGGGAATGTGGCAGGCTATGGCCTAGAATAGCCTGTAAATGTATGAGAGACCTGTAAGCTAGGCCTGAGTCCCAGCCCCCACCTGAGAAAAAGAATGCTGAGAAAAACCAAAGTCAGTTAGAATTAGAAAAACTGCTCAAAACTGCTTTAAACTGCTTTTTGATAAGGTTGTATAAATCCTTTGTTGAATTCTTCCATGCTGATATATAGTAACATAGTAAGTGACGGCAGATAAAGACCAGCATGGTCCATCTAGTCTGCCCAGCAAGATGGCAAGGGTAGGTGCACCTGTCGCTCTGTGCAGGCCACCCCTCCCCATGTTTTTGTTTCTGTTTAGGGGTGAACCCACCACTCCATGTAGGACACCCTTATTTGTTCAGATGCTAGATAGTTCAGAAGTTAGAGGGTACTGTTTATTTTGCTTTTATCCTGTTGCTGTAAAGGGATCCACTGTGTTTGTCCCATGCCGTTTTGAATTCCATCACCGTGTTTGCCCTCACCACTTCCATCGGGAAGGCATTCCAAGCATCCACCACCCTTTCAGTGAAGAAATATTTCCTGACATTGCCTTTCAATTTACCACCTTGCAGCTTCATGTTATGCCCTCTAGTTTTACAGCTTCCCCGTCTTTGGAAGAGGTTTGTTTGTTCATCATTTCTCTTTAAGTATTTAAAGGTCTGAATCATATCTCCCCTGTCCCTCCTCTCCTCCAAAGTGTACATATTTAGGTCTTCAAGTCTCTCCTCATAAGGCTTCTGACACAGGCTCCAAATCATTTTGGTCGCCTTTCTCTGAACAGTTTCCAGTCTTTTTACATCTTTTGCAAGATATGGCCTACAAAACTGAACACAGTATTCCAAGTGAGGCCTCACCAGTGACTTGTACAGTGGCATAAGTACCTCTTCCTTTCTGCTGGTAATCCCTCTTTGAATGCAGCCCAACATCCTCCTGGCTTTTGCCACCGCCTTGTCGCACTGTTTTGCCACCTTGAGATCATCAGAGATAATCACACCAAGGTCTTTCTCCTGAACCGTGCATACCAACCTCTCACCCCCTATTGTGTACTTTTCCCTTGGATTTCTGCTACCCAAGTGCATGACACTGCACTTTTTCACATTAAATCGTAGTTGCCAAGCATTAGACCAGTCTTCCAGCTTTTGTAGATCTTTCCTCATGTTATCCACTCCCTCTGGGGAGTCCACTCTGTTGCAAATTTTTGTGTCATCTGCAAAAAGACAGACCTTTCCATTCAGTCCTTCAGCAATATCACTCACAAATATATTGAACAGTGCCGGGCCCAGGACCGAACCCTGAGGCACCCCGCTAATCACCTTCCTCTCATCCGAGTGAGCTCCATGTACCATCACCCTCTGTTGTCTGTCAGTCAACCAATTTCTAATCCAGTTTACTATCTTGGGACCCATCCCCAAGCTACTGAGTTTATTGACAAGCCTCCTATGAGGAACAGTATCAAAGGCTTTGCTGAAATCCAGATAGATGACATCCATTGCATGCCCCAGATCTAGTTCCTTGGTCACCCAATCAAAGAACTCAATCAGATTTGTTTGGCAAGACCGTCCTTCGGTAAAACCATGTTGCCTGGGATCTTGCAACCTGTTGGTTTTGAGAAAGTTCACTATTCGCTCTTTCAGGAGCGCCTCCGTTACTTTTCCTGCCACCGAGGTAAGGCTCACGGGCCTGTAATTTGACACTTCCTCCCTCTCACCACTTTTGTGTAGAGGTACAACATTAGCCATTCTCCAGTCCTGAGGAACCACTCCTGTTTCCAAGGATCTGTTGAAGACATCCTTTAACGGTCCTGCAAGAACCTCTCTGAGCTCTTTCAGTATCCTGGGATATATCCCATCCGGTCCCATGGCTTTGTCCACTTTCAGTTTAGCAAGTTGTTCTAACACCTCATCTTCTGTGAATGGTGTGGTATCTACTTCAGTCCTATTTTTATATTTGGGAGTCACAGCTGGTCCATCTCCAGGATCTTCTTTAGTAAAAACAGAGCAGAAGTATTTGTTTAGCAATTTTGCTTTTCCAGTGTCACTTTCCACGAGTCCTTTCCCAGCACTTCTGAGTCCTGCAATTCCAACTCTGATCTTCTTCCTTTCCTGAATATACCTGAAGAAAGTTTTGTTGCCACCCTTAACATCTTTAGCCATTTTTTCTTCTGCCTTTGATTTTGCTATCCTTATTACTCTTTTAGACTCTTTGAGTTGGATCCTGTATTCATTTCTGTGTTCTTCTGTTTGCAAGGTTTTGAATTTTGAAAAAGCTGTGTTTTTTGCCTTTATTTGCGCAGCCACCTCTTTGGAAAACCAAATAGGTTTCCTTCTCCTCTTGTTTTTATTTATTTTTCTTACATATTTATCTGTTGCTCCTTTTATTGCCGCCTTTAGTTTAGTCCATTGCAATTCCACTTCCCTTATCTTCTTCCACCCCGTCATCTCCTCCTTTAAGTACTCGGCCATTTTATTGAAGTCAGTGTTTTTGAAGTTTAGGACTTTGAGCTTGCTATGATTGGCCTGTACCATGGCTTTTATCTCAAACCACACCGTGTGATGGTCGCTGTTGCTCACAGGGGCACTCACGCAGACATCTGACACGTTATCACTGTTGGTAAGCACTACATCCAGCGTTGAGCTTTCCCTGGTTGGTTCCATCACCATTTGTCTAAGTAATGCATCTTGGAGAGCATCCACAATTTTTTTGCTTCTTTCCAGATGTGCAGAAGGAGTAATCCAATCCACATCAGGTAGATTAAAGTCACCTAATATGATCGCTTCCCCCTTTGCTGCTATCTTGGCAATATCTATAATCAATTCGTTATCTCTCTCTTCAATTTGAGTCGGAGGTCTGTAGACTACAGCAATATGGATGAGACATGTTCCAGTGCTCTGTACTCACACATTTTCTAAGCTAGCAATGACCTTGTAGGAGAAAAGTATCAAAGTTTTAGAACTGTGCCTTTGTTAGAGAATTCTAAACAGGGGGAACAGAGTACTGTTGGTTGGTAGGTCGGTGGTTGCACCCACTGCAACCACCGACCTACCAAAATTGCTACAACACATATCTGAAAGCACCAGCTCGACTAAGGAACAAATCATCCTAGGAGACTTCAACCTCCCATCACTTCAGGAAGATCAAACAACTACATTCCACACCGCTATGACTGCAATGGATCTTGTGCAGATCATACAGAAACCCACCCATGAAAAAGGCAACACACTGGACCTCGTCTTCCTCAACAACTCATCCACCGCCACAGCAAAGGACCCACGAATTTCGCCAGTACCTTGGTTTGACCACCACCTCATCACCTTATCCTACACTTACCAACATAAGACCACCAAGGATGATACTCACCACATAAGACGATTTAAACCATTTAACAAAGAAGACTTCTTAGAACAAATTCTACCCAAATTACAAACAAGCTCCGATGACATCGATGACCTCATAGACAACTGGAATACTACGATCTCCACAGCGTCTGAAGCTCCAACAAACATAACCACCACCAGATCCCCTTCCACAAGGGCTAGATGGTATACTCCCAGTCTCCGAAAGCTAAAAACAAAACTCAGGAGAACTGAAAGAAAATGGAGAAAAACCCACGACGAAAATGACAAAACAACATACCTATATGAACTCAATGCATACCACTATGAGACTGACAAAGCAAAGAAAATCTACCACATGAAAATCATCAACGCCTCCATAAACAAACCTCGAGAACTCTTCCAGATAATCAAAAAACTGACAAAATCACCGCACAACTCCGACCAACTATCACAGCTATCACCAGATCTACTGGCCCGACAATACAAACAGCTACAGCAACCACAAAACCCGCAGCTAATCTCGCAGTCAACTACAGAGAACCTCCACCCCAACTTGCACAGCGACTGGACCACCTTCAAGGAAACATCAACAGAAAAAATTTCAACCACCATCTCCTGCCTCCACACCACCACCTCCCCGCTGGACCCATGCCCCACTGACTGGATAAAGAAATCAAAAATCGAACTGAGCACACCATTAACCCGCATCGTCAACGAATCCTTCTCCAGAGGACACATGCCAGACGCCCTCAAAACCACGATCATCCGACCTTCCCTGAAAAAGCATAACCTGGACCCTCTAGACCCTGCATCCTATAGACCCATAGCAAGTCTGCCTTTCACAGCCAAAATAATCGAGAAGATCGTCCAGCAACAGCTTCAGGAACACCTCGATGTTAACAACATACTGGACCCTCAACAACACGGCTTCCGCCCGCTACACGGTATTGAGACCCTCATGACCACGCTGATGAACACCCTCCTCACAGGAACTCAAGGAAGACACTCCGGTTACGCCATGATCTTCCTCGATATATCCGCAGCCTTTGACACCATCTCCACAACATCCTCATACACAGACTGCAGACTATCGGGATCAAGGACACCGTACTGAAGTGGTTTCAATCCTACCTAACTAACAGACAACAGCTAATCCGCACCAGCGCTTCAACCTCCCCCCCATTCCAGCAACATCAGGGGGTACCCCAAGGATCCACTCTGTCAGCCATGCTCTTCAATATCTACCTCCAACCACTCTGCACAGTCATACACACCCACAACGTCAGCTTCCACATCTACGCTGACGATATCATGCTCTATGCCCCCATTACAACCACAAACCCAACAAACACCCACCTGTCAGCGTGCTTTACAGCAGTGTCTGACTGGTTACAAACAAACAACCTCACCATCAACATAAAGAAAACCGAAGCCCTTATAGTGACAAAGGACCCAGACTTCACGCCACCCTCGCACCTCAACATAGGAACTACGAGCATCCAAATTCAACCACAGATAAGATATCTGGGCATTATTATTGACCAAGCCCTCACCTTAAAACAACAGATCACTAAAATCTCCGGAACTATATTTCACAAGGCAAGAACAGTACAACGTCTCAAACCCCTCCTGGAACATCAAGACTTCCGAACAGTGATGCAAGCCATGACACTCCCACATCTGGACTACTGCAACATAATCTACCATGGACTTCCAGCCACACACATCAACCCCCTCCGAACTGCATTAAACACCACTGCGAGAATCATTCAGAGCGCAAAGAAAACCGACCACATCACCCCAATTCTGAAGGAACTACACATTCTCCCCCTCGAAGCACGGACAAAATACAAAGCCATCCTACTCACCCACAAAGCTATCCATTAAACACAGGACAACCACCTTCGCACCCTACTGGCTCGCCCAGCCCACGGCAAATCTACTAGACAAGCCTCCAGTATTTCCCTCACCGTCCCTCACAAAAGAACCAAATGCTCACAACGGACCTGCAGACGAGCCTTTGAACTCTATGCTCCATCTTTATGGAACTCCCTACCGACCTACCTCAGAAACAATACCAACTTGCTATCTTTCAGAAAACAGCTAAAAACCATCCTTTTCCAGGAATACTTCAACTCGACCCCCACCGAAAAAGCCACAAAACCCCGAGTTCACCCACAATGAACCTCTAACTCAAAGCCTTTGTCTATGTCCAATGTCTGTACTATGTCCAAAGTCCGTCCTATGTCAGAATCATCAATGTTGCCCCCCCGGTGATGCCCCCCCCCTTGTACTTAATTCCCCCCCCCCCTATGTAGCACCGCTTTGACCCGGTGAAAAGCGGTATATAAATACAGCTAAATAAATAAATAAAAATAAATACTGGGCCCACAGAAAGATCCCAATTGGATGGGTGCAAGGGTCAGTAGGACCAATAGAAAGTTTGCCTGTATTAAACTGAAGAAGAAAGGTATAAAAGGTGTTGTTTACTGGACTCCATTGCTGACCATTTTGAATGTGACATTTGCCTGAGACTTGTGCACAATAAATTGGCTTGGATCTTCGAACCAACTCCTGGTTTTATTCATTGCGTGCACTTCGCTGCAACAGGGTGGTGGCTCCTAATATAGAACCTTGCATAGTGTAAATATAGCTTGAGTTGTTCTTTCCTAGGTGCATAACATTGCACTAGTCCACATTAAATTTCATCTGCTATTTGGATGTCCAGTCTTCCAATTTATAAAGGTCCTCTTGCAATTTTTCATACTCCTCATGGGTTTTAACAACTTTGAATAATTTTGTGTCATCTGTAAATTTGATTACGTTACTCGTTATTCCCATTTCCAGGTCATTTATGTATATGTTAAAAAGCAGCGGACCCAGCACAGATCCCTGAGGTACTCCACTATTCACCTTTCTCCATTGGGAAAATTGGCCATTTAGCCCTACCCTCTGCTTTCTATCTTTTAACCAGTTCCTGATCCACAATAGTATACTGCCTCCTATCCCATGACTTTTTAATTTCGACAAACGTCTCTCATGAGGGACCTTGTCAAAGGCTTTCTGAAAATTCAGATACTCTATATCAATCGACTCATCTTTGTCTATCCATTTATTCACACCTTCAAAAAAACATAACAGATTAGTAAGATAAGACCTTCCTTGGCTAAGGCCATGTTGCCTGTCTCCCATTAAGCCATGACTCTTTACATGCTCAGTATTTTTTTTCTTTATAATGGTTTCTACCATTCTTCCCAGTACTGATGTCAGGCTCACCGGTTTGTAGTTTCCCAGATCATCCCTGGAACCCTTTTTAAAAATTGGCTTTACATTGGCCATCCTCCAATCTTCAGATATTACAGATGATTTTAATGATAGTTCACAGATTACTAATAATAGGTCTGCATTCTCATATTTCAGTTCTTTCAATACCCTTGGATGTATACCATCCGGTCCAGGTAATTTATTTATTTAACAGGTTTTATATACTGCTTTTTCATTTCAATCAAAGCAGCTTACATTGTAACTTAAACTTAGTAATGTACATTAAACAGGGATTTTGATAACTTGGATTCTTCTGAGGCAATGGAGGGTTAAGTGACTTGCCCAAGGCCACAAGGAATCAAACCCTGGTCTCTGGGTTTTCAAGCCAGTGCTCTTAACCATTAGGCTATTCCTCTGTTCCAGTGATTTGCTACTCTTCAGTTTATCAAATAGTTGTAATACATCTTCCCGTGTATCAAGATTTCTTTCAATTCTTCTGCGGCATCACCTTTAAATACCATTTCATTCATGGGTAACATCCCTACATCTTCCTCAGTAAAGACCAAAACAAAGAATTCATTCTGTCTCTCCACTATGGCATTGTCCTCTCTTAGTACCCCTTTTACCCATCTATCAACTAATGGTCCAACTGACTTTGTCACAGACCTTTTGCTATGAATATACTTTGAAAAAGTCTTTATTACATGTTTTTGCTTCCATAGCAAGCTTCTTCTCAAATTCTCTTTGCCTGCCTTATCAATGCCTTGCATCTAACTTGCCAGTGCTTATGCTGTTTCCAGTTTTTGTCATTTGGCTCCTTTTTCCATTTCCTGAAAGATGCTTTTTTGACAACAACAGCCTGTCTGACCTCACCTTTAAACCATGCTGGCAGTTTTTTGGACTTCCACTTTTCTTAAAGCGTGGACTTGAGAATTGATCGGGCCCATAGAGCATTACAGCACACAGGTCCACCCTATAACAATGCACCCTTAGACATTATCGCTTGTTTCCATAACTATGAAGTGAAGGAACAAATGGCCCTACAAGCAAGAGTGCATGGCTCTCCTGAGTGTGGGAGAGAATTAGCTGCAGAATTAACACTTACCCTTCTGGATACTGTGCTACTATAAGGAGCTAGTTCTGCCTTTCATCGGGCAGGACTCCTCTCCTTCTCACTGTTAAGAACCAGCGTGTGCTATATGCGGCTGCGTGTTGCGGCCTATGGGTCGTGACCTAAGGGGCACAACTCAAGGGGCTGGACCAGGGATGTACCAGAGCATTATAGCAGTGTCTTTTGGCATATGGGTTGATGGGGAGAAGGAAGAATAAAGGAGGCACTAAGATAGATTCTGCAGTGCAGCCAGGTAAGGTGGTGGGCCCTATGGATAAACATTTGGCACCCATGGTATCTTGTTGTCTGTTTCCGGATGGAGCTTTGTTAAGCTCAGGCTCTTGGACTCCACCCCCCTGCCTGTGCCTGCTTTGTCCTCGACGGGAACTGAAGAAACTTTCATGTCCTCTGAAGCTTTAGTACTATTACCTGTACCAGGGATCTGTGCTGGGTCCTCTGCTTTTTGACATATTCATACATGACCTGGAAAAGGAAATAACGAGTGAGGTTATCAAATTTGCAGATGACACAAAACTATTTAAAGTTGTTAAAACCCAAGAGGATTGTGGGAAATTGCAAGAGGATCTTGATAAATTGGAAGACTGGGCATCAAAATGGCAGATGAAATTTAATGTGGACAAGTGCAAAGTTCTGCACCTGGGGAAGAACAACCCAAACTATGGTTACACGATGCAAGGTTCCACATTAGGAACCACCACACAGGAAAAGGATTTAGGTTTCATTGTGGATAACATGTTAAAACCCTTGGCCCAGTGTGTAGCAGCGGCCAAGAGAGCAAATAGAATGCTAGGTATCATAAGGAAAGGAATGGAAAATAAAACAAATGATATTATAATGCCTCTATATCGTTCCATGGTGAGACCGCACCTTGAATATTGTGTGCAATTCTGGTCGCCGTATCTTAAAAAGGATATAGCGTTATTAGAAAAGGTTCAGAGAAGAGCCACCAAAATGGTAAAAGGGATGGAAGGATACCCCTATGAAGAAAGGCTAAAAAGGTTAGGGCTCTTTAACCTGGAAAAGAGACGGCTGAGGGGAGATATGATAGAAGTCTATAAATTAATGAATGGAGAGGAACGGGTAAACGTAGATCGATTGTTTACGTTATCAGAATATAGAAAGACTACAGGGTAAACTATTTAAGACTAATAAAAGAAAATATTTTTTCACTCAACGTGTATTCAAACTCTGGAATTTGTTACCGGAGGATGTAGTAAAGGCTGTTAATGTAGCTGGGTTTAAAAAAGGTTCGGACAATTTCCTGGAGGAAAGGTCCATAAACCATTATTAAGAAGGGACCCAGGATATCAATGCTTGATCCAATACAAGCATTGTGGAACCTATTTCTTTTGGGGAAACTGCTAAGTACGTATGACCTAGATTGGCCACTGTTGGAAACAGGATACTGGGCTTGATGGACCTTGGTCTGACCCAGTATGGCATATCTTATGTTGTTATGTTCTTAAGTTGTTCTGGTAGAATCTGGTTTGAAGCCTTGTTTTGTGATCAGAAGATAAACATCTTTCCTACCCAGGCCTGGCAGCGACAATTTTTAGAGCTGAAGCTGCGGGTTTTAGGCCTGGGAGCTACTTATTTTCTGTATTTCCCTTGTAAATGCCTTGTTACATTGCAGGGACATACATTTGTATTTACTGATGTATCTCATTTACAGAAATTTGTTATGGACAGGGAGACAGAGGGTTAGGAATTTGAGATGGATAGAAGGTAAAGAAGTAAATCCCTCCAATTGTAGTTATAATTGTGCTTGTTTTCCTTTCTTTTTGAATTTTCTACTTTGTTATAATTTCAGGTGTATACTCCCTAGATGTGGGTTTTGTCATTGATTTATAGTAGTTTATTTTATTTTATTTATTTAACATTTCTTATATACCGCCTTTCATGATATCAAGGTGGTTTACATTGAACAGAGCATTATAACTTGGAGATAACTATTTTACAGGGAACATGGGCTATGGAGAGTTAAGTGGCTTGCCCAAGACCACAAGGAGCACCTGTGGGACTAGAAACCCCAGTCCTTCTGGCCCAAGGTTGCTGTCCTCTAGTGGGATTTGAACCCCCAACTTTCTGGCCTGAAGTACCTTGCCCCAACCACTAGGCCACTCCTCCACTCCTAGTTATTGTTTAGAATTGTTACTTGCTGGTGTTTGGATGGATTTCCTTATATTTTGTTTGGATTATATATTCAAAATTTCAGAAATTAAAAAAAAAGAACAATAAAATTGAAATCTTTGAAGACTTAGCCCAATTGACACTGCAAAAGCGCAGAAGCATGCACGATATAACATCTAAGCTGCAGGAAGAAGGCATACGATATGCTTGGACTTTCTGCTTTGGTCTGACCTTTTTGCTTCAAGGGAAGAGAAAATGAATTCCACGCTTTGAGAAAAGTGGAAGGAAGTCCAAAAAACTGCCAGCATGGTTTAAAGGTGAGGTCAGAGAGGCTGTTGTTGCCAAAAAAGCATCTTTCAGGAAATGGAAAAAAGAGCCAAACGATGAAACCTGGAAACAGCACAAGCACGGGCAAGTCAAATGCAAGGCATTGATAAGGCAGGCAAAGAGAGAATTTGAGAAGAAGCTTGCTGCGGAAGCAAAAACACGAAATAAAGACCTTTTCAAGTACATTCGTAGCAAAAAACCTGTGAGAGAGTCAGTTGGTCCATTAGATGATAAAGGGGTTAAAGGAGCACTAAGAGGCGACAAGGCAATAGCGGAGAGACTGAATGAATTCTTTGCTTCGGTCTTTACTGAGGAAGATGTAGAGATGTTACCCATGACTGAAGTGGTATTTAAAGGTGTGGAAGAATTGAAGGAAATATCGATACATCGGGAAGATGTCTTACAACTATTAGATAAACTGAAGAGTAGCAAATCACCTGGGCTGGATGGTATACATCCAAGGGTGTTGAAAGAACTGAAACTTGAGATTGTAACCATAGTTTGGGTTGTTCTTCCCTAGGTGCATAACTTTGCACTTGTCCACATTAAATTTCATCTGCCATTTTCATGCCCAGTCTTCCAATTTATCAAGATCCTCTTGCAATTTTCCACAATTGTCTTGGGTTTTAACAACTTTAAATAGTTTTGTGTCATCTGCAAATTTGATAACTTCACTCGTTATTCCCTTTTCCAGGTCATTTAAGAATATGTCAAAAAGCAGCAGACCCAGCACAGATCCCTGGGGTACACCATTATTCACCTTTCTCCATTGGGAAAATTGGCCATTTAACCCTACTCTCTGCTTTCTATCTTTTAACTAGTTCCTGATCCACAATAGTACACTGCCTCCTATACCCTGACTCTTTAGTTTTGCCAAACGTCTCTCATGAGGGACCTTGTCAAAGTCTTTCTGAAAGTCCAGATACACTATATCAACCGACTCACCTTTGTCCACCTGTTTATTCACACCTTCAAAAAAATATATCAGATTAGTAAGACAAGATCTTCCTTGTCTAAAGCCATGTTGGCTGTCTCCCATTAGGCCGTGACTATCTACATGCTGAGTAATTTTGTTCTTTATGATGGTTTCTACCATTTTTCCCAGTACTGACGTCAGGCTCACCGATCTATAGTTTCCCAGATCACCCCTGGAACCCTTTTCAAAAATTGGTGTTACATTGGCGATCCTCCAATCTTCAGGTATTAGAGATGATTTTAATGATAGTTCACAGATTACTAATAGCAGGTCTGCAATCTCATATTTCAGTTCTTTCAACACCCTTGGATGTATACCATCTGGCCCAGGTGATTTGCTACTCTTCAGATTATCTAATAGTTGTAATACATCTTCCCGTTGTATCAATATTTCCTTCAATTCTTCTGCACCTTTAAATACCACTTCAGTCATGGGTAACATCCCTACATCTTCCTCAGTAAAGAATTAATTCAGTCTCTCCGCTATCGCCTTGTCGCCTCTTAGTGCCCCTTTAACCCCTCTATCATCTAATGGACCAACTGACTCTCTCACAGGTTTTTTGCTACGAATGTACTTGAAAAAGTCTTTTTTTTGCGTTTTTGCTTCTGCAGCAAGCTTCTTCTCAAATTCTCCTTTTGCCTGCCTTATCAATGCCTTGCATTTGACTTGCCAGTGCTTCTGCTGTTTCCAGGTTTCGTCGTTTGGCCCTTTTTTCCATTTCCATTTCAATGATGATGATGCCCAGAATTGGTCCTTCTGGTCTCGCTAGATGCTGAGAAAGCATTCAACCGCGTGTCAAGGGATTTTATGTTTCGAGTACTGGGCAGGATATGTTTTGAGGAGCACTTTATGGGTTGTCGGGCCTTGTATCGTAACCCACGGGCATGTGTGAAAGTAAATGGCCGATACGCTGAGTTTTTTCCCCTGACGAAATGCCTGTTTCCCATCAGTGCCGGCGGGCTCAACTTTAACAGAGCCGCCGGAAAGGGAAACACTCTCCCTTCGCAGCTCTGCAAAGCTGAGCTGGCGCGTTGGAAATCAGACTGTCAGACTCTTACGGGGCCGCGGGGCACTTCATTCTGCCGCTGCAGCGGCTTCTGCGACAGGGGTTTTTTTTTTTCAATTTCCCTTCAGAAGGTCTGCGGTGAGGCGGGGCGGGGGTAGCCCTGGAAATAGTAATGGGATGATGGGGGGAGGGCTAGAGCTAGGACTGGAAATGGGCTGATGGGGGGGTGGTTAGAACTGGAAATGTGCTGATGGGGGGTTAAGAATGAAAATGGGCTGATGGGGAGGTGGGACTAGGACTGGTAATGGGATGATTGGTGGGGATAGGCTGGAAATTAGCTGATTAGGGGGGCTAGGACAGGAAATGGGTGGCTAGCATTTGAAATAAGCTAGGACTGGAAATGGGCTAATGGGGGAGGGGAGTACAGTGCTGCTGGCCCTGGAAGAAAACTAGGGGCTAGGGCTACAAACGGGCTGATGCGGGCGGATGGGAGAATAGGTCTGGAAGGGAGCAGATACTGAGAGGGTCTGCCAGGGGAAGGAGGGGGCAGGAAGGGAGCTGACACAGGGGAAGGAGGGGGCTGAAAGGAGCTGATATGGCGGTGGAAGGAGGGGGCTGGAATGGAGCTGACACCTGGGATGTACTGAAGGGGGACTGAAAGGGAGCTGACACTTGGGGATGGGAGTGATAGGTGACCGAGTAATGGGGGGGAGGCTGGAAGGAAGCTGACATGTGCGAATGGCACTGGATAGACAGAGGGTAGGGCGACTGGAAGGGAGCTGACTGGGGGGGGGGGGGTGGCACTGAGAATGGACGTGAGCTGATACCTGGGATGGTATTTGGACTAGAAGGGGCTGGACAGTGGGGAAGGAGGGGGACTTGAAGGGAATGGACACCAGTGGCAGTCGTGGGAATACAAGGCGATTGACAGTGGAAGATACTGGGAGGGGAGGACTGGAAAGGGGCTGATACTGGGGAGGGATACTGGAACTGGAAATGGGCTGATGGAAGGAAGTGAAGAAGACAAAAGAAGAGATAAGAAATGGCAGATGGACCATAGACCACAGAAAGAGAGCTAAGAGAAGACAGGAAAGCAAACCCTCATATTGGGACCAGCATGATCGGAGAATAAAATGGTCAGACAACAAAGGTAGAAAAAAATTTTTTATTTAATTTTAGTGATTGAACTTTGTGCTATCTTTATATTTTACACAGTATGGGGGAACTGCATCTCTTATTTATCTCATGTTGCACTGCATGTGGAGTCTGGCTTCTTGGGGTTTCAGTTTAAATTTTGTCTACATATTTTTAATTTTACTTTACATTAGAAACATAGAAATATGACAACAGAAAAAGACCACATGGCCTATCTAGTCTGTCCTTACATATCAACAACTACAACAGTCCTCTTTTTTCCTTTTAGAGATCCTCTGTGTTTGTCCCGTGCTTTTTTGAATTCAGATACTGTCCTCATCTCTACCACCTCCACTGGGAGACTATTCCATGGATCCACCACTCTTTCCGTAAAGAAATATTTCCGCATATCACTCCTGAATCTATCCCCCTTCACCCTCATCCCATGTCCCCTCGTAGAAGAACTTGCTTTCAATCGAAAGAGGCTCTCCCCCTGTACATTTATGCCACGGAGGTATTTAAACATCTCAGTCATATCACCTCTATCCCGCCTTTCCTCTAAGGTGTACATATTAAGATCCTTAAGTCTGTCCTCATATGCTTTATAATGAAGACCACTAACCATTTTAGTAGCCACCCTCTGTACCGACTCCATCCTGTTTATATCCTTTTGAAGGTGCGGTCTCCAGAATTACACACTACACTCCAAATGAGGTCGCACCAAAGACTTATACAGAGGCATTATCACCTCCTTTTTTCTGCTAGCTATTCCTCTCCGTATGCACCCAAGCATCCTTCTAGCTTTTGCCGTCGCCTTTTCTACCTGTTTAGCTACTTTAAGATCATCAGACACAACCACGCCTAGGTCCCGCTCTTCTTTAGTGGACAAAAGTACTTCACCCCCTATACTATATTGCTCCCTTGGATTGCTGCAGCCCAAATGCATGACCTTACATTTTTTAACGTTAAATCCCAGCTGCCAAATTCTAGACCATTCTTCAAGCTTAGCTAGATCCCTTCTCATGTTATCTACACCTTCCTGGGTGTCTACTCTATTGCAGATTTTGGTATCATCCGCAAAGAGGCAAACCTTACCCGACAGCCCTTCCGCTATATTACTAACAAAGATGTTAAAAAGAATAAGACCAAGGACAGATCCCTGGGGTACACCACTGGTAACTTCCTTCTCCTCAGAGTGAGCTCCATTTACCTGTACTATTTGTTGCCTCCCACCCAACCAATTTCTAACCCAAGCAGTAACTTTAGGGTCCATCCCTAGGGTGCTCAGTTTGTTTATAAGTCGCCTGTGAGGAACAGTGTCAAAGGCTTTACTGAAATCTAAATACACCACATCTATGGCTCTCCCTCGGTCCAACTCCCTGGTCACCCAGTCAAAGAAATCAATCAGATTTGTCTGACAAGACCTGCCTTTGGTGAATCCATGCTGCCTCGGATCCTGTAATCCGCTGGACTCCAGAAACTATTTTCTCTTTCAGCAGTGTTTCCAATAATTTACTCACCACCGAAGTTAAACTAACCGGCCTGTAGTTTTCAACCACATCCTTACTTCTGCTTTTGTGTAAAGCCACCACATGAGCCTCTCTCCAGTCCTTTGGCACCACTCCAGACTCCAACGAGGCATTGAAAAAGTCAGTCAGTGAAGCTGCTAGAACGTCCCCAAGTTCTCTCAGTATTCTAGGGTGTATCCCATCAGGTCCCATCGCTTTGTCTACTTTAAGTTGAGCTAGTTTCTCACGAACAGTCTTCTGAAAATTGTTCAAGATGTCCCTTGCTTCTGTTCCTTTTTGTGGGTGTTTTCTGAGGTCCTGCTTCTGGTTCTTCATCTGTGAACATAGAACAGAAATATTTCTTAAGCAATTTTGCTTTATCCTCATCAGCTTCTACATATTCCTCCCCTTCACCCTTGAGTCTGGCAATACCACTTTTGCCCTTCCTCTTCTCACTAACATATCTGAAAAATGGCATATCCCCCATTTTATTGCAATGGGTATTTCCTCCTCTTTTTGAATCTTTGCTTGAATCTTTGGTTACTTATTTTGTACTTGGTGAGGGTCTGTGTTCTGAGTGTGGGACTGAGGCTAGGTGTTCTGTTATAACATGGAGTTTGTACATAAAGATCTATACTATACTGTAGTAATTTGACTTGTTCAGCTTTTCAAATAGGTGAATGGATGTTCCAGGGCCCACTGTAGTTTTTACAGTGACCTTTTTTTCAGATGGGCTCCTTATGTGAGTTTTGGAAGTTGGTGCTGATATAGTATGGTATGGTAGATGTGCTCTTTGTTGTAGGGTTTTGTATTAGTTCACAATATGCCTGGTACTGGAGAATGTTTGTTGTTGATGTTGTTATTGAGATGGTCAGAATCGGATTTTATTTTTTTTAAGATATTGAGTTCTATGGGTGAATGTCCTGGTTCTGCTCTGCATCCACTGTGGATGCAAAATATATGTTGAAAAAGAAAAAGCAAGAACCATAATGCAGTTTATAACAACAAAATAAAAATAAGTTATAATTTAGTTTTATAAACTTTGCTATTGGTTCTCGCTCTCTTTTAGTTCCTTGGTGTGCAAACATCTTGAATTTCCTCCATATAATCGAATCGGCCTTTTGGTTTGGTTCAGTCCCTGATTGGAGTTCTGAAAAAGCCCTGCCTCCCTCTATGGTGGGGTGGGGGAGGGGGCACCATCTCATCCTTCGCCTCAGGCAGCAGATTGCCTTGAGCTGCCCCTGCTTCCACCAGTCTTGATATTGGGGTGGGGCCAACTCACCTCTCTCCTTAGGCAGCAGATTGCCTTGAGCTGCTCCTGCTGTCTGAGCTGCCAAGATAGTCAGTTCCAGAAAAGAAGACCAGTCCTGGATTTCTGCAGCACTGATTTCAATGGGTAGAATCAGAGTCTACAAATACCACACTGCTTTGGGATGTAAGTTCAAAACCAGGACTGGTCAAAAGTCTCCCTCCTAGAAATGTGAAACCAGGCAGCTCTGCATGCACAAATATGTATATAAGCAAATTTTCACCAATCTGCACCCCCTATAGCAAACTGATGTACCTAAAAGAGGGAAAATAACAAAATAGTAAGAAGAGTAAGATAAAAATTACAGGCTTTAAAAAGAACCATATCAAGAATGATTACAATGTTTTAGAATTGTCAAGTTATCCAATTCCAAGACAGAGACTAGAGACCAGTCCTGGATTTCTGACAAATTATTCTGATGTATTAGGGGACCTGCAGCACTGATTTCAGTGGGTAGAACTTGGAACTACAATAACCACACTTCTTTGGGATGTATATTTAAAACCACGACCAGACAGTAACTTGGAAGCTCTAGTATTTCGGTGCTGGTCAGATTATATTTTTGGCCCCATTGATAATATACAGCATACTTTAGTTTAGGGCTATAATTGCAAATGGTCCTTTTCCCCTCCGGGTTATACAAACATTTCCCTGTTCTTTCTTTTGTAGAGCAGCCAGAGGACAGAAGAAGCGTAAGGATTCCCTTTCCGAAAAAAAAGAGCCTACAGCTGATATTATCATAGAAGACACTGAACATTGATAGGGAAAATTAAAAGAATTCCTACAAAAGAAAGAACAGCGAAATGTTTGTATAAATGATACCAAAAAGTATTTTATTATTCTAAGATAAAGTTATACCTTAATTTGCGATTCAACTCCGCAAAAAACTAAGCTGTGCAGGAAGTACAAGTGTACGCAGGGAAGGAAGCTTCGCTCTGGTATTCGTGAGGACGGAAGAGGTTTCTGACAGTCTCAACATGGCGCTGAAACCTCTTCCGTCCTCATGAATACCGGAGCGATGCTTGCTTCCCTGCAAACACTTGCACTTCCTGCACACCCTAGTTTTTTGCGGAATTGAATCGCAAATTAAGCTATAACTTTATCTTAGAATAATAAAATGCTTTTTGGTATTGTTTATGAAGTGCTGGAGTTTGCTGCGCACAGTGGAATGCTTCCTTGTTTTCGGGCACTCTAGCGGCCGCTTCTTCAAGAGCTGCAGGGGGCCTTTGTAGTGAGGACTTTGGGGACGAGGGCGCCGCAGATATGTACGGGTGGCTTCTGAGCTTCTAAGCGTGTAGTTGTTTCTGCATCCTGCTGTCCTGAAATAAAACGCTCTTGTTTATTATGAGGGTGGTGGCATTGATCAGGTAACGCTTGTCTTGGTAGTATAACAAAAATCTTTTAAATAGGGACCAACTGGCTTTATATGTCAGCTCTTTAGAATTCGTGTTCGCGCCTTTCTAGCTGTATCCTATTGCTTCTGTTTTTAAGTTTCTGTAGGCGTGTGAGATTTTAACATGTATTCATAGGGTGCTATCATATTTAGAGCATTAAGAATGGGCTATCGGATAGTTCTATATGTCATTTGGATGCATTTCACATGGGAGCTTGCAAATGCGTGAAAGTTCTCCTCCACAAAGTGACTTCATTACTGAGGCTTATCTAAAGAAATAAAACATTTTGTACCGTCCGTTTTACGTAGGAGTGGACTAAGTGAAAAATCAAAAGGTAAGAACAAGGGTCCATCAAGCCCAGTATTCTGTTTTCAACAGTGGCCAATCCAGGTCAGAAGTACCTCTCAAGTTCCTAAAATGGTAGAAAGATTCTATGCTGCTTGTCCCAGCAGTAAGCAGTGGATTTCCCCTGTCCACTTTAACAATAGTTAATGGACTTCTACTACTACTTATCGCTTGTACAGAGATGTGTACGAGATGGTAAGATATCTTATTAATATTAATAAAGAGAATATATTTTTTCACTCAATGCATAATCAAACTCTGGGATTCATTACCCAACGATGTAGTAAAAGCTGTTTCTGTATCTGGGCTTAAAAAAGGTTTGGACATGTTCCTGGAAGAAAGGTCCGTAAACTCTTATTAAAGAGGACCCAGGAAATCCACTGCTTGCCCTGGGACAAGCATTGTGAAACCTGTGTGCCTTTTTGGGAATCTGCTAGGTACTTGTGAATTGGATTGGCCACTGTTGGAAACAGGATACTGGGCTTGATGGACCTTGGTCTGACCCAGTATGACATTTCTTATGTCCCTGCCCATAAGAACTTGCGTTCTAGTCAAGATAGACAATGGAACAACCGGGGACTAGGATATATAGGGGAATGGTAAGGAACACATAGGTGAACAGGAGACTAAGGGAGTTAGGATCCAAAAGCAGTCTCAAAGAAGTGAGTTTTTAGCCTGGATTTGAACAAGGCCACAGAGGGAGGCTGAAGAACTGACTCAGGTAGTTTGTTCCAGGCATAAGGAAAAGCAAGATTAGAAAGATCAAAGTCTGGAGTTGGAAGAGAAGGGTACAGATAGAAGGGATCTGCCAGAAGAGCAGAGTTCCTGAAGAGAGACGTAGGGAGAGAGAAAAGAGGAAAGGTAGTGAGGAGCAGCTGAATAAAGGCACTGATAGGAATGGCCACCCAGGGACTCTTCCAAACCTCTTTTAAACCCAGCTACACTAACAGCTTTTACTACATTCTCTGGTAATGAATTCCAGAGTTTGATTATGCATTGAGTGAAAAAATATCTTCTCCGATTTGTCTTAAATGTGCTGCATAGACTAGGCGATGTGCAATGAAGCTACATACTGCTTTTTGAAGGTGTAAACAACCAATCTATGCTTCCCTTCCACTCCATTATTTTATGGACCTCTATCCTATCATCTATCTCTTTTCCAAGTTGAAGAGCTTTACTTTTTAAGCCTTTCCTCGTAAGGGATATTCTTCCATCCCTGTTACCGCTTTGGTGGCTGTTCTCTGTACCTTTTCCAATTCTGCTATATCCTTCTTAAGATATGGCAATCAGAATTGCACACAAAACTCATGATGAGGTTGCACCATGGAGTAATACAGAGGCATTATAATATCTTTGTGTTTTTTTTTCTCCATTCCTTTCCTCATGATTTGTTGCATTCTATTTGCTTTCTTGGTAGTGGCTGCACATTGGGCAGAGGATTTCAACGTATTATCCATGATGATGTCCAGATGCTTTTCCTTAGTGGTGATTCCTAATGTGTAACTGTAGTTCCATATCGCCCTGCTAGACCAGTCCAGACAAGTGGGGTGTGTCCACCTACAACAGATATGGAGACAGAAGAAACTTCCATAGGTGGCTTCATGACATCATGCTAAATCAGAATCACCAGAGGAAGCCTTCAATAATTCTGTCTCCAGCAGATGGTGGATGCATGTTTTTAGCTCTAAGAATCTGAAGATTGAGAGGAAAGATTAATTTTGCTTGTAAGCAACCATACTTGTTAGTGGATCTCTCACTAGAGTGCAACACGGGAGGCTCCACTTGGATTACCCTAAAAACACGGTGTTCTCTTTGGGTGCTACAGGAGGTGGCAAATTTTATCAGCTCCCTGCTCTTTTCTTGTTAAGGACATATTGAGCAGCCCAAAGATTGGGAAAGGAATTTGGTAGGATTCTTCAAGCTTCTCAAAACCTCAGTGCCCCCTCTCCTCCTCCTTCCCCCTACTCTCACCGAAGATTGAAGAGGACTCTTAAGAGGTAAGAGACTGCATGTTCTGATATCCGGGGAGTAGTATTGAGCCCAGCATGGCATTTACCCTCCCCGGGGGTGAGAACTAAAAACTAAGTGGCTGCAAATTGGACTTCCATTCCAGTGGCTGAAAGGACCCTGGGACTGCAAGATGGACGTTATCTGGAGGAGTCGGTTTACAGTCTCTGTCATCCTCGGTTGACATTGTGTGAGGGCCTGATGTCTTGGGATCTGCACCAGTGTTTCAATCTCTTGCATAGAGAATACTACACCCCTCTTGAAGTTGGCAACAGCCTTTCTGCTTGGAGGCTATATATGATCTCATCTGCGAGATGGCTAAAGACATTATGTTGACTGGTGTGATGTTGGATATGGTTCTGCTGTTGGGCCACGTTTTCTTTCCTCCATGTCCGATTGTCTCACTATCCCTTAAAGGCATGCCCTTGTTTGGGTGGACTTGGATAAGATGGGTGAGGACTTTGGTGAGTCCGTGCCTCGTCGCCTCCCAGAGAACATGCCCAAAAGGGGGGGTGAGAAACGAAGAGAAAGAGGGCCTGGAAGGTGTATGATCAAGTTGATGTACACCTATGTTCCTCGCTTGTGCTATTTGGAATCCAGTTACCATCTCTGCAAGTCCTCCTTTCTACCCTTCTGGGTCCTGGTCTCTGATTCAGCCCTTTCGTGGACTGTGAGGTTCCCAGTGCTCTAATACCTCCTGAGGTGTCTCCTATTGGCCAGTACAATTACCGTGTTTCCCCGAAAATAAGACCGGGTCTTATATTTATTTTTTCTCCAAAAATAGCACTAGGGCTTATTTTCAGGGTAGGGCTTATTTTTTTACTGATTCCGGTAGCACTTGCTGATTGGCTGCCATCTCCTGACAGTCAGCCAATCAGTGAAGTGTTACCACAGAGCGCACAGGGAAGCAGTGGATGCGGGCAGCGACAGCCCCTTGGAGAGAAGGAAGAGGCCCGCAGCGCAGAGACAGCACTGGCAGCTGATTGGCTTTGGTGGGAGGACCGGGGAGGAGCTTTCCTCCTGCTCCACTCCCCGACGCGATCAGCTCTGCTGGTGCTGTGCTGCGCTGCGGGCCTCTTCATTCCAAGGGGCTGTATTTCCTTTTTTGCTGCTGATTGGCTTTGGTGGGAGGACCGGGGAGGAGCTTTCCTCCTGCTCCACTCCCCGACGCAATCAGCAGCAAAAAAGGAAATACAGCCCCTTGGAATGAAGAGGCCCGCAGCGCAGCACAGCACAGCACCGCACCGGCAGAGATGATCGCGTCGGGGAGTGGAGCAGGAGGAAAGCTCCTCCCTGGCGGGGGGACCCCCCCCTCCCCCTCCCCCAGGTACCGAATCTGTCTGTCCGTCGATGATCTGCACTAGGTCTTAGTTTCAGGGTAGGGCTTATATTACAGAAATCACTGAAAAACTTGCTAGGGCTTATTTTCGGGGTAGGTCTTATTTTCGGGGAAACACGGTATAAACAGAGGGCCCATTCTGGGAATGGGCCCTGATTACTGAGGATTGCTGAACGCTTGTTGCCATGTCATGTGGCCATGTTTGGGAGGCAAGAGCCGGTTCTGGACTCTTTCATCTCTCCTTGTGGCTCCACGGCCAACAGAACAGCAGTTCAGTATACTCTGGACAGTCTCCTCTGTCTATGTGCAGGGGTTCTCAACCCTGTCCTCGGGACCCATCTAGCCAGTCGGGTTTTCAGGATAACCACAATGAATATGCATGGGATACATTTGCATATAATGGAGGCAGTGTATGCAAATCTCTCTCATACATATTCATTATGTTTATGTTTATGTGGTTATCCTGAAAACCCGACTGGCTAGGTGGGTCCCGAGGACAGGGTTGAAAATCCCTGGACTCTATGGGCTGTGGTTCTAGTTTCCTACTGGCCAGCCAGGGCCAGGGTAGATGTTCCATTTCTTTCTGCTGCCTAGAGAGAAAACTCTTTTGGCAGATCCTCAATCTCAAGAAAGTCTAGGCTCACTTGCTCATCTTTTTCATTTCTGTGGGCATTCCTTCAGTCGGTGTTCAGGTGGTATGCCTCAGGGAGTTCCTTGCACCTCTGATCTTGGACGAGACTTACATCCATGTTCCTATTTGGGAGGATCGACTGCGTTTCGTTTTTATTTTGCTGTTTCTGGCTCATTTCAGTTCACCGCTGTCCCCTTTGGCCTCTCCACCGCCTCGGTGGCATTCTTGAGAGTGATGATGGTGGAAGCCTCCATGTTTAGGCACTAGGGGATCTGTGCACACCCATATCTGGAAGACTGACATCTGGGATAGTCGCAGTCCAAAGCGGCTGTTCCTAGAGAATCTTGGTTGCTTCATTGAGGAAGAGCCATGTGGGGTCTCCACATTCTCTGGTATGCCTGGGAATGTCTTCAATGCTAGGTTAGATACAATCTTCCTGCCAGAAGAAAGGGCTGAACAACTTGCTGGCCCAGATGCCAGCCTCCCTGTCTCTACAGACTTCCAGAGTTGGGTTCTGGTCCCGGTTTTCTCAGTGTTCTCCCAGCTCTCTAGAGTTTGAGGTCAGATGGCCCTCCAGTCAGAGGTGGTTTCCAGCCTGCTAGAGGGGCTGTAACCGCAGTCTTTGAGGAATGGTATGTCATTGGATGATCACATGTGACTGCTTTTGTTGTGGGATGCCAGCTGATTTGACTAGGGAATTTGTGAGATCTGAACAGCGCAGGACCATTGGAACAGCCATGAGCTGGCATGACCTTTCAACCAACCTGAGACAAGGGCCATTTGGCCTTTCTGCACTACCAGACCCAGATCAAGGGTGAAGAGGTCTGGGTTTTTCTTGGATGAGACCATGGCAGTGGCATACACCAATCAACGAGTGGGCATGAAGAGAGCCGGAGTGGCCCGGGAGATGGCTTTCCTGTAATCCTGGATGGAAAGATGTCTATTCATTTTGTCAGTGCATCTTATTGCTGGAGTTGACCACATGGATGGGTTTGTTTCAGTTAGCACTCTTGATTCTGGGGAGTAGAAACAGAGTCGAACGGCCCATTGATGAATTCTGTTTAACTGGGGTCCTATTGAGGTGGATCTGATGGCGACACGGTCCAATGCCAAATCTGAATGTTTTTGAAGTTGCTGCGTAGAGACACTCTGAGGATGTCAATGCCCTAGTTCAAGTCCTGACGTGTGACCTGCTGTGCTTATTTCCTTTGTGGTTACTGGTAGATCGTGTGGTTCGACACTTAGAGCAGCATCCAGGCTGGGTGTTCTGGTACCACTGAATTGGCCACAGAAACCATGGTTTGGGGACCTGATGAGGCTTCTGCAAGGTAAATAAATACTGTGTCTAGCCCCAGCTTGGGGGTCATTACATCAGACTGGTTCTTCTGACGACCCGGCTTAATTCTAGTCTACAGCTTGGTGCTTGAAAACTGCCTCTTACTGCACACAGGATACTGTCCCACTGTGGTTCCACACTCCTTAAGGCAGAGGATCCTATCCCAGTTCTTGGGGCACACCTAGGCCAATGGGGTTTTCAAGATTCCCACAATGAATATGCATGAAATAGACTTGTATGTACAGCCTTCATTGCATCAGGAGGCCAATGGCAGGGCAGTCTGTTGCCTTGCTTCCTGATTTTTCTTTTTTCCATTTTCTCTATGAAATACATAATTTGCATCCCTCCCTACATTTATTTGTTGCTCTGTGGAATCTCTGCCCTTAAAGCGAGCCACGCTTGACGTTCTGACCCTCAAGACTGACTATCTGGTCACAATATGTTTGATGAGATGTAGCTCCAAGCTGCATGCCTTGTCATGCAGGGATCCTTACCGTTTTCAAGGGAGGCCATGTGCATTCGGCCTGTTCCTTTCTTCTTGCTCAAGGTGGCATGGCTCTTCCATGGAAATCAGTTAGTCTGTTGCCCTCCTTTTTCGAAAGAGTAGTTCCAGGGAAAGACAAGCTCCTTCACCTGGTGGATGTCCGCAGCGTGCTGCTTTGATGCTTTAAAGGTTGCTAACTCCCTTTGCATGTCAGGCCATCTATTCATGCGGGTTACAGGGCTACACAAAGGTGATGCGGCTGTTTAATTTGGGGTGCTGGATCGAGGAGATGATTACCTCTGTGTATCTGTTATGGAACCAGCTGGTTCTGAGCAGGTTGTGTGTGCACTCCACTCAGGCGTCCTTGTGGGTGGAGCGCAGCTTGGTAGCGCCCTTTAACATCATCGGGTGGCGATGTGGGCATCACTTTCCACTTTTGTCAAGTGTTAACACTTGGATGTCCATGCTTGGGTGGATGCAGCCTTGGCTCAGAGGTCTTAAATGCTGCCCTGCCTTCTTTCTGCCCAGTGGTGGCATAGCTTTGGTACGTCCTAATTGTCTGGATTGGTCTAGTAGGATGATATGGAAGGTGACGTTTTTACTTACCGGGTAATGTCCTTTCTTTGAGTTTTGCTAGACCAGTCCAGGTTCTGCCCTGAATAATCGGTCTGCTATTTTCAGTGGTTTGCCCTGTGGACTTATACCCTTCTGACAAGCCTTCTCTTGAGATTGATCCTGTGCATGGTTATGGTTATTGTTCTGTTAAACCATGTTGCCTTCATTGAGGTGGTGTGAATTCTGAGCTTCCTCACCATATGCTTTGATACGACTATTATTGAAGGCTTCTAATGGTTCTGGCTGATATGGCATGATGTCATAAAGAAGCCTATGGAAGTTTACTCTGTCTCCAAATCTGCTGGTAGGGGGACACAACCCACTTGTCTGGACAGGTCTAGCAGGACTCAAGAAAAGGACATAATCTGGTAAGTAAAACATTATCTTTTTGGGTTCTTCTTCTGTAAGTACTTTACTTAACTTTGCACTTGTCCATATTAAATTTAATCTGCCATTTGGGTGCCCAGTCTCCCAATTTTTCAAGGTCCTCTTGTAATTTTTCACAATCCTCTTGTTTCAACAACTTTGAATAATTTTGTCATTGCAAATTTTATCAAATCACTTGTTCCCATTTCCAGGTCATGTATAAATATGTTAAAAAAGCAGCAGTCCCAGCACAGATCCCTGGGTACCTCTCTCCATTGAGAAAATTGACCATTTAGCCCTACTCTCTGCTTTCTATCTTTTTAACAGTTCCTGATCCATAATACTACACTGCCTCCAATCCTATTACTTTTTAATTTTGCCAAGAGGCTCTCGTGAGGGACCTTGTCAAAGGCTTTCTGAAAAACCAGCTCACCTTTATCTACCTGTTTATTTACACTTTCAAAAAAAAGATGAGATTAGTGAGACAAGACTTTCCCTGGCTAAAGCCATGTTGGCTTTCTGCCATTAAACTATGACTAGCTACATGTTAAGTAATTTTGTCCTTTCTAATGGTTCTACCATTTTGCCAGGTACTGGCGTCGGGCTCATCGGTCTATAGTTTCCTGGATTGCCCCCTAGAACCCTTTTTAAAAATTGGCATTCCTGATCGTGTCCCAGTCTAGTCCCATAACCTCTGGGTTCCCAATCCAATCCAGCAGCTTGGAGACTGAGAAACTCCACCTTTTTGTGACATCATCCGTATAAGTCTCCGGTGTCAGCCTCATGCCACCAGTTACCTCAGTCTCCAAGCAGCTGGATAGTTGGGAGCCCGGGGGTCCCGGGCTCACAGGAGAAACAATTGAGACACCTTAGTTTATGGGCTTAATTTAGCTGTTAGTTATTTTGCAGTCCTGCTTTGCTGTCTATTTCTTGGAATTGGGAGCTCTCCAGCTCTTTGGCTCTGGGTCCTCCGTCTCCCCCCCCCCCCCTCCTGCACTTAGCTACTCTTCGGGGCAGAGCTCATTGCTGTAGCCGGCTGTTTCAGAGGTTTGCCTGAGACACAGCAGCGGCCCGGGCGAGATCCGGTGGGGTAAGTCTGTCTTCGGGAGAGCCGGCGCCACGCGGAAGTCTGTGCCTGCTAGCGCGTTCGGCTGCTCCTACCCCCCCCCTCCTCCTCTGTCTCTCCCGCTGTTCAGCGGTGCGGTGAGTTTTACCTTGGGGGGAATCGGAGGGTGTTCCCTAGGCTGGCGGGAGCCTTCCGAGCAGCCGCGGGACCGTCTTTAGAGCCGGCGTGGTTTTTGCTGTGCTCGGGCAGGGGCCGCGGCCCGGTCAGTGTTTCTCAGCGCGCTTTCGCGCTCTTTTTTCCTCGCGGCCCTGCCTCGTGGTGACGCTGCGGTTTTCTGCGCGGGCCGGTTCTTTTTGTTTTGAAGTTGCCCTGCTCTTTAGGGAGAGTTGTGGAAGCATACAGGTGCAGGCAAACTCTCCGATATTTCAGTGCAGCAGTTTTCAGCTGTGGGGGATTTTTTCTCTCTGTGCCCTCGGCGTTTTTTCTGCATTTTCTCGGGTGTACCTTGGGCCATTTTCTTTTCACTCACTTCCTTTTCTGTTGAGGCAGCAGTGGTCAGCATGCCCTCCAAACCCCTTTGCATTGTGTGTGGGACACGGAAGGGCACAAGTGCAGGGGTCTGCAAAGAGTGTGCGGGGGAGGCCCGGGAGCTGGATAACCCCCCCTCACAGGCAGTTCCAGCGCCAGGGCTCGAGCCAGAGGCTTCGCCGTCGCGCCTCCCGGCCCTGGCGCATGAGGAACCGCTGCCAGGAACGTCTTCAGGTTTGGGCGCTCCGGCTTCTCCCATGGTGTTCCCCACTGAGCTCTCTACCATTTTTTCTCAACAGTTTGTGGCACTTCTTCAACATTCTGCTTTTAGTGGTTTGTTGCAGGCGGGTTTGCCGAGCGGCTCCAGTGGTGCCGGTAAACGTCCGGCGTCCCCGCGTCGGTCCCTTTCCCCGAGTAGGAGCAAGAAGACTCGGGGAGACGATACCCTGGGGGACCTCTCCGGGCTGTCGGAAAGCCCTCTCTCGGATGAGGGTGCCCACAGCGTATGTTTGGAGGACGAGTTGGAGGAGGGCGAGATCCCTGACAAGGAGGATCAGGCTAGAGTAGTGCGAGTATTTCGGAGAGAGGAACTGCCATCCCTCATTGTGGAGTCGCTAAAAGCGCTCAACATGCCGGAGCCTGCGGCTGCGGAAGACGAGTCATTGGAAGATCCGCTGCTGCAGGTGTTCCGGAAAACTCAGAGGGCTTTCCCGGTGCACAGGGTGTTTCAGGAGATGATTCAAGAGGAATGGAATGTCCCTGAGGCGCCTTTGAAAGGTGCCAGAGTGATGGGCCGTTTGTACCCTTTATTAGACTGGGACAAGGAGGTGTTTCAACCTCCTAGGGTGGATGCTGCGGTTTCGGCAGTGACCAAGAAGACTACCATTCCGGTGGAAGGTAGCGCGGCGCTCAAGGATGTTCAGGATAAGAAACTGGATGTCTTGCTCAGGCAAGTCTTTGATATTAATGCTCTTTCCCTACAGGCAGCCATCTGTGGCGCCTGGGTTTCCAGGGCCTGCCTGCGTTGGTCTCAGAAAGTCCAGGAGGGCCAGGAGTCTCTTTTGGCGGGGGAAGCGGCACGCCTGGAGTCAGGGGCCGCTTACCTCTCGGACCTCCAGTACGACCTTATGCGGGGGCTGTCCAAGAGTATGGCGTCGGCGGTCGCAGCGCGGCGCTATCTCTGGTTGTGGAACTGGTCCGCTGACACGTCGTCCAAGACTCGGTTGAGCAAATTGCCCTTTAAGGGGCGTCTGCTGTTCGGCGAGGACTTGGACAAGCTGGTCAAGGAGCTCGGGGAGTCCAAGGGCGGGCGTTTGCCCGAGGACAAGCCCCGGGCCTCTCGGGGGGTATCGAGTTCCAGGGGGCAGTTGCGGGACTCTCGTCGCTTTCGTTCCCAAAGGGCTGCTCCAGGACAGAGGGGGCGTTTTCACTTCCGATCAGAGTTTCCGGGGGTTTCGGGGCGCGGGGCGAGGTTTCGGACTTAATACCACCTCCTCCTCCTCCTCCCTTAATCTTAAAAAGCCCCAATGAAGTGAGGGGGGCCCAGTCGTCCCCCACCCCCGTGGGTGGACGTCTGCGGGAGTTCCTTCCCGCCTGGGCCCACATCACGACGGATCAGTGGGTGTTGGAGGTTGTTCGCGACGGTTATGCTCTGGAGCTCTTGGGTCCCGTGCGGGATTCCTTTGTGCTCTCCCCCGGCAGGACGGTGACAAAGAGGGCGGCCTTACGGCTGACGGTACAGCGGTTACTGGATCTCCGAGCGATTGCGCCCGTGCCCGTAGATCAGTACGGGTGCGGTCGATACTCCATTTATTTTACGGTCCCAAAGAAGGGCGGAGATGTTCGCCCGATCCTGGATCTCAAAGGAGTCAACCGCTGTCTCCGTGTGTCTCACTTTCACATGGAAACTCTGCGCTCCGTCATAGTGGCGGTGCGACAGGGGGAGTTTCTCACCTCCCTCGACCTGTCCGAAGCTTACCTTCACATTCCAATTCGGCAGGAGCATCACAAGTTTCTCAGATTTGCGGTCCCGTTCGGTCATTTTCAGTTCCAAGCATTGCCCTTCGGGCTAGCGACCGCCCCGAGAGTCTTTACAAAGGTCATGGTAGTGGTGGCGGCGGCTCTGCGAAAGGAAGGCATTCTCGTGCATCCTTATCTGGACGATTGGCTGATCCGGGCGAAATCGCACGACGACAGCGTGCAGGCTACGGCCCGGGTAGTCTCTCTACTGGAGAGCCTGGGTTGGATTGTCAATCTGGCCAAGAGCAATCTCCAGCCTTCCCAGAATCTGGAATACCTGGGGGCGCGCTTCGATACGCGGAGCGGAAGAGTGTTTCTTACCGCCCAACGGGCCTTGCAATTGCAGAATCGCGTTCAGGGGTTTCTCAGGCTCCGGACCCCATCTGCGTGGCACTACCTGCAGGTGTTGGGCACCATGGCGGCGGCGATAGAGACCGTCCCCTGGGCGAGAGCTCACATGAGGCCCTTACAGAGGGCTCTGCTTCGTCGGTGGTCGCACCAGCGGGACTCCCTCTCCCGGAAGCTGGAATGTCCGGAGGATGTTCGTCAGTCTCTACGATGGTGGTTGCTCCCCCAGTCGCTCGACAGGGGGAAGTCCCTCGAATCGCCGGACTGGGTGGCGGTGATGACCGATGCCAGTCTGCTGGGCTGGGGAGCTCACTGCCAGGGAGCCTTCGCTCAGGGGCTTTGGGACGCTCAAAGCGCCTGGGCGATAAACCGGTTGGAGCTCCGGGCGGTGTCGCTGGCTTTGCGGGAGTTCCGGCCGCTCCTCGACGGGAAAGCAGTCCGGGTGCTTTCGGACAATGCGACGGCGGTGGCCTACGTCAACAAGCAGGGCGGCACCAGCAGTGCGTCCCTAGAGTCCGAGGCCGAAGCTCTGTGTGCCTGGGCAGAGGCCCACCTTCTGGACCTGTCGGCAGCCCATGTAGCGGGGGTAGACAACGTGGAGGCCGACTTCCTCAGCCGGGTAAGAGTGGATCCCGGGGAGTGGGTCCTGCATCCCGAGGTGTTCGAAATGGTGGTCCGACGTGGGGCAGGCCGGTGGTGGATCTCATGGCGACCTTTGCGTCTGCAAAGTGCAACCGCTTCTTCAGCAGGCGCAGGGAACGAATGTCGGAGGGTCTGGATGCTCTCTTGCAGATCTGGCCGGAGGAGCAGCTTCTGTATGTCTTCCCTCCGTGGGTGTTGATCGGCCGAGTTCTACAAAGAATAGAGGGCTTCCGGGGCCATGTCATCTTGATTGCGCCGGATTGGCCCCGGCGTCCTTGGTACGGGGATCTGGTGCAGTTGCTGGTGGCCAGGCCCTGGCGTCTCCCCGACCGAACGGATCTGTTATCTCAGGGGCCGCTGGTCATGCCTCACGTGGGTCGATTCTCTCTTACGGCCTGGCTCTTGAAAGGGCGCAGTTGACCTCCCGGGGGTATTCTCCAGCGGTTATCTCTACCTTGGTCAAGTCCAGAAGGCGTTCCACTTCGTTGTCCTACGTCCGCATTTGGCGGATTTTTGAGGCCTGGTGTAGTGCGCGGCAGTACCAAGCGTTACGAGCTTCCCTCCCGCAAATTCTGGAATTTTTGCAACATGGTTTCGAAAAGGGTTTGGCAGCGGCTTCGTTGCGAGTCCAAGTGGCTGCCTTATCTTGTTTCAGGGGCAGGCTGGCGGGTCAGTCGCTGGGGGTCCAGCGGGATGTAAAACGATTTCTCCGAGCGGTTTCTCTTGCTCGGCCTCCAACCCGCCCAGTATTTCCCAAATGGAGTCTTCCGTTTGTTTTTGAGGCCTTAGTGGGGAGCCCTTCGAGCCGCTGGCTAGAGCCTCACTCAAGGATCTTTCTCTGAAGGTGGCCTTTCTCGTGGCGGTGTGCTCGGCCAGGCGTGTTTCCGAATTACAGGCTCTTTCCTGTAGGGAGCCCTATCTTTCCTTCTTTCCGTCTAAAGTGGTGTTGCGGCCGGTGCCGGCTTTCCTCCCGAAGGTAGTCTCGGCATTTCATATTAACCAGGCGATTTCCTTGCCGGTATTGCGAGGTGATAGCAGTAGTTCTCCAGCTACTCGGTTTCATCGGTTGGATGTCCGGAGAGCTTTACGGAAGTATCTCAAGAGGACGGAGTCCTTTCGGAAGTCGGATAGACTTTTTGTGCTTTTCGCGGGGCCGAAAAAGGGTGAAGCGGCCTCTAAAGCATCTATTGCTCGCTGGATTAGGGAAGCCATTGAGTCGGCTTATGTGTTGAAGGGCAGAGTTGTGCCGGATGGGGTGAAAGCTCATTCTACGCGGGCTCAGGCTGCCTCCTGGGCGGAGGCTCGTTTAGTTTCGCCGGTGGAAATCTGTAGGGCGGCGACGTGGTCGTCCCTCAATACTTTTGCTAGGCACTACCGTCTGGATGTTCAGATGGCGGAGGAGGCCTCCTTCGGATCAGCGGTTCTTCAGGCTGGTTTGCCAGGTCCCTCCCGTGTGTAAGTGTGTTTCACTGCTCTGGTATAGACCCAGAGGTTATGGGACTAGACTGGGACACGATCAGGAAGGTTAAATTAGACTTACCTGCTAATTGTAGTTCCTGGAGTGGAACAGTCTAGTCCCATATCCCTCCCAGAGTTCCTGGGCAAACACATGTCCGGATTGGCTCAGCTTCACAGGTAAGAGGGGCTTCTTTCTTGGTTCTGCTGGGTCTGTTCCTTACTTCAAGCAGGGGGTTGGAATGCTCCCACTTTCTCTTAAGTGCTATAATGGGCTGGGAGTTTCTTGCCCTCAGTTGCTATTTTACTGTTATCAATGTTTACTATAGTCTTTGGCTTACTTGTTTCTCCGGTGAGTCTTCTTTGTCAATAGGTTACTGGTGGCATGAGGCTGGCACCGGAGACTTATACGGATGATGTCACAAAAAGGTGGAGTTTCTCAGTCTCCAAGCTGCTGGATTGGATTGGATTGGGAACCCAGAGGTTATGGGACTAGACTGTTCCACTCCAGGAACTACAATTAGCAGGTAAGTCTAATTTAACCTTACATTGGCCACTATTCAGGTACTACAGATGATTTTAATGATAGTTCACAGATTACTAAAAGTAGGTCTGCAATATCATCTTTCAGTTCTTTTCAACATCCTGAGATGTATGCCATCTGGTCCAGGTGATTTGCTACTCTTTATCAAATAGCTGTATTGTATTTTCATGATTTACAAGATTTGTTTCAATTCCTCTGATACATCACCTTTAAATATCCTATCCGGAATAGGTAATATTTCCTACATCTTCAGTAAAGACTAAAACAAAGAATTCATTTAGTCTCTCTGCTATGGCCTTGACCTCCCTTAGTGCCCCTTTTACCCCTCTGTCATCTAATGGACCATCTTACTCACTGGTGTTTTGCTGCGAATGTACTTGAAAAAGTACCTCTTGCACTAGATCCTGCATTCCACTAAGGAATAGGTCTAAAATAGCTTCCCCTTCATGTTGGTTCATGAAGCAGTTTCTCCAAGAAAGTAGTTTATTTGATCTAGAAACTTTTATCTTGCTAGCATGTCATGATGTGACATTGACCCAGTCAATGCTGGGGTAACTGAAATCTCCCATTATTACTGTGTTGTAAACTTTGCTAGCTTTCCTAACTTCTGTTAGCATTTCATCATCTGTCTGTTCGTATTGGCCAGACAGACAGTAGTACATTATTTTTTTACACTTCTATAATTCGCATGTGGGCATTTCAGAGTTTGTTTTTTTTGTTCATATTAACGGTCTGGCTATTGGATGACAGGGACAATTTGGAATCTTTCAGCTCTGATTTTTTACTTAAAGGCACCTGGGTTACTTTTACCTTTATTGGAACCTCTCTTTTCGGATGCCCTAACTTCCCTGTTTAGTGTAGTATCCTTCAAAGACACATCATTCCGAACCATGTAATTGTTGGCTTTCTTCTGTTATCTAGTTTAAAAGCCGCTCTATTTCCTTTTTAAAAGTTAATGCTAGCAGCCTGATTCCACCCTGGATAAGGTAGAGCCCATTGTTTCAGAAAAGTGCCTCCCCCTCCTAACAAATCCAAAACTCTCCTTCCTTGCATCATCGTCTCATCCATGCATTGAGACTCCAGAGTTCTGCCTGTCTCTTGGGGTTCTGCATGTGGAACAGGAAGCATTTCTGAGAATGCTACCCTGGAAGTTCTGGATTTCCTAAATGTGGCTTCTAAAATGTCCTCCTCATGCTTTCCTATGTCATTGGTACCAACATGTGCCAAGACAGGTGTGTGAGGTCCGCTATCTTCGCACAAGGCAGGCAGATAACTAGATGATACACATGTCCATCAGCCACCCCAGGTATCTACATGTCTAATGATCGAATTGCCAACTATAATCGTCCTAACATTTCCCTCATGGGTACATCGTCCTGGAGAGACAGAATTACATCACATGGAGGACAGGTCCTAGCTACAGGATCACTTCCTGCCACACCAAGGTGATACCCTTTTCACGTGACCTCTCCTCCATGGCAGCAGAGAGGCTTCCAGACTGGAGGTGTGACTTCTCTATATCCCTGTAGGTCTCGTCTATATACACCTTTGTCTGCTACTCTAGCCTCCAGGGATTGGACTCATTCCCTTAGAGCAAAGAGCTCTTTGCACTTAGTGCACACATATGACCTCTCACCAACTGGGAGAAAATCATTTTATGTAACACTCGATGCAAAAAACTGGATAGATACCATCTCACTGCTGTCTGCATATTAGATTTAGAGATTTCTTTTAGCTTTTTATAGTTTGTTCAGTTGTTTAAAATTGCTAGGGGAATAGGGATACTTGAACCAATACAATCATATCTAAAAAGTATAAGGGATTTTGTTTGCTTCAAGGTGAACTGCAAGGACTTAATCTACTTCTAACGCCTAATAACTTGTTGATGAAGATAATCAGTTAAATCTCAGCCAATAAGATCACTCCTTTCCCCTTAAATAGTTTAGGAAGTTATAAAGCAAGGATTATGCCTGGGCGTAAACACTTAACTGAAAGTTGGCTTGTTATACTATAAGAACATAAGATATGCCATAGTGGGTCAGACTAAGGTCCATCAAGCCCAGTATCCTGTTTCCAACAGTGGCCAATCTAGGTCACAAGTACCTAGCAGTTTCCCCAAAAGACACAGGTTCGACAATGCTTGTATTGGGGCAAGCAGTGGATATCCCGGGTCCTCTTTAATAATGGTTCCTTATCGGTCCTACAGTTCAGTCCTCCACCACTAGGTAGTGCACCTCCTCCTGCAACATGGAGACTGGACAAGTCAAACTTGTGACATCACCGGGTATATCCTGCTGGTCTTCTCCTATGATCCCCCAGTGTGTCCAGTCTCCATGCAGCATGAGGACGTAGTGAGCCTAGGTGCTGGGCTCACTTGAGAAGCAGTTTAGGAGCAGTTAGTCAGGATTTGATTTACCTTGCATTTCTTTGGCCTTCTTTAGGTGTAATCCTGTAAATTGAATTCATTTTCATTTAATTTCATTTACTTTTACTTTATTTATTTTCACCTAGTCTGCCTTAGTGTAAAGGGGGGTTCTGTCCCTTTTCAAAGTTCACGCTGCCAGCCTCTCTGCTTGGGATTCTTCGGTCTCTGTGCCCGGTGATGATCTCTCCCCCAGGACTGTACGGGGGAGAGCTCTGTGGAACACCTGCATTTTGGCAGTGTCCATGCGGCAGATTCCCATCGCGGCGGGAGCCTCAGGCCGTTCGAGGTTCTTTAGCCGGTGGGCCGGGGCTCGCAGCGTCTGCTACTTCTGGTGGCGCGAGGCAGCAGCGTGTCTGGACAGCTCTTCACCCCGCAGCTACAGCGGGGTAACTGCTGCATCCCGATGCCACAAGGGAGTCTCTCGAGTCCGCATGGAGGGGCTCTGAGCTCTTGCCGCCTCTGTGGTGTTTGGCGCCAAGCGGGCCTGCTTCGGATTGGCGCCATTTTCTCGGCAGGGCTGAGGCCTCGTGGCGGAGAGCAGAGCAGCCCCGCGTTTGAGCAGACGACGCTGTTCCACGTGGCTACACCCAGATAAGGACTTCCTTTTGCTGTTAATTTTAATTCTAATTTTAATTTCCTTTTAATTTCATGATAGTTTATAGTTCTTTGAATGCAATGTGATTGGTTTGGGTTTTACTTCTTGGGGGGTGCCTTTACCTTTGTCTGCATTCTGGCAGTTAGCGACGTCTGTCAGCAGCAGGTTTCCGTGCTAGGATTTGGCCATTCAGGTCATCGGCGGCACAACCACCTACAAATTGAGCCCTTTCTGAAATTGTCATTTACATAAGGATGCTATTTCCATGTTTATACGCTTGGAAATTGTGCAGACAGCCTCTAAATGTCGTTATGCCATCTGCAAATTTGATCGCCATGCTTGCTGATCTCTTTTCCAGATCATTTCAGTGCAGTAGATGTTACCAGATGCCAGTTCCAGTGCAGATCCCGAGACATTCCACTATTTACGGGTCTCCTGTGAGAAAACTGGCCATTTAGTCCTATTGTGTTCCTGTTTTTGATCCATTTCCCATTCTATAATAGCACATCATCTCCTTCCTCAGGAGAAGTTCATAAGGGGCTTTGTCAAGTACCTTCTAAAACATCCAGATACATATCATTTGGCTTACTCACATGTTTATTAACCCTTTGAAAAGACAGCTTGGTGCTGCTTTTCAGAACAAGTTCTATCATTTAACTGGCACTGAACTCAGATTCATTGGTCTGTAGTTTCCAAGATTGCCTTTGAAGCTCTTTTAAAAAAAAAACAAAAAAAAAACCCAATTAGTGTTACATTAGTAACTCTTCAATCTTTAGAGATCATTAATACTAATGTTATGATTGAGCCTGGCTGACATTATGAATGATCACTATTCGACAAAAATTAGCTAGGTTAAGACACTTTGATTTGGTTTTCTGCACTATGTTATCAGAGCGCAGCTTGCCCATTTGGCGGGAACACTGCCCATCTGGGCCATCTGGGGAAAGGCCCCTGCTGGGGATCGTGAGAAGTGTTGCTGGATGGCACAGTCCGGGGCTTAGTGTTCTAGGGTCCTGGAAGGGTTGATAGCGGCAGTCAGGCCTCCCTGTCTTTGCTATGACGGTCACCTAGGTTCAAGCGTCCTGTGTTTTGGGTGACAGGAGTGGGGACACCTGGACATGTGGTGCTGGATGTTGGATAGGCTCATACTACTTAGGTGCACTTTCCTTGAGTGCGTCTGCATGTCCGTGTTCCGTCTGTGATCTCATGCTCAGGTGATTGTTGCAGCACTGACAGAGATCGCTTGGGATATCGTGAGCGGGGTTGTCATGGTGTTGCATGGGGTTGCCAATGCAAGACGGGGCCATCCTGAGGAGTTTGGGCCTCAGTCATCAGCTTTCCCTTCGATGGCCCGGCTGTCCAGGAGGCACCCCTCCAGATCCGCCGGTCCAGTTCTTCTCTGCCACTTCTCAATGTGGGCAGGGGGGCTGGCAGATCTGGAAATTCACGTCCACTGCACGTTCTACTGTTTTACCTTTGTCTTGGGGTTCTGAGGTCATATATTCCCAATCATTTGTTTGGTGGGGTGCTGCTGTCTGTTGTGCAAGACAAGGTGGTCAACAGTCAGAGGCTGTCGTCTATTCCCCTTACCCCTGAAGGTGCTCACAATTTAAGTTTTTTTTTGTACCTGCGGAGGTGTATGTTGTTAAAGGCTAGCAGGTGCACCTGTGGGACCAGAATCCTCGGTTCTTCCGACCTTCCGTTGAGGTGCGCGTGTGGGGTTTACTCCCTTGGTCGGCTAGCAACTTGCTTCACCCATTGGGCCTTCCCTTTCCTCAAGGCATCGTTGCGTCCCACTTCTTCGTGGGGGCTCGCCGCAGGGCCTGGAGTTATGCTCAGCCGGTTCCAGCCAGGGCTGAGTCCTTGGGGGGAGGCTCCGATCCTAACGATACAGGGAGTGCTGGGATCCGTTCAACCAGGTTCCTTCGGGCCCAGCGTACGTCGTCTTTTTGCTGGCCGGTTTAGGTCTTTGGGTCGTGGCGGTGCTCCGAGAAGACCAGTAGGCTGCACAGTGCTTGTCTTGGAGCAAGCGCGGGATATCTGTAGGTTCATATTCAAAGCCGTCCGGTTACATGTCCCTCCATTGTGGATTGCTGTACTAGTAGGCATACTTCATATGCTGGGCTTACAAGTTGGCTTCCGCGCTGCTCGGCATCAGCCAAGGTGACTGCCGGTTTAGGCTGTGGAGTCAGCCTGGAGGAGGGGCCTTGCGTTCTCTGGACAATGCCCTGTTCGGTTGTGTGCCTTGTGGCCCTTATGGAGTTGTAAAAAGGAAAAAAAAAAAAAAAAAAAGAATAATCAAATTGTCCCCACTTCTTTTTTATAAGGTTCTGTCCCTTTCTTCCGGGAGCTTGGCCGGAGCGTGGTTAGACTCAGCTACATTTTGGGGATCCTTTAGGTACAAGGCGTTTTAGTGTACGCAGCACGCCCAGTGTTCCATCGTCTGACTGGAACGGTACGTGGTACGTCAGCCGTGGCAGGCGTTCACGGACACGGTAGCGGATCGAGCGCTGTAGGTGCTGTCTGAGATCTCCGGGATAGTGGCTTATTTCGATCGGCAGGGTGGAGTCGGTCGGGTGGTCAGGGTGGCCCGAGCGAAGGGACAGCGTGCGCGGTTGAAGCCTTGACGGCCTGCGTTTCGGTGGGGACACTGTGGTGGCGAATGTCCTTAGCGGGGTCCGAGTGTTTGCCGGAGGAGTGAGATTGCATCAGGCGGTGTGCGCGCCACGTGTGCTCAGATGCGGTCAGCCCATATTGGACCTCATGGCGACCTGTCAGTCTGCGGCGACGGGTCGATGTTTAGCAGAGGACATATGAGGCTACTGGATAGCGTCGACGCATTGGTACGGGGCCGTGGCCCGGTCCATTCTATGCCTTTCAGAGGTCATAGTGAAAATGGCCGACTGGGTCTGGTTGCTAAGATATGTGCTCTTCATTAGTCAGTGGGGACCATTACCAGTGTATTCTGCAACATTTGCGTGAGCTTGCATAATCTTTACTTGCAACCAATCGAAATAACTGTCCAAAACCAGTTGATGCAGTCACTACTTAAATTTGCCTCGCTTGACAGTAAAAAAAAAAAAAAAAAAAGAAAAAAAAAAAAGACATATTTTTTTTTAGACCGATAGGTCACTCACAGCATATTTGGCGATTCCTCGTCCTGGTGTTAATCATGCAGATAATTTCTGCTCTAGTTGTGGTGATGTGACTTTTACATCACAAAACTGGCATATGACTGTGGCGGTTCAGAAAGCCTACAATTTATATTTTGGCTGCAGAATAAAAGATCAGGATAAAAGCTAGGCGCCACACATATGCTGCAATACATGTGTAGCAGATCTCAGGCTGTGGATGGATGGGAAAAGACCATCAAAGTCTTTTGCGGTTCCAATGATCTGGAGAGGGCCCATGGATCACGTCGGCGATTGCTACTTCTGCATGGTTCCTCCAATTCCGGAGGGCATATCCAGGTGATGTAAGCGGTTGGCCTACTGGCATTGCGTCGTGGGCGTGGCTACCAGAGTCTCCTTTCCTTTCTTTTTTGTCACACCATGTAAGACTCCACATCTTCTGAAACAACGCTGGACTCTGGGACACTTGACACCCTCTTATATGTCCTTGGTGGATCACGCTTGGTTTATTGCAACTCATTGCTTAGCTGCATTCCACATTCTCAATTAAAAAGACTCCAACTGGTCCAGGACATAGCTGTAGAGCTACTTTGTGTTGCAAAGAATAAAGCCCTTAAGAGGTGTGACAAATAGGGTGTTTGACGCTGGTGGTTTTTCCATTTCCCTCATTTTGCTTCCCACCTCTGTCTGGATGGACCTCGGTTCCGTTCTCCCTCGTGGAATCCGGCTGTGCCTGTCTAGTTGTCGGTTTGGGACTTACGCAAGAACACTTTGCTTGTAACCTTAGGTGAGGTTCCGTCGCTTTCTGGGAGGTCTCTTCGCTGCCTGTCCCTCCGTGGAGGCGGGTTCTGCAGGAGAGCAGCGGTTGCTAACACTTGACACCCTGGTGGGGTCGAGAGCCAAGGGGGAGCTCAAGTGGATTTTTCAGGCGGAGCTCCGGTAGCCTTCTCAGTAGGTCTGTTTCTAGGGCGTTCAGTGTGTTTGCGATGGCGAGTTTGTCTTTCTGAAGCACTAGCGCTGCTTGGAGCAGAGTTCTGTGCTGTTTTCACCAGTGAAGAGGATCCAAGTGGGCTCTCGGTCGTGTCTTCCTGGTTGGCTTACCGCCTGTTGACGTGAGGAGCGGGCTGGGGTCGGTGCCTGCTCTGTTCGTTTAGGGGCCGAGCCGACTGGATAGGTCCCTCCCAATGATTACTGCTCTGGTACATCCCAGTGGTGGAGGACTGAACTGTAGGACCGATAAGGAAATGGAAATTACACTTACCTGGTAATTGATGTTCCTTGAGGGAGTACAGTTCAGTCCTCATTCCCGCCCGGGGATGGATGTTTCAGACGCGAGGCGTCAGTTCCGAGTATGCTTTCGGATCCTAGAGTCGGCAACGGGCTCTGATTGGCAGGTAATCGCGAGAGCAACCTTTTCTGCCTATACTCTTCCTTAGTTCTCCTTCCTTCTAGCTCTCTGTCTTCCGCTGTTTGGTGCGCAGGGGGACAGGGGCACGGAGGAGGGTGTTTTCGGCCTTTCTTTTTGAGGCCCTGTGATTTTGAAGTTGAAGTTTGAGCATAGCTTTGTATTTAGTACTTTAACTGGTTGTTTGTTTGCTCCTTTGAGTCTGCTTTGACAGTAGGTCACTGGGGGATCATGGGAGAAGACCAGCAGGATATACCCGGTGATGTCACAAGTTTGACTTGTCCAGTCTCCATGTTGCAGGAGGAGGTGCACTACCCAGTGGTGGAGGACTGAACTGTACTCCCTCAAGGAACATCAATTACCAGGTAAGTGTAATTTCCATTTTATTGACTTTTCCTCCAGGACTTGTCCAAATCTTTTTTTAAACCCAGCTATACTAACAGCTTTTACTACATCCTCCAATAACGAATTCCAGAGTTTTATTACATGTTGCGTGAAAATAATATTTTCTCTTATTAGTCTGTCGCTTTATTGCATGTCTCCTAGTCTTTCTATTTTTTGATGGCGTAAACAATCAATCTACACCCAGACTGACTTTAAAAAACCCACTGAATCTTAAAATACGCAGACTTTATAGCTTTAATCCAAAGAATTCCATTTCCCTCAAGATTTAGAGAATTTCCAGCAGGTAAATACTTATAATTGCGGATTCCTTCGTAAAATAACTTTAATGTCAGAGTAAATCTAGAGTATTTTTGTTTATTTAAAAATCTGCTGTGCTGTCCTTTTATAAGGAATTTCTTTATCTTGCAAGACCAGCCCAGACATATGGGCTATAATTCCCTTGACAGCAGGTGGAGGCAGACTTCAGCAACTTTCAGTGATGTCGTCATTATCTGCTAGTGCTAGCCCTGAGAGAAGCCAGCATTTATCTGTCGCCAGCAAATGGCAAGATGTGTGGACTAGTGCAGCAGTGCAGATAGGACTGGCTTTCATGGCCCAAACTGCTGTCCTGTGTGCAGAATCCAGTAGGCTCAAATATTGCTTGGAGGGGAGGAAGTGACGTCACCCGGGTGATGGCAGCTTAAAGCTTGAGCTCCCATTGTGGCGCTGAAAAGTTAGACGAAAAGTGCTTATTTTACCCCATCTCGGTAACCCAAGGGGTGACAGTTGAGAGTGGTCAGCGCGAGGATGTCCTTAAGGAAAAAGCTGGCCAAATTCAAATCCTCATACACGGAGAACCGAGGGTCGAAAGCCAGGGAACCGCCGGAGCACATGGCGTCGGGTGATGAGTCTGAGGATGAAATAGAAAGAGCGGACTAGAGGCGACATGTGGGGATGGATGCGCTCCTTAGAGAGCTTGTAGCCCTGAGGGGAGACATGAAAGAAGCCATGGCAGGTATCCGCGAAGACGTCCGAGACCTCGGCCATCAGGTTGAGGCGCTGGAAGGCGTGCGGACCAGCAGGTGGAGAAGGATGCGGCGGGGGCCTGGATGAAGAGCCTATGGGAGGACCACTTGCTTTTGAAAGATAAAGTGGAGGACCTCGAGAACAGGTCTCGGCGCAATAACGTGCGCTTGCGGGGTCTCCCCGAGACAGAGGAGTTTGTGGATGCGACTGCCGTGGTTTGCAAGGTATGTGCGGCCCTGCTGCAGAGCGGAGATGCGGGAGATGAGTCGGCGAATATTGGAGTCGAGAGGGCGCATCGGGCTTTGGGCCCGGCGAGAGGGGGACAGCCGCGGGACATAGTGGCATGTTTATCATCTTTCGCAGTCAAGGAAAAGGTGGTGAGAGCTGCCCTGGTGAGGAAGAACTTCACATGGTCAGGCCACAAAGTTGAAATATACCAGGGCTTGTCCGTGGGTACGCTGCAGAGACGCCGCGACATGAAAAAGCTTACCCAGTACCTGCGCGCTGAGAACTATAAGTATCGCTGGCTGTTCCCCTTCGCCATATTGATGGATATAAATGGACGGGGGCGTCGTGCCCGTACAGAGATGGAGGCCTGGAAGATCTTGAAACAAGAGGGCGCCCCGCGTCTGCCAGCTGAGGCGGGGGAGATGGAGAAGGAGAGCTTCAGTGGGGGGCACTCTGGATGGGAGCGGGTCCCCGTGAAGGGACAGAGACTGCAGCGGAAAACCAACACGGAGCCCCAAAATGAGGGGGCGAATGCGGCTGCCTCTGGGACTGGATGAAGCCCAAGTATGGCCTGAGAGGCACGAGAACCGGGGCAGAGGGCGGCTATTTATTTATTTATTTTATTTAGACAGTTTTGTATACCGCCTTATCCTTCAATCAAAGCGGTCGCAACACAATTGGGGGATACATTTAACACGTGGGGATATGAGACACATACACTAATACTTACAGGGAACATGGGCAATGGAGAGTTAAGTGGCTTGCCCAAGACCACAAGGAGCATCTGTGGGACTAGAAACCCCAGTCCTTCCGGCCCAAGGTTGCTGTTCTCTAGTGGGATTTGAACCCCCGACCTTCCGGCCTGAAGTACCTTGCCCCAACCACTAGGCTACTCCTCCCTCCCGGCTATGACAGTAGCCGGGATCGCAGAAATTTTGGGAACTATGGTGCTGTTTGATTTGTTAGGATTTGGGGTGGGGGAGGGATCCGGGCTCAGTGTTTGCAGAGCGGCCTGGGCTGGTGCAAGGACACAGGGGAGTATAACTGATAAGGGGTAGGAGCACCAGCAAAAAGGGGGGGGGGGGGAGAGGCTGTTTGAAATAATTAGTATGCTCGTGGGTGGGAAGGGCCACCCCGGCTGTAGACCATTGCTGGGGGCGGACCGGACCAGCACCCGGGAGAGGGTTTACCCATGCACGGTACACCCTCGGGCCCCTAATTTGTTTGGGTGTATACCATATGTAGGGGTTTAGCTCCTCAAAGGAACGGTATGTTATAGCCATTGGAGCTGGAGGGGTATAGGGCCCGCAACACCCGGGAATAGTAGCTGAAGCCTACGAGCTTTAACGGGCTCTCTGGTAAGGGCTTGGGGTGCGCCCCAGGAGGCGAGGGGAGGATTACGGTCTCCTTCCCAGTCAATATAGGCAGTTTAAATGTTACTTATGTTCTTGTTAATGTTATGCATATGTGTTATATATATGAAGTAGAGTCCTCAATGTTGTATATGCTTTAGGTTTAGGATGATGACATTTGCTCCTCTGGAGAGGCTCAGGGGTGTGAAAATAAGACTGCAACCCCAGGGGCTAGGTATCGAAGGGGGCCCACGGACGAAAGTGGTATGTGAGACCTTGAGGGAAGGCCGGGAGGGGGGAGATGGAGTGCCCAAGGGGGGGTCACATCCTCTGAGTTTTGCGGAAGGGAGTTCCGCATGGGGGGGGAGGGGTGGGAGAAGAGGCCTGGGTAGAATATTGCAGGGGGCGGGAGGAGCTTTATGGGTCAGTATGGCTTCTGGCTTGAAGGTGGGTAGCCTGAATGTGCGGGGCCTGAATTCACCCCAGAAGAGGAAACTGTTGTGGGGGGAGTTGCGGAGGCAAAAATGGCAGGTGGCTTTTATAATAGGAAACCCACCTGCGAGCGAGGGATGAGAGGTTGTTGGGATCGGGGTTATACCGGGGTTTTTCGCAGCGGAGGAAGGGGGTAGGAGGAAGGCGGGGGTAGCAGTTTTTATTAGAAATGATGTTCCATTTGTATCTAGCAAGGTGGTGCGTAAATTGGATGGCCGGGCGGTGGCGGTAGCGGTAGTGGGGGAACTAAGAGGGGAACTGGTAACCACCTTGTCCGTGTATGGGCCGAATGTGCTGCAAAGGAGGTTCTGGGAGGGAATGGGGAGCTGGTTAGAGGGAGCGGCACAGGGGAAGCTCTTGGTGGGGGGGGGGGGATTGTAATATAGCTCTAGATGGGAGGGATGGGAAGAGGTTGGGGCAGGGGAAGGAGAGGAGACCGTTGCAGACCTGGATGAAGGACTGGGGGCTAGAAGATCTATGGAGACGAGCACACCCTTTGGACCGAGATTACACCTTTTATTCCCCAGTGCATGATTCGTATAGCAGAATTGACTACTTGATGGGTGATGACTATTGGAAGGGGATGCTGGATAAGGTGGATATACGGGTGGTCACTTGGTCCGATCATGCCCCAGTTGGGGCGGGGTTTGGGCAGCCAGAGGAAAAGGGGAAACGGACATTTTGGAGATTGAATGAATTTTTATTGCAGGGTCAGGGGGTGGTGACGGAGTACATGGCGTTGAACGATAATGAGGAGGTTTCCACGGGGGGACTTTGGGATGGACTGAAAGCGGTGGTACGGGGTCACTTGGTCCAGATAGGGGTGCAAAGGAAGAAGAGTAGGGAAAAGGAGGAGGGTCGATTTACAGGGGCTTCTAGCTGGGCTGGAGAGGGCTCACAAAGAAAAAGGGGGAGCGGCATTGCGAGGGAGGGTGGAGGAGACCTGAAGGCAACTAAATGCTCTTCAGCTGGAGCGGATATCCTTTCAATTAGAGAGAGTGGGTCAGAGATATTATGAGTTTGATAACAAGGCGGGTAGGCTCCTGTGCCACAAATTAAAGACCCGAAGGCAGCGGCAAGCAGTGGTGAAAATTAAGGGGGAACGGGACAGGATGCTGTATAAAAGTGCAGATATCCGGGAAAGGTTTAGGGAGTACTACCGCGGCTTGTACTCCGCGGACCCTCCCTCAGAGGGGGAGGCTCTTAGGGAATATCTAGGGAACGGTAGGGAGGGGAGCACTCAGGTGGGGGCCTTGGAGCAGGAGGACTTGGAGGCCGATATCGGGCTCGACGAGGTGAAAGAGGCAATTCGGCGGCTGGTCCCGGGGAAGGCTCCAGGCATTGATGGGTTTACGGGTCTGTTTTACAAGAAGCTGATGGAGGAGATGAGTCCCATCTTGTCTAGGGTTTTCAATGCAGTCTTGCAGGGGGAGGAGTTGCCGAAGTCTATGCACCAGGCGGCTATTGTGGTGTTACCTAAACCAGGCAAGGACCCAGCGGTGTGTAGTTCCTACCGCCCCATATCGCTGTCGAATATAGATGTTAAGATAATGGCGAAGATTTTGGCTACGTGATTGGGGCCTCTTATGCCGGGTCTTGTTCACCCGGATCAATCAGGGTTTATTATGGGACGGCAAGCGGCTGATGGGATTCATCGGGTACTACAGTTGGGGTGGTTGGCCAGGAAGGAGGCACAACAGTCCATGTTCCTATCTATCGACGCGGAGAAGGCGTTCAATAGAGTGAGCTTTGACTTCCTTCAGGCGGTCTTGGAACATATAGGGCTGGGTCCGAAATTCCGGACATGGATTCAGGCTTTGTATACCTCGCCCGCAGCGACGGTGTGTGTGAATGGGGGGTATTCAGAGTTTTTTTCCTCTGGGGCGGGGCACCCGGCAGGGCTGCCCCTTGTCGCCGCTCCTTTTTGCTCTAGTCATGGAACCGCTGGCCGCTAGGATTCGGTCAGTAGCGGATATCAAGGGAATTGGGGTGGGGGGGGGACCAGCATAAGATGGTGCTATTTGCCGATGATGTCTTATTCACCTTGACGTCCCCGGTGGTCTCACTTCCGGTGCTTATGCAGGAACTTAGGGCCTACGGGGCTCTTTCGGGATTTAAAGTTAATTGGGAAAAAACAGAGGCGATGTCAATTTCGTTACCAACTCCAGTGCTTGACAGCCTGAAAGGCGCATTCCCCTTTAGGTGGGCGAGTAGGTCTATCAAATATTTGGGGGTACAAGTTACTGCCGATCCCATGGGGATGTACGGGGCCGACTATCCTCCGTTGTTTGCCCAGGTGCAGAAGGATATGTAGGGATGGAAGGGGGAGGAGATATCATGGCTGGGAAGGGTGGCAGCCGTGAAGATGAATATCGTCCCGCGCCTGTTGTACTTGTTTATTTATTTATTTATTTAACAGTTGCTTATATACCGCTACCTTCCACAGATCAGGTGCGGTTTACAATGAACAAGGAATGAACAGATTTACAAGTCTGTTTTACATGGAACATTTGTTAACTAGGTACAAATTAGCTGTTTTACATGGAACATTTGTTAACTTGGTACAATTTTGCTAAATACATTAATCATGAATGACTAAATATGGTAAAACTTGTTAAATAACAGACAACTTGTTAAATAACAGATAACTTGTTAAATAACAGACGAACTTATTTACATATTTTGATCTATTACATATATCTATTTACAAGATTTACAAGTAGTTATTTAGTCGATTTTAATTGTAATTGTAGTTAGCTAGGAGAATTAGAGTTGGTGTACCCTAGGTTGCTATTAACCATTACCTGTCAGAGGTAGGGTATTTTCAAGTGTGCCAAAATGGGAGGTGAATAAATAAGTTTTTAATTTCTTGCGGAGTTCCTTTGCATCATTTAATGCCCTTATTTCTTCAGGGAGGGAGTTCCATAGGGTGGGAGCTGCATGTGAGAACGCTTTCCTATTAGTAGTCTTTTTAGCAGTTGTGAATTCTTTCGGGATCCTAATTCTATTCGTGTGGCCTCTCCGAAGCGTAGTTTGGGATGTGTCTTTGGTGATAAGTTTTGTCAAGGGGACTGGGGCCATTGTGTTTAAAGTCTTAAATGTGGTGATAATCAATTTGTGATTTATTCTGGATTGAATTGGGAGCCAGTGAAGGTTTGCTAGTATAGGGGTAATGTGTTCAAATGGTGGAACCTTCATTACAATTCTTGCTGCTGCATTTTGGGCAAGTTGGAGTCTTTTAATGTTTTGTTTAGTTGTTCCTAGTAGGGTGAGATTTGCGAAATCAAAGTGTGGTGTGATGATGGCCTGTACAATGCTCAGAAAATCATGTAGAAGTACAAGAGGACGTAATTGTTTTTAATATTTGAGTTTAAAGTAGATCTTCTTAGTGATGTTTCTAATATGTGTGTCCATACTAAGGTGTGAGTCAAGAGTGACACCCAGGTATTTCACTTCATTTTTTATAGTAATGTTGTGATTTTGGAGAGTGATGTGTGTTGGAGGTATGTAGGATTGATTTTTAGTTACTATTAATATATCCGTTTTAGAATGATTGATATGGAGATTGTGTTCTTTTAGCCAGGTTGTTAATTCAGAGAAGCATTCTGTTAACAGTTGTAGTGGGAGTGTTGGGATTGTGAATGGAATGTACATCATCATGTCGTCTGCGTATATGTGGTAGTGGACTTTAAATTTCTTGAAAATGTCACAGACCGGTTGGATATATATATTAAATAGGAGGGCAGAGAGGGCGGAGCCTTGTGGGAGACCAATTTCCTGTTTGTATGTTTTAGAAGTTTCAGTGTTAGTTCGGACGGTTTGTGTTCGATCAGTTAGATATGAGGTGAACCAATTTTGTACAGTTGAGTGGGTTCCTATTTGTTCTAGTCTGTTAAGCATTAGAGCATGGTGTACACTGTCAAACGCTGCAGAGATGTCTAGAAAGAGGAGAATGAAAGCTTGTTTAGGGTTATCAATGCCTCTTATTAATGTATCGAGGAGTACTGTTAATAGGGTGTCTACACCATGGTAGGGGCGAAAGCCATATTGTTGGTCATCAAGTGGGGCTGAGGTTTCTATATGATCTTGTGTTTGAGTTTGGACGATCTTTTCAATCAGTTTAGCCATAAATGGGATACTAGAGATAGGTCTGTAGGAGTTGGGTGATGTTTTGTCAAGGGTGTTATTTTTAATTATTGGACGGATTTGTGCATGTTGAGGGAAGGTGGTAAGTATCCTTGGCGCAGCGACAGGTTGACTATGGGAAGGATAAAGGGGGATAGTGTAGTGAGGGTATGCTTGATCCAGTTTACCGGACATGGATCAAGTTGAGAGGTCGTAGTGTTAAGGTTTGAAATAGTAGTCTTGATAGTGTCTTTGGTTATAGGGTGAAAGTTGGACCATTTTTCAGATTGGTGTTGGTGGGAAAGGGATAGAGGATTTGGTGTGAATGCAAATGATTTTGCTTTATTCATATAGTGGTTTGCTAGAGTCTGGGCAGAGATATCAATATTATCGTTGCTGGTCCCATATGAGTTATTGGTTAAGTTTTGGACGATACTAAAAAGTTCTCTTGGTCTATTAATGGATTTGTTTAGTATGGTTGAGTGGTAATTTTTCTTTGCGCTATCTGAAGCATCTTTGTACATTTTAAGGTGGCTGTGATACGCATTGTAATAAGGGATGGATTTGGTTTTGCGCCATTTAGATTCAATATTTCTCAATTCTCTCTTCATATGTCTTAAGGTGCTGTCGAACCAGGGGGCATCTCCTATTTTAGAGTAGCTTTTCTTTTTGATGGATTGTTTATAAGCAGCTGCATTGTTAATTGTTTTTTGCCAAGTTGTGACAGCTTCATCTAGGTCAGTTGGTACAAGGGTGAGATGGGGTATAGTTAGATTGATAAATTCATCAGCGTTAAATTTTGTAAATCTAGGTGGAGGGGTAATTTGTGGGTTATTTTTATTGTTTCTTATAGTGTAGGCTAAGGTGAATTTGATCAGGTGGTGGTCTGACCAAGGAACAGGTATACACTCAAGCGATGACTGGTTGAAATGTTTTTGGAAAGCATCTGGTAAAAAGACTAGATCAAGGGTTCCACCTTTCTTATGAGTCTTTGTATTGATTATTTGGAGGAAACCCATATCTGCAATTGATTCCAAGAAAAGGGCTGAGTGTGAAGGTGGCAAGGATGGGAGGTTAAAGTCTCCTAGTGATATAATAGGGTTGGAGACTGTGGATGAGCTGAGGAGTTCTATTAGGGCATCTAAGTTTTCAGATTTTTGGTCCGGTGGCCTGTATAATAAGCAAATTTTGAAATGATCTATTTTTAAAATGATGGTGTCAATGTTATTTGGGAGATCAGATGGATGTGGTTTAGCCTTTAGTTCTTTTTTTGTCATTATAAGAACACCACCTCCTTTTTTAGAGTTTCTGTGTGTGTGAGATATGTCATAGATGTTGGTGTTAAGTTGGTTTAGGTCAGGGGTCGGCAACCCGCGGCTCCGGAGCCGCATGCGGCTCTTTCTCACATTTGCCGCGGCTCCGGAGCACACTGCCCGCTTTAAACGTCGCGTTATGGGCTCCCTCCATGTCAGCTCCCTCCCTTCTTCTGCAGCCGCGGTTCCCTGTCTCTTAGGGAACCGCGGCTGTGCTTTTAAAATCATCTCGGAGCCCTTCCTGTCTTGACGGGCTCCGTGCAGCATTGTCCCGCCTCTAAAGGAAGTTTTGGAGGCGGGACAATGCTGCACGGAGCCCGTCAAGACAGGAAGGGCTCCGAGATGATTTTAAAAGCACAGCCGCGGTTCCGTAAGAGGCAGGGAGCCGCGGCTGCAGAAGAAGGGAGGGAGCTGACATGGAGGGAGGGAGCAGATATGAATGGATGGAGGGAGGGGGGCTGACATGGAGGGATGGAGGGGGCTGACATGGAGGGAGGGGGGCTGACATGGAGGGAGGGAGCTGATATGAATGGATGGAGGGAGGGGGGCTGACATGGAGGGTGGGAGCAGATATGAATGGATGGAGGGAGGGGGGCTGACATGGAGGGAGGGGGGCTGACATGGAGGGATGGATCGAGGGGGGCTGACATGGAGGGATGGAGGGGGCTGACATGGAGGGAGGGAGCAGATATGAATGTATGGAGGGAGGGGGCTGACATGGAGGGATGGAGGGGCTGACATGGAGGGAGGGGGCTGACATGGAGGGATGGATCGAGGGGGGCTGACATGGATGGAGGGGGCTGACATGGAGGGAGGGGGCAGATATGAATGGATGGCGGGAGGGGGCTGTCATGGAGGGATGGAGGGGGCTGCCATGGCGGGAGGGGGCTGACATGAATGGATGGAGGGAGGGAGGGAGGGGGCTGACATGGAGGGATGGAGGGGGCTGACATGGAGGGAGGGGGGCTGACATGAATGGATGGAGGGAGGGGGGTTGACATGGAGGGATGGAGGGGGGGCTGACATGGAGGGAGGGAGCTGATATGGATGGATGGATGGAGGGAGGGGGGCTGACATGGAGGGAGGGGGGCTGACATGGAGGGATGGATCGAGGGGGGCTGACATGGAGGGATGGAGGGGGCTGACATGGAGGGAGGGAGCAGATATGAATGAATGGAGGGAGGGGGGCTGACATGGAGGGATGGAGGGGCTGACATGGAGGGAGGGGGGCTGACATGGAGGGATGGATCGAGGGGGGCTGACATGGAGGGATGGAGGGGGCTGACATGGAGGGAGGGAGCAGATATGAATGGATGGAGGGAGGGGGGCTGACATGGAGGGATGGAGGGGGCTGACATGGAGGGAGGGGCTGACATGAATGGATGGAGGGAGGGAGGGAGGGGGCTGACATGGAGGGATGGAGGGGGCTGACATGGAGGGAGGGGGGCTGACATGAATGGATGGAGGGAGGGGGGTTGACATGGAGGGATGGAGGGGGCTGACATGGAGGGAGGGGGCTGACATGGAGGGAGGGAGCTGATATGGATGGATGGAGGGAGGGAGGGGGGCTGACATGGAGGGAGGGAGCTGATATGGATGGAGGGAGGGGGGCTGACATGGAGGGAGGGGGGCTGACATGGAGGGAGGGGGGCTGACATGGAGGGATTGGGGAGGCGGGCTGACATGGAGGGAGGGAGCTGATATGGATGGAGGGAGGGAGGGAGGGGGCTGACATGGAGGGATGGAGCACTGGTAATGGGGTTGAGGGGACGAGCACTGGAAATGAGCTGATTAGGGGAGGCTAGGACTGGTAATGAGCTGAGGGGGGGTAGGACTGGTATTGGGCTGATTAGGGGAGGCTAGCACTGGTAATGGGGTTGAGGGGGGATTAGCACTGGAAGCGAGCTGATTGGGGGGCTTTGACTGGGCATGGGCTGATTGTGGGGAGGGGAGGATAGAGCTGCTGGCCCTGGAAGATAACTGGGGGCTAAGGCTACAAATGGGCTGATATGAGGGGATGGGAGAATGGAACTGGATCTGAGAGGGGCTGCCATGGTATTTGTACTAGAAGGGACTGGTCAGTGGGGAAGGAGGGGGACTGGAAGGAAATGGACACCAGTGGCAATCATGGGAATGCAAGTTGACATTGGAAGGTACTGGGAGTGAGGACTGGAAAGGGCTGATTTTGGGGAGGGTTACTGGGACTGGAAATAGGCTGATGGAAAGAAGTGAAGAAAACGAAAGAAGAGATAAGAACTGGCAGATGGACCATAGACCACAGAAAGAGAGCTAAGAGAAGACAGGAAAGCAGAAGCCTCAGATCGGGACCAGCATGATCAAAGAATAAATTGGTCAGACAACAAAGGTAGAAAAAATAATTTTATTTCATATTAGTGATTTGACTACAAAATCATCATAATTTTGAAATCAAATATTGTTACTTCTTGTTGTTATATTTTCTGGCGTATTTTTTTTGGTGTGCGAAGGAAGAGGGGTAGTCTTATACGGCGAGTATAGGCCAAACACCTATATTTTAACAGGAAAAGTAGGGGGTCGTATATAGCATTAAGGTAAGAAACAATATATGCAGTGTTAGATTTGTTTTAAATGTCGCAATGGTTTTGCGGCTCCCAGTTTTTTTTTTCCCTTCGGAAACGGGTCCAAGTGGCTCTTTATGTCTTAAAGGTTGCAGACCCCTGGTTTAGGTAAACAACATCAGAGTCGGTTAGCCAAGTTTCGGTAACACATAGGATATCTGGCTTTTGATCATTTAGTAAGTCAGTGAAGATGGGTAATTTATTTTTCATAGATCTTGCATTTATTAATATACAAGACAATGTTTGGGTGGTTGTTGGTTGGGTGTGAAGATGGGTGAATGTGGTAGGTTTTATATGTATTAGTCTGTGATGATTTATTTTCATGTTGATGCCAATATGCATTTGAGATGAAGGGGGATCCGGGCGGGCGCTTCTCTGAATTATTGGGATTAGTTTGTAATTATTGTTATTTTGACTATTTGTCAGTGTGATAAGTGTCAGGATTATTAAACTGCTGCTTATTAGTTTTAGCCAGAAGGTGTTTGAGCAATACATTTTGGAAATGGTATATCAACAGTATATCTTTTTCTACTGGCAACAGTAAATTTTTTCAAGTGGCAGTAGTATATTCTTTTCAACTAGCAACAGTATATCCTTTTCTACTGGCAACAGTATATCTTTTTCTACTGGCAACAATATATCTATCTCTATTGGCAGCAGTAATTGTTATGAAATTACAGTTTTCAATCTTTGTTCCAATCTTTGCCACTACAGATCCCAAGGCGGGAGCTGCGCACAATACAGAATCGGATATTTGCTTTTGTATGGGGAAATAGTCGGCCGCGGGTTAGCAGAAGGGTCCTCTATAAGTCTAGGGAGGGGGGGGGGTTAGGGGTCCCGGACGTAACACGGTATTATACGGCGGTGCAATTGCGCCAGGTGTTCGAGTGGCGGCCCGTGGAGAAGGGCTCGAAACGCTTTCGAGATATCGAGCAATACTGGGCGGGTGATGCGGAGTTAAAGTATTTGCCCTGGATTTTTGGAAAGCTCCCCGATGGGAGATGGCGGGATAATCCGTATATGTGGCACTTGGTGATGCAGTGGCGCAAGGCCAACGACCATTTTGCTCCGGGGGTCGGTTTCTCGCCGTTGGCTCCGGTGCGGGGGATGCCGGGGTTTGATCCCGGAAGGGAGGGGGTGTTTCGGAGGTGGGAGGGGGCGGGTGTGGCTACTTTTGCTGATTTTTATAGAACAAGGTCGGTTAATTCCCTTTTCGGACCTTAGGATGAAGTTTCACTTGCGCGGGGGGGACTTCTTTCCATACCTGCAGGTGAAGCATTTCCTGACTCAGCAGCGGATACGGGAGGGCTGGGTGGGGAATAGGGACTCTAGGGTGGCACTTTGGCAAGGGTGGGATTCGTCTAGAGCAGTGTTTTTCAACCTTTTTTGTGCAAAGGCACACTTTTTTCATGAAAAAAATCACGAGGCACACCACCATTAGAAAATGTTTAAAAAAATTTACCTCTGTGCCTATATTGACTATATATAAAGTAATTCTCTTGAATAGGAATCAAACACTCACACCAACCCCCCTCCCCTGCTGGTTCACTCACACCACCCCCCCCCCCTCCACTGCTGGTTCACTCACCCACCCCCCTGTCACTTACTCACCCCTCCTGCTGGGTCACTCACTCACTTACCCACCCTCCCCTGCTGTTTCACTCACACCATCGCCCCGCCCTTGCTGGTTCACTCACACCACCCCCCCCTCCACTGCTGGTTCACTCACACTCCCCCCCCCCCTTGCTGGTTCACTCACACTCCCCCCCCCCTTGCTGGTTCACTCACACTCCCCCCCCCCCCTTGCTGGTTCACTCACACACACCCCCCCCCTCTGCCCAAGCCGCTGCTTCTGCTTTGTACAGAGCAGCGGCTGCACTACACTTACATTGAAAAGTAAAGAGAAACTGTGTCAGGAGCCCTCCGGTCATCACAGAGCCCGAGGAAGTGATGTCATGGGGGCGGGCTCCTCACAGGCTGTCTTTCCTTTTCAAATTAACTTTATTGCAGCTAAAGTTAATTTGAAAAGGAAAGACAGCCTGTGAGGAGCCCGCCCCCATGACATCACTTCCTCGGGCTCTGCATGATCGGAGGGCTCCTGACACAGTTTCTCTTTACTTTTCAATGTAAGTGTAGTGCAGCCGCTGCTCTGTACAAAGCAGAACCAGCGGCTGCACTGCTATAGGGAATCGCGATTGCGTTCGCGCCGCGGACTTCGGCACAAAAGCCGTTTTTTTGCTCTGGCCGCTCCTGATCTTGCGGCCAGAGCAAAAAAAACGGCTTTTCAATGGCCGGTTTTACAACTGTGCCGGCAGCCGGCCTGGCCATGGAAAAACCGGCCAGGCCGGCTGAAAACCGGCCGGTTGGCAACCCTAATTTGTGAGCCGAGGCCACATGTTACGGATGAAATTGGAATTTTTCCCACGGCACACCAGACAATATCTAGTGTGCCGTGGCACAGTGGTTGAAAAACGCTGGTCTAGAGGACTGATAACCCAACTTTATCGGGGCTTGAGAGGGGGTGAAGGGGAGAAGTTCACTTACCAGTTGGACTGGGAGAGGGATATGGGGAAAGAACTGGGGGTTCAAGAATGGAAGAAGATCTATGTTAATATCAGCCGACAAGCCATATCGGTAGCAGTGCGGGAGACTTCCTATAAACTGCTGTACCGGTGGTACTATACACCGGAGAGGTTGCATAGGATGTTTCCAGAGGTTTCCAATCGGTGTTGGCGGGGGTGTGGGGCTAGAGCAGGGGTCTCAAACTCAAATTGCTTTGAGGGCCAAATGAGGACTTGTAAAGTAACCCGGGGGCCGCACAAGACGCAGGCCTAATTTGCATAAGGGACCTCATTTGCATAAATATTTGCATAATGTTACCATAAACTAACTTTTAGTAAACATGCCTCTTAATGAGCGTATGGATAAAGAAAGACTAAAAGATTTCTACATTACTATAATCCAGTGCCAACCGCCAGGCACATTAGGAACTACTACAAACACTACCCATTTAGAACCCATAGCAAACCCACCGTATCGTAACAGCACTACCAGGACTCACAAAGCACCATACCCTAACTATCAAAAGGCAACACTGCAAATATTAAACCAATACATTTCAGAGAATAACAATACATGACCTACTGGGGAAAGAGAACAAGTGGCAATGTCAAATAGGAATTACATAAACAGAATACCTCAGCTCAGTTACACATGCAGAACATACACCATCACCAAACAAGGAATCAAAATTTAGAAACAGGAAGACAATAATTAAACTGGGAACCCCAAAAGCCAAACTTGGAATGTACAACAACACTGTAGAAATAAAACTATAAATTAATTTCCTCTTGTATTAAATAAAGCACAGACGTTAATGATGCACATTTCCCAGAGCTGACATATTCCAGTTAATTCAAAATAAAGAGATATTTTTCTACCTTTTGTGCATTTTTTTTTTCAGTTGCAATTGTGCCAGCCACTTTCTTCTGGTTTCTTGGTGTCTTCTGCTAACTCTCCATGGTCTGCTGTCCATTTGTACTTTCTTCTCTCTTCTAGTTTTTTTTCCTTTCTCTCTCTGCATCTGCTTTAACATACTAATCTTTTTCCTTTTGCTCTTTCCTCATTCCTATTTCATCCACTCAAATTTTACCCCTCCATTCTCAATCCACACTTACTCACCCAGTACCTGGCCAATTGTAGATTTTTCTTCCCTCCCACACAAAATATTTTTTCCCCTCTCCATTTTACTCTCCCAGCCCTATCCCATTCTAATCCTCCCCCAACATCAGCTCCCTTGTAGTTTCAGCCCCACCCAGCATCTGCTCCCTTCTAGTCCCCGCATCATCAGCCCATTCCAGTCCTATTCTAGCCCCACCATCAGCCCATTTCCTGTCCTTGCTCCCCCCAACTAAGCCCATTTCCAGTCCTAGCTCCCTCCCCTCACAGCCCATTTCCTTTCTAAGCCCCCTCCCCATCAGCCCATTTCCATTCCAAGCCCCCCTCCCCATCAGCCCATTTCCATTCCAAGCCCCCTTCCACTCAGCCCATTTCCATTCCAAAACCCCGTCCCCATCAGTTATTTGCAGTTCAAGCCCCCCCTTCTACTCAGCCCATTTCCAGTCCTAGCAACCCCCCCAGTCCATTACCAGTTCTAGCCCCCCCATAGCCCATTACCAGTCCTAAGCCCCCCAACAGCCCGCTGCCAGTCCTAACCCTCCATCACGCCATTTTCATTCTTAGCCACCACATAACCGCATTTTCAGTCTTAGCCCCCCCCAATCAGACCACCTCCAGTCCTAACCCCATCTGCCCATTTCCAGTCCTCGCCCCCCCATAGCCCATTACCATTCCTAAGCCCCCCAACAGCCCACTTCCAGTCCTAACCCTCCCATCACCCCATTTTCATTCTTAGCCCCCCCATCACCCCATTTTTAGTCTTAGCCCCCCCCAATCAGACCACCTCCAGTCCTAACCCCATCTGCCCATTTCCAGTCCTCGCCCCCCCATAGCCCATTACCATTCCTAAGCCCCCCAACAGCCCACTTCCAGTCCTAACCCTCCCATCACCCCATTTTCATTCTTAGCCCCCCCCCATAACCCCATTTTTAGTCTTTCCCCCCCCCCAAACAGACCAACTCCAGTCCTAACCCCCACTGCCCATTTCCCGTCCTAACCCCCCCCCCCCCCCATCAGGCCAAGTAAATAAACTAAAAACAAAACCCTGTCTGCTGCTGCCGCTGCCGCCGCCGCCACCGTGGTAGCAGCACAATCAGCTGTTCGCGGTCCCTTCTCCTATGCCCGGAAGAGCCCCGAGTCTGCTCCTTTAGCGGTGAGCTTTTCAAGCCGCGAAGAGAGTATTTTCCTCTCGCGCGGCTTGACAAGCCGCGCGAGAGGGAAATATTCTCTTTGCATCTTGAAAAGCCCGCCGCTAAAGGAGCAGACTCGGGGCTCTTCCGGGCTGAGGAGAAGGGACCGCGAACAGCTGATTGTGCTGCTACCACGGCGGCAGCAGCAGCAGAAGACAGGGTTTGTGTTTTTTTTTTTTCCTCCGTCGCGGGCCGCACAAAGTTCGGTTGCGGGCCGCATGCGGCCCGCGGGCCGCGTGTTTGAGACCCCGGGGCTAGAGGGTCATTTATACACATTTGGTGGGAGTGCCCTAAGGTGTGCCTGTATTGGGAGATGGTGGGGCTGAGACTGCAAGAGATATTTGGTGAGCGGATGGGGTGGATATGGGAGTGGGGTTACTAGGGATTTGGCCGGCCCACTGGCCCAAGAAGAGGGCTCGGCCTATAAGGGCGGGTATTCAGGCCGCTCGGAGCGAAATAGCGCGAGCTTGGAAGCAGGCCCAGCTCCTGGGAGGGGAGCAATGGAAGAGTAGGGTACGCAGGATTGTCCTGATGGAGCAGCTAACGGCGGTGCGACGCCGGAAGCAAGATCTATTTAATGAACAGTGGCTCCCAATGCTGGAATATCTGAAAGATTGACAGGCCTCAAACGGGGGGGGGGGGGGAGGGAGGGAGGAGTCTGGGAGGGGAAATTGATCGGGGGGGGGGGACCTTTTGTCACAGCTGGGTAGGGCTGTACGAGGGGTCCTTAGGGAGGTGGAGGTTTATGTGTGGAGCACGGGGGGGACACTTCCGTGTCTCTACGTACTCCGAACAGTAGGTCATATGGGCGGGGAGGGGGGCATGCTTGACCAGGGGTAAGGATTCAAAGATGTGTATGTTTATATAGAAGGTATGGAACTGGTTTCTTTTTATTTGGAGGGTGGTTGATACCACCGGTTTGCTGTATTCTGTATTAAAGTTAAATGACAATAAAAAATTTAAATTTAAAAAAAAAAAAAAAAAAAAAGCTTGGAGTTCAGGTATGCCCCTGTCTCCTAGACCTGACAAACAGCTCTGTGCCCAGGACAGTTTCCCATGGGGTTCAGTACTGGTGGACCATAGAGCAAACAGGAAGACCGCATGGGGCCCCTGAGGGTGATAGTAAGTTTAGTCCATGCCCCCCCTTCTCTCTTGCTGCCATTTTTCATGGCTGATTAGAGCAGCTGTAAATTAAAACAAAATCCTTTCCATCACTAGGCCTCTCAGGCTTGTGGGGGTGGCTGGGACCTCCCCTTTTAGGTTTCCACAGCTGACCTGACAAGCTTGGGGATTCCCATTTTAGGGCTGCTTTTTTGCTGTGGTCACTGTCAGTTTTTCTGGTGGGCCTTTTTTGTGCTTTTTGTCTTTGGGCCATTGCTGTGTTTAACTGTTTCTGAATGCAGCCAGCAGCCTTATATAACTGCAGTTTTTAGCCCCAGGTGCTTATTTTTGTAGCAAGTTCTGGATCCTCATGAGGGGGGGGGGGCATGCTTTGAATCACCTCCAAGTTTGGTGCCTCAGCTTTGTCCCTGCTATGATTTTCTCGCTGACGGACTCTGTGACCCTTTTTATGGTGCCATGGTCTCAGCTGAGGGTTGGGGGGACATGATGGGAGTGGCTAAATCTACAAGCCCATGGGTCCCTGAAAGGTCTCTGGGTTTCTTAGGCCCCTTCTTTCAAATAACCAGTATTGCAGTTTGTCAGACGGCCGCCTGGGTGAGAATGTTCAGTCTTGGCAAAAGCATACCTCTATATGATTTGCAAGGATTTGTGGGTAATGTAGTCCATTCATTCCAGACACAGCCGTGACCAATAATTAATTATACTTGCTCAAGGGTAAAGCAAATAAGATTTTTATTTATGAGGGGTTCTCCCAACACAGATAATGCTTGATAGCACAGAACTCAGGATACTTGCTTGCAGTTTTAAACTTGAAAAAACAAAGTCAGGAAAAAAACAACATCTGAACTTGTCAGGTAATTAAAGCAAAGGATTAAAGACCTGGTTGGCAACAAACTGGTCTTTCTTGTAGGCTTTAGCAAATAATGTCTTAGCAATGCAGTAAGCAACCAAATAAACCCACAAAGTAGGAAAAAATGTTCTTTTCTTCAGGTTAACTTCTTATATCTTTACATATAAATTCAGAAGTGATTCCCTTCAGAGCACACAAGCAATTAGGTAAGCTCAATTGCTAGCAATCACCCAGCTGAAACCCCTTAGCTGGCTTGCTTTCACTGTGTAGCTCAAAATCTTACTCAGAAGGTTTTCTGAGTAGATTAAAGAACAAGTTGGTATTTCTTTGTGAGGGTTGTTGCACTTTGTAACAGAAATCTACCATTTGAGTTTGGACAGAGAGCAGTCCATATATTCACATTCTGGTTCTAAGACCTCTCCCCTTTCTTCAATAATCATAGGTTCAATATCTTGGCTTGGCACAAAGGAATTTCTCAATGAAGCACTACCAGGAGAATAATCATTTCCCTGCTTCCTTTCAAAGTTATAGCTAGGGCATAGATCAGTGTTCATACCTGAGCTTCCATTGCTGTTAGAGTTCCCCTTTAAATAGCCTGGCCAATATGTAGTCCAGTTTCTGTGTCCAGCCTTCCAATCTAGATCCCTGGACACTGGATCTCTCTTCACATACCTTCTGGCATGGGTCTCAGGGTCCCTTCCACGTGCAGCTGTTTCCCTCACAGGTGCCGTCTGGAGATTCCTGGCTCTGCAATACCACTCCTCTGGTTTCCCCCAGTCCAATGGTGTATGCTGACCTCTTGTCTGTCTCCCAGTATACGTACTGTGCTGGACTCCTGTAGACTTCCCAGAGGCTTTTCTCTTCCTTCTTTTAAAGGGCTTCTTGCTCTCTCTGTCCGTCCATTCTGACCTCTGCTTCTGATGAGAATGAAGATCAGGATCCCGTGGATGATCAAGATACCAATGATCATGATATCCCAGCTCTGGATGATTCTCTGTAGAATAGACTCTATCTTTATTCTGCCTTGATGAGTGCTCCACCTTAGCACAGCGCAGCTGTGCTGAATCAAGCCCTGCCCTTTGCAATGAGTGCTTGGGGATTACCTCATAGCCCTTTTGATTGAACACACGTTTTCTCACTTCAGCTCCTCTCATGGCTGTTGGAAACCTGGTGCATTCTGGGACTGGTAGTCTTTTATGGCAAAATTCTGTTTTCTCATTTCTACCAGCACTGACAGGTTGCTTGTTCAGAGACACTTCACCTTTTCTATAGCCCCTTCCTGAGCTATGATAAGCTTCCTTATCACAAGTTACAGAAACAGCTGTTCTCCGTCCTTGCTAGCTATTTGGCAGCCCCCTCTGAGGGGAGCACTACTATTACTACTACTACTATTTAGCACTTATAAAGCGCCACGCACGCAGCACTACACAGCTAACCTACAAGAGGTAGCCAACATACAAGAGGTAGTCCCTGCCCGTCAGAGTCATGCTCATCGGAGCTTACAATCTAGTTAGAACAGTACAGAGCATTAGTCAGTTCAGCGGAAGGTACGGTGTGGTACAGTTTGGTCTGTAGTTTGGTCATGAACGTTGATGGGGTTAGGGTGAGATGAGGATGGAAGTCAGGATCTGAATGCAATGGTGAAGAGGTGGGTCTTCAATCTGGACTTGAAGAGGGCCAGGGAGGATGCCTGGCGCACAGACACAGGTAGGCTGTTCCAGGCGTATGGTGCGGCAAGGTGAAAAGAGCGCAGTCGGGAGTTCGCGGTGCAGGTGACAGGCATTGATAGAAGTGATTTGTTAGTGGAGCGTAAATTACGAGAGGGGACGTAGGGAGATATGAGAGGTATTGAGGGGATAAAGAGTGAATGCATTTATAAGTCAGCAGGAGAAGCTTGAATTGAATGCGGAATTGGACAGGGAGCCAGTGAAGCGTCTTGATAAGAGGAGTAATGTGGGCATGGCGAGGCTGGCAGAAGATTAGTTGAGCAGCGTGATTTTGTATAGATTGAAGGGGAAGGAGGTGGCTCACGGGGAGACCAGCAAGGAGTAGGTTGCAGTAATCGAGGCGAGAGGAGGTTAAGGAGTGGATAAGCGTTTTGGTAGTGTGTTCAGAGAGGAAGAGGCGGATTTTGCTGATGTTATAGAGAGAGAAGCGGCAGGTCTTAGTTGCAAGCTGGATATGAGCAGAGAAGGAGAGAGAGGTGTCAAAGATAACCCTTAGATTGCGGGCCGAGGGAACAGGAAAGATAGTAGATCCATCCACATGGACTGAGAGAGGGGGAAGTGGGGGGGGGGGAGGTGTTGGGTGGAAAGACAAGGAGTTCAGTTTTGGCCATGTTCAGTTTCAATTGGCAATGAGACAGACATCCAGGCGGCGATGTCCGAAAGACAGGCAGAGATCTTGGCCTGGGTCGCTAGAGAAATATCAGGTGTAGAGAGGTAGATTTGGGAGTCATCGGCATAGAGATGGTACTGAAAGCCATGGGAGGAGATAAGCGTGCCAAGGCCTTGGGTATAGAGAGAGAAAAGGAGGGGGCCCAAGACAGAATCCTGGGGTACACCTACCTGGAGCGGGGTAGGGGAGGAGGAGAAGCCACCAGAGCATACACTGAATGAGCGATGGGAGAGGTAGGAGGAGAACCAGGATAGTACGGAGTCCTTGAAGCCAAGCGAGGAGAGGGTGGTGAGGAGAAGGTTGTGGTCAATTTTGTCAAAGGCAGCAGAAAGGTCAAGAAGGATGAGAGAGTCAATTGGACCATTAGATGATAGAGGGGTAAAAGGGGCAGTAAGAGGGGACAAGGCTATAGCAGAGAGACTGAATGAATTCTTTGCTTCAGTCTTTACTGAGGAAGATGTAGGGATGTTACCCAAGACTGAAGTGGTATTTAAAGGTGATACTGCAGAGGAATTGAGAGAAATATCGCTACACCGGGAAGATATATTACAACTATTTGATAAACTGAATAGTAACAAATCACCTGGACCGGATGGTATACATCCCAGAGTGTTGAAAGAACTGAAATATGAGATTGCAGACCTGCTATTGGTAATCTGTGAACTTTCATTAAAATCATCTGTAATACCTGAAGATTGGAGGGTCGCCAACGTAACACCAATTTTTAAAAAGGGTTCCAGGGGTGACCCGGGAAATTACAGACCGGTGAGCCTGACGTCAGTACCAGGGAAAATGGTAGAAACCATCATAAAGAACAAAATTACACAGCATGTGGATAGCCATGGCCTAATGGGAGACAGCCAACATGGCTTTAGACAAGGAAGATCTTGTCTTACTAATCTGATCTGTTTTTTTGAAGGTGTGCATAAACAGGTAGACAAAGGTGAGTCTGTTGATATAGTGTATCTGGACTTTCAGAAAGCTTTTGACAAGGTCCCCCATCAGAGACTTTTGGCAAAGCTAAAAAGTCATGGGATAGGAGGCAGTGTACTATTGTGGATCGGGAACTGGTTAAAAGATAGAAAGCAGAGGGTAGGGCTAAATGGCCAATATTCCCAATGGAAAAAGGTGAATAGTGGAGTACCCCAGGGATCTGTACTGGGTCCCCTACTTTTTGACATATTCATAAATGACCTGGAAAAAGGAATAACTAGTGAGGTTATCAAATTTGCAGATGACACAAAACTGTTTAAAGTTGTTAAAACCCAAGAGGATTGTGGAAAACTGCAGGAGGATCTGGATAAATTGGAAGACTGGGCATCCAAATGGCAGATGAAATTTAATGTGGACAAGTGCAAAGTTATGCACCTAGGAAAGAACAACCCACACTATAGTTACACGATGCAAGGCTCCACATTAGAAACCACCACCCAGGAAAAAGATTTAGGAGTCATTGTGGATAACATGTTAAAACCCTCCGCCCAGTGTGCAGCGGCGGCCAAGAAAGCAAATAGAATGCTAGGTATCATAAGGAAAGGGATGGAGAATAAAACAAAGGATATTATAATGCCTCTGTATCGCTCCATGGTACGACCGCACCTTGAATATTGTGTGCAATTCTGGTCACCGTATCTTAAAAAGGACATAGAGTTATTAGAAAAAGTACAGAGAAGAGCCACCAAATTGGTGAAGGGGATGGAAGGCTACTCCTATGAAGAGAGGCTAAAAAGGTTAGGGCTCTTTAACCTGGAAAAGAGACGGCTGAGGGGAGATATGATAGAGGTCTATAAATTAATGAATGGAGTGGAACGGATAAACGTGGATCAATTGTTTACGCTATCAGAATATAGAAGGACTAGGGGACATGTAATGAAGCTACAGGGTAAACTATTTAAGACAAATAAGAGAAAATATTTCTTCACTCAACGTGTAATCAAACTCTGGAATCTGTTACTGGAGGATGTAGTAAGGGCTGTTAGTATAGCTGGGTTTAAAAAAGGTTTGGACAAGTTCCTGGAGGAAAGGTCCATAAACCACTATTAAAAAGGGACCCAGGATATCAATGCTTGACCTAGTACAAGCACTGCAGAACCTGTGTCTTTTGGGGAAACTGCTAGGTACGTATGACCTAGATTGGCCACTGTTGGAAACAGGATACTGGGCTTGATGGACCTCGGTCTGACCCAGTATGGCATTTCTTATGTTCTTATGTTCTTAGGATAGAATAGAGGCCCTTAGATTTAGCCAGGAACAGGTCGTTTGTGACTTTTGTGAGTGCCGTTTCAGTGGAGTGTAGGGGACGGAAGCCAGATTGTAGTAGGTCCAGGAAGGCCTGAGAGGTGAGGAAGTCGAGGCAGCGACAGTGGACTGCTCGTTCTAATAGTTTGGATATGAAGGGAAGGAGGGAGATGGGTCGATAGACGGGCATGTGGGATCAAGTGAGGGTTTCCTGAGGAGGGGTGTGACAACAGCATGTATGAAGTCAACGGGGACAGTTGCAGTGGAGAGTGAAAGGTTGAGGATATGTGTGATGGAGGGGACAATGGTGAGGGAGATGGAGCGTAGGAGATGGGTGGGGATAGGGTCTGATGAACAGGTGGTGGGTTTGGAGGAGGAAAGATCAGAGGCCCAGACTACCCTATGGGGGAGTCCAGGACCCTTGGGCATTCTGTCTTTGTGGGCTTGGGGGTTTATGTGCCACTTGCTGTACCCATTCGCCTGAGAACATAGTCTTATTCGCTATGGGGGTTTCTTGGAATGGAGAAGAGGAATCCTTTCTCTAGAATATGATTCTGAGGAAGGAGAAGAAATTCCCCTTCAGGTGGGTGAAGACCTTCCTCACCTTATTCAAAGTACTGTGGTGGCTTTGCAGCTTGTAGACTCTGCTGCTGCAATCCTCACCAGTGGACCCCACTTTGGAGGGTGTCGGGCATCCTTCTGACTTTTTTCCTCTCCCAGTCCTATGCGGCAGCTCATAGTCTCTCAATGGGAGCTTTATAAACTGGGAATTAGGGGCCCAAAGGTCTCTTCTTGGCTGGATCAGCTTTTTGGGCTCCTCCTGGTGGATGCCCTAGTCATGGTTTTGGCAAAGTGCGTGACCATCCCGGTGGAGAGGTGTACACTGTGCTCAAGGATCCTCATGATAGGAGAGTGGAAGCTCTCCTGAAAAATACCTTTCCTTATTGGTCCTCCAGTTTAGTCCTCCACCTCTGGATTGTGCACCTCCTCCTGCAGCTTGGAGACTGGGCATATCACAAAAACGTGACATCACTGGATGTACTCTGCTGGCCTCTCCCAACATCCCCAGTGTGTCCAGTCTCCATGCAGCAGGAGGACGGTGTGAGCCTAGGTGCTGGGCTCACTTGAGAACAGATAAGGAGCAGTTAGAGTAGTGTTTAGCTAATTTTGATTTAATTTGTCCCTAATTTTAACTTTTGTATATTTTGGGAACTGTTCCTCTTTTTTTTTTTTTTTTTTTTAAAGAAAGTGCTGTTTTGGTGCCTGGTCCTACTAGTGGCGGTGCGCCAAGGAGAATACCTGACATCCCTCGATCTCACAGAGGCGTATTTACACATTCTGATCAGGACAGGACATCAGATATTCCTGCGCTTCGCTCTACCGTGGGGGCACTATCAATTCCAGGTGTTGCCCTTTGGGCTGGCAACGGCGCCGCGGGTGTTCACCAAGATCATGGTGGTGGTAGTGGCGGCGTTGCGAAAGGAAGGAATACTAGTTCATCCCTATCTCGACGATTGGTTAATTCGAGCGAAGTCCAAAGCCGAAAGCGTGCAAGTTACAGACAAGGTGGTGAAATTCTTGAAGAAGCTAGGCTGGGGTAGTCAATGCACGCAAAAGTCATCTGACTTCGTACCAGAGCCTTGAGTACCTCGGGGTGAAATTCGACACTCAGAGGGGGGCTGTATTTCTACCGGATCGGTGGATCCTAGTCCTACGACAAGTGATCCGTCAGTTCAGGGCCACACCAGCTCCTTCGGCCTGGTGTTAGGTACGATGGCGGCGACCTTGGAAGCGGTACCTTGGGCCAGAGCTCATATGCGACCGTTGCAGCGATCGTTGCTTCACTGTTGGTCTCATCAATCCGATCCGTTGAGCAGACGTCTTCCCTGCCCTCTCGGGGTCAGACGGGCATTGAAGTGGTGGCTGATTCCGAAATCATTGAAGGCCGGGATGCCCCGGAGCAGCCAGACTGGCTACCATTGTTGACGGATGCAAGCCTTGCGGGATGGGGAGCTCTTCGCGCAAGGGCTGTGGTCAGCTCAGGAGAGCACGTGGTCAATCAACAGACTGGAACTCCGAGCGGTGGTGATAGCATTGAAATCGTTCCAGGTGATGGTGCGGGGTTAGGCGGTAAGAGTTCTATCAGACAACTCTGTAACGGTGGCCTTCATCAATCGACAAGGGAGTACAAGAAGTACGGCCTTGGAAGAGGAAGCAGAGGCGCTTAGACTGCGAGCGATTTTCTGCGGCACACATTGCTGGGAAAGGACAATGTGACAGCAGATTTTCTCAGCAGAGTTCAAGTGGATGCCGGAGAATGGGAGTTGAATCCGGAGGTGTTTGCACAGGTGGTGCACAGTTGGGGGCCACCGATCATGGATCTCATGGCGACCTTTCACTCAGCAAAGGCCAGTCGGTTCTTCAGCAGGCGGCGAGAAAGGATGTCGGAGGGGATTGACACACTACTGCAGCGTTGGCTGGTGTCGGGTCTGCTCTATGTATTCCCTCCTTGGGTGCTCGTAGGTCGGGTGGTACAGCGTATCGAGGCTGACCCGAGGAGAGTGCTGCTGGTGGCTCTGGATTGGCCAAGACAGCCATGGTATGCCGATCTCATCCGCCTTCTCGATGGGGAGCCATGGAGGTTACCGGCGTCAGACAGTCTGTTACTTCAAGGGCCGCTACGGATGCCTCAAGTGGATTGGTTCTTGCTTACGGTCTGGCCATTGAAAGGGCACGTTTAAAGAAAAAGGTTACTCAGGAGCGGTCATTGCGACTTTACTTAAAGCACGAAAGTCTTCTACGTCTCTGACATATGTTCGTGCATATGGCGCATATTTGAGGATTGGTGTTCAAGGAGACAAGTATGCGCAGTGACCGCGTCCGTTTTCAGTGGTTTTAAGCTTTTTGCAAGATGGTTTTGAAAAGGGCCTGGTGGCCAGTACCTTGAGGGTGCAGTTGGCCGCGCTGGCTTGCTATAGAGGCAAGGTGCAGGGAAAAGCGCTCAGTACTCATGTTGACGTGTTGTGCTTCCTCAAAGCAGTTACCAAGTTACGTCCCTCTCGTAGAATTGTGGTTCCTCCATGGGATCTCAACTTGGTGTTAGCAGCTCTGGCTAGGGAGCCCTTTGAGCCTTTATAACAGGCGTCCATAAAAGATTGACATTGAAGACGGTGTTTTTGGTGGCCATTTGTTCTGCGAGGCAAATTTCTGAGTTACAGGCCTTGTCTTGTAGAGAACCATTTCTGTCTTTCTCTAGGGAAAAGGTGGTGCTTCGACCGGTTCCTTCCTTTTTGCCCAAGGTAGTTTCTCTGTTTCATTTAAATCAGACGGTTTCTCTTCCGATACTGGGTTCGTTAGAGGATAATGCATCGGACCAGGGATTACGCCGCTTGGACTTGAAGTGGGTGTTGCGTCAATATTTGAAGGTTTCGAAGGTTTTTTTAAAATCCGACCGTTTGTTCGTCCGATGGATCCTGTAAAGGGGAGGCAGTGGCGAAGGCCTCCATTTCTCGATGGATAAGAGAAGCAATCGCTTCGGCATATCTGTTGTCAGGGCGACAGGTGCCATCTGGATTGCGAGCTCATTCTACCAGAGCGCAAGCGGCTTTATGGGCGGAACACAGTTTAGTTTCCCCTGTGGACATTTGTAGAGCGGCTACTTGGTCCTCTCTTCACACTTTCAGTAAACGCTACCACCTGGATGTCTTGGCAGCAAACGATGCTCTTTTTGGGGCGGCGGTGTTGCAAGCCGGCTGGAAGGGTCCCTCCCAATGAGTACTGCTTTGTTACATCCCAGAGGTGGCGGGCTAAACTGGAGGACCGATAAGGAAATGGAAATTACACTTACCTGGCAATTGTTCTTCCTTGAGGGACGACAGTTTAGTCCTCATTCCCACCTGGGGTAATAGGCTAAGCGGTGGAGGTTCAGCTGGGAGAAGGGTGAGATTACAGGTAGGTAAATGTCTTTCAATGACTGCCTCTTTTGGTGTTTTTCTTGTCTGTCTTTCTGGCGGAGGCGGAAGGACAAGGCACAAAGTGTCAAGCCTAACTTCCAAGACAAGAAATTTTCTTGTATAAAGTAATTGTTATACGTGCAGTTAAAATGTTATTTGTAGCTACTTATTTGTTGCTCCTTTAAGTGTGCTTTGTCAGTAGTTCACTGGGGATGTTGGGAGAGGCTAGCAGAGTACATCCAGTGATGTCACGTTTTTGTGACATGCCCAGTCTCCAAGCTGCAGGAGGAGGTGCACAACTAAACTGTCGTCCCTCAAGGAAGAACAATTACCAGGTAAGTGTAATTTCCATTTATGGCTTCCCACCTTAGGCTCTCAAGCTGCACTATATGCATGTTTGGTTGCTTGAGCTCTTCAATGCTGAATGCAGCAGTTGCCAGACATCCTAGAGGTTGTGAGACTGGAGCAGAGCAGCTTATGTGGCTGATGTCCTGCACAATGTGATCAGGATCTCTAAGTCCATGCTGTGGTGGTAGTGGCCAGGCGGTGAGTCTGGCTCCAATTCCACATTTGGTCAGCTGATGCGATCTTCAAGCTGCAGCTGTGCAAAACTCTCCTTTTAAGGACTGCTTGCTCTTTGGGGAGGACCTGAAGTAGTTGGTCAGAGACCTTGGAGATGCTTGCCCATAGAGACTGATGGAAGAGTGGCTTAAAGGTTCCAGGAGTATTTCTCATAGGGCCCTGCAGGGAGTTGGGAGATGCCTTCAGATTTGTAGGACTAGGATAGGGCCTGTTTTTCTTCTATGGGTCTAAGCCCATGAAAGTGCAGTTCATTTGGAGCTCTCAGCATGCTTGAGACGCCACTGCAGCTCTTCCTGTAGCTAATAAACCCCCGCAGTGAGATCTGGTGAGTCCCTTCCAAGGTGCAGTCGGGTGCAGCTCCTGCTGCATTTTCTTGGAGTGGGTCCTATCACATCAAACCAGTGTGTCCTCAAGGTTATCAGTTAAGGGTTACATGTTGGAATTTGCAGAGCCACTAAGGAATGCCTTTGTGGGGTCGCCCTCAGCTTCCTGCTCAAATGGGTGATGATAAACATAAGAACATAAGATATGCCATACTGGGTCAGACCAAGGTCCATCAAGCCCAGTATTCTGTTTCCAACAGTGGCCAATCTAGGTCATACGTACCTAGCAGTTTCCCCAAGGGACACAGCTTCCACAATGCTTGTATTGGTTCAAGCATTGATATCCTGGGTTCCTTCTTAATAATGGTTTATGGACCTTTCCTCCAGGAACTTGTCCAAACCTTTTTTAAACCCAGCTACACTAACAGCCTTTACTACATCCTCCGGTAACAAATTCCAGAGTTTGATTACACGTTGAGTGAAAAAATATTTTCTTTTATTAGTCTTAAATAGTTTACCCCGTAGCTTCATTGCATGTCCCCTAGTCTTTCTATATTCTGATAAGGTAAACAATTGATCTACGTTTACCCGTTCCACTCCGTTCATTAATTTATAGACTTCTATCATATCTCCCCTCAGCCGTCTCTTTTCCAGGTTAAAGAGTCCCAGCCTTTTTAGCCTTTCTTCATAGGAGTATCCTTCCATCCCCTTTACCATTTTGGTGGCTCTTCTCTGAACCTTTTCTAAAATCGCTATATCCTTTTTAAGATACGGCGACCAGAATTGCACACAATATTCAAGGTGCGGTCTCACCATGGAACGATATAGAGGCATTATAATATCTTTTTGTTTTATTTTCCATTCCTTTCCTTATCATACCTAGCATTCTATTTGCTCTCTTGGCCGCCGCTGCACACTGGGCCGAGGGTTTTAACACGTTATCCACAATGACGCCTAAATCTTTTTCCTGGGTGGTGGTTCCTAATGTGGAACCTTGCATCGTGTAACCATAGTTTGGGTTGTTCTTCCCTAGGTGCATAACCTTGCACTTGTCCACATTAAATTTCATCTGCCATTTTGATGCCCAGTCTTCCAATTTATCAAGATCCTCTTGCAATTTTCCACAATCCTCCTGGGTTTTAACAACTTTAAATAGTTTTGTGTCATCTGCAAATTTGATAACCTCACTCGTTATTCCACTTTCCAGGTCATTTATGAATATGTCAAAAAGCAGCGGACCCAGCACAGATCCCTGGGGTACACCACTATTCACCTTTCTCCATTGGGAAAATTGGCCATTTAGCCCTACCCTCTGCTTTCTATCTTTTAACCAGTTTCTGATCCACAATAGTACACTGCCTCCTATCCCATGACTTTTTAGTTTTGCCAAAAGTTTCTCATGAGGGACCTTGTCAAAGGCTTTCTGAAAGTCCAGATACACAATATCAACCGACTCACCTTTGTCCACCTGTTTATTCACTCCTTCAAAAAAACATAACAGATTAGTAAGACAAGATCTTCCTTGTCTAAAGCCATGTTGGCTGTCTCCCATTAGGTCGTGACTATCTACATGCTGAGTAATTTTATTCTTTATGATGGTTTCTACCATTTTTCCCGGTACTGATGTCAGGCTCACGGGTCTGTAGTTTCCCAGATCACCCCTCGAACCCTTTTTAAAAATTGGTGTTACATTGGCGATCCTCCAATCCTCAGGTATTAGAGATGATTTTAATGATAGTTCACAGATTACTGATAGCAGGTCTGCAATCTCAAATTTCAGTTCTTTCCAACACCCTTGGATGTATACCATCCGGCCCAGGTGATTTGCTACTCTTCAGTTTATCTAATAAGTTGTAAGACATCTTCCCGATGTATCGATATTTCCTTCAATTCTTCCACATCTTTAAATACCACTTCAGTCATGGGTAACATCCCTACATCTTCCTCAGTAAAGACCGAAGCAAAGAATTCATTCAGTCTCTCCGCTATCGCCTTGTCGCCTCTTAGTGCTCCTTTAACCCCTTTATCATCTAATGGACCAACTGACTCTCTCTCAGGTTTTTTGCTACGAATGTACTTGAAAAGGTCTTTATTTCGCGTTTTTGCTTCCGCAGCAAGCTTCTTCTCAAATTCTCTCTTTGCCTGCCTTATCAATGCCTTGCATTTGACTTGCCAGTGCTTGTGCTGTTTCCAGGTTTCATCGTTTGGCTCTTTTTTCCATTTCCTGAAAGATGCTTTTTTGGCAACAACAGCCTCTCTGACCTCACCTTTAAACCATGCTGGCAGTTTTTTGGACTTCCTTCCACCTTTCTTGAAGCGTGGAATATAGCTGGTCTGGGCTTCCAAGATAGTATTTTTCAACAACACCCAAGCTTGATGTACGTCTTTAACCTTTGCAACTGCTTCTTTTAGTTTTTTCTTAACTGTTTCCCTCATTTTATCATAGTCTCCCTTTCGAAAGTTAAAGGGTAGTACTGTGGATTTCCTTACTATCCCTCCTCAACTAATTAAATCAAAGGTGATCATGCTATGATCACTATTGCCAAGTGGCCCCAACACCCTTATCTCTTGCACTAGATCTGGTGTTCCACTAAGGACTAGGTCTAATATTGCTTCCCCTCTGGTCGGTTCATGAACCAGCTGCTCCAAGAAGCAGTCATTTATTTCATCTAGGAACTTTATCTCCCTAGCATGTCCTGTTGTGACACTGACCCAGTCGATGCCGTGGTAATTGAAATCACCCATTATTATTACTGCACTGTAACCTTTGCTAGCTTCCTTGATTTCTTTGAGCATTCAATCATCCATTTGTTCATTCTGGCCAGGCGGACGATAGTACACCCCCACTGCCATCGCCTTCCCCTTTTTACATGGAATTTCAATCCATAAAGGAACTCTACAGCGCTTCCTGCAGTTGCAGGCTGTTGTACCTGTGCCCTCTGTAGAGCAAGGTGAATGGAGATATTCCATCTACTTCAAGGGAGGTTCTTTCCAGCCTATCTTTGACTTGAAGGCAGTCTGTGCCAGGTTTAGAGTCACATCATTGCATTAGCCAGGCAGAGGTATTTCCTCACCTCCCTAGACCAAGGTATGCTTTCATATTCCTGTTCGGGAGCATAATTAGCGTTTTCTCCACTTCTATATTCTGGGCTACCATTTTCATTGCCATAACTTCTTGCAGTTTCTTGAAGGTCATAGTAGTGGTGGTGGGTGGCATCTTTCCTATGTAGACAGTGCATTCGGGTTCACCCATATATGGATGAGTGGCTGATTCAGTTATCATCCCTGGACTTCTCCAGGGAATCTATGGCCTTGGCGATTCATTGTTTTGAAAGGATGATGTTGGTGAACAGCTATCCCAAGAGCAGCCTCAATCCCTCTTAGGATTTGGACGATTTGGAATATCTTGGAGCTTGGTTCTGTACTCTGCTGGGTTGAGGTTTTTGTTTCTCATAATAAAGAAGTCCCTCAAACCTCAACGCCAACTTTAGGACTTTTCTCTGTCAGCTTCACTGACATGGGACTACCTTCATCCCTTGGGTCTATGGCATCAACACTGCAGCTGGTTCTGTGGACCAGGGCACACATGCACCCTGTTTGCCTATTGGATCTCTTCTTGGTTGTTTGACTAGGACTTTTATCTCCCCTGGAAGATCAGGGGGCAACTGATGTGGTGGTTGTGTTTGGGGTTTTTCTGGGCTTCCCCTGCAATTATTTGGGGAGTTTTCTATTTTTGTTTTGCTGATTGTGTTCAACCCCAACATACATACAGGACCTGTTTTAAACAAATTGCTCGTGGCACCATAAAAGCATGGAAACTTTTATTTATCTTGCCAGGTCTGTAACATCACAAGCTTTGCTTTTAAATTTTAAGGTACAAATTTCAATATTAATACATAGCATCAATACATTTATAACAAGCAAAGCACCTGACTTAAGTGTAAAAGGTCCTGGAGACAGAGACAGCCTCACTCCAGTGAGATCAGCTAATGTCTGTCTGTCCATCAGAATTTCTCCTCTATATTTATATTCATTTTTAGGCTCAAATTGCTGATAAATAGATCTCCTTTCTTTTCTTATCCTCTATTATTTCAAGCAAATCTGCTTCTTAATCTTTTACCCTCTTGCTTTTCCCTGTGGCATCCTGTCTTCCCATTCTCGCGGCAGTCCTTGCCGCTGTGTGCTGGCTCTGTTTCCTGCAGATTAAGTTCTTCGTTCTGTTCACCTTTCTTCATTCAAGGGGTCCAGGTGACAGCTTTTCACTAGCTGTGTAGTTTTCAGAGCCTCTCATTGTGTCAGCTCTCTGGGACAGGATATTAGCTCATTTCATAGCTCAGTCTTGCTGAGTTTGCAGTTTCAGTGTGAAAAAGTCAGAGCAGGCTGTTTTCTTTCTTAGGCCTAAAGCTTAGACGTTAGCACAAAATGGATTCAACCTGAGACAAGGGTACCTGAAGTGGGATTCATTTTTCCCTTCATTCCCCTCTTGAATCCCACTTCAGGTCCCCTCTGCTGTCCCCATAGTGTGCCCTTCTAAACTCGGCCATCCGGAACCTCCAGTGACACTTGCTGAAGAGATGGAGACATGATGAGACCAAGTTGCCACATGAGATCTGAATCCCATTAATTCTATACTTAACATAGGGAACTTGAAAAGAGAGGAAATCCATATAGGGTTACTTGTTACCTGAATATTGGACCGCTACTAAGTGGAACCCCTCTGGAATAAGAGGATGGACATCAGACAGGTTACCATTTATATTAGTAACTCTAGGTCTATGGGCTAGGGAAGTATATTCATTGGCCTGATTTTGGGAAGTAAGAATTAGAGTTGTGGTAGACATCTTAGTCAAACACCTTCTACAGAAGGCTAGAATAAATGAAAAAACACAGCAGCTAACTGATAAAGCAATGAGCAGACCAAACAAGGCTACAAGTAAGCCACGTAGGCCAGAGCTTAGGCCTGTAAACCAAGAAGCAACATCATTCCACCACGCTCCAAACTGAATCCCACCCTTGAAATCATCCAGATGTAATTCTGACAAGTGTCTAATTCTGTCCATTGCATTAAGTAGAAAAGTTGTATGGTTTGCTATAACTGTGCAACAATTTGTTTCATTAATGAATTTACATGCCCCTCCCTCAGCTGCTAACAATAGATCTAAAGCTCGTCTATTCTGCAGAGTCATTTGATTGTTTTGCTCAAGAGATTTGGCTAGGAGAGTAATGGATTCAGTGACAGACTGCATTTGGACATGAAGCAAACATTGCAACCTACGTACAGCCATACCTAGTTCAGCAGTAATTGCAGGGGTCTGAAATATAGGAATCCAAGAGGTATAGCTCAGGGCATCAAGCTGTGTTTTTGTCAGCGGATATGTGGAATTAATATGTTCATAAGAGGCCATGAGAGCAGCATCTTCATACCAGGGGGAGGTGTCTCTTTTGTGTCTGTGGGCGCTTGTGTGATAGTGACTGACATTGAGAGAGATTAACACTGAATAGGCCTCAGCCCTAACCAGAGCACAAGGAAGATGATTCAGGCCTATAGCCTGATACAGGAAAACCTGACAATACCAATAGTGGCCTGCAAGGGCCGAGAATCGGGTATTTTTGGTCCAGGTCCAGTTCATTTTGTGTCCCCATGCAATTGAAGTATGCCTTATGATTGATCAATTTATTACGGGGAAAATAACAGGAGGAATAAGGGGTACCAGTTCTGCGTCCAGGTGTCTGGACTGCTGAACCATTTTTATAAATAGGACCCACTGTGTATGTATTGTGCCAATAAGCAGGGGTAACATTCAGAGATGCATTAATGATAACAAACCAATTGTCCAAGCTATAAGGAGCCGAAAAGCTATAAGGAATTATGGACCTGTGGGAAACAGTAAATCGCTGTTGTGCAGGATGGTAGGTGATATTGCACTTCAGCGAAGGGCGTGAGTCAGAATGGACCAGCCCCCCATTACCAGTACAATATGGATATATCAAATGAGAAGGGGCATAGATTTGGACTGGGACCCGGTCAGATAAATTAAAATGCTCCCAAGTATGGGAGCAGTTAGAGGGGGCCCAGCATGGAGTAGTGTACTATTTGGTAGGGTCCTGGCAAGCTGAGTTCCCCGAGTACGCCACTGGTTGTACTGGTACTATATTGACTGGTGCATACCCAACTCCCTTTGGCAGTGGTATGCATATGATACAGTCTGAGATATTCATTAATTGGACAACCTCAAGAGCTGTGGATTTCCATAGATTAGGTCCTGGTGTGGACCTTCGGGATCGTAAGGGACTACCCTGGGAAATATTAAAGGAACTATTGAAAGAACTATTCCGTTTCTGTGTAGAGAGATTCAGAGGAGCAGGTTGAGGAATATATAAGTATGGAAGGAAAAGAACTAGAAGTGATCCTACCAATGCTCCACAAAGAATTGCCCATACCATGAAAGGGGAGGGATTCAATGGGGACTGGCGGGCCTTATGCATTATAAAAGCAAAGTACAACAAATATGATTACTAACAGAATGAAAATTACAGGAGGTGGATCTAACACAGAGGGACTGACAGGAGATAAATAGGCTTCAGATAGTATACACATTAATCAATTATACTAATATCTTAAACAGGCACTAGGTAAATGTCTTTATAGTGGGTCCAAGTGGAGCTTCTCTTTTTCCAGATCTCTCAGAGAAGTGTCCGTCACAAATGATATCACTGTTCTGTACCCCCAGTTTGTTGAACACTACTGATGGTAAGGATCTTTGCTGTGTATCCACAAAGTGCCGTTATCAAGCTGAACAGCGGTTGGAGTTACAGCTGTAACAGTGTGTGGTCCAGAGTAGATAGGATGGTACCACTTGTCCCTCACTTGGATCCGACGGTAGACAAGATCACACAATTCAAAAGCATATGGGACTAACGCTGTTGGTGGTATGTGGGAAGCTAACTTCTGTTGAATCAAGGATACACTGGTCTGAAGTCCTGTAAGATAAGCAGAAAACAAGTCAGGCAAATTTTGGGTACCTGACTTCATAAATGGGCATATGCTCCTTCTTCCAGTTATGATTTCATGAGGAATTAGACCTAACCGCTTGATAGGATTATTTCTCAATAGATACAGACAAAGCGGTAATGCTTGCAGCCAGGTCTGGCCACTCCCAATCATTAGCTTTCTTAACTGTGTTTTAATAAGACCATTGCACCTTTCTACAAGGCCATTTGAGGTTGGAGAATAGACAGCAACGTAGCACCATCTAGTGGGCAATTTTTCAGAAAATTCTTTGACTAATTGATTTTTAAAATGGGACCCATTATCTGATAAGATTTGGGCAGGGATCCCATACCGGGGAATTATATGTTCCATTAATACTTTTAGGACTTCAGCAGTCTCTCTTTCTTACATGGAACTGCTTCAACCCATTGTGAGTAAGGACAAACCAGAACCAATAGGTATCGTCTGCCCTGACATTTCACCTGCATATCAGGGAAATCAATGTGCCAGTGCAGAAAAGGTCCTTGTGGTCTTGGTATTGCACCCCCACTTGGTTTAAGACGTGCATGGGGGGTGCTAGTGATACAGGTGTGTCAGCCACTAACTACTGCCTGAACCAACTTACACATATCAGGATACCACAATGTATCCCCAAGATGAGACAATGGCTGTCACACTGCAATGATCTGCATAGTGCAGCATAGTTGACAAATTTATCAAAGCAGCAGAGGAAACGCACATCTTCCCCGAAGGGTGCATCCATACTTTCTGGTTCTTATTACATCCAGCATTCACCCATCGCTGTAATTCATTCTGTAACACATTTTCCTGTAAATCCTCCAGTTTGCAAAAGTCATGCTGACTACTCTGCTGACGGGTTACTACCATAGTCTCAGGGACTTCAGGACAGGTGGTTTCTTGTGCTAGGCTGTCAGCTATCGAGTTTCCGTACTGCTCCCATGTCTTAACTTCCTGATGTGCTGCAACCCACTCACATGCTGTCAAATAGCCCTGCTCTGCTCTTTCTCTGAGCATTTCAAAAACTTCCATTAGGATCTCAGCTTGTTGGAGAGGCTGGTCTTTAGCTGACAAATACCCCCTCTTGGCCCAAATGGTACTATATATGTGTACTGAGCTACTTAGAAACTGAGAATCGGTGTAAATTACTAGATGTTTATTTTCTGTTTTATTTTCTGTTTCATTTTCTCTCAGGACTTGTGCTAGTGCTGCAATTTCTGCACTCTGTGCGCTGTATCCTAGGGGCATCTCATACTGTGCTGTGGAAGTAACTACGCCCTGTGAGGTTACTTTACAGATAGCAAAACCTGCTCTGCCTTCTCTCTGGGATCCATCTATGAACCAACATTCAGCCTCTTGAGGCATATCTGAATGTGGCACTATCCCTAACATGGGTCTGACATCTCCTACTTGCTGCAGGCAATCGTGTGATAGATACCTGGAGGACATTCTGTAAATCCCTAAAAGGATTCTGCTTTGGTATCAATTGGTGTCTAATATGGCTGCGTAGCAGCGCAGCTACACGCTTACCTACCCTGGGGGGTAAGAAATGAATGGTACTGGACTTTAAAAGCGCATGCAGTGTGTGGTCACTATATAAGTTTACCTGTAAGGGAGTCATATAACCATACAATTTTTCAATTGCGGCACTGGCGGCCACTAATCCCTGCTCACAATTTGTGAATCCTTGCTCTTCTAGAGAAAAAGATCCTGACAAATGTCCCACTACTTTACCATCTCCCTGCGTGGCAACTGCTACCGAGGCAGTGGGGCTGTGAAACACATAGACATCCACTGGGAGGCTGTGATCAGGTAAATAGAGTGATGGCAAATCATTCAGATCCTTCAATAATGTTTGCAAACATAACCTTTCTTCCTCACTGAGAGTTATAGGCTGGAATCCTTTTGGGTTCTCTTTCAAATGTCTCCTGAATGTCTGAGTCCTCACACTATATCCTGGCACCCAGAGACGACTGTAGTTTAACAGTCCCAAGAGTGCCCGTAACTCTTTCACAGTGCGAGGTTCAGTGACCTTGAGCACAGCTTCCTGAAATATGGGTCCTAATAGTTTTTCCTTTTCACTGAGTGTCATTCCAAGGAATACTACCTGCAATTTACAGTACTGAAGCTTCTCCCTGTTCACTCTGTAACCACCCTTAGCCAATAACAACACTAATAATTCTCGGGTATATTGTTTACACAATTCCTCACTGTCTGTTGTTAAAAGTAAATCATCTGCATACTGGACAAGTGAAACTGAGCCAGGCAACTGGCGTTTGAAAGGAACTAGATCTTTGTCTAAACATCGAGTGACTATCTGTGTATCCCTGAGGTAATCTAGTCCACTGAAAATGTTGTCCATTATATTGAAATGCCAGCAATGGCCTACTATCGGGATGGACTGGGACCCCAAAAAATGCATTTGATAAATCTAAGACGATGCTATATTTCCTTGGTGGGTTTTGCTGTAACAGTGTAGCTGGGTTGGCCACAAGAGGGAACTCTGCCTCCACCACTGAATTAAGACCTCTCAAATCATGGACCACTCTCCACTTACCATTGGGCTTTTTAATAGGAAACAGAGGAGTATTAAGTTGAGACGTGCTGGGTTCTATAATACCATTTTGCAATAACATATCAATCTCCTCACTTGCTCCTACTACAGCTTCTGGCTGTAGTGGATATTGAACAACTTTTGGACCCTGACAATTTTCTTTTAATGTAATTTGGGCAGGTGATGCAGACCTTATTTTATTTTTATTTAAAAGCTTTTTTTATACCGCGCTCTTTAATATCAGTGCGGTTTACAATTGACAATTCTTGCACGAGACCAGTGAGAACTGCCTAGTGCTTACATTGAACAGGATCAGTAACTTGGAGCTGTAACTGGGTGAACTATTTACACATTCAACGATCAAAGCTGTGGCTGAGTAACTATTTACAAGTTAGATGTTGTTGAGCCCAAACTGAATGGTTAAGACTGGGTCTTATTAGGCCAAAAGGGTTTTCTGGGGTAGCCCAAACTTCAGGTGGGATATTAGCAAAATTTGGCTGAGACTCTGTCTGCAGGAGCAAATCAAATGGTGTGCTGATAAAGGTCATCTGTACCTCAAAGGCGGATAGTAGATCCCGTCCCATCAAATTAACTGGACAGTGTGGGGCATACAATAGGGGTTTACAGATATGTTGCCCCATGAGTTCTACCTTAATGGGCACTGTCATTTTGGTAGTAATTGGGTCTCCATTAAATCCTGTTGTCACCGTAGTTTGATGGGAGAGGTTTACGCATGGGGGTAGGGAATTCAGTACTGATGTGGCTCTGGAATCCAACAACATCTGCACTTTATACCCATTTAGACAGACTTCAATTATCGGCTCACGCTCATTGAGCATGGCCCGCATCACCGTAGAGAGTCATTGTGGTCCCCCTTGAGGAGGCTGCCACTGGGGAAACCTGCTCTGAGGACCCTGGTAGGCATTGGGTGGCCCTTGTGGTTTTGCTGATCCTCGGGCTGGAGGGCTTTGGCATTCATGCTGAAGATGTCCCCTTCTCCCACAGTTCCAGCAACTAAGGGTGCTTCTCTGAAAATGCTGTGACTGAGGTGGTCCTGCCTGTCCCCCTTTCCAAGTACCCCCACTGTTTGGTCCTGTCTGGTTCCAAGCCTGAGCATATAAACCAAAATTCTCCCAGGGGTCTTCTTCAATGTCATACTGTTCCAAATCTCTAATAATTTCATTCTTCTGTTTTATAATGGCCCTAAATTTTTGCTTTTCTGCCTCATGCTGCTTTTCTGTTTTATTTGAACCTTCCCTTTCTTTTCCTTCTCATCGTCCTTTTCCTTGTCCTTCTCTTTAACCTTACTTTTATCAAGATCCTCCTGCAACTCTCTCAGTTGTAATGCCATTAATTTTGTCTGCAAACATTTCATATCCTTCTCAGGTTTTATCTGTTCTTAAGCTAATTTGACAAAATGGTGTATATGTGACTGCTGTCTTGCCCAGGACTCTTCTTCTAACCTCACAATTGTGTCAAGATTGAACTGATTTAGGCAAAGTATTGCTAAGTGTTTGGAAAAATAGGGGCAGGAAACCTGGGTCAGAATAAACCATCCCAGTCTGGGTTTCCCACAAATCTTGAAATCGGGCAATATATGCACTAATATCTTCTATCTTAAAACGCATTTTCAGTAGTGGTCCTAAATACTTCTGGGTGGGGTATAGTTCTTTTATAGAATTCCAAACTCTGGGTCGGTGCTCATTAAACTCAGACCCATCATATCGTGTTTCTGCTACAATAACTTGAGGTAAATTATCTGGCAAAAACTTGATTCCTTAGCGTCCCTCTAGTCCAGTCCCGGAAAGATAGAGTTGTCAACCTCCACTAGCAGCTTTGGAGACTGAAAGATGTCATCGTCGTGATGTCACTGGTACAAATAGGCTCGCTCCGCCCCCTTTCACCAGTACTTTCAGTCTCCAAGCAGCTTGGAGGTTCTGAGCCCAGGACTGGGCTCAGAGGGGCAAATAAGCAGAGCTTAATCTTTTTCTTTAGTTCATCTTTTGTTTTTAAATTTAGATTTTCTGGCTCTTTGGGTGCCTGCTGCTGCTATAGAGATCTATTCTGCTGAGACTGTTTTCTCCTTTCTCTGCTCCCTAACCCCCTCCCCCCTCCCCTCCCTGCCTCAGCATTGAAACAAGCATTGCAGTAGCACAGGAGTGTGCCTGCTTTTGCCTCCCTGCCCCCGAACCCACTTGGAAGGGTGAGGAGCAGGTAGAAGGCTATATAGAGACTCCCAGCAGCAGGCAGTGGTTATTACCACAGGATTTTGAGTCTCTCCAGGAGCTGATGCTGCTTTGAAAGCTGTGCTTCTGAGGGGTCCAGCGCTGCCCTTCTCTCTCTCCCGAGGTCTGGTGAGTACTCTGGACTTTGGGGTTTACCTGGGGGAGGTATTTGGGCGTTAGTTGAGGTGTTTTGGCAGCTCCTTAGGAGTCAGGGAGGCCTAGCTGCGTGATTTTTCGCGCCGAAAAAGTGGCGGCGGCCATTTTGAATTTTGAATTTTTCATTTTCAAAGTCATTTTTTTAGGGTTTAACAGCTTCGTTTTGAAAAAAGGTGGTTAGGGGGCAGCTAGTTACATCTTGCTTGATTGATCACTGCCAAAAAGTAAAAAAAAAAAAAAAGGCGTTTAAATTGGAGCTTGTCTTGTGGCTGTGCAAGGCTCTGTGCAAGGCTCTTTTACTGGCATTGAAGCGCTGTTACTTACCATGCCTGCCAAACCACGCTGCTTGGTCTGTGGGGTGCGGCGTGGGGAGCTTCTGGACACTGGCGTTTGTAAAACATGCTCTTTAGAGGCCATGGGCATGGAGAAGTCCTTGGGGGAAGGTTCTCAGGACCATGAGACCGCGTCTCAGAATGGCAGGGGTTCTGACCCTCCTTCCTTGCCTGCTTCGGAACCGGTAGCGGGTCCGTCTTCCGCTTCCAGTGTTCCCTTGGTGCCAGAAGGATCCCAGGGGTCTGGGATTCCAGGTCTCCCTTCCGAATTCCTCTCCTTGATGCAGAAGGTGTTTGCCTTGCTGCAGACGGACAGGGGGGTTCAGTCTCCCGGTCCTTCTAGCAGGAAAAGGAGTCGAGCTGCCGGTCTTCAGGAAGGGGAGATGATGCTACCCAAGAGGCGACGGGATGATTTGGAACCTCAGTCGCCTGCCCTTCTAGAGGAGGACCAGGGGATGCCGGACCTTGATGATGAGGTCTCGGATGACGACTTGGAAGATGGTGAGTTGTTGGAGGAGGAGCAACAGAGCAGGGTGGTCCGTGTTTTTCGGCGAGAGGAGCTCCCTGCCTTAATTTCCGAGACACTCAAAGTTTTAAATATGCCTGTGGGGTCCGCACCCTCGGAAGAGGCGTTGGAGGATCCGCTGTTGCAGGCTGTGCGCACCTCGCAGCGGGTGTTCCCTATCCATAGAGTCTTTCGGAATATGATTCAGGAGGAATGGGACGCGCCGGAGTCGGCGTTGCGCGGAACCAGGGCTTTGGACCGCTTGTACCCGCTCTCGGAACAGGATAAGTTGATATTTCGGTCTCCAAGGGTTGATGCCGCGGTGGCTGCTGTCACGAAGAAGACCACCATTCCGGTGGAAGGAGCGGCGGCATTGAAGGATGGCCTGGATAGGAGGTTGGATACCTTGCTGAAGCAGGTGTTCGACATGAGTGCCCTTTCCCTGCAGGCCTCCATAGTGGGGGCGTGGGTGGCGAGAGGCTGTTTACGCTGGTCTCAACGTCTTCAGGGCTCCCTCTCAGACGACCAGATGGCGGATACATCTCGGCTGGAGTCTGGCACTGCGTACCTGTCCGATGTTCATTATGATCTAATTCGTGGCCTACCTAAATGTATGGCTTCTGTAGTCGCGGCTCGCCGTTCTTTGTGGCTCCGAAACTGGTCGGCGGATAGTTCGTCCAAGGCTCGGCTCAGTAGGCTTCCCTTCCGGGGCAAGCTCCTCTTTGGAGAGGATCTTGAGAAGTTGGTTAAGGACCTCGGGGAGTCCAAAGGGGGGCGTCTCCCTGAGGATAGACCGAAACAGACTCGAGGAGGATCGGCATCTAGAGGCCTCTTGAGGGATTTTCGCAAGTTTCGCACATCTCGCTTTCAACAATCGCAGCGGAGCAGGTTTCCAGCGCGGAGTCAGTCCTTTCGAGGGTTTCGGGGGGCAGGCAGGGGTTTTGGTCCCTACCAGTCTTCCGGTGCGAACAAGAAATCACAATGAGATGAGGCGGGCCCAGGTAGTGGAGGTGCCTATGGGAGGCAGGTTGCGGGAGTTCTACCCTGCCTGGGTCCAGATTACATCAGACCGGTGGGTCTTAGAAGTCATTCGGGACGGCTATGCTCTAGAGTTTCAGCGTCCAGTGCGAAATTCCTTTGTTCGTTCCTCCTGCAAGGCGCCTCGGAAGCGCCGAGCGGTCGCGGACACCTTGAGACGTCTCCAACGGCTTGGGGCAGTCGTACCCGTTCCGATCGACCAGTGCGGCGCAGGACGATACTCCATTTATTTCGTGGTCCCCAAAAAGGGAGATACGTTTCGGCCAATTCTCGATCTCAAGAGGGTGAATCGTTGTCTCCGAGTGTCCCACTTCCGCATGGAGACCTTGCGCTCCGTCATTGCGGCCGTTCGCGAGGGCGAATTTCTTACGTCCTTGGATCTGACGGAGGCTTATCTTCACATTCCCGTGCGGAGGGAGCATCAACGTTTTCTGTGCTTTGCTGTACCGATGGGACACTTTCAGTTCCGGGCGTTGCCTTTTGGTCTGGCGACGGCTCCTCGGACATTCACAAAGATTATGGTGGTTGTAGCGGCCGCGCTGCGCAGAGAAGGGATCCTGGTGCACCCGTACCTGGACGACTGGTTGATTCGGGCAAAGTCCAGGGAGGAAAGCGTGGGGGCCACCGCTCGAGTGGTGGAGTTCTTGGAGAGCCTCGGTTGGGTAGTGAACGGGGCAAAGAGCCTAGATTACCTGGGGGCGCGCTTCGAGACTCGACAAGGTCGGGTCTTTCTTCCCAGCTCAAGGGCGCAGGCCTTGCGCGACCTGGTGCGGCGGTTTCTGGGGCTTCGAGCGCCGACGGCTTGGCAGTACCTACAGTTACTGGGGACCATGGCGGCTACAATAGACTTAGTGTTGTGGGCCAGAGCTCACATGCGGCCGTTGCAGAGTGCTCTCCTCAGGCGCTGGTCTCATCAGAGAGATGCGTTGTCGCAGTCTCTGCCCTGTCCGGTGGCGGTGAAGGGCAGCCTACTTTGGTGGTTGCATCCCGACAGCCTGATGCAGGGCGTCCCCCTGGAGCCTCCGTGCTGGCGGTTGCTCACGACGGATGCGAGTCTCGCAGGATGGGGGGCTCATCTCGAAGGCTCGTTTGCGCAAGGAACGTGGTCAAAGGAGGAACGTCTATGGTCCATAAACCGTCTGGAAATGCGCGCAGTGTTTCAGGCTCTTCTGGCTTTTCAGCAGAAACTGCAGCAGGCGGCGGTGCGCGTGCTGTCGGACAACGCGACCACGGTGGCGTATATAAATCGGCAGGGCGGCACGGGCAGTGCGGCCCTAGAGGAAGAGGCGAGTGTGCTGCTGGCTTGGGCGGAAAGGAATTTACTGGCCCTGTCGGCTCAGCACGTCGCCGGAGTCGCCAACGTTGAGGCGGATTATCTGAGTCGGTGCCGCGTGGATCCGGGGGAGTGGGCTCTGCACCCGGACATTTTTGCGATGATTGTGCGCCGTTGGGGGCTTCCGGTGATGGATCTCATGGCCACCTTGCGGTCGGCAAAGGTGGAGAGATTCTTCAGCAGGCGGAAAGAGTGGATGGCGGAGGGCCTGGATGCCTTGGCGCAGCCGTGGCCGGTGGGGGGCCTACTGTATGTGTTCCCTCCCTGGGCGCTGATTGGCAAGGTGGTTCAGCGCATCGAGCGACACAAAGGCCAGGTGGTCCTGATAGCGCCCGATTGGCCGAGGAGACCGTGGTATACGGATTTGGTTCGTCTGTTGGCCGACGTTCCGTGGAGGTTACCTCTTCGGGATGACCTGTTGCTTCAGGGTCCCTTGCTCATGCCTCAGGTGGGTCGGTTCTCGCTTACGGCTTGGCTCTTGAGCGGGCGCGGTTGATGGCCTGTGGATACTCGGCGGCGGTTATAGACACTCTCCTGCGGTCGCGTCGGAGGTCGACTTCCCTGGCTTATATCCGAGTTTGGCGTGTCTTTGAGAACTGGTGTTCCGATCTCTCTCAATCCCTTACGAGCTTCGGTGTCCGATGTTCTTTCCTTTTTGCAGGTTGGATTGGATAAGGGCCTCTCGGCCAGCTCCTTGCGGGTGCAGTTGGCGGCTCTCTCCTGTTTTCGTGGAAAGATTCAAGGGCAGGTAATCGCAGCGCATGGCGATATTCGTCGGTTCTTGCGGGCGGTGTTGTTGCTCAGACCGCCGAGGCGGACTGTTCTTCCTCCGTGGGATCTTAATTTGGTCCTGAACGCCTTGGTTGGGGAACCCTTCGAGCCATTAGGACGGGCTTCGCTCAAGGATTTGACGCTCAAGACGGTGTTTCTCGTGGCGATATGTTCCGCCAGGAGGATTTCTGAGTTGCAAGCGCTCTCTTGCCGGGAGCCTTTTTTGACTTTCTCTGCGGACAAGGTGGTCTTGCGTACGGTACCCACCTTTTTGCCAAAGGTGGTGTCCGCTTTTCATGTTAATCAAGTGGTGGCGCTCCCGGTGTTTTCGGTGGAGCAGGGAGCTCAGGCAGGTGGACGTTTGCACCGGTTGGATGTGCGGAGAGTGCTCAAGAGGTATCTTGGTCGTACGGCGTCGTTTCGGAAGTCGGACAGGCTTTTTGTCGCGTTCGGAGGCCCGCGAAAGGGAGAAGCGGCAGCAAAGTCTTCCATTTCTCGGTGGCTGAAGGAGGCGATTGCTTCGGCCTACATTTTGAGAGGCAGAGCGGTGCCGGTAGGGTTGCGGGCGCATTCCACGAGAGCGCAGGCAGCCTCGTGGGCGGAAGTCAGCCTAGTGCCGGCGGCCGATATTTGTAGGGCGGCGACCTGGTCCTCGTTGCATTCCTTTGCTCGGCATTATCGCTTGGATGTGCAGGCGCGCGGGGATAGTTGTTTTGGTTCAGCCGCCCTTCAGGCTGGGCTCTCGGGCCCCTCCCGTTGAGATTTACTGCTTTGTTACATCCTCTATCTTTCCGGGACTGGACTAGAGGGACGCTAAGGAAGAGTAAATTAGACTTACCTGCTAATTGTTGTTCCTTAAGGAACTCTAGTCCAGTCCCGGATCCCTCCCGTTCTGTGGGTATTCGCCAGCCTGAAGTGTCCACAGGCGGGGGAGAGTGAGATTGACAGCTGCTGTACCCGTACGGCGGGGGAACACAGAAAGTAAATGTTAAAGTATAAAATGAGAAAACAACCAAAATGCTTTTCAGGGCGCTCTGGGGGTAGCAGAGATGGGAAGCGCTTTCAGAGGGGATCTCTGTGGTGTTGGCGGCAGGCGGCTGGGGCGCAGAGGAACCGGGCTACCGCCCTTCCGTTCCACGTCCGTTTTAGGGCGCGCCCTGGCTCTATCTTTTTTCTTAGAGAAGTATTTCTATCTGTACATAATTACATAATTGTTTTGTATACGTTTTTGAAATAGCTACTTATTTGTTGCTCTGCTGAGTCTGCTTTGTCAATAGGTGCTGGTGAAAGGGGGCGGAGCGAGCCTATTTGTACCAGTGACATCACGACGATCACATCTTTCAGTCTCCAAAGCTGCTAGTGGAGGTTGACAACTCTATCTTTCCGGGACTGGACTAGAGTTCCTTAAGGAACAACAATTAGCAGGTAAGTCTAATTTACTCTTTGTTGCATGAGTTCCCAGGAGTTTTGCTAACAGTGCTTTAACATCCCCTAACCCTAAAGTATACCCTGCCGTAACCCGCTCAAACTTTTGAATCCAGGAAGCCCCCCTACTAAGAGGAGGTAAGGCACTAGCTATTTTATCCATATCAGTAAAATTCCAAGGGACATATTGAATAGTTCCTCTTCTTGAATGCAAGAGGGGCAAGCATAGTTTTTCTTCACATTTTTCCCATATTTCTAATCCTGTCTTCATGTAATATAAATCCCATTGTGGGTCTCCCGCTCCCCCATGAATGCAAAGTCTAGCAGTATTCAAATGTGCAGTGTCCAGTGCTCTCTCAGGAGGCCATTGCAACATTTGCGGCTGGTTCTCTAACGTCCAGCCATACATATTGTCATTCCATCGGTCGATGAAGTAACGATTTCCCTCACCCTCAGCTACTGTTTCCTTAGGCATCAGTGAGGCTCCAGCCTGACTGTTATTTCTTGCAATCCCAATGTGCTTTTTATTACTTTCCTTGTTTTCATAGCTTGATCTCAAAGAGACCAGTCTTTCTTGAGCTGAGTTTAATTTGTCCCACTCCTCGTTCACCCTGTCTCCTTTTTGTTACGCTGTTTCCGCTCCTCCCAATCTTTAATTTGTGACTCTTCTAATTTCTTTTGTTCTTGTTTCCTTATATTTATCCTGTTCTTCCTTCTCCTTAACTTTCTCTTCCCACTCAGCCTGCTGATTTTCTAGGCTTATTCTAAGAACATAAGATATGCCATACTGGGTCAGACCAAGGTTCATCAAGCCCAGTATCCTGTTTCCAACAGTGGCCAATCTAGGTCATATGTACCTAGCAGTTTCCCCAAAAGACACAGGTTCCACAATGCTTGTACTGGGTCAAGCATTGATATCTTGAGTCCCTTCTTAATAATGGTTTATGGACCTTTCCTCCAGGAACTTGTCCAAACCTTTTTTAAACCCAGCTACAATAACAGCCTTTACTACATCCTCCGGTAACAAATTCCAGAGTTTGATTACACGTTGAGTGAAAAAATATTTTCTTTTATTAGTCTTAAATAGTTTACCCTGTAGCTTCATTGCATGTCCCCTAATCTTTCTATATTCTGATAACGTAAACAATTAATCTACGTTTACCCATTCCACTCCGTTCATTAATTTATAGACTTCTATCATATCTCCCCTCAGCCGTCTCTTTTCCAGGTTAAAGAGCCCTAACCTTTTTAGCCTCTCTTCATAGGAGTATCCTTCTATCCCCTTTACCATTTTGGTGGCTCTTCTCTGAACCTTTTCTAAAATCGCTATATCCTTTTTAAGATACGGCGACCAGAATTGCACACAATATTCAAGGTGCGGTCTCACCATGGAACGATAGAGGCATTATAATATTTTTTGTTTTATTCTCCATTCCTTTCCTTATGACACCTAGCATTCTATTTGCTCTCTTGGATGCTGCTGCACACTGGGCCGAGGGTTTTAACATGGTATCCGCAATGACGCCTAAATCTTTTTCCTGGGTGGTGGTTCCTAATGTGGAACCTTGCATTGTGTAAGCATAGTTTGGGTTGTTCTTCCCTAGGTGCATAACTTTGCACTTGTCCACATTAAATTTCATCTGCTATTTTGATGACCAGTCTTCCAATTTATCAAGATCCTCTTGCAATTTTCCACAATCCTCCTGGGTTTTAACAACTTTAAATAGTTTTGTGTCATCTGCAAATTTGATAACCTCACTCATTATTCCACTTTCTAGGTCATTTATGAATATATCAAAAAGCAGCGGACCCAGCACAGATCCCTAGGGTACACCACTATTCACCTTTCTCAATTTGGGAAAATTGGCCATTTAACCCTATCCTCTACTTTCTATCTTTTAACCAGTTCCTGATCCACAGTAGTACACTGCCTCTATCCCATGACTCTTTAGTTTTGCCAAATGTCTCTGATGAGGGACCTTGTCAAAGGCTTTCCAAAAGTCCAGATACACTATATCAACCGGCTCACCTTTGTCCACCTGTTTATTCACACCTTCAAAAAAACATAACAGCTTAGTAAGACAAGATCTTCCTTGTCTAAAGCCATGTTGGCTGTCTCCCATTAGGCCATGACTATCTGCATGCTGAGTAATTTTATTCTTTATGATGGTTTCTACTATTTTTCCCGGTACTGACGTCAGGCTCACCGGTCTGTAGTTTCCCGGATCACCCCTGGAAACCTTTTTAAAAATTGGTGTTACCTGAAGATTGAAGGATCGCCAATGTATTAGAGATGATTTTAATGATAGTTTGCAGACCTGCTATTAGTAAACTGAGATCTCATATTTCAGTTCTTTCAACACCCTTGGTTGTATACCCTCTGGCCCAGGTGATTTGCTACTCTTCAGTTTATCTAATAGTTGTAATACATCTTCCCGATGTATCGATATTTCCTTCAATTCTTCCGCACCTTTAAATACCACTTCAGTCATGGGTAGCATCCCTACATCTTCCTCAGTAAAGACAGAAGCAAAGAATTCATTCAGTCTCTCCGCTATCGCCTTGTCGCCTCTTTGTGGCCTTTAACCCTTCTATCATCTAATGGACCAACTGACTCTCTTACAGGTTTTTTGCTACGAATGTACTTGAAAAAGTCTTTATTTTGCGTTTTTGCTTCCGCAGCAAGCTTCTTCTCAAATTCTCCCTTTGCCTGCCTTATCAATGCCTTGCATTTGACTTGCCAGTGCTTGTGCTGTTTCCAGGTTTCGTCGTTTGGCTCTTTTTTTCCATTTCCTGAAAGATGCTTTTTTGGCAACAGCCTCTCTGACCTCACCTTTAAACCATGCTGGCAGTTTTTTGGACTTCCTTCCACTTTTCTTAAAGCGTGGAATACAGCTGGTCTGGGCTTCCAAGATAGTATTTTTCAACAACACCCAAGCTTGATGTAAGTCTTTAACCTTTGCAACTGCTCCTTTTAGTTTTTTCTTAACTATTTTCCTCATTTTTTCATAGTCTCCATTTCGAAATTTAAAAGGTAGTACTGTGGATTTCCTTACTATCCCTCCTCTACTAATTAAATCAAAGGCGATCATGCTATGATCACTATTGCCAAGTGGGTCAAGAACCTTATCTCTTGCACTAGATTTGGTGTTCCACTAAGGACTAGGTCTAATATGGCTTCCCCTCTAGTCGGTTCATGAACCAGCTGCTCCAAGAAGCAGTCATTTATTTCATCTAGGAACTTTATCTTCCTAGCATGTCCTGCTGTGACACTGAACCAGTCGATACCGGGGTAATTTAAATCACCCATTATAATTACTGCGCTGTAACTTTTAGTTCAAATCCTTTTTATTGAGTTTACAAGGAGCCATAACAGAAGAGAGAACAACAAATCAAAGAGAAACCAAAACAGCACATCAATCCACAACTCAAGGGTGCAGCTGAGTATCATCAAACATAGGTATACAATACACATAATTAGCAAAGACAACAGGACTGAGAATGCTTGATTGCAACAGTCTCACCTCAGAAGGCACCAGGCTCCCAAGCTCCCCCCACCCCCACCCAGCACAAACCAGCACACATACATACACAGGAAGTACAAGGTTTCCAAGAAAGAAGTATGACCTGGAAGGGGATACCTGCTCTGTAACTTTTAATAGCTTCCTTGATTTCTTTGAGCATTTCATCATCCATTTGTTCATTCTGGCCAGTTAGTCGATAGTACACCCCCACTGCCATCGCCTTCCCCTTTTTACATGGAATTTCAATCCATAGAGATTCTACAGCAAATTTTGTTTCCTGCAAAACTTTAATCCTTTCTGACTCAATGCCCTCTCTAACATAGAGCACAACCCCTCCACCAATTTTTTTCAGCTCTATCATTACGATATAGTTTGTACCCAGGTATCACAGTGTCCCACTGGTTGTCGTCCTTCCACCATGTCTCTGATATTCCAATCCTATCTAACCTTTCATTTAGTGCTATATATTCTTAACTCTCCCATCTTATTTTTTAGACTTCTAGCATTTGAATACAAGCATTTTAGAGACTATTTTATTCATATTAATTTGACTATAGGTAGACATGGGTAATTTTGGGATCTTTAAGCTCTGTCTGGTCCATACTCGAGGGCATTTGGGCTACTTTATTCTTTTTTGGAACCTCTCTGCTTTTGGTAGTATCCTTCAAGGATACATTCTTCCGAACCATCCGCTCTTGGGTGACTGTCGGCTTCCCCTATTATCTAGTTTAAAAGCTGCTCTATCTCCTTTTTAAAGGTTAATGCCAGCAGCCAGGTTCCATCCCGGTTAAGGTGAAGCCCATCCCTTCAGAAAAGTCCCTCCTTTCCCCAGAATGTTCCCCAGTTCCTAACAAATCCAAAACCCTCATTCTTGCACCATTGTCTCATCCATGCATTGAGACTCCGGAGCTCTGCCTGCCTTTTGGGTCCTGCGCGTGGAACGGGAAGCATTTTGGAGAACGCTACCCTGGAAGTTCTAAATTTCATCTTACTACCTAAAAGCCTAAATTTAGCCTCCAGAACCTCCCTACCACATTTTCCTATGTCATTCGTACCGACATGTACCAAGACAGCAGACTCCTCCCCAGCACTATCTAAGACCTTATCTAGGTGGCACATGAGGTCCGCTACCTTCGCACCAGGCAGGCATGTTACCAGGCGATCCTCACGTCCACCAGCCACCCAGCTATCTACATGCCTAATGATCGAATCACCAACTATAACTGCTGTCCTAACCCTTCCCTCATGGGCACATGGCCCTGGAGAAACTTCCTCGGTGTGAGAGGGTTTTACCTGGAGGACAGGTCCTAGTTACAGGATCACTTCCTGCCACACCAGGGTGAAGCTCTCCTGTCATGTGACCTCTGTTCTCCATGGCAACAAGGATGCTGCCATACTGGAGGTGGGACTTCAGAACTATATCCCTGTAGGTCTCGTCTATGTACCTCTCTGTCTTTCTTATGTTTTCCAAGTCTGCTACTCTAGCCTCTAGAGAACGGACTGGTTCCCTGAGAGCAAAGAGCTCCTTGCACCTAGTGCACACTTAAGACCTCTCACCAACTGGGAGAAAATCATACATGTAACACTCAATGCAAAAGACTGGAAAGCCCCCATCTCGCTGCTGGACTGCTGTCTGAATCTTAGTTTTAAGTTTGTGTTTAGATCTTTAAGTTCTTTACTTACTAAGGGTTGCTATGGATATTTATATTAATAAAACTGTACCTAATACGTTTGTTTAAGCTTCAGATGAACAAGGTATATTAATCTCAGGTCCTTACTGTATGACTGATTTGGGTAACGAGGTTCGCCTGAAAGCACCTCCTGTCCTTTAAGATGTGTAAGTACCTATAAAGCTACGATTATCCCAGGGGTGGGTGGGTGTTAGGGAGGGAGGGAAATAACACTTATTAAAAGAGGGCTGCTACACAGTACCCTGTCTTGTGCTGCTGAAGTCAAAATTCTAAATTGTTCCTCTTGTTCTTGACAAGCCTTTTTCCATTTCTCAGTACTGGCTTCTAACTCTGCTTTCCATTGTGCTAATTCGTTCTCACAAATTGGCTGCTCACAATATTCTAATTTAACTGTCCCTGATATTTCTGCCCACTCTTCTTTCTCTCTCTCCTATATCCTCACACGCTGCCCTCATCTCAGGATCTTCTATCTGGCCTAGGAGCATTTGATCATAAAATCTCCTTTCGGGTGAGGTCTCCTTTTTGTTACTGTGGAGAGTCCCCTTGGATTGTTTAGGTTCCTGATCTATACGAATAGGGTCTTGGTATCCTATAGTTGCAACTGCAGTTAAGGTAGGATATAGTCCTGTTTCTCCCAGATTATGTGTGGGGTTATAAGGAGGGGGCTCCTCACCACATTCTCTTGCTACCTCCACCCATAATGTGACGTTGTAAGTGTTCCACTAATTTGTATCCTGTTTTGTCCTTCTCTATCTTAGTTTGCAAGTCATGTAGCGAACGTGAGTCTAGGGTACCGCTTGCTGGCCAGGCAAAAGCGGAGTCTCGTAGTGCCCAGTTACGCCACTTCTTGCAGAACTGTTCTAAAGTTGTAGCAGCAAGTGGATATCTCTTAATAACTTTCTGTAATGCAGTCTGTTCTCGTACATCCACTTTTCTAGTGTGAGAATCAGTTTCTTTTGTCTTTTACTTAAACATCCTAACTAGTCTACAATATCCTACTTATGCAAAATTTCCTACCTATGCAAAGTGAAAAACAACAATGTGTGTGTGTGTATGTATGTATGTATGTATGTATATATATATGTGTGTATATATGTGTATATATATATATAATATGAAAACTGTCTCTTACCCTCTTGACGTTTCTTCTGCAGGAATTCAAAATCACTCTTACCTCCTTCTCGATCTGTGCTTCGTCCAGCGAACACAGGAAAATGCTTCCTGGTGATGTCACCATGATTACGCCGGGGTCACCAAGATGTTGGGGTTTTTCTGGGCTTCCCGTGCAATTATTTGGGAAATTTTCTATTTTTGTTTGGCTGCTTGTGTTCAGCTCCAACATACACACAGGACCTGCTTTAAACATATTGCTCGTGACACCATAAAAGCATGGAAACTTATTTATCATGCCAAGTCTGTAACATCACAAGCTTTGCTTTTAAATTATAATGTACAAATTTCAATATCAATACATAGCATCAATACATCTATAACAAGCAAAGCACCTGACTTAAGTGTAAAAGCTCCTGAAGACAGAGACAGCCTCACTCCAGTGAGATCAGCTGATGTCTGTCTGTCCATCAGAATTTCTCCTCTATATTTATATTCATTTTTAGGCTCAAATTGCTAATAAATAGATTTCTTTTCTTTCTTATCCTCTATTTCAAGCAAATCTGCTTCTTAATCTTTTACCCTCTTATTTTCCCCTGTGGCATCCTGTCTTCCCATTATCATGGCAGTCCTTGTCGCTGTGTGCTGGCTCTGTTTCCTGCAGATTAAGTTCTTCATTCTGTTCCCCTTTGTTCATTCAAGGGGTCCAGGTGACAGCTTTTCACTAGCTGTGTAGTTTTCAGAGCCTCTCATTGTGTCAGCTCTCTGGGACAGGATATTAGCTCATTTCATAGCACAGTCTTGCTGATTTTGCAGTTTCAGTGTGAAAAAGTCAGTGCAGGCTGTTTCTTTCTTAGGCCTAAAGCTTAGACGTTAGCACAAAATGGATTCATCCTGAGACAAGGGTAACTGAAGTAGGATTCATTTTTCCCTTCAGTTGAGGTGCACCATACAGTGGCCAGAATGGGTGATTGTCACCTTGGATGCCAACCTGAAAGGCTAGAGGACTCACTGTCTAGACCAATTTGCTCAGGGGTTTTGGTCTCCTCAGCCTTCTGGGTGATCAGCTGGTTGGAGGGCAGAGCGATCTGCCTGGCTCTAGTGTTTTTGGACACCAAACTGGGCAGCACACTGCCACGCAGGCAAACAGCAAACAATACAAAAACGTAGGCATATGAACTTACATTAATACACTCAAATATGTTAAAGTATATAAAACATAAAAACTATTTGGAAGTCAAAACAAAGCTCCCTTTTAAAACTAAAGTAACACAATGTATATGTGAAATATTAATGGCAAATGAGTGTTGTTAAAAATTAAAAAATGATAAAGCAATAAACTATTGTAGATACCATTAATTACCACATAGATAAAATCAATAGTACAAATAAACATGTCAATATAGCACAGAGAACAAAACAAAAAGAGAGATGGAGAACAAGGATCAGGAGTGAACAAACTGTACCTTAAAACCCGTAATAGGGATACACCAATACCGTTAATTTCTTGCACTGAAATTGAGACAACCTTTTGTAACTGCAAAGAGGATGAAGAAAGGGGGGGGGGGAAGATTTGTGTTAAAAAAAACTTGTTTTATCCAAAAGGTCCGCCAATTTCTTCAACCTTTAAAAGATTGTTTTAATTTTTTGTTGGTTATAAACACATCCAGCTATCAGGACGTAAACACACAACTCTTTAAGAAGTAGTGTCATTTGAAAAGAAAGATCAATCTAATTACGGGATGTGAATTACCACTAACGACATTTGAACTCAGAAGTCTCACCAGAGGATGCGGCCATGCTGCAGCCGTTCAAAAACAACTCTCTATGTGCTAACTAAAAACTAAAAGCTAGATAAAGGAATTTGTATTTGAAAAACTTTATACAGTTAAAAAGAAGGTTGATCTATTAAATTTTTAAAAAAATTATTAAAAGCATGCCTTGTTGACGTATGAAAGAGCCGAAATTAGTGATGGTATCATTTAAGAATTGTAAAAATCCCATCTAAATGTGGAATTCAAGATGTAATTAATCACCAACGGTATATAGTAATTATGATCCTTATAAGCCTGGGGAACACTATCATAATAACACCGTTCAAAAATAACTTTATATTTGTTAACTAAAAACTGTTTTACCAACACATCTATGACTAAAATGACAGCGTCTTCTTAAATTATATAATGCTCTCTTCAAATTATAAGCCACCATGTGCTCTGGCATGTTGGCTATACGGATCTTTCTGTGATGAAAAGAAACAAAACGATAAACGGAATAATAACTTAAATGTCGACACACAAGCTTGTGAGAGACCACCAGAAAAACGAATTAATTTTTTATGTAAACAGTTTCACCACTGTATGAAACCGTGCTTCGCAGAATCGTCAGACTGAGGGGATAAAAAGTGTCTCTCCGTGATAGCTACTGCCGAAGCATTTTATCACTTAGAAAAGAGAAAGAAAGTGTGTCTGAAATCATTTGTCAATCACATACAAACCACCCTTAGCATGCTTAATACTGATTATAAATGTGACACTATGTAAAAACCTTACATCCTCGAACGGTCAATACTTCGGAATCCATAAAAGCAGCATCGAATACTCAGCGGCACCTTACTGATTAAAAAAGACGCTAGCGCATGTGCATGGACCTTGAAAAAGCCGGCGGGCTTGCAAAGAGGAAAATATGTAAATTCAATGTTAGTCCGTTTAAAAATTATGCGTGCACCAATCTTTATGAATATTATCTGCAACGTAAGAGAATTAAAAACAGATAGTGGCCGAAGAACCAGCACACACGTAAAAATATCCACCGGAACCAAAATGAATGAAAAACTAAAATATGCAAATAAAATCCCAGTACAACAAAAAGAAAACTCATTTTGTAAAAAGTAGAACTGACACTTGCATAATAAATATAACGAGGGTACTACCTAAATTCACAACACGGACCGCAATATTAAATACAGTCAGATCGTATCTGCTCAACCTAATGCCTAATAATCAACCTAAGGACACAATATAAAAACCACCGACCTTTATATTAGCAAGCACCATAAAATGAATGTGATCCATATATGTCAATCAAATAAATGAATGAATAAAACAACTAAAACAAGGAACCAAATAAATAAATATATAAATATATAAAAATATGAATGTGTGAAACACGCCATAAGGATAAAACACACCTGACTATAAAATGATCCTAATGACAAAAGTATATACGCCAAATGGGCCTTCTTTACAAAAAAACAGAAAAATCACGCTCGGCATACAACCCATGTGGAGTGAGAGTGTTGAGAACAAAAATATATTTCTGTTCCAGCTGGAGAATAGTCTTCTCGATATTTCCGCCTCTCCAATTTAATCTCACTTTTTTAATAACACAGAACTTCAAATCTGACAATGTATGTGCTTTGTCTATCCAGTGTTGCACCAGTGGTTTGTCTGTTAATTGTCTCTTAATGCAGCTTTTGTGTTCTATTATACGCACACGAACACTCCGTTTGGTTTTACCTACATATAGGAGACTACATGGACATTGTATAATGTAAATAACATGTGTGGTATCACAATTGGAAAAGTCATCAATGTGAAATGAATGCTGTGTTACTGGATGTATAAAAACCTTCCTTATAGGTAAAACGTTTAAACAGACGGAACAATGACCACACTGGTATTGCCCCTTATGTACAGAACGAGGTTTTTTTTTTCAGTGAAAGCGGAAGGCACCAACAAATTACGGAGATTAATGTTGCGTTTGTGCGCAACCATAAATTGGGTGTCTTGAAAACCAGGAATAGCTTGAATTAAATGCCATTCTTTTTTAAGAATATTAACAATCCGTTCTGACTGTAAAGAATATAGTAGCGGACAAACCATTTTGGAATCTCTTTTACTTTTATTATCAGGTAATTTGTCTGCCTTTGTCCGTGAATAATTGCGTGCTCTGGAGTAGGCTTTATGACTATCGCTGAGGGTATTGGCGTGCTTCAAATCTTTCTTTTAGGTCTTTAGCCTATAATTCAAATTCAACGTCAGTAGTGCAATTCCTCCTAATTCTAAGAAATTGTCCGACAGGTAAATTATTTCTTAGTGCAGGATTATGGAAACTTGGTAATGAAGCAACTGATTCCTGTCAGTTGGTTTTCTGTACAGTTTTGTAATAAATCCCTTCCATTCTCTCTGAATAACTAAATCTAAATATGGAATTTGTACCGGATCATAGGTGATTTGAAAGCGTAAATTTTGGTCTAGGTCATTTATCCATATGTTAAATGTGGACAAATCTTCCATAAAACCATCCCATATAATAAAAATGTCATCGATATATCTAATCCACAGTTTGACTCTGGATTCAAAGGGGTGAGTTTTGAGAAAAGTATTTTCAAATCTGTACATATTGTCACCAGCAGTGGCTGAACTGTGGCGTAAGCAGTCAGCTAAACTGCTGGGCCTGATCTTCCATAAAGAAAGTGGTAGCTGTGAGTCCGAATGGTCAGGTTTCAAAAAGGATATTTTATTCCCCTCCCGGGGTTGGATTTTCAAAAATAGTATAATACAAAAGAACTTAGGATACAACCATTACTTTGGGATAACTGAAGAAAAACTTAAATACAGCGTTTTGCTTCAACCAAAAGTTACAAATCATAGTGAGCAGTTTTACCTAATATGCTGGCAGTCTCTTCTTGGCTTTCCTAGCTGTACAAGGCACTCTTGTCTTTAGCTTCAGCGCAAAGAAGAACTCATATCAGATACAAACAAAGAGCAATCCATTTCTTCAACACATGGACTTATAATACTAGCCTCTGTAATCATATGCTCATCAATTACAGTCTTTTCTTCAGGATAGAAAGTCTGTAGCTTTCTGAACTCCGTCTCTCTCTCTGAGCTCTCTGCACAGCTCTCTTCCCAACAAGGCAGATAATTGTCGTATAGCTTGTAGTAGCAGGAAGGAGAGACACCTCTATCTAAACAAGCTTTCTCTTTAGAAGTTTTGAACCTCCTGCCTTTTATATTGGGTTGTAGCTCATAGCACTGCTCTCTTCTGTTAAAGGAAGACTTTTCCCGTGGAAGTCTTTTGCAGGGTTTTACTGTCATACATTCATCAGGATCAAACATACATACATCCTCAACAGGACTGCTTTCCCTCTCAAGGGCTTGGAACTGTTTTAAACAGCCCTGCTTCTCAAATACATACGCTTTGTTTCTAGCTGCCTCACGTTCCTTCAACTCAGCCAGGTGCCTGGGAAATTCACACTGCGTCAGAGGTAAGTGTTTCCTGTAGCTGACTTCTCTGGGTGAAACTTTCCTTGTTTCTCTTTGATAATTCCTCTGTGGCTTCCTGCTAGAAGTTTTTGGCAGTTCAAACTCTATATCAGAGTATTCTGAGTATTCTGAGCTTCCCTCGGAGTCCTGCAAGTTTCCCTTCTCTTGCCAAGCTCTGGCCTCTCCTGAAGCTCCCCAAGCTCCTGAAGCTCCCCAAGCTAACTCTGTTTGCCTTGAGGATTTCTTATACAGCTTCCTGGGCGTTCTCTTTCCCAGGTGAAAGTTGTTTTCCTCATCAATTGGGGAATGCTCACTAACTAGGCGTGACTGCAGACCTCCTGTCTGAATTTGTTTGTGTTGCCTATGGTAACTAGGAATCGTTTTTCTTGCCTGCCTGTCAGAATCTAAGCTATATCTATCAGCTTTCTGTGTTTCTGAGGCAGAGGGCAGATCTTCCGTGTTACAATATATAGGTTGGCAATGTCTGGTGCCATGGATGACCCCATTGCCACCCCCTTGATTTATTGATAATATATGTCCCTAAAGCAAAAGAAATTTTTGCATGCTGCTATCTCTGCCAAAATCAAAAGAAAGGAGGTAGAAATACGTGTATGTTCTGTCCTATCTACTAAATACTCCTCTATGATGTTTAATGCCTCAGATTGCGGAACATTGGTATATAATGCTTCAACATCCAAAGTAACTAATAAGACTTCTGAGTTCAAATCCCTAAATGTTGAAAGAATATCGATAACATGTGAGGAATCATGAACATAGGACCACATCCGTGAAATATAGGGTCTTAAAAGTATGTCTATTAATTGGGAGATGGGTTCCAAAAGTGACCCAATGGCAGAAACAATGGGTCGACCCGGAGGCTCCGTGAGCGACTTATGGATCTTAGGGATCACATAAATGGTGGGCATAACCGGTTTTTCAACAATCAAAAATTCTCTCTCTTTTTTGGTAATATGTCCCGTTTCAAAAGCACTGATAACTATATTATCTATTGTGCGTTTCAAGGTCTCTGTAGGGTCACCATCAAGACGTAAATAAAAATTCTTATCATTAAGTTGTCTAGTGATTTCCGCTAGATATTTATTCTTGTCCATAATTACCACAGCGCCCCCCTTGTCCGCCGGTTTGATGATGATTCTACTATTTGTCTGTAATGTTTTAAGAGCCTGTCGTTCAGGAAATGTTAAATTCTGAAACGGTCAATTTCATGAATCTGTTCAACTTGTTGCATGACGACTTTTTCAAAGGCCTCAATAAGGGGATCTGTTTTTGGAGGAGGGACCCAAGTAGATGGTCTACTAACTATTGAGATGTCTCTATGAAATTCAGTTTGGTCATTAAAAAAAACGACGTATACGAATTTTCCTAAAGAACTTATACAAATCAATTTGAGTTTGAAACGTATCATATTTTCTAACGGGTACAAATGATAATCCCTTATTTAAAACAGAAACTTCTTCAGTCGTAAGGGTGTATCCAGAAAGATTAATTACATTATTAGATTCTAATATTCTCTTTCGTATGACCGTTCCCCCATCCAGGTTTGTATCAAAGCGAATAGGGCTTTGTAAACTGTTGGAACGCAATATTGAACAAATGCTCCCTGGACTTGATGATATTATTAATTACCACGGCAAATAAAAAAAATCTGAATTGTACAAGATAGAATTAGATGAGAAATTAGGAGAATTGAAAAAATGTGATTGATTTTGAAACAGTACACACGGATTTTAACAAAAATATGTCACAGTTCCAAAAGGAAGTAAAAGGAAAAAAGATGGAGAAATTCAAGAGGGATGAGGAAGACTACAGGGTGGGATATGTGTACCACTGGTGCAAAAAAGTCGAAAATGACAGACTATGGATCAAGAGAAGATACACTTTTTTTTGATCAAAAAGACAGCGCATCTGATATTTGTATGTCCCCAGACAAAGATGGTTGTCAAGAACATAAGAAAAAAAGGAGCAGGAGTGAATCAGTAGGGAATCAGGATGCCTCAGCATCCTTATTTCCAACTCGAAAAGACAAACCAGACCGGCCTATAGAAAAGGAGAGGAGAAAAAATTTTTTCAATATGGATTGCCTTTGGAAGGGGGGTGGGAGGAGCACATCTTGATCCAGACTCCCATCAGAACCAGAACAACAAATAGGTCACAACAAGATACGACAGGGCGATTACAAAATATTTCAAAGACAGGGCAGAGGTCGCGGACGATGCCAGGGGAGGGGGAGGGGGAGAGGACAATGGATGGGGGAACGGTCATACGAAAGAGAATATTAGAATCTAATAATGTAATTCTGGATACACCCTTACGACTGGGATGGTTCTATGGAAGATTTGTCCGCATTTAACATATGGATAAATGACCTAGACCAAAATTTACGCTTTCAAATCACCTATGATCCGGTACAAATTCCATATTTAGATTTAGTTATTCAGAGAGAAGGGAAGGGATTTATTACAAAACTGTACAGAAAACCAACTGACAGGAATCAGTTGCTTCATTACCAAAGTTTCCATAATCCTGCACTAAGAAATAATTTACCTGTCGGACAATTTCTTAGAGTTAGGAGGAATTGCACTACTGACGTTGAATTTGAATTACAGGCTAAAGACCTAAAAGAAAGATTTGAAGCATGCCAATACCCTCAGCGATATATTCATAAAGCCTACTCCAGAGCATGCAATTATTCACGGACAAAGGCAGACAAATTACCTGATAATAAAAGTAAAAGAGATTCCAAAATGGTTTGTCCGCTACTATATTCTTTACAGTCAGAACGGATTGTTAATATTCTTAAAAAAGAATGGCATTTAATTCAAGCTATTCCTGGTTTTCAAGACACCCAATTTATGGTTGCGCACAAACGCAACATTAATCTCCGTAATTTGTTGGTGCCTTCCGCTTTCACTGAAAAAAAACCTCGTTCTGTACATAAGGGGCAATACCAGTGTGGTCATTGTTCCGTCTGTTTAAACGTGTACCTATAAGGAAGGTTCCTTATCGTCACTCCAGTCCAGTCCCTTTACTTCTGGGTTACGCAACCCTTCCAGCAGCTTGGAGGCTGAGCCCAACCTTTTTGGGGGTGGAGCGGTATAAATACCACTGGGACCACCTCCCCAATCCAGTATACTCGGCCTCCAAGCAGCTGGAGGGTTCCGTAAGCCTGGGGCTTACTGGAGTCCTACCTTTTAAAAACCTGAAAACTTTTAATTTATTTTAACTTTAATTTTAGTTACTGTTTGCTGTTAATTTTACCTTTATTTTACCCTTTTCCCTTGGTCTCCCGTTCTGGAGCTCTGCTCCTTTAAGGGCTGCCGGCTCTCTCCTTCATCCTCTCTACCCCCCCCCCCCCTCGTTCCCGGCACAGACCTTGAAGTGGCCTCGCTGTTGGCAGCTGCGGGGAGGTGCGCTGCTCTGCCCGACAGTCGGCTCCTTTGTTCCTGTGCTCTTTGGGGGGAGACAGCCTCGCGCCGAAGCCCTGCGGGTGGCTGAGCGCTAGAGGCTGCAACACTAGTCGGCGTCGGCCGCCCGGTCCGTCACAGATTGATAGGACGGCGAGGTGAGCCACGCGGCGCCCGGTCTCTGCACGCTGCAGTAGCGATCTCGGACAGCAGCAGGACTCAGCCCCTGAGCGCCGGTTGCACAAGAGAGCAGCGGGACTCGGATCGGAGCGCAGTTCGCCGCCACGAATAGGCCCGCGGCTCCCCGTTCAGGCTCCACGTGTTAGGCCTGCCACGTGTAGAGCCGACGGGTGGAGACCGCGGAGTTGGGCCCAGGATCCTCTCAGTCAGCACCAGGAAACCGCAAGTACCACGATAGAGGAGTTTTAAGATATTTAAGCTAATTTAATTTAATTTAGTTTAATTTTATTTTATTTCAACTATGCCTTTGTTTTAATTTCTGGGTGCTTACCAGGCTTATTGCCAATCAACTAGGCCCTGTTCCTGGCTTTCCCTCGGCTACTAATCTAAGGGCCTCTTAGTTTTCCTCTGGGCAAATTATTCTCTAGGATCCGGTGCTTTCAGTGGGATCACCAGTCCTATTCCATGGCATCCAAGCCGCGCTGCCCATCCTGTGGAGTCCGCAGGGGCACCTCCGCAGATACAGGAGTCTGCAGGAGCTGTGCTGCAGTAGCCATCTCAGTAGAGCAGGAGATTAGCTTGGCCATGTTACAGCCCTCCCAGGAATCAGGAGACTCTCTAGAAGGGGAAGGGGGGTCCCAGCTCCCTATCACTACTCCTTCGGATCTGCCCACGCCTTCCCTGCCTCTCCCCTCTCCCCCCTCTAGTGCGGGGGGGGGGCCGGAGATTTTTTCTCTTCTGACTTTATCCTCCTACTTCACAAGGCCTACTGCCTACGTAAGCAGGGCCCGGGGGCAGTAGGGGCTGCTCCACCAGTGGAGGACAAATCAGCTAGACCTCTTGAGGTTACCATTCCGGAATCCGGTATTCCTTCGAAGCGCCCACGTCTGGGTGGTGAGGAGCTCTTAGCGTCCCTCTCTCAGGGTACCCTGGAGGAGGATGGCTCCATTAGGGACTTGGAGGAGGATGAAGAGGAGCTGGAGGAAGGAGAGATCCCGGAAGAAGATCAATCACGGATTGTCAGAGTTTTTCGTCGAGAGGAGCTCCCGGCATTAATTAATGAGTCTCTGAAGGTTCTCAATGTGGCCTCCGACACGCCATCACAGGAAGAGGCATTGGAGGATCCCCTAATCCAAGCCATTAGGAAATCGCAGAAGGTTTTCCCGGTCCACAGGGTCGTGCGACAGATGATCCAGGAAGAGTGGGACCAACCAGAATCAAGCTTAAGAGGGACCAGAACCATGTCTCGCCTATACCCCCTGCCAGAGGCAGATAAAGAGCTGCTGAAATCTCCCAGGGTGGATGCGGCGGTATCAGCAGTTACTAAGAAGACGACTATCCCGGTGGAGGGCAGTTCAGCCTTAAAAGACGCGCAAGACAGGAAGTTGGATACGCTCCTGAAACAAGCCTTTGACGTAAGCGCCCTCGCCTTGCAGGCCTCCGTGTCAGGTGCCTGGGTGGCGCGGGCCTGTTTAAGGTGGGCCCAGCAGCTCCAGGCAGAGAGCTCAACGGGCGAAATACAGGCCAACTCGGCCAGGGTGGAATCCGGAGCAGCCTTCTTGGCAGACAGTCAGTATGACCTCATCAGAAGCCTAGCCAAAAACATGGCCTCGGTGGTGGCGGCTAGACGTTACCTGTGGCTACATAATTGGGCTGCTGATGCTTCCTCAAAGTCCCGCCTGAGTTGGCTCCCCTTCAAGGGGAAGCTTTTATTCGGGGAGGACTTAGAGAAGCTAGTTAAGGACCTGGGTGAGTCTAAGGGAGGCAGACTGCCGGAGGATAGGCCAAGGCAAGGACGTCCTCTAGCTCCAGGGCGTACCCAGCCTAGAGACTCGCGGAGATTTCGCCCAGCCAGGTCTATCTCCTTTCCCAGGGGTCGTTTTCCCTCCAAGGGACAAGGTTTCAGAGGTTTCCGAGGAGCAGGTCGAGGATTTGGAGCTGCCGCCTCCTCCTCCTTCTCGGGACCTAGAAAACAACAATGAGATGACGGGGGTCCAGGGGGAAGGGCGGCCGTTAGGCGGGCGCCTGGGGCGGTTCCTTCCCGCCTGGTCCCGAGTCACGTCCGATCAATGGGTCCTAGAGGTGATCAGAGAAGGTTATGCTCTCGAATTTGCAAAACAAATACCTCCAGCCTTTGTTCAGTCCCCCTGCACCTCTTCCGCAAAGAGGGCGGCAATAGAGGCAACTCTTGCCCGTCTAATAACCTTAGGGGCGGTGGTCCCAGTACCACCGGACCAGTGCGGCTCGGGTCGATACTCAATTTACTTCGTAGTACCAAAAAAGGAGGGGTCCTTTCGACCGATCCTGGACCTAAAACAGGTCAACCGCTGCCTCAGGGTCCCACATTTCCGGATGGAGACCCTAAGGTCAGTCATAGCGGCCGTGAGAGGAGGAGAGTTCCTAACGTCCCTAGATCTGACGGAAGCCTACTTGCATATCCCAGTCAGGAAGTCCCATCAGCAGTTCCTGAGATTCGCAGTACCAAGAGGCCACTTTCAGTTCCAGGCCCTACCATTCGGCCTAGCTACGGCCCCCAGAACGTTCACCAAGGTAATGGTGGTGGTTGCGGCCTTCCTCCGGAAGGAGGGAATATTAGTGCACCCCTACTTGGACGATTGGTTGATCCGAGCGAAGTCGGAAGGGGAAAGTCGTTCGGCGACGACCAGAGTGATCCAGGTCCTAGAAGAATTGGGGTGGGTCATCAATCGGGCAAAGAGCAGGATGACTCCCTCACAAGAACTCGAGTACCTCGGAGCCAGATTCGACACCCACAGGGGCAGGGTCTTCCTGTCTCGGGCAAGATCAAGGGAGCTAAGACTTCTCGTCACGCAGTTCTTGGGCAGACGAAACCCCTCGGCGTGGCATTATCTGCAAGTCCTGGGAACTATGGCGGCGACGATAGAGGTAGTGCCATGGGCCAGGGCCCACATGCGACCGCTGCAGCGGGCGCTATTACGTCGATGGTCCCCTCAACAGCAGCCTCTCCGGATGCAGTTACCTTGCGCTCCGCGGACCAAGCAGTCCCTCCACTGGTGGCGTTGCCCAAGGAATCTGGACCGCGGGATGCCCCTCGAACCTCATCAGTGGTTACTCTTGACAACGGATGCCAGCCTGACAGGCTGGGGAGCGCACTGCGAGGACCAGTTCGTCCAGGGCAGCTGGACTCTGCTGGAATCTCATTGGCCCATCAACAGGCTGGAATTGAGGGCCGTCACCCTAGCACTCAAGGCGTTCAAGACCTTAGTGCAAGGAAAAGCAATTCGCGTTCTCTCCGACAATGTCACCACGGTGGCCTACATCAACCACCAGGGAGGCACCAGCAGCCCCGCCTTGGAGAAGGAGGCGGACGTGCTTTTCCAGTGGGCGGAGATCTGGCTACTAGCAATTTCAGCTCAACACGTGGCGGGCGAAGACAACGTCATGGCCGACTTCCTCAGCAGGTGCAAGATAGACCACGGAGAGTGGGAACTAGATCAGGAGACCTTCAACCAGATAGTGACCCGGTGGGGTCTCCCAGTCATGGACCTCATGGCGCGGTTCGCCACAACCAAGGTAGACAGATTCTTCAGCCGAAGGAAGGAAAGGATGTCCGAGGGCTTAGACGCCCTGTCACAAAAGTGGCCGTCGGAGGGTCTTCTCTATGTATTCCCTCCGTGGGCCCTGATCGGAAAGGTGCTGCAGCGGGTGGAGTCCCACCAAGGTTTGGTAATCCTCATAGCCCCGGATTGGCCTCGCCGCTCCTGGTACGCCGATCTGGTGAGGTTGATCGCCGACCGGCCTTGGCGGCTTCCTTACAAAAGGGACCTGCTGAGGCAGGGTCCGGTGCGGATGCCTCACGTGGATCGATTCTCGCTTACGGCCTGGCTGTTGAAAGGGCGCGCCTCCTAAAACGGGGCTACTCAGGAGCGGTAATCTCGACGCTGCTAAAAGCTAAGAAGCGCTCGACCTGTCTAGCTTATGTGAGGGTTTGGCGCATCTTCGAAGCCTGGTGTGCAGAGCACCATCGGAAGCCCCTTGCGACCTCCGTCCCGGAGGTTCTGGAATTCTTGCAGGCAGGTTTGGATAAGGGACTGGCGCACAGCTCCTTACGAGTTCAACTGGCGGCGATCTCTTGCTATAGGGGCAAGATCCGTGGCAAACCCTTAGGGGCACACCCCGACGTCGCCAGGTTCTTAAGAGCGGTCAGACGGCTACGCCCTCAAAGGAGGTCTGTCGTCCCCCCTTGGGACCTTAACCTAGTACTGAATGCCTTGATCGGGGAACCCTTTGAGCCGGTAAAGAGAGCCTCCTTAAAGGATTTAACCCTTAAAACAGTCTTCCTGGTCGCCATCTGTTCGGCCAGGAGGGTGTCGGAGTTACAGGCCCTGTCTTCTCAGCCTCCCTTCTTGGCCTTCCTCAAAGACAAAGTGGTTCTGCGTACAGTTCCTTCCTTTTTGCCCAAAGTTATCTCCCCCTTTCACCTGAACCAGACAGTTACCCTGCCGGCCTTTTCGGCCAAAGGAGATATTCGGAAGGATAACAAGCTACGTCTCCTAGACGTCCAGAGAATCTTGAAGCGATACCTCTCGCGCACAGCGCCCTTCCGAAAGTCAGGTCGACTGTTCATTCAGTTCGGGGGGCCGCACAAAGGCGAGGCGGCGGCTAAGGCTTCGATCTCCAGGTGGATCAGAGAGGCGATTGCCTCCGCCTACATCCTGAAGGGGAGGCAGGTACCAGTGGGGCTGCGGGCTCACTCCACTCGGGCTCAGGCTACCTCTTGGGCGGAATTCAGCCTGGTTCCCCCGCTAGATATTTGCAGAGCGGCGACATGGTCTTCTCTTCATACCTTCTCCAAGCACTACAGACTGGATATGCAGAGTGCGACGGACACTCGGTTCGGTGTAGCGGTTCTTCAGTCCGGGATGCCGGATCCCACCCAGGTGTGAACTGCTCTGGTACATCCCAGAAGTAAAGGGACTGGACTGGAGTGACGATAAGGAAATAGTAATTAGATCTTACCTGCTAATTAGTGTTCCTGAAGGAACGACAGTCCAGTCCCTGATCCCACCCAGCTCCGGCGATCGTGAAGATAGCGGGTACATTGAAGAAATTCGGACCGAGCGTACGGTCGGTGAGACAGGAGGGAACACAGGAGGAAGCAGGCTCGGGCAGAAGCAACCATCTCCCCCGGTCGTGGTCATTCCTTCTATCCTTCCCTCTATTCCTTCTACAAAAAAAAAAAAAGATCTCTTTGATAGAATTTGGAGGTGTTATGGTTTACTCCATGAGTTAAGGTTTGGTTAGAAGTTCGATATATCTGCTTTTTCATTCGGATACTGGATTGGGGAGGTGGTCCCAGTGGTATTTATACCGCTCCACCCCCAAAAAGGTTGGGCTCAGCCTCCAAGCTGCTGGAAGGGTTGCGTAACCCAGAAGTAAAGGGACTGGACTGTCGTTCCTTCAGGAACACTAATTAGCAGGTAAGATCTAATTACTATTTTTTATACATCCAGTAATACAGCAGTCATTTCACATTGATGACTTTTCTAATTGTGATACCACACATGTTATTTACATTATACAATGTCCATGTAGTCTCCTATATGTAGGTAAAACCAAACGGAGTGTTCGTGTGCGTATAATAGAACACAAAAGCTGCATTAAGAGACAATTAACAGACAAACCGCTGGTGCAACACTGGATAGACAAAGCACATAAATTGTCAGATTTGAAGTTCTGTGTTATTAAAAAAGTGAGATTAAATTGGAGAGGCGGAAATATCGAGAAGACTATTCTCCAGCTGGAACAGAAATATATTTTTGTTCTCAACACTCTCACTCCACATGGGTTGAATGCCGAGCGTGATTTTTCTGTTTTTTTGTAAAGAAGGCCCATTTGGGGTATATACTTTTGTCATTAGGATCATTTTATAGTCAGGTGTGTTTTATCCTTATGGCGTGTTTCACACATTCATATTTTTATATATTTATATATTTATTTGGTTCCTTGTTTTAGTTGTTTTGTTCATTCATTTATTTATTGATTGACATATATGGATCACATTCATTTTATGGTGCTTGCTAATATAAAGGTCGGTGGTTTTTATATTGTGTCCTTAGGTTGATTATTAGGCATTAGGTTGAGCAGATACGATCTGACTGTATTTAATATTGCGGTCCGTGTTGTGAATTTAGGTAGTACCCTCGTTATATTTATTATGCAAGTGTCAGTTCTACTTTTTACAAAATGAGTTTTCTTTTTGTTGTACTGGGATTTTATTTGCATATTTTAGTTTTTCATTCATTTTGGTTCCGGTGGATATTTTTACGTGTGTGCTGGTTCTTCGGCCACTATCTGTTTTTAATTCTCTTACGTTGCAGATAATATTCATAAAGATTGGTGCACACATAATTTTTAAACAGACTAACATTGAATTTACATATTTTCCTCTTTGCAAGCCCGCCGGCTTTTTCAAGGTCCATACGCATGCGCTAGCGTCTTTTTTAATCAGTAAGGTGCCGCTGAGTATTCGATGCTGCTTTTATGGATTCCGAAGTATTGACCGTTCGAGGATGTAAGGTTTTTACATAGTGTCACATTTATAATCAGTATTAAGCATTCTAAGGGTGGTTTGTATGTGATTGACAAATGATTTCAGACACACTTTCTTTCTCTTTTTTAAGTGATGAAATGCTTCGGCAGTAGCTATCACGGAGAGACACTTTTTATCCCCTCAGTCTGACGATTCTGCGAAGCACGGTTTCATACAGTGGTGAAACTGTTTACATAAAAAATTAATTCGTTTTTCTGGTGGTCTCTCACAAGCTTGTGTGTCGACATTTAAGTTATTATTCCGTTTATCGTTTTGTTTCTTTTCATCACAGAAAGATCCGTATAGCCAACATGCCAGAGCACATGGTGGCTTATAATTTGAAGAGAGCATTATATAATTTAAGAAGACGCTGTCATTTTAGTCATAGATGTGTTGGTAAAACAGTTTTTAGTTAACAAATATAGAGTTATTTTTGAATGGTGTTATTATGATAGTGTTCCCCAGGCTTATAAGGATCATGATTACTATATACCGTTGGTGATTAATTACATCTTGAATTCCACATTTAGACGGGATTTTTACAATTCTTAAATGATACCATCACTAATTTCGGCTCTTTAATACGTCAACAAGGCATGCTTTTAATAATTTTTTTAAAAATTTAATAGATCAACCTTCTTTTTAACTGTATAAAATTTTTCAAATACAAATTCCTTTATCTAGCTTTTAGTTTTTAGTTAGCACATAGAGAGTTGTTTTTGAACGGCTGCAGCATGGCCGCATCCTCTGGTGAGACTTCTGAGTTCAAATGTCGTTAGTGGTAATTCACATCCCGTAATTAGATTGATCTTTCTTTTCAAATGACACTACTTCTTCAATAGTTGTGTGTTTACGTCCTGATAGCTGGATATGTTTATAACCAACAAAAAATTTTTAAAAATTTTTAAAGGTTGAAGAAATCGGCGGACCTTTTGGATAAAACAAGTTTTTTTTAACACAAATCTTCCCCCACCCCCCCTTTCTTCATCCTCTTTGCAGTTACAAAAGGTCGTCTCAGTTTCAGTGCAACAAATTAACGGTATTGGTGTATCCCTATTACGGGTTTTAAGGTACAGTTTGTTCACTCCTGCTCCTTGTTCTCCATCTCTTTTTGTTTTGTTCTCTGTGCCATATTGACATGTTTATTTGTACTATTGATTTTATCTATGTGGTATTAATGGTATCTACAATAATTTTTTATTGCTTTATCATTTTTTAATTTTTATTAACACTCATTTGCCATTAATGTTTCACATATACATTGTGTTACTTTAATTTTAAAAGGGAGCTTTGTTTTGACTTCCAAATAGTTTTTATGTTTTATATACTTTAACATATTTGAGTGTATTAATGTAAGTTCATATTTATGAGTTTATGAATAGTAATTTTTATTTATTATATTGTTTACTATATGTTTTAAGCTTATTTGTTCATTTTTATCGCGTTCTTTACGTTGTTACACATGATGTATTCAGTTTATTTATGGTTTTTATGATTGTGTTTTAAATTTATTTATAATGTGTTTTTAGTATAAGGTGAACCAACCCCTGAAGAAGAATTTATCGAAACACGGCCTGTGTCGGGTCAGGTCTCCCTTTTGCTTACATGGATCAATAAAGTATTGGTGAGAGCCTACACCTGCCTACGTTTTTGTATTGTTTTCTGTAGTGTTTTTGGTCTCTCTTGATGGGCAGCATGATCTAGGTATTCTTGGATAGTGCCACAATGGTGGAGTGTGTTAAGCAAGAGGAGAATCTGCAGTACCAGAGTGGCTCTTGAAGTGGAAGAGCTGTGTCACTGGGCGAAGGAGAATCGTATTTTCCCTGTCAGCAGAGCACATCGCAGGCGTAGAGTGAATGTAAGCTGAATTTAAGTTTGAACACTACTTCTGAGAAGATAATCCCTTGCATATATGAACTTCTCCATAGTGCAGAGATGGGTCCTTCCAGTATTCAACTTGTTGGCCACTCAAGAAATTGCCAAAACGAAGAACTTTTTTAGCTGCAGATCTGCAGGCGGCAGAGCTTTGATGTCCTGCTTCAGGGTGGCCCCAGGAGGGACTTCTTTATGTCTTCTCTCCATGGCCTTTGGTGAGCTGCTGTTTGTGTCGGATTCAGGTGCATCTAGGCTTAGTGCTCCTCATGACTCCGAATAGGCATCACAAGCCTTGGTATGTTGTCCTTTTGAACCTTTTGGCGGGGTTCCTCCTTTTGCTCCCTCGAGAGGCGCCTCCTGTGCCAAGGACCCCTAGCCTAGTGCTGGAGGATTCTGTTCCCTTCTTGTTTATGGCCTGAAACTTGAGAGGTATAGGCTGTACAACAAGGTGTACTCTGGAGTGGTAATAGAGATCCTGCTTTAAGGCTTGGAGGACCTCCTACATAGTAATATAGTATATGATGGTAGATAAAAAAGAAACAGTATGGTCAATCTAGTCTGCTCCATGCAGGTAAGCCCTCCTCTATTAAAAGATAATTGTTTGCTATAAAGGGATCCACTATGTCTGTCCCATTCCATTTTGAATTCCGTCACTGTATTTGTCCCCACCACCTCCATTGGGAGGGCATTCCATTCATCCGCCACTTTTTCAGTGAAAAGGTATTTCTTGATGTTGCTTTTGAAGTTTGCCACCTTGTAGCTTCACTGTATGTCCTCGAGTTTTAGAGCTTTCCCCTTCTTTGAAAGAGGTTGGTTTATTGTATTTAAGTATATATCTTCCAAATTGTCCCTCCAGTCCAGATGCATAGGTTGTGCCCCCCCCCCCAACTAGCAGGTGGAGACTGTGATGCATAGGTTGTACCCCCCCCCCCCAACTAGCAGGTGGAGACTGTGATGCATTCTATAAAGGCTCTGTGCATCATCAGGATAGTCAATATTGCTCAGTCTCCAGTAGGTGGTTGGCTTCTGTGCATCTGATTTGCGCTTCAGGGATAATTGGGGCTTGGTCTGGCCTACCACTGCTACTACTATTAATCTTTTATATAGCGCTACAAGACGTATGCAGTGCTGTACAAACATATAGAGAAGACAGTCCCTGCTCATAGAACTTACAATGTAATCATGACAATACAGAACAATACAAGAGAAACAAGTGATTGGGATCAAAATGTGGCAAGAGACTTGACGTCAAGATAGAGGAAGTTTGTTCCATGAATAAGGAGCAGCAAGGTGAAAAGATCAGTCTGGAGTTTGCAGAAGGGCATAGAGAGAAGAAAGCCAGAGGAGGAGTGGAGTTCACAAGGAGGGGTGTAGGGGGAGAGAGAAGAGAAGAAAGGTAATGAGGGGCAGTAGAGTGTGAATGCATTTATATATTAGAAGGAGAAGTTTGGATATGGAAACAAAAGGGGAGCCAGTGAAGTGATTTTAGAAGAGGGATTATATGAGTGTATCAGGGCTGGCGGAAGATTTGCCATGCAGCAGAGTTCTGAATAGATTGAAGAAGAGAGAGATGACACTGAAGGAGACCAGTAAGGAGGAGATTGCAATAGTCAAGACAAGCGGTGTCCATAGTGAACAAGAGCCTTAGTAGTTTTGTTCAGAGGAAAGGACACATTTTATTGATGTAGAGGAAGAAATGACATGTTTTAGCTATATGTTGAATATGTGTGGGGAAGGAAAGGGAAGAGTCAAAGATGATCCAAAGGTTGCGGGCCGAGGAAACAGGAAGAAGAGTGTTGTCAACGGTGATAGAGGAAGGGGGAGGAGGGTTTAGGGGGAAAGATAAGTTCAGTTTTAGTTGTATTCAATTTTAGGAGGCAGTGAGACATCCAGGCAGCGATGTCAGATAAGCAAGTAGAGATATGAGTTTGGAGTGAAGGAGAGATGTCAGGTATAGCTAGATTTGAAAGTCATCAGCATAAAAATTTATACTGAAAGCCATGGGAAGAGATGAGGGCACCAAGGGCACTGGGTATAGAGAGAGAAGAGGAGAGGGTCCAGAACAGACCCTTGAGGTACACCGACTGAGAGAAGAATGGCAGAAAAGGAGGTACCTCCATAACAAACACTGAAAGAGCGATTGGCGAGGTAAGAAGAGAACCAAGACAGTATAGGTCCTCTGAAACCAAGAGAAGATAAAGTATCGAGGAGAAGGTTGTCAGCAGTATCAAAAGCAGCAAAAAGATTGAGAACAAAGAACTGAGTAAGGGCCTTTGGACTTAGCAAGGAACAGATAACTGGAGACTTTTGCAAGAGCCGTTTCAGTAGAATGAAATGGACAAAAACCAGATTGAAGTGGATCGAGGAGGGCTTGAGAAGAGAGAAATTAGAGGCAGTAGTGTAGAGCTGCATATTCAAAAATTTTAGAAATGAATGGGAGAAGGGAGATGTGTTGATAATTTAAAGGACAAGTAGGACCAAGTGAGGGTTTTTTGAGAAGAGGAGTGATTACAGTATGTTTGAGGGATGCAGGGAAGGTTGCAGTGGAAAGCGAAAGGCTGAGAATGTGTGAGATGAAAAGGATGATGGAGGAGGAGCTGGACTTGAGGAAATGGGTAGGGATAGGTTCAGAAGAACATATAGTGAGTTTAGATGGGAAAGAAGAGAGGTTTCCTCAACAGATTTTAGAAAAGGATGAAAGGGTGATGGAGGTTGAGGGGAAAAGTTGGTAATGGAGAGGGGGAAGAGGGGCTGAAGGAGATTTAGTGGGGAATTGAAGAATAGTCTTATGCACTTTGTCATGGAAATAGTCTGCTAGGGTTTGGGCAGAGAGATGAGGGATTGGAGGTGCCTTAAGAGACTTGAGAGCAGAAACGAGACAAGGGATATCCACTGCTTGCCCCAATACAAGCATTGTGGAAACTGTGTCTTTTAGGGAAACTGCTAGGTACTTGTGACCTAGACTGGCCACTTGGAGACAGGATATTGGGCTTGATGGACCTTCGTCTGACCCAGTATAGCATATCTTATGTTCTTAGGGTTAGCGGCAAAATGGTTAGTCAGATGGAGAAAATAGTTTTGCTTAGTGGTGGAAAGAAAGAAGAAAGCACAAATTTGAAGTGAAGAAAGTCAGCGAGAGAGCAGGATTTCAGCCTAGTTCCCTCGGGGGTGGCAGCGGCAGGGCATCAGCTCATTGGGGGGGGGGGGGGGGAAAGGCAAGGAGAATAATTTTAATCACAGAAGGAGAACCTTAGTTTTTTTGTTTTTGCCTTGCCTCCCTTAACTGAAAGGAGGAGTTCCTTTTCTTTCAACAATTGCTTGCGGTGTTTGGGATAGCAGCGATTGCAGCCTGCTTCCTATACAGTGAGACCTACATACTGTTTCAGAATGGGGTCTGGCTGACGCATACATAAGGAGTACATCTAGGTCCCTCTCCTCCTCCCTGCCACCCCCCACCCTCGCCTACAGCGCTGTGATTGGAGCTGTAGAGTTTGGCAAGCTTGTTTCACTGGATGAGTGTTCCTTAATGTGTGTTTGGTGTGTGTGTGTGTTTGAGGCGGCTGTCAGCAGTGAGTTGAACGCAGGGGCAGCATATGTCTTCACATGGCAGCATGTCGTAGAAGCAGGCCTGCGTGGCTTGTGGCATGTGCAGGCAATCCTTGTTGGCAGCAGGCTTATGTAGGCTCTGCTTGGAGGAGAGCTGGTCAGCAGAAGCTGCGCTAGAGTCCGCTTCCCGCTCTGCCCCGCCAGTGGAGAAGGCTGCGGCTATGGGGGAGCTGGATCTGGTCTCCAGGCAGTCGTGGGGATCGCAAAACATGGGAAAGGCAGCTATCTTGGGTGATCTGGCCTCAGGAAGCAAATCAGGGCTATCTTAAGATCCCGGGGGCCTCCTCGAAGATCCAGAAGCGCAAGGCCCCATTGGAGAGTAAAGATCAGCTGGAGGGGATGCCTGTCTCCCTGGAGTTTGTTTTATTGATGCACAAAGCCTTTCTGCTGAAGCAGGGCTCTGGATCCCAGATGTCCATAGCTGACAGAGGGGATTTGTCAACCAGTAAGACTTGCCACTTCCTGGAGCTGGAGGGGGCTTCGCTGACCAAGAGGGCCAGATCCCAAGAGAGACATCTGGGAGAACGTTCCTCTCTATCTCCTAGAGGGGACCTCCGGAGATTGGGGGAACCCATGGAAAACGAGATGAAGGGAGAGATTCCCACTGCGAATGAGCCCACGATAGTTTGAGTTTTTCACAAGGAGGAGCTTACAGCTCTTTTCCTAATCCTTGAAGGCCCTGAATATGGCAGTGGCTTCGCCTCCATAAGACCGGGAACTGGAGGACCCTTTGCTCCAGGGCATTTGATTCCCGCATGATTTCTTTCTGCTCCATCAAGCAGATGATTCAGACGGAGTGGGAACTCACCAAGGCTTCCCTACAGGGCAGCAGGACTATGTCCCATTTGTATCTGTCATGGACAAAAGGGAGATCCTCAGATTGCCAAAGGTAGATGCCTTGGTCACAGTGGTGAGAGAGATCATCACCATTCCCGTGGAAAGGGGAGCTGCATTGAAGGACCCTCGGGACCGGCGGCTAGTGACTAATGCTCTCACTTTGCAGACTTCTGCCTGTGGAGTCTATGTGGTTAGGGCATGCCTATGGTGGGGCCAGAGCCTCCCTGAGTCAGGAACAGCCAGGAGCCGGTGCTCTTTGAGTCAGGAGCGACCTACCTGGCCGATGCATTCTTTGACCTAGTGCGCTCGTTCTCCAAGAGTTTGGCCTCGACAGTGGCGGCCCATCACCTCCTGTGGCTCTGGAACTGGTCTGCAGATGTTTCACCAAAGGTACGGCTGTCCAAGCTCCCATTCAAAGGCAAGCTGCTCTTTGGGGATGCTCTGGAGAAGCTGGCCAAGGACTTGGGGGACTCCAAAGAGGGTTGTTTGCTAGAGGACAAGCCCAGAGGGGCCAATACCCTGGGGGCTCCTAGGGGCCTGTTTTGAGACTTTTGGAGGTTCCTCTCTACCTTTTTGTATTTTAACAATGATTTTAATTTTGTATACCATCCTACTGTTCCAGTGAAGGGCGGTTTATCAAATACAGTGGCCCCAGCTACACATTTGTTTATTGCAAGTGTTTCCTCCATTACTGGCTTGAACTTTGGGCACCAGAGGAAGCCTGTTTTGGTGCGGCCGTGTTGCAAGCGGACCTCGCGGGGATTTCTCTCTAGGGGTAGGGCTGTGGTATGTCCCATGTGTCTGGACTGGACTGGAGAGATGATTTGGAAGGTGAAATTAGGCCTTATCTGGTAATTACCTTTCCTTGACTCCCTCCAGTTCAGTCCAGTGCCCACCCTGTTCTTGTCCGCTTGGCTAAGGGGTTTGGGACCCATGTTGGTGTGTGTGGGAAGGATATCGGCAAGGGGCTCAGGTGCTCTCATACCTGCCTCTTTTGTCTGCAGGGGAGACTTCAGGGCCGTTGCCTTCAGCAGTTCCCGTCCTTTTGGGAACCCCACAGACCTCCCATACACAATACTGAAGCCAGGATGAGATCATGTCTGTTATATTTATTAATTACCCTGTTATCCGAGTTGTATTTCCTGTTTTTTCTGTAAACACAAAGTACCGTTGAATTGGGTAACTCCTTGTTTATTGTAAACCGCGCTGATGCTGAATAGTGCGGTATATAAGAGACTATAAATAAAATAAATAAATATGGCCATATCAGAGTCAGAGGCCTTACTCACAGGGGAGACTCCTGGGAGATAGGAGTCTTGAAAACTACCCAGAGGGACTACTGCAACTGGAAATAGATCTGCATTTCTAAGCATTTATCTTCTGGAATATGCTCTAAATCTTGGGGAAAAAGAATAATCTTTGGGTTAAAGCAGATAAATCTGTGTATTTCAGAATTGTGTTTTGCTGAATCAGTTAGGTGTTAGTATGACCAGAGAGCTTTTTTTAATTTAAATCAGAGTATAGCATAGCATACAAGTAGAGCAAATAGTCTGAGTACAAAGAACTAAACTTGTTTACAAAGAGGCCTTCTAGTTAAGAAGCAAACAATCTGTGAAGGTGTCTTAAATAGGTGTTAAAGGCAACAAAGGGGCAGTTTGAAAGGCCCCCCTCTATCAGACCAAGGGCTGTGTGAATCAACCAGGAAATTGGTAAGACTTTACCTTACAAGCTCAGGATGGGGCACTGTGTAGCAAGCCAGCTTATCAGTCTTACTTCCCTCTCTCCCACCCCCAAATCCTACCCCCTCCCCAGAGATACTCTTAGCTTTATAGGTCCTTTAAACCTGTTAAAGGGGGGAGGTACCAATACCTCCCCCCTTTAACATGAGGGGTGCTGCTGATTACCCTTTAACATGAGGGGTGCTGCTGGTTACCCTCATGAAGTATACATTCATTAAAGACCTGAGATTAATTATTCTTGAGGTGAGCAAAGTCCATCTAACGTATAAGGTATAGTTGTAGTAGTGTAAGTATCACCAGCAAACCTAAGTAAGTAAACAACTTTAATATCTGAACAAAACCTTAAAACTAAGATGCATACAGCAGTCCAGCAGCAAGATGGGGGCTTTTCAGTCTTTTGCATTGAGTGCCACATCTATGATTTTCTCCCAGTTGGTGAGGGGTCTTACATGTGCAATAGGTGCAAGCTCTTTGCTCTCAGGGAACGAGTCTGATCTCTGGAGGCTAGAGTAGCAGACTTAGAGGACATAAGGAAAACAGAGAAGTATATAGACGAGACCTACAGGGACGTAGTACTGAAGTCCCACCTTGTTAAAACCCAAGAGGATTGTGAAGAATTGCAAGAGGACCTTGATAAATTGGAAGACTGGACGTTCAAATGGCAGATGAAATTTAATGTGGACAAGTGCAAAGTTATGCACTTAGGAAAGAATAACCCAAACTATGGTTACATGATGCAAGGTTCCCCATTAGGAACCACCACCCAAGAAAAAGATTTAGGCATCATCATTTATAGCATATTGAAACCTTCCACCCAGTGTGCAGCGGTGGCCAGGACGACAAATAGAATGCTAGGAATCATAAAGAAAGGAATGGAGAATAAAACAAAGGGTATTGCCTCTGTATCATTCCATGGTGCGACCGCACCTTGAATATTGTGTGCAATTCTGGTCGCCCTATCTTAAAAAGGATAGAGCAGAATGAGAAAAAGTATATAGAAGAGCCACCAAAATGGAGAAGTACCACATCTGCCCTTCTCCAGTCCTGTGGAACTTTTCCTGTCTCCAAGGATCTATTAAAAGCATCCTTTAAAGGCCCTGCAAGAACCTCTTTGAGCTCTTTCAGTATCCTTGGGGTGTATCCCATCTGGTCCCATAGACTTGTCCACTTACAGTTTTGCAAGCTGTTCTAACACATCATCTTTTGTGAATGGTGTGATATCTACTCCATTCCCATTTGTATATTTGTCAATCACAGGTGGTCCTTCTCCAGGATTTTCTCTAGTGAAAACAGAGCAGAAGTATTTGTTTAGCATTGTTGCTTTTTCAATGTCACTTTCCACGAATCCATTCCCAGCACTTTTGAGTCCTGCAATTCCACCTCTGATTTTCCTCCTCTCCTGAATATACCTGAAAAACGTCTTGTCCCACGTTTCACATCTTTAGCCATCTTTTCTTCTGCCTTTGATTTTGTTATCCTTATTTCTCTTTTTGTCTCTTTTAATTTGATCTTATATTCTTTTCTGTGTTCCTCTGTTGGCGAGCTTTTGAATTTAGTGAAAGCTATGTTTTTTGCCTTTATTTGTGCAGCCACTTCTTTGGAGAACCAAATAGGTTTCCTTTTTCTCTTGTTTTTATTTACTTTCCTTACGTATGTATCCATTGCACCTTCTATTTTCTTTAGTTTAGCCTATTGCAATTCCACTTCCCTTAACTCCTCCCACCCTACCATCTCCTCCTTCAGGTACTTGGCCATTTTACTGAAGTTAGCGTTTTTGAAGTCTAAGACTTTGACTTTGCTGTGTTTGGATTCCACCTTGGCTTTTTTCTGATACCACACCATGTGATGATTGCTGCTGCTCACATGGGCACCCACCTGGATATTAAACATGCTATCTCCGTTGGTGACCACTAATTCAAGCACAGAGCTCTCCCTGGTCTGCTCCATCACCATTTGTTTTAGTAACGCATCTTGGAATGCATCCACAGTTATTTTACTTCTTTCCAGATTTGCAGACGGAACACTCCAATGCACCCAATTTGATCACTTACCCCTTCGTGGCTATCTTTGCAATATCAACAATCAATTCGCTATCCATTTCTTCGCTTTGAGTTGGAGGCCTGTAGACCACACCAGTATGGATGACAGTGCGATCTCCTTTTTCCAACACAATCCAGAGCGCTTCTTCATTTCCCCATGTCCCCTGCATTTTAGCAGCTTTAATATTGCTTTTGACATACAGGGCTGCTCCTCCTTTTCTAGCCTCTCTATCTCTTCTAAATAGATTATAGCCAACTATGGCTATATCCCATTCATGTGACTCATTAAACCATGTTTCTGTAATGGCCACAGTGTCCAAGTCCATTTCCACCATTAGAGCTTCCAGATTGGGAACTTTGTTGGCTAGGCTTCGAGCATTTGTACTCATTGCTTTCCAGTATTTGTTGAATGGCTTGCCTGCCTTTTGCATGGGTTTTGTTCTACACGCCCCTTTCCACTTGCCATTGATGTGGTGTTCAAAACTGGCTGTTTCCAATGTTGTTTTGCTTTTGCTGGGAGTGACGTACTGAACTTGTCCTTCTCCATCCATCACCCTCTTGCCCTAGTTTACTACATACTGCCTGAGTTTTTCCATTTAGGATCCTTTTCCCTGCAGTGGAGAGATGTAGTCCATCAATACAGTATAGTCTCTTGTTGTTCCATGTTTCCCCAGTTGCCTATATATCGAAATTCTTCTTGTTTGCACCAGTTCTATTAAAGTTGTTTATGTGATGGAGCCTTTCTGCCCTCTTACATGAACAGGTAGAACCTCTGAGAATGCTATAGTTTTAGCAATGGGCTTGAGTTTCTCTCCCAGAGTCTGGAAATCCCTTTGATCTGCAGATGCACTGTTTCTAGCCATTTGTACCCAAGTGGATGATAATATCAGTTTTGGAGTGCTCACTTTCTGCACTAACTATACCAACAATTTGGTTTGTATTCCTGCTGGCTGAAGAGCCTGGGGGGCATTTGACCATCCTCCTGTATTTTGAGCTGTGTTGCCATGTTGGTGAGTCTGTTTTGTGATTTTTTTTTTCTTCCTATTTGGTACATTATCAGTAGATTTGGCATTAAGTTGATCATTTAAGGGCACTTCAGTTTCCATTGATTGGGCACCCTCATTATCCAAGGTAGAGAAGGCATTATGCAGGGATATCACTTGATGTATAGGGTGTATCTGCATTACAGGTCGCAACCTACCATAGCCCACTGTGATCCATTTGTTCCTGGGCTGTTTGATTCTTTGTGGAAGCGGTGATGGATTTTGTTCAATTTGTAACCTAGAGGAAGTATGTTTAATTGCAGCTAATTCTTCCCTTAGTAGAGTCAATTCTTTATGCATAGCAGCTAACTTGAGGCATATAGGGCAAGCTCTTAGGATCCAAATGATTCTTCTTAGAATGAAAGCACCAGTTATTGCATTGAATGCACGACATTCTGACTCGGCTGTCCTAGAAGAAGAAAAGGAGAAAAATCCTGAATCAGTCCTGATCTACAGGATCCTTCCCCCAAAGCTTAAAACACACGTCTATCCGACCCCTACTAAAAAACAGCAAACTTGACACATCTAAAGTAGAATCCTATAGGCCAATTTCAAGCATTCCTTTGCTTGCTAAAATTATTGAGAAAGTGGTCCTGCGACAAATTCAACATCACATAGACACTGAATCACCCTTAGACACCTCCCAACATGGCTTTAGAGCAGCCCACGGCTTTGACACCATCCTCACAACCCTCTTCAATAATCTAGTCACAGGCCTTGACAACATTCACCAAGGATTTGTCTTGATATTCCTGGACATAGCGGCCGCCTTTGATTCCGTGAACCATGACACACACTACGACTCCGACTAAAAGAAAAAGGGATACAAGGTTCAGCACTAGCCTGGTGTAAATCTTATCTCTGCAACAGATGGCAACAAGTCAGAACAGGATCCACGACATCAGAGCCTTTTCCCCTGAAACAAGGTGTACCTCAAGGCTCATCCCTATCTGCTTTGTTATTCAACATTTATTTGTTATTCAACATCATACACAACATGTATACAGAACATCATACACAACATCATACACAACATTTATTTGTTATTCAACATCATACACAACATGGTGCTCAACTCACTCTCCCAAGGACTCATGCCAGCTCAACTAAAACAAGCTACAGTACGACCAATACCAAAGAAAACAACTCTCGACAAGAGCAACCCAGCCGCATACCGACCAATATCCAGCATACCCTTTCTAGCAAAAATCATAGAAAAATCAGTACAACTACTACTACAGGAACACATCGACACCCATGCTCCTCTAGATGACAACCAACACGGCTTTCGTCCCCAGCACGGAGTCGAAACACTGCTGATCTACCTCTTAGATAACATCCTCCGAGTCATAAACAACACCAAAAAAGGTATCCTAATGATCTTTGTAGACATCTCTTCTGCCTTCGACACAGTTGACCACCTAACTCTCCTGGAAAGACTAAAGAAAATTGGACTTCATGGTACCACATTAAAATGGTTCCAATCCTACCTCACCGACAGGCAGATACAGGTCAAGGTAGGCCACAACACCTCTCAACCCATAAAAGTCCTCCAAGGAGTGCCTCAAGGGTCCGCCCTCTCGGCACTTCTGTTCAACATATACATCCAGCCAATATGCGACACCCTGAAAGCGAACAACATTCAATACACCATCTATGCAGACGATATTATGATATACACGCCTATCTCAACTGACAACCCAGACTACTCTAAAATAACCGACTGCCTAACACAAATGACAAGATGGTGTAAGGACAACAACCTCTCAATCAACTACAGCAAGACTGAGGCACTAATAATCACCCGCAACACAGACTTCATCCACCCACCGGACATCACAGTAGCAGACACAACCATACCAATGAAATCAGAAGTAAAGTACCTTGGAGTAACCCTGGACAAAGAACTGAATCTCAAGACACACGTAAACAAAACAATCAAGAATGCATACCACAGAATGAGAATCATCAGAAGACTTAAACCCCTCCTCACCACAGAACACTTCCGTACCGTATGCCAAGCACTCATCACTCCATTACTGGACTTCTGCAACCCCATCTACCTTGGCCTAGCAAAACAAACTCTCAAACCTCTTCAGCTAGCCCAAAACACTGCAGCCCGCATTATATCTGGCTCAACAAGACATGAACACATTACTCCGGTTCTCAAAGACCTACACTGGCTCCCAATCAGCTCACGCATCAAATACAAAACAATAATAAACATATTCAAAATCAAACACCACATTTCAGCCAACAGCCTGCACAACCTCATTCATCCAGACACCAGCACTCCCCCAAGAAGAAAAGGAACCTCCAACAGAGTCAACACCCCGAGTGACTTCAGAAAAACACGAAAGGATACCACAGAGAGAGCACTCTCACTGGCTGCCCCAACAATTTGGAACTCCCTCCCAGACGAACTGAGATTGACAACGGACCTCAAAGACTTCCGCAAACAGCTGAAGACAACACTGTTCATAGAACACTATGGACATGTCACTTAATCAACAAGAACCACGTACTCACCCCTTCCAACCCTGATAAGAAATTGTATAACGACACATGATATATCTTATGCCCTAATTGTTCAGATCATTGTATTATAGCCCATGCTGTACCATAGCGCACACTGTACATAGTTCAACCTAATCTAATACACTTTCCCCCACACGCAAATCATAACATTTCTTTCACTGCATGAATTACACCTCCACTACTTTTGATTGTATTGTTGTGACACCGCCTTGATTGTAGGAAAAGGCGGTATAGAAATACTGTTAAATAAAATAAATGCAACCTATCTGTGCTCTAATCCGTTCCTTCAATGTCCACTGCCTTGCCTACGCTGACGATATCCTCATCTACACACCTTTTACAATTGACCAACCTGACTTCTCTCCAATATTGAGATGTTTTGAAGCAGTTTCAGACTGGCTTCTATCTCAAAATCTCCGGATCAACAATAGCAAAACAGACGTCCTATTCGTCACAAGAAATCGGAGTTTCACGCCTCCCCCCTCACTTCAGTCAGTAATATAGAATTGAAGACAAAATCCACAATCCGATACCTAGGCATTACCCTCGATCAACGCCTCGATATGTCAGCCCATGTTACAAACACCACAAAAGCAATTTATCACAAGATCCGAACGCTAAGACACCTTCGCCCATTACTCGACTTCTCTGACTATAGATCAATATTCCAAGCTCTAATCATCCCTCATCTCGACTTTGCGAATGTCATCCTACATGGACTTCCACAATCAACTTTAAACCCACTCAGACTTGCCATGAACTCAGCTGCAAGGGTTCTAGTTGGTGCATCAAGGTCGGATCATATAACGCCTATCTTGATAAACCTACACTGGCTGCCACTACCTGCCAGAATCACATACAAAATCTTAATACTAACCTTCAAAGCCCTCAAGAACCAGCCCTCTACACCCATCAACGCACTTCTCCACCGTACCACAATTAACAGAATAAGGAGAACTATGCAGATGAACACAATTGAAGTCCCTAAGTTCCTAACAAAATGTACAAAGTCAACAGCCAACAGAGCATTTTCCATTTTTGTACCGATTTGCCTGGAATGCCCTCCCAGCAGAACTCCGAGCTACCCAAAACCTGGTGGTGTTCCGAAAAGCCCTAAAACACCATCTGTTCATGCAGCACTACCCAGTCTCCCAGTTTGAAAAGCATGCACCCACCCCTCGGACCCCCCATCTAACCCCCCCCACTGAACATCCCCTCCACTGATAATGGTTAATCACATTTCCCTCTCTCCATCCTGACTCATATGTACTAGTATGCTTACAGACCCCTTACATACCCATTGAGATTTATCGTTATTGTAACATTTTACATAAGCTGTATATAGTTCCCCCTAGTTCCTCCAGGTTTTGAATACCCTGTTCTATGTAAGCTCAATGTACCACTACATTGTAGTACGTTTGTTTCAACTGTAAACCGCACTGATTATAATAGCGCGGTATATAAGAAATGTAAATAAAATAAATAAATAAATAAATAAATAATAAAAAGTGGATGTAACACCTAATTAAAGGACCTATGTTAATGTGTATGATGACTATAAAGGCAATGCAGCCCAGGGGTGGGTGGGGGGAGGGGTAGGGTGGGCAGGGACCTAAGTGTCCCTGCCCAGTAGGCCTTCTATGAACTGAGGGCACATTCGGATATCTGATTTAAAGGCTATGCACGGAACGTAGGCAGGCTGAAGACCCCTAAAAACCTATATGCAACAAATAAAGTTTATCAAAAAACAGGCAATGATAAAGTTTGAAAGCCTAAGCTGAGTGTGTAATCTCTTGAAGCTCTGATGAGCAGACTGGTTCCTCATGCAACAACTCAAATCTTATTCATATCACTCTCTTTCACTCTCTTCTCCCCCTCCACTCTTCCTTTCTCATGTGCTTTGGGGAACACACAAATAAACTTACCTTTTACTTTTGATCTCTTTATCTCTGATGTTCTCCATCTCCTTGCTCTAACTGAGACCCGGCTCCTCCCTGAGGACTCTGCTTTAGTCGTTGCTCTCTGTCCTGGTGGCTATCATTTCTCCCACATGCCTCGCCTCGCTGGCTGTGGTGGATGTGCTGGGCTACTTTCTCCTGCCTGTCAGTCTCAAACCCCTTCTCCATCAGTCTCATTCCTTTTCCCTCCTTTGAAGTCCATTCCATCCGGCTTTTTACTCCACTACTTCTCTGATTTAGCTGTTACTTATCAACCCCCCTGACAAGTCCACCTTTACCTTTCTCTCTGACTTTGACTCATGGCGCTTCTTCATTCTGGTTTTATTTTTGCTCTCCTTTATTCTTGGGGATTTTAACATTCATGTTGATAACCCCTCTAACCATTATGCTTTTAAAGTTCCTCTACCTTACCTCATCATTCAACCTCCAGCTTTGCTCTACTGCCCCTACTCAACAGCAAGGCCACTGCCACAACCTTGTATTCTTCTTGTTTACTCTCAAACTTCTGTATCTCTCTTCTCTTATTGGACCATCACCTGCTAAGCTTCACAATTCATCACTCACCGCCTCAACCATGCCCAGTCTCCTCCAACCTCTGTAGAAATCTTTATGCTATTGACCTGTTGGCTCTCTCCCACACTGTCTCATTATCTCTTTCCTCCATTATGTCACCTGAGTCTGTTGATGAGGCAGTAGCTTCCCATAACACTGCACTCTCCTTTGTTCTAGACATTCTTGTTCCACCCATGCCACGTCCTGTGAGGCGTACTTTCTCAACCCTGGCTGTCTTCCACTACCTTCTACCTATGTTCCTGCGTTTGCTCAGCTGAGCGTGCTTGGCTCAAATCTCGCACCCGTGCGGACTTTCTTCACTTCAAATTCATGCTTGTCTCTTTCCAGTCAGTTATAACACTCGCCAAACAAGACTGTTATATCCATCTGACTAACTCTCTTGCCTATGACTCTCACCATCTCTTTACAACTCTCTCCACCTCTGACCCTTCCCTCCATTTCTGCCCAAACCCTGGCTCACTACTTCCACGACAAAATCCACAAAATCACACTGCAATTTCCCATTAGGTCAGCTATTTCCCCCTCCTCCCCCCCCCTACTTCTGCTACCTTTTCTTCCTATTTTATGATCTCTGAGGAGGAAACCACCTTTCCTCCTCCAAACTAATTACCTGCTCCTCTGATCCTATTCCCACCCATCTCCTTAGCTCCATCTCCTCCATTGTATCACTCATATTCTCACCTATCGCTTTCCACTGGAACTTTCCCTGCAGCCTTCAAGAATGCTGTGGTCACTCCTCTCCTCAAGAAACCCTCACTAGACCCTATCTGTCCTCACTATTGACCCATCTCCCTCCTCCCCTTCGTTTCTAAACTACTTGAATGTGTGTTTCACTGCTGTTGCCTTGACTTTCTCTCCTCTCAAGCCCCCCAGTATTCTTTACAATCTGGCTTTCGTCCTCTACATTCTGCTGAAACAGCTCATGCCAAAGTCTCCAGTGACCCCGTTCCTGCCAAAATCCAAGGGCCTCTACTCAGTCCTCAAACTTCTTGACTTTTCTACTGCTTTTGACACTGTTGACCACAACCTTCTCCTTGATACCTTGTCCTCGCTTGTTTTTAAGGGCTTTGTGCTATCCTGGTTCTCTTCTTTTCTCTCCCATCGCTCTTTCAGTGTTTGTTCTGGTGGATCCACCTCTGCTGCTATCCTGCTCTCAGTTGGTGTACCCTAAAGATCTGGCTTGGGTCCACTCCTTTTCTCTCTCTATACCCAGTCCCTTGGTGCACTTATCTCTTCCCATGGCTTTCAGTACCATCTTTACACTGACTCCCCCCAGATCTACCTCTCTACACCCGAAATCTCTCTTGCAATCCAGGCCCGAATATCTGTCTTTCTTTCTGACATTGTTTTTTGGATGTCTCACCACTGCTTGAAATTGCACATGGCCAAAACTGAGCTGTTTATTTTTCCACCTGAGCCCTCTTCTCCCCTTCTTCCTTTCTCAGTCTCTGTGGATAACTCTCTAATCCTCCCTGTCTCCTCAGCCTGCAACCTTGAGGTCGTCTTTGACTCCACTCTCTCCTTCTCCACACACGTTCAAGTGATAGCTGAAACCTGCCATTTTTTCTCTACAACATCAACAAAATTTGCCCATTCCTTTCTGAACACACTACTAAGACTCTTATCCACTCCTTAGTCACCTCCCATCTAGATTGTTGTAACCTACTCCATGTTTGGTCTCCCTCTGAATCATCTCTTATTTATTTATTTATTTATTTATAGTCTCTTATATACCGCACTATTCAGCATCAGCGCGGTTTACATGTAACAAAAATGCTCAGTACAGTTGAAAGCGTATGAGTTTTACAGGTAACAGGGCACAAAAACATGGATAACAGGGGAAAACTATTTACAAAATTTATTACATGGAGTCATAATTCAGTAGTTTCGCTGAAATATAACCACCAGTAAGGGTTTGAGTATCATACTTGGTGTGTTGTTGAGATACCATAATTTTGTATGGAAATGGTGTCGCCAGGAGACTTTGGACTCTAGGGGTTGTCGTTAGGCTCTATAAGGTATTTGTTGAAGAGGTGGCATTTGAGGGCTTTCCTAAACTGTGGTAGGTTCTTAATAGCCCGGATCTCAGGAGGTAATGCATTCCAGAATCTTGGGGCACTGAGACTAAAGGCTCTGTTGGCTGTCGAGTTGGAGCAAACAGTTACTGCCTTCGGGACTTTTAGGGAGTTAATAGCCGTGTTAATCTCTTCCCCCTTCAATCTGTTCAACACTTTGCTGTGTGGCCAATCTTCCACCAGCCTCGTCGTACTTATATTACCACTCTTCTCAAGTCACTTCATTGGCTCCCTATCCATTTCCGCATCCTGTTCAAACATATCCTGCTGACCTATAAGTGCATTCACTTTGCAGCTTCTCACTACCTTTGGCAAATGGCTTCTGTCTGTGCCCTTCTGCTCTAAGGCTAACTCCAGACTTTGCTCCTTTTACCTTGCTGCTTCTTATGCTTGGAACAAGCTATCTGAGTCTGTAAGTCAGGCGCCTTCTCTGACCCTTATCAAACCCAAGCTGAAAACACCTCTTCGCTGTCGCTTACGGATGGATCTTGACGTGCCTGATCTCCTTTTTGTTTCCTTACCATTCCCCCTAGCTGTATCCCATGTCCACAGATACTGTGTTAGAAACATAGAAATATGATGACAGAAAAAGACCACATGGCCTATCTAGTCTGTCCTTCCATATCAACAACTACAACAGTCCCCTTTTTACCTTTAGAGATCCTCTGTGTTGGTCCCATGCTTTTTTGAATTCAGTTACTGTCCTCATCTCTACCACCTCCACTGGGAGACTATTCCATGGATCCACTACTCTTTCCGTAAAGAAATATTTCCGCATATCACTCCTGAATCTATCTCCCTTCACCCTCATCCCATGTCCCCTCGTAGCAGAACTTGCTTTCAATTGAAAGAGGCTCTCTCCCTGAACATTTATGCTACGGAGGTATTTAAACATCTCAATCACATCACCTCTATCCTGCCTTTCCTCTAAGGTGTACATATTAAGATCCTTAAGTCTGTCCTCATATGCTTTATAATGAAGCCCACTAATAATTTTAGTAGCCACCCTCTGCACCGACTCCATCCTATTCACATCCTTTTGAAGGTGCAGTCTCCAGAATTGCACACTATACTCCAAATGAGGTTGCACCAAAGACTTATAGAGAGGCATTATCACCTCCTTTTTTCTGCTAGCCATTCCTCTCCGTATACACCCAAGCATCCTGCTAGCTTTTGCCGTCGCCTTTTCTACCTGTTTAGCTACTTTAAGATCATCAGACACAACCACACCTAGGTCCCGCTCTTCTTTAGTGGACAAAAGTACTTCACCCCCTATACTGTATTGCTCCCTTGGATTGCTGCAGCCCAAATGTATGACCTTACATTTTTTAACATTAAATCCCAGCTGCCAAATTCTAGACCATTCTTCAAGCTTAGCTAGATCCCTCCTCATGTTATCTACACCTTCCTGGGTGTTTACTCTATTGCAGATTTTGGTATCATGTTGTCTTTCTTGACTAGAATGTAAGCTTTGATGATCAGGGACTGTCTTTTACATGTCTGTGCAGTGCTGCGTATATCTTGTAGTGCTATACAAAGGCTTAATAGTAGTTGTAGTAGTAGTAGTAGCATGTTTACAAAGATCATGGTTGTGGTGGCGGTGACTCCCTACTTGGACAATTGGCTGATCATGGCCTAATCCCTCCTGGAGAGTTGGACTGCGATGGACCACATACTCAGAAAGTTACAGGGGCTCGGTTGGATGGTCAGCACAGCTAAGAGTCACTTGGTACCGTCTCACAACCTCATGTACTTAGGAACATGGTTCGACATGCAGTTGGGGGCAGTCTTCTTGCTGCAAGGGCAGATACATCAGCTTTTGCAATCATTGACATCGTGCAAGCTGACTTCTCGAGTCAGAACATTTTGGATCTTGGCAAGTGGGAACTAAGCCCTCATGTGTTCAGCCTCATTATGCAGAGGTGGGCCCTGCCAGTATTTGATCTGATGACTTCCCTCAGTTGCAGGAAGGATCTGTGGCTGGTGGGCTTGGTATCATCCTTCAGGAGAGGCCCCAGAAGGGATTCCTATTTGTCTTTTCCCATGGCCCTTTGTCAGCTGACTTCTGCGTAGATTTGGTCTCACCTGGGCCTGACCATTCTAGTTGTACTAGAAAGGCAGGCCATGATATGTGGCTCTCTTGATCTTCTTATTGTGGTGTCCCCCTTTATTATTAGCAGAAGGCTTATACTAGAGGATCCTTTGGTCATGGAGGATCCCATTTCATTTATGTTTATAGCCTGGTCCTTGAGAAGCATAAGCTTTCTAAGAGAGGATACTCCAGAGTGGCAGTCAACATCCTTCTTAAGGCCCAGAGGGTCTTTACATCCTTGGCCTGATGTGAGGATCTGGAGGGTATTCGAGAGATGATGTTCCTCTTAGGCCCTGGATGCCAGGAAAGTGAACATAGTAGCTGTTTTGTCCTTCTTGCAGTCCGGGTTGGATCAGAGTTTAGCTCAAAATTCCCTCAAGGTTGAAGTGGTGGCCTTTGTGTGCTACCGGAGACATGTTCAGTGAATGTCCTTAGTGTGCACCTTGATATGCTCATTTCCTCAAGGGGATGCAGCGGATCTGTCCACTCATGTATCCATTTGTATCATGACTCTTTTTTTCTGGTGTTGAAGACGCTGGAAGGTCCCCCACTTACAGCCCCTTCGAATGGCCTCTTTCAAGAATTTGACTCTGAAGGTGGCATGCCTGATGATTCTTGGCCTCTGCAAGGTGACCTTATCCTGAAGGGAACCTTTTCTGGTTATCTTGATAACGTCTGTGGGGCAATTTCTTCAGTTGGGTTACTCCTAAGTTCCAGGGTATGTGTGGAGTATGATCTCAGTCTCTCAAATTTACTGCTAATGCTCAGCAGAGAATTTGCATCGTGCCAAAGAGAGCATCCTTCTGGAGTAAGTAAGATGCAACATGTATGGGCAATATATCAAGGTGTGGTTGTAAACATTTTTTTAATCAAGTCTGTGGCACCCAACACAGTGAGAAATAACTATCTTTCTGCAATATTTTCTTTGTCTCTGACTGCATTTCTTGGTACTCGTAGATATTCTCCCTTTCCATGCTATTCATGGAATAGTCGTTTGCGACTGACACTTCTGTAATCGATGGAGTTCTGGCGGTATTCTCATTTGCCACTGTATCTGACTTTCTTGCATCCAGCTTTTTATTGGTCGGAATGGAAGCATCTCAGGTGATCATAACTTCTTCATTCTCCATAATTCTCTTAGGATCATGATCCCAGTGCTTTTTTGGCACAACAATGTTGTAGTGTTTACTGAGTTTCCAATGGATGAGATGTACTACAATATTATGCCTTTTGGTGTAGAATTAATTTTAAAAAAACTAAGCATTTGTAAGTTTATTACATACATATAGAAAGGAAATCCAGAAAAAGGTATCCATAATATATAGTAATCCAGCATTACATGTGTTGCAAGAAAAAAGCTAATAATTGCAGCCTACATCACGGGAGCCCTAGATTTCCATTTAAAACCAAGAAAGAAAAAAACATAACACTTAAACTACTTGGTAGAATTGCTGCAAAATGCATTTAAAACCAATTAAAACTAGCCAGCCTAGAGAAAATTTAAAAATAAAACATTTCAAGAGAGAAAATATCATCTACCCTATAAAAAGGTTTCCAACTGCAAGGAGTCCTTAAAGACATACTGAGTCCCTTAATGTGCCACCAAGAATTTGCAAGGAATTTGAGGAAAAAGGTAGCTCCGAGTGCCAAAACCTTAGGCTTCAGCACAAGGAAGGACCTCCTCAGTTTAGTTGTCCTAGAGACATCGGAAAAATATTAATTGGTTGTCCGCAAAAAGGGGGACACATTTTTTGAAAATAAAGCCTCAAAATTGCATTCCGCTCTAACTTAGATTGGAATGAAACCAGCAAAGTAGCACAAGAAGGAATATCATCCTTAGAATTCTCAAGGAACAACAAAAGATCCAAGCTATAAACAGAGGATAATTAATCCATTCTCTCCCCTTCTTTCCCAAGAACCTTTCTATCCTAAGGGAGATAATATATACTGGAAAATTTCAAAGAATCAACATCATGGTTTAAAAGTACCTCCTTAATATGTTTCTTGTTAAATAAAAAGGTATTGCTCTATTTTCCTTATTTTCTTTTTTATTGGACTAATACATTTGTAAACTAGCTTTCAAACTTCTTCGGGTCAGGGCAGTATGAGCAACAGATGTATAGATTCCTGTATATATTTTGGTAAAACAGCATTACATAGGCAAGATGTGAGGGGAAGGAAGGTATACCGAGGGGAATGGTAAGGAAACACGTAGGGGTATGTTTACTAAACCGCGCCCACGTGCGCGGCGCACAGTAGCGTACGCTAATGATGCACTTAAGTGCTCTTAAGTGCCCCGTATGCGTACGCATCACATTAACGGGCCCCCGCACACGTGCGCCTCACACTGATGGGGCCGCGCAAGTGTGCGGTGCGCTGATGTGCGATAGAGGCGTGGAAAGGCATTTCGAGGGTGGAGGAAGGCTCCCGAGGGGCGGGGGGATGGGGTCAATGGGTGGAGAGTGGGAGGGGAGAGGCTCCACGCACAGGAGCGGGGCTGAAATTCGGCAAAAAAATACCGTGAGTGAAACCCTCGCGTTAGAGCCGATTTAAAGGGAAGAGAAACCATTTCCGTCAGCAATGTACAGCAAAACCGGGGAAACCTGCAAAACGTGAGCAGTGTGATATATGTGCACAGAACAAAATAGCAAATATAAAGTGAAAATGACCACAACAAATTCCAAAAAAATTATAATCCAGCTGGGCAACAGTGATATTAATGGGCAACCATAAAAAATACTCCCTGGAAAGCCCCCCAAAAAAGAAATGATTTTTGGAAGGGTCTACGCTCCGTAGACTCTTTCAAAAATCACTGCATTTTAGTGGAGCTTTCGTGGGAGTGCTTTTTATGGTTGCCCATTAATATCACTGTTGCCCAGCTTGGTTTTGGTGTTCCTCCCCTTTTTCTGAGGTCATTTTTGAGGTTTATTTGCACTTTTGTCCCCATACAAGGTAAATGAGCCCACAGTAAAATTGTGCAGAGCAGGGTTTCTGACTCGAACGGCCAGGTTTCCTATCTCCAGGGACTGCACTGTCTCTGTGGCCACAAAGTGGTGCAACGGACACAGCCAGTGCCTGTAAGACCGGAGGATCACAGGTTCAAATCCCAGCTGGGGCTCCTGCCAACCCAGTCTCCATAGTTTTACCCACCACTAAACAGTGCTAGTAAAGACACTCCTTTATTGCAGAGAACATAAGCATGGTTCAGACACCCATATTTTACCCTACACCGCACAAAAACCATAACATTGGGCATTACCTACAGCCGAGTCCCCCAAATTCAGTCCTGGAGTGCTACAACTCAATCAGGTCATATGCTTTTTTCCAGATAGGGACATGTCTGCATGTTGGCGGAAGGGTACAGGTGGTGGAGGGGGCAGTGGCTGCAAACCACAGCAGACAGTGGCCTAGGTCTGTGCAGGCTGGCACCGTCCACCGCAACAGACAGGCTCTCTCGGATGTACAGTCATGGACTCCCCAGGGAACGCAGCATATCTGTGGCAACACGGTGGTGCAGTGCACACAGACGGTGTGTGCAGGAACAGTAGGTCACAGGTTCAAAGCCCAGCTGGGGCTCCTGCCATTCCAGTCCACATATTTTTCCTACAACTAAACCGTGATAGTACGGACAAACCCTTATTGCTGAGAACATATGCATGGTTCATACGCCTATATTTTACCACACCAAACAGACACCATTAACAGCCGCATTACCTAGAGCAGAGTCTCCCAAATGCAGTTCTGGAGGGCCCCACACCATTCAGGATCCATGCTGCCTCTAATAAAGATGCCTGTGCTGCATATCTATGCACCACCCCCATGGTATGCTGATGTAGCTCATGCATATCTATGAGGGACAGCATGAAAACCCGAACAGTGGTTGGAACACCAGGACTGGAGTTGGGACACTCTGCCGTAAAGCAGCAGCCAACAGGGCCAGACACACCACACACACCCCCACAGGCCCCATTGGCCAATGCCTCATGGAGAGGCAGGACTTTGGGCCCTGCCTGTATCTCCCAATACTAGCAGTTGCATACCTTAGCACTGCCACCCTACACCTGGGTATATGGTACACAGCTATCAAACGTTGCCCATGATAACTGGCAGATATCAATTCCTACGTTAAGCACATTTTGCTCATTGATCTCCACCATAACAATCATTGTGATGTCTGCGGTGTGCGTTGCAGGTCTGGTCTCTGACAGTGTTTACCACCCTGGGGAGTGACCCTCAACAGTAGTGCGTACCATATCCATGCCTGTACTGTGCCCAGGACTGGTGTGGTGGGTATGGCTGCTGGACTCCTCTATAGTAGCACAATACTGGCATAGGTGTGGGGGTGGCTGTCTGCCTATCCAGTGTGTGGTGGCTGCAAACACCTTCCACAGCCCACACTGCCAGCAATGTTGCCAGTATTGGGCTGCCAATGTGCATAATGAGGAGCAAGGTACCATGGGTATACGCCGGACAGGGTGGCCTGGCCAGGGTGCATCTGCATAGGGCACTGACTGGGACATTTTAGTGCCCGGCCACCACCTACACAGACAGGGTGACCTCAGTATGTCCTGCTGAGAGATCACTCTCACCCTGACTGTGCAGTGACCACAGCATGCTAGGCACCCCCGTAGTGCTATATAGTATTTCTCTCATGTGATAGATATGGGTTTCCTTTTGGGGCCCTGTCACTGATTTATCTGCTTGCTGTGTATGCTGACATCCCAGTTCTGGGTGCACGCATCTCCACTGGGAACATGCACTGTGGACTAACTAGCACACTGTTTGCAGCTGGTATGTGTCGTGATGGAGCAGCTTGCAGGGTGCAGCGGCTGATGACTTGCTGCAGGAGAATAGCAGATAGTGGTGGGGTGCAGCTCACCATATCCAGGCCTAATATCTGTCTGCTATTGTGTTATGGATGTGTATAGAGCTGCATTGACTGCCCTGTGGGGTGTCTGCTCCTCAGCAGGACTGGGGTTGATGGACCCCTCTACTGCCACCTTTGCAGGGAGGTAGAATGTGGATCTATTGATAGGAGACCCTGTTTGCCACCTTCAGCCCTGGAGGAGGGGGGGGGGGGGGGGGGGTGGTGGTGGTACATGGCCCACCTGGGGGTCCATAGGGGCTACACCTGACTGAGTCAGACAGAGATATCCAAGGTGTTTGTGCAGGAACTACCTATCTCACACATTAACACTGCTTTGGACCTCCGGCATGGCCTCTTTCAGCCATGGAAGGTGTTGTGGACCTGGTCCTGGGCGTCTCATTGCACCCTCAGGGTGAGCACAGTACCCGCACAATGTGACGGTGTGTAGCTACTCTGTGCCAGTAAAACACACGGTCAGTACCCCCTACCAGGCCGAGGTGGTGTGTGGGTGCACATGGTCACTTCCCTCTACCGGGCCGAGGTGCTGTGGGGGTGCATTGCCCATCTTGTGTTAATCTGTGGACAGCTGATTTGCATGTGCAGTGCATCATGGGTATGGATGGGATAACCCTATCCTGGTGGCCACAGCAGACTGTCTGTGTGGTGACGTGCATGCTCTCTGCAGCCAGCCAGCCAGGGGTTTGCTAGCAGCTATAGAGCTGTAGCCCAATGGTTACTTCACTGCCTCTGAAGCCAGAGGTCATGGGTTCAATCCCACAGTGGGGTTATTTGATTGGGTTGTCCAATGCATTTTATTTAATGTACATATTTTGATGCCAGCAAAAACACCCTCAGCGTACTGTACCCATAAGGTGCCTCTGAGGGTGCTTTATAGGGCGCCCTATAGGGCACCTTATGGTTCCCATCCATATAAGGTGCACTATACAATATCCTGTGACGCAACCTATAGGGTGCCCTATAGGGGACATTTTAGGGTGCTGTGGCGGACAGTGCAATTTCTAATGTGCCTTATGGAGTGCCTTATAGGGTGCCTTATATGGCACCTTCAATTACGGTACGTGAGGGCGTGTTTGCTGGCAGCAATTACTAACATAAAATTAAAGTGCTGCAGGACAAAATATGTACAATGCAAAGCTGATGCCACAGCCAGCCTTACGTATTAGGCACATTGGGGAGCAAACTTATGACCCCTGTATCAGCAGTCAGTGCCTTAACCATTGTGCTCCACTGCTGCTCCTCCTTGCCTGTCAGCGCACCTACTTATGCTTTTCATTCCTTAAACTGCACAGTGCTGCCATAAAAAACAGTACATTGGCCTTGCGGTACCTCATACGGCACCCTCTAAAGCGCCCTATAAGCAACATTCTAGGGTGCCTTGGCTGACAGTGCACTTTAAAATGTGCCTTATGGGCACCTTATGTTAACACGCTTTGGGAGTGCGTTTGCTAGTAGTGATAATTAAAATATGAATAAAACGCCTCCTAAAGCAATCTTCCCCTTAATATGTTCTGCCTCAGCCAGCCTTGTTCATTGGGCACTTTGGGGGATTGAACCCCTGATCCCTGCACCATTGGTCAGTGTCTTAACCATTGTGCTGTGGCTCTGTTCCTGTGATTGCACATCAGCGCGCCGCCTTATGCCGCCCAGTATTAAAAAGCCTCCTAAAACATTAGCGCACCGCCTTATGCCCATCAGCGCGCTGCCTTATACCGCCCATCATTTAAGTGGCTCCTAAAATAATGCCTCAGCCAGCTGTCTCCATTGGGCACTGTGGGGGATTGAACCCCTGATCCCTGCACCATTGGTAAGTGCCTTAACTATTGTGCTGTGGCTCTGCTTTTCTTCTTGCACCATTGGTAAGTGCCTTAACTATTGTGCTGTGGCTCTGCTTTTCTTCCTGCACATCAGCGCGCCACTTATACCGCCCAGTATTATAATGCCTCCATAAACATCAGCGCGCCGCCTTATGCCGCCCAGTATTAATATGCCGCCAAAAACATTAGCACGCCGCCTTATGACGCCCAGTATTTCTGCGCCTCATAAGTTAATGCCTCAGCCAGCCGTCTTCATTGGGCACTGTGGGGGATTGAACCCCTGATCCCTGCACCGTTGGTCAGTGTCTTAACCATTATGCTGTGGCTCTGCTCTTTTTCTTGCACTTCAGCGCGCCGCTTATGCCTCCCACGCAGCTATCTCATGCGCTAAGGTGCGGGGCGCACATGGGCGCCGCGCACCTTAGCGCAAATGTAAATTCCGGCTTTTTCAAGACGGAACGCCCACTCCTTATATGGCACAAGCACACTACCGCGGCACGCACTTTACCGGGGTTTTAGTAAACATACCCCATAGGAAACAAAAGTTGCTTCTGGCAACTAAAACTGCCTCTTCACAGTTCACACGTCATTAACCACATTTGCTAGTAGCAGACCACCATTGCAAAGCTCAAATGTCACAGGGATCGATAAAACTCCAAACCCAACTGACCGGTTTCCTTTTTAACAGGTAAATTTCTCGCAAATTTTGCCCAACAAAGATCTTTGTTTCGCCTAAAAAAGCTTCCTAAGGGGCAAAACAACTAGCTAGAAAAATTTCCGTGCAGGAAAAAAAGCGTCTGACGACACCAATATTTTAAACCTGGCAAGCAACTAATCAGAGTCTAACATAAACCTGATTGGAGCAGACCCAGAAAATCACGGGCTTTTTAAAGTAAAAGGGGCACATTTGGAATCAGCACAGAAAAAAACAAAGCATATTGAAGACTAGAGAAAACCTCCCCAATCAATCTTGCTATTAAGGCCCATGGGCTCCAAGGCATTAAGATTGAAGATTTGAAGAGTCAGTGCTGTTCACGTTGTATTAAGTCTTCCTCTTTCACCCCCTCACGGGTTAGCCGGAACAAAATCAATGACCCTATAATGGAGATCTTGAAAATCATGACAATATTGAAGGTAGTATTGAACTAATGGTGCTTCCTAGGCGTCCCTCTAGTCCAGTCCCTTTCCTCTGGGTTGCGCTCCCTTCCAGCAGCTTGGAGATAGTACGTCATCCTTTTGATGACACTGGAGTATATATACCATTGCACCTCCCACCAGCTCCATGCTCAGTTTCCAAGCAGCTAGGGAGCAGTAAGCCAGGAGATTAGGCTTACTGGAGAGACATTTAGGAAGGCAGGATTTTCTCTTTGATTTCTTAATTTCTTTAATTTCTTTAGTTTGCCCTTGGATCTCTTTTTTTTTAGTCAGGCAGGCGTGTGGGCCATAGCGGGAGAGGGAGCGCCCCTCCTTCTCCTTCCTCCCTGTCTTAAATGCTCCTGCAAGGCAGGAAGGGGCTTCTGGGGAGTTTTAGTGCCTGGTGGCTCCCGATCCCCGCTAGGGTGAGGAGCCGTTGTTGTGCAGTAACTGTTCTGTGAGGCTGTCTGGCTGCCGCTGCCGAAGCCCTCTCGGTGGCTGAGCACGCAGACAGAACAACGCCATCAAGAGTCGGCTCTGGAGAGCTGGAAACAATGAGAGCTAGGCAGAGAGCCGCGGTGGCGGACCGCTTGGGGAAGTGGAAGATGCGGTCGCTGGCCGCGTGTTAGCAGCAGGACTACTGTGTTGGAGGCACAGGCAGTGTCGGAGGAGGTAGGCCCGTTGTGTTCATGCTGTCTTTTTTTTTTTTTTTTTTGCGTTTTGTTTTGCCGACGGAGGCCTTTTCTTCAGGAAGGCTCAGTTGTGCCTTTGGGGCTGACTGGCACGGACTCCCATTTTTAAAGGGGAGTGGGATGCCAATAGTTTTTGGTTGGTCTTAGTATTATTATTTAATAGTGTTTTAGTAAAAAAAAAAAAAAAAAAAAAGTGTTTTGTTCAGAGACAAGGTTTTTGGCACTGAGCCCCTTGAAGACCCTCAATACCTTTAATCGCTGGCTTGTTCAGGGCAGTCCAGACACCATGCCGGCGAGGCCGCAGTGTTTGGTATGCGGCGTCCGGCAGGGAGCAATGTTGGAGATGGGAGTGTGCAGAGGCTGCACAATGGAGGCTGCATCCTTGGAATAGGGGATCCAGGTAAGTATAGACCAGGAACACCCGTTAACCTTTTCTCAGGACTCATTGGGACCCGGGGACACAATGGTTGAATCTGGGTCTCCACCTTCTTCTCTGTTGGATCAGCCTGCTCTCCCTCTGCTGCAGCCCAGGCCCTCCACTTTGAAGGGAGAAGCGGAGGGGGGAAGCTGGGGTGGTTTTTCCTCAGAGTTTGTTTTGTTGCTGCACAAAGTGTTTTGTCTAAAGCAATAGAACGTACTAGGTCAGGGGTCAGCGCAGGAGTGCGCGGCAAAAAGAGCTGACCAAAAGAGGTTGAAATTTCGGAGGAGGAACAGGCTAGGATTGTACGGATGTTCCGCCGAGTTGTGCTGGTGTTAATCGATGAGTCTTTGAAGACCCTCAGTATCTCTCCAGGCGTCCCAGCTGAGGAGGAGGCATTGGAGGATCCTTTGATTCAAGCAGTTAGGAAGTCACAAAAGGTCTTCCCAGTTCACCGAGTAGTTTGTCAGATGATCCAAGAGGAATGGGACCAGCCGGAGTCTGGCTTAAGGGGGGTGTGGTCCATGTCGCGATTATACCCCTTGCCGGAGCAGGAGAGAGATTTACTTCAATCCCCTAGGGTGGATGCGGCCGTGTCGGCAGTAACCAAGAAGACAACTATCCTTGTCGAGGGCAGTGCGGCCCTTAAGGATGCCCAGGATAGGAAGCTAGACACGTTATTGAAGCAAGCCTTTGACATCAGTGCTCTGGCTCTCCAGGCATCCGTGTGCAGGGCTTGGGTGGCCAGGGCTTGCCTTCGATGGTCTCAGTAGCTCCAGCTGTTGAATGACCTCCCTGGTGATTCAGCTAGGCAGGCAGAAAGGATGGAGTTGGGGGTGGCCTACCTCGCTGATAGCCACTATGACCTTATCAGGAGTCTTGCGTAGAGTATGGCTTCGATGGTGGTGGCCCGTCGGTATCTGTGGCTCCGCAACTGGGCGGCAGATGGTTCCTCTAAGGCACGTCTCAGCAGGCTCCCCTTTACGGGTAAGCTACTGTTTGGAGAGGACCTGGACAAATTGGTTAAGGAGCTGGGGGAATCTAAGGGAGGCAGGCTCCCTGAGGATAGGCCTAAACAGTCGCAACCCCACGCCCACACGGTTTGAGCCACCAAGTTTTGTAAGTTTTGGTCAGCTTATATAACGCCCTTTCAGAGGGGATGTTTTCCTGCGAGAGGACAGAATTTCCAGGCGTTTCGGGGGGCTGGAAGGGGATTTGGGGCCTCCTTCTCCACCTCAGGTCTTAGGAAGCCACTGTGAAGTGAGGGGGGCCCAGGCAGGGGTACTGCCAGTGGGGGGATGCCTGCGGCAGTTCTTCTCCACCTGGGACCGGGTTACTTCCGATCAATGGGTTTTGGAGGTGGTTCGAGAAAGGTATGCCCTCGAACTTGCAAGACCAATCCCCCCGTCGTTTTTGCAATCACCCTGCAGAGCCCTGTCCAGGGCCGCAGCAGTAAAACACTGGTGCGGCTTCTGCTCCTGAGTGCAGTTGTGCCGGTTCCCAAAAGCCAGTGCGGCTGTAGTCGGTACTCCATCTATTTTGTGGTTCCCAAAAAGGAGGGTTCTTTCTGGTTGATTTTTGACCTCAAACGAGTCAATCGGTGTCTTCGGGTTCCTCACTTTCATATGGAAACCTTGCAGTCGGTAATAGTGGCGGTGCGGCAGGGAGAGTTTCTAATGTCTCTCGACCTCACTGAGGCGTATCTCCACATTCCTGTCCCCGAGTCATAGAGCAGTTTCTGCGGTTTGCAGTATCTATGGGGCACTTCCAGTTTCAGGCATTGCCGTTTGGTCTGGCGACAGCGCCTCGTATCTTTACCAAGGACATAGTCGTGGTGGCTGCGGCTCTTCGCAAGGAAGGGATTCTGGTCCACCCATACTTAGACGACTGGTTGATCCGCACCAAGTCCAAGGAGGAGAGTGTAAAAGTGCAACGGCCAAGTTAGTCAACCTCTTGAGGAGCCTGGGTAATCAACTTGTCCAAGAACAGGTTGGTCCCCTCTCAGGAGATCAAGTATCTCGGGGCGAGGTTCGACACCCACTTAGGAAAGGTGTTCTTGCCAGTTCAGAGGGCAAGGGAGCTATGGTGGCTGGTGCGCCAGCTTTTAACCATGAGAGCGCCCTCTGCTTGGCATTATCTCCAAGTATTGGGGACCATGTCAGTGACGATCGAGCTTGTACCCTGGGTGAGGGCCCACATGAGACCACTCCAGCGATCCCTTCTCCGTTGCTGGTCTCATCAGCATCAGCCTTTGTCCACAGCCCTACCATGTCCAGGAGAGCCCTGGACTGGTGGCTCCAGCTGGGGAAGCTGGAGCAGGGCATGCCCCTCAAGTTTCCGCGGTGGATTCAGTTGACGACGGATGCCAGTCTGGTTGGTTGGGGGACTCACTGCGAAGGGCACTTTGCCCAGGGGTGCTGGAGTGTCCTGGAAGCTCGATAGTCAATAAATAGTTTAGAAATGCGAGCGGTGGTGCTGGCGCTCAGAGCTTTCGAGCGCTGGGTCCGATATAAGGCAGTCCGGGTGTTCTCGGAGAAAGTCACCACGGTGGCCTATAACAACCGGCAGGGTGGCACGAACAGTCCCCCCTGGGAGGAGGAGGCAGAGCGGCTGCTCGATTGGGCCGAAGCTCATCTGCAGGCTTTGTCGGCGGTACATGTAGCCAGGGTAGAAAACGTCACTGTGGACTACCTGAGCCAGTTCAAGGTGGATCATGGAGACTAGGAGCTCTGTCAGGAAGTGTTCGACCAGGTGGTCCACCCATCATGGTCCTCATGGCAAGACGGGAGTCCGCCAAAGCAAGCTGTTTCTTCAGCAGGAGAAAGGAAAGGATGTCTGAGGCCTAGATGCTCTAGTTCAGGGGTGGCCCTCGGAGGGGCTTCTGTATGTGTTTCCTCCGTGGGCTCTTACAGGCAGGGTCCTCCAGCGCATAGAAGCTCCTCTGGGACTGGTAGTGCTGGTAGTTCTGATAGCCCCGGATTGGCCATGGTGGCTGTGGTACGCCAAACTCATGATGCTACTGGCCGATCGCCCCTGGCTGCTTCCAGTGAGAGACAACCTCCTAACAGGGTCCAGTCCAGATGCCGCAAGTGGGTTGATTCTCCCTTACAGCTTGGCTCTTGAAGGGGCAAGGCTGTGAAAGTGCGGGTTCTCCGTGATGGTGATCACGACCTTACGAAAGGCACAGAAACGGTTGACCTGTCTCTCCTATGTGAGAGTCTGGCGCATCTTTGAAGGCTGGTGTGCGAGCCGGGGAAAGAGACCTATGGCGGTCTCAGTGCCGGAGGTCTTGGACTTCTTACAGGCAGGGTTTGAGAAAGGCCTGGCTGCCAGTTCCTTAAGGGTGCAGCTAGCAGTGATTGCCTGTTACCGGGGTAAGGTTCAAGGTAAGTCGCTAGGGGAACACCCAGACGTCGGGCGGTTCCTGAAAGCGGTGAGGCTTCCTGAAAGCGGTGAGGCGCCTACGGCCTCAGCAAAGGTCCTCAGTTTCTCCCTGGAACCTCAATTTCGTGCTCAACGCATTAGCTGAGGATCCCTTTGAGCCGATAGGATGAGCCTCTCTAAAGGACTTGACCCTCAAGACAGTATTTTTGGTCACTATCTGTTCAGCTAGACGTATTTTGGAGCTCCAGGCTCTTTCATATCGGCCTTCATTTCTGAGCTTCTTCAAGGAAAAGGTGTTCTTGTGGACGGCACCTTCCTTTTTGCCCAAAGTGGTTTCCCCCTTTCATGTGAATCAGCCGGTGTCTCTTCTTGCCTTCTCAAAGGCAGAGCAAGGGAACATGGATGTTTGCTTGTGCCGGCTGGATGTGGGCAGGGTCCTAAAGGACAGCAGCATTGCGTAGATGAGATCATTTTTTTGTCTTGTTTGAGGGACCATGGAAAGGGGAGGCGGTGGCCAAGGCTTCAACTTCCTGGTGGATTAAAGAGGCCATCGCTTCGCAAACATTCTGAAAGGAAGACCCATGCCGGGGATGTTCAGGGCACACTCCTACGCGGGTCCAGGCAGCCTCGTGGGTGGAATTCAGTCTGGTTCTGCCGCTGGATATCTGTAGGGTGGCTGCATGGGCCTCCCTGCATACTTTCGCCAAGCACTATCGCTTGGATGTTCAGGCAGCTGGATATGCCAAGTTTGGGGGAGCGGTTCTTCGGTTTGGTATCGCGGGCCCCTCCTATTCTTGAAATGCCCTGTTACATCCCAGAAGAAAGGGACTGGACTGGAGGGATGCCTAGGAAGGAGTAATTAGAGTTTACCTGCTAATTAGCGTTCCTGAAGGAACTCCAGTCCAGTCCCTGATCCCGCCCAGTTTTCAGTGTAGTTGTAAAAGAGGTGTCGCCGGCCCGAAGAGGTAATGTGCAACAGTGGAAGACTATTTCAGAAGGCTCATCGCCGAGAGAGTGGACTCAGCGGCGGAATGGACCAGCGGGTGGCCCCTGTCCGGAGTGTTTGGGGGCTAGCTATGGTTCAGGTAAGCTGCTTCCTCTTCTTCAGGGAGGTGGGGAATTCCCCCTGGGGTTAATGGAGAGTTATTATGAATAGTAATATGAATAATAAGAATAGTTTACAATTTCCCAGTTAACTGTCGTTAGTGGGGCTGTTAGTTGTTACTCTGTTTCACTGTCTCTCCGTTGAGTCTGCTTTGTCAATAGGATACTGAAGCTGGTGGGAAGTGCCAGTGGTATATATATACTCCAGTGCCATCAAAAGGATGACGTACTCAGTCTCCAAGCTGCTGGAAGAGGAACACAACCCAGAGGAAAGGGACTGGACTGGAGTTCCTTCAGGAACGCTAATTAGCAGGTAAGCTCTAATTACTCCTTCTTCACGAGCCTTCGAAAGGTTATTTTTATGTTGAGACAAGCGCATCCGTTTGTCTCAACATAAAAATGAATATGCATGAGAGAACTTCAAATACAGTGTGGGCAGTGCATTCAAATATCTCATGCATATTCATTAGGGTTATCCCAAAACCTTGGCAGGATTGTGGCCCTCTAGGACTCGTTTGGAGACCCCCTGATCTAGGGGGAATAGTAAGGAAACACATAGGAAACTAAGCAGATCAGGATCCAAAAGTGTCCTTGAAGAGGTGAGTTTTCGACCTGAATTTGAAACAGGCCTGAGATGAAACCTGACATACAGACTCATGTAGTTTGTTTCAGGTAGAAGAAGCAGCAAGGTGAAAGGATCAAAGTCTGGAGTTGGCAATAGAAGAGAAGGGCACCAATAGAAGTAATCTACCAGAAGAGCGGCATTCCCAAGAAGGAGTATAGGAAGAGATAAGAGAGGAAAGGTAGTGTGGAGCAGCAGAATGACTGTACTTATAGGTCAGTAAGAGAAGTTTGAACTGGATACGGAGAAGTATAGGGAGCCATTGAAGTTACTTGAGAAGAGGAGTGTTATGAGCATATTGAAGCTGGTGGAAGATTAGCTGCGCAACTTTGTTGTGAACAGATTGAATGGAAGAGAGATGATTCAGGGGGAGACCAGCAAGGGAGGAGGTTGTAATAGCCTAGACAGGAGATGACTAAAGAGTGGATAAAAGTACATTTATGGTCAACATTATTGGTACCCTTGCACTTGTATGTTGTGTACAATATCTTGAGAGATAATTGGAAATATTCCAACTGTATATCATCATAGTATTTTTATAGTATCTTCAAAGGTATACAACAAAAAAAAAGATGTCGGTGCAATGTAGACATAGCTACTTCTGAGAGAGAAAAAAATGACCTGGATTTATGGCCAACCTTTCTTAATATTTGGTTGCACAACTCTTGGCAATGATGACAGCCTCCAAATGATTCTTGTTGCCATCTATAAGCTTTGTACATTTGTCTGCTGGTAGTTTCTCCCACACTTCAACTGTGATTTGTTCTAGTTTATGAATGTTTCCAGGATTCCTTTTACCAGTGGCAGATTTCAACTCTTTCCAAAGGTTCTCGATTGGATTGAGATCAGGTCTCATTGCTGGCCAGTTTAAAACAGTCAATTTTTTTCCTTTTTAACCATTCTTTTGTACTTTTGGATGTATGTTTTGGGTCATTTTCCTGATGGAGGACCCATGACCTTCGACCCAGACCTAGCTTTCTGATAGGATGAGGTAGGAAGAGAAAACTTTAATTCAAGAAGTCTTAGAAGGTTAGACCTAGCTTTTTGACAGTAGGCAGCACATTTTGCTCCAAAATACCTTGGTAGTCATCTGACTTCATGATTCCTTTAATACTTTCCAGGCCTTCAGTTCCTGAGACAGCAAAAAATGTGTGCCAATAATCCATGTTCAGGCAATGTTCTAGTTTTTATACTATTTCCTTTTTTAATTGGTCTTGTTTTATGTGATTCTTTTATGTGTCAAATATGTGAGCATAAATAGTCCAAAGCCATTTCACTGGCCACTTTTCTTTTTAGGAAATATTGGACGTTAAGGGGTTGAACTGCAAGGATGCCAATAGTGTGTTTAGAAAGGAAGGGCAGATTTTGCTGATGTAGAGAAAGAGACAATAGGTTTTATCTATCAGTTGGATGTGTATGGAAAAGGAGGGGGAGGAGTCAAAGACAACCCCCAAGGTTGTGACTGATTAAACAGAGTAGTAGAGCATTATTCACAGAGATGGAGGAAGGCGTAAAAAATAAGAAGCTCTGTTTTGGCTATGTTTGACTTCATATGGCAATGAGACATCCAGGCAGCAGTGTCCGGCAGGCAAAGATTCACGCCTGGATTGCTGGAGAGCTGTCAGGTGTAGAAAGGTAGATCTGAGAGTCATCGGCATAAAGATGTTATTGAAAGCCATGGGAGGCGATGAGTGCACCAAGGAACTGGGAAAGAGAGGCAAAAGGAGTGGGCCCAAGACAGACCCTTAGGTTTCACCAGCTAAGAGCAGCAGAGGAGGATCCACCAGAAAAAATGCTGAAAGTATGATGGGAGAGAGAAGACCAGGATAACACAGAGCCCTTAAAACTAAGCGAGGACGAAGTATTGAGGAGAAGGTTGTGGTCAACAGTGTCAAAAGCAGCAAAACAGTCAAAGATGAGTATCAAGTAAAGATCCTTGGATTTTGCCAGGAACAGGGCACTGGAGACATTGACGAGCCGTTTCAGTAGAATGTAAAGGACGAAAGCCAGATTGCAATGGATCCAGAAGGGCTTCAGAGGAAAGAAAGTCAGGACAATGGCGGTGAACTGCACGTTCAAGTAGTTTAGAAACTAAGGGGAGGAGGGAGATGGGTCGATTAATTAGGACAGGTAGGGTCTAAGGAAGGTTTCTTGAGGAAAGGTGTGACCACAGCATGCTTGAAGGCTTCTGTAACAGTTACAATGGCGAGCAATAGGTTGAAAATATGAGAGATCGAAGGGATGATAGTGGAGGAGATGGAGCTTAGAATATAGTAGGAATAGGATCAGAAGAGCAGGTTGTGATTTTGGAGGATGAAAGAAGATATGCGGTTTCCTCCTCAGATATCTTAAAAAAGGAAGAAAGGGTGGCAGAGGTTGAGGGGAGGAGTTGGGAATAAAGAGGGGAAAGAGAGGAGATGGAGCTGATTTCGTGGGGAATTGACAATATTTTATGATTTTTCTGAGTTTTCCCAGCTTATATGTCGTTAATAAAAGGGACTCTCTGAGAGGTTCTCTTTTCTCTGTATTGTAGTAAGTTGTCTCTGGGTGTTTTTCAGTGAAGTGGTAATCTTATTTTTATTTATCCATTTTTTTTTATACCACGTTATCTAGGAGTGAAAGGGGCTTGTTTACAAAGCCGCGGTAGCGTTTCACGATCATTATCGGAGCCGCGGCCCCATTGATTTCAATGGGGCCGCGGCTCCGATAACGATCGCGAATCGCTACCGCGGCTTTGTAAACAAGCCCCAAAGTGGTTCACAAATAACAATTCACCATCCACAAGTGATTTTTACATAGAACCGAAGATAATTATTTAAAACCAGTAAATGTTTTAACATGAATTAACAATGCTTATATATACTGTACATACTTACCAATAACAAATTATTCATTAGATGTTAAGCTGAGCCCTAGAGAGTTAGGGGAATGAAATGTTATAATCATAGGTAATCAGTTCAGTGGCAGAGTCCATAGGTTGGTCTTTGATCCTTTGGGCGATTAAACTTTCTTGGAGAGGACTTTGGGACTGTGGTCCTTTTTTGTTTGAAGGATTGAGCCAGGGTTTGGAGGTGTATATCCCTGTCTTTTGGGTCTGAGCATATGTGGTTATATCTTGTTGCTTGGTTACATGTGATGTCCGTTTTTAGTATGTGAAGGGTAGAAGCTGGAACTGTGAAGGTAGCTGCATCTGTCCATTGGTTTCTTAGGTTTAGGTTTAGGTTTATTGACTTGATTGACCGCCCTTCATTGGTAAACAGAGCGGTTTACAAAATATTACTTCATCATAGTAGGCACAAGGCCGGAAAAAGAAAAGAAAGTTACAACTTGGTAAAAGTAGAGACACAAGGACAGGAGAGGAGGGTCAATAGAGGAGAGGAGAGGCTAGGAGGGAGAGAGGTTGAAGGCAAGGGAGAAGAGGTGAGTTTTCAAGGCGTGCTTGAAAGTGGGATGGTGGTGCTCCAGACGGAGAGTAGAGGGGAGGGAGTTCCAGAGGGCGGGACCTATAAAGAAGAAGGCGGAGGAGCGGGTGGATTGGAGATGAGCATGTGAGGGGGGGGAAGAGTGAGGCGGTTGAGGTGAAAGGAACGAGGAGTGTGCCGGGGGGTGTGAAAGTGGATGAGGTCGACAAGGTACTGTGGCGTGGTGGTGTGAAGAACTTTGCGAATGAGCGTGAGAAGCTTGAATTGGATCCAGAAGGAAACGGGAAGCCAGTGGAGATGGAGGAGGAGGGGTGTGACATGGTCCCTGTGGGAGGCGGAAGAAGCGAGACGGGCGGCAGTGTTTTGGATGCGTTGTAGATGAGAGAGGTGGAACTTAGATAGGCCAGAGAGAATGGAGTTAGTTATAAATGGATGTCTGTATATTGCCATTGTTGATGGAAACTGTGGTGTCCAGGAAGTTGACTTTTTCTGTGGAGCAGTCAATTTTGAATCTGATTGAGGGATGGGCATGGTATAAGAATTGTGAAATTGTTTGAGAGACTCCTCTCCCTTAGTCCAAATTATAAAAATGTCATCGATGTACTGGTAATTTTGAATGGTTTAGTCAGATATTTCTTCAGAAATATCTCTTTCAGTTCTGCCATGAAGAGGTTGACATATTGGGGGGCCATCCTTCTGCCCATAGCCATACCCATGATTTGTTCATGGATGTCCTTTTTTGAAGCTGAAGTAGTTGTGAGCTAGAATGAATTCTGTCAATTTTGTAATAGTTTCTGGTGTATATTAGTGGTCCATGGTAGATGCCCTAAGGAATTTGTCATATGCATTTTTCCATCAGTATGTGGGATGTTGTATGGTGATTCCACATCCATTGTGACCAGGAGAGTGCCGGGTGGTGGTAGTTCAATATCTTTTAGCTTGTTCAAAAAGTCTGTGGTGTCTTAGTCTAAATCATTTTTATTTGCAGTCACAATTCAAAACACATTATTTGCACTGTGTTGTTGTTGTTTGTTGTTAAGTGCCGTCGAGTCGGAGTCGACTCATGGCGACCCTCTGGATAGCTATCCTAAATTGTGTTCGGTCTTCAGTCAGGCGGCTTATTGTTGACAGACTGGTACCCGTAGCTGCTGTTATTGTATCGATCCATCTCATTGCTGGCCTTCCTCTTTTGCGTTGACCTTCTATCTTGCCAAGCATGATGTCTTTCTCTAATGATCTCTCTCTCCGCGTGATGTGTCCAAAGTATGAAAGTCGAAGTTTTGTCATCTGAGCTTCTAAAGAAAGCTTAGGTTTGATCTCCTCTAGTACAGACTGGTTTGTTCTTCAGGCAGTCCATGGTATACACAGTATTCGCCGCCAGCACCATAATTCAAAGGCATCAATTTTCTTCCTGTCTATCTTTTTCACTGTCCAGCTTTCACATCCATATGATGTTATTGAAAATACCATGGCTTGAACAAGTCGAATCTTTGTATGGAGAGAGACATCTCTGCTCTTGAGAATCTTATCTAGGTCTTTCATAGCCATTCTGGCAAGAGCAATGCGTCGTCTGATTTCTTGACTGCTTGTTGCTTCTTTATTGATAGTTGATCCAAGTAGGTTAAAGTTATTCACGATTTCAATTTCTTCTCCTTCGACGATGAACCTGTTGATTATGCCAGTTGTCATGATCTTTGTCTTCTTTACATTAAGGTGCAGGCCTATTTGAGACTATGTTCTTTGATTGTGAGAAGCAAATGTTTCAGATCATCTTCACTTTCAGCCAGTAATGTGGTATCATCAGCATAGCGAAGGTTGTTGATGAGTCTTCCACCAATCTTCACACCTCTGTTGTCTTCATACAATCCTGCTTCTCTGATGATTTGTTCTGCATATAAATTAAACAGGTAGGGGGGAAAGTATGCAGCCTTGTCTTACACCTTTGCTTATTTTAAACCATTCTGTTTCTCCTTGTTCTGTTCGAACTGTTGCTTCTTGATCAATGTACAGATTGTGCAAGAGAACGATCAGGTGTTCTGGTATACCCATGCTTCTTAATGTGGCCCAGAGTTTCTCATGGTTTACACAGTCAAAAGCTTTGCTATAGTCGATAAAGCACAAATAGATATCCTTTTGGTATTCTTTAGTCTTTTCAAGGATCCATCTCACATCCGCAATGATGTCTCTTGTTCCTCGCCCTTTTCTGAACCCTGCTTGCACTTCAGGTAGTTCTTGTTCCAGGTATGATTGTAGTCTCTTTTGAATAATCTTCAGTAGAATCTTGCTGGCATGTGGGATCAGAGCGATTGTGCGATAATTTCCACAATCAGTTGGATCACCTTTCTTTAGTATTGGTATAAACACAGATCTTTTCCAGTCAGTTGGCCATGATGCTGTCTTCCATATTTCTTGGCAGAGCCTTGTAAGTATGGTAACAGCTGCATCAGATTGCTGTAATACTTCTATGGGAATGCAATCAATGCCTGGTGCTTTGTTCTTTGATAAGGCTTTCAATGCTGCTTCAACTTCTTCTTTCATCACCAATGGTTCCAGATCATAAGGTACAGGTTGAAACGGCTGTTGGTCCACTTGATCTTTATCATATAAAAACTCTGTATATTCCTTCCATCTTTTCTTGATCTTCTCAGCATCATTCAACATAGAACCTTGAGCATCTTGTAACATTCCAATTCGAGGCTGGAACTTTTTCTTTAACTCTCGTAGCTTTAGGAAAGCTGATCTTGTTCTTCCTCTAATAGTTTCTGCTTCTATTTCCTTGCATGCGTCATTGTAGTACTTTTCCTTGTCCTGTCTTACTGCACTTGGAAATCTCTGAGTTCTGTGATTGTCTTTCTTTCTCCTCTGGCTTTAGCTTCTCTGCGCTTCTGGGCAATTTTCAGAGTTTCTTCCGTCATCCATTTTGGCCGTTTTTTCTTTTTTACCTTTTGTAGAGACTTCTTGCTTTCTTCCAACACAACCTTCTTGATGTCATTCCATAACTCTTCTGGAACTCTATCATTTGTATCTAAAGCAGCAAATCGATTTTGCAGGCAGTCTTTAAATTCCAGTGGTATATTCTCAAGGTCATATTTTGCTGCATTCATGAGTGGTTTGCTCTTTTTCAGCTTTAGCTTGAGTTTGCATACTAGTAGTTGATGATCTGTACCACAGTCAGCTCCAGGTTTTGTCTTTGTTGATGTTATAGAGCTTTTCCATCGTTGACTTCCACAGATGTAGTCAATTTGATTTTTATACAATCCATTGGGTGAAGTCCATGTGTACAGTCGCCGCTTGTGTTGCTGGAAGAAGGTGTTCGAGATGAATAGATCGTTGGTCTTGCAGAATTCTATCAGTCTTTCTCCAGCTTTATTTCTGTTGCCAAGTCCATATTTTCCAACTACTTTGTCTTCTTCTTTGTTGCCAACCTTTGCATTCCAATCACCCATGACTATCAGGATATCCTGTTTGCATGTTCTGTCAATTTCAGCTTGTACTTGTTCATAGAACTCTTCAATTTCATTCTCTTCTGCAGCTGTTGTTGGGGCATATACTTGAATTATAGTTGTGTTGATAGGCATTCCTCGTAGACGAATAGAGATTAAGCGTTCGCTGACTGCATTGTATTTCATTACAGTTCTTGCAAGTTTCTTCTTTATTATAAATGCAACACCATTTCTTCTTTGTCTTTCATTTCCAGCATAGTAGACCATGTGATCATCTGATGCAAAATGCCCGATGCCAGTCCATTTCAGTTCGCTGACACCCAACAGATCAAGTTGTACACATTCCATTTCATTCTTGACCACCTCCAACTTCCCTTGGTTCATGCTTCGTACGTTCCATGTTCCAATGTGTAAGACATCTTTACAGCTTCTGACTCTCATTTCATGCGCAGCTACATCAACAGTCAGACTTCCCGAGGGCTTTGACCCAACCACATCATAAATGCTGGCTTTACTCTGAAAAGTCTTCAGCTCTTCCCCAGTAGCTAGTTGAGTGCCTTCCAACCTGGGGGTCTCATCTTCCAGCACTACAGCACAATTTGTTTTGTTGTAACTATCCATTGGGTTTTCATGGCAAGATACAGAAGTAGATTGCCGGGCCTTTCTTCCGCGCAGTTTAAGTTTGGTGGTGTTGCCGTTGTCACAGAAATGTGATCCTCCGCCGTCAACACTATCCCATTCTGCTGCTGCCCAGATGGGTGGTTTGTCTTGGTCTGGCATCTCAGCTGAGACCTGTCCATCTTGGGAGACCCTGCCAGTAGTTAAACTACCGATAGTTTAGCTCTCAGCATCACTGATGCACACAAGCTCTCACAGCACGACAAGCTGCAAACCAAGTGAGGGTGCACTGTGCACTGTGTTAAACACTCATATATAGCAACGCCTCAGATAAACACATTGTAAAACAATACCAGTTCTAGATATCGCAGTTTTCCTTTTACTACCCTCTCCCCCCTCCGCCTCTCCACTATCTTCTTCTGTCGATATTCCCCCCTTCCAACCTAACCCCTCTCCCCCCTCTTCTCTAATAATCTAACAATTATTATTATTATTATTAGTCCATAGCTTCACTGCTCACATAACCATTTGCCTAAAGTCCAATCCCATTGTTATAAGATATTAAGGATCTGACCCCTTTCCCTGGGAGATAACCTGTCAATATATGGTCCCCATTCTGCCAAAAAGGCTGGTTACAGATTCCTACACGTTCGCGCACCAACATGCTCTACTGTCAGCAAGTGCCAAACTGCCTTCTCCCATTGCTTAAACCCCGGGCATTGTGGTATTATCCATTGTTTAAGTACTAAGTATCATGCCACCAGTAATACCTTTCCTACCCATTTCTTCTGCTCCCTGCCCACCAACTCCAGTCCCAAGACCATTCCTAATACCGCTGCCCGTGCCGTCATCACTATCTTAATCCCTAAGATATATCCTATGCTATTACATACCCTTCGCCAATACTGAACTAGATTAGGACAGCTCCAAAACATATGTCCCAAATTTGCTCCCTCAGACCCACAGTGTGGACACTCGGAGGTAGTTGCACACCCCACCCGAAACGCCCTATTTGGCGCATAATAAATTCTCCAAATTATTTTGTATTGCATATCTCTATCTTTGACACAGCAGTGGCTCCGGGAATGCCTTCAAAGGCTGCCTGGATATCCTGCACCTCTATAACGTCTCCTAATTCTTGCATCCACTTTTCTGCCAACAATCTTTCCTCCAGTGTTCCTTGCATATTCATTATTTCCTTTTGTAGTACAGCGATGCGTGCCCTCTGCTCCTCTCCCGAATAAAGTACTTCTTCCACCCGTGAGCACACCCTACTCTGCAAATCTTCCTGAGGCAATGATTTAATATAACTATGCATCTGATAATGCATCATGTGCCTAGTCTCCAGACCATAACGTGTTTGCAATACCCCAAATGATAGGGGCACTCCCTCATGGTCCACCACTTGTTCTATACTGGATAATCCCATTTCCCCCCACTGCTTAAAGATGTATTCTCTGTTCCTGGCTTAAACGAGGCATTCCCAGCAAAGGGTAGAAAGGGGGTCACCCCGGGATTTATTTCCATCCACTTACAGAATACCCTCCAGGCCTTTCTCATCACCCCCACAAGAATGTGATTGCGTAAGCTCACCGGCAACAATCTACAATCAGCATGTAGTACATATCTCAGTGTGTATGGTGCCACCAATCGACTTTTCACAATCAGCAGTGTGTAATCGACTGTATCATTAAGCCAGTCTTTGATATGCCTCAGAATGCACGCAAGATTGTATCGTCTCAGCTCGGGTACCCCCATCTCCCATCTATCCCAAGGCTGCTGCAAAACATTCAGTCGTATATGCGGCCTGCGACCATCCCATAGGAACTTATTGAGCACCTTATCCAACAACTGCATGTCTCTCTGTTTCAACATGATAGGCAATGTCTGCATAACGTATAACCATTTAGGAAATATAACCATTTAAAATAGGGCTATGCAACCACCCAGAGACAGAAGGAGTGACTGCCATCTTGCAAACCGCGATTGCGTGTCCAATAACAAAGGCCTTATATTTATATCATAAATCTTACAAACATCCTTGGGCAACCATATACCTAGGTATTTAAAGCAATCTGTACTCCATCTTAGCGGAAAAGTCTCCTTCCATTCCTCTCAATCTTCTTTGCACAGCGGCATTGCCTCCGATTTATCTAAGTTGAGCTTTAGTCCTGAGAATCCCCCATTTTCTGTAAATAGTCCTAACAATTCAACCAGCGTCTCTCTAGGATTTGACAGATATATCAAAATATCATCTGCAAATGCCGCTACCTTAAATTCTTCACCCTCAGACTCAAACTGGGCACCCTTCAGCCTGTCATGTCTCCATATCTGTTCCAGCAAGGGCTCCAATGTTGGTACAAAGATTAATGGGGATAATGGACAACCTTGTCACGTCCCTCTGCGAAGTGGAAAGTCCCCCGTCAATGCTCCATTAACCAATATCCTCCCACGCAAATCTGAGTACAAGAGCCGTATTATTTATTTATTTTTTTAACAATCATTTATATACCGCATCTTCCATAGATCAGTTGCGGTTCACAATAAACAACAATCAACAAAGCAGAGTTTGTTTTACATGTAACATATAACCAAAAGCAATAATATAAGTAAACAACAAATGTTAAAACTGAACAGCACGGAACAGTGCAAACTATATACATTATATACAGATACACATTATGTAGGGCTTAAGCATTGTGCAAAGTACAGTTTCAGCTATATAGATTTATATGTTTAGGTCATTGGGACATATTAGACAAAAAACTGGTTAGCCTTTATCTAAATCTATTGAGGGATGATCTGTATTGTTGTAATGCTCAGTAAATAGATGGGTTTTCAATTTTTTGCGAAATTCAATGATCTCGGTTAACATTCTTAGATCTTATGGGAGTGAGTTCCAGATTGTTGGAGCTGCATGTGAAAAAGCTCTGTTTGTAAGTTTATTTGCTTTTATGAAGTCTTTGGGAGTTTTTAGTTTATTTACTTGTCCTTTTCTTTGAGTAGATTTTGAATGTTCTTTACTGATTAAGTTACTTAGGGTGATTGGGGCCATATCATTTAGAGTTTTAAATGCAGTTAATGTTTTGTATACTATCCTACTTTGTATTGGCAGCCAGTGAAGGGATGCTAGTATTGGTGTTATATGTTGACGTGAGTGTACTTTCGTTATTATCTGAGCTGCTGCATTCTGCGCAAGTTGAATTCTTTTAATGTTTTGTTTTGTAGTACCTAATAAAATTAGATTAGCGAAGTCAAAGTGGGGGGTTATGGTGGCTTGCATTATGCTGATAAAATCTTGTATGTATACCAGGGGTCTTAGTTGTTTAAGGATTTTAAGCTTGAAGTAGATTTTCTTTGTTGTATTTCTAATATGGGTATCCAATGTAAGATGTTTATCTAGAATAACTCCTAGATATCTTACTTCGTTTTTTATTTTAATTTCTTGGTTTTGAAGCGTTGTGTGTTGGGGGAGTATAGGATTGGTTTTTAGTAACAATTAGCACTTCAGTTTTTGAGTGGTTTATTTGGAGATTATGGGCCTTTAGCCAGGATGTGGTTTCATTGAAGCAATCTGACAGGAGTTGCATCGGTAAGTTGGGGATTGTGAACGGGATGTACATCATGATATCATCTGCATATAGATGATAGAGTACACCAAATTTTTTAAAGATATTACAAACTGGTTTTATGTATATGTTAAATAGCAGTGCTGATAGCGCTGATCCTTGTGGTAAACCCGTTTCAAGTTTGTATGAATCAGAAGATTGATTGCCTATTCTTACATTTTGGGTTCTATTATTTAGATAACAGGAGAACCATTTATGAACTGTGGCATTTATTCCTATTTGTCTCAGGTTGTTGAGCATTATGGTATGGTGAACACTGTCAAAAGCAGCTGAAATATCAATAAATAAGAGGATGAATGCTTGTTTGTGATTGTCAATTCCTCTTAATAGAGCATCCGTTAAAACTGTGAGAAGTGTTTCCACTCCATGTTTGGGACGAAATCCATATTGCTGTTCGTCAAGAGGGTAGGATGAATCTAGATACTCCTGTGTCTGTATTTGTACTGTTTTTTCTATTACTTTTGCTAAGAATGGTATACTTGAGATGGGTCTGTATGATTTTGGTGACGTTTTATCAAGTGTGCTGTTCTTAAGAATTGGTCTGATTTGAACATGTTTAAGTGTGGGTGGGAGGTAACCTTGGAATAGCGAGAGATTGACAATGGGGAGTATGAATGAGAGAAGGATTGGAAGTGTGTTTTTTATCCAGATTACTGGGCAAGGATCAAGGTAAGAGGTAATGGTGTTAAGGTTGAATATGATATTTTTTAATGATGCTTTGGCTATAGGGTAATCTCCAGGAACAAGCAGGAATGAGTCTTCACATATGGGTACGTCGGTACCGACGGAGCCTGCGCGGGAACGCTCCCCAGCGTCCAATCAGAAAGCTTTTGGGAGCATCCCTCAGCGCCTGCGTGCTGCCTTCCCGCCTTTCCAACTGTCTCTCCTCAGTTTTCGTTTTTCCACGGAGCCGGCAGGACGTCCTCCTGTCACCGCAGAAACTTTTTTCTTTAATTCTTTAATTCTTGTGGTCGCGGCTGTTTTCCCGCCGCCACCGGTACCGCCGGTGGGTTTTTTCTTTTCTTTTTCTCAAACTCAGGGAGAGTTTTTCCCTCAGTTTCTGTCTTAACATTTTTTGGGCCTGTAAGGCCTCTCCATCATGGAGCCTTCTTCTCCTAAGAAGTGCCTTAACTGTGGAAATACAGTTTTCCTTTTAGACTCCAATGACTGGTGTCTAACCTGTTTGGGTCCTGACCCTTTTCCCCTGAACCATCAGGCTACAATACTGTGAGAAGAGATTCTCTATTTCGAGTTTCCCTCGATACCGTTTTCCCTCCCTGTGTGAGGGCACCGGCCATTTCTTCTCTACAGGATCAGGTAACCCACAAACAGTCTGTTAAGACTAGCCAATCCTTGAGTGGTAGGTCTCATGCCAAGCATGCTGACGGCCCCGGCGTTGCCCTCAAGACCCCATTGGCATTAAAACCCCGGCGGGAGTCTTTGGGCTCCAAAGCATTTCAGGGGTTTCAGGTTGTTCCTGGGGCTCACCCCTCACAGAACATACCTGAGCCGTGCTCGGTGGTGGCATCCGCTTCGAGCGGTACCGATGCATCGGCACCGGTGTTGAGTGATCCGCTCTTCACCAGGGATCGTCATCTGGCGTTCTCGGTACCTTCGGGACCGACCGATACGTCCCAGATTGACTTTCCAGTATCGGCAGTACCGCCGATACCACCACCGACGTCGGTACCCTCTAGGTATGCATCGATAGACTCGCTTCCTTCGATGCTGAGTCTAGAATCGATATCTAGTCTAGAAGACTGGGTATCGACGCGTCTCAGAACCGAAGTTTACCGATTCCGCATGCACGGTACCGAGGATAATCACCAAGGGTTTTTGGTTACCTCGGTACCGCTTGAGCACCCTCCGATGACTGCTTCGGTGTCGGTTTCGCCTTCGATTCTGGCACAGCTACCAGTATCGGTATCGATGCCGGTACCTGCAGTATCATCAGGACCAGCTCCTTCCATGCTTTTTTCACCTGGATCGCTCCTCTCTATACCTAGTTTGGAGTCGATACCTGGCATGGATGATGCACTACTGACTGTCTCAACTCATACCTGCCAGTTCCAGTATCCATCCATTAGAGATCCTGTTCTGCACCGGACAGGTACATGCTCCGGTGCCCAGGCTACTTTTTCAAATTTAGCCTGTCCAGGAATGGTTCCCATCAGAGATCCTTCTTTTCAGAAATTTCTCCTTGACATGGCAACCTTCCTTAATATTCCTATCCCTGGCTATGAGTCTTCTCAAGGTTTTTCTGCAGAAAAGGAAAATATAATGCTTCCTTTACATCACTCTTTGCAGCATCTTCTTCTGAAAGTATGGGAAAAACCTTTAAGGGTTTCTTCACCTCCTACAGCAACTGATCTTCTGTATCAGGTGCCTCCCTCTCCAGGATTTCAAAAGCCTCAACTTCCCCATCATTCCATTGTAGTGGAATCAGCAATGAGGAAGGTAAAAAGCAAGAAAAAACATTCTTCTTTCCCGCCAGGGCGTGCATCTAGAACACTGGATGCCTTTGGACGTCAAACCTTCCAAACATCCATGCTGGCAACAAGGATTCTCTCATATATTTTCTATATGAGTCTATCCCTTCAGGAGATCACAAAGAAATGATCTCTTTTGACTCCTTTTCTATCAGAGCCCAAGGCTGCAGACTATTCCTTACTTCTTAGTCATAGCCAAAATATCTCTTGGTTTCTTTCTCGTGCTTCCCTAGACTCTTTTGAGTCTGTTAGCAGAACTTCTGCTATAGCCATAGGAGCACGTCGTAAAGCCTGGCTCCAAGCATCAGGCTTGAATAGATGGGCACAACAAAGACTGGGTAATACTCCTTGTACTGGAGAAAATCTCTTCAATAAGGAGTCCTTACGTCAGGTTGCTCATTGCTCCACTGACTTTCCTGTTTCTGAGGGCCATCCTAAGCCCTCTCCTTCCTCAGCAGGTAGGAAATGCCCTACCAAACCTTATTTCCCTAAAAGAAAGAGGTTTTCCTCTTCTCCTGCCCATCATTCAGATGTTCCCAAGCAGGGAAAGTCTCGCCCTGGTCTGAAGAATCCAAACTCTAGCCAGGCTGAATAAACACAGTAACCATAGGTTTCTGATTAATCTTTTTATAACTACAGTTAACTTCTTTTCAGCAGAAGTTTTTCATTGCTTTTCCATTCAAAACTCTGCTCAGGGATTCCTATTCTCAGGAAATCCATTTACTCTTCAGTTTGCTGAACTGTCAGGATTTTCATGTCTATATGTTACAGGGTTTTCCACCTCTTCCTGACTAGAAGAGAGGTTTAACAACTATCACATGATAGTTTCTCTGTACCAGCATGAATTTTTTCCTTCCAGGGACTTACCATGCGGTAAGTCCTTCTTCAGCTTCTATCTCTACCCTCTTCTCCAGGGTTTCCCCTGTAAGAGTGGTACCATACCATTGAAAGACTTTTCTTGTCTTTCTTTTCACTGTAAAGTTTCTTCTCCTGAGTAAACTCCCTTCTTTATTTGGGCAGCTCTGCAAACAGAGACAGCTTTCTCTCTCTGTTGTCCTATTCAGTAGCTGCCCATGCAGGAGTTCCAGTAATTGACTACTGGTACTTTACCACAAGTCCCAGTCTTGTCTTCCACCACTTTTGTCTGGCCTTAGTAGTAATTCCAAGACAGTTTTCTACATCTTTCTTGGATAATCTTTCTCACTACAGGCTTCTTACACTATCTTCTACCCTTGCCATCTCCAATCTCTGGGTTTGGCAATGTAGTGGACTTGGCTGTGAGTTTTCTCCATCAGCCAGTTCTACATCCCAGTTCTCCTGCATAATGCTCTCTACAATCCTACTGAGAAGCTTTCCACTATGGGCCCTTGCTAGAGAGCATACAGTTTTTCTCTAATGGCTATCAATCATGGTTGAAAAAGGCTTCCTCAGTCATCCCCTATGACTGTGAGGGTTCTTCACACCCTACTATCTCCTTTTAAAAAAAAAAAAAAAAAGAAGAGGGAACAGGACATAAGCCTTCTCCACGTGAAAGTCTAGGAGTTATCCCATTCCTACAGGGAATATACTCTTTTTTTTTTTTTTTCTTGCAGCTTGTCCTCATGGTATCCTAATCCTTCAAGGACAGCACATATTAATCTGGAAAACGCCCGATACCTCCTTTGTCCCTCACGTAGGTCAACCTGGTATCTCATTCTATGCGTTTCTGTCCTTTTACCATGCTGGAGTTCCACAGGACTCCGGACTTGCTGTTTACAGACTGATATTATCCTCTGTTTTTTCACGTAACCATCCTGGTTATTCACTGGATAGCATTCCTTTACCATCATCTCTGGGGGAATAGATTCTCTATATATCTTCTCAAGTAGGTTTCACCTCCTTGTTCTTAGATGAATCTTTTCTCTTCACATCTCCATGTGAATGTCCTGATATGCATATATATATCTATATCTATATATACATACATCTCTGTAGATGTATCTGTCTTGTCAGCTAAGTGTGCATATGCTATGCCCTTTAGATCTCATTATAGATCTATATATATCTATATACATATATATATATCTATATACATATATATATCTATATATATATGTATGTATGTATGTGTATCTGTCCAGATACTTCTTATAGGTAGATATGTATTTCCATACGTATCTCTCTGATTAAGGTTTTTGCCTTCCTGTATGTTCCTGACAGTGGGCTTGCACAGCTTCATACTGTTCCACAGTATGTTTCGGATATTATGCACACAACCACTGCTGTGGTACTGACAGCCCTACCGTATCCTAGGTTTACGTATCCCTGAAGCTCCATGCCCCAATGTCTTCCTACCTCTCACCAGTTAGGAAAGACATGGTGGATCTTCAGTGAATTTCAGATTCAATTCCTCAAACATCTGTCCTTTCTGGGAGTATGGGGTTCTCCCATACCTTTTCCTCCCTCAAGGACTAGGTCTGTTTGTCCAGATCGGTCAGTCTTCCTCTTTTGCTCCTACCTCTGAATACTTCTGTAGCCAAAAGAGTTTTCAGCTTTCCATGAAGCTTTCCACTGAAGACCTGCCGTTTTTGTGCTACCCCAATTGAATCCTGGGGTCACCTCTCACTTCCAGATGTTGACCTCCACCTTCACTCCAGTGAGGTCACCTTGACCATTATTCTACTGGATCCCCAGTAGACTCCATCAGCCTCTCTACTTCCTGCAATCCAGTAGGTGAGCGTCATATGTTGATCATTTCAATATATTTTATGATAATGATCATACATACAAGGACTCCTTGTTGGTAGTCCTTTCTTAGGTTAGCTGTTTTTCTACAGCTCCTCTCTTTTCAACTCCTACCCTCCATCATCAGGATGCCTGGCCATATGAGGTGTAGCATGTTTCAATCTCCAACATGTTAGGGCTCCAGGCATCTTAGCTTGGGAGTCCCCATATGTGAAGACTCATTCCTGCTTGTTCCTGGAGATAGCACAGTTACTTACCTGTAACAGGTGATCTCTGGGAACAGCAGGAATAAGTCTTCACAACCCACCCACCTCCCCTAGGAGTTGTATTTCTTTATCTATCTTTCCTTTCCTCTTTCTCTCTCTTTGTCTCAGCTATGAAACTCAACTGAGGAGAGACAGTTGGAAAGGCGGGAAGGCAGCACGCAGGCGCTGAGGGATGCTCCCAAAAGCTTTCTGATTGGACGCTGGGGAGTGTTCCCGCGCAGGCTCCGTCGGTACCGACGTACCCATATGTGAAGACTTATTCCTGCTGTTCCCAGAGATCACCTGTTACAGGTAAGTAACTGTGCTTTATGTCCAGATAGAATTCGGTGATACCATATCTTTCCAGTATTAGGTACATATACACCCAGTTCACACGGTCAAAGGCCTTCTCTGCATCAAAACTAATAACAAATGTGGATTCCGCTCTCCCCCCACCCCCCTGGACTGCCGCCAGCACCCTACGCATATTTTTGGTAATGTATCTCCCTCGAACAAATCCCACTTGGTCTTCATGAATTAGGTCGGGCAAATAGGGTGCCAATCTCTCCGCCATAATTTTCGCTAAAACTTTTACAGCCACATTTAGTAGCGAGATGGGTCGGTAAGAACTCGGCACCATAGGATCTGTCCCTGACTTGGGAATGACTGTAATTAGTCTGATTCTGTTCATACAGGAACCTCTTCATCTTAACTAGTTCCGAAAAATATTCTACCATGTCCGTTGCAATCCATTTACTCACTAATTTGTAGAATTCCCCTCTGAAACCATCCAGTCCAGGTGCCCGACATGTCGGCACTGTCTTAATTATGTTTATTACCTCCGTAACTGTTGTTGGTGCATTGAGGGATGTACTCTGCATGTCATCCAGGCACGGCAACCTAACCATTTCCAGAAAAGCCTTCATCTTTTCCTCTACATCTGTCCCGTCAGCTTCATATAATTGCTGGTAATATTGTCGAAAAATCTCCTCCATTTTATCTTGCGTCCTGTGGATCTGACCACCTTGGTCCCTTAGAGCCCCTATTTGTTGCTGCCCCCCACTACTCTTTATCAGTTGGGACAATAACCTACCGGATTTATTCCTGAATCTGTGTAACCTATATTTATAAAACAGTATTGAGTTTGTGGCCTTATTCTGGAATATTGTATTAACTTCCGTCTGTAGCTTAATCATGGTCATCTTGTTCCCAACTGTAGGATTTGCCGCATACCTGCTCCGAGCCTTACAAAGATCTTTCTCTAGCTTTAGGAGGTGTTGTCGAGCCCTCTTCCTTTGAACAGCAGCATAACCAATAGTATGCCCCCTTAACACCACCTTAACCGTTTCCCAAAACAGGATGGGGGTATCCCTATGATTTTGGTTATCTTGTACGTATTCCTTCCATCGCGCTTGCATATAGAGTCCAAATTCCCTATCCGTCGCCAAGTGCAAGGGATACCTCCATTGAAATCCCTTCACACTGGACCCCCAGCTCAAGTCCATCCAAATCATTGCATGATCCGATATCGTTATAGGTCTGATTTCGGTTTGAAGGACTCTGTCAAACCAACTGGCTGGACCGATCAAATAATCGATCCTTGACCCTGTACTGTGTGCTCTGGAGATGTGAGTATAGTCTCGATCCAATGGATGCATGGCTCTCCAATAATCAATTAACTCGTACCCGTCACATATCCCATTAAGCCATTGCGTTCCCTTATCAATGGTACATCTCACCGGCTCAGACCTATCCATAGACTCCTCCAATACGCAATTAAAGTCCCTCCCCCATTATTATAGGCAAGTGTCCAAGTTCTTCGAAGCACTTGGATATTTTCTCATAAAATTGAGCATTGTACACATTAGGCGCATAAACATTGATCAATACCACTTTTTGCCTTTCCAATGGACCTATCACCACTATATATCTGCCTCCCGGATCCAGGTACTCCGTTCCACCACAAAATCAAGGTGTTTATGAAACAGTATAACTACCCCAGCTTTTTTCGTCCCTGAGGATGCTCCCTGAGCCTCACCTACCCACCATCTTTTTAACTTTCCGTGTTCTAAGGCAGTTTGGTGTGTCTCTTGTAAATATGCGATATCTGTGTTCTTATCCCGCAACGCCCTCAGCATCTTATGTCTCTTTATAGGGCTCCCCAGACCACACACATTCCAGGACACTATTCGTAGTTTTCTGGTGTTACTTATTCTAGGAATCCTGGAAACACTTTACATTGTGCAGCAATCATCCCAGTTCTCAAGTAGAAGCCCCCCCAGCCAGAGCTCCCACTTCCTCCCCCATCTACTGTCCATTCTAACACCCCATAGAACCCATCTATCCCAGACACTGGACTTTTATTGCCCCGTTTGTGAAGCTTCTTCCCCCTTCTGTATACACTTATGCAGTTCATCTTTATCCCCCCTCCCACCCCTCCCTGTTCCCCCTTATCCTTCTCTGCTCCCTTGCGGAGCCCCCCTCAAGTGTTACTGATGCATGAAGTCTACCCCTCTTCTTTGACCTTCCCCCTAGCCTTCTAGCTGTACCTCCTTACATCTCCCTGCCCCCTAGGCCCTCCCCTCCCCATCTGCTACCCTCCCCAACATTCTTACCATATATACCGGAACTAACACTCTACCTTAAATTCTAGTAAAGTCTGCCCTTGCTCCCATTTACACTCCAAGGAAAGCAGATCTCTCTATCTTTGTACATAAAAGTGACCAGTACACCAACATGTTAAAAGTGAACAGTATACATCTGCCCATATACATTGTATTACATTTAGGATTAACCAATCCCTCCTTCTTTAGAGTAGTTAAATGTAGTTTGGTGTATACAGTCGAGAGTTACTTTGTCCTTTTCTCCCGTCTTCCTCCCTTTCAGGAGTTGGTGACACAGATTTAAATTGAATGTTGAAACTTAAACAACAAAAACCAAATCATTAAACTTGAACATACCACATCACCAAACCTTCACATATGTGCCATTAAGCATTCTCCGCTTGCGGGGTTCCCAATCATTTTGGTCTTAACAGTGTGATTATTCCCAAACCAGCTTTGACATTCTCCCATTGTATGGATATCGTCCTCTGTTCATGTGCCAGTCCTGTTCACATGTATCAGTATCCCTCAGATCTGCAGAAGTTGCGCTGCTCTCCATGCCACCTCTCTCATAACTCACTTCACAATTTGATCCTGCTATCTCCATTATTCTTGAGCATCCTACTCGGGACCCTGGTCCTCCCCAGGTAACGTGTTGAGAAAAGATCAAGCTGTCACTGGGGATGCAAAGTAATGCTGTTTCTGGTAATCCACTCTCAGACGAGCCGGGTATAATAGTGAAAATTTCAATCCCTTTCTGATTAGGATGCCACATATCATCTCCGAGTATTCTCTTCTGCGTTGGCTAACCGCCACAGAGTAATCCTGAAAGACTAGCACCTTTCCCTGACCCAGGACCAGTACCTCCATTATCTCTTTGGGCCCTTGCCGCACGCAGTATAGCCTCTTTTTGAGCAAAGTTCAAGAAGCGTGCAATTACCACTCGCAGCCTGCGTGATCCCTCCTTCCACTGGCCCAGTCTATGTGCCCGTTCAATGATAATAGGACCAGCATCCACATTGATCTTATAGGTCCTGGGCAGCCATGTTTCCAAGTAGCCCCTTAATTCTGTATCCTTGATGGTTTCTGCAATGACTACAAATTGAAGATTTTTCCTCCTGCCTCTATTCTCTAAATCATCAATTTTCTCTCCTTGTTGTTTAACTCCTCCATCTTCTTAATTGCCTTGTCCTGCGTGTCTTATCCATCTTCCAAATTAGAGATGCGGCTTTCTGCTTGTTCTGTTGATATCTGTCACTGCTTGGCTCACCTGCTGCAAGGTATCGGAAATATCCTGGAATTTTTTCTCCAATGCAGCCACCACCGCCGCCGAAACCTCCTCCACCATTCCGGCACTGTGCGCATCTCCACTGGTCCCTACCACAGGTTCAGCCATCTTAAGTTCCCCTGCGCGGCCTTTTTCTTTGCGTGCTGGTTTTGCAGCCATTTAACAGGGCTTAAACTAGCCGATATCACCACCGCTCTCCAACGCCCACCCGAATCTTATCGATATATCTGTGGTGGGTATAGCCACCCAAGTGTGCTAGAAAGCAAGATAAATAAGCTGGGAGCTCAGGAACTAAATACTCTTTGATCTGTGTCGCTCACCGCTTCATCTGAGCCCAAGGCTCTTTCGAAGTTCTGATCACTGTACAGAAGTCAGCCAGCACAACACTCAGGTAGATCCAAATTACACTGGTCAACAAATTTTTACAAAAGTCATGTTACTGAAATAAAAATAGTCGTTTCTTATCAATTTTTATATGCTGGAACACAAATATGACAGTGAAATTGCAAAGTTCGCTCTAGGTTTTTTGTAATCTACAAGAATTAATGTTTATATCATGAAATGCATGTCAATAGTAAATATAATAGGCCTTCGGTTAATACTTGTAAAAAACCAAGTCATAGACTACTTCTTAGATTTTTTTCACCTGTCTCTTGCACAGCTGTTCGGGAGCTTCTCTGGGGAATGTCCAGCAGCAGTCAGCCATCATTGTAGTGGACCATTTTCCCTGGTATCTTTGCTCCATCATTGCGATATCCTGGTGAAAACATTCGCCCTGTTCATCACTAACCGTACCACAGTTGTCAGGAAAGAAATCGAGATGGGAATCAAGGAAATGGATCTTTAGAGACATATTACAGCCAAGTTTCTGATACTGCATCAGCATGTCTTCTACTAGTTCCTTGTAGTTTTCTGCCCTAACATTCCCGAGAAAGTTTGTTGACACTAGGCGAAAAGCATTCCATGCTTGTTTCGCATCACCTTGCAGCAAATTGTTGAACCAGTCATCTTTGAAGAGCTCTCGAATCTGAGGACCCACAAAAACTCCCTCTTTAATCTTTGCTTCTCTGAGTCAAGGGAATTTTTCATGCAGGTATCAGAAAGCTGGCGAAGTGCGGTCCATGGCTTTCACAAAGTTTTTCATCAAACCTAGTTTGATGTGAAGGGGTGGTAGCAGGATTTTGTGAGCCTCAACCAGAGCTGGGTGCTGGGTGCTGGATATTCTTCTCTCCAGCTGTTACATTTTGTCTGCGATTCCATTCCTTCCGCAAGTAGTGCCAATCCCTTGCTCGGCTATCCCACTCACATAAGAAACACATGTATTTTTTTTTCTTTTTTTATTGATTTCCAAAATGCATTTAAACAGTACAAACAAGGACAATCCAGAACAAACTACCACATCGGATGTACAAAACATCAAGTAGGAAAAATAACTCCGATATAGCCCACGTTAAGAAACTTGGTTGAGTATGAACAAAAAATCATCACTAAATAATCAGGAAAATAAGACACAAGGCCCATAGAAAGGAGGCTACATTATTCATGGACGCCCTAGGCTTCCACCAGTGCCTTCCGCTTCTCTATCAAAAAACTTTCCAAATGAGTGACATCAGTGAAAACATAGGAGACATCCTTTAAAGTAATAATACATTTACACGGGAAACGAAGAAAAAAGGAAGCATCTCCCAAAGATAATACCTGAGGCTTTAAGGCCAAAAACAGCCTTCGCCTAAGCTGGGTATTTCGTGATACATCAGGAAAGACATTAACAAGATGACCACAAAACTTAGTAGTCTTATACTTAAAAAACGCACGAAGTACACGCTGCTTAACATCCTTGGACAAAAAAGTCACTAACAAAGTGGAGCGGGTGTCAATTATATCCAGGGAGTCCTCTAAGAAGGCAGTGAGGTTAGAAATAGTAGGCTCAATTGCATCAAACTCTCCCTCAACAGGATTAACTCTCTTAGAGCTGGGGGAAATATAATAAAGCTTAGAAACCTCTATGGAATCAGTAAATAAAAGCACTTCTTTAAGGTACTTATCTAATAAGATTTTTGGAGCGAGGAGTTTAGAAGTAGGAAAATTTAAGAAACGGAGATTACAGGAACGTGCTAAGTTCTCCATCGCTTCAAGTTTATTATGAAGAACCAGTGAGTCTTTAATACTCGCAGCCTGAGCAGCATGTATAGAGACAATCTGGCCCTCCAATTTAGAAACAGCAGTATCAAGCAAAACCGTCTTACCATCTAATTGCTGTAAAGAGACTACAGTCTCTTGGGAAAATTTAGATAAGGAACCTAAAGTACCAGAAATCTTTCAATGTTGACCAGTGTTATTGTCAGTTGAAGAAATTCCCTCTTCCAGCCACTAGATGGTGCTCTGTGTCAACTAATAGCGTCTTACTGCAGAAAACAGCATAGAGCAGAGCAGTAGAAGAGTTCAGCAGATACAGACAGCAGGAGAAGAAGTCGATCACAGCAGAGTTTGGGTTGCTTTCCATCAGGATCCACATTTAACTGAGTCGAATCAGCACTCGGCAATCCATTGTATCCACTGGAAGCAACTTCCCCTTGCGCTTACAGCCTGGAACGCAGGAGCCCCATTTGGATAAATTGGTGAAGGAGCTCGGCGAGACTAAGGGAGGCAGGCTCCCTGAGAATAGGCCGAAGCAGAACCGGGCGCCTGCTCCCCCGCGTAGTCAGCTGCGGGAGTTTCAGAGGTTTCGGGCTGCCAGGTTGATGCCCTTTCAGAAGGGCCATTTCCTCTCTAGGGGGGCAAGGTTTCTGGGGATTTCGGGGAGCAGGAAGGGATTTTGGTGCCTCTTCCTCAGCCTCGGGTCCTAGAAAGCCGCAATGAAACAACGGTGGCCCGGGAGGGAGTTCTGCCGGTGGGAGGCCGTCTAAGGCAGTTTTTCTCCGCCTGGGATTACGTCGATCAATGGGTTCTGGAGGTGGTCCCAAAAGGATATGCCCTCGAGTTTGCAAGACCAGTTCTTCCTGCGTTCGTGCAGTCTCCTTGCAGATCCACGGCAAAGGCCACGGCAGTGGAGAACACGCTCGCATGGCTGCTATTGTTGGGGGCGGTTGTACCGCTTCCTTTAGACCAGTACGGTTGTGGTCAATACTCCATTTATTTTGTAGTGCCCAAAAAGGAAGGTTCCTTTCGACTGATCCTCAATCTAAAACGGCTCAATCGTTGTCTCAGGGTTCCGCACTTTCACATGGAAACTCTGAAGTCCGTGATTGTGGCCGTCCAGCAGGGAGAGTTTCTGACATCTCTAGATCTCACAGAGGCATATTTGCATATTCCCGTACGCAGGTCACATCAGCAGTTTCTGAGGTTTGCTGTGCCAAGGGGACATTTTCAGTTTCAGGTTTTGCCATTCGGCCTGGCGACAGCCCTGCGGACCTTCACCAAGGTGATGGTCGTGGTGGCCACGGCGCTTCGCAAGGAAGGGATCTTGGTCCATCCGTACCTCGACGACTGGCTGATTCGGCAAAGTCCAAGGCAGAGAGTCTGAAGGCAATGGCCAGAGTGGTGGGACTCCTGAAGGAGCTGGGCTGGGTTATCAATCTGACAAAGAGCAGGTTGGTGCCCACGCTGGAAATCGAATATCTTGGGGCAAGGTTCAACACCGACAGGGGAAGGGTGTTCTTGCCGGTGCAGAAAGCGAGGGACCTGAGGCGTTTGGTGCGGCAGTTTCTAGCCATGCGGCACATTCAGCCTGGCATTATTTACAGGTACTGGGGACCATGGTCGCAACGGTCGTGTTTGTGCTGTGGGCCAGGGCTCACATGCTGCCGCTTCAGCGGGTTCTGCTCCGTTGATGGTCCCATCAGCGTCAGCCCTTGTCCATAGCGCTCCCCTGCCCTCCAGTGGCCAAGGGGCCTTGCAGTGGTGGCTCCGCCCGGGAAATTTTGAGCGTGGAATGCCTCTCGAGCCTCCGCAGTGGTTGCAGTTGACAATAGATGCAAGTCTGACGGGTTGGGGGGCTCATTGCGAGGGCCGTTTTACCTAGGGTCTCTGGAATATGATGGAAGCCCAGTGGTCCATCAACAGATTGGAGTTGCGGGCGGTGGCTTTGGCTTTCAAGGCATTCGATCATTGGGTCTACCAGAGAGCGGTCCGGGTGCTGTCCGACAATGTCACCACAGTGGCCTACATCAACCGTCTGGGTGGGACGAGCAGTCCTCTGTTGGAGGAGGAAGCGGAGAGCCTGTTGCAGTGGGCCGAAGCCCATCTAATAGCCTTATCGGCGCAACATGTAGCTGGGGTAGAGAACGTCACGGCGGATTACCTGAGCAGGTACAAAGTAGACCACAGCAAGTGGGAACTCTGTCAGGAAGTGTACGAACAGGTGGCAAGCCGTTGGAGGGTACTGGTCATGGATCTCATGGCACGGTGGGAGTCGGCCAAGGCAAGCCGGTTCTTCAGCTGTACAAAGGAAAGGATGTCGGAGGGCCTGGCTGTTCTGGTTCAGAGATGGCCCACGGAAGGGCTCCTGTATGTTTTTCTGCCTTGGACTGTCATAAGAAGGGTTCTACAGTGGGTGGAGGGTTCGTGAGTCTCATAGCCCTGGACTGGCTGCAGTGGCCGTAGTATGCCGATCTCGTGAGGCTGCTGGCCGATTGGCCGTGGCGCCTTCCTGCAGAGACGATCTCCTGGCTCAGGGACCTGTGCAGATGCCTCAGGTGGATCGGTTCTCGCTTACGGCCTGGCTATTGGAAGGGCAAGGCTCCGTAAGTGGGGATATTCGGGAGCAGTGATTACGACCTTGTTCAATGCTCGCAAGCGCTCAACCTGCCTTTCTTACGTGAGGATCTGGTGAATATTTGAGGGCTGGTGTGCAGTCCAGGGGAAGAGACCTCTCGCGGTCTTGGTGCCAGAGGTGTTAGAGTTTTTACAGGCAGGTTTCGAGAAGGGCCTTGCGGCCAGTTCCTTGTGGGTTCAGTTGGCAGCCATTTCCTGTTACAGGGGCAAGGTTCACGGAAAGGCTTTAGGAGAACATACGGACATAAGTAGTTTCCTGTGGGCGGTGCGGCGCCTGCGGCCTCAGCAGAGGTCGGTGGTCCCTCCTTGGGATCTTAATTTGGTGCTGAATGCTTTGGCTGGGGAACCTTACGAGCCAGTGGAGAAGGCTTCTTTGAAGGACTTAGCCACCAGAAATACTGCCTTGAGAATTATCTGTTCCGCTAGGCGTATTTCGGAGCTTCAGGCTCTGTCGTGTCATTCGCCTTTCATTTCTTTCTTTAAAGAGAAGGTGGTCTTGCGAACGATTCCTTCTTTTTTGCCCAAGGTGGTTTCACCCTTTCATGTGAATCAGTCTGTATCTCCAGGAACAAGCAGGAATGTAGTCATCACATATGGGTATTGTCGGTACCGACAAAGCCTGCATGGGAACGCTCCCCAGCGTCCAATTAGAACGCTTTTGGGAGCATCCCACAGCGCCTGCATGCTGCCTTCCCACTTTTCCCAACTGCCTCTCTCCAGTTCTTCTTTTTCCGCGGAGCCAGCAGGTCGTGTTCCTGTCACCGCAGAAGAATTTCTTTATTTCTTTTTGTGGTCACGTCTGCCTTCTTTGACGCTCTACCAGTACCGCCGGTCTTTCTTTTCCTATTTCTAAAAAAAAAAATATATATATATATATATATATATATATACTAAGCTCTTCAGGTGCACCCGCCTTTTTGGGCCTTAGGCCCAAAACGTCCTTAACATGGAAAAACCTGCCTCAGGTTTTAAAAAGTGCACCAAGTGTGGCGGTACCATTTCCGTCACCGACACCCATGAATGGTGTTTAAAATGTTTAGGTCCTGACCACTCCATCACAGATTGTGTGTCCTGTGCCATGATGTCTAAAAGAGGTCAGCAGAACCGAGCTGCCAAGCTCAGTACCCTGTTTCCCTCTGATGCAGCTTCGGTGGCATCGACGTCTTCCAGGGCTTCTTCTTCCTCCCGTGGATCTCAGGTAACTAAACATAAATCCAGCCGGTCCTCGAAGGGTAGATCTCCTTCTAAGCATCGAGATGCCTCTGGCATTGCCCTCGAGGATTCTGCACCGGCAAAATTACCCCAGCGGGAGGCTTCGGCTTCCAAAGCCTTATCGGGGTTCCAGGATGTTCTAGATGGCTCGGCCTCAACAGATCTCCTGGTGCCATGCTCTGGGGTACCGGTGCCATCCAGGCATTGGCGGCATCCATGGACCAGAGAATTCTGAGCATGGAATGCAGTCTGGCGGCTTTCCTTGCGGCATCGACGCCCTTGGTACCGCGACAGACAACTCCATCGGTACCGGCACTAGCACCGGCATCGGTATCGGCACCGGTACCGATAGCATCGACATCGGCATCGATGTCTGCTATGCCGGTACTCTGTCCTATGATGCCCTCTGGTACCAATTCTCCAGTACCGGTTATTCCCGGTACCGATCTCGGTCGGTACGGGTATCGGGCTCTGCAGGAGCATCCAGACAGACGATACTTCGAATCCTCAGAAGAATCTGAGGATTCTGAAAGTTCTGTCGATGCAGAGATACTTCTTCCAGGGGAGTCCTCCTCCCCTAAATGCAGGATGTCTCCTCCAGAGGACATGTCTTTCCAAGACTTTATCAGAGAGGTGGCTCGGGGCCTATCCATCACTGTGGCCCCTGAAACAGAGCCAAGGGCCAAGGAGTTGGAAATTTTACAATATCCCAAAACTCCTAAGGAGGCAGCTACCTTACCCATTCATGAGATTCTATATGATCTCATGTTGAGGATGTGGGAAACACCTCTTACCACCTCTCCTCATTCTCGTAGGTTAGATACTATGTATCGTGTCCCTCCTTGTTCTGGGTTCCATAAGACTCTGCTTCCTTACCACTCTATTGTGGTGGAGTCAGCCATGGGAAGGATTAGAAGTGCAAAAATACATGCCTCTAATCCTCCAGGATGTGAATGCAGAATCCTGGATGCTTTTGGACGTAGTCTTTCAAGCTTCCATGCATGCTGCAAGAATCAGTTCCTATAGTCTCTACATGGGAATGTTCCTAAAGGAGGTCACAGGTTATTTACAGACTTTAAGTCCTTTCATTTCTGAGGATAAAAGACAGGACTTTCTCACTTGGGTCAAACATGCCCAAGATGTCTCTAAATTCTCCAACCGTGCAGCCTTTGACTGCTTTGAGTGTATAAGCAGAACCTCGGCTATTGCCATAGGTGCACGTAGAATTGCTTGGCTCCAGGCTTCTGATTTAGAGCTCTGGGTACAAGATAAATTGGGAAATATCCCTTTTACTGGTGAGAACCTGTTTGGGAAAGATTGGCAGGAAAAAGCCAATGAAATGCTGAAAATTCCACCTTGGATAGAAGTCCACTGCTGATCCTGTTAGGAAAAGGTTGTTCAAGAAAACACCTTTTTCTAAAAAGAAAAGATTTTATCCTGCTTGTACTCAGCAGGCATCTTCTGCAGGTCAGTTTTCAACCAAACGTCAGCAACCACCCAAACAGAAGAAAGCAAAGGCTGCTAGGCCTCCACCGGCCCAGCAGCCTCAGCCTCCTCAGGGCCTTTGACTTTCAGCTAGAGAACTTAGCCTTCCTGGTTCTGGAAGGACCAGAACCGTCCACCATTCCAGGAAGGTTATGTCATTTTTCCCCCAGATGGGGTCAAATAACATCAGAGCATTGGACACTCTCCATCATAAAGGAGGGGTACAAACTTCATTTTTCAAGCATGCCCCCTCACACAATAGTGAAGCAGTTCAATTCTCCGACACCTCTCATCAACCTCTTAGGTCAAGAGGTTGCCATTCTTCTTGCCCAAGGGGCAATAGAAGAAGTGCCTCTTCATCAACAGGGCACAGGGTTCTATTCCCCTTATTTTCTTATCCAAAAGAAAACAGGGGGATACAGACCTATATTAGATCTCAGAGAATTGAACAAATTCCTTGTCAAGGAGAAATTCAAGATGATTTCTCTCGGGGCTCTGTTTCCATTCCTTCAGAGTCAGGATTGGCTTTGTTCTCTAGATCTCAAGGATGCGTACACCCATGTACTCATCCATCCAACGCACAGAAAGTTCCTTCGGTTCCTTTTTCAAGGAAAGCACTACATACAGGGTGCTTCCTTTTGGTCTGGCCTCTGCTCCAAGGGTGTTCACGAAATGCATGACTGTGGTAGCAGCATTTCTCCGTACTCTGGGAATATTCATCTTCCCTTACTTGGACGACTGGCTCATTCGAGCTCCAACACAGTCGGAGGCCAAGACTTCTCTATCCTGCACAATGCGTATCCTCCAGTATTTGGGGCTGGTAATAAACATCCCAAAATCCAGTCTGTCTCCCACTCAATCTTTAGAGTTCATAGGAGCTCTTGATACCACAAAAGCAAGGGCCTATCTCCCCCAGGCCCGTTGCCTTCGCTTAGTGCAGTTAGCTTCTCAAGCAGTGCTAAAGCCTCATCTAACTGCTTGAGAAATGTTGCAATTGCTGGGCCACATGGCATCCACCGTGCATGTGGTTCCATATGCTCGCCTCCATATGAGGGCAGCTCAGTGGACTTTATCCACCCAATGGACCCAGGCATCAGGGTGCCTGGCAGACAAAATAGCAAACACAAATCGCCTCATTTTGTCCCTCCAATGGTGGAGGTCCACTCAAAATCTGTTGCTGGGGTGCCCCTTCCAACAACCCTTACACCAAGCAACTCTCACAACAGATGCGTCTCTATAGGGTTGGTGAGCCCATCTGCAAGACTTCTCCACTCAGGGCACCTGGTCTCCACAAGAGAGTTGTCTACATATCAATCTCTTGGAACTCAGAGCAATTTTCCTAGCTCTGCGAGTGTTCCACTCCCTGCTCAGCTACAAGACATTTCTCATTCACACGGACAATCAGGTAGCCATGTTCTATGTGAACATGCAGGGGGGAACAGGCTCTCTGTCGCTTTGCAACGAAGCTTTGCGACTATGGGCCCTCGCCAGAGAGCATCAGATTCATCTGCTGGCAGTATATCTTCCAGGTATTCAAAACTCTTGGGCGGACAGACTCAGTCGAGTTCTCCTTCCACACGAGTGGTCTCTGCATGCAGACCAGGTGACCAGGATATTTCAACTTTGGGGAACCCCGGACATAGACCTCTTTGCAAGTCCGTGGAATGCCAAACTTCCCTGGTTCTGTTCCAGAATTCTGGCTCAGGGCGCTCAGGCCAGGGATGCTTTCCTCCTCTACTGGGGTCAAGACTTCCTGTATGCTTTTCCACCCATTCCCCTAATTCCCAAAACCCTGTTCAAGCTTCAGAGAGACAGAGGCTGCATGATCCTCATAGCTCCACATTGGCCATGGCAAGTGTGGTACCCTCTGCTTCTACATCTCTCTCAAGCTCCCTCCCTGGAGTTAGGGTCTGCTCCAGATCTCCTATCTCAGGAGGACGGGATGTTATGGCATCCCATTCCCCAGTCACTGCATCTCAGGGCTTGGTTGCTGAAGGCCTAGATCTCCAAGATCTTCATCTTTCTCAGCAAGTGAAAGATGTTCTTTATGCTTCCAGAAAACCTTCCACTAGACGTTCTTATGCTTTCAAGTGGAAAAGGTTTACTATTTGGTGTTCAGAAAAGGGTCTTAACCCCCTTGCTATACCTCTGGAATCTTTAGTGGAGTATCTCCTCTATTTGTCTAATGCAGGCCTTAAGACAAATTCCGTAAGAGTCCATTTGAGTGCTATTGCAGCTTCTCTTAAACCTCCAAATGGACAACCTATTTCCTCTCATCCTCTTGTTGCAAGATTCATGAGAGGCCTCCTTCTAACTAAGCCTCCCATTAGACCACCTTCGATGGCATGGGACTTGAACCTGGTTCTTGGGCAGCTCATGAAGCCACCTTTCGAACCCTTAGCTACCACCTCCTTGAAATTCCTTTCTTGGAAGGTTGTCTTTCTCATTGCAATCACATCAGCACGCCGCATTAGTGAATTGCAAGCACTAGTAGCTAATCCACCTTATACAAGGTTCCGTCATGACAAGGTAATCCTTAGGACTCATCCACACTTTATGCCTAAGGTGGTCTCGCCTTTTCATCTCAACCAAGAGGTCTACCTACCTATCTTTTTTCCAGGACCTCATGCATCAAATGCAGAGAGGAATCTTCATACCTTGGACTGTAAAAGAGCTCTAGCTTTTTACTTGCAAAGGACACAGCAACATAGAAAGTCCTCTCAACTTTTTGTTGCTTTTGATCCTTCTCATTTGGGACTTCCAGTCTCCAAGAGAACACTATCTAACTGGATTGCTCAGTGTATTTCTTTCGCCTATCAGAGTAAGAACCTTTCTTTGGAGGGCCATGTCACAGCTCACTATGTGAGAATCATGGCAGCCTCAGTGGCTCATCTGAACTCTGTGTCTATTGACGACATCTGTTGAGCAGCCATAAGAACATAAGAACATAAGATATGCCATACTGGGTCAGACCAAGGTCCATCAAGCCCAGTATTCTGTTTCCAACAGTGGCCAATCTAGGTCATACGTACCTAGCAGTTTCCCCAAGGGACACAGGTTCCACAATGCTTGTATTGGTTCAAGCATTGATATCCTGGGTCCCTTCTTAATAATGGTTTATGGACCTTTCCTCCAGGAACTTGTCCAAACCTTTTTTAAACCCAGCTACACTAACAGCCTTTACTACATCCTCCGGTAACAAATTCCAGAGTTTGATTACACGTTGAGTGAAAAAATATTTTCTTTTATTAGTCTTAAATAGTTTACCCTGTAGCTTCATTGCATGTCCCCTAGTCTTTCTATATTCTGATAAGGTAAACAATCGATCTACGTTTACCCGTTCCACTCCGTTCATTAATTTATAGACTTCTATCATATCTCCCCTCAGCCGTCTCTTTTCCAGGTTAAAGAGCCCCAACCTTTTTAGCCTTTCTTCATAGGAGTAGCCTTCCATCCCCTTTACCATTTTGGTGGCTCTTCTCTGAACCTTTTCTAAAATTGCTATATCCTTTTTAAGATATGGCGACCAGAATTGCACACAATATTCAAGGTGCGGTCTCACCATGGAACGATATAGAGGCATTATAATATCTTTTGTTTTATTTTCCATTCCTTTCCTTATCATACCTAGCATTCTATTTGCTCTCTTGGCCGCCGCTGCACACTGGGCCGAGGGTTTTAACATGGTATCCACAAGGACGCCTAAATCTTTTTCTTGGGTGGTGGTTCCTAATGTGGAACCTTGCATCGTGTAACCATAGTTTGGGTTGTTCTTCCCTAGGTGCATAACCTTGCACTTCTCCACATTAAATTTCATCTGCCATTTTGATGCCCAGTCTTCCAATTTATCAAGATCCTCTTGCAATTTTCCACAATCCTCCTGGGTTTTAACAACTTTAAATAGTTTTGTGTCATCAGCAAATTTGATAACCTCACTCGTTATTCCACTTTCCAGGTCATTTATGAATATGTCAAAAAGCAGCGGACCCAGCACAGATCCCTGGGGTACACCACTATTCACTTGGACCTCAGTTCATACCTTCACAGCCCATTACTGCTTGGACAAGGACTCCCGCCGGGATGCCTTGTTTGGTCAGGCTGTTCTCAAACAGCTGTTCCATACCTAATCAACTCCTACCCACCATCCCTGGTAGGATGCCAGAGATCCATGGGGGGAAGTGGAGCCCTTCTCAGGGACACACAACCTCTGGGGTCTCTCCCTGGCATCTAAAGCTAGGGAGTCCCCATATGTGATGACTACATTCCTGCTTGTTCCTGGAGATAGCATAGTTACTCACCTGTAACAGGTGATCTCCGGGAACAGCAGGAATTTAGTCCTCACAACCAACCCACCTCCCCTAGGAGTTGTATCTCTCTCTCTCTCTCTTTTCCTTTCCCTCGCTCTCTCTCTTTGTCTCAACTCTAAAACTCAACTGGAGAGAGGCAGTTGGGAAAGGCAGGAAGGCAGCACGCAGGCGCTGTGGGATGCTCCCAAAAGAGTTCTAATTGGACGCTGGGGAGCATTCCCGCACAGGCTCCGTCGGTACCGACGATACCCATATGTGAGGACTGAATTCCTGCTTTTCCCGGAGATCACCTGTTACAGGTGAGTAACTATGCTTTCTCTTCCTTCCTTTCCAAAAGCAGGGTTGGAGGCGGATGATGTGCGTTTTGCACCGGCTAGATGTGAGCAGGTTGCTGAAGCGCTACCTGAGTCGCACGGCTACATTTCGGAAGTCAGAATGGTTGTTTGTCTTGTTCAGTGGACCGCGTAAAGGTGAAGCGGCGGCCAAGGCATCCATCTCTAGGTGGATCAGGGAAGCCATTGCGTCGGCTTACATCCTGAAGGGAAAGCGGATCCCAGAAGGGTTCTGAGCGCATTCGACCTGAGCCCAGGCAGCCTCGTGGGCGGAGTATAGTTTGGTTCTGCTGCTGGACATTTGTAGAGCGGCTACTTGGTTGTCTTTACATGCTTTTGCCAAGCATTACCAGTTGAATGTTCAGGCAGAATCGGATGCTGGGTTTGGGAGAGCGGTGCTTCGGTCCGGTCTTGCAGACTCCTCCCAGGCTTGAACTGCTCTGTTACATCCCAGAGGAAAGGGACTGGACTGGAGGGACGCTAAGGAAAGAGTAATTAGGCCTTACCTGCTAATTAGTGTTCCTGAAGGAACTCCAGTCCAGTCCCTGATCCCGCCTGGTTTTCAGTGTTAAGTTTCAGGAAACCGTTTGCTGGCCTGAAGCTTAGATAGGGTAGTGGAGAAGATGTCCGGAGGCTCCTCGCTGAGGGTTTCGGTGGCAAGGCAGAGTGGACTGGCAGGGTGCCCTACTGATTGTTTAGGTATTGACAGGTGCGGTATCAGGTAAGCCGCCTCTTCCGGTGGGTGGGAAGTTCCTTCCGGAGGAGGCGGGATGGGATATTCTCTAGAGTTTTGGGAGTTAATTTTTAAAGTTATTTTTTTCCATTTGACTTTTATTAAATTTTCAAGTTAACATACAGCCAGTGCTTATTATATATAATGTACATTTACACCTTACCCCCCTATAGCATTATGGATTTCTAAAATCCCTTATCTCTAATACAACAGTAATTATAGCTTAACTTAATCCCCTCCCCCCCCCAGCTCTCCTCTAATCCCCTCCTTTTAACATTTAGGCACATTGCATTGTCTTTGCTTACAATTATGATTAACCTCATCCATTGCGTACAACTTGTCACACTGCTTTTCATGAAGCATTCTCTCAATGAGCTCCCTAAAGTTAATTTTTAAAGTTAGTGTTTGTTACTTGATTGTCTCTCTGTTACGTCTGCTTTTTCAATAGAATACTGGAGCTGGTGGGTGGTGCCAGTGGTATTTGTGCAGTGGTATTTATACCAGAGGGTTATCAAATTGATGATGAGCTCAGTCTCCAAGCTGCTGAAAGGGGAGCACAACCCAGAGGAAAGGGACTGGACTGGAGTTCCTTCAGGAACACTAATTAGCAGGTAAGGCCTAATTACTTTTTTTCAAGATCTTTCAGAGGTCAGTCTACAATCTCAAAACTATACAGCATAGGTTTTCGACCAAGTCTTCGGGGAACCCTAGGCCAGACAGGTTTTCAGGATTCCCACAATGAATATGCATAAAAGAGAATCTGCATGTTCTGCTTTCATTGTATGCAAACTTTCTCATGCATATTCATTCTGGGAATCCTGAAAACTTGACTGGCCTAGGGTTCCCTGATGACTGGGTTGAAAACCCCTGCTAATACAGTACAAGAGTACAGGAATTGCCAGCTGATTGATGGCTTGTATCTTATTCCCGTGATACTGAAGCACTTTTCAATAACTATTTTAATTTTCTGTGATATTTTGTACTGATCTTTTCTCTCAGTAGTCTCTGCTTGATTGTCATTCCTTCCTCTATTCCTAGATATTTATATATGCCTTGCTGTTAAAGTTCGTTGATATCACAGCCCTCAGATGTTTGTTTGTTTTGTTTTTGTCCTCTAAGAAACGTTGCCTTAGTACATTTGTTAATGTCAACAGTCATACTGATGTCATCCGAAAATCTTTTCAGTACATGAAGTTACTCTAATTGTTTGCTGGAACTGTAGAGTTTAAGATTGTCTACAAATAGTAAGTGTGATGTTATCTCCTGGAATGTTACCTTCTTCAGGTTATGGATTTAGCTTGAATTCTAAAGAGCTGATGAGAGTACGGATTGGATTAAGTGCTATACAAAAAAAAGAAGCAGTGACCAGGAATCTCCCTGAAATATTCCTTGCTGCATCTTGATATTAGCAATGATGTACTGGGATACATCAGAGTACTGAAGGAATTTAGGAGATAAAGGCATGAGCTAAATACTACTACTAATAGGTTCTAGCAACCCTAATGTCTGACCTTTTCAGTGCTGCTTTAGAGTTGGGCGCAGCACATGTGGTCGCTTCATAGAAAAGTGGAAGTAAGGGTGAGGTTGGTAACTATAGGCTGGGTTAGTCTGACCTCTGTGGTGAGTAAAAAAGGAATCGCTGCTAAAACAGAGGATAATGAGGTTTCTGGACTGCAATGGATTGCAGGATCTGAAGCAGAATGGTTTTATAAGAGGCAGGTCTTGTCAGACAAATCTCATTAATTACTTTGAGTGACCAGATAGTTGGGAGAGCTCTAGATGAGGTGTACTTAGATTTCAGTAAAGCCTTTGACACACTTCTGCCCATGTTGTTTAAAAATAGTGTCCTACGGATGGACCCTAAAGTGACTGACTGGAGGCGACAAAGGGTACAGGTAAATGGAGCTTACTCTGAGGAGAAGGATGTTACTCATTGTGCCGCAGGGATCGATCCTTGGTCAGATTCTTTTTAATACTTTTGTAAGTGATATTGTAGAAGGGCTATAGGGAAAGGTTTTCCTCTTTGTGAATGATACCAAAATCTGCAGTAGAGTAATCACCCAGGAAGGCATAGATAACATGAGGGAGGGATCTAGCAAATCTTGAAGAATGGTTGAAAATTTGGCAGCTGAGACTGAACGATAAGAAATGCAGGGTCATGCATTTGGGCTGCAAAAATTCAAGAGAGCAGTACAGTTTAGGAGAATAAGTACTTGTGTCCACAAAAAAGCGGGACCTAGGGGTGATTGTTTTTGATGATCTTGTAGCTTAAACAGGTAGAAAAGATGATGGTGAAATCCAGGATACCTCTCTGCATAGGGAGAGGAATGCCTATCAGGAAGATGGAGGTGGTAGTGCTTCTGTAGAAGTCTCGGTGAAACCTCATTTTGAGAACTGTATGCAATTCAGCAGACCACACTTTCAAAAGTATATACTGTAAACAGGATGGAGTCGATGCAGAGGGTCGCTTGTAGGGCTGGTACCTGTGGCCTGTTCTGAACCAAAACCTGAACTATAGCCTGAACCATGCAATAAGGCTTCCTGTTACAAGATGGAATTCTTTTCTGCTGTTTAAGCTTCAAACCTGCAGATCAAACAATTCTGCAAATTTATGTACCATATAGCAGAGCTATTGTTTCCAGCTATGACTATGTGCAAGAGAGGCCTGTAATGTGAGGCCTGTAATCATGCCTGTAATGTGAGGCCTGTAATGTGAGGCCTGTAATCAGTACTACTGATCCTAGCATTGGCAACAATGTATGAACCTGCATACCAGCATCTTTCTCTCACCATGGACCTTTGTTTGGAGAAGGAACACCTGACAACTATTACCTGATTCTCTGAAGATGACATACAATATCTGAGACCAGCCAATCCTCATGCTGTGGTGAGAAAGTCAGGACAAAGAATTATACGCCGAGCTCAGAGGAACGCATTCCACTTGGAGAGACTTTTAGAGACACTTTTTGGGGACTTTTAGAGACTTTGCGCACTACCTTGGTCTCCCCTTCTACTTTCTGCCACATTTTGCAGTTCTGTAGCCTTTAGCCGTACTGTCTACCTGTCTCCAGCTGGAAAGTCAGACAGTGAGGATTAACCTCAGGAAGGAGTCGATCTCTCCCACAGACGAAAGCTCTGTATTATTACCCTGCAACCGAATGCCTGCAGCCTGCATTGAACCACTGCCATCCTTTAGACTTTGTGCTATTGCGGAGACAACTTCTCGGACCCAGTCACAATCGTCCTTCTGGCAAACTAAGGTATGGGTCTTAATTCTCCCGGGGATGGGCCTAGCCAAACAGACAGCTAATTTTTTGTGCATCGAGTGCAGAGCGAATTTGTGACTTTGGTTACTAAAATGGTAATTTAGGCACATAGAAACAGAAACATGACAACAGAAAAAGACCACATGGCCTATCTAGTCTGCCATTCCATATCAACCACTACAACAGTCCCCTTTTTTTCCTTTAGAGATCCTTTATATTTGTCCCAGGCTTCTTTTAATTCAGATACTATCCTTATCTTTACCACCTCCTCTGGGAGACTATTCCACAGATCCACCACTCTTTCTGTAAAGAAATATTTCTGCATATCGCTCCTGAATCTATCCCCTTTCACCCTCATCCCATGTCCCCTCGTAGCAGAGCTTGCTTTCAATCGAAAGAGGCTCTCCTCCTGTGCATTTATGCCATGGAGATATTTAAACGTCTCAATCATATCACTATCCTGCCTTTCCTCTAAGGTATACGTATTAAGATACTTACGTCTGTCCTCATATGCTTTATAATGAAGACCACTAACCATTTTAGTAGCCATCCTTTGTACCAACTCCAGCCTGTTGATATCCTTTTGAAGTATGGTCTCCAGAATTGCAACAATACTCCAAATAAGATTGCACCAAAGACATATACAGAGGCACTATGACCTCCTTTTTTCTGCTGGCCATTTTTCTCCCTATGCACCCAAGCATCCTTCCAGCTTTTGCTGTCACCTTTTCTACCTGTTTAGCTACTTTAAAATCATCAAACACAATCATGCCTAGGTCGCGCTCTTCTTTAGTAGACAAAAGTACTTTACCCCCTATACTATATTGCTCCCTTGGATTGCTGCAGCCCAAATGCATAACCTTGCATTTTTTTTTTACATTAAATCTCAGCTGCCAAATTCTAGACCATTCTTAAGCTTAGCTAGATCCCTCCTCATGTTATCCATACCTTCCTGGGTGTCTACTCTATTGCAGATTTTGGTATCGTCCACAAAGAGGCAAACCTTACCCCACAGCCCTTCCTCTATATCACTAACAAAGATGTTAAAAAGAATCGGACCAAGGACAGATCCCTGGGGCACACCACTTTTAACTTTCTTCTCCTCAGAGTGAGCTCCATTTACCTTTACCCTCTGTCGCCTCCCACTCAATCAATTTCTAACCCAAGCAGTAATTTTAGGGTCCATCCCTAGAATGCTCAGTTTGTTTATAAATCGCCTGTGAGGAATGGTGTCAAAGGCTTTACTGAAATCTAAATACACCACATCTAGGGCTCTTCCTTGGTCCAACTCTGTTCACTCAATTAAAGAAATCAATCAGATTTGTCTGACAAGACCTGCCTCTGGTGAATCCGTGCTGCCTCAGATCCTGTAATCCGCTGGACTCCAGAAACCTCACTATTTTCTCTTTCAGCAGCGCTTCCAATAATTTACTCACCACCGAAGTTAAGCTAACCAATCTGTAGTTTCAATCACATCCTTCCGCTTTTGTGTAAAGGCACCACATGTGCCTCTCTCGAGTTGTTTGGCACCATTCCCGACTCAAACGAGGCATTGAAAAGCTCAGTCAATGGAGCTGATAGAATGTCCCCAAGTTCCCTCAGTATCCCATCGCTTTGTCTACTTTAAGTTGAGCTAGTTTCTGACGAACACAGTCTTCTGAAAATTGTTGAAGATGCCCCTTGCTTCTGTTCCTGTTTGAGTATTTTCTGAGGTCCTGCTCCTTGTTCTTCATCTGTGAACACAGAACAGAAATTTGTTAAGCAATTCCGCTTTATCCTCATCAGCTTCTACATATTCCTCTGCTTCACCCTTGAGTCTGACAATACCACTTTTGCTCTTCCTCTTCTCATTAACATATCTGAAAAATGTCTTATCTCTGCATACTATTGCATTGGCTATTTCTTTTTCTTTTTGTACCTTTGCTTTCCTGACTGCTTTGCTAGCTTCTCTAAGTTTTTCTTTATATAGATGCCTGCCTTCCTCTCTCTGTGATCTCTTGTATTTCATGAAGGCCTCCCTCTTTTTCTTCACCTTTTCAGCTGCTCCTTTTGAAAACCATAGCGGTCTCCTTTTCCTTTTACCTTTATTTACCATTTTAACAAAAATGTTGGTTGCCCTTTAAATATTGCCTTTCAGTTTTGCCCACTGTTTTTCTACATCCCCCAGCTGTTCCCATCCTGCTAACGATTCTCTGAGGTATTGTCCCATCTTGGCAAAGTTAGTTTTCCTAAAGTCTAAGACCTTCACTTTTTTGAATGGTTTTTAACAGCCTTAGTCCTAATACTGAATCACACCATCTGGTGATCACTGGATACAAAATGATCTCCCACTATAACATCAGAAGCACTTTCACCATTGGTAAGTACCAAGTCCAGTATGGCCCCTTCATGTGTGGGTTCTGTTACCAATTGCATGAATAGTTCTCCCTATAGAGAATCCAGGATCTCCTTACTTCTAGATGTTGATTGGCACATTCCTGCTGCAGTATCATCTGGCTTATTGAAATCCCCTCGCAGTAGCACTTCCACTTTACTGGCAATGCTGCGTATGTCTTCAATTAACTCAGTATATCACGCCAATGCATGTAGATTTCTCTTTCCCTCTTTCTAGTTTAACCCACAGTGCCTCCTCTCTCCCTTTTTAAGCTCTGTAGTTCCAAAGCTTTTGATATTATTTTTACATATAGTGCCATTCCTCCTCCCCTTCTTCCTACCTGTCCTTTCTGAATAAAGTATAGCCTGGTAGAGTTACATCCCAGTCATGGTTTTCTGTGAACCATGTTTCTGTAATTGCCACTAAATCCAAGTCAGCCTCTCCCATTGTAATCATAGGGCTACATAACTTGCTACCTCATAATTCTAATTTATTCTGTATTTGCATTATTTTTCCATCGGCAATAAAGTCTAACATATATAAACACAGGGTTGGCTCCCTTTATCTCACTTAGTTCATTTGCCAGATAGACCTATTGGTCCATGTGTAATTGCTTCTTCCCTCCTTTCCCCAAGATTCTATTGAGTATTTATATATGTTATTTGCTACTGACAATAATTCCCCCAGAATAGTCAGTGGGCTTTGTCATAGGGCATATGGGGACAGGCTTAAAGGACTCATTATGTATACTTTGGATGGGAGAGGGCAGATATGATAGACATTTAAATACTTCCATGGTATAAATGCACAGGAGGAAGTCTCTTTCAATTAAAAGAACACTCTGCAATGAGGGAGCATCCAATGAAGGTGAAAGAAGATACTCGGGAGTAATTTGCGGAAATATTTCTTTATGGAAAGAGTGGGAGATGTGTGGAATAGTCTCCTAGAGATAATAGATACAGAGACTATATCTGAATTCAAGAAAGCAAGGGACAAAAACAGAAGATCTCTAAAGGAAAAAAAGGGACTTTAGAGCTTAGTAGTTAGTATGGAAGGGCAGACTGGATAGACTGTATGGCTTTTATCTGCTGTCATCTTTGTATGTTTCTGTGTTTTGGATGGTTACCTTAGATTTTGTGACACTATACATGAATGTTGAACAGGAGAAAACATTAGCAATAATTCAAATGCTACAGCTGGATGGATATAAGCCTATTAGGATCCCAAAACAATTTATCATGAATTTTGTTCCACATAATCTTTACTAGAAATTATTTTTGGTATGCAAGCTACTTTTATCAGCAGATACATGGCATTGCAATGAGGGCTGCTATCTACATGGCAGCTTTTGAAGAACAGCATATCTATACTTCTCCCTTGTTCGCTTATATTAAAGGTTGGAGTAGATTTTTGGATGACATCTTTATTTTTTTTCTTTGGATAGATATTTTGGGGCACTTTTTACAAAAGTGTGATTGTCATTTGCGGCTAATGCATCAATAGCATGGAAAACCATGGCACGTTAAGTGCAACGCCAGTGCGTTAACTGTCAGGAGCATGGAAAGCATGTTTCCATCAGTTAACATGCAGCACTATCCCCTAACATGTGCCACATTTAGTGTGAGTGCACTTACCTCCATCTATTGAGGTGCTGGTAACTGCAGCCATTCTAACTGGCCATATCTCTGCCCCAAACTCGCCAACTTGCTTCATTAACATGCCATGGACAGTAAGTGTAGAAATCCAGCTACACTAACTGTTGTGACCCCTGCTAGCTGTCAGTGTGCCAGAACACAGGCTGAAAGATAGTGCCCTATAATAAGACCTCCTTTGAATCAGTTTTTTCCATGGTTGAATTCTTTGAAACACAATATTCAATTTGAGTTGATTATATATTAGCCTAAGATTTGAGTTTCTGCATTGAAAGATTTTGAAACAAGGGAGCCAGTTTGGCACTATATTCTATTGGAAACCCACAGGAGATAATTTAGTATATTGTAATCAACATCATGAAAAATTAAAAGCAGGCCTGCCTACGAGTCAGTTCTTACTTTTGAGAAGAATTTGTTCCACTATGAAGGACTTCAAAATTCAAGCTGAGGAATTGTTGAGATGGTTACTGATATGGGGACAGATATTCTGTAATCAAATAAGTTTTCCAACATGCGTTATATGTGCAAAGAGTTTTTAAATTGACACTGGGAACAGAAGCAGGGAGATGATTTAGTGTATGTTCTTCCATATTCCACCCAAACCAATGTGGGAGACTCCTCTCACGGTGCCAGCCATCATACGCCAGCTGGACTCTATGTACAGAGTCCAGAAGGCCCCTGGCTTCAAGAAGCCACAGCTGCTCCACAATTGCTTAGTGGTGGAATAGGCTGTGAAGCGGATTAAGAGCACCAAGACCTATTCTTTGGTGTCCCTGGGCAGGGAAGCCAGGACCGTCGATCCTTTGGTAGGAGATTTTTCCAGAGCTCCGTGCTGTTTGGTAGCTATCATATCAGCTGTCAAATCAGCTTTACATGAGCATGTTCCTTAAGGACATCATGATAGTTCTGGCCGAGTTCGGCTCAGTTATTTCTTCAGAGCACTTCAATTCCTGCTTTGCCCTGGTGGACCATGGCAAGGACTGCTCAAAATATATGGTCTGAGTCATCTATGATGCCTTTGAGTCAGCTGGCTGGGCCGTGGCAGTGGGCATAGCTGAACACCATCTTGCTTGACTCCAGTCATTGGACCTGGAACAGTGGGTCCAGGACGAGCTGATGGATATGCCTTGCTGTGGGGAGAACCTCTTTGGGGAAACCCATGGAGGATAGCGTGGGTGAGATTGAGAAGGAGCTTGTGACTTCTCCAGGCTCTCACGGAAGACTGCTGACCCCTCACGAAAGAAGTACCAGGCAAGAAACCCTTTTATCAGCACAAGCGCTGGTACTACCAGAGCTCTTGGAGCGTGCAGCCGAAAGTGCAGGCCCATCGCCAGCAGCGATGGAAGAAGCACCTGAAGGCCCAGCTGGCCCCTCAGCCAAAGCCGGAGGTGGGATTTTGACAGGTTCTTCAGGAGCGTAGCCAATCTGCCGGTGCCCGAAGGAGTACCCCCTCAAGTGGGGGGGGGGGGCAGCTTGTCCACTATGCCCACAGGTGGCTTCTCATCACCTCAGACGCTTCGGTCCTGCAGATATTCAAAAGCAGATACTTGCTGTTCTTCACCCAGTTGCCACCTCCCTTCTCACCCAGGGAGTACCCCCTGGACCTGCTGCATTGCAGCTTGCTACAGGAGGAGGTCTCCGTCCTTCTGATCGAGCTTGCCATCGAGCCGATGCCCCTGGCTCAGGTTGGGTGTGACTTCTACTCCATGTACTTCCTGGTTCTCAGAAAGTAGGGGAGTTTCCGACTCATTCTGGACCTCAAGAACCTCAACCGCTTCTTAGTGTGGGAAAAGTTCAAGATGGTCTCTTGGGGATGCTGCTCCCTTATCTTCTCAAGGACATCTGGCTAGGCTCCTTGGATCTGAAGGATGTGTATATGAACATCCCAATCCATCCTTTTCACAGAAAATACCTCCAGTTTGTTCTGAGGGGATCAGCATTACAAGTATAGAGTGCTTCCATTTAGACTTACATCAGCTCCCAGGGTCTTCACAAAATACCTCATGGTGGTTGGCCGCATATCTCCAAAACCTGGGGTTCTTCGTCTTCCCTTACTTGAATGACTGTCTCATACAGAGCTCCACCCTGGACAGTGTCCAGCAATCAGCTCAGCTTACCATTCAGGTGCTCGAATGGCTTGGGTTCATGGTCAACTACCCCAAGTCTCACCTCCAGCTCTCAACAGCTGGAGATCATCAGGGCCCTTCTTGATACCATTCGAGCTTAGGTCTTTTCTCCTGGTGGACAGCATGCAGCTGCTGACAGAGGTGGTGGGCGACCTCCAGAGGAAGTGCCACAGGACAGCACAGGGATACTGAAGATGCTTCACCACTTGGCTTCGACTGTACACGTTACTCTGCTGGCTTATCTCTATATGAGGCGGACTTGGTGGACATTGAGCACTCAGTGGAAGCCGGCCACCGCTGGGACTGGTGGTGGTCACCGCACCTCTAGTGCAGTCTTTTCATTTGTGGCTAGAGCCGCAGATCCTGCTCTGGGGTCTTCCTTTTCAGACATCAATGCCCCAGAGGATGACTACTGCGGATGCATTCTAGCTGGGCTGAGGGGCTCATCTAGATGACCTGTGCACACATGGCCTGTGGTCTGAGCAGGAGAACCTGCACCAGATCAACTTCCTCGAGTTCCACGGCATTGCACATGCCCTCCGGGCTTTCCGGATGGTGCCTGTCCAACCAGGTTGCCCTGATCCAGACAGACAATCAAGTGGCGATGTTCTATATCAACAAGTAGAGAGGCACGGGGTCGTACCTCCTGTGCTGGGAAGCAATTCGCTTGTGGAAGTTTGCTGCTGCCCACAGGATGGAGCTGTGAGCGACTTATCTGTCTGAGGAACTCATTGCTCTGGCGGACACCTGAGCCAGGTCCTCTATCACACGAGTGGACCCTCAGCGGGGAAGAGGTAGAGCAGATTTTCCTGGATTCTGATGCTCCTGCGATAGATCTCTTTGCCTTTACAGATAATGGCCAAGTGGGGCAGTTCTGCTCCAAGATGGCTGCCAGCAGCCGGCTGGCTCTGTATGCCTTCCTCCTCCACTGGGGGATGGATCTGCTTTACACATTACCCCTCTGATCCTGCTTGTTCCAAAAACCTTACTGAAGCTTAAGGCCGACAAGGGTACCATGGTTCTCATCGCCCTGTATTGGCCCAAGCAGCTGTGGTTTCCCCTGCTGCTTCAACTCTCTTGGCAGGAACCTCTTTGTCTGGGCTCTACCCCAGACTTCATCTCTCAGGAGGACGGGACCCTGTTGCACTCCATCATCAAGTCCCTGGCCCTCATGGCTTGGATGCTTAGCGGGTAGTTCTCTCGGAACTTAATCTACCTGCAGGTGTAACTGACATCATCCTGGCCTCCCACAGAGATTCTATGTGCAGATCCTATGCATTTAAGTGGCAGCAGTTTTCAGCCTGATGTGCTGACAGGGCTCTGGATCCCTTATCCTACAATGTGGACCTGTTGCTGGAGTACCTTCTCCATCTCTCAAGTCCAGTTTGGTCAGAGTCCATCTGAGCACAACTGGGGCCTACCATCATGGCTTTGAGGGAAAGTCCATCTTGGTCCAGCCCCTAGTGGCTTGTTAAATGCGGGGCTTTCTCCTCCCTAAGCATCTGGTCAGACCCCTGCCTGTGGCTTGGGACCTTAACATGGTTCTGGCGCAGCTCTTGTTGGCCCCCTTCAACCTCTCGCTTCCTGACTTGGAAGGTCTTTGTTCCTGGTGTCGGTGAGCTCCAGACATTGGTGGCTCACCCACCATACACCCGGTTTTACCATAAACGGGTGGTTTTGTGAGTGCATCTGTGTTTCTTGCCTAAGGTGGTTTCCGCTTTCCACCTGAATCAGTCAGTCATTCTGCCCAAATCTTTCCCAGGCTTCACACCAACCGTGGGAAAGCAGCGCTGCACATGATTGACTGACTGCATGACTGCATGCATGCACACCCTGGCCTTCTACCTCAAGCAGATGAAGGCATTTGGCTGGCGGACCGTGTCTCTTTCACATTTCCAGGCAGGCCTAAGCTTCGAGGGTCATGTCACGGCTGATAATGTCTGAGCCATGGCTGCATCGGTGGCCAAATTGTGCTCTGTCTCCATGGAGGAGATTTGCAGGGCTGCTTTGTGGTCTTCGGTTCACACCTTCACAGCGGATTATTGTCTGGATGGCAATTCCTGACGTGACAGCAACTTTGGCCAAGCCATATTCCAGCATCTCTTTGGGACTTAGGGTCAACTCAACTCCTTCCCACCGGCCCTTCCGTCCATCCAGACTACCATAAAGACTCCTCTCAGTGTTGATGTGCTTTCAGGACGCTGAATCAGTCGGGTCCACTGGGGGGAGGGGCTACCCATACTGTTTCTTCTGGTTCTCCAGTTTTGGTGCCTCTGTTGGGCTTGACCTTATTGGTTTTTGGTAGCTGTAGCTTGGGAGTCTCATACGTGAAGATTAACATCCTGCTTGTCCATGGAGAAAGCGTTGTTACTCACCTGTAGCAGGTGCTCTCCGTGGACAGCAGGAATAAGTCCTAACAACCCTCCCACCTCCAAAAGGAGTTTTTTTGTCATTGCTTTGTGGTAGTACTGGAGAGAAGATGGTGCTGCAGCAGGTGGGTGTGCATGCAAGATGGAGCCTCCTAAAAGCTTCCAATGGAAGCTGAGTAGCATTCCCATGCAGGGCGCCATCAGGGATATCACCTCTACGTGAGGTCTTATTCTTGCCGTCCACAAAGAATCTGCTACAGGTGAGTAACAATGCTTTATTCATAAATACTGGCACGTACTGATTATTTATCCAGTCTTTACGAGTCCCCAATAATAGCATATACTAAAGGGAAAAATATAGTTGACCGAATGATGAAACCTGTGTCTTCTTTAGACTGTAAGGGGAACATTGAGAAACTGAAGGAACACTATAAATGTGCGTGTTTCCGAAGGGATGGGCTCCACCTTAACCGGGATGAAACCAGGCTGCTGGCATTAACCTTTAAAAGCTGCTCTATCTCCTTTTTAAACTAGATAATAGGGGAAAGCCGACAGTCGCCCACGAGCACATGGTTCGGAAGAATATATCCTTGAAGGATACTAGAAAAGATTGACGTTAGGGCATGGTAACAGAGAAGTTCCAATAAAGACAAAAGTAACCCAAATGCTGTTGAATACAGAGCAGATAGAGCTTAAAGATTCCAAATTACTCTTGCCTACCGATAGCCAGATTAATATGAATAAAATACAGCCTCTAAAATGCTTGTATGCAAATGCTAAAATCTCTAAAAAAAATAAGATGGGAGAGTTAGAATATATAGCACTATATGAGAGGTTTGATATGATCGCTATCTCAGAGACATGGTGGAAGGAGGACAACAAGTGGGACACTGTAATTCCTGGGTTCAAACTATATTGTATTGAGAGAGCAGATCAAATTGGTGGAGGGGTTGTACTTTGTTAGAGAGGGCATTGAGTCACGAGGATTAAAGTTTTGCAGAAAGCAAAATTCACTGTGGAATCTCTATGGATTGAAATTCCATGTAAAAAAGGGAAAGGGGAAGGCGATGGCGGGGGGGTGTACTATCTACCGCCTGGCCAGAATGAATAAATGAATGACAAAATGCTCAAAGAAATCTGGGAAGCTAACAAAGGTTACATCACAGTAATAATAATAGGTAGTTTCAATTACCCCGGTATCGATTGGATCAGTGTCACGGCAGGACATGATAGGGAGATCAAGTTTCTAGATGACATAAATGGACTGCTTCTTGGAGCAACTGGTTCATGAACTGAGCAGAGGGAAGCCATTTTGGACCTAGTCCTTAGTGAAACACAAGATCTGGTGCAAGAGATATAAGGGAGTTGGGGCCACTTGGCAATAGTGATCATAGCATGATCGCGTTTGATTTAATAAATGGAGTAAGGATTGCAAGGAAATTCTTTTAACTTTCAAAAGGGAGACTGATAAAATGAGGAAAATAGTTAAGAAAAAACTAGAAGGAGCAGTTGCAAAGTTTAAAGGTTTACATCAAGCATGGGTTGTGTTTAAAAATAGTATCTTGGAAGCCCAGATCAGTTGTAGTCCACACTTTAAGAAAAGTGGAAGGAAATCCAAAAAACTGCCAACATGGTTTAAAGGTGAGGTCAGAGAGGCTGTTGCAGCCAAAAAAGCATCTTGCAGGAAATGGAAAAAGGAGCCCAATGACAATCTGGAAACAACATAAGCACTGGCAAGTTAAATGCAAGGTATTGATAAGGCGGGCAAAGAGAGAATTTGAGAAGCTTGCTGTGGAAGAAAAAAGGCGTAATAATGACTTTTTAAAGTACATTCGTAGCAAAAAACCTGTGAGAGAATCAGTTGGACCATTAGATGATAGAGTGGTAAAAGGGACACTAAGAGGGGACAAGGCCATAGCGGAGAGACTGAATGAATTCTTTGCTTCGGTCTTTACTGAAGAAGATGTAGGGATGTTACCCATGACTGAAATGGTGTTTAAAAGTGATGTCGCAGAAGAATTGAAGGAAATACCGATATACCGGGAAGATGTATTACAACTATTTGATAAACTGAAGAGTAGCAAATTAACTGGACTAGATGGTATACATCCAAGGGTGTTGAAAGAACTGAAATATGAGATTGCAGACCCGCTATTAGTAATCTGTGAACTATCATTAAAATCATCTGTAATACCTGAAGATTGGAGGATGGCCAATGTAACGCCAATTTTTAAAAAGGGCTCCAGGGGTGATCCGGGAAACTACAGACCGGTGAGCCTGACGTCAGTACCGGGAAAAATGGTAGAAACCATTATAAAGAACAAAATTTCTAACTATGTAGATAGTCGTGGCTTAATGGGAGACAGCCAACATGGCTTTAGCCAAGGAAGGTCTTATCTTACTATTCTGTTATGTTTTTTGAAGGTGTGAATAAACTAGTAGACAATGCAGATATTTCAACCACCTCACAGGCCTCCCAAAACCCCTAAGGCTGAAACCAAGAAGAGTTCATGATTATGTTATGATTTGTAAATAGTTACCCCTGTTATCCAAGTTATTTTTGCCTGTTCAACTGTAAACACAAAGTACCATCGGAAATGTGTAAATTCTTTGTTCATTGTAAACCGCGCTGATGCTGAATAGTGCGGTATAGAAGAGACTATAAATAAATAAATAAAAAAAAATAAAAGGTGATTCGGTTGATATAGTGTATTTGGATTTACAGAAAGCCTTTGACAAGGTCCCTCATGAGAGACTCTTGGCGAAATTAAAAAGTCATGGAATAGGAGACAGTGTACTATTGTGGATCAGGAACTGGTTAAAAGATAGAAAGTAGAAGATAAGGCTAAATGGCCAATTTTCCCAGTGGAGAAAGGTGAATAGTGGAGTACCCCCAGGGATCTGTGCTGGGTCCACTGCTTTTGAACATATTTGTAAATGACCTGGAAATGGGAATAACGAGTGGAAAAGAGAAGGGTGAGGGGAGATATGATAGAGGTCTATAAATTAATGAATGGAGTGTAATGGATAAACGTAGATTGATTGATTGTTTATGCCATCAAAATATAGACAGACTAGGTGACATGCAATGAAGCTACAGGGTAACCTATCTAACACTAGAAGCCCCAAATACATCAATTGACGCAAATGCATCTTCGAAGTTGTATTCCAGTGCCACTGCTAGAACCATGTCAGTTATGTTCCATGACTTTGTTAGCGAGGTCAAGATGTTCAAATATGTGCATCGAAAATTAATGACAGATGCGCCACCTAGCGGGAAAATGAATTTATACCTAGAAGCCCCAAAGTATATCAATTGACACAACCAAGAAAATTGAGTGGTTTTCACAAGTTTTCTTACGACGACTAACATAAGAACAGTGTTAACTAAATTAAAAAGTAACTGCAAAGTCCATGTCAGTTAACGAACAAACAGGATAAGCATGTACGGTTTTCTATTGTACATTTAGAGTCTATGCGCAACTGGCGCAGATTGTCGACAAACACTGTCCGCAAACTGGACGCTTGCATTTATCGCACAGCGTGACAGTGCGATTTCGTTTGCATTTTGCCTTGACTGCACACATTACTCGCTTTGCCAGTTTGTTTGTCGCAAAAGTGGCTGGCATTGACTCGGAGTACGAACGTTGAGCAGCACAAGTTTGTCGCAGCTGCTCCGACAGTGTGTGAAGAAACTGTCTCCTTGGCATGGTGACACCGGTTTGCTTGCAGAAAATAATCCAGGCATTGATGGCCGCCAAGTGAAGAATATTGAAGAAAACTGCTAACATGCAGATTTGGTGGACATTTGATGGCATTTGAGTCCAGCATGTCGACACCGCATTTATTCTTGTTGTAATACAACACACTTTCAGGCTTCAGCTTGCTGCTGGTTTCACATATCGCACCTTTGTGCAAAGTCGAAAAAACAGCAACAGTCTTCTTCTGTTTCATCTGGTACTGTACTACGGTCATTGATCCATTGGTGTAGAACTTGGATTGATACAGTTCGAGTTTTGTAAGTGATGGTAGTTATCTGCGATTCAGATGAATGGTCCCGACCAATGAAGTGCGCTTCTCCAATAGTTTCTCAGTGAGGTCACAGCTTGTAAAAAAAATTATCGACCGTTGGCTGCATTGGAGTCATGACGACATGCGTTCCTAAACTGCCAATTCTTTCATCATCTTTCCCAGTATACGGTTTCACATTCAAACACTATTTGGACTGCAATTCTGCCAAGATCCAGAGCTTTATTCCAAATTTATCTGGCTTATTTGTCATGTACTGCGTGAATTTGCATCTGCTTTTCGTTGGGAATAGTTGTTCATCTACAGTAAGTGATTCTTCTGGTACGTAACACTTTTGACTGTTATCAACAAATCTGGATAACACCCATGTCATTAGGCCGAATTTGTCACACTTCACTCTTTTTTTCTGCCGTGAAGCTCTGACATCAAATGACATGAATTTCTTTACTTCTTCGTATCTGTTTCGTGACATTGTTTGACACCATCCGGCACCTCTTTCCATCTCCCCCGAACGATTGGGATGGAGCGGAAGCATCAGCCCGTTTCCCACCTGCACATTTAAAGAGCCAGCGCCATCGGGCAAGAAGGGACACCATCCGGCACCTCCTTCCAGCTCCCCCAAACGATTGGGGTGGAGCGGAAGCACCAGCCCGTTTCCTGCTGGCACATTTAAAGACCCAGTGCCATTGAGCGCGCCCACGCCTGAGGGCCTCGCCAGAGGGCCCTTTGGCGAGGCCCTTAGGCGTGGACCAAGAACAATCCACTACAGCAAAGAAGAGTGCTGAACCTGATCATGTTAAGTAAAACAAACTAGATAGAATAAACTGCTTACTCTTTTACTATCTCATTGCTGAATAATACATGTGTTGACTCGCATGCAAAACACTGTAAATACTGTATATCAACTAAACTAACTCACTACCTCACTGTCTGTTTGCTACATCACTGAATTTAAAAGCTAGTATGTACTGTAAGCAAAATGTGCTAATTAACACGATATAGATAATAGATACTGAATAACCTGTAAGCAAAATGTGCTAATCAACATGATGTAGATAACATATGCTGAATAACCATTAGTTCCTATTATAGCACTGCTCCCACACCACTAACCACGTTGCTCCACAAAAGCATAAACCATATAACAAATCTCCCAACACTAACTTACTCCCTAGTTGCTTATCTGGTACTACGAAATAACAAACTAAATGCATTATTAGTTCCACTAAAAGAGTTCAACCAAGTAGAAAGAGAAAAAAAAACACACCAAAGGAACTGGCAAGTACAGAACCTCAACAGAAAGATCAAATACCAACCACCACTGGGATACAACTCAAACTAATCCCAGGTCAGTAAAGACAAAATGCAAACCACTCACCACTACCCATTTTGCATACCTTACACTCCTACACACTCTAGCAGCATACACACAGGGCATAGGACCAAATGAACAAATCCCTTTGTTACACCTGCACACCACCCAACCAGATTGGATACTAAACACACCCATCCCCAAGTAACACCAACATTCTAAACCTTCAGTCCACAAGCCACATAATACCACACATATTACACATACCCACCTTACAAATAGAGTACATACTAACCCAATCACAACAACCAACATCAAATGTGCCCTAATTAACGCCAGATCAATCAGGAACAAACTAAATACTATCCTTGACCTCATACATGACAAAAAGCTAGACATAATGTGTATCATAGAAAACCTGGCTAGATGACTCTGACCAAGTAATTTTAAATCAAATCATCCCAGAAGGCTACACAGCATTTAATTGCATAAGGACCCAAAGGAGAGGAGGAGTAGTGCTAATACTAACCAGAAAAGAATACAAATTCAAAACAATCACTACCGCAAACACAATAGAATCCAATACAGTCATCATAGCCAACAAATACCTTAGCATCTCCCTCACCTACAGACCACCTGGAACCACAACAGAATACCTCTCTACAGTACTTGAAGCAATATGTGCACACAGCAAAAAACTCAAACCATTCATTGCATTAGGAGACTACAACCTAACCTCCACATCCACCAAGGAAACCGCTTCATTCCTAAAAGCCATGGAATCACTAAATTACTACCAAACCATTAACACCCCAACACACCAACACGGTACAACTCCGGATATGGTTTTTATCCCAAAGCACTTGGTGGAACAAGGCATGACCACAACACCAACAATTACACCGGTTCCCTGGTCAGATCACCATCTAATTGAATTCACATTAACCCTAAATGACCTCATCCAACACACGGAAAATGAGACCATAACCAGAAGATTCAGAGCCTTCAAAAAAGAAGCATTCATAGACGAAATCGAACCACAACTTCAGCAAGATTATGAAACCCTTGACCTAGGCATAGAGATGTGGAACTCCATAATATCAAATGCAGCATCAGCCCCAACAAATATAAAAGCACAAACACACAGGAGACCCAATGCGCCCTGGTACTCAAGTGATATTAGAGATGCAAAACACACCCTCCGAAAATTAGAAAGAAAATGGAGGAGAAACAAGTCATAAGACTACCTAATCCAATACAGAGACAAGCAAACGGAATACAACAATCTAATAAAGTAAACAGCAACACCATACCAACCGAATCATGAATTCTATCAACAAACCAAAAGAACTATTCAGAATCGTCCAAACACTAAGGACAATACACAACGTGATACTCTCCATCTTAACCCACAAGAATATGCAGACTACATAAAATCGAAAAATAGCTCCCTAACCTGCTCCATCGCGCCACAAGCAGAAGACCATGAAACGACAGAGGAACTTCAAACCTGGGAAAACTTCAGCATACCATCAAAACACCAGATTGAGGACATAATCAGTGGCCTTAACACAACAACTTCACCATCAGACCCATGCCCAGTAGCTTGGATCAAAGCCTCTAAAACCCAGCTGTCACATTATATTCATAAAATCGCTAAAGATTCACTCCAACAAGGATACACGCTGCAAACTCTGAAGCACGCCATGATAAGACTGATACATAAAGGCAACGACCTCAGCCTCTCTGAACCAAAATCATATTGACCTATCTCCAGTCTACCTTTCCTTTCAAAAATCATTGAAAAAGCAGTACACCACCAACTACAGGACCATATTGACATTAATGCCCCACTGGGCATCCATCAACATTGTTATAAACCACAACACGGAGTTGAAACACTACTATCTTCCCTCTTTGACAATCTCCTAAAAGGCATAGACAACATAAAGAATTGATTCCTACTTGTATTCATGGACATCTCGGCAGCCTTCGACACCGTGTCACACGTCAAACTGCTTCAACGCTTACACCAAATAGGATTACGTAGAAATACTCTAAAATGGTTTGCGTCATACTTGGAAAATAGAACGCAACGTCAAATGCGCACAAAAGAAATCAACACACTTCCCTGTCATGCAGGGAATTCCACAAGGCTCAGCATTATCATCAGTGCTCTTTAACATTTACATCCAACCCATATGCAACATCATCAAAAGGCACAAGCTCCAGTATCACATCTACGCTGATGACATCATGGTGTATGCTCCAGTCAACCTACTAGCACTCAATACCACATCTATAACCAGATGCATAGAAGATATGAACACCTGGTTCACAGCCAATAATATGACTGTCAACTTTGACAAGACCGAGGCAATGTTCATCACAAGGAACACTACCTTCACCCCACCACAAACCATCAGCATTTTAAATAAGCTTATAGTAGTTAAAGATGAGGTTAAATATCTGCTTCTATTTCATCTTCGGCTACATCCCATGATGGGTCTGATAAACGGGCATACTCCACAGTGCAGCTCCTGATGGGACTCACAAAACCGGGGTCAATGATCAGTCTAAATACATCCACTGATGTTTCAACATTACGACAATATGCAATAACCCCACTTTTAGCAGTGAATACATTTTGGGCCTGCAATCTGCCACTGCTTTCACCTTGTAATTCTACAATATCGTACAGGTTAATTCTTAGAGTAATATAATCTGTATACAAGTAGTAGTATTTACTCTATTTGCAACACTGTTGTTGAACGTGATGAACCAGGCTGCACTGTGGTTTAAAGTCTAAAGTTAATAGAATGCTCGGAAACGTCTCAGACTGGTCGGCACTCAAACAATGATACTATGTATCTAATGATGCCTTATAGCATCAATGACTGATTTCCGGCAATAAATTTTTATATATCTCCACAGTTACCGCAATCAAACTTAGTTTTAATCCACACTTAGCTTATTAGTGTTCCCCTACGCGGTTCATCACGTTCAACAACAGTGTTGCAAATAGAGTAAATGATACTACTTGTATACTGCTTTCACCTTGTGACATGATCTTCCATTCAGTTCCATCTTTTGCTACCACTGTTGACCCTGTCCTGCTCTTGTTTTCAGTGATTATTGGATAATGAGCATCATCATCACTTTCATCAGTGTTTCTGCTGTAGTCTGAACCAGTCAAATCCTCTACGCCTGCAGAACCTGTAACATGTAGGTCAGCGTTTGAATCTGATTCAGTCGAATCAGAGCCACTGTCAATTTCCAAAATATCTTGCAGCTTGGCAAGTGCCTGTGCTGCTGTCGTGCGCTGTGGACGCGGTTCTCTTGTTTTCTGCATCGAAGCGGTAACCGCAGCTGGCAACAGGTCAACTGATTCTGCATCAGCACATCTAGGCACTGCTGTCTTCTTATGAGGTCTCGGCATTCTGTACATAGAATCGTAGAGAAAAAATGAATAAAACTTCAGGGAGGAAGCAATATGCTAAAAGTCCTGGAGTGTCGGCCTGTTCTAGGGCATGTTCGAAAGTCATAAAATTGTACATACCTGTGTAACAGAGTACATTTCGGTTTTAAATCAATCACTGTTTCCAGTTTTACTCCAAAATTGCAAACCAATAAATACACAATAACGTCATGTAATGATGTCACATACTGCACGTAATAAACAAATAAGTAACTTCAAATTAATTCACATCTGCATTTCATGCTAAATGCAGTCGTCGTGATAATGCATCAATTGACACACTTTGGGGTTTCTAGGTAAAATGCCTTTTGGGGCTTCTAGTGTTAAGACTAATAAGAGAAAATGTTTTTTCACTCAAGGTATAATCAAACTCTGGAATTCATTACTGGAGGATGTGGTTAAAACTGTTGGTGTAGCCAGATTTAAAAAAGGCTTGGACAAGTTCCCGGAGGAAAGGTCCATAAATCATTATTAAAGGGGACCCATGAAATCCACTGCTTGCATTGTGGCACCTGTGTCTTTTGGGGAAACTGCTAGGTACTTGTAACCTACATTGACCACTGTTGGAAACAGGATACTGGGCTTGATGGACCTTGGTCTGACCCAGTATTTATTTATTTTATTTAACAAACATTTTTATACCGCGCTTTCCACATGATCAAGTGCGGTTTACAAAAAACAAAGTTCTGAATAATACACTAAACATAGTTTTATTCAGTTACATGGAACAATATGTAACTATTTACATAGAGATATCTAAACCGAATAGTGAACTCATAACCTATAACTATATACAATATATGCGTAGTACAGATGTTTTGGGTAGTTCTAACAGGACATCGCTAATATATTTCAGTCATATATTTGGCTCTCTATTTGTCCTGTTGTGTGAGTGTGCTTCGTTGAAGTCAGCTTGTGAGTCATAGTTTGCTTGTGTGCCATAGTGAGAGGTAAATAGGAATGTTTTAAGTTTTTTACGGAATATTTTGATGTCATTTTGTACTCTAATATCCTCAGGGAGCTCATTCCAGAGGGCTGGAGCAGCGTGTGAAAATGCTTTTTTGTTAATTTTTTGGCTTTTTTGAAGTCCTTTGGTATTTCAAGTTTGTGTTTATTCTTGCTTCTTTGACTTCTCTTTGATGTTTTGATAGTGATTAAGGTGTTCAGGATGGATGGAGCTATGTTGTGGATTATTTTAAAGGTGGTAACAAGTATTTTGTAGCTTATGCGGCTATAAATTGGTAGCCAGTGTAATTCCGACAATAATATGTTCTATGGATCTAACGTTTAAGATTGAATGGGCTGCCACATTTTGGGCTAGCTGCATCCTTCTGAGAGTTTGTTTTGATAGTCCCTGTAAAATGGAGTTCGCGAAGTCAAAATGAGGAGTGATGATTGATTGTATAACAGATTTGAAATCATGTTAGAAGGATCAGAGGTCGGAGCTGTTTTAGTAGTTTCAGTTTATAATGTATTCTTGTCGCAATATTTTTGATGTGGGATTCCATACTTAGGGGTCTGGTCCAGTATGACTCCTAATTATTTCACCTTCTTTTTTACTGCAATGTTGGAGTTCAGAAGCCATATTGAATTTGGTGGTACAAAGTTATGGTTTCTGGTGACGTATAGAACTTCCATTTTGGAGAAATTGATGTATAGGTGATGGTTTTTAAGCCACTGTGAGATCTCGTTAAAGCAATCTGATAGTAATTGTGTTGGGGCTCGGTATCATGAATGGGGGGTATAACATTGTCATCCGCATAGATGTAGTAGTGTACGTGGAATTTCTTGAAAATGTGGCAAATGGGCTGAAGATATATGTTAAAAAGGAGGGCCGATAGGGCTGATCCCTGAGGGAGACCTTGTTCCTGTTTGAACGTTGTAGAAGTTTCTTGGTTAATTCTGATTGTTAGGGTTCTGTCTTGGAGGTACGATGTAAACCAGTTGAGGACAGAGGCATTGAGACCAATCTGTTGTAGTCTGTTAAGCATCAATAGGTGGTTCATGCTATCAAATGTTGCATTGATGTCCAGGAATATAAGAATAAATGCTTGTTTAGAGTTATCTATGCCTCTTGAGAGCGTGTCAGTTAATACCGTGAGGAGTGTTTTCAACACCGTGATATGGGCAAAAGCCGTATTGGTGTTCATCAAGGGGGGCTGATGCATCTATGTGATCTTGAAGTTGCATTTGTACAACATTTTCTGTAAGTTTAGCCAGAAATGGTATGCTTGATATTGGCCTGTACGAGTTGGGTGAGCTTTTATCATGGTTGTTATTTTTTAAGATTGGACGTATTTGGGCATGTTTGAGTGAGGGTGGCAAGTACCCATTCTTGAGTGATAACCTATTGGGAGGATGAAATTTTAGAGTTCTGGTAAGGTTGTTTATAGCCATTGAACAGGGCAAGGGTCTAGGTATGAGGTTGTGGTATTTAACGTGGCAATTATATTCTTAGGGGTGTCTTTTGAGATATGGTGGAAGTTGGACCATGTGTTGAGTTGGTTTGTCGGCGTTACATCCTGTACCAGAGGAGTGGAAGCTTGCAGTTTTACTTGTTCATATAGTGGCATGCTAATGTTTGTGGGGCTATCTCATATTCCGTTAAGTCTGAGTTATAATTTTTGTTTGTTAGGTTTTTGACTATGCTAAACAGCTCTCGGGGTCGGTTTAATGATTTTTTTAGAATATTGGAGTAGTGGTCTTTCTTTGCGTTATCCATAGTCATCTTGCATTTGTTGAGGATGTTTACATAGCTTAATTGGTGACCCAAGGATTTTGGTGGAAGGAGAACAACCAGTGGGACACTGTGATACCTGAGTACAAACTATATCGTAATGATAGAGCTGATCAAATTGGTGGAGGGGTTGCGCTCTATGTTAGAGAGGGCATTGAGTCACAAAGGATTAACGTTTTGCAGGAAACAAAATTTGCTGTAGAATCTCTATGGATTGAAATTCCATGTAAAAAGGGGAAAGCGATGGCAGTGTGGGTGTACTATTGACCGCCTGGCCAGAATGAACTATCTTGACCTGTTCTCGAACCTTAAATGGTAAGATTCCTGACTCGCTGGCGTGGAGCCAGACATGGAATGCGAGTGCCTAGTGAGCGTCTTAGTAAGCAGAACTGGGGTTCTGGGATGAACTGAACGGTGGGTTAAAGTGCCTGATACTGATGCTAGGGGATTGCAAAGCTTAGTGTTTGGTAGGGATGGGACATATGGCTTTTATTTGCCATCTTTTTTTCTGTATTACAGGAGCTATTCGTCAGGGAACTGTTCAGTTTGAGGAGTTTCCCAACACTCATCCCACAGGAGTAGGGGAGGGACTATGTTGCATCCTAACTTCAGGTCCTTAGTTCTCTCGGAGGGCAACCATTGCTTCCATAAATCTTCCTGATAGCATCTCTCAGGTTCTTTAACTTCTAGAAAAACGTCCACTAGGAGATCATACAGGTGGAGAAGGAGGTTGTTGTGAAGGAAAGGCTCTAGTGTGTTTTTTTTTCTACTTCATGCACCAAAACTGCCTGAGAATATTTTTCGGAATCGCTCCTTAAAATGAGCTTCATAGGATTCACCTCAGTGTAGTTGGTGCATATCGCTACCATATTGAAGGTAAACCCATCTCTCTACAGCCTTTAGTTATTTGGGGATTTCTTCTATTAAATATTTTCCATCAAGTCTCCAGCTGCGTCTTGGGACCTCAACTGGGTCATTTTCATGTTGATGAAAGTTCTCTTTGAGCAAATAGACACTGGTGAGCTAAAGTATCTGAACTGGACTATACTTTTTCTTCATGGTGGTCAGTTCGGCATGCAGTCAGCTAACTTTAGAGACTGTTCCGCTCTATAAGTCATTTTTCAGCAATAGGGTGGTTTTACATATGTATCCAAAGTTCTTTTCTAAGGTGTAGTTGGATTTCCATTGTAAGCACTCGGTGTTCTTATAAATTTTTTCTCTACACCTTTTACCCATGATAAGTGTGCCTTGAACGTCTTGGATTTCAGAGAACACTTAGTTTTCTAAATTTAATAGATGACAGCCCTTGAAAAGTCCAAGTATTTTGTTTACTTTGATCCCAATAAGCTTGGGATTGTTGTTGTCAAACACACATTTTTAATTGGCTAGCAGATTGCTTCCCCGTCTCTTTCGCCTGAGAAGGCCTAAGCTTAGATGATCATGTCAAGCTTCATAGTGTTGGAGCAATGGCAGTAATCCACTTAAGGTTGGCAAGGTCGCAGAATAGACTTAAGTCCATGCATTCACATCTCATTGTTGTTTGGAAAGGGATTTCTGATGAGACAGAAGTCTGTCCTGTGGGCTCACTTTGAGGTTTAGACTCTTAACTGCATCTTCCAGGACCTATTTTTATCTTTTACGGCTATCCTGCTTTCCTCAGAGAACACAGTTACTTACTTTCTAGCAGCTGTTTTGTGTGGACAATAAGGAAGCAGTCCTCACATAACCCTACCACCTCCCCCTTGGAGTTGTCCACTGTAAGTTATATGTGGAGCCAAGGAAGCCCTGCACGAATTAGTGCAAAAAATGCTGCATTTTCTTTGTTCATGTTCTTCGGATTTGAAAGCTAAGACAAGCTTTCCTATGATGAGCTTCATTGGATGACATCACCCATCCAAGAGGACATGTCCTGTTCTGTTGTCCACAGAGAACACCTGCTAAAGGTTAGTAACTTTGTTTTGTGGTATATCAGTATGGGGTGTATAGATGGACTAAGGTTGATTGGAATGAATGATTGAGAAGGGCCTTTCTGTGTTCTGTTCTGTTATTATTGTGTGGGTATTTCATGTAATTGTTTGTGAGGATTTTTATTTTCATGCGTTTCTGATCTCTTTTATGATTTTACTGATGTGCTTACGTTGTACCTTGCTTGGAGTGTATTGTGGATGTGATAAAGGGCTTATAAATATAAAGTGCAGAGACTTTGATGTGAGAAATTTTAAAAATGTATTCCTGTTTGACGATGACCTTTCTTTTTTTAATCTCTTCTAGTGGTGGCAAGGACAGCTGTTACAATATGATGCAGTGTGTTGCATCTGGACATCAAATCGTGGCTCTTGCCAATCTGAGACCTGCTGAAACCAGAGGTAGGACATTTTGTTTATGGGTGTTTTTTGTGGTAATGCAGTCTCCCCAACTGACCTAAATATCAGTAGATTCACTATAATTCTAATTTAAAGCCTCTTTCAAGACATTCAGAATCTTGCAGTTCAAGTTCTTTAACCTTCAAAGTACTTGAGTGACTCTTGTCCATGGCAACCCTAAAAACTGATATGGGGGAAGCAACTTCACCAGTGGCAGATGGATGGAAAGTGAATGAACTCCATTGAAGTCCCAAGTTTTAAATAAAATTCAGCCTTATAAAGTTGTGCTATACATATCCCTGACCATCTCTGGTAGTGTGTGAGGAATACAAATTGCCTTATGTTGTGTGGAAAAACAACAATTCATGCAAAGGCACAGACAGCATGGCTGCACAGCAGCTCCTGATGGCTCTGTAGAGGAAATCTGAGACTGAGATCTGTGGCAGGAGAGAGAAGTGAGATATACAAATGTTTTTTTGAAACTGAAAATTGAACACAAAGCTGAACTTGCTTCAGTTAAAACAGAGTTAAGAGGTGACTGCAAATTTGCATCAAGATATGGTGGAAATAGATTCCTGTTCAGAGAAGGTTGGGGCCATGTGGAGCAGTGAAAAACTGAATGTAGGTCCTTAAAGGAACAGGGGGTCACATAATGCAGTGAATCCAAGTAAACCATGCATTCTTGGGATCTGGGGTCCCCCTCTGCTAAACCTCTGTTCCTTATCATCCCTCCAGTTCATTCCAGACGCATGGGTTATGCCCTATCGCCATCAGATGGAGACTGAGAACCACAGGTTCTCCAGGACCAAGCAGGAAGTCAGGGACCTCGTCAGGGTTCTCCCCGACCTTCGCTTGTCCCTGAACTAGTGGCAGAACCCCCGCAACCTCTTGCGGGGATCGCCCTTTCAGACCCTGCAGCACGAGATGGTGCTGACCACAGACACTTCCCTGTTAGGGTGGGGAGCCCATTGCGGGTCTCTCTGCACGCAGGTGCAATGGTCACCTGAGGAGTCTCGGCAACAGATAAAACTGCTCGAGCTCCGGGCCATCCGGTGGGCCCTGAAGGCCTCCGAGGACCTCCTCAGCGGGAAGTCTGTTCTGGTACAGCGATGTTCTACATCAACAAGGAAAGGGGCACAGTGTTGTGCTCCCTCTGCAGAGAAGCAGTCCTCATTTGCTCCTTTGCCACCCGTAGGAGAATGTCCCTCGGGGCGACGTACCTCCTGGGTCAGGAGAATGGCCTAGCAGACAGGCTCAGCAGAATCCTTCGCCCCCACAAGTGGCTCCTGGATCCCAGAGTGGCAGGCTGGCTGTTTCTGCGCTGGGGCACTCCAACGATGAACCTCTTCGCCAGCCCCCAGAACACGCAGCTCACTTGCTTCTGTGGCCCGGTGCCGCACCCGAGCAGGGAGGGCCCCGATGCATTTCTCCTGGACTGGTCCTCCAGTCTCCTATATGCATTCCCCCCTTTCCCTCTCATTGCAAGGACTGTTCAAGGCCTAGCGGGACAAGGCATCGCTGATTCTCGTGGCCCTCTCAGCCTTGGTTCCCGCTACTGCTCTGTCTGTTGTCAGAGCCTCCGATTCCCCTGGGCTCTGCCAGGGACTTGCTGACGCAGGAGGAGGGTCGAGTACTGCACCCGAACCTACCCTCCCTATCCCTCACGGCCTGGCGGCTGAATGTTTCTCTAGCCTATCTAGCCCTTCCAGAGGAGGTCGAGGAAATCCTCCTTGCTTCGAGGAAGGACTCCACTAGGTGGGCTTACGCCTTTAAGTGAAAGCGTTTCTCCGTCTGGTGCTCGGAACACCAACTCGACCCCTTCTCGTGCCCGGTACGGTGGGTTCTCCAGTACCTCCTTCACCTCTCGAGGGAAGGGCTGAAGTCAAGCTCTGTCAGAGTGCATTTCAGCGCCATATTGGCTAATCATCTTCCTGTCGAGGGAAAACCTCTCTTGGGGCAGCCTCTAGTCTCCCGCTTCATGCGGGGCCTTTTGCTATCCAAGCTGTCCATCCGCTCTCCCCCGGCGGAATGGGACTTGAACGTGATGCTCACACAACTCACTCTCCCACCTTTCAAACCGACGGCGACGTGTTCGCTCCGGCATTTATCTTGGAAGGTGGCCTTCCTGGTGGCTCTGACCTTGGCTCGCCGAGTCAGTGAGCTTCAGGCACTGATGGCTGGCACCCTTTACACCAGGTTCTTTTGGAACAGGGTGGTCCTCCAGACCCATCTGAAATTCTTACCCAAGGTTGTGTCGGCTCTCCACACCCTCGACTGCAAGCGGTCCCTCACCTTCTACTGGCAGCGCACCCAGGCTCACCGCAAATCTGACAGGCTTTTCATGACCTACGATCCCAATAGGCAGGGGCAGGCAGTTACCAAGCGCACCCTCTCTATTTGGGTGGCAGACTGCATCGCATGGGGAATTGCTTTGCGCGGGCTCCGTCAGTGCCGACGTCACCCATAAGTGAGGACTGATTCCTGCTGTCCCTGGAGAACACCTGTTACAGGTGAGTAAGTACACTTTATGTCCATCTGACTAACTCTTTTGCCTCTGACCCTTGCTGTCTCTTTACAACTCTCAGCTCTCTCCTCAAGGTGCCTCCATCTCCGACCCCCTCCTTTCCTGTCTGCCAAAACCTTGGCCGACTATGTCCATGACAAAATCCACAAGATCAAACTCCAATCCCCCATTAGGTCAGCTTCTCCCCCTCCTCCCCCTCCTCCCCCCCTTCCCCACCCTCTGCTATCTTTTCTTCTTTTTCTCTGATCTCTGAGAAGGAAACTACAGACCTTCTTTCCTTCTCCAAACTCACTACCTGCTACTTTTATCCTATTCCCACTCGTCTCCTAAGCCCCATCTCCTCCACTGTTGTTCATTCCATTTCTCATATTCTTAACCTATTGCTCTCTACTGCAGCTTTCCCTGTAGCCTTCAAGCATTCTGTGACCACTCCTCTCCTTAAGAAACCTTCACTTGATCCTACCTGTCCTCCTCAGTATCGACCCATCTCCCTCCTCACCTTCATTTCTAAACTACTTGAACGTGTGGTTCATCGCCATTGCCTCGACTTTATCTCCTCTCAAGCCCTCCTGCATCCTTCACAATCTAGCTTTTGTCCTTTACATTCTACTGAAACGGCTCTTGCCAAAGTCTCCAGCAACTTTTTCCTGGAAAATTCCAAGGGCCTTTACTCAATAGTCATCCTTCTTGACCTTTTTGCTGCTTTTGACACTATTGACCACAACCGTCTCCTCGATACCTTGTCCTCACTTGACTTTAAGGGCTCTGTACTATTCTGGTTTTATTTATTTAACAGGTTTTTTAATACCACTTTATCATTTCAGTCAGTGGTTTACATTGTAATTTAAGCTTGGTAATGTACATTAAACAGGGACATTGATAACTTGGATTTTTCTGAGAAAATGGAGGGTTAAGTGACTTGCCCAAGGCCACAAGGAGTGCTCGTGGATAACGCTCTAATTCTCCCTTAGTCCTCTTACCTCTCCCATCGCTCTTTCAGTGCTTGTTCTGGTTGATTCTCCTCTGTTGCTATCCCGCTCTTAGTTGGTGTACCCCAAGGATCTGTCTTGGGTCCTCTACTCTCTCTATACCCATTTCCTTGATGCCCTCATCTCTTCCCATGGCTTTCAGTACCATCTTTACGCAGATGTCTCCTAGTTGTACCTCTCTGCACTTGAAATCTCTCTGGCAATCCAGGTCCGGATCTCTGCCTGCTTTTCTGACATGGCTGCTTGGATGTCACACTGCTGCTTGAAACTGAATGTGGTCAAAAACTTAGGTTCTTATTTTTCCCACTCCTCTCCCCTTCCTCCTTTCTCAGTCTTTGTGGATAACTCTTTACTCCTCCTCCCTGTTTCCTTGGCTCGCAACCTTGGGGTCATCTTTGACTCCTCCCTCTCCTTCTCTGCACATGTTCATCCGATAGCTAAAACCTTCTGTTTCTTTCTCTATAACATCAATAAAATCCACGCATTCTTTTCTGAACACACTACTAAAACACTTATCCGATCTTTAGTCACCTCCCATCTCGACTATTATAATCTACTCCTTGCTGGTCTCCCTCTGAACATCTCTCTCTCCTTCAATCTGTTCAACACTCTGCTACATGGCTTATCTTCCGCTAGCCTCATCATGCTCATATTACCCCTCTTCTCAAGTCACTTCATTGACTCCCTATCCGTTTCCGTATCCAGTTCAAACTTCTCCTGCTGACCTATAAGTGCATTCACTCTGCAGCTCCTCACTACCTTTCCTCTTATCTTTTTCTACACCCGTCCTTGAACTCTGCTTTTCTGGCAAGTCGCTTCTATCTGTGCCCTTCTATTGCTAACTCCAGACTTCACTCCTTTCACCTTGTGCTCCTTATGCCTGGAACAAACTACCTGAGTCTATGGGGCTTGTTTACAAAGCCGCGGTAGCGATTCGCGATCGTTATCGGAGCCGCGGCCCCATTGAAATCAATGGGGCCGCGGCTCCGATAACGATCGCGAACCGCTACCGCGGCTTTGTAAACAAGCCCCTATATGTCAGGAACCTTTTCTGGCCCTTCTCAAATCCAGGCTGAAAACTCACCTCTTAGCTGTATTTCCTTACCTTCCCCCTGGATGTATCCAGAGTCTACAGCTACTGTGTTTTCTGTCTTGAGTAGATTGTAAACTCTGATGAGCAGGGGCTGTCTTTTACTACATATGTCTTGTAGCGTTATACAAATGCTCAGTAATAGTTCTGAGGGGCTCAATGCCCTGGCGCAGCAATGGCAGATAGCGGGGCTGCTGTATGTGTTTCCAGTGGCTTCTCATTCGGCTGTCTGTTTCAACATATCAAGACGCATCTGGGGCCTGTGGTCCTCATTGCCTCTGACTGGTGAGGCCAGCCATGGTATGCAGGTTATTGATGCCGAATCCCTGGTCGCTGCCGGCCAGAAGAGACCTCCTCTTTCAAGGTCCGATCTTTATGCCACAGGTAGCTTGATTCTCACTTATGGTTTGTCTCTTGAAAGGATGTAAGTTATGCCAGTCCCGTGGTGGACACGCTGGTGAAGACATGAAAACACTCCATGTCCTTGGCATATTACACGAGTGTGGTGTGTGTTAGAGGACTGGTGTGCATACAGGGGACTTGGGGCCTTTTCTGCTTCCATGCCAGATGTTCTTGCAGACTGGGTTGGATAAAGGGCTGGCCTTTAACTCCCTGTGAGTTCAGGTGGCAGCTCCGGCATGTTATCGCGGTCACGTGCTTGGCAGATCTCTGGCAGCCCATCTGAATGTAATTCTTCCGGATAGTCAATCAGGTACGACTACCAGTCCGTTACTGCGTTTCACCATGGGACCTCAATGTGGTGCAGTTCGCACTCGTCAAAGCTCTCTGAGCAGAACTACATTCAAGGATTTGACATTGAAGACCATCTTTTAGTGACTATTTGCTCAGCATGCAGAATCTTGGTGTTGCAAGTGCTAACATGCTGAGAACCTTTGCAGTTTTCAAAGGAAAAGGTGGATTTTGCGTCCCGTTCCATCCTTTTTGCTTAAAGGGGTCTCTTGAGCTCCATCTCAAACAGGCTCTCAACCTGTCTGTCTTCTCCTCTTGGGGCATTTTCTCCAAATCGGTTAAGTTTGCGGATACCATGACCGTCATGAACCTCACTTCTAAGCCAGAGTATGTGGAGTATGATCTTAGTCTCTCAAATTCACTGCTAATGCTCAGCGCAATACTTGAATTGTACCAAAGAGAGCTACATAAGATCATAAGATATGCCATACTCCGTCAGACCAAGGTCCATCAAGCTCAGTATTGTGTTTCCAACATTGGCCAATCTAGGTCATAAAAACCTAGCAGTTTCCCCAAAAGACACAGCTTCCACAATGCTTGTACTGGGTCAAGCATTGATATCCTGGGTCCCTTCTTAATAATGGTTTATGGACCTTTCCTCCAGGAACTCTTCCAAACCTTTTTTAAACCCAGCTACACTAACAGCCTTTTACTACATCCTCCGGTAACAAATTCCAGAGTTTGATTACACGTTGAGTGAAAAAATATTTTCTTTTATTAGTCTTAAATAGTTTACCCTGTAGTTTCATTACATGTCCCCTAGTCTTCCTATATTCTGATAACGTAAACAATCAATCTACGTTTACCCATTCCACTCCATTCATTAATTTATAGACTTCTATCATATCTCCCCTTAGCCGTCTCTTTTTCAGGTTAAAGAGCCCTAACCTTTTTAGCCTTTTTTCATAGGAGTATCCTTCCATCCCCTTTACCATTTTGGTGGCTCTTCTCTGAACCTTTTCTAATAACGCTATATTCTTTTTAAGATACGGCGACCAGAATTGCACACAATATTCAAGGTGCGGTCTCACCATGGAACGATATAGAGGCATTATAATATAATATCTTTTGTTTTATTTTCCATTCCTTTCCTTATGATACCTAGCATTCTATTTGCTCTCTTGGCCGCCGCTGCACACTGGGACGAGGGTTCTAACATGTTATCCACAATGACGCCTAAATCTTTTTCCTGGGTGGTGGTTCCTAATGTGGAACCTTGCATCGTGTAACCATAGTTTGGGTTGTTCTTCCCTAAGTGCATAACTTTGCACTTGTCCACATTAAATTTCATCTGCCATTTTGATGCCCATTCTTCCAATTTATCAAGATCCTCTTGCAATTTTCCACAATCCTCTTGGGATTTAACAACTTTAAATAGTTTTGTGTCATCTGCAAATTTGATAACCTCACTTGTTATTCCCCTTTCCAGGTCATTTATGAATATGTCAAAAAGCAGCGGACCCAGCACAGATCCCTGGGGTACACCACTATTCACCTTTTTCCATTGGGAAAATTGGCCATTTAGCCCTACCCTCTGCTTTCTATCTTTTAACCAGTTCCTGATCCACAATAGTACACTGCCTCCTATCCCATGACTCTTTGGTTTTGCCAAAAGTCTCTGATGAGGGACCTTGTCAAAGGCTTTCTGAAAGTCCAGATACACTATATTAACCGACACACCTTTCTCCACCTGTTTATTCACACCTTCAAAAAAACATAACAGATTAGTAAGACAAGATCTTCCTTGTCTAAAGCCATGTTGGCTGTCTCCCATTATGCCATGACTATCTACATGCTGAGTAATTTTGTTCTTTATGATGGTTTCTACCATTTTTCCCAGTACTGACGTCAGACTCACCGGTCTGTAGTTTCCCGGATCACCCCTGGAACCCTTTTTAAAAATTGGCGTTACATTGGCAATCCTCTAATCTTCAGGTATTACAGATGATTTTAATGATAATTCACAGATTACTAATAGCAGGTCTGCAATCTCATATTTCAGTTCTTTCAACATCCTTGGATGTATACCATCGGACCCACGTGATTTGCTACTCTTCAGTTTATCTAAGAGTTGTAATACATCTTCCCGATGTATCAATATTTCCTTCAATTCTTCTGCACCTTTAAATACCACTTCAGTCATGGGTAACATCCCTACATCTTCCTCAGTAAAGACCGAAGCAAAGAATTCATTCAGTCTCTCCGCTATCGCCTTGTCGCCTCTTAGTGCCCCTTTAATCCCTCTATCATCTAATGGACCAACTGACTCTCTCACAGGTTTTTTGCTATGAATGTACTTGAAAAAGTCTTTATTTCGCGTTTTTGCTTCCGCAGCAAGCTTCTTCTCAAATTCTCCCTTTGCCTGCCTTATCAATGCCTTGCATTTGACTTGCCAATGCTTGTGCTTTTTCCAAGTTTTGTCGTTTGGCTCTGTTTTCCATTTCCTGAAAGATGCTTTTTTGGCAACAACAGCCTCTTTGACCTCACCTTTAAACCATGCTGGAAGTTTTTTGGACTTCCTTCCACTTTTCTTAAAGCGTGGAATGCAGCTGGTCTGGGCTTCCAAGATAGTATTTTTCAACAACACCCAAGCTTGATGTAAGTCTTTAACCTTTGCAACTGCTCCTTTTAGTTTTTTCTTAACTGTTTTCCTCGTTTTATCATAGTCTCCCTTTCGAAAGTTAAAAGGTAGTACTGTGGATTTCCTTACTATCCCTCCTCCACTAATTAAATCAAACGTAATCATGCTATGATCACTATTGCCAAGTGACCCTAACACCCTTATCTCTTGCACTAGATCTGGTGTTCCACTAAGGACTAGGTCCAATATGGCTTCCCCTCTGGTCGGTTCATGAACCAGCTGTTCCAAGAAGCAGTCATTTATTTCATCTAGGAACTTTATCTCCCTAGCGTGTCCTACCGGGGTAATTGAAATCACCCATTATTATTACTGCGCTGTAAATTTTGTTAGCTTCCTTGATTTCTTTGAGCATTTCGTTATCCATTTGTTTATTCTGGCCAGGCGGTCGATAGTACACCCCCACTGCCATCGCCTTCCCCTTTTTACATGGAATTTCAATCCATAGAGATTCTACAGCAAATTTGTTTCCTGCAAAACTTTAATCCTTTCTGACTCAATGCCCCCTCTAACATAGGGCGCAACCCCTCCACTAATATGATCAGCTCTTTCATTATGATATAGTTTGTACCCAGGTATCACAGTGTCCCACTGGTTGTCCTCCTTCCACCATGTCTCTGATATTCCAATCATATCTAACCTCTCATTTAGTGCTATATATTGTAACTCTCCCATCTTATTTTTTAGACTTCTAGCATTTGCATACAAGCATTTTAGAGACTGTATTTTATTCATATTAATCTGGCTATTGGTAGACATGGGTAATTTGGGATCTTTAAGCTCTGTCTGCTCCATACTCGAGGGCATTTGGGCTACTTTACTCTTTTTTTGGAACCTCTCTGCTTTTGGTAGTATCCTTCAAGGATACATTCTTCCGAACCATGCGCTCTTGGGCGACTGTCGGCTTTCCCCTATTATCTAGTGGGGAGTGCTGGGAACCCTCGCTTACGCTCGCTTGTTATGGGCTCCATACTTTGCCATTATTTGTGGAGGGTCCAAGAGTTCTGGACGACAGATTGCCTCTTCGTACTTTTTGGCGGGCCGTACAAGAGTGAGGCAGCATCCAAGGCAACTATAGCTCGTTTTGGTCAAGGAAGCCATCACCTCCGTGTATCTTTTGAAGGGCAGGACTCCGCCTGCTGCCTTGAAAGCGCATTCGATTAGGATTTAGACGGCCTCCTGGGCGGTTTGTGGGCTGGTCATGCTAGCGGATATTTGCAGGGCGGCGACCTGGTCCTCACTGCATCCTTTTACATGGCATTATTGTCTATATGTGCAGTCAGCATGTGATGCGAAGTTTGGTTCCAGCGTGCTCCAGGCAGGGCTTGCAGGTCCCACCCAAGATTGATACTGCTCTGGTACATCACACTTGTCTGGAATGGACTGGAGTGATGATTAGGAAGGTGAAATTAGACCTTACCTACCACCTTGGATCGGATAGCCATTTTCCTTTCAGTTTCTGGAACAGGAGCGAGCCCTGAGAGCCTGGTAGTGACTTTTGTGTAAGATACGTATAGGCTTCAGAGGGCAACAGTTTCCCTCTTCCGTGGGCCTGAGTGGGGAGGGGGGGGGGGGTCATCCGTGGTGGAGTGACAGCTTCCTGTAATTGCTCACCGCAGATATGTATATTGAAGGACTGCTACTTCTGGAGAGAGATCTGCAGTTGTAAGTTGTTACTTCTGGGAAATTTTATAAATCTTGAGGAAGAGGAACTCTTTAGATTAAAGCTGATTAATCTGTGTAAATTGAAATCCATTGTATTTGTTAACTCAGTCAGGGACTAGTATCGTCAACAAGCTTTTAGTTTAAATTTTAGAACTCTGCAGAGAGCTTTTATTTTAAAATTAAAACTCATCAGAAAGCTTCAAGTTTAAATTTAAAACTCAGGGCCTAGTATTAGCAGAGAACTTTAATTTACATCAAATCAGAGTATAGCTTAGCATAAAAGGAAAAATAGGGTCGATATTCTTTGAGCAGAAAGGAATAAATTATTTCTAGAGACCTTTACGAAGAGCCCTTCTAGATAGGGAGCAAGAGACCTGTGGAATTGTTTTAAATAGGTGTTAAAGCCAAATGACATAACAAAGGAGCAATTTGAAAGGTTCCATCTATCAAACCAAGGGCTGTGTGAATCACCCAGGGAATTGTACCTTAGAAGCACAGGTCAGGGACCTGTGTAGCAAGCCATCCTTTACTAAGTGTTCCCTCCCATTCACTCAGACTCCCACCTGCCCCCAGGCATAATCTTAGATAGGGTCTTAGACCTATTAAAGGGGGAGTGGTATTCAAATTCACTTTCAGGTTCAGCTTGTTATCCTCACTAGAAAATAGATAACTTAAGGCCCTGTGAAAGTAATTAATCATGAGGTGAGCAAAGTCCCTTAAACTTATTTGGTATAGTTATATTAGTACAAACATCCCTAGTAACTTCAAACAACTTAAATAGCTAAACTAAACTTTCAAACTAAGATGCAGACAGTAGTCCAGCAGTGAGATGAGGGTTATCCAGTCTCTTTGTGTTGAGTGTCACATGTACGATTTTCTCCCAGTTGGTGAGGGGTCTTATGTGCGCACTAGGTGCAAGGAGATCTTTACCCTCAGGGAACGAGTGCAATCTCTTCGAGGCTAGAGTAGCAAACTTGCAGGGCATAAGGAAGTCAGAGAGGTGCCTAGACAAGACCTACGGGGACATAGTATTGAAGCCCCACCTCCAGTCTGTAGCCTCTCAGTTGACAGGCAGGAGAGAGGTCTCGTGAAAGGAGAGCACTGTCCACCAGGAGATATAATACCCTCTCACACCAAAGAGGTTTCTTGAGGGCCATGTACCCATAAGGGAAGGGTTAGGATGGCCGTTAGAGTGGACAATTCAATCATTAGGCATGTAGATAGTTGGGTGACTGGTGGATGTGAGGATCACCTGATAACATTCCTGCCTGGGGCGAAGATAGCAGACCTCATGCGCCATCTAGACAAGGTTTTAGATAATGCTGGGGATTAGTCTGCTGTCTTGGTATATGTTGGTACCAATGACATAGGAAAATGTGGGAGGGAGGTTCTGGAGGCCAAATTTAGGCGCTTAGGTAGGAAGTTGAAATCCAGAACTTCCAGGATTGCATTCTCAGAAATTCTTCCCATATAACGTGCAGGACCCAAAAGGCAGGAGGAGCTCTGTAATCTCAATACGTGGATGAGATGATGGTGCAAAGAAAAGTGTTTAGGATTTGTTAGGAACTGCTCAACATTCTGAGGAAGGGAGGGACTGTTCTGAAGGGATGGACTTCACCTTAACCAGGATGGAACTTGGCTGCTGGCATTAACATTTAAAAAGGAGATAGAGCAACTTTTAAACTAGATAATGGGGGAAAGCCGTGAGTCACCCATGATTCGGAAGAATGTATCCGTGAAGGGAAGTTAGGACATCTTAACAGATTACAATAACGATAAAGTAACCCAGATGCCCTTAAGTATCGAGCTGAAAGATCCCAAGTTATATCTAACAACTAATAACCAGATTAATATGAATGAAATACAACCTCTCACATGTCTGTATGCAAATGCTAGGAGTCTAAAAAAAATAAGATGGGAGAGTTAGAATATATAACTCTGAATGAGAGGTTAGATATGATTGGTATCTCAGAGACCTGGTGGAAGGAGGATAACCAGTGGGACACTGTGATAGCTGGGTACAAACTATATCTCAGCAATAGAGTAGATTAAATTGGTGAAGGTGTTGCGCTCTGTTAGGGCAATGAGTCACACAGGATTAACGTGTTGCAGGAAACAAAATACTCTGTAGAATCTAGAAATATAAATGATTTCCCTGTTTACTTCCATGTTAATTTTCCTGTTACTTGTAATAGGTCTGTTATATCTGACCAATTGTTGTATTGTTTCAATGTAAACCGCACTGATGACAAATAGTGCGGTATATAAGAAAATTAAATAAATAAATAAATAAATAAATCTCTATGGATTGAAATTCCACGTAAAAAGGGGAAGGCAATGGCAGTTGCGGTGTACTACCGACCACCTGGCCAGAATGAACTGATGGATGATGAAATGCTAAAAGAAATCAAGGACGCTAACAAAAGTTACAAAAAAGTAATAATGGGTGATTTCAATTACCAGGGTATCGCCTGGGTCAGTATCACGGCTGGACATGCTAGGGAGATAAAGTTTCTAGATTAAATAAATGACTGCTTCTTGGAGCAGATGGTTCATGAACTGACTAGAGGGGGAACCATTTTGGACCTATATTCTGGTGCAAGAGATAGGAGTGTTGGGGCCAATTGGCAATAGTGATCATAGCATGATCACATTTGATTTCATAAATGGATGAAGGACGGCAAGGAAATCCATAGTACTACCTTTTAACTTTCAAAAGGGAGACAGTGATAAAATGAGTAAGATAGTTAAGAAAAAGCTAAAAGGAGCAGCTGCAAAGGTTGAAATTTACATCAAGCATGGGCGTTGTTTAAAAATACTATCTTGGAAGCCCAGACCAGCTGTATTCCCCGCTTTAAGAAAGGTGGAAGGAAGGCCAAAAAACTGCCAGCATGATTTAAAGGTAAGGCCAGAGAGGTTATTTTTGCTTTTAAAAAAGAGCATCTTTCAGGAAATGGAAAAAAGAGCCAAATGACAAAAACTGGAAACAACATAAGCACTGGCCGGTTAGATGCAAGGCATTGATAAGGCAGGCATAGAGAGAATTTGAGAAGAAGCTTGCTGTGGAAGCAGATATGCATAATACAGGCTTTTTCAAGTACATTCATAGCAAAAAACCTGCGAGAGTGTCAGTTGGACCATTAGATGATGGAGGGGTAAAAGGGGCACTAAGAAAGGACAAGGCCATAGCGAAGAGACTGAATGATTTCTTTGCTTCGGTCTTTACTGAAGAAGATGTAGGGAATTTACCCATGACTGAAATGGTATTTAAAGGTGATGCATCAGAAGAATTGAAAGAAATATTGATAAACCAGGAAGATATATTATAACTATATATTATAACTGAAAGGCAATGTCAGGAAATACTTTTTCACTGAAAGGGTGGTGGATGCTTGGAATGCGCTCCCAATGGAAGTGGTGGGGGCAAATACGGTGACGGAGTTCAAAAGGGCATGCTACAGACACAGTGGATCCCTTTACAGCAACAAGAAAATATCAAAATAATCTGAACCATCTAATTCCTTAACAAATAGGGGTGTACTACAAGGAGTGGTGGGGATCACCCCTAAACAAAGACATGGGGAAGGGGGGCCTGCACAGAGCGGCAGGTATACCTATTCTTGACATCGTACTGGGCAGACTAGATGGAGCATACTGGTCTTTATCTGCCGTCATTTACTATGTTACTATGTAACTATTTGATAAACTAAACAGTAGCAATTCACCTGGACCGGCTTGTATACATCCGAGGGTACTGAAAGACTAAAGTATGAGATTGCAGACATATTACTAATCTGTGAACTATTATTAAAATCATCTGTAGTACCTGAAGAGTGGAGAATGGCCAATGTAATGCCAATATTTAAAAAGGATTTATGGGATGATCCAGGAAACTACAGACTGGTGAGCCTGACATCAGTACCAGGAAAAATGGTAGAAATCATTATTAAGAACAAAATTTGTGAACATGTAGATATCATGGTTTAATGGGAGAAAGCCAACATGGATTTAGTCAAGGAAAGTCTTATCTTACTAATCTGTTATATTTTTTTTGAAAGTGTGAATAAATAGGTAGATAAATGTGAGCCGGTTGATACAAGGTCCCTCATGAGAGACTCTTGGCGAAGTTAAAAAGTCAGGGATAGAAAGCAGAGGGTAGGGCTGAATGGCCAATTTTCCCAATTAATGGCTTTCTGGTGCATTAGGTCCACAACTTTCACACTAGGCAGGCTTGTTACCAGGCAATCCTCACCCAGATATCTACGTGGCTAATGATCGAATCGCCAGCTATAATGGCAATCCTAACCCTCCCCTCATGGGCATATGGCCCCAGAGAATCCTCATTGGAGCAAGAAGGTTTTACATCACCAGTAGGAGAGGTCCTAGCTACAGGATCACTTCCCAGGGTGATGCTCTCCTCTCACGTGACCTCTCTCTTCTATGGCAACAGGGAGGCTGCCAGATTGGAGGTGGGGCTTCAGTACTACGTCCCTGTAGGTTTCGTCTATGTACCTCTCTGTTTTCCTTATGTCCTCCAAGTCTGCTACTCTAGCCTGCAAAGACTGGACTCGTTCCGTGAGAGCAAAGAGCTCCTTGCACATAGTGGTCATGCAATACTTCTCACCAACTGAGAGAAGATCATACATGTGACACTCAATGCAAAAGACCGGGGAGCCCCCATCTCGCTGCTAGACTGCTGTCTGCATCTTTGTTTTAAGGTTTTGCTCAGATAGTAAAGTTGTTTACTTAGATTTGTTGGGGATATTTATACTAATACAACTATACCTAAAATGTTTAATGGACTTTGTTTACCTCAAGAATAATTAATCTCAGGTCCTTAACAAATGTAATCTCCAGGAACAAGCAGGAATGAGTCTTCACATATGGGTACGTCGGTACCGACGGAGCCTGCGCGGGAACGCTCCCCAGCTTCCCAAAAAGGAAAGCTTTTGGGAGCATCCCACAGCGCCTGCGCACTGCCTTCCTGCCTTTCCTAACCGCCTCTCCCCAGTTCTTTTTTTCCGCGGAGCCAGCAGGTCGTGTTCCTGTCACCGCTGAAGAGGTTCTTTGTTTTATTTTATTTCTTTGGTCGCGCGTCTGCCTTCCCCGACGTCGGACTGGTACCGCCGGTCTTTCTTTCTTTTCTTATTAAAAAAAAAAAAAAAAAAAGAACATATTTTTCCCTCACTTAGTGTGTTTTTTCCTCTTTGGGCCTTAGGCCTCACGAAAAATTTTCCTCATGGAAAAACCAGCCTCCGGGTTTAAAAAATGCACTAAGTGCAGCGGTACTATTTCTGTTACCGACACCCATGAATGGTGTCTTAAATGTTTGGGTCCTGACCACTCCATTTTGGATTGTTCGTCCTGCTCCTTGATGTCCAAACGAGGTTTACAGAACCGAGCAGCCAAGCTCCATGTTCTGTTTCCCTCTGATGCAGCTTCAGTGGCATCGACGTCTTCCAGGGCTTCTTCTTCCTCCCATGGATCTCAGGTAACCAAACATAAAACCCAGCCGGTCCTCGAAGGGTAGATCTCCTTCCAAGCATCGAGATGCCTCCGGGCTTGCCCTCGAGGATCCTGCACCGGCAAAACTACCCCGGCGGGAAGCTCCGGCTTCCAAAGCTCCACCTATGGGGTTACAGGTTGACATCGATGGCACGGCCTCGACCGATCACCTGTTAGAATGCTCTGGGGTACCGGCACAACCTTCTGGTACCGAATTCCAGGCATTCATGGCGTCGATGGATCAGAATGTTCTATCCATGCAGCAGGCTATCACGGCCTTTATTCAAGCTGCGACGCCGCTGATACCACAACAAACTCCGTTGTCGGTATTGGCCCAGGTACCGGCACCAATGCCGGTACCGGTACCGACTGCATCGACATCAGCCATGGTGTCGTCTGCAGCGGTTCCCTGCCTAGGGATGCCCATGAAAGAGCACCCTGACAGTCGATACTTTTGATTCCTCCGAAGATTCTGATGCATCGGAGGAGTCTGCTGAAGTATCCATAGCCCTTCCTGAAGAGCCGCCTTCTCCAAAAAGAAGAATGTCTCCTCCAGAAGACTTGTCCTTTCAAGACTTCATAAGAGAAGTGGCTAAAGGGCTTTCTATTTCAGTAACCTCTGAATCAGAGCCTAGAGCTAAAAAATTAGATATTTTAGGTTATTCTAAGGCTCCTAAGGAGGCAGTCACCTTGCCAATTCATGAGATTCTTTATGATCACAAGATTGACTTATGGGAGACTCCTCTCACTATCTCTCCTCATTCTCGTAGGTTGGACACTATGTACCGTGTCCCTCCTTGTCCTGGTTTTCATAAAACACAGCTTCCTCACCATTCTATTGTAGTGGAGTAAGCTATGAAAAAGATAAAGAGTGCAAAAAGACACTCCTCTGCTCCTCCAGGAAGAGAATGCAGGACCTTGGATGCTTTTGGTAGGAAAATCTTCCAAGCCAGTATGCTCATTGCCATAAGAACATAAGAACATAAGATATGCCATACTGGGTCAGACCAAGGTCCATCAAGCCCAGTATTCTGTTTCCAACAGTGGCCAATCTAGGTCATATGTACCTAGCAGTTTCCCCAAGAGAGACAAGTTCCACAATGCTTGTACTAGGTCAAGCATTGATATCTTCGGTCAGTTCTTAATAATGGTTTATGGACCTTTCCTCCAGGAACTTGTCCAAACCTTTTTTAAACCCAGCTACACTAACAGCCTTTACTACATCCTCCGGTAACAAATTCCAGAGTTTGATTACACGTTGAGTGAAAAAATATTTTCTTTTATTAGTCTTAAATAGTTTACCCTGTAGCTTCATTGCATGTCCCCTAGTCTTTCTATATTCTGATAAGATAAACAATCGATCTACGTTTACCCGTTCCACTCCGTTCATTAATTTATAGACTTCTATCATATCTCCCCTCAGCCGTCTCTTTTCCAGGTTAAAGAGCCCTAACCTTTTTAGCCTTTCTTCATAGGAGTATCCTTCCATCCCCTTTACCATTTTGGTGGCTCTTCTCTGTACCTTTTCTAAAATCGCTATATCCTTTTTAAGATACGGCGACCAGAATTGCACACAATATTCAAGGTGCGGTCTCACCATGGAACGATATAGAGGCATTATAATATCTTTTGTTTTATTTTCCATTCCTTTCCTTATCATACCTAGCATTCTATTTGCTCTCTTGGCTGCCGCTGCACACTGGGCCGAGGGTTTTAACATGATATCCACAATGACGCCTAAATCTTTTTCCTGGGTGGTGGTTCCTAATGTGGAACCTTGCATCGTGTAACCATAGTTTGGGTTGTTCTTCCCTAGGTGCATAACCTTGCACTTGTCCACATTAAATTTCATCTGCCATTTTGATGCCCAGTCTTCCAATTTATCAAGATCCTCTTGCAATTTTTCACAATCCTCTTGGGTTTTAACATCTTTAAATAGTTTTGTGTCAACGGCAAATTTGATAACCTCACTCGTTATTCCACTTTCCAGGTCATTTATGAATATGTCAAAAAGCAGCGGACCCAGCACAGATCCCTGGGGTACACCACTATTCACCTTTCTCCATTGGGAAAATTGGCCATTTAGCCCTACCCTCTGCTTTCTATCTTTTAACCAGTTCCTGATCCACAATAGTACACTGCCTCCTATCCCATGACTCTTTAGTTTCGCCAAACGTCTCTGATGAGGGACCTTGTCAAAGGCTTTCTGAAAGTCCAGATACACAATATCAACCGACTCACCTTTGTCCACCTGTTTATTCACTCCTTCAAAAAAACATAACAGATTAGTAAGACAAGATCTTCCTTGTCTAAAGCCATGTTGGCTGTCTCCCATTAGGTTGTGACTATCTACATGCTGAGTAATTTTATTCTTTATGATGGTTTCTACCATTTTTCCCGGTACTGACGTTAGGCTCACCGGTCTGTAGTTTCCCGGATCACCCCTGGAACCCTTTTTAAAAATTGGTGTTACATTGGCGATCCTCCAATCTTCAGGTATTAGAGATGATTTTAATGATAGTTCACAGATTACTGATAGCAGTTCTGCAATCTCATATTTCAGTTCTTTCAACACCCTTGGATGTATACCATCCGGCCCAGGTGATTTGCTACTCTTCAGTTTATCTAATAGTTGTAAGACATCTTCCCGATGTATCGATATTTCCTTCAATTCTTCCGCACCTTTAAATACCACTTCAGTCATGGGTAACATCCCTACATCTTCCTGAGTAAAGACCGAAGCAAAGAATTCATTCAGTCTCTCCGCTATCGCCTTGTCGCCTCTTAGTGCTCCTTTAACCCCTTTATCATCTAATGGACCAACTGACTCTCTCACAGGTGTTTTGCTACGAATGTACTTGAAAAGGTCTTTATTTCGCGTTTTTGCTTCCGCAGCAAGCTTCTTCTCAAATTCTCTCTTTTGCCTGCCTTATCAATGCCTTGCATTTGACTTGCCAGTGCTTGTGCTGTTTCCAGGTTTCGTCGTTTGGCTCTTTTTTCCATTTCCTGAAAGATGCTTTTTTGGCAACAACAGCCTCTCTGACCTCACCTTTAAACCATGCTGGCAGTTTTTTGGACTTCCTTCCACTTTTCTTAAAGCGTGGAATACAGCTGGTCTGGGCTTCCAAGATAGTATTTTTCAACAACACCCAAGCTTGATGTACGTCTTTAACCTTCGCAACTGCTCCTTTTAGTTTTTTCGTAACTGTTTTCCTCATTTTATCATAGTCTCCCTTTCGAAAGTTAAAAGGTAGGACTGTGGATTTCCTTACTATCCCTCCTCCACTAATTAAATCAAAGGCGATCATGCTATGATCACTATTGCCAAGTGGCCCCAACACCCTTATCTCTTGCACTAGATCTGGTGTTCCACTAAGGACTAGGTCTAATATGGCTTCCCCTCTGGTCGGTTCATGAACCAGCTGCTCCAAGAAGCAGTCATTTATTTCATCTAGGAACTTTATCTCCCTAGCATGTCCTGACGTGACACTGACCCAGTCGATAGCGGGGTAATTGAAATCACCCATTATTATTACTGTGCTGTAACGTTTGTTAGCTTCCTTGATTTCTTTAAGCATTTCATCATCCATTTGGTCATTCTGGCCAGGTGCTCGATAGTACACCCCCACTGCCATCGCCTTCCCCCTTTTATATGGAATTTCAATCCATATAGATTCTACAGCAGATTTTGTTTCCTGCAAAACTTTAATCCTTTCTGAGTCAATGCCCTCTCTAACATAGAGCGCAATCCCTCCACCTATTTGATCAGCTCTATCATTACGATATAGTTTGTACCCAGGTATCACAGTGTCCCACTGGTTCTCCTCCTTCCACCATGTCTCTGATATTCCAATCATATCTAATCTTTCATTTAGTGCTATATATTCTAACTCTCCCATCTTATTCTTTAGACTTCTAGCATTTGCATACAAGCATTTTAGAGAATGTATTTTATTCATGTTAATTTGGCTATTGTTAGACATGGGTAAATTGGGATCTTTAAGCTCTGTCTGCTCCATACTTGAGGGTATTTGGGCTACTTTACTCTTTTGTGGAACCTCTCTGCTTTTGGTAGTATCCTTCAAGGATACATTCTTCCGAACCATCCGCTCTTGGGCGACTGTCGGCTTTCCCCTAATATCTAGTTTAAAAGCTGCTCTATCTCCTTTTTAAAGGTTAATGCCAGCAGCCTGGTTCCATCCTGGTTAAGGTGAAGCCCATCCCTTCGGAAGAGCCCTTCCTTTCCCCAGAATGTTCCCCAGTTCCTAACAAATCCAAAACCCTCATCTCTGCACCATTGTCTCATCCATGCATTGAGACTCCGGAGCTCTGCCTGCCTTTTGGGTCCTGCGCGTGGAACAGGAAGCATTTCGGAGAATGCTACCCTGGAAATTCTGGATTTCAACTTCCTACCTAAAAGCCTAAATTTTGCCTCCAGAACCTCCCTACCACATTTTCCTATGTCATTGGTACCGACATGTACCAAGATAGCAGACTCCTCCCCAGCACTATCTAAGACCTTATCTAGGTGACGCGTGAGGTCCGCTACCTTCGCACCAGGCAGGCATGTTACCTGGCGATCCTCACGTCCACCAGCCACCCAGCTATCTACCTGCCTAATGTTCGATTCACCAACTATAATGGCTGTCCTAACCCTTCCCTCATGGGCACATGGCCCTGGAGAAACTTCCTCAGTGCGAGAGGGTTTTACATCACCTGGAGGACAGGTCCTAGTTACAGGATCACTTCCTGCCACACCAGGGTGATGCTCTCCTGTCACGTGACCTCTCTCCTCCATGGCAACAGGGGTGCTGCCAGACTGGAGGTGGGACTTCAGGACTATATCCCTGTAGGTCTCGTCTATGTACCTCTCTGTCTGTCTTATGTTTTCCAAGTCTGCTACTTTAGCCTCTAGAGAACGGAATTGTTCCCTTAGAGAAAAGAGCTCCTTGCACCTAGTGCACACGTAAGACCTCTCACCAACTGGGAGAAAATCATACATGTGACACTCAATGCAAAAGACTGGAAAGCCCCCTTCCCGCTGCTGGACTGCTGTCTGCATCTTAGTTTTAAGTTTGTGTCTAGATCTTTAAGTTCTTACTTACTAGGGGTTGCTATAGGTATTTATACCAATAAAACTGTACCTAATACTTTAATATAGCTTGTTCACCTGAAGCTTAATTAATCTCAGGTCCTTAGTGTATGACTGATTTGGGTAATGAGCTTCACCTGAAAGCACCTCCTGTCTTTTAAGATGTGTAAGTACCTATAAAGCTATGATTATCCCAGGGGAGGGTGGGTGTGGGGAGGGAGGGAGGGAAACAACACTTATTAAAAGAGGGCTGCTACACAGTACCCTGTCTTGTGCTGCTGAGGTAAGCTAAATTCTGATTTGATTTAAATTATAGCTCTTAGCTGCTGCTAGGCTCTAACTTCTTATGATATTTAAACTACAAGCTCTCTGCTGGGTACTAAATTTAACCAGAAAGCTCTCTTCTGTGTGTTAAATTTAAACTAAAAGTACTTTGCTGTTACTTGGCCCTGAGGAACTATTAAATTTAAACTACAAGCTCTCTGCTGGGTATGAAATGTATCCAGAAAGCTCTCCTCTGTGTTTTAAATTCAAACTTTAATTGCTGCTACTAGGCCCTAACTGATCCAACAAAAAAAACAGTGGGTTCACAGATTAAGTAGCTTTAATACAAAGAATTCTTTTTAGAAAATTACCAGAAGTATATACTCACAGTTGCAGATTTCACTCCAGAAGTAACAGTCCCCCTTTCTCGTCCTTCAAGACAGAGGTTCACAGAGCTCTGGTTGAGCCAGAATCAACTCCTATAGTCTTTATATGGGTATGTTTCTGAAAGAAGTTGCAGATAAGCTGCACACTTTCCTCCCTTTTCTTCCAGAGGATAAAAAGGAAGAATTTCTTATTTGGCTTAAGCATACTCAAGATATTTCAAAGTTTTCCAACCGTGCAGCTTTTGACTCCTTTGAGGGTGCCAGCAGAGCTTCGGCCATTGCCATAGCTGCACGCAGAATTGCTTGGCTCCAAGCTTCTGATCTAGAATCTTGGGTCCAGGATGGCTTGGGAAATCTTCCCTGTACAGGAGAAAACCTGTTTGGCAAAGATTGGCAAATAAAAGCCACTCAAATGGATGCAGAAAATTCTGCTTTGGATAGACTTTCAAAGTCAACCTCCATTCCTGCCAAGAAAAAAACCTTTCAAGAAGTCTTTTTTCAAGAAAGGCAGATTCCATCCTGCTTCTGGCCAACAATCATCTACAGGTGGTTTTGCTGCTAAGCGTCAGCAACCTAAACAGGCCAGGCCTAAGCCTACAGGGGCTGCTGCAACTCAGCAGACCCAGCCTCCTCAGGGCTTTTGACTTGATGCTAGAGAACTTAGCCTTTCTGGCTCTGAAACAGCCAGAGCCTCTCACCATTCCAGGAAGGTTAGCTCATTTTGCTCCCAGATGGGAGCAAATTACAGCAGAGCAGTGGACCCTCTCCATCATAAGGGAGGCTACAAACTTCATTTCTCAAACTTTCCTCCTCACACCATGGTGAGACATTTCAATTCTCCAACATCTCTCCTCGACCTTCTAGGTCAGGAGGTGGCTGCCCTTCTTGCCCAAGGGGCAATAGAAGAAGTACCTCTTCTTCAACAAGGGTCAAGGTTTTACTCCCCCTACTTTCTGATCCCAAAGAAAACAGGGGGCTACAGACCCATATTAGATCTCGGAGAATTGAACAAATTTCTATGCAAGGAGAAATTCAAGATGCTTTCTCTGGGCACTCTCCTTCCATACCTTCAGAGTCAGGATTGGCTTTGTTCTCTAGATCTCAAGGATGCGTACACACATGTCCTCATCCATCCATCTCACAGAAGGTTCCTCCGTTTTCTTTTCCAAGGAAAGCATTACCAATACAGGGTGCTTCCTTTCGGTCTGGCCTCTGCTCCAAGAGTGTTCACCAAATGCATGGCAGTAGTAGCTGCATTTCTACGCACTCTGGGAATATTTGTATTCCCATACCTGGACGACTGGCTCATCCGAGCTCCATCTCAGTCAGAGGCCCAGATTTCCCTGGACTGCACAAGGCGCATTCTGCAGTATCTGGGACTTGTGGTGAACCTCCCAAAGTCCCAGCTCACCCCTACTCAGTCCCTAGAGTTCATAGGGGCCTGGCTAGATACTACCACTGCAAGGGCCTATCTTCCTCAGGCCCGTTGCCTACGCCTAGTGCAGTTAGCCTCCCAGATTCAGTCAAAGAGCCATTTAACTGCCCGGGAGATGCTACAGCTGCTAGGCCATATGGCATCCACAGTGCATGTGATCCCCTATGCTTACCTTCACATGAGAGCAGCTCAATGGACTTTGTCCACCCAGTGGACTCAAGCATCAGGGGCTCTGTCAGATAAAATAGCAACCTCCAGGCGCTTCTTTTGGTCTCTCCAGTGGTGGAAGTCCACCCAAAATCTGTTGCTGGGGTCCCCCTTCCAACAGTTGTTGCCCCAGGCAACCCTCACAACAGATGCCTCCCAAACAGGTTGGGGAGCTCATCTGCAAGACCTCTCCACTCAGGGCACTTGGTCTCCACAGGAGACCTCTCTACATATCAACCACTTGGAGCTCCGAGCAGTTTTTCTAGCTCTCAAGGTCTTCCATACCCTGCTCAGCTACAAGACAGTCCTCATTCATACGGACAATCAGGTAGCCATGTTTTACATAAACAAGCAAGGAGGAACTGGCTCTCTGTCGCTTTGCAACGAAGCTTTAAGATTGTGGGCCTTCGCCAGAGAGCATCAAATCCATCTCCTGGCCGTATACCTTCCAGGAATCCAAAACTCTTGGGCAGACAGATTCAGTCGAGTTCTGCTTCCACACGAATGGTCCCTGCACATGGACCAGGTACTCAGAATCTTTCAAGAGTGGGGAACACCGGACATAGACATCTTTGCAAGTCCGTGGAATGCCAAACTTCCCCGGTTCTGTTCCAGAATTCCGTGTCAGGGAGTTCAGGCCAAGGATGCCTTCCTCCTTCACTGGGGTCAAGACTTCCTGTATGCCTTTCCACCCATTCCCTTAATTCCCAAGACTCTGTTCAAGCTCCAGAGGGATCAAGGATCTATGATCCTCATAGCTCCACGCTGGCCACGCCAAGTGTGGTACCCTCTACTTCTGCATCTCTCTCAAGCTCCCTCCCTAGACTTGGGAGCTGCTCCAGACCTTCTGTCCCAGGAGGAGGGGACTTTGTGGCACCCAAACCCCAAGTCCCTTCACCTCAGAGCTTGGTTGCTGAAGGCCTAGACCTTCAAGGTTGGAATCTTTCTCAGCAGGTGAAGGATATCCTCCATGCTGCCAGAAAACCTTCTACTAGACGTTCCTATGCTTTTAAATGGAAAAGGTTTTCCATTTGGTGTACTGAGAAGGGTCTTGACCCTCTAGCACTACCTTTGAATTCTCTATTGGAATATCTCCTGCATCTCTCCAATGCAGGCCTTAAGACGAATTCGTTAAGGGTCCATTTGAGTGCTATTGCAGCATCCCTTAAGCCTATGAATGGACAGCCTATTTCCTCTCATCCTCTTATTGCAAGATTCATGAGAGGCCTAACTTTAACTAAACCTCCCATTAGGCCTCCTCCTGTGGCATGGGACTTAAATCTGGTTCTTGGTCAGCTTATGAAGCCACCTTTTGAACCCTTAGCCACCACCTCCTTGAAATTTCTTTCCTGGAAGGTTATTTTCCTCATTGCAGTCACCTCAGCTCGCCGCATCAGTGAACTGCAGGCCTTAGTGGCTAATCCACCTTATACAAGGTTCCATCATGATAAGGTAGTCCTTAGGACCAATCCACACTTTATGCCTAAAGTGGTCTCACCTTTTCATCTTAATCAAGAGGTGTATTTACCTGTCATTTTTCCAGGTCCTCATGCATCGAGTCCTCATGCCCCAAAATGTTGGAACGAACTTCCACCTGAAATTAGATCCATCAAAGGCCTTATGCAGTTCTGTAAGGCAATCAAACACCACATTTTCCTACTTCACTTTGCTCAAGCATCTGCCCCACCTCTACCCACCCACCCACCAATGTCTACAAACTGCATCCTGTCACAAGTATCTTGAGCCCGCTTTAGACTTACTGTATATACAAACCAAATCTAATTATATTTTGTACATATGTTTATAGTTTCTCTGTTACTCCAAGTTTATGCTCCTGTTACAATGTACTGTTCAAGTTTAAACTCCTGTTACAATGTAAGCACAGAACAGTTTTCTGACTGTGCACCCTTGTTGTATGTAAACCGCACTGATAACAAATAGCGCGGTATATAAAAGCTGTTAAATAAATAAATAAATAAATAAAAAGTGCAGAGAGGAATCTTCATACCCTGGATTGTAAGAGAGCTCTTGCCTTTTACTTACAAAGGACACAGCAACATAGGAAGTCTTCTCAACTCTTTGTTGCTTTTGATCCCTCTCATTTGGGACTTCCAGTCTCTAAAAGGACACTGTCCACTTGGATTGCTCAGAGTATTTCTTTCGCCTACCAGAGTAAGAACCTTTCTCTGGAGGGTCATGTCACAGCTCACAATGTAAGGGCCATGGCAACTTCTATGGCTCATCTAAATTCTGTGTCCATCGACCATATCTGTCGAGCAGCCACATGGGCATCGGTTCATACCTTCACAGCCCATTATTGTTTGGACAAGGACTCCCACTGGGATGCTTTGTTTGGTCAGGCTGTCCTAAAACACCTGTTCCATACTTGAACAACTCCTATCCTCCTTCCCTGGATGGATGCCTGAGATCCATAGGAGGAGATAGAGCCCTTCTCAGGGTCTCACAACCTTGGGGATCTCCCAGGCATTTCTAGCTAGGGAGTCCCCATATGTGAAGACTCATTCCTGCTTGTTCCTGGAGATAGCACAGTTACATACCTGTAACAGGTGATCTCTGGGAACAGCAGGAATAAGTCTTCACAACCCACCCACCTCCCCTAGGAGTTGTATCTCTCTATCTATCTTTCCTTTCCTCTCTCTCTTTGTCTCAGCTTTAAAACTCGAACTGGGGAGAGACGGTTAGGAAAGGCGGGAAGGCAGCGCGCAGGCGCTGTGGGATGCTCCCAAAAGCTTTCCTTTTTGGGAAGCTGGGGAGCGTTCCCACGCAGGCTCCGTCGGTACCGACGTACCCATATGTGAAGACTTATTCCTGCTGTTCCCAGAGATCACCTGTTACAGGTAAGTAACTGTGCTTTCCTGGTGAGGATAATCAGCCGCACCTGAAAGCGATTATGGGCACCTCCCCCTTTAATAGTTTTAAGAGCCTATAAAGCTAAGATTGTCTCTGGGGTAGGTTGGAGTTGGGGTGGGAGGGAGGGAGAGAAGACTTAATAACTGGCTTGCTACACAGTGACCTTGGTTTGATAGCTGGGGCCTTTCAAATTGCCCCTTTGATATATCGCTTTCCTTTAACACCTATTAAAGACAACTTCACAGATATTTTGTCTCCTAACTGGAAGACCTCTTTGTAATGGTCACTAGAAACAAGTTTAGTTCTTTGTACTCGGAGACTACTTGGGATCTCTCCTTCAAACTACTCCAAAAACCATAGATCCTGTGACCCGTTATTCTGTGACCATAGAAGCTACGCAAACAACACATTGCTGAAATGTGATACAGTTACAACCAAAAGAGCACTTGCTTTACATGCTGGACCTCTGGAATGCTCTTCCAGAAGATATAAGAACCACCAAGGATCCAAAAGCCTTCCGCAAGCTCCTTAAGACTTTCGTTTTTAAAGAGCACTATGGGGACTCAGTGACATGACCAAGATTCTGAACAGCATAATTATACTAGTTACACAGCCCACATAGCTGTTAACTAGACCCAAAGGACTTGAGTCTATACTACATAGATTCCCACAAACATAGGTTCAAAATCAGATGTAAATCATTTTCATCAGTATAGAATGTTATATGTAATGTATTATAGTTAATGGTTCAATTTCAGCACTGTGTTCTATCTAATAGTTATTGGTTCTTTGTTTTATGTAATCTACCTTGATGCTGGAAATGCAGTATATAAGAGCACATAGATAAATAAATTTAATCTCCAGGAACAAGCAGGAATGTAGTCTTCGCATATGGGTAACGTCGATACCGACGGAGCCCACACGGGAATGCTCCCCAGCAATGCATTTTGTAGCTCTGTTTGTGACTCATGGTGCTGAAAAAGAGAATGTAAAGGCCAACTTCCTCAGCCATCATCAGCTGAATCTGGGAGAGCGGAAGCTAGAGGAATTTGTGTTTCGCGGCATAGTACAGTGTTGGGGTCTGCCGATCATGGATCTAGTGGCATTGCCTCTAATGCCAAAGTGCAGTGTTTCTTCAGTCGGAGGTGAGAAAAGATGTTAGAGGATCTAGATGCTGTAGTTCAGCAGTGGCTGAAGGACGGTCTCCTATACGTGTTTCCTTCCTGGACTCTTCTCGGCTGAGTACGTCAGAAGATAGTCTCGTCAGGCCTTGGTGCATGAATCTTATCCGGCTGACAATGGATGGTCCATGGCGACTTCAAATGCTGGATGATCTTCTATTGCAGGATCCGATCCTCATGCGACAAGTGACTCAATTCTCCCTTATGGCCTGGTTTTTGAGAGGGCTAAGTTAAAGAAAAAAGGTTACTCTGCTCGTCGTAGCAACATAAGCTCATAAGTGTTTAATTACTTTTATGTTAGAGTCTGGTGTATTTTCAAGAACTGGTGCGAAGAGAAGGGCATTCAGGTTCTCTTGGCTTCGCTGACAAGATATCCTTGCTTTTTTGCAGGCTGGGTTGGATAAGGGTCTCACCTTAAATTCTTTAGAGGTGCAGGTGGCAGCTTTAGCTTGTTGCAGTACGATTCAAGGTTATTCTCTGGCTTCTCATTTGGATGTGGTGCAATTTCTGAGAGCTGTTAAGCAGCTTTGCCCGCTTATGTATCACACAGTGCCCTCTTGGGACTTGAACTTAGTCCTATCAGCTCTCTCAGGTCCTCCATTCAAATCCCTGGATCAAACTTCTCTGAAGGATCTCATGGTGAAAGTCGTCTTTCTGGTGGCCATATGCTTGGCACGTTGAATCTCAGAGTTGAAAGCTTTGTTCTGTAGATAACCTTTTCTTATATCCAAAGAAAAGGTAGTTTTGCATCTGGTTCCTTCTGGTCTTTCCTGGCTCTGATGATGCCTTGGAAGATAGTTGTATCTGTTGGGACATTCACAGAGTCCTTCGATGTTGTCTTAAGTGTTCTCAGATCATCTCTTTGTCCTTTTTGGAAGACCGTGTAAAGGTGAGGCAGCTTTTAAAGCAGTGGTTGAAATAATTCATTGCGTCGGCTTATTTGCTTAAGCATAGAACTCTTCTAGTTGGTTTGCAAGCTCACTCAACTAGAGCTTAAGTGACTTTTTGGGACAAGTATAGTCTTGTTCCCCTGATTAATATCTGTAAAGCAGTGCCTTGGTCCTTGCTTACATACATTTATATGCCACTATTGTTTGGACGTTCAGAAGAGAAGGGATGAGCAGTTTGGTGCCTGAGTTTTGCAAGCCACCTTTGTGGGTCCCTCCCAACATAGAGTATGGCTCTCTCCCAACATAGAGTATGGCTCTGGCATGCGTCTGGACTGGACTGAACTAGACTGGAGGAACAATAAGGAAGGGGCAATTAGACCTTACCTGCTAACTTTCTTTGAGTCTCTCTTCTGTCCAGTCCAGAACCCTCAGTTCTCCAGGACCAAGCAGGAAGTCAGTCCTCACATATGGGTGACGTCGGCGCCGACGGAGCCCTCGCGGAGCAATTTTCCCCAGCTTTCAAAGAAAGCCTTTGGGAATTGCAGCGCGCATGCGCGGTCCCCTTCCCGCCCAAGGGTGCCATCTTAGCCAGTCTTCTTTTTTCCGCGGAGCCCTACAGACGTACCCGTCGTGTCCCCGCGAAAAAGTTGATTTTTACTTGTAATTTTCTCTTATTTTCTTCGGTTCGACGCCGGTCTTTTTCCCGCCCGGACTCGCGACGCCGGTCACGAGTCCTCTTCTTCTTTTTCGGTTTTTCTGACTTAGTCAATTTCGTTTTCGATTTTTCCCTGGCAGCCCGGTCCTTTGACCTCGCCGGGGCCCTTTTTCCCCCGATGGCTGCCAGTGGTTTCAAGCGGTGTGGTCAGTGTGACCGGAATATGTCACTAACTGACACACACGACAATTGCCTCCGCTGCCTGGGCCCGGATCATGAAGAAATGATCTGTGGGCCCTGCGGCAAAATGTCCTCCAAAGCGTTGAGAAGTCGGCGGCATCAGCGGGATAGGATCTTCGCTGACCCCAGCCGTACCCGGACCTCGTCGGAGGCCTCCGCGTCCAGAGGTTCCAGCTCAGACCGTCGCCGGAGTTCCTCCGACAGGGGTTCTCCCTCCGGGGACCATCGATGGAAGGTGAAACCCGCGAGGGCTGCGTCGGTGGACGCTCCTGGCTCCGCGAGGGCCAGGTCGCATAGCCCCGATAGCCGTCCCGGGTCCTTGGAGAAGGAGCACCTCCCGAAGCGACTTCGCCTGGAGTCGGAGCTGCCTGCTCGGGTAAGTCCTGTGGTCCTCCTGGACTCGCCTCCGAGACCGCCGACGTCGGGCCCGATGCCGTCGGGGGCTGCTGGCTCACCTGAGCTCGGACTCAGGTTGACGGCCTTGGAGAGCAGACTGTCTGCCTTCATGGACCAGCAGCGGGCACTGCTCGCTGGCTTCGCTGGCGCCGCTGCCCCGACCGCCGGGACGTCGACGTCTAAGTCGACCCCGGAGACCGAGCCGATCCTCGAGTCCATGCGAACTCGAGTCGATCCTCGGTCGAGGTCACCCTCGGCCTCCCGTTCGGGACCGAGGTCGCCGACGCCGACTCCCTCGGCGTCGGGGCGGCAGGCGCCGCGCCCTGCCCGGGCCGACCCCACCGAGTCCTCGTCGGAGTCGGTCTGGGAGTCCGAAGAGGAAGAGTCACCTGATTCTTTTCGGACTCGGTGTGTCCCCTCGGACTCACCTGAGTCCGAACCTCGGAAGCAGTCCCCCCGGAGGATGCCCGGTTCTCGGACTTCGTCAGGGATATGGCCAAGGCCTTGGCCTTCCCTGCGGATCCCGAGGAGGAGCCTCGAGCCGAAGAGCTCGACGCCCTCCAGTATGACTCTCCCGCCAGGGAACACTTTACTGTACCGGTTCCTCCCATGCTGGAACGACTACTCTTCCGCATGTGGGAGAGTCCGGCCTCCTCGCCGGTCCTGAGCAAGCGGGTCGATTCTATCTATCGAGTCCGCAAGAGCCCTGGCTTCCAAAAAGCACAGCTACCACACCATTCCATGGTAGTGGAATCGGCCATGCATCGTCTTAAGAGCCAGAAGATTCACTCCTCGGTGCCCCCTGGCAGGGAGGCCCGTAACCTGGATGGCCTTGGTAAGAAGTGCTTCCAAGGCTCTATGCTTGCGTGTCGTGTCCAGACCTACCAGCTATACATGGGCATGTATCTCCGAGACCTGGCTAAAGAGCTAGCCGGATTCTCCGCTGGTTTGTCCGAGGAACCCTTGCGGAGGTTCCTGGCCTTGTCCTCTGGCATTCGGGAATGCTCAAAATTCATATCCCGAGCAGCCTATGATGGCTTTGAAGCATCGGCTCGAGTGGCCGCAGCCGGCATCGGTGCCCGCCGACAGGCTTGGCTTCAGTCGTCGGACCTTGAGCCCTGGGTGCAGGACAAGTTGGTCGATGTCCCCTGCCGAGGCGAGAACCTCTTTGGCAAGCCCATGGCTGAAAAGGCTGCACAGATCGAGACGGAGACTCTCACCAGGACTAGGCTTTCTAGGAAGACCTCCGCCCCTTCCCAGAAAAAGAAGGGCTCGGGAAAGAAGTCCTTTTACCCGAGAAAGGCGACTGCCTACAAACAATACCCCCAATATCAGGCCCCTGCAGCTCCCCAACAGGGCCAGCAGGCCAAGGGACGGGGTAACGGGTCCCGTAGGCAGCAAGCCCCCAAGCCTGCACCACCAGCCCCTGCTCAGCAGGGTGGGGGTTTTTGACTCCTTAAGCATAGCCTCTCCCCCTCCGCTGGCTCCTCCCAGCACCGGAGGCCGGCTGGTTCACTTCGCCCACAGGTGGTCCAGCATCACCTCAGATGCCTGGGTGCTTCAAGTCGTGAGAGAAGGCTACCTTCTCCACTTCCAACAGGTCCCTCCCTCCTATTTTCCGGGAGAACCTCCACGACTCCCTCTGCACAGGGAATTGCTCCTTCAGGAGTTAGCAGGTCTTCTACAGGAACAGGCGGTGGAACCGGTGCCCCACCACCTGAGAGGTCAAGGCTTTTATTCCAGGTACTTTCTAGTACCAAAAAGGACAGGAGGCCTCAGACCCATCCTGGACCTGCGCAACCTCAACAGATTCCTCGTGCGGGAAAAGTTCAAGATATGCTTACCCTTGGAATCCTTCTGCCCTACCTCCAGCAGGGAGATTGGCTATGCTCCTTGGATCTAAAGGATGCCTACACGCACATCCTCATCCACCCAAGCCACCGCCAATACCTAAGGTTTGTGGTGGCAGGAAATCATTACCAGTACAGAGTACTGCCCTTTGGCCTGTCCTCCGCACCGCGGGTCTTCACAAAATGCCTCGCGGTGGTGGCGGCCCATCTCCGGCTTCACGGCCTCTGTCTTTCCGTACCTCGACGACTGGCTCATCAGAGCAGCGTCCGCTCCGCAGGTCACCAACGCCACACGCCGCACGGTGACTCTTCTGCAGTACTTGGGCTTTGTTCTAAACTTCGCAAAGTCCACTTTGCTCCCCTCACAAGATCTCGAGTTCATCGGCGCAAGGCTGCACACTCCTCAGGCACGAGCGTTCCTACCGCTCGACAGGGCTCAACGGCTCATGGACCTAGCCGACCGTTTTCGCAGCCAGCCCCTGGTCTCCGCCAGGCGCTTCCTGAGACTACTCGGCCATATGGCTTCCACCGTCCATGTGACCCCCAATGCCCGCCTGAATATGCGGCCTGCTCAATGGTGTCTCCGCAAGCAGTGGCAACAAGCCACAGGCGGCCTAGCAGACCTAGTGCACGTCTCCGAGCCGCTGATCTCGTCTCTCCGGTGGTGGCTTCATCGGCCGAACCTGGTACTCTGCATGCCTTTTCAGTCACCTCAGCCGGCCCAGGTGCTGACGACAGATGCATCCCTCCTGGGCTGGGGAGCACATTGCCAAGGGGCCCGTACTCAGGGCCTCTGGACCACGTGGGAGTCTGCTCAGCAGATCAACTTCCTGGAGCTCAGAGCGAGGCCTTCTCCCACCTGACCTCTCGCCAGTCCGTCCTTGTCCAGACGGACAATCAAGTTGCCATGTTCTACGTGAACAAGCAGGGGGGCACGGGCTCCTTCCTTCTCTGTCGGGAAGCACAGAAGCTCTGCTCTTGGGCCGTCAGTCACGGCGTCCATCTCAAGGCAGTTTATCTCCCAGGCCAAGAAAATTGCCTGGCGGACAAACTCAGCAGGATCCTCCAGCTGCACGAGTGGCGCCTGGATCCCTTGGTAGTTCAGAAGCTCTTTCTAAAGTGGGGCCTCCCCACGATGGATCTCTTTGCCAGCCCTCTCAACCGGCAACTTCCTCGCTTCTGCTCTCGTCAGCCACATCCCCTTCGAGTTGCGGCAGACGCTTTTCTACTCTCATGGTCGGAGGGCCTTCTGTACGCTTTCCCTCCCATCCCGCTAGTCTCTCGAACTCTTTTCAAGGTTCTCCGAGACAAAGCCTTCATGATCCTGGTGGCCCCTCGCTGGCCCCGACAACCGTGGTTTCCACTCCTGCTGCAATTAGCGGTGGAGGATCCATTCCCTCTGGGGTTTACAACCGGATCTCCTCACTCAGGATCAGGGGTCTCTGCTACACCCCAACCTCAGATCTCTCAATCTAATGGCCTGGCTGCTGAGAGGGTAGTCCTTGCTCCCCTTCTTCTGCCAGCAGAGGTGGAAGAGGTCGTCCTAGCTTCTCGGCGACCTTCTACCCGCAAATGCTATGCCCTTAAATGGCGTCGTTTTTTCCGTTTGGTGTACCCAACAGTCTCAGGATCCCTTCTCCTGCCCGGTGTCGGTGATTCTGCAGTACTTGCTATACCTCTCTAATCTGAGACTTAAGTCCAATTCCGTCAAAGTTCACCTCAGTGCTCTTTCAGCACATCATGTGCCGGTGGACGGCAGACCTCTTTCCAGCGACCCTCTCGTAGCGAGGTTTCTCCGAGGTCTCCTTCTACTTAAACCACCTCTGCGCCCGCCAGCACCTGACTGGGATCTGAATGTGGTGTTACAGCGGATCACCTGTCCGCCTTTTGAACCTATGGCTACCTGTTCTCTCCGTTTTCTTTCTTGGAAAACATTGTTCTTGATAGCCCTCACTTCCGCTAGACGCGTAAGTGAATTGCAGGCCCTCGTGTCTGATCCCCCTTACACTCGGTTCTACAAAAATAGGGTAGTCCTACGGACTCACCCAAAATTTCTTCCAAAAGTGGTCTCCCCTTTTCACATCAATCAGGAGGTGGTACTTCCAACCTTCTTTCCCAGACCACACTCCTGCCGAGCTGAAACGGTCCTCCATACCCTGGACTGTAGGAGGGCATTGAACTTCTACCTTGACCGTACGCGGGAGCACCGTAAAGCTGCTCAGCTTTTTGTGTCTTTTGACCCCAATAAATTGGGGCTCCCGGTCTCCAAGCGTACTCTGTCCATCTGGGTTGCGGACTATATCACTTGGGCTTATAGGGCAGCCGGACTCTCCTTGGAAGGTCGAGTCACGGCTCATTGCGTTCGGGCAAAGGCTACGTCAGTGGCTTACCTCCGCTCTGTTCCGCTGGCAGACATCTGCCGGGCCGCTACTTGGTCTTCGAGCCAGACTTTTGCGGTCCATTACTGTCTCGAGAGGGAGTCCCGCAGGGACAGTGCTTTCGGACAGGCAGTCCTCCGTAATCTCTTTGAGGTCTGAGCAACTCCTACCCTCCATCCCGGATGTGGGCTACCGGTGGGTAATAATTCAGCGAAGATTCCTTCCTTCTGTGCTGCTGAGCTAGAGGGAGCTCATTTTTGTGCTTAGGGTCTCCGGTAGCCTTAAGCTTGGGAGTCCCATATGTGAGGACTGACTTCCTGCTTGGTCCTGGAGAAAGCGTAGTTACTCACCTGTAACAGGTGTTCTCCAGGAGCAGCAGGAATCAGTCCTCACAACCCTCCCTCCTCCCCTTGGAGTTGCAATCATCTGCTTAAGTTTTTTGCAAATTTTTATGCTGTCTTTTTTAGCTATGTCATCTGACTGGCTAAGATGGCACCCTTGGGCGGGAAGGGGACCGCGCATGCGCGCTGCAATTCCCAAAGGCTTTCTTTGAAAGCTGGGGAAAATTGCTCCGCGAGGGCTCCGTCGGCGCCGACGTCACCCATATGTGAGGACTGATTCCTGCTGCTCCTGGAGAACACCTGTTACAAGTGAGTAACTACGCTTTTCCTTTTTAGGTGAGCCCGAACATCAAAGAATAGATATGACCTGTTGTGTGTTTTTTTTCTGGTGCTTCCTAATTCTTAGGATAAGCTGCAGTTTCCAATATATTTTATTTATTTAGTAATGCTCATTTACCGCTTTTCACTGTGTCAAAGCTGTGTACATTCAGGTACGGTATATATTTTCCTTGTCCTCTAAGGGCTCGCAATCTTTTTTTTTTACCTGAGGCAACGAAGGGTTAAGTGGCTTGCCCAAGGCAACGAGGAGCGTTTGTGGGACTAGAAACCCCCGTCCCTCCAGCCCAAGGTTGCTATCCTCCAGCAGGATTCAAACTTCTGACCTAAGGCAACTTGTCCCAGTCACTCCTCCCTCAATATGTTCTCATTTTTTACCATTTTTGGTTCTCTGTGGAGACGTAACTCTCTAACTTCTCTGTTTCTTCTCTGAATGTAAATAGTTATGGCATGTTCTTGGCAAATTTATATAACATTTCTTTTTGTGGAGTCTGCTTTGTTATTAGAATACTGGAGTGTGAAGATAGGCACGAAACCCTTATAATGTGACATCATCTAAACCTGTGGTTCTCAGTCTCCATCTGCTGGTGATAGAGCATAGTCCATGTGTCTGGACTGGATTGGAGAGACTCAAAAAAAGAAAATTAGCAGGGAAGGTCTAATCTCATCATTTTAGAGATGTTGGTGGGTACAGTCCAAGGATTTGGTGGTAGTTGATACAGTGACCAGGTCTCTGGCTTGAATTTATATTGCATGGCAGTGAAATAACAGAAAAAAGATGAAGAAATGCTACATGTTGGATGCTAAGATGGTGGCATCACACAGCCCTTGAGAGCATAGGTTTGACAATCTGTGACAAGCTAGTGGCCATGTCTTTAGACCTGGGTGATCTCAAAAATAGATTGACTAGTGCAGAACAGAGGATATCTTATGCAGAGGAGGCTGTGAATACCCACTAAATTAGAGGTCCGCAATTTAAAGTAAGCACTGCAGCATTCTGAAGCCAAGATAGGCAACCCGGAAAACAGGTAGCTTTCGGATAATTGGCTTTTCCTAATCATCCCTCCAGTCCAAATCAAAGTATAGCTTAGCATAGAAAGTAAAATAGAGTAAATAGTCTTTGAGTAGAAAGAAAGAAATTTGTTTCTAGAGGCCTTTCACTTAGGAGGCAAAATGTCTGTGAAGTTGCCTTAAATAGGTGTTGAAGCCAAGTGACAGATCAAAGGGGCAATTTAAAAGGCCCCCTCTATCAAACCAAGGACCATGTGAATCACCCAGAAAAATGTTAAGACATTACCTTAGAAGCACAAGTCAGATCTCTGGAGGCTAGAGTAGCAGACTTGGAGGACATAAGAAAGACAGAAAGAGAGGTATATAGACAAGACCTACAGGGAATGTGGTACTGAAGTCCTACTCCAATCTGGCAGCTTCCCTGTTGCCATGGAGGAGAGAGGTCACAGGAGAGCATTACCCTGGTGTGGCAGGACATGATCCTGTAGCTAGGAACTGTTTTCCAGGTGATGTAAAACCCTCGGACTGAGAAGGATTCTCCAGAACCATGTACCCATGAGGGAAGGATTAAGACAATGGTTATAGTTGGTGATTCAATCACTAGGCATATAGATAGCTAGGGTGGCTGGTGGATGTGAGGATTGGCTGGTAACATTCCTGCCTGGTGTGAAGGTGGTGGAACTCGTACGCCAACTAGACAAGGGAGGAATTTCCTGTCTTGGTACATGTTGGTACCAATGACATAGGAAAGTGTGGGAGGGAGGTTTTGGAGGTCAAATTTAGGCTTTTGGGTTGGAAAATGAAATCCAGAACTTCTAAAGTAGCATTCTCTGAAATGCTTCCATTCCATGGGCAGAACCCAAAAGGCAGGCAGAGCTCCAGAATCTCAATGCTTGGATGAGACGATGGTGCAAAAATGAGGGTTGTGGATTTCTTAGGAACTGGGAAACATTCTGGGGAAAGGGAGGGACTTTTCTAAAGGGATGGGCTGTTCCTTATCCAGGATGGAACCCAGCTGTTTGCATTAACTTTTAAAAAGGAAAGAGCAGATTTTAAACTAGATAAAAGGGAAAAGCCGACAGTCGCCCAAGAGCGCCAGGTTCGGAAAGATGCATCCTTGAAGGTCACTAGCAGAAAAGGGAAGTTAGGGCATCCCGACAGGTTCCAATACAGATAAAAGTAATCCAGATGCCCTTAACTACATAGCAGATTGAGCTGAAATATTCCAAATTACCCCGTCTACTGATAACCAGATTAATATGAATGTAATACAACTTCTCAAATGCCTTTATGCAAATGCTAGAAGTCTAAAAAATAAGATGGGAGCGTTAGAATATATAGCAGTAAATGAGAGGTAGATATGATTGGTATCTCGGAGACCTGGTGGAAGGAGGGCAACCAATGGGACACTGCAGTACCAGGGTACGAACTATATTGCAATGATAGAGTAGACCAAATTGGTTGAGGGGTTGCACTATTAGAGAGGGCATTGTGTTGCACAGGATTCATATTTTGCAGGAAACAAAATACACTGTAGAATCTCTATGGACAGAAATTCCATGTCAAAAGAGGAAGATGATGGCAGTGGGAATGTACTACCAGCTGCCTGGCCAGAGTGAACAAATGGATGATGAAATGCTAAAAGAAATCAGGGAAGCTAAGAAAAGATAGAACACAATAATAATTATGGGTGATTTCATTTACCCCAATATTGACTGGGTCAGTGTCACGGCTGGACATGCTAGGGAGATAAAGTTTCTAGATTAAATAAATGACTGCTTCTTGGAGCAGCTAGTTTATGAACCAACCAGAGAGGAAGCTATTTTGGACCTAGTCCTTAGTGGAACATAGAATCTGTTGCAGGCGATAAGGGTGTTGGGCTCATTTTGCCATAGTGATCATAGCATGATCACATTTGGTTGAATAAATAGAGGAAGGACAGCAAGGAAATCCACAGTACTGCTTTTTAACTTTCAAAAGGGAGACTATGATAAAATTAGGAAAATAGTTAAGAAAAAAATAAAAGGAGCAGGTGCAAAGGCTAAAGATATACATCAAGCATGGGCATTGTTTTTTTTCTTGGAAGCCCAGACCAGATGTAAGCCACACTTAAAGAAAAGTGGACGGAAGGCCAAAACGCTGCCTGTATAGTTTAAAGGTGAGGCCAGAGAGGCTGTTGTAGCCAAAAAAGCATCTTTCAGGAAATGGAAAAAGGAACCAAATGACACAACCTGGAAACAACATAAGCACTAATAAGGCAGGCAAAGAGATAATTGCCACGGAAGCAAAAATGCATAATAAAAAAATTTTCATGTACATTTGTAGCAGCAACAACAAAAAAAAAACCTGTGAGAGAGTCAGTTGGACTATTGGATGATAGAGGGGTAAAAGGGGCACTAAGAGGGGACCAGGCCACAGCAGAGAGACTGAATGAACTCTTTGCTTCGGTCTTTACTGAAGAAGATATAGGGAAGTTACCAATGCCTAAAAAGATATTTAAAGGTGATGCATCTGAAGAATTGAAAGAAATATCGATAAACTTGGGAAAACATATTACAATTATTTGATAAACTAAACAATAGCAAATCACCTGGACCAGATGGTATACCTCTGACCACTGGACCCTCAATGTCCAAGATGTCCCCCGGAAGCCGAGCTGATCCTCAAGGTCCTTTGGCCTTGAGTTGATCCTTGGCCAAGGTTGCGATCAGAGTTCCGCTCAACGGGACCGAGATCATCCCTGGCAAGTATGTCGGGCACCGGCCGCAGAGCATCGGGAGCCCCGAGGCCCACGGAGCAGCCCTCCTACAAGTCCTCAATGGACTACTCTGAGTGGGAGATGGAGAACGAGGAGTCCCCCCGATACCCATCGCCACCGCGATGCCCCGTCCGATTCCCCCATCTCGGAGCCTCGACGGCGGTCCCCGCAGGAGGATATGGGCTTCCTTGATTTTGGCAAGGATATGTCGAAGATCCTGGCATTCCCTACGGAGTCGGACCCTCCGGCGGATGAGTTGGAAATCCTCCAGTACTGAGGCTCCTCCGCGGGTATTGGTCATGGTGTCCATCCATGGTGTCCAGCTGATGCTCCGAATGTGGGAGACACCGGTTTTGATGGTACAGATGGTGAGCAAATGGCTCGACACCTGTACACTGGTACAGATGGTGAGCAAATGACTCGACTCGATGTATCGGGTCCCCTGGAGCTCGGGCTTCCAAAAGACACAGCTGCCACATAACTCCATGGTGGTGGAGTTGGCCATGCATTGGCTGAAAAGCCAGAAGACGCACTCCTCGGTACCCCCCCCCCCCGGCAGGGAGGCCCGCACCCTGGACGCCCTATTCAGAAAGTGCTATCAGGGCTCAGTGCTCATCGGCCGCATCCAGGCCTACCAGGCCTACAGGCCTACATGGGCCTGTACCTGAGAGACCTGGCGAAGGAACACCGGATTCCCAGCTGGTCTCTCCGAGGAGCCTTTGCAGTGGTTCAAGAACCTGACCAAGGCAGTCCAAATTCATGTCTTGAGCGGCCTATGACTGGTTCGAGTCAGCGGCTCGAGTAGCGGCAGCTGGCATTGGTGCATGCTGCCAAGCTTGGCTACAGTTGTCCGACCTCGAACAGTGGGTTCAGGACAAGTTGGTCGATGTCCCCTGCCAAGGAGAGAACCACTTTGGCAATCCCATGACAGACAAGACTGCCGAAATGGAGACAGAGTTCATGATGAGGACCAGGCTTTCCAAAAAGAGGCTGCCACTTCCTGATGGAAGGGCTTGGGTAAAAAGTCCTTTTACCCGAGGAAGGGAGCTGCTTACAGAAACTACCCACCTTTTCAGGCCTCCCCAGCTTCCCAACAGGGTCAGCAGGCCAAGGGACATGGACATGACCCTCGTAAGCAGAAAGTTCCAAAACCCCAGGCACCAGCTCTGGCCCAGCCAGGGGGCAGTTTTTGACTCCTTGAGCATAGCCTATCTACCCCAAGGAGATCAGCAGCCCACAGGGGGACGTCTGACCCTCTATTCCCAGAGGTGGTTGACCATCACCACTGATTCCTGGGCACTTCGGGTAGTCAGGGAGGGTTACCTCCTCCACCTGACTCAGACACCTCCCCTTTATTTCCCAGGAGAGACCCTCGGGTCTCCTCTCCACAGGACCTTCTACTGAAGGAGTTGGCAGGTCTTCTTGAGGACAAAGCGGTGGAACCGGTGCCCCACCATCTCAAGGGCAAGGGTTTCTACTCCAGTTACTTCCTCGTGCCAAAAAGGACAGGGGGGCCTAAGGCCCATCCTCGACCTGCGCAACCTCAACAAAGTTCTGATGAGGGAGAAGTTCAAGATGCTCTCCCTTGGAACTTTTCTACCATACCTCCAGAAGGGAGATTGGCTATGCTCCTTAGACCTCAAGGATGCTTATACCCACATCCTCATTCACCCCAACCACAGGCAGTACCTGCGGTTCATAGTGGGGGGAAGGCATTTTCAGTACAGGGTGCTCCCTTTCGACTTGGCCTCTGCCCCATGAGTCTTCACAAAATGCCTGTCAGTCATGGCTGCCTTTCTCCGTCTCAAGGGGGTCTTCACCTTTCCCTACCTGGACCACCGGCTCATAAAGGAAGGAACAGCCTCGGAGATACAGCAGGCCACCACATGCACCATCCAGGTCCTGAAACACTTGGGATTTGTCATAAACTACCTCAAATCGCATATCTTCCCGACACGGTGTCTGGAGTTCATCGGGGCAAAGATCAACACACACTCCAATCAAAAGCGTTCTTGCCCAAGGACCGGACTGACCGTTTCAGGACTCTGGCTTGGGATATACAGTACTGTCCCTCAGTGTCCACTTGGCTTTTTCTGCTCCTCCTCAGGTACATGGCCTTCACGGTTCACATCATCCCTGTGTGATACCGAAAGCATTCCTGAGCAAATGGAATGGCAGAATAGTGAGCACTGCTCCTTTAAAAGTCAGAGCAAGCCAGGTTTCCATGGCAGCAGGAAGCTTTCAGACAGAATGCAGCTCAAGCATAGTCATGACGTAAGAGCTGGAAGCAGCTCTAACGAGGTGCACCTGACTAACCAGAAGGGCGTGCCTGCACAAGGAAGCCGTTTTAAACCAGCTTCAGAGCTAGTCTTACAGGACAGCCAACAGCAGAACAGCCGAGAGGAGAACAGCCGAGAAGAAAACAGCCAAGAGAAACTGGACAGACAAGAAGGCAGAGAGGAGCCTCTGCAAGGGTCTAAGCCACTTCAGCAACGAAGGCAAACAGGAAGGCAGCAGACAGGAAAGTCTTGGAATCCAGCTCCAGCCAAGGGAGATTCTGGTGGGTCCTTTCCTTGTTACCTTAAAGCTAAGCCAAAGCCGTTGTGGGAGCTTCCTGAAGACAGGGTCAAGCCAGTTGCCTGTAGAAGGGAAGAAAGCTCCAAGCACAGACAGGGCAGTGCCAGCAGAGAAGGTACGTCGCATTTGCTTCCTAGCCAGGGTCTTGTAAAGGACATTGTGAAGCAATTGAAAGCAAGTGCTAACAAATGCCATGATTGCACGGCTGTAAAATCTCCTAGCAGAAGCACTTGGGATAAATGGTTTAATGCTGATATAAGGAACATTAAGAAGAGCTTACGTGATAACCAATCCCCTGAATTAGAAGCTGTTACGGCTATAGAGAGAGGAAACTTGCTAGAACAGCTGCAGGAAGTTATTCCCAGATTGCAGTGCCGAAGTTCTCCTCAGCAAAGCTGTGAGGATGAATGTGAAGATATGATTATTGATGTAGCTGATGTTCCTGAGTCACCCGATGCCTATGAGATGGATTGTTCTCTGTGTAATATAGAAGAATTGGATTTACGTTAAACAAGCTTTGTGTGAGAGGAAGTACAAAGTTGTTTAAGCTGTTTTTGAGTTACTGTGAAGAAACAGTTTTTCCACTTTATTTCTGCTTTTGATTTGCTCATATTTTCCTGTTAATTTGGAGAAGAATTCTATGCTTTGTCTTATGCCTAAAGAACCCATGTGAAAGGGAAAACCCACAAAAATAAATTTATCTGTTTCAAAAGACCCTTGTGCCACAACACATTTTGTGATAGAGTGTGCCTAAAACTACATGTCCCAGCAACCCTTGCTGCTAGCTAGTAATAAGGACACTTGAAAGCAAAACTGCGGTCACCCCTGCTATAAAGCCATCGGCCCTAGGCAGGGGAAGCGTGACACCTGACACTCGCCTCCACATGAGGGCAGCTCAGTGGTGCCTTTGGGACCAGTGGTCTCAGGCCACGGGGCGCGTCCGAGACAGAATCTCTGTAACCTGCCAACTGGCGGACTCCCTGGTCTGGTGGCAGTCTCTCCAGCATCTCGAGGCAGGCATGCCTTTTGAGGCTCCAAGCCCCTCAAGGGTCCTCACCACGGACACTTCCCTGCTCGGCTGGGAGCCCACTGTGGAGATTTCTGCACTTAGGGCAACTGGTCATCAGACGAGAGCACCCATCAGATCAACCTCCTGGAGCTCCGAGCCATACACTTAACCCTACGAGTCTTCTGTCACCACCTGCATCACCAGCCGGTACTGGTCCGGACAGACAACCAGGTGATGATGTTCTCCATAAACAAACAGGGGGGCATGGGGTCTCATACCCCTTGTCAGGAAACACTGGTCCTCTGCTCGTACGCAATCCAACAGGGTGTCCTCCTGTGGGCAGTGTACCTGTCAAGCCAGGACAACCTGCTGGCCGACAGGCTGAGCAGAGTCCTCCAGCTAAACGAGTGGCAGCTGGACCCCAGGGTAGCCAGTCGGTTTTTCCAGCTCTGGGGGAACCCGTGATGGACCTGTTTGCCAGCCCGGACAACTTTCAGTTGCCCCGCTTCTGTTCCCTATTGATCAATGTCATTCACTGTTAACACTATAAGGATCAGAGTTATTACCGGAGGTCTCAGTCTGAAAGGAGCACCGCTGCTAAGTCTTACGTCTGGCTACAGCAATGTGCTTTATAACATCAACGACCTCCATATTATCTGACAAGTATCTAGTCATATCAATGCAGGTTCTCAGTCTTCACTTCTCACAAATATTTTAATAACAGCTGTGAACTTAAGTTGCATCTAGTCATTAAAGTTAAGTTCACAGCTGTTATTAAAATATTTGTGAGAAGTGAAGACTGAGAACCTGCATTGATATGACTAGATACTTGTCAGATAATATGGAGGTCGTTGATGTTATAAAGCACATTGCTGTAGCCAGACGTAAGTCTTAGCAGCGGTGCTCCTTTCAGACTGAGACCTCCGGTAATAACTCTGATCCTTATAGTGTTAACAGTGAACGACATTGATCAATAGAGTACGCATTTAATCGTTCAGAAGGAGACCCATAAGTATTGTGGCCGCTTCTGTTCCCGGCAGTCCCACCCCTCCAGGGTGGCAGCAGACGCATTCCTTGTCTCATGGTTGGAAGGCCTCATGTACGCCTTCCCTCTGTCACTGATCACCAAGACCTTGTTCAGGAACCTCCGTGACAGGGCCTCGCTCATCCTGATAACTCCTCAGTGGCCCAGGCAACCATGGTTCCTGCTGCTCCCCCAGTTGACTGTAGAGACCCTCATTCCCTTGGGGACCGCCCCGGGACTCCTATCTCAGGAAGGGTGTTCTCTCCTGCACCCAAACCTGGGGTCCCTGTTGCTGACAGCGTGGCTGCTGAGAGATGACGCTGGCCCCTTTCAACCTTCCGGTTGAGTTGGAAGACATTCTGCTGACCTCTTGCAAGACCTCTACTAAAGAGGCTTACGCCCTCAAATGGCGCAGGTTTGGTGGGCCGAACACAGCGTTGACCCTTTTTCCTGTCCGGTGGCACTGGTGTTACAGTACCTTCTCCACCTCTCTCATTCTGGGCTCAAGTCTAAGTCCATCCAAGTACACCTTGGTGCCCTGGCAGCGCACCACCATCCGGTGTATGGTAAGCCAGTCTCGTTCCAACCTTTGGTGACCCGTTTTCTTCGGAGTCTTCTCTCTTATCGAAGCCCCTGGTTCCCTTTCCGGCGACTGAATGGGACCTCAACGTAGTTTTGGGACAGCTCATTCACCCGCTCTTTGAGCCTCTGGCTACCTGCTACCTTTGCTACCTCTCTGGGAAGGTGGTTTCCTGGTCCTGCTTACCTCCGCTTGTTGCAGAGGTGCTCTATATCAGGTTCTACAAGAACAGAGTGATGCTTCGCCCGTACCCCAAATTCCTGCTGAAGGTGGTGTCACCCTTCCATCTCAACCAGGAAGTGGTGCTCCCTACCTTCTTTTCAACACCTCACTTCAGTCGGGCGGAGACAGTCCTTCACACCTTGGACTATAAGAGGGCTTTGTCCTTCTATATCAAACATACACAGGGCCATCGCAAAGCTTCCCAGCTTTTCATTTGCTATGACCCCAGTAGGCTGGGGGATGCGGTGACCAAGCACAAGTTGTCCACATGGGTGGCGGACTGTATCGCCCTTGCTTATGAGCAGCCGAGGCTCCTGCTGGAAGGCCGCATCACGGCTCACCTTGTCAGGGCCTGGGCGGCCTTGGTGGCAAAACGCGCTCTGTCCCAGTGGTGGACATCTGCTGGGCCGCCACATGGTCTTCAGTCCATACCTTTGCAGCCCATTACTGCCTGGAAAGTGAGTCCCAGCGGGACAGTGCCTTTTGCCAGGCAGTGCTCCGTAACCTTTTTGGGGTTTAGGCAACTCCTACTCTCCGACCCTTCTATGTTCAGGCTACCGGAGTGCTGGTTTTCATCGGACACAGGGATCCTACTGTGGTCTGTGTACACGGACTAAATTGCTGCTGCTTGCAGCTCCCCGTGAGAGAGCCCCTATTTTTGCTATTGGGCTTTCGGTAGCCTGTAGCTGGGGAGTCCTGTATGTGAGGACTGACTTCCTGCTTGTTCCTGGAGAAAGCGTAATTACTCACCTGTAACAGGTGTTCTCCAGGGACAACAGGAATTAGTCCTCACAACCCACCCACCTCCCCTTGGAGTTGCCCACTATCCTTGGTAGTTTTTGTCTTTGGCCTGAGCTATGTCATCTGATTGATCAAGATGGCACCCTTGGGCAGGAAGGGGAACACGCATGTGTGGTGGCATTCCCAAAGACTGTCTTTGAAAACTGGGAAAATGTTCCGCGCGGGCTCACCCTTATGTAAGGACTGATTCCTGCTGTCCCTGGAGAACACCTGTTACAGGTGAGTAACTACGCTTTATGCCTTTTTGCTTCCACAGCAAGCTTCTTCTCAATATTACTGCAGGAGCTCCCAGGCCTTCTCGAGGACAGGGCAATGGAATCGGTGCCCGCACACCTTGGGGGCAAGTGGTTCTACTTCCAGTATTTCCTCATACCCAAGAGGATTGGAGGCTTCTGGCCCATTCTGGACTTTTGTGATCTAAACAGGTTGCTAGTAAAGGAGAAGTTCAAAATGTTCACCCTTGGAACACTGCTGTCATACCTCCAGCCAGGAGAGACTGTCTATGCTCTTTGGACTAGAGGATGCGAACACTCACATCCTCATCCATCCCAACCACAGGAAATACCTCAGGTTCATGGTGGGAGGCGGCCACGACCAATACAGGGTGCTACCCCTCAGACTGGCCTCCGCACCGAGGGTATTCACCAAGTGCCTGATGGCCAACGTTTGTCTCCAGGGGGCTTTGGTTTTCCTCTACCTGGATGACTGGCTCATAAGAGGCCACAGAGGTACAACACGCAATGCACTTGGGATTCGTGATAAACCACTCAAAGTCCCATCTCCTCCCGACACAGTTTGCCTAGGTTTCTGAGTTTATATCCGTGTTATATTCATTCAGAAAGAGGTATGTTTTGAGCTTCTTTCTGAATTCCAAATAGTCTGTAATTTTTCTTAGTGCTGGCAGTAGGAAGTTCCAAAATGTGGGGGCAAATAATGAAAAGGCTGTATTTCAGGTGTACTGATCTGGGTAGGGACCTGTAGGAGGTTAAGAGTGGAGGTTCTTCTAGACCGCTCAGTTTTGGATTTGGCAATGAGAGGTAGAAGGCAGCTTGCAGATTCGCTGTGTAGGATTTTAAATATTATGGTGAGGACTTTGAATTTAATTCGTACTGTCATGGAAAGCCAGTAAAACTGAATAAGCAATGGGGTGATGTGGTCACAGCAAGGGGCTCCTGTGATTATCTGTGCAGCCATGTTCTGGGCCGGTTGTATTCTGTGGAGGGTATGTTTGGGGAAGCCTTGATAAATGATGTTGCAATAGTCTAGGAGAGGTGTAACTAGAGCCTGACAGATGGTAGGAATAGGTCTGTAGAGAGAAGGGGGCGGAGGTTCCTCGGGGTTTTTAGCTTTTGGTAGAGGGTGGATGATGTTCTGTTTATATGTACTGGGAAAGTTAACTGCTGGTCTAGTGTTATGCCAAGGTATTTGATCTCAGATTTGACTCTGATTTCCAAGTTGTCTAGTCTCAATGTTTGTGGAGGGCAAAAGGGTGAGTCGGTGGTTACGTATAAGGCTTCTGTCTTCTCATTGTTGATGCGTAAATTATTTTGGGTGCGCCATTCCTTTGCATCTTTGAAACAGTTTTGGAGGCTGTTGATATCAGGGGAGAGGAAACATAGAAACATAGCAATATGACCACAGAAAAAGACCACATGGCCTATCTAGTCTGTCCTTCCATATCAACAACTACAACAGTCCCCTTTTTTCCTTTAGAGATCCTCTGTGTTTGTCCCATGCTTTTTTGAATTCAGTTACTGTCCATCTCTACCACATCCACTGGGAGACTATTCCACGGATGTACCACTCTTTCCGTAAAGAAATATTTCCACATATCACTCCTGAATCTGTCCCCCATCACCCTCATCCCATGTCCCCTCGTAGCAGAACTTCCTTTCAATTGATAGAGGCTCTCTCCCTGAACATTTATGCTACGGAGGTATTTAAACATCTCAATCATATCACCTCTATCCCGCCTTTCCTCTAAGGTGTACATATTAAGATCCTTAAGTCTGTCCTCATATGCTTTATAATGAAGACCACTAATCATTTTAGTAGCCACCTTCTGCACCAACTCCATTTGATTCACATCCTTTTGAAGGTGCGGTCTCCAGAATTGTACACTATACTCCAAATGAGGTCGCACCAAAGACTTATACAGAGGCACTATCACCTCCTCTTTTCTGCTAGCCATTCCTGTCCATATGCACCCAAGCATTCTTCTAGCTTTTGCCGTCGCCTTTTCTGCCTGTTTAGCTACTTTAAGATCATCAGATATAACCACGCCTAGGTTCCGCTCTTCTTTAGTGGACAAAAGTACTTCATCCCCTATACTATATTGCTCCCTTGGATTGCTGCAGCCCAAATGCATGACCTTACATTTTTTAACATTAAATCCCAGCTGCCAAATTCTAGGCCATTCTTCAAGCTTAGCTAGATCCCTCCTCATGTTATCTACACCTTCCTGGGTGTCTACTCTATTGCAGATTTTGGTATCATCCGCAAAGAGGCAAACCTTACCCAACAGCCCTTCCGCTATATCACTAACAAAGATGTTAAAAAGAATCGGACCAAGGACCGATCCCTGGGGCACACCACTGGTAACATCCTTCTCCTCAGAGTGAGCTCCATTTACCTGTTCTCTTTGTCGCCTCCCACCCAACCAATTTCTAACCCAAGTAGTAACTTTAGGGTCCATCCCTAGGGTGCTCAGTTTGTTTATAAGTCGCCTGTGAGGAACAGTGTCAAAGGCTTTACTGAAATCTAAATACACCACATCTAGGGCTCTCCCTCGGTCCAACTCCCTGGTCACCCAGTCAAAGAAATCAATCAGATTTGTCTGACAAAGACCTGCCTCTGGTGAATCCATGCTGCCTCGGATCCTGTAATCCGCTGGACTCCAGAAAACTCACTATTTTCTCTTTCAGCAGCGTTTCCAATAATTTACTCACCACCGAAGTTAAACTAACCGGCCTGTATTTTCTAACCACATCCTTACTTCCGCTTTTGTGTAAAGGCACCACATGAGCCTCTCTCCAGTCCTTTGGCACCACTCCTGACTCCAATGAGGCATTGAATAGGTCAGTCAGTGGAGCTGCTAGAACGTCCCCAAGTTCCCTCAGTATTCTAGGGTGTTCCCCATCCGGTCCCATCGCTTTGTCTACTTTAAGTTGAGCTAGTTTCTCACGAATACAGTCTTCTGAAAATTGTTCAAGATGTTCCTCGCTTCTGTTCCTGTTTGTGGGTGTTTTCTGAGGTCCTGCTCCTGGTTCTTCATCTGTGAACACAGAACAGAAATATTTGTTTAAGCAATTCCGCTTTATCGTCATCAGCTTCTATATATTCCTCCCCTTCACCCTTGAGTCTGACAATACCACTTTTGCCCTTCCTCTTCTCACTAATATATCTGAAAAATGTCATCTCCAGGAACAAGCAGGAATGAGTCTTCACATATGGGTATCGTCGGTACCGACGGAGCCTGCGTGGGAACGCTCCCCAGCGTCCAGTAAGAAAGCTTTTGGGAGCATCCCACAGCGCCTGCACGCTGCCTTCCCGCCTTTCCCAACCGCCTCTCTCTGGTTCTTCTTTTCCGCGGAGCCAGCAGGTCATGTTCCTGTCACTGCAGAAGAATTCTTTATTTTTTTCTTTATTTTTCTGTGTCGCGTCTGCCTTCTTCGACGTCAGACCGGTACCGCCGGTCTTTTCTTTTCTTTCTTATACAAAAAAAAAAAACCCAAAAAACTTTTCTTTCTTCAACTGTGCATTTGCGGTTTCGGCCTTAGGCCTGAACATTTTTCTCCTCATGGAGAAGCCCACTTCCGGGTTTAAAATGTGCACGAAGTGTGGCGGTACTATTTCTGTCACCGACACCCATGATTGGTGTCTATAATGTTTGGGTCCTGACCATTCCATCACGGATTGTGTGTCCTGTACCATGATGTCTAAAAGAGGTCGGCAGAACCGAGCAGCCAAGCTCAGTACCCTATTTCCCTCTGATGCAGCCTCGGTGGCATCGACGTCTTCCAGGACTGCTTCTTCCTCCCATGGATCTCAGATAACCAAACATAAATCTAGCCGGTCCTCGAAGGGCAAATCTCCCTCTAAGCATCGAGATGCCGCCGGGCTTGTCCTCGAGGAATCCGCACCGGCAAAATTACCCCGGCGGGAAGTTCCGGGTTCCAAAGCATTATCTATGGGGTCACAGGTTGACATCGATGGCTCGGCCTCGACCGATCACCTGTTGCCGTGTTCTGGGGTACCGGTGGCTTCCACTGGTACCGACATCCAGACTCTGGTGGCGTCGATGGATCAGAAGATTCTGTCCATGCAGCGCACCCTAACGGCGTTTATGCAGGCTTCGATGCCTTCGGTACCGCAACAATCTCCGGTGCCGGTACCGATTGCATCAACATCGGCTTCGGTGTCGACTGCAACGGTACCCTGTCCTATGATGCCCATCGGTACCGAACCGGTACCACTTACTCCCGATGTCGATCCCACTCAGTACGCATATCGGGCTTTACAGGAGCATCCAGACAGGCGATACTTCGATTCCTCCGAAGACTCTGATGAGTCAGAGGCTTCTGTCGAGGCACCGGTACTTCTTCCTAAGGAGTCTTCTTCTCCAAAACGAAGAATGTCTCCTCCAGAAGACTTGTCTTTTCAAGACTTCATTAGGGAAGTGGCTAGGGGCCTCTCCATTACAGTGGCCCCTGAGTCAGAGCCTAGAGCCAAGCAATTAGATATTTTGCAATACCCTAAGGCTCCTAAAGAAGCAGCCACCTTACCTATTCATGAGATTCTCTATGATCTCATGTTGAGCATGTGGGAGACTCCTCTTACTACCTCTCCTCATTCTCGTAGGTTAGACACCATGTACCGTGTCCCTCCTTGTCCTGGCTTTCATAAGTCTCAGCTTCCTCACCACTCTATTGTGGTAGAGTCTGCCATGAGGAAAATAAAGAGTGCAAAGAGACACTCATCTAATCCTCCAGGACGTGAATGCAGAACCCTTGATGCTTTTGGCAGAAGGGTTTTCCAAGCTAATATGCTTGCTGCCAGAATCAACTCCTATAGTCTCTATATGGGGATGTTTCTAAAAGAAGTCACAGATCATCTGCAGACTTTAGCCCCTTTTATTTCAGAAGATAAAAGGCAGGAATTTCTCACTTGGCTTAAACATGCCCAAGATGTTTCCAAATTTTCCAACCGTGCAGCCTTTGACACTTTTGAGTGTGTAAGTAGAGCCTCGGCTATTGCCATAGGTGCACGCAGAATTGCTTGGTTACAAGCATCTGATTTGGAACTCTGGGTCCTAGATGAATTGGGAAATCTTCCTTGTACAGGTGAAAACCTTTTTGGCAGGGATTGGAAAGCAAAGGCCACTCAGATGGATGCTGAGAACTCTGCTTTGGATCGACTTTCAAAGTCTACCTCTGCTCCTGCTAAGAAAAGATTGTTAAAAAAAAACCCTTTTTCTAAAAAGGGAAGATACTATCCTGCTTATGGTCAGCAGGCATCTTCTGCAGGTCGTTTTGCTGCAAAGCGTCAGCAACCACCTAAACTGGGTGACCAGGGAGTTGGACCGAGGGAGAGCCCTAGATGTGGTGTATTTAGATTTCAGTAAAGCCTTTGACACTGTTCCTCACAGGCGACTTATAAACAAACTGAGCACCCTAGGGATGGACCCTAAAGTTACTGCTTGGGTTAGAAATTGGTTGGGTGGGAGGCGACAAAGAGTACAAGTAAATGGAGCTCACTCTGAGGAGAAGGATGTTACCAGTGGTGTGCCCCAGGGATCTGTCCTTGGTCCGATTCTTTTTAACATCTTTGTTAGTGATATAGCGGAAGGGCTGTCAGGTAAGGTTTGCCTCTTTGTGGATGATACCAAAATCTGCAATAGAGTAGACACCCAGGAAGATAACATGAGGAGGGATCTAGCTAAGCTTGACGAATGGTCTAGAATTTGGCAGCTGGGATTTAATGTTAAAAAATGTAAGGTCATGCATTTGGGCTGCAGCAATCCAAGGGAGCAATACAGTATAGGAGGTGAAGTACTTTTGTCCACTAAAGAAGAGCGGGACCTAGGCGTGGTTGTGTCTGATGATCTTAAAGTAGCTAAACAGGTAGAAAAGGCGACGGCAAAAGCTAGAAGGATGCTTGGGTGCATACGGAGAGGAATGACTAGCAGAAAAAAGGAGGTGATAGTGCCTCTGTATAAGTCTTTGGTGCGACCTCATTTGGAGTATGGTGTGCAATTCTGGAGACCGCACCTTCAAAAGGATGTGAACAGGATGGAGTCGGTGCAGAGGGTTGCTACTAAAATGATTAATGGGCTTCATTATAAAGCATATGAGGACAGACTTAAGGATCTTAATATGTACACCTTAGAGGAAAGGCGGGATAGAGGTGATATGATTGAGATGTTTAAATACCTCCGTGGCATAAATGTTCAGGGAGAGAGCCTCTTTCAATTGAAAGCAAGTTCTGCTACGAGGGGACATGGGATGAAGGGAGATAGATTCAGGAGTGATATGCGGAAATATTTCTTTACGGAAAGAGTAGTGGATCCGTGGAATAGTCTCCCAGTGGAGGTGGTAGAGATGAGGACAGTAGCTGAAATCAAAAAAGCATGGGACCAACACAGAGGATCTCTAAAGGTAAAAAGTGGACTGTTGTAGTTGTTATGGAAGGACAGACTAGATGGGCCTTGTGGTCTTTTTCTGTCATCATGTTTCTATGTTTCTAAACAGGCCAAGTCAAAGGCTGCCAGGCCTCCCACGGCCCAGCAGCCTCAGCCTCCTCAAGGCCTTTGACTTGCAACTAGAGAACTTAGCCTTTCTGGCTCTGGAAGAACCAGAGCCCCTCACCATTCCAGGAAGGTTGGCTTACTTTGCTCCCAGATGGGAGCAAATCACAGCAGAGCAATGGACCCTCTCCATTATAAAGGAAGGGTACAAGCTTCATTTCTTAAACCTTCCTCCCCACACCATGGTGAAACAGTTCAATTCTCCAACATCTCTCCTCAACCTTCTGGGTCAGGAGATTGCTACCCTTCTTGCCCAAGGGGCAATAGAAGAAGTACCCCTTCTTCAACAGGGCTCTACTCCCCTTATTTTCGTATTCCAAAGAAAACGGGGCTACAGACCCATTTTAGATCTCAGAGAATTGAACAAGTTTCTCTTCAAAGAGAAATTCAAGATGATTTCTCTCGGTACTCTGCTGCCATACCTTCAGAGTCAGGATTGGCTTTGTTCTCTAGATCTCAAGGATGCGTACACCCATGTCCTCATCCATCGAACACACAGAAGGTTCCTTCGGTTCCTTTCTCAAGGAAAGCACTACCAATACAGGGTGCTTCCTTTTGGTCTGGCCTCTGCACCAAGGGTGTTCACAAAATGCATGGCAGTAGTAGCTGCATTTCTGCGCACTCTAGGAATATTCGTTTTCCCATATCTGGACGACTGGCTCATTCGAGCTCCATCCCAGTCAGAGGCCCAGATTTGTCTAACCTGCACAATGCGTATCCTTCAGTATTTGGGACTGGTAATAAACATCCCAAAATCCCATCTCACCCCTACTCAGTCCCTGGAGTTTATAGGGGTCTTGCTGGATACCACAACTGCAAGGGCCTATCTTCCTCAGGCCTGTTGCCTATGCTTGGTGCAGTTAGCCTCTCAGATACCGTTAAAGTCCCATTTAACTGCTCGAGAGATGTTACAACTGTTAGGCCACATGGCATCCACCGTGCATGTGGTTCCATATGCTTGCCTTCACATGAGGGCAGCTCAATGGACTTTGTCCACCCAATGGACTCAGGCATCATGTTGCCTGTCAGACAAAATAGCAAACTCCAGTCGCCTATTTTGGTCTCTCCAGTGGTGGAAGTCCCCTCCAAATCTGTTGGCTGGGGTCCCCTTTTCAGCAGTCGCTACCCCAAGCAACTCTGACAACAGATGATTCTCCAATGGGTTGGGGAGCTCATCTGCAGGATCTCTCCACCCAGGGCATCTGGTCTCCACAGGAGACTTCTCTTTATATCAATCTCTTGGAACTCAGAGCAATATTCTTAGCTCTCAGAGTATTCCATTCCCTGCTCAGCTACAGGACAGTCCTCATCCATACGGACAACCAAGTAGCCATGTTCTATGTAAACAAGCAGGGCGGGACTGGCTCTCTGTCGCTTTGCAACGAAGCTTTGCGACTGTGGGCCTTCGCCAGAGAGCATCACATCCATCTTCTGGCAGTATATCTTCCAGGCATTCAAAACTCTTGGGCGGACAGACTCAGTCGAGTTCTGCTCCCACACGAGTGGTCCCTCCACATGGACCAGTTAGCCAGGATTTTTCGAATTTTGGGAACCCCGGACATAGACCTCTTTGCAAGTCCATGCAATGCCAAACTTCCCCGGTTCTGTTCCAGAATTCCGTGTCAGGGAGTTCAGGCCAAGGATGCCTTCCTCCTTCACTAGGGTCAAGACTTCCTTTATGCCTTTCCACCAATTCCCCTAATTCCCAAAACACTATTCAAGCTTCAGAGAGATCGAGGGACCATGATCCTCATAGCTCCACATTGGCCACGCCAAGTGTGGTACCCTCTACTTCTGCATCTATCTCAGCCTCCTTCATAAGAACATAAGATATGCCATACTGGGTCAGACCAAGGTCCATCAAGCCCAGCATTCTGTTTCCAACAGTGGCCAATCTAGGTCATACGTACCTAGCAGTTTCCCCAAGGGACACAGGTTCCACAATGCTTGTACTGGTTCAAGCATTGATATCCTGGGTCCCTTCTTAATAATGGTTTATGGACCTTTCCTCCAGGAACTTGTCCAAACCTTTTTTAAACCCAGCTACACTAACAGCCTTTACTACATCCTCCGGTAACAAATTCCAGAGTTTGATTACACGTTGAGTGAAAAAATATTTTCTTTTATTAGTCTTAAATAGTTTACCCTGTAGCTTCATTGCATGTCCCCTAGTCTTTCCATATTCCGATAAGGTAAACAATCGATCTATGTTTACCCGTTCCACTCTGTTCATTAATTTATAGACTTCTATCATATCTCCCCTCAGCCGTCTCTTCTCCAGGCTAAAGAGCCCCAACCTTTTTAGCCTTTCTTCATAGGAGTAGCCTTCCATCCCCTTTACCATTTTGGTGGCTCTTCTCTGAACCTTTTCTAAAATCGCTATATCCTTTTTAAGATACGGCGACCAGAATTGCACACAATATTCAAGGTGCGGTCTCACCTCATGCCTTCTACTAGGCTTCCTATGCTTTCAAATGGAAAAGATTTACCATTTGGTGTTCAGAGAAGGGTCTAAACCCTCTTGCAATACCTCTGAATTCTCTACTAGAGTATCTCCTGCATCTATACCATGCAGGCCTGAAAACAAATTCAGTAAGAGTCCATTTGAGTGCTATTGCAGCGTCCCTCAAGCCTCTCAATGGACAACCTATTTCCTCTCACCCTCTTATAGCAAGATTCATGAGAGGCCTTCTTTAAGTAAACCTCCCATAAGACCACCTCCAGTGGCATGGGACTTAAACTTGGTTTTTGGCCAGCTTATGAAGCCACCCTTTGAACCTTTAGCCACCACCTCCTTGAAATTTATTTCTTGGAAAGTTGTTTTTCTCATTGCAGTCACCTCAGCACGCCGCATCAGTGAGTTGCAAGCTTTGGTGGCTAATCCACCTTATACAAGGTTCCATCATGATAAGGTAGTCCTCAGGACCAATCCACACTTCATGCCTAAAGTGGTCTCGCCTTTTCATCTGAACCAGGAGGTATATTTACCTGTCTTTTTTACAGGACCTCATGCATCAAATGCAGAGAGGAATCTTCATACTTTGGATTGTAAGAGAGCTCTCGCTTTCTACTTACAAAGAACACAGCAACATAGAAAGTCTTCTCAACTCTTTGTTGCTTTTGATCATTCTCATTTAGGACTTCCAGTCTCTAAGAGAACACTGTCCAACTGGATTGCTCAGTGTCTTTCTTTCGCCTACCAGAGTAGGAACATTTCTCTGGAGGGCCATGTCACAGCTCACAATGTGAGAGCCATGGCAGCCTCAATGGCTCATCTAAACTCTGTGTCCATCGACCAAATCTGTCGAGCGGCCACCTGGGCCTCGTTTCATACCTTCACAGCCCATTACTGTTTGGACAGGGACTCCCGCCGGGATGCCTCGTTTGGTCAGGCTGTCCTCAAACACCTGTTCCATTCCTAATCAACTCCTACCCACCTACCCTGGTCGGATGCCAGAGATCCATGGGGGGAAGTGGAGCCCTCTGCAAGGGCACACAACCATGGGGTCTCTCCATGGCATCTGCAGCTAGGGAGTCCCCATATGTGAAGACTCATTCCTGCTTGTTCCTGGAGATAGCACAGTTACTTACCTGTAACAGGTGATCTTTGGGAACAGCAGGAATAAGTCTTCACAACCCACCCACCTCCCCTAGGAGTTGTATCTCTCTATCTATCTTTCCTTTCCTCTCTCTCTCTTTGTCTCAGCTTTAAAACTCGAACTGGAGAGAGGCGGTTGGGAGAGGCGGGAAGGCAGCGCGCAGGCGCTGTGGGATGCTCCCAAAAGCTTTCTTACTGGACGCTGGGGAGTGTTCCCGTGCAGGCTCTGTCGGTACCGACGATACCCATATGTGAAGACTTATTCCTGCTGTTCCCAGAGATCACCTGTTACAGGTAAGTAACTGCTTTATCCCCCCACCCCATTTTATTGCATTGGCTCTTTCCTCCTCTTTTTGAATCTTTGCTTTCCTGACTACTTTGCTAGCTTCTCTGTTTTTCCAAATATAGATGCCTGCCTTCCTCTCTCTGTGATCTCTTGTATTTCATGAAGGCCTCCCTCTTTTTCTTCAATTTTTTAGCTACTTCTTTCGAAAGCCATAACAGTCTCCTTTCCTTTTACCTTTATTTACCATTTTAACAAAAAGGTTTGTTGCCCTTAAAATATCCCCTTTCAGTTTTGCCCACTGTTTTTTTTTCTACATCCCTCAGCTGTTCCCATCCCGCTAACGACTCCCTGAGGTATTGGCCCATCCTGGCAAAGTTAGTCTTCCTAAAGTCTAAGACCCTCACCTTTGAATGGATTCTAACAGCCCTAGTCCTAATACTGAACCACACCATCTGGTAATCACTGGATGCAAAATGATCTCCCACTATAACATCAGAAACACTTTCACCATTGGTAAGCACCAAGTCCAGTATGGCCCCTTCATGTATGGGGTCTGTTACCAATTGCTTGACTAGTTCTCCCTGTAGAGAATCCAGGATCTCTTTACTTCTATATGATACTGCAGCAGGAATGTGCCAGTCAACATCTGGCATATTGAAATCCCCTATCAGTAGCACTTCCCCTTTCCTAGCAATGCTGCGTATGTCTTCAATTAACTCTCTGTCCACCTCTTCCTCTTGTGAGGGAGGTTTGTATATCATGCCAATGCAAATAGATTTCTCTTTCCCTCTTTCTAGTTTAACCCACAATGCCTCCTCTCTCCCTTTTAAGCTCTGTAATTACAAAGCTTTAATAGTATTTTTTACATATAGTGCCATTCCTCCTCCCCTTCTTCCTACCCTGTCCTTTCTGAATAAAGTATAGCTAGGTATAGTTACATCCCAGTCATGGTTTTCTGTGAACCATGTTTCTGTAGCTGCCACTAAATCCAAGTCAGCCACTCCCACCAAAGCTTCAACATCGGGGATCTTATTTCCCATGTTACGGGCATTTATACACACTGCTTTCCATATGTTACCCCTGTTACCCATTTCCATGAAGGTATTTAATGTATCACTTACCTGGGGGCTTTCACTTACTTGGGGGCTTTCTTCCCCCATCACCAACAAATTTAGTTTAAAGCCCTCTTCGGTAGATTAGCCAGTCTACTACTGGAAACGCGTCAGCCTTTCTTGGAGAGATGGATGTCATCTCTGCTCTGCAACCCTTGGAACAGCATCCCATGGTCTAGGAAACCAAAACGCTCTCGATGACGCCATCCACGCAGCCATGCATTCATCTCCAGGATGCGAGCCTCTCTGCCTTGGCCTTTACCCTCAACAGGGAGGATTGAAGAGATCACCACCTGTGCACCTAACTGCTTCTCCCTCTGTCCCAGAGCCATGAAGTCTTTTTTGATACGCTCTGAGGGATACCTGGCAATATCATTTGTTCCAAAATGGATTAGCAACATTGGGTAATAGTTGGTGGGCTTGATGAGTCTCGGCAAACTATCCATAACATCTTGGATTTTGGCACCAGGCAGACAGCATACCTCTCTGGACATCAAATCTGGTCGGCAGATGGGTGCCTCAATACCCCTCAGAAGAGAGTCACCAACCACCACTACCCTTTGCTTCCTTGTGGTCACTGATTCTGCAACTTTGGGGTACTTGAGCTGTGGTTCTTCCCTTTCCAGGGCTGCTTTCACCTTCTCCACTTCCAGGGCTGCATAATGGTTCTCCAATTCAAGGGCTGGAGAAGTTGGATTGGTGATTCTGCAGGCCTTGGTGACTTGTGTCCAACCTTCGTCATTCTGTTGGCACCCATCTTCTCCTCTGCTGGAGAGCTTGGTTGCTGCAAGAAGCATCTCATCAATGTACTTCTCACTGTCTTGAATGCTCCTCAGCCTCGCCATCTCCTCTCTGAGTTCCTCCATTTGTTTCCTCAGAGTTTCAGCATGCAGGCACCCTGCACATGGAACCGGTCCTTCAACTGGCATTGGGACCTCTGTCTGGACAGAGGCAGAAGCTGTAACGGGGGAACAGCTTTAGCGATACGATTTTTCCCAGACATTCTGTTCATGGAGCTTAGATATCTGTTAAAGCAAAGAGAGAGATCTACCACAGTACCAGCTGGTTTCCCAGCTGTCCTTTCAGAGAAGCAGCAGTTAAATCTCCTTAATTATATTCAAAATGTGCTGTTCCAAGTCCCTGTGCTTTGTTAAATGGGGAGGTGTCCTATAAAGCAAGACTGCCCACTAGGGGTGGGTGGGAGTTGGGGTGGGTAAGGGAGGGAACTAACACCTGATTAGGTGTCAGCAGTTTCACAAAAGCTGAAAAGGTTACTCAAGTTTAAAACCTAGTCCAGCAAAGAAAATAGTTGTACTAAAGCCCCACAAAGAATGAAACTATGCTTTAAAAATGTACCAAAACCCTTTTAAGAGCTCCCAATCAGAGAGCTAGCAATTTAATAAAAATAAACTCTCAAATCCTTACCGTTGTTTGACCTGTAGAACTCCTGTTAGGATTAATAGGTGTAAAGATCATTATATCGTCAGCATAAATTTGATATTGAATGTTGTGGTTATTGAAGATCTGGCAAACAGGTTGTATGAAAATGTTAGAGGAGGGCTGAGAGGTTTGATCCCTGGGGAACTCCTCTTTGTTGAGTGAATGGGGTTGAAGATTTTCTGTTGATTCTGACTTGCTGCTTTCGTAATTTTAGGTAAGAGTGGAACTGGGGAGAGTGATCTCTTGGAGTCCAATTTCTGCAAGCCTTTGAAGTAGCAGGTTGTGAGGGATGGAATCGAAGGTCGAGGCAATGTCTAGGAATAGGAGAAGGCAACCATTTTTTGTCTTTGCAGTCCTGTTATTAAGGTGTTTAGCAGGAAGGTAATAAGGGTTTCAACCCCATGATGTCTGAATCCATGTTAGTGTGGGTCAAGAGGGACATTTTCTGTAAGGTGGTCTTGAAGTTGTGTGAGTATTATTTTTTCAAGGATCTTTGTAACAAATGTGATGCTGGATATAGGTCTATAAGAATTTGGGCATGTTGGGTCGAGGTTGACGCTCTTTATGAAAGGACAGATTGATGATTGCTTCAGAGAGGTGGGCACTTGCCCTAGGGACAAGGAAGTGTGGATGATCTTTGTTAGATAGGGACAGAGTTGAGGGCGGATGATATTTACCCATGATACCGGACATGGGTCTAGCACTGAGGTTGTTGTGTTGAGGGCCTTGATTGTGTCTTCCAGGTTATGGGGTGATGGTGGGGTGATGGGAGGTCAAATTGTGACCAGTGCTGCTGAGGTGGGGCAGTGTGGTCAGCTACTGTTGAGGAAGTCTAACCTGATCATCACCAGGTTAGACTTCTGCAACATTATTTTCGCCGGTCTCCCCCAGTATCAAAAACGCCGCTTGCAATTAATTCAGAATGCCGCTGCTCGCATGATCTTACATGCCTCCCCCCGTGATCATGTCACCCCTTTACTACACCATTTACACTGGCTGCCGATTGATTTCCGGATATCCTTCAAGGTTCTCACTTTAACCCATAGAGTCATTTATCTGTCTACACCTACCTACCTCTCAGACCTGCTTACTTATCATACTCCCTCACGCAGTCTTCGGTCCATTCACATCAATTGCCTTCACCTCCCAGCACCCTCCAAAGCTCACTTGCAATCGACCAGGAAAGCAGCATTTTTCTACTTAGCCCCATCTCTCTGGAACTCCCTTCCCACTGCCCTCCGTACAGAAGAATCGTACTCCAAATTCCGCTCCCTCCTTAAAACTCATCTGTTTTCCCTAGCCTTTCCCCCCTGAGTTTTAACTATTTTACTCCTATTACCCTATTTTCTTGACTCTTCTATCCTTACTCTCTTCCTGCTCTATCATTTATTGTAATTCCTTCTTTTTCTTCTTCTATAATTGCTATTGATTTTGTTTTGTAAACCGCCCCGATGTTATGGGGGGCGGTATAGCAAATGTGAAATAAACAATAAACAATAATGGATCATTGGAGGTGTGGATAGCTGTTTGGAGATTAAATACATGGTAAACTTATGAGGACAAATGTCTTCTTGTGCCCTTCTTTTGAATGATTCCTTTAGGAGTGTTTTCGCTATGGTGAATTGTTCTCGTGGTTGGTTTATTGCTTTATTGATTAGATTGATATGGTATTCCTTTTTCCATTTGAGTGTTTCTTCATTGTAACATATAAGTAGTATTAGGTTTTGTGGAGAAGTGGATCTCTAGAGCTTTTCCATTTGCATTCTAGGCGTCTTAATTTGCTTTTTTGCTTCTGCAGGGGGCTGAGAACCATGGGCCCTCATCCTGGGTTTCCATGTATATCTTTTTGGATGGGTGAGAGCAGCACTTGATATGGTTGTGTTCCAGCCTTGGAATTAGGCTGTCAAGGTCAGCATTCGAATCTGCTATAGTATCAAGTTATAGGATGACTGATTCGATGAACTCGTCCTTGATGAAGTTCTTAAATCTCCGGGCGTTGAGGGGTGAAGGATCTTGAGTAGCTTGCTGTGAGGTGAATTGGATAAAGGATGGCCGCATGGTCTGACCATGGTACTGGGAGGATTACGGTTGGTGGCTGGTGCAGTAAAAAGGGAAAGTTTGAAGGTACAAATATGAGGTCTAAGATGTTGCCCTTTGTGTGTATTGGACTGTTTAGGATCTGGGTGTATCCAAGGGCTTCCATTACATCTAGAAATGCATTTGCTTGTGGGTAGGAGGTGGGAGGCTAGGTTGAAGTCACCAAGTAATAAGAGGTTTGTGGCTGGTCGGGGTGGAACAGGCAGTTTTGAGAAGAGTCAAGAGTTCAGATGCATTGCTGTGGGGTGCTTTGTATGTTAAGCAGAGTGATATAGAGCTATTAGACACTTGTATCAATTTCTGTATAGGGAGTTAGTGTCTAACTTTGAGATGATGCATACTCCTCTGTCTCTGCTGTGAATCCTGTTTAAGGTTAGTATTGAGTATAAGGGTAGAAGGACACCCTTGTGTCCTTCTACCTTTAACAAACCCAGGGCCACCACAAAGCCTTGCAGCTTTTCATCTCCTATGACCCCAGTCGGCTAGGGGCAGCGGTGACCAAACGTACTCTGTCCACTTGGATGGCAGACTGCATTGCCCTCACCTATGAGCAGACTGGGCTCTCACGGGAGCTCCAGGTCACGGCGCACAGTGTCAGGGCCATTGCGGCTTCTGTGGCAAACCTGTGTTCTGTTGCTATATTGGAAATCTGCTGTGCCGCTACCTGGTCTTCTGTCCATACCTTCACAGCTCATTACTTCCTGGAGAGGGAGTCTCATAGGGACAGTGCCTTTGGCCAGGCAGTACTCCGTCATCTGTCCGGGGTGTAGACAACTCCTGCCCTCCAGCCCTTGTGTGTGTTCAGGCTCCGCAATGCTGGTTTCTCACTGGACATTTGGGCTGCTTGGGAGTCTGTCTTCTGAAGATTCATTGTTGCTGCTCACGGCTCACCTTTTTCTGGTCACCCATGGCTTTTTACAAGTTTTCGGTAGCCTGTAGCTAGGGAGCCCCATATGTGAGGACTGACTTCCTGCTTGTTCCCGGAGACAGCGTAGTTACTCAACTATAACAGGTGTTCTCTGGGGACAGCAGAAATTCGTCCTCACAACCCTCCCTCCTCCCTTTGCAGTTGCTTTTTGTGCATTTTGTCTTGAGCTGTCTCATCCTACTAAGGCAAAAGGGCACCCTTGGACAGGAAGGGGACCACGCATGTGTGGTGCATCTCCCAAAGGCTTTGAAAGCTGGGGAGAAGCTACTGTGCAGGCTCCGTTGGCCCCAACATCACCCATATGTGAGGACTGATTCCTGCTGTCCCCGGAGATGACCTATTACAGGTGAGGAATTATGCTTTAGTTCTATTTTTTCTGGTTGCCCTTCACACTTTTATCCTCTACACCTCTTAATCTTTATAGTACCACCTCTTCACTTCCTCCTTTCAAAAGAGACAACTGAGAGGAGATATTATTTTATAAATTTTTTTATCATGATGGAGTACGGTGGAATAATAGAGAATAACTGTTTTAAACTCTTCAAACAATATCAAAACATGAACACTCAGTGAAACTAATGACCAGTAGATTAAAAACATATAGAAGAAAGTATATTTTACAGGTAGCACATAATTAAGCTGTGGAATCTCTTGCTGGAGCATGTTTTCATGGTGACTGACATAATGGGGTTCAAAAGAAGTTTGCAAAATTCCTGGAGGAAAAGTCCATGAAAACTAGTAGTGAGGTAGAGTTAGTAAAGTCATTGCTTATTCCTTGAAATGAATTATGAGAAATATAGATCTACATTTTGGGATCTTCCAGTTGCTTGTGATCCAGACTAGTCATCTAAGACAGAGAGCTGAGTTTGAACCTTGGTCTGACTACTATTACTACTACTCGTTCATATAGCGCTACAAAGTGTATGCAGTGCTATGCTATACAGACAGATATAAGAGAATGGTCCCTGCTTGTTAGAACTTACAGTCTAATCAAGACAGATAATACAATAGGGAGAATAGGGGTGAAAAGTAAGGTAAGGAGAGACAAGGAAAATGAGATCAGGATCCAAAAGCAGTCTCAAAGAAACTGGGTGCGTGGATGATCACCTGGGACATTCCCGTTCCGAAGGATAAGAAGCTGGATGCGAGGAAACCTGACATAGTGGTAAAGGAAAAGAACATCAGAACGGCATTGAAGTGTCGGTGCTGAGTGATTATACTGTGAATCACATGGAGAGGCAGAAAATCCTGAACTACCAAGAATTTCAGTCAGAGACCACGAAAATGTGGCAGAAAGATACAGAAATCTTTCCTTTTTGCACTGGGAGTGACAGGCTTGATAAAGAAGAATTTCCAAGCACATCTTGACAAACTACCCATACCTGTTACATCTTAACGAACTTCAGAAGAAGGAAGCTCTCTTTGGCCGATGCAAGCATTACACCAAGCATTAGCAGTAAATTTGAGAGACTAAGATCATACTCCAAATACCCTGCCTTAGAAGTGAGGTTCACGACTGCCATGGTATCTGCAAAATTTAACCCATTTGGAGAAAATGCCCAGAGGTAAGCTTTTAGCGTGGATTTGAAAAGAGGGAGAAATGAAGCCTGATGTACAGATTCGGGTAGTTTGTTCCAGGCATAAGGAGCAATGAGGTGACAGGAATAGAGCCTAGAGCCGGCAGTAGAAGAAAAGGACATAGAAGCAGGTCAGTAGAAGAGCAAAGTTCATGAAGAGGGGTGTAGGGAGAGTGGAAAGGTAATGAGGAGCAGTAGAATGAATGCATTTATAGGTCAGAAGGAGAAGTTTGAATTGGATATGGAAGGGAAGCCAATGAAGTGACTTAAGAGAAGTTATATGAGTATATTGGGGCTGGCGGAAGATTAGCTGCGCAGCAGATTTCTGAATAGATTGAAGGGGAGAGACCAAAGGGAGACCAGCAAGGAGGAGGTTGCAATAGTCAAGATGGGAGGTGACCAGAGTGGATAAGTGTTTTAGTAGTGGGTTCAGAAAGGAAGGGGCAAATTTTGTTAATGTTGTAGAGAAAGAAATGATAGGTTTTAGCTATTTGTTGGATATATGTGGAGAAAGAGGGAGGAGTCAAAGATGACACCAAGGTTGCAGGCAGAGGAAACAGGAAGTAGAAGAGTGTTATCTACAGAGATAGAGGAAGGGGGAGGAGGCTTTAGGGGGAAAAATAAACAGTTTGATTTTGGCCATGTTCAATATCAAACAACTGTGAAATATCCAGGCAAGCAGAAATGCGAGACTGGAGTGCCAGAGAAATATCAGGTGTAGATAGATCTGTGCGTTATCGGCATAAAAATGATACTGAAAGCCATGGGAGGAATGACAGCACCAAGAGACTGGGTATAGAGAGAAAAGGAGAGGGCTCAGAATATATCCTTGGGGTACACCAACTGAGAGTGGAATAGCAGTAGAGGAGGAACCACCAGAACAAACACTGAAAGAGCAATGGGAGAGATAAAGAGAACCAGGACAGTAGAGTCCTGATTCAGCATGGCTTTTCTTATGTATTTACTGACTTTCTAATTCTCTCTACAGCTTTGTTGTTCTGACAAGCCTTCCTTATTTCCTCTAGCTTTTCCAGATGTTCTTCCCTGCCCTACCGTTTGTGGAATCTGTTGTACCTTTTTTGAATAATGATCATTTTTTCTTATTTCAGCCATACTAGCCTACTTTTATTGATTAAAAAGCATGTATCTCTTAAGTTATTGGACTCTAGAATTGATGTAGCATTTTAGGTGTATCTTTCAAGAGCTGGCAACATTTTCTCATGGAAGGATCACAGTTTTTATTGTTTCCTTTGTATCAAGAAAGTGCAGATGAACTGGACAGCTACATGTATCAGACTGTGGGGTATCAGGCCATTGACCTATGTGCCGAAGCTATGGATCTACCCCTGTATCGTGGCACCATAAGGGGCACCAGTGTGGAAACAGGCAAAATATATACAGAGTGTGAAGGAGATGAGGTGGAGGACCTCTATCAGCTCTTGAAGCATATTAAGGTATGGCATGCTGCAAGTTCTCCTGTTAGCATGTGATTACAAAGTGAGGACACTGTAGGAGTTGAATCCAGGAAAAATGAATCAAACTTTATTTTGAGTGTAATGGGTCTTGTTACATTCTATTAGCTGTTAGAGAAATCAGTTAAAAGTTGTACTTCAGGATAAGTATGTGCTGACTACTGAGGGATCCTTTTGCAAGGAGTGAATTGCCCTAAAATAAAAAAATAAATAAATTATTTGGTGAGAAAATAATAAAAATATTTTCACCTAAAAAAAAAAAAATCATTGCAGCCTGCCACCACTTGATAGAGGTTGTGCTGTGTTCAGGAGAGACACTATACTTCATTTAGATTTTACATTTTCACCCTTGGCGAAAAATCTTAATTTTACTGCATACTTTTTGTGTGATGTATGATGGAAGACTGTGAAGAATCCCTGGTGCGATAACTTTTAGCTAATTACTTCTTAGCAAGTGAGCTATCCTTTTAAGAGGAGCAATCAGATAATGATGCCTGTTTGCCTGGACAGTAAGATTCATAGCTATGTGTGACAGACGTGTTAGGCTTGAATTTGAAGGAGAGCTCCTTGCTGATGTGCACATCCACTTTGTACCAGGAGCAGTTATAGTAACAGTTTATGATGGTAGATAAAGACCAGTATGGTCCATCTAGTCTGCCCAGTAAGGTGGCTAGAGTGGTTGTACTGCCACTCCGTGCAGGTCAGCCCCTTTCTATTTGTTGAAGGATAAAAGATTTCTCCAGAGACTCGGTGATGCTTGGTGAAGTCCCTGGACTGATCTTTGAGCGGGTCTCCCAGAGCTCATACAAGCTTTGTTGCTTCACTGAGCATGCATGCCTGCTTCCCGCCTGCTTGTGCTGAGAGGACCCGTTTTTTTTCTCTACCTTGCAGAAGCCTGCATGGGTCTCCCATCCTCTTCATTTTTGCCTTTTTTTTGCGATTCCCTTGCTCTGTTTTCATACCTGGTTAATTCTGCTATTGTTTATCAGCCACGTGATTTTCAAGTCATTGGGCAATAAAAATAAAAAAATTTTCTGCCTGCACTTCAATGCACAACAGTGGAAAGTGCTTTTTAAATTGCAGCTGTGCTCTGTTTTCATCGACTCATAGGAAAAAGGCAAAATATTGTGTTTTAAATGTTGAGGAGTGATTTCCTTCACCTTACTTGAAACAGGCCTTGCTTGGTGTTACAATATGTGAAGGACCAGCTTTCTCACTTCACTACAGCCAGGCCTTGCTCAGTTTACCACATTTGTGGAGCCAGCTCTTATGTCCGACGACTCCTCATCTCTCTTCTCATCAGGCCAAACACATACTTGGGAAGGGGGGGTCTTTGAAGACAGCTGCAGCACTGGTATTGTCACCTCCGGGTTTGACTGCGGGGTCTGAGGCTCCCCCTCGGCTATCCTTGCTCTCAGGTAGTACCCCTCCTCCTCCTGAACTGACTCTTAGTATGTTGGCTTCCTCCTCGGTCACTCTGGGGGACATAGCTCCATCACATCAAAAGGCTAAAGCTAAACATAAACATCAGTCCCCTCCACCGGCACAGTCAGATAGTAACATAGTAAATGACGGCAGATAAAGACCAGCATGGTCCATCCAGTCTGACCAGCAATACGGCAAGAGTAGGTGCACCTGTCGCTCTGTGCAGGCCACCCCTCCCCATGTCTCTGTCTAGGGGTGGACCCACCACTCCATGTAGGACACCCCTATTTGTTGAGAAGTTAGATGGTACCGTTTATTTTGTTTTTATCCTGTTTCTGTAAAGGGATCCGCTGTGCTTGTCCCATGCTGTTTTGAATTCCATCACCGTGTTTGCCCCCACCACTTCCATTGGGAGAGCATTCCAAGCATCCACCACCCTTTCAGTGAAAAAATATTTCCTGACATTGCCTTTCAATTTTCCACCTTGCAGCTTCATGTTATGCCCTCTAGTTTTGCAGCTTCCCCGTCTTTGGAAGAGGTTTGTTTGTTCATCGTATATCTCCCCTATCCCTCCTCTCCTCCAAAGTGTACATATTTAGGTCTTCAAGTCTCTTCTCATAAGGTTTCTTACGCAGGATCCAAATCATTTTGGTCACCTTCCTCTGAACAGTTTCCAGTCTGTTTACATCTTTTGCAAGATATGGTCTCCAAAACTGAACACAGTATTCCAAGTGAGGCCTTACCAGCGACCTGTACAGTGGCATAAGTATCTCCTCCTTTCTGATGGTAATCCCTCTTTGTATGCAGTCCAACATCCTCCTGGCTTTTGCCACCGCCTTGTCGCACTGTTTTGCCACCTTGAGATCATCAGAGATAATCACACTAAGGTCTTTCTCCTGAACCATGCACACCAACCTCTCACCCCCTATCGCGTACATTTCCCTTGGATTTCTGCTATCTAAGTGCATGACACTGCACTTTTTCGCATTAAATCGTAATTGCCAAGCATTAGACCATTCTTCCAGCTTTTGTAGATCTTTCCTCATGTTATCCACTCCCTCGGGAGAGTCCACTCTATTGCAAATGTTCGTGTCATCTGCAAAAAGACAGACTTTTCCATTCAGTCCTTCAGCAATATCACTCACAAATACATTTAACACTGCTGGGCCCAGGACCGAACCCTGGGGCACACCGCTAATCACCTTCCTTTCATCCGAATGAGCTCCATGTACCATCACCTTCTGTCGTCTGTCAGTCAACCAATTTCTAATCCAGTTTACCCTCTTGGGACCCATCCCCAAGCTACTGAGTTTGACAAGCCTCCTATGAGGAACAGTATCAAAGGCTTTGCTGAAATCCAATCCAGGTAGATGACATCCATTGCATGCCCCTGATTTGGTTCCTTGGTCACCCAGTCAAAGAACTCAGATTTGTTTGGCAAGACCGTCCTTCAGTAAAACCACGTTGCCTCGGATCTTGCAACCTGTTGGTCTTGAGAAAGTTCACTATTCGCTCTTTCAGGAGCGTCTCCATTACTTTTCCCGCCACCGAAGTAAGGCTCACAGGTCTGTAGTTTGACACTTCTTCCCTGTCACCACTTTTGTATATAGGTATGACATCAGCCATTCTCCAGTCCTGAGGAACCTCTCCTGTTTCCAAGGATCTGTTGAATACATCCTTTAATGGCCCTGGAAGAACCTCTCTGAGCTCTTTCAGTATCCTGGTATGTATCCCATCCGGTCTCATGGCTTTGTCCACTTTCATTTTAGCAAGTTGTTCGAACACCATATCTTCTGTGAATGGTGTGGTATCTACTTCATTCCCATTTTTATATTTGGGAGTCACAGGTGGTCCATCTCCAGGATTTTCTTTAGTAAAAACAGAGCAGAAGTATTTGTTTAGCAGTTTCGCTTTTTCTATGTCACTTTCCACGAGTCCTTTCCCAGCACTTCTGAGTCCTGCAATTCCAACTCTGATCTTCTTCCTTTCCCGAATATACCTGAAGAAAGTTTTTTTGCCACCCTTAACATCTTCAGCCATCTTTTCCTCTGCCTTTGATTTTGCTATCCTTATTTCTCTTTTTGACTCTTTGAGTTTGATCCTGTATTTTTTTCTGTGTTCTTCTGTTTGCAAGCTTTTAAATTTTGCAAAAGCTGTGTTTTTTGCCTTTATTTGAGCAGCCGCCACTTTGGAAAACCAAATAGGTTTCCTTCTTTTGTTTTTGATTACCTTTTTTTCATATTTGTCTGTTGCCCCTTTTATTGCCACCTTTAGTTTAGCCCATTTCAATTCCACTTCCCTTATCTCCTTCTACCCTATCATCTCCTCCTTTATGTACTCGGCCATTTTATTGAAGTCAGTGTTTTTGAAGTTTAGGACTTTGAGCTTGCTATGTTTGGCCTGCACCTTGGCTTTTATCGCAAACCACACCGTTTGATCATCGCTGTTGCTCACAGGGGCACTCACGCAGACATTCAACACTCTATCACTGTTGGTGAGCACTAAATCCAGCGTTGAGCTTTCCCTGGTTGGCTCCATGACCATTTGTCTAAGTGATGCATCTTGGAGAGCATCTACAATTTTTTTGCTTCTTTCTAGATGTGCAGAAGGAGCAATCCATTCCACATCAGGTAGATTAAAGTCACCCAAAATGATCGCTTCCCCCTTTGTGGCTATCTTGACAATATCTATAATCAAATCGTTATCTATCTCTTCAGTTTGAGTCAGAGGTCTGTAGACTACAGCAGTATGGATGACAGTGCCATCTCCTCTTTCCAACGCAATCTAGAGCGCTTCCTCTTTTCCCCATGTCCCCTGCATTTCAGTAGCTTTAATATTGCTTTTGACATACAAGGCTCCTCCTCCTTTTCCATTTTCTTTGTCTCTTCTGAATAGATTATAGCCAGCTATGGCTATATCCCAATCATGCGATTCCCATGTTTCTGTAATGGCACAATGTCCAAATCCAGTTCCACCATTAGGGCTTCCAGGTCTGGAACTTTATTGGCTAAGCTTCTAGCATTTGTGCTCATTGCTTTCCAGCATTTACCTGGCTTATGTGTATTTTGCATTGATTTTGTTCTGCCCACATCTTCCCACTTGTTTTTGATGTGTGGTTTAAAAGTGTGACTGTTTCTGATTATGTTCTGTTTTTGCAGGAGTGACGTGCAGGCCTTGATCTTCCACATCCGTCACCCCCTTTTCTTAGTTTAAATGCATATCCACATACTGCCTGAATTTTTCACTTAAGATTCTTTTCCCTGAGACAGAGAGATGCAGTCCATCAGCACAGTATAGTCTCTTCTTGGTCCATCTGTTTCCCCAGTCGCCAATAAATCTGAATCCTTCTTGTTTGCACCAGATCTGGAGCCATGTATTAAAGCTGTTAAAGAGATGCAGCCTTTTTGTCCCCTTACCAAGAACAGGCAGAACCTCTGAAAATGCAACAGTGCTAACAATGGGCTTGAGTTTCTCTCCCAGAGATTGGAAGTCCTTTTGGACTGTAGAGGCACTGTTTCTAGGGAGGTCATTTGTGCCCAAGTGGATAACAACATCAAGTTTGGAGTGTTCACTTTTGCGCTAAGTACTTCAACAATTTGGTTTGTATTCCTGCTGGCTGTCGAGCCTGGTAGGCACATGACTATCTTCTCTCCTTTGAACTGTGTTCCCAAGTTGGTCCTCTGATGATGGAATCTCCAAGTAGTAGTAGTTTTCTGTTTGGTGAGGTTTTCTTCATATTTTTGGTGCTTTAGCAGGAGATTGGGCATTGTCTGACTCATTTAAGGGCCCTTCAGTTTTATTGGATTGAGCATCCTCATTAGCCAAGGCAGAGAAGGCATTATGCAGGGATATCGCTTGATGTATAGGATGTCTCTGCGTTACAGGTCGCAAGCTCCCAGAACCCACTGTGATCCATTTGTTCTTGGGGTGTTTGATTCTTTGTTGGAGTGGTGGTGGACTTTGTTCAGTTTGTATCCTAGAAGAGGTTCGTTTCATTGCAGCTATTTCCTCTCTCAGTAGAGTCACTTCTTTATGCATGGTAGCTAGGTCTTTCCTTAGTAGAGTCAGTTCGTCATGCATGGCAGCTGACCTGAGGCACATAGGACAAGCTCTTAGGCTCCAAATGATTCGTCTTGAAATGAAAGTACCACAGTTATTGCACTGAATACTTGATATGTTGGTTAAGCAGTCCCAGAAGAGGAAGAAGAAGAAGAAGAAAAAAGGATGAAGATGTGGGCTTTTAACCCAAGTAAGAAAGGATAGATGGCACTTATGTGACCACTATAAAGTCAAAGTAGCCCCTGGGGTGGGTGAAGAGAGGGGTGGGGTGGGCGGGAACCTAAGTGTCTCTGGCGAGTAGGCTGTTCCTGAACCGTGGGCACACACCGATATCTATTGTAAGTCTATACAAGGAAAGCAGTCCAAATGCCCTCCAAGCTTAGTCTAAAACCACTGTTAAAAGCTATAATAATAATCCCCCCCAAAAATCAACAGTTAGAATTTATAGGTTTAAGCCAGCAGAGAAAATAGAAAGGTTTGTTCTTAGTGTAATGGAGGCTTCTCAGCTTCTGCAAAACTGGCTCAGTGTCAGGCCAGGTGTGCAATGCTCCAAATCAGCTCCTCCCTGGGAATAGGGTTTCACCTACCAGTTCAGCATGGGTAAAAACCTAGTTAACTCTCTATCTGCCACACACACAGATATCTGATGTAAGTCTATACAAGGAAAGCAGTCCAAATGCCCCCAAGTTTAGTCTAAAACCACAGTTAAAAGCTATAATAGTAATCACCATACAAAGCGCAAACCCCTGCCCTTCATTCCTGACAGCTCTCTCCGTACTCGGGGGGGGGGGGGGGGGGCACAGACTTCTTGGTCTTCCCTTCTGTCACTTCTACAGAAGTTTCTTTAGGATAGTTCCGCTCTCTTGCAGGCCTCTCCACAAGAGCTTGAAATGTGCCCCCAGATCCCCAGCTATCCCACAGACAGGAGGTCATGGGATCCCCTCCGCTGATTGATTGGCAGAAGCCTTCATTCCTTAACGAGGACATTCGCTCACTCCCGCCTTATTCCTGGGAGCCATGTGAATCCTATGAGGGTGACCCTGTTCTGTTTTCACCTGGAACAGGACATCCAACTCTCCCGCGCTCTGACTTAGTACCTCGCAGTCCCCCAACTAACAAGTTGGATTTTCATTCGATTTTAAAGACTTGCAGTACTCCCAACGAGGTTCCTGCACTCCCCATGCCTTAGGTCCTTCAGGATTTACAATCTTCCATCTGGAAGACTCCATTTTCAGACAGTGCTGCGTCCCACCGCATAGACCTCAAGTACAAGGTCCTGCCGGTTCTGGGAGTCCATCATCCTCAACTCCCCCATCAGTCTATCATCTCTGAGGCGGTCCTTAAAAAATCCCAGAGCTCTAAGATGCCTTCCAGGCGCATCCAGGGACGGAGCAGCAGACCTTGGATGCTATGGGATGTAAATATCACCAGAGCAGTATTCTCGACATGCGAATATTAGCCCAGCAGCTACATATGCTGCATTACCTTCATGGCCTTCCTGCTGCAGCTGGATGATGACTCTTTAGTGGATCCAGCTTCCCTGGCTACGGACTTACACAAATCCCTTTACCATATAATTTGTGCCATCTACAACTCTGTGGCCTGGTATGCAGCTTCAGCTATTTCTGACAGACTCACGGCCTTGCTCCGCATGTCCAGTCTTCTTGAAGTCCTTCATGACTGCTTACCCAATGCCCCCTGCCAGGGTGACAGTTTGGGTCTAACTTTCAGGAGGCGGTCTCGGCGGTCAAGGACCATTCCTCTATGGTCCGAGAACTCTCGGCTCAGCTGGTGGAGGCAGCTTCCTCCTTCCACTGCCCCACTCTGCCTTCTTATCGCCATCCTTATTACAATTACTTTCAACAGTTTTACTTGTGGTGCTGCTTCCAGCCCTATGTGTGGCAGCCCCCTCCTCAGGCTCATTAGCCCTGCCTTATCTACCTTACTCTCAGAGGGCTTGTCCATGAGAGAGGAAACCCCAGGCACTCCCACAGAGCACTCTTCCAAAATCCTTTCTTGGCTTTTGACTATTTGCCAGTGGAGAGTCACATCTGGCACTTTGCAGAAACGTGGCAGTCTATCACCATGGATCACTGGGCTCTCTCCATTTGTTCAGGATACAAGTTTCATTTTGACATGACACCGCCTCCTTGTCCCCTGGTCCTGTCTGACTGCTCCCCGTAGCAGCATGGGCTCCTACTAGCAACGGAGATGGCTCAGCTCCTCCTCAATGAGACCATCAAGCTTTTCCTGCTTCTCGAAAGGGGTCAGGGGTTTTATTTCCAGTTCTTGATCCCAAATAAGTCCGTCATCTTTGGCCAGTCCTCGAACTCTGTCATCTCAATCTTTTCATCAAGCGGGAAAAGTTCAAAATGCACTCAAGCACAATCCTTCCCCTCGTCAGTCCTTGCGATTGGCTCACCTCGCTAGACCTCAAGGATGCCTACACCCATATCACATCCACCCCCTCCACTGGAAGTTCCTTCGGTTCACCTTCCTCAACCATGACTACCAGTACAAAGTTCTTCATTTCGGGTTGTCCTCTGCCCCTCCATGTTTTTACCAAGTGTCTTGCGGTCGTAGCAGCCTACCTTCATCGCAAGGGCCACTGCTTTTATCCCTCCCTAGATGAATGGCTGATTTCAGGCACTTGCAAAGACATAGCGGCTCAAGCTGTTCGGGACACTGTCGTCACTCTGCAGATCCTCTGCTTTATCCTCAGTGCCGAGAAATCCAAGCTCCTCAGCAGCACCCTTGCAATATGCAGATCAGTGCCAGCCCGCCTGCCCCTATGCTGGGGTACATGGTGGCATCTATATATTGTGATAAGGAAGCTTATCATAGCTCAGGAAGGAGCTATAGAAAAGGTGAAGTGACTCTGAACAAGCAACCTGTCAGTTCTGGTAGAAATAAGAAAACAGAATTTTCCCATAAAAGACTACCAGTCCCAGAATGCACCAGGTTTCCAACAGCCATTAGAGGAGCTGAAGTGGGGAAACGTCTGTTCAATCAGGAGGGCTATGAGGTAATCCCTAAGCACTCATCTCAAAGGGCAGGGCCTGATTCAGCACAGCTGCGCTGTGTTAAGGTGGAGCACTCATCTAGGCAGAATAAAGGTAGAGTTTATTCTACAGAGAATTATCCTGAGGATCATCAACATCTTCATGATCAGCTTGGATATCCTCAGTTTCATCTGGAGGATCATCAGAAGCAGAAGCCAAACCGGACGGACAGAGAGGGCAAGTAACCCTTTGGAAGAAAGAAGAGAAAAGCCTTTGAGAGGTCTAGAAGAGTCTGGAGCAGTACGTATACTGGGAGGCATTCCAAGGGCCAGCATACACCATTGGACTGGGGAAAGCCAGAGGAATGGTGCTGCAGAGCTAGGAATCTCCAGACGGTACCTGTGAGGGAGACGGCTGCACTTGGAAGGGACCCTAAGACCCGTGCCAGAAGGTATGTGAAGAGAGATCCAGTGTCCAGGGATCTGGATTGGAAGGCTGGACATAAGAACTGGACTACATACTGGCCAGGCTATATAGAGAGGAACTCTAACAGCAATGGAAGCTCGGGTATGAACACTGATCTATGCCCTAGCTATAACCTTGAAAGACAGCAGGGAAACAAGTATTCTCCTGAAAGTGCTCCATTGAGAAATTCATCTGTGCCAATCCATGATATTGAGCCCATGATTGTTGAAGGGGGAGACGTGGCAGATGAAGAATGTGTTTACATGGACTGCTCTCTGTCTAAACTCCTTTGGTAATTTTCTGTTACAAAGTACAGCAACCATCACAAAGAAATACAAACTTGTTCTTTAATCTACTCAGAAAAGCTCCTGAGTAGGATTTTTAGCCACGCAGTAGAAAGCAAGCCAGCTAAGGGGTTTCAGCTGGGTAACTGCTAGCAATTGAGCCTTACCTAATTGCTTGTGAGCTCTGAGGGAATCACTTCTGAATCTATGTGGGAAGATATAAGAAGTTAACCTGAAAAGAACAGTTTTTCCTTTCTTTGTGGATTTTGTTTGTTGTTTGATACGTGCTAAGAAAATATTAGCTAAAGCCTACAGAAAAGACCAGTTTGTTACCAACCAGGTTTTATTTCTTTTGCTTTGATTGCCTGACAAGTTCAAATGTTGTTTTCCTGGTTTTGTTTTTCCAAGTTTAACACTGAAAGCAAGTAACCTGATTTATGTGCTACCAAGCATATCTGTGTTGGGAGAAATAACCCCATAAATAAATATCTTATTGGCTTTACCCTCAAGCACAACTATTTATTGTGAGCAGCTGTGTCTGGTGTGAATGGACTGCATTGCCCACAATCCCTTGCCAATCATATTGATATATGCACTTGCCAAGACTGTGAACATTCTCACCCAGGCAGCCGTCTGACAATATGTAGTGCCACTCACATGGCTGCAGATATGCCCTCTGCAATGACACCTCGGACTCAACTGGTGTCAGTGCTCCCATTCTCTCCGAGCCAGGATTTCCCTCAAAGGTCTGCAGCAAGCAGTTGTCCTCAACTTCAGGTGGAGGGCGACTCCGGCCAAACTTCTGTTGGTGTTCACATTTCATCTGCCATCGCATCATAACGTCATCACCACCAATGCGCCCACATAACGGCTGGGGGGCCCATCTGCTAAGCCTTTCCACTCAGGGCACATGGTCTCCCCAGGAACAGGATACACAAAGAAGCAAGAGACGAGATGAGTATGGACGACCAGCAAATGTTTATTCTTAAAGGACCCCAACGCATTTCGGCGCTAACGCCTTCTTCAGGGGGAATGCAACTTAAAAACACAAGCAAATTTAAATATATGTACAAGCAACTATAAAAAATTATAAAAATAATAAATAATAATTAGGTACCGTATAAGATCATCAAATAAGACATGCAATTAAGTGGAAACGAAAAAACGACCCCATTGAATTTATCTAAAACTATTCACATATATATAAATCATCACTCAATGTAAATAAATTATTCATAATGAACTTGCTTCTACAAACGCAGGACAATGAAAAATAAAACCATAATGTTAAAACCATATAAATGAACAGGGCAACAAGTGAACTGAGAATGATTCATAAACACCTTTTTCAAAGCTCTAATTATTATATATTGTTTACATCATATGATTTTGTTTAACCCTGATATAATAATCTAAAATGTAACACCTATTTTTCAGGTTTACTATTAAACATACATTAAACTGTTAGCTAATAAATTTATCTTTATATAGTATAGCAACTACTGTTATAGCAATCTAAATGACATTGACTATCTAAATGTATTATACTGTTGGAATAGTCATCACTATGATTGTTAAACTCTATTGTATTATGATAAAAATACACTAATTATAAAAACATTTAATACAATTGACACTTTGAGACATATGAATGGTATATATTTAAGTATATATGCTTTGCTCTAAAAGATATATAGTCAAGATGTCATATAATGTTACCTAAAGATAGGTAATAATTGATTTCCAGGAACAAGCAGGAAAGAGTCTTCACATATGGGTATCGTCGGTACCGACGGAGCCTGCGCGGGAACGCTCCTCAGCGTCCAGTAAGAAAGCTTTTGGGAGCATCCCACAGCGCCTGCGCGCTGCCTTCCCGCCTTTCCCAACCGCCTCTCTCCAGTTCTTCTTTTCCGCGGAATCAGCAGGTCGTGTTCCTGTCACCGCAGAAGAAGTTCTTTATTTCTTTCTTTATTTTTCTGTGTCGCGTCTGCCTTCTTCGACGTCAGACCGGTACCGCCGGTCTTTTCTTTTCTTTCTTTAAAAAAAACCAAAACTATTCTTCAACTGTGCATTTTCAATTTGGGCCTTAGGCCTGAATATATTTCTCCTCATGGAGAAGCCCGCTTCCAGGTTCAAAAAGTGCACAAAATGTGGCGGTACTATTTCTGTCACCGACACCCATGATTGGTGTCTAAAATGTTTGGGTCCTGACCATTCCATCACGGATTGTGTGTCCTGTACCATGATGTCTAAAAGAGGTCGGCAGAACTGAGCAGCCAAGCTCAGTACCCTGTTTCCCTCTGATGCAGCCTCGGTGCATCGACGTCTTCCAGGGCTGCTTCTTCCTCCCATGGATCTCAGGTAACCAAACATAAATCTAGCCGGTCCTCAAAGGGCAAATCTCCCTCTGAGCATCGAGATGCCTCCGGGCTTGTCCTCGAGGATTCCGCACCGGCAAAATTACCCCGGCGGGAAGTTCCGGCTTCCAAAGCATTGTCTATTGGGTCACAGGTTGACATTGATGGCTTGGCCTCGACCGATCACCTGTTGCCGTGTTCTGGGGTACCGGTGGCCTCCACTGGTACCGACATCCAGACTCTGGTGGCGTTGATAGATCAGAAGATTCTGTCCATGCAGCGCAACCTAACGGCGTTTATGCAGGCTGCGACGCCTCCGGTACCGCAACAATCTCCGTTGCCGGTACCGGCTCCGGCACGGCATCGTTCCTGGTGCCGGTACCGATTGCATCGGCTTCGGTGTCATCTGCAACGGTATCCTGTCCTATGATGCCCATCGGTACCGAACCGGTACCGCTTACTCCCGATGTCGATCCCACTCGGTACGCATATCGGGCTTTACAAGAGCATCCAGACAGGCGATACTTCGATTCCTCCGAAGACTCTGACGAGTCGGAGGCTTCTGTCGAGGCATCGGTACTTCTTCCTCAGGAGTCTTCTTCTCCAAAACGAAGAATGTCTCCTCCAGAAGACTTGTCTTTCCAAGACTTCATTAGGGAAGTGGCTAGGGGCCTCTCCATTACAGTGGCCCCTGAGTCAGAGCCTAGAGCCAAGCAATTAGATATTTTGCAATATCCTAAGGCTCCTAAAGAGGCAGCTACCTTACCTATTCATGAGATTCTCTATGATCTCATGTTGAGCATGTGGGAGACTCCTCTTACCACCTCTCCTCATTCTCGTAGGTTAGACACCATGTACCATGTCCCTCCTTGTCCTGGCTTTCATAAGTCTCAGTTTCCTCACCACTCTATTGTGGTAGAGTCTGCCATGAGAAAAATAAAGAGTGCAAAGAGACACTCATCTAATCCTCCAGGACGTGAATGCAGGACCCTAGATGCTTTTGGCCAAAGGGTTTTCCAAGCTAATATGCTTGCTGCCAGAATCAACTCCTATAGTCTCTATATGGGGATGTTTCTAAAAGAAGTCACAGATCATCTGCAGACTTTAGCTCCTTTTATTTCAGAAGATAAAAGGCAGGAATTTCTCACTTGGCTCAAACATGCCCAAGATGTTTCCAAATTTTCCAACCGTGCAGCCTTTGACTCTTTTGAGTGTGTAAGCAGAGCCTCTGCTATTGCCATAGGTGCACGCAGAATTGCTTGGTTACAAGCCTCTGATTTGGAACTCTGGGTCCAAGATGAATTGGGGAATCTTCCTTGTACAGGTGAAAACTTTTTGGCAAGGATTGGCAAGCAAAGGCCACTCAGATGGATGCTGAGAACTCTGCTTTGGATCGACTTTCAAAGTCTACCTCTGCTCCTGTTAAGAAATGATTATTCAAAAAGACATCTTTTTCTAAAAAGGGAAGATATTATCCTGCTTATGGTCAGCAGGCATCTTCTGCAGGTCATTTTGCTGCAAAGCGTCAGCAACCACCTAAACAGGCCAAGTCAAAGGCTGCCAGGCCTCCCACGGCCCAGCAGCCTCAGCCTCCTCAGGGCCTTTGACTTGCGACTAGAGAACTTAGCCTTTCTAGCTCTGGAAGAACCAGAGCCCATCACCATTCCAGGAAGGTTGGCTTACTTTGCTCCCAGATGGGAGCAAATCACAGCAGAGCAATGGACCCTCTCCATCATAAGGGAAGGGTACAAGCTTCATTTCTTAAGCCTTTCTCCCCACACCATGGTGAAACAGTTCAATTCTACAACATCTCTCCTCAATCTTCTGGTCAGGAGATTGCTACCCTTCTTGCCCAAGGGGCAATAGAAGAAGTACCCCTTCTTCAACAGGGCTCAGGGTTCTACTCCCCTTATTTTCTTATTCCAAAGAAAACAGGGGGCTACAGACCCATATTAGATCTCAGAGAATTGAACAAGTTTCTATTCAAAGAGAAATTCAAGATGATTTCTCTCGGTGCTCTGCTTCCTTACCTTCAGAGTCAGGACTGGCTTTGTTCTCTAGATCTCAAGGATGCGTACACCCATGTCCTCATCCATCCAACACACAGAAGGTTCCTTCGGTTCCTTTTTCACGGAAAGCACTACCAGTACAGGGTGCTTCCCTTCGGTCTGGCCTCTGCACCAAGGGTGTTCACGAAATGCATGGCAGTAGTAGCTGCATTTCTACGCACTCTAGGAATATTCATATTCCCATATCTGGACGACTGGCTCATTCGAGCTCCATCCCAGTCAGAGGCCCAGACTTGTCTAACCTGCACAATGCATGTCCTTCAGTATTTGGGACTGGTAATAAACATCCCAAAATCCAATCTCACCCCTATTCAGTCCCTGGAGTTTATAGGGGCCTTGCTGGATACCACAACTGCAAGGGCCTATCTTCCTCAGGCCCGTTGCCTATGCTTGGTGCAGTTAGCCTCCCAGATACAGTTAAAAGTCCCATTTAACTGCTCGAGAGATGTTACCACTATTAGGCCACATGGCATCCACCGTGCATGTGGTTTCATATGCTCGCCTTCACATGAGGGCAGCTCAATGGACTTTGTTCACCCAATGGACTCAGGCATCAGGTTGCCTGTCAGACAAAATAGCAAACTCCAGTCGCCTTTTTTGGTCTCTCCAGTGGTGGAAGTCCTCTGTAAATCTGTTGCTGGGGTCCCCTTTTCAGCAGTCACTACCCCAAGCAACTCTTACAACAGATGCTTCTCCAATGGGTTGGGGAGCTCATCTGCAGGATCTCTCCACCCAGGGCATCTGGTCTCCACAGGAGACTTCTCTGCATATCAATCTCTTGGAACTCTGAGCAATATTCTTAGCTCTCAGAGTGTTCCATTCCCTGCTCAGCTACAGGACAGTCCTCATCCATACAGACAACCAAGTAGCCATGTTCTATGTAAACAAGCAGGGCGGGACTGGCTCTCTGTCACTTTGCAACGAAGCTTTGCGACTGTGGGCCTTCGCCAGAGAGCATCACATCCATCTTCTGGCAGTATATCTTCCAGGTGTTCAAAACTCTTGGGCGGACAGACTCAGTCGAGTTCTGCTTCCACACGAGTGGTCCCTCCACATGGACCAGGTAGCCAGGATTTTTTGAATTTGGGGAACCCCGGACATAGACCTCTTTGCTAGTCTGTGGAATGCCAAACTTCCCCGGTTCTGTTCCAGAATTCCGTGTCAGGAAGTTCAGGCCAAGGATGCCTTCCTCCTTCACTAGGGTCAAGACTTACTTTATGCCTTTCCACCCATTTCCCCTAATTCCCAAAACTCTTTTCAAGCTTCAGAGAGATCGAGGGACCATGATCCTCATAGCACCACATTGGCCACGCCAAGTGTGGTACCCTCTACTTCTGCATCTCTCTCAAGCTCCTTCCCTGGACTTGGGCTGTGCACCAGACCTTCTATCCCAGGAAGAAGGAACGTTGTGGCACCCAAACCCCCAGTCTCTCCATCTCAGGGCTTGGTTGCTGAGGGCCTAGGCCTTCAAGATTTTCATTTCTCTCAGCAAGTCAGAGATGTTATTCATGCCTCTAGAAAGCCTTCTACTAGACGTTCCTGTGCTTTCAAATGGAAAAGATTTACCATTTGGTGTTCAGGGAAGGGTCTTAACCCTCTTGCAATACCTTTGAATTCTTTACTAGAGTATCTCCTGCATCTATCCCATGCAGGTCTGAAAATGAATTCAGTAAGAGTCCATTTGAGTGCTATTGCACCGTCCCTCAAGCCTCTCAATGGACAGCCTATTTCCTCTCACCCTCTTATAGCAAGATTCATGAGAGGCCTTCTTCTAACTACACCTCCCATTAGACCACCTCCAGTGGCATGGGACTTAAACCTGGTTCTTGGCCAGCTTATGAAGCCACCCTTTGAACCTTTAGCCACCACCTCCTTGAAATTTCTTTCTTGGAAAGTTATTTTTCTCATTGCAGTCACCTCAGGACGCCGCATCAGTGAATTGCAAGCTTTGGTGGCTAATCCACCTTATACAAGGTTCCATCATGATAAGGTAGTCCTCAGGACCAATCCACACTTTATGCCCAAAGTGGTCTCACCTTTTCATCTGAACCAAGAGGTATATTTGCCTGTCTTTTTTCCAGGACCTCATGCATCAAGTGCAGAGAGGAATCTTCATACCTTGGATTGTAAGAGAGCTCTCGCTTTTTACTTACAAAGAACACAGCAACATAGAAAGTCTTCTCAACTCTTTGTTGCTTTCGATCCTTCTCATTTAGGACTTCCAGTCTCTAAGAGAACACTGTCCAACTGGATTGCTCAGTGTATTTCTTTCGCCTACCAGAGTAGGAACATTTCTCTGGAGGGCCATGTCACAGCTCACAATGTGAGAGCCATGGCAGCCTCAATGGCTCATCTAAACTCTGTGTCCATCGACCAAATCTGTCGAGCGGCCACTTGGGCCTCTGTTCATACCTTCACAGCCCATTACTGTTTGGACAAGGACTCCCGCCGGGATGCCTCGTTTGGTCAGGCTGTTCTCAAACACCTGTTCCATTCCTAATCAACTCCTACCCACCTACCCTGGTCGGATGCCAGAGATCCATGGGAGGAGGTAGAGTCCTTTTCAAGGACACACAACGTGGGGTTTCTCCCTGGCATCTACAGCTAGGGAGTCCCCATATGTGAAGACTCATTCTTTATCTTTATATCTTTATCTTTATTAAAACATTTGATAGACCGCCCAAGCCAAAGCATCAGGGCGGTGTACAATCATAAAAAACGACAGCTCCTGGAAAAGAAGGAAGAAAGGAACGCCAATAATAACAGGACAGGAAGAGAGACAGTAAAAGAATACAAAGAGAGAACAATAAGAACGCAAGAGGGGCAAAAGGGGAATAAGGAGAGGAAGGGGAAGAGGGGGAGGAGGGGGAAGAGCATGGACAAATTTAAGGGATGGGGAGGCGCAGCTAGGGGGACAAAACACCATCGGTGGGGGAGAGCACGGGAAAATTAAGGGGGATGGGGGACACAACTAGGGGGAAGAGCATCATCAGTAGGGGGGGGGAAGATCGAAGGCCTGACAAAAAAGGTGTGTCTTAAGAAGGGCCTTGAAACGGGTGTAAGACAGTTCGGTGCGGAGTAAGAGGGGGAGAGAGTTCCAAAGAGCGGGACTTAAGAAAAAGAAAGCGGAGTGTCGAGTGGATTTGAGGTAGGCCTGTGAAGGTGAGGGAAGGAAGAGACGATTTCCGTGAGATGAACGAAGAAGACGGGGAGAGGGGGCTGAAGATGAATGATATTGGCTAAGTACTGGGGGGTATCAGTGTGAAGAGCCTTGTGAGCAAGGATAAGTAGTTTGAACATAAACCTGAACTTGATTGGGAGCCAGTGTAAGGATAACAGACACGGTGATATATGAGAACGAAAAGGGGATGAAGTAACAAGACGGGCAGCAGCATTCTGAACAAGTTGGAGATGACGGAGTTGGTAAGATGGAAGACCGGCAAAGATGACGTTACAATAGTCGAGACGAGAGATAACCAGAGACAGGACAAGAGTGACAACAGAGGGTAAGGGAAGAAAGGAGCGGACGGCCTTAATACGGCGTAAGTGAAAGAAGGAAGAGCGGACAACGGAGGAGATGTGTTCGTGAAAAGAAAGGGACAGGTCCAGGGTAACACCCAGGTAACGAAGGGTAGGGGCAGAAGAAATGGGGTGTGAGCCCATGACAGGCAGTACCGTGGGGGGTGGGAGAACAAAGGTAATCCAGAGAGCGGTGGATTTAGCGGGATTAGCATGCATGAAATTTGACTCAAACCAGGAGGCAATAGAAGACAGACAGAGGTTGAGTGGAGCAAGGTCCGGGGAGGAGGGAGAAGTGTGGTGAACCAGGAGGATGTCGTCGGCGTATATGTAGAAAGAGAGAGCAGATTGTTGGATTAACAGGGCTAGGGGAGCAAGGAAAGCATTGAAAAGCAAAGGAGTGAGAATGGAGCCCTGGGGGACACCACAGGTGGCGGGGGTAGGGGGGGATACTGAGGTACCGGAGTGGACTGAAAAGGTACGGCAGGACAAGAAAGAGTGAAACCACCGAAGGACAGTACCATGGATGCCAAAGTCAGACAGACGAGAAAGGAGGGTGCGGTGATCGACTACATCAAACGCAGAGGACAGATCCAGAGAGACCACAAGAGAAATATCACCACGATCGTGAGAGCGGTGAAGTTCAGAGAGCAAGGCTGTGAGGACGGTTTCGGTACTGTGACCGGTGCGGAAACCAGATTGGCGGGGGTGGAGGGCGTGAGTGGAATCGAGATGAGAGGCCAACTGGGAGAAGACAAGTTTTTCAAGGATCTTGGACAGGAAGGGGAGGTTGGAGACAGGGCGCCAGTTGGCAGGAGAAGTAGGGTCAAGGGTAGGCTTTTTCAGGAGGGGACGGACAATAGCGTGCTTCCAACGGGAGGGGAAGAGACGGAAGAGAGACTAGAATTGAAGATGGAAAGAATAAAGGGCACAAGTGCAATATTGGGATTAAGTAACCAGGAAGAGGGCAAGGGATCAAGGGGGCAAGTAGTTTGGTGGGCAGTCGAAATGGCCTTGATGAGTTCAGGAGAGGAGATGGGGGAGAAGGAGCACAAGCTTTGAGGAAAGGTGTGAGTGGAAGGTAAAGAGAGCACACACTGGGAGGAGGGGGACAGAGGGGAAGTGGGAGGGGGGGGGAAAGGGGAGGAGGGCAGGTAGGGAAGGAGGAACGAAAGGAGAGAATCTTGCCAGTAAAGAAGGAGGCGAGAGAAGAGGGACTGGGGGGGGGGGGGTTGGAGGGGATGGAAGGGAGAGAGGAAGGGGAGGAGATAGATTTAAGAACAAGAAAAAGGCGTCTGGCGGAATTTGAAGATGTAGAAATAAGGTGAGAGTAATGAGAGTGTTTAGCCGAAATAATTGCAGAGCAGTAGGAGAGATGGGCAAGCTGGTAGTTGGAGCGAGAACCAGGAGTACGGAGCTTCCTCCAGAGCCGCTCGGCACGGCGAAGATTGGAGCGGAAGAGAAGGAGACCGGGGTGATACCAGGGGTGGTGGGAGGGGTGGACGGGGGGCCATGAGACGAAGGGGTGCTACAGTGTCGAGAGCGGCCGAAAGGGAGGAGGACAAAAGGTCGACTTGGTGATCAACAGGGAGAGAGGGAAACTCCGGGGGAAATAGCGTATGGGCGGGAGGGAAGGAAAGCAGGGAGTTCGGAGTAAATCGCCGTCTAAGCGACGGGGTGGTGGTAGAAGGGTGACCAATTGGGCCAGAAGAGGGAAGGGGGAAGGTAAAAAAGAGACAGTGATGGTCGGACCAGGGAATGGGGGTAGAGAGAATATTGGAGGGGAGAAAAGGCAAAAGATCAAGAGTGAGAATAAGGTCCAGGGATTGACCTGAGATGTGAGTAGGGCATAGGACGTGTTGGGTGAAGGACAGGTCAGAGAACAGGAAAGAAAGGGCCTTGTCGCGGGGACGAGAGGGAGGATTAAGATAAGCGTTGAGGTCGCCCAAAATGACCAAGTGCGGAGATAGAAGGGCTGTGTCGGATAGTGTATTCAGCAGGGAGTCCCAGAGGTCAGGACGCAGAGAAGGGGGGACGTACAAAAGGAGAAAGTAAATAGGGGGAGTGGAATCAGAACGGACCAGAAGAGATTCGGGGTAGGCGGGAGGAGGTGAGACCAGAGAGAAGGAAAGGGGGGACTTAAAGATGAGCGCCACGCCACCGCCAGATCGGCGGAGGCAGGGGGTGTTGAGAGCGGAATAACCGGGAGGAAGGTATTGATGAAGGAGGGCGTCCTCCCCCTCACGGAGCCAAGACTCCGTGATAAAGAGGGCATCCAGGGAGTGTTGGGTTAGGAGGTCGTGAACTAAATGGGTTTTTGAGCGGATAGAGCGGCAGTTGAGAAGGGCCAAAGAGAGTGTGATGAGGGGAACAGCCGTGAGGGGCATTGAGGTAGAGGTAGGGAGAACAGAGGCAGAGGAAACCGGACGGGAAGAGCAAAGAAGAAGGTTGTGAGGGTTTCGGGCCAGGGGGCCAGGAAAAGCAGGAAACAAAGATAATGGACGGCGGCCTCAGTGAACGGGGATAGCAGTCATGACCTGAGCAGAGGGGTCGGGTAAGATAGATAAAGGTAAAACTGAAGTGAAAGCAGGGGACCCAGGCAGAACAACCAAAAGCAGCACGGAGCAGCTTAAGAGACAGAAGAAGCGGCCAGGGAAGATAGAGGGCAGCGTGATATATGGACAAAACAACCTGCAACCAGAGGAACCAAGAGGGAAGGGATGGTGTTTTAGATCGCCCCAGTCGTCGCCCCAAGGAGCTCGCCCAAGGAGCACAGCCTGCTCCTTGTGCGTGCTCCTTCGGCGCAGAACGCCGCTCTGGAGAGACCTAAATGTGGTCGGGTACCTTTGGGAAGACGCGGGCGCGTTACACGCGACCGCGTCACGTCCGGGAGGCGGGACTGCACCGGAGGGAGAATGCAGAAACACCAGGCAAGCTGTAGGAGAGAGAGCACAAAGGGCAGCATACAGCAGTTAGCAAAATAGCAGATAGCAGGGATCAGCAAGCAGCAGGCAGGCAGGAGACAGCAGCAGCAGTTCCTGCTTGTTCCTGGAGATAGCACAGTTACTTACCTGTAACAGGTGATCTCTGGGAACAGCAGGAATAAGTCTCACAACCCACCCACCTCCCCTAGGAGTTGTATCTCTCTATCTATCTTTCCTTTCCTCTCTCTCTCTTTGTCTCAGCTTTAAAACTCGAACTGGAGAGAGGCGGTTGGGAAAGGCAGGAAGACAACGCGCAGGCGCTGTGGGATGCTCCAAGTGTCCTGTCTTCTGCTCAATTCGGCCTAGCCTCCACAGATGAGCACCCAATGACTTTGCACTGGACTGGTCTCATGGTCTTCTGTATACATTTTCTCCATTCCGGCTCTTCACACAGGTCCTGTTCAAGATCAAGCAAGACCAAAGCATTGGTCATTCTGTTAGCACCTTGATGACCCTGCCAAATCTGGTATACCCATCTACTGGCACTGTTACAGATTCTTCTACACCTCTGGGGACTCAACCAGGCCTCCTGACTCAGCATTAGGGCTGCCTTCTGCATCTCAACCTCCAGTCCTTGTCCCTCACAGCATGGCAGCTTCAGGGCACCAAGCATTGATTTCTTCACTGCTGCAGGATGTCCTCTCTGTTCTCGCTGCTTCTTGAAAACCCTCTACGCAGTTTTGTATCAGTGCAAGTGGGCCCGTTATGCCCACTGGGCCATAACAAATAGACAGGGTCCTTCACCTGTCTCATTCAGGCCTACAGACTAATTCAGTACATTTTCATCTCTCGACTATGGCAGCTTTGTATAACCCCATTGATGGCAAGCCCATTTCAGTCTATCCGGTGGTTCCCGATTCATGAGATGCTTCTTGAACACCAGGTTTCCCATTTGACCGCCTACACCTAGGACCTCAGTGTTTTGTCTCAGCTGATGCAGCCATTGTTTGAGCCTCTTCTGTCCTCTTCGACCAAACATCTCACCTGGAAAACAGTTTTCCTTGTCACCATTACTTCGGCCAGATGTCTGGGAGAAATTCAAGCACTGGTGCATTAACCTCCTATACTCCAATTCTTCCGCGACAAGATCGTCCTCCGGACACATCCTAAGTTTCTCCTGAAGATGGTCTCTGACTTTCACATCAACCAAACTATAGTGCTCTCTGTCTTATTTCTGAACGCCTCTCTGGAGGAAAAATTTCATACCTTGGACTGCAGAAGGGCTCTTCTCTATTATCTGCATCATAGTGGATCTCCCTGCAAGTCGTCTCAGTTATTCCTGACCTTCAGTCCCAAGAACCCTGGGCAACTGGCAGCAAAGCTGACCATTTCCTCGTGGATTGTGGACTGCATTGCTTTTTGCTACAAGCAAGCAGCTCTCCCTTCTCCAGGACATATTGTCCCTCACAAGCTCAGGACAACAGCTGCCTCCATAGCCAGTCTGACCTCTGTCTCCACCCAGAACATCTGCAGGGCAACTACCTGGTTATCCATATATACCTTCATTAAGCACTACAGTTTGGATCGTTCATCCGTGATAGACTTTGCTTTTGGCCAGTCTGTCCTCTGGAATCTGTTAGTTCGGGTGGAGGAGAAGAATCTGGTAGCAAGGTTCGGAGCAGCCCAATTACACAGACGTTTCAGACAACCAAACTTACCTGACCAGGCGACCGCTAGCTCTGGACTCACCATTGAATGTGACTCCATCCCCCTGCTTGTCTCCGTAGACAGCAGGGGTATGTAGTCACACTCTCCCACCCACCTTCACCTCAAAATTAACCCCTACTACAGACAACCCAGGCAGGAATTGACATCTGATTCCAGTTTTTGTCTTTTTTTTTTTTTTTTTTTTACTATGGTATGAATTGATTCTCTTAACACAAGCAGGTGGGAAACAGACATGCATGCTCAGCGAAGCAACAAAGCTTCTCTGAACTGTGGGAGATCCGCTCAAGGCTCAGTCCGAGGACTTCACCAAGCATCATTGAGTGTGATTGCATACTTCTATGAAGAATTCCCGATCTCCAGGATCAAGCAGGAATGTAGTCTTCACATATGGGTATCGTTGGTACCGATGGAGACTGCGCGGGAACGCTCCCCAGCGTCTAATAGGAAAGCTTTTGGGAGCATCCCACAGCGCCTGCGTGCTGCCTTCCCGCCTTTCCCAACTGTCCCTGTCCAGTTTTTCGTTTTCCGTGGAGCCGACAGGTCGCACATCCTCTCACCGCAGAAAATACCATTCTTATACTTCTTTTTTGTGGTTGCGTCTGCCTTCCCTCAACGCTATACCGGTACCGCCGGTTCTTCTTTTCTTTCTTTCTTTTTTTTTTTTTTAAAAAAAACTTACTTTCTGGAGTCTTTCCTTCAGAAACTTTCTTCTGTGGTGCTAGGTGCCATTTTGGGACTAGGCCCAGTTTTTCCTTAAACATGGAAAAACCTGCTTCAGGTTTTAAAAAAATGTTCTAAGTGTGACGGTACCATCTCTGTCACAGACACCCATGAGTGGTGCCTCAAATGTTTAGGTCCTGACCACTCTTTTTCAAAGTACCTCGCCTGTGGAATGATGTCTAAAAGGGGCCGGCAAAACCGGGCTGCTAAACCTAGCACCCTTTTTCCCTCCGATACGGTGTCCGTGGCATCAACGTCCTCCAGGGCTTCATCTTCCTCCCATGGATCTCAGGTAACTAAACATAAATCTAGCCGGTCCTCAAAGGGTAGATCTTCTTCCAAGTATCGAGATGCCTCTGGCGTTGTCCTTGAGGAATCTTCACCGGCAAAATTGCCCCAGCGGGAGGCTTCGGCTTCCAAAGCACTAACGGGGCTCCAGGATGTTCTCAAGGCCTCAACCTCGACAGAACTACTGGTGCCATGCTCTGGGGTTCCGGCCGCTTCAACCGGCACCGATACCCAAGCATCGGCAGCGTCGATAGACCAGAGATTCTTGGCTATTGAACGCAGTCTGGCGGCTCTTCTCACGGCCTCGATGCCCCTGAAACCGCTTCAGACACTTCAGCCGGTACCGGCACCAACTGCATCGACATCGGCAGGTATACCACCAGGACTGAGTCATGCGTCTGTATCCGGTATCGACAAGTCGGTACCGGACCACTTCGATACCGACTTCGATCGGTACCGGTACCATGCCTTGCAAGATCACCGGGATTGGAGATACTTAAATCCTCGGATGAGTCTGAAGACTCTGTCTATACCAGAGTACTTCTTCCCGAGGATTCCTCTTCTCCTCAGCATAGGATGTCTCGGCCAGAGGATATGTCCTTTCAGGATTTTATCCAAGATGTGGCCCGAGGTCTTTCCATCACAGTGGCTCCTGAAAAAGAGCTTAGGGCAAAGGAATTAGAAATCCTTCAGTACCCTAAGGCTCCCAAGGAGCAGCTATCTTACCTATTCATGAGATCTTGCATGATCTTATGTTAAAGACGTGGGAAACACCTCTAACCACATCTCCTCATTCCCGAAGTCTCGACACCATGTATCGAGTTCCTCCTTGTCCTGGGTTTCAAAAGACTCAATTACCACACCATTCTATGGTGGTGGAATCAGCCATGAGACGGATGAAGAGTGCAAAAAGGCATGCATCTAATACTCCAGGATATGAGTGTAGGACTCTTGACGCCTTTGGACGTCGATCCTTCCAGGCTTCTATGCTTTCTGCTAGGATCAGTTCCTATATCTTGTATATGGGGATGTTCCTTAAGGAAGTCACAGGAGACTTAGAACTTATGAGCCCTCTTCTTCCTGATGATAAAAGGCAAGATTATCTTGCTCTTGTTAAACATGCTAAGGATGTTTCCAAGTTTGTGAATCGTGCAGCCTTTGACTGCTTTGAATGCATAAGCAGAACCTCTGCTATTGCCATAGGTGCACATAGGATTGCCTGGCTCCAGGAATCTGACTTGGAAATCTGGGTACAGGACAAATTGGGAAATATACCTTGCACAGGAGAGAATCTCTTTGGTAAGAATTGGCAGGAAAAAGTCATTGAAATAGATGCTGACAATATCACTTTGGATAGATTGCCCAAATCCATAGCTGATCCTGCGAGGAAAAAATTCTCTAAGAAACCGTTCTTCACCAAGAAGAAGTTTAATCCTTCTTATACCCAGTAGGGGCATCGCCCAGGTCAGTCTGTTCAAAAGGGACAGCAACAGCAACCTAGACAACAAAGGAAGCCAAAATCTACTAAGCCTCTAACGGCTCAGCAGACTCAGCCTCCACAGGGGCTTTGACTCCTGTCTAGAGAACTTTGCCTTCCTGGCCCTGAAAGGACCAGAACCCTCCACCATCCTGGGAAGGTTATGTCATTTTGCCCCCAGATGGTGTCAGATAACAACAGAAAATTGGACTCTGTCCATTGTACGAGAGGGGTACAAGCTTCATTTCCTCAGCGTGCCCCCTCCTACAATAGTAAGACAGTTCAATTCTCAGACCTCTCTCAATGACGGGTTAGGTCAAGAAGTCACAATGCTCCTTGCCCAAGGGGCAATAGAAGAGGTACCCATTCCCCAAGAGGGTACAGGGTTCTACTCCCCCTATTTTCTTATTCCAAAGAAAACAGGAGGGGACAGACCCATTCTAGACCTCAGAGAATTGAACAAATTCCTGTTCAGAGAGAAGTTCAAAATGATTTCTCTAGGAACTCTGCTGCCATACCTTCGGGGTCAGGATTGGCTTTGTTCTGTAGATCTCAAGGATGCGTGCACTCATGTTCTCATCCATCCAAGTCACAGGAAGTTCCTTCGATTCCTGTTTCAAGGAAAGCACTACCAATGCAGGGTTCTTCCTTTTGGCCTGGCTTCTGTACCGAGGGTGTTCACAAAATGCATGGCTGTGGTAGCAGCATTTCTCCACACCCTGGGAATATTTGTCTTCCCTTACTTAGACGACTGGCTCATTCAAGCCCCTTCAGAGCCAGAAGCCTGTTTTGCTCTTTCTCGCACAATGTGCATCCTTCAGTATTTGGGACTTGTCATAAGCTTCCCAGAATCCAACCTTGCTCAATCCCTAGAATTTATAAGAGCTCATCTGGATACCAGACAGACAAGGGCCTTACTTCCACAGCCCCACTGTCTTCACATTGTACAGTTAGCTTCCCAAGCAGTGCTCAAACCTCATCTCACTGCTCGGGAAATGTTACAGTTGCTAGGCCACATGGCATCCACCGTGCATGTGGTTCCTTATGCTTGCCTCCATATGAGGGCAGCCCAGTGGAACTTATCCACTCAGTGGACTCAGGCGTCAGGTTGGTGGTCAGACAAAATAGCAAACTCAGATTGTCGTCTTTTGTCCCTCCAATGGTGGCAGTCACCCAGAAACCTTCTGGTGGGGTCTCCTTTCCAGCAACCCCTACCCCAAGCCACTCTAACAACAGATGTTTCACAGGTGGGTTGGGGAACCCACCTGCACGACCTCTCTACCCAGGGTACCTGGACTCCACAGGAGGCCTGTCTTCACATCAACCTCATGGAGCTCAGAGCAATTTTCCTTGCTCTTCGAGTGTTTCACACCCAGCTCAGCTACAAGACAGTCCTAGTTCAAACGGACAATCAGGTAGCCATGTTCTATGTGAATAAGCAGGGCGGAACAGGCTCTCTGTCGCTATGCAACAAAGCTTTGTTACTATGGGCCCTCGCCAGAGAGCATCAGATTCATCTCTTTGCAGTGTATCTTCCAGGCATTCAAAACTCTTGAGCAGACAAACTCAGTCGAGTTCTGCTTCCACACGAATGGTCTCTCCATTCAGACCGGGTGGCCCAAATTTTTCAAATTTGGGGAACCCCGGACCTAGACCTCTTTGCAAGTCCGCTGAATGCCAAATTTCCCCAGTTCTGTTCCAGAATTCCGGCTCGAAGTTGTCAGGCCAGGGATGCTTTCCTCCTTCACTGGGGTCAGGACTTCCTCTATGCTTTCCCACCCATTCCCCTAATTCCCAAAATCCTATTCAAGCTTCAGAGAGACAGAGGTCATATGATTCTCATAGCTCCACGTTGGCCACGGCAACCGTGGTACCTTCTGCTCCTACATCTCTTTCAAGCTCCGTCTCTGGAGTTAGGATCTGCTCTAGATCTTCTTTCACAAGAAGACGGGATGCGTGGCATCCCAATCCCTAGTCTCTGCATCTCAGGGCCTGGTTACTGAAAGCCTAGAAATTCATGATCTTAACCTTTCCCAGCAGGTAAAGGATATCCTTCATGCTTCCAGGAAACCCTCCACAAGACGCTGTTATGCTTTTAAGTGGAAGAGGTTTACCGTATGGTGCTCGCAGAAGGGTCTTAACCCTCTTGCGATACCTCTAGAATCATTACTGGAGTATCTCCTTCATTTGTCAAATGCAGGGCTTAAGACCAATTCAGTGAGAGTCCATTTGAGTGCTATTGCAGCTTCTTTCAAGCCTCTAAACGGACAGCCTATTTCCTCTCATCCTCTTATTGCAAGATTTATGAGAGGCAGCCTTCTAATAAAGCCTCCCATTAAGCCACCACCGGTGGCATGGGACTTGAATCTGGTACTTGGGCAGCTCATGAAACCACCCTTTGAACCATTAGCTACTACCTCTTTGAAATTCCTTTCCTGGAAGGTTATCTTATTCATTGCAATCACATCAGCACGTCGCATCAGTGAATTGAAAGCGTTGGTGGCTGATCCTCCTTATACAAAGTTCCACCATGATAAGGTAGTTCTTAGGACTCATCCACACTTTATGCCAAAGGTGGTTTCGCCTTTTCATTTAAACCAAGCGGTTTACCTTCCTGTATACTTTCCGAGGCCTCACGTCTCCAGTGCAGAAAGGAACCTTCATACTTTGGACTGTTAAAGAGATTTGGCCTTTTACTTGCAAAGGACACAGCAACATAGAAAATCCTTTCGACTCTTTGTTGCTTTTGATGCTAGTCATGAGAGACTTCCAGTCTCCCAAAGGACACTGTCCAACTGGATTGCACAGTGTATATCTTTTGCCTATGAGAGTAAAAATCTTCTTCTTGAAGGCCATGTCACATCTCACAATGTGAGAGCCATGGCAATCTCAATGGCTCTTCTTCACTCTGTGTCTATCGACGACATCTGTTGAGCAGCCACTTGGGCTTCGGTACATACCTTCACAGCCCATTACTGCTTAGACAAGGACTCCTGTTGGGATGCCTTGTTTGGTCAGGCTGTTCTTCAACACCTGTTCCAGATTTAATCAACTCCTACCCACCATCCCTGGTAGGGTGCCAGAGATCCATGGGGGGAAGAGGAGCCCTTTCACAAGGGCACACAACTTTCTAGGGCCATCTCCCTGGCATCTGTAGCTAGGGAGTCCCCATATGTGAAGACTACATTCCTGCTTGTTCCTGGAGATAGCATAGTTACTCACCTGTAACAGGTGATCTCCGGGAACAGCAGGAATTTAGTCTTCACAACCCACCCACCTCCCCTAGGAGTTGTATCTTTTTCTCTTTTTCCCTCTCTCTCTTGTCAGCTATAAACTCAACTGGACAGGGACAGTTGGGAAAGGCGGGAAGGCAGCACCCAGGCGCTGTGGGATGCTCCCAAAAGCTTTTCTATTGGACGCTGGGGAGTGTTGCCGTGCAGGCTCTGTCGGTACCGACGATACCCATATGTGAAGACTAAATTTCTGCTGTTCCTGGAGATCACCTGTTACAGGTGAGTAACTATGCTTTACATGTAAGCAACTATGATAGACCAGTCCAGACAAGTGGATTGTATTCCCCTTCCAGCAGATTGGTGGAGACAAAGAACCAGTGAAAAGCAGAGATTTCAATGACATGACTCCTAAGCCTCTATTTGCCTTAGCCACCAGAGGTCCCTTTAGTATTTTTGTCTCCAGCAGATGGTGGATGGATTTTCACTTCTGAAGGAAAAAAATCTGACGATTGAGAAGAAAAGATTGATTAAACACTTGTGAATGACCATCTTGAGGGTGACTCTCACTTGAGCATGATGTAGGAGGCTCCACTAGAGTGCAGTCTTTTTGCTGGAGGGAAAATTGGTTTACCTCTACGCTCTTACCTTGGATAAGAGCCTGTTGAGCAGCTAGAAAATTAGAAAAATCTGGAAGGTTGGAAGAATTCAGCAGCCTCACACAACCTCTATGCCCCCTCCATCCTCCTGTCCCACCTATTCTCTCTCAAAGATTGCAGAAGGCTCTCAGAGGAATCTACTTGCCAGCCACCTTAAATGCAGTGCTGCTAAGCCAGAGAAACAGTTTTAGAGGAGTAAATTCTCTGCCTGGGGCTGTCAGGGGGTGAGTACCAAGGCTTGACCTTGTCATTGTCCTTGTTGGGGGTTCCTGATCCCGTCTTCCAGGGATGCAATTCAGGTTGGACTGCTGGTGACCGTTGGCGTGGTGCTGGGGTTTCCTGCTGTTTTCTGCATGTATTAGTAGTGTTTTTACCTATTGTGTGCCTGGAGGTTGCGTGGTCCTATTGTGTGTTCTGCCCAAGCAGCTGCATTGTGCACTCCTTCCCTAGCGCCTTTAACGCACGTTTCAATAAAAGCTGCAGCCTTAACTTGTTCTGTTGTGTTAATTGCCTTAACACTCTGTCTTCTTCCAGGAAACGATGTGGGGTGCCTCATCTCCAGCTTCTGGACTCTGCTTTTCTTGCATGGCAGCTTCTGAGTCATCCCTGGAGGGCCTGTTTCCCCTCTACCAGCTGAGGGATGCAGGAGATGACTCATGGTGCTATGGGTTAGACTATTCAGCCAGCCAGAGGATCCAGCGACCACTCATCTCCTTCTAGGGTATCTGTGGTGGCTGTGTCCCCGCTGGTGTTGTGGGGTCATTTCCAAGTAGAGAGCTTCTGGACTCTGGATTGTCCTCCCTGGAATCCTTGCTTTTTACAGCAGGCCTGGTCCTTCTGGCGTGGAAATTCAGACCTTATGGCCTCTGGGTGCCCCCAGGCACAGTCTCATGTGGGGTAGACTGAGAGTGGAAGCCCTGTTCAATTACCCTTGGCTAAGCGTCCCTGGTGAGGCCTGCCCCCTGGAGATGGGAAACAGCTGGGAACTGTCTGAAATTTTGACTATGACTCTGATTCAGATGGCTCAGTACTGGGCTCTGATGTGGATGAAGAAGTGCTCTTGCCTTCAGAATATTGTGAAGAGGATGGAGTGATCCGCCTATTCTGGAAGGAGGAGCTGGCGGCATTGATGCCAAGGTCTCATCTTCCTTTGAACTTGACCGATGCTTCCATCAGTGAGCGGGAACTGGAGGTACACCCACTCCTTCAAGAGGTATGGAAATCCACTACTGTCCTCCCGTTCTCAGATGTGATCAAGGGTATGATACGGTCAGAGTGGGACTCTCCCAACTCCCTGCCTAAGGGACTAAGTGGTGTAAGAAGGTCTGCGCTCTCCCAGAGAAGGAGTGCATTGAGTTGTTTAGCATTCCCAAGGTGGATGTGCAGGTTGTGGTGGTTACCAGATGGACCACCATTGCTGTTGAAGGTGGATCGGCCTCAAAGAATTTTCTAGGCTGGAAGGTGGATTTATTGTTGTGAACCCATTTTGCCATGGTGGCAGTTCTGCAACTTCAAATATGTATCAGCCTGACGTCTCTAGCCCTGCTTCAATGGCTTCTGTCTCTTCTGTTGGATGATACTATCCTCTTTTGGATTTGGCTGCAGCCTTCCTTTCTGATGCCATGTATGATCTGGTACGCTTGGCGGCCAGGGATGGTGCCCTGATAATGGTATCATGGTGTTGGTTTTGGTTCTGGCACTGGGCAGTGGACTCATCTTCCAAAGCCCAGTTGGCTCAACTGGCTTTTAAGGGGAAGCTTCTGTTTAGAGCTAAATTTGAGAATCTGGTGAAGGACCTGGGCTAGACAAAATCTTATCGCCTTCTCTAAGACAGGTCCAAGGGACCTGGGAAACAGGCTGGTGCCCCTTTTTCATCAGCCTCTGCCCATCCACAGAGGGCATGCTGGCCGGACTCTTGGGGGTCTCGGGCCTCTCATTGTTGCCGACCTGAAAACCTTTCTTCCCCTCAGCTTCTGTGCTTTGGGCTCATTCTCGGTCCTTTCATGGAGCTCTTGGGCCCAGGGACTCAAACCCTTCCAGAGGACCACCCTCCAAGGCTGCACAATGAAGATTTTGGGGGCCTATTCCCTGGCTCCTGCAGTTGGAGGCAGGCTTCACCTTTTCTTTCAGGAATGGGCCTGGGTTACCAAGGATCGTTGAGTGCTAGACATCATTCAGTTTGGCCATGTCCTGGAGTGCAAAGAGACTATTCTGGATGCCTTCATCATCTCCTCTTGTGAGTCTGTAATCAAGGTGCCTCTGTGCGGGCCATCTTGGACAAGTTGTTGCTCCTAAAGGCAGTGATGCCTGAACCCACCAGATGAGCAGGACAAGGACATTTCCTTCCGGCCCATCTGGACCTCAAGGGGTCAACAAGCACTTGTGCGTCCTGCGCTTCCGAATGGAAACCTTGTGCTCCATGATTTCAGGCAGTGCACCAAAGGGGAGTTCTTAGCTTCTCTGGGTCTAACCGAGGCGTATTTTCATCTCCTAATGTGGGCAGATCAGCAGCAATATCTGTGTTTTGCTGTGCTTGGCTCTCATTTTGTTTGCCACCCTCCCTTTCAGGCTATCCACCGCCACAAGAATATTCTCCAAGATCGTGGTCATAGTGGCCATGGCTCTGCGGAAACCAAGGGATCTGTGTTCATCACTATCTAGGCGAATGGCTCATCCAGGCCCATTCCTTTCAGAGGCTTCTCGGGTGGTGTCCCGAGTGGTATCCTTTTATGGAGAGCCTTGGCTAGGTGATCAATCTGGGAAAGAGCCAGCTGTTGCCTGCCCAGTCCACGGAGTTTCTGGGAATACGTTTCCATGCTATAGTGGGCAGAGTTTTCCTGCCAGAGAATAAAGTCAAGACTGTTGGATTGCCTGGTGCTGTTCTGTGTACAGCAGGATCCCAGAGTCTGGAATTATCTTCAGCTCCTCGGATTGATGGCAGCGACCATAGAGATGGTGCCATGGGTGCATGCTCACAAACAACCGCTCCAGTGGTTCCTGATGACTTGGTAATTCCTGCATTCTCAGGAGTTCCAGAGCAGGCTCCTGCTCCCGTTGATGGTGAGGTCTAGCCTGCGGTGGTATCAGCAGCCTGGTCATCTGAAGAAGGGCATGCCACTGACAATTTCTCCTGGATCCTCCTGGCAATAGATGCCAGTCTCTCGGGCTGGGGAGCCCATTGCCAAGACTGTATGGCCTAGGGCAGTAGGAACCTCAGGGAAGCGGTGTGGTACATCCACCACCTTGAGGCAAGAGCCATCAGGTTGGCTGTTACGTGTTTCTGTCCCCTGGTTGAGGGCCGGGCGAGATAGTGTTTTCAGACAGTGCCACGGCGGTAACTTCTGTCAATTGGCAATGCAGCATGAGGAGTGCTGGGGTAGTTATGGAGATGGCTCTCCTGTTTTCCTGGGTGGAGAAGAACCTCCTAGCTGTGTCTAGATCCTGGAGTATGGGAGTTGAGTCAGGAGGTGTTTCAGTTGTTTCTGCGCCACTGGGGTCACTGCAAAATAGATCTCCATTGCCAAGTTTGCCACTTCTTCAGTTACCACACAGAGACAGGGTCCGAGGGAGTTGTTACTCTGACGGAGCCTTTGGCCAAGTCAGCACCTGCTGTACGTGTTTCCTCTGTGGGGCGTGTGCTTCAACAAATAGAACGCTTCCCGGACAAGATGTTTTGGTGGCGCATGGTTCAGAGATTTGATGCGGCTCCTGCAGGAGCCACCTCTTTGTTTGCCTTCATCTCGGGGCCTATTATGGCAAGTACCAATCATCCTGGAGGACTTGGCTCCCTTTTCACTTATGGCTTGGCTCTTGAAAGGAGACAGCACATAAGGGCTATTCTCCAGCAGCTGTCTCTACTCTGCTTGAAGCCCGGGGGAGGTCTATCATGTTGGCATACATGCGGATCTGGTGCTTCTTTGAGCGATGGTGCAGTACTCGGCAGTTAACATAGTAACATATTACATGATGGCAGATAAAGACCAGTATGGTCCATCTAGTCTGCCCAAAAAGGTGGAAAGAGTTAGGTGCACCTGCTGCTCTGTGCAGGTCACCCCTCCCCATGCCTTTGTTTACGGGTGTACCCACTGCTCCGTGGAGGTCATCCCTATTTGTTGAGATATAAAAAATAGTTAGGTTTCTCCAGGAACAAGCAGGAAGTCAGCTCTCACTTGTGGGTGACATTGGCACCAACAGAGCCCATGTGGAGCATTTTCCCAGCTTTCAAAGAGAGCCTTTGGACATACTGCCATGAATACGTGGTCCCCTTCCCAACCAAGGGTGCCATCTTGCTCGGTCTCCTTTTTTTCCGCGGAGCCCAACGGATGTCTGTCCAATTTCCCTGGAAAAAATCTTGACAGTATCCTTAAAAATTCAGCTTTCCTGGTTTGTGTACCAGTTCCTCTTCCTGCCTCGAGACACAGTTGGGCCTGGTGCTGTTCTTGGTACCTTTCCCATTTTTTTTGAGTGAGGCTTCCCTCGACTGGCATTCACACCCTCTTTCGCCTGGGGGTCATTGACCCCGGCCAGGTGTCCACCCATCATGTCTCCGGTGGGTTCAAAAAATGTGACCACTGCAGTCAAACTGTCAGTCGAGACACCCATGACCTGCTGCCTACGCAGCCTGGGACCGGATCATGACAGCACCTCCTGCGACCTGTCCCAGGCTATGATGCCCAAAACCAATAAGAAGAGATTGGAGTTGCAGGAGAAGATGTTCCCCGGGTTTGACTCGGTACCGGATCCACCACTCTTTCCATAAAGAAATATTTCCGCATATCACTCCTGAACCTATCCCCCTTCACCCTCATCCCATGTCCCCTCGTAGTAGAACTTGCTTTCAATTGAAAGAGGCTCTCCCCCTGACCATTTATGCCACGGAGGTATTTAAACATCTCAATCATATCACCTCTATCCCGCCTTTCCTCTAAGGTGTACATATTAAGATCCTTAAGTCTGTCCTCATATGCTTTATAATGAAGACCACTAACCATTTTAGTAGCCACTCTCTGCACCGACTCCATCCTGTTCACATCCTTTTGGAGCTGCGGTCTCCAGAATTGCACACTACACTCCAAATGAATTTGCACCAAAGACTTATACAGAGTCTCCTTTTTTCTGCTAGCCATTCCTCTCCACATGCACCCAAACATCCTTCTAGCTTTTGCTGTTGCCTTTTCTACCTGTTTAGCTACTTTAAGATCATCAGACACAACCACGCCCAGGTCCCGCTCTTCTTTAGTGGACAAAAGTACTTCACCCCCTATACTATATTGCTCCCTTGGATTGCTGCAGCCCAAATGCATGACCTTACATTTTTTAACATTAAATCCCAGCTGCCAGATTCTAGACCATTCTTCAAGCTTAGCTAGATCCCTCCTCATGTTATCTACACCTTCCTGGGTGTCTACTCTATTGCAGATTTTGGTATCATCCGCAAAAAGGCAAACCTTACCCGACAGCCCTTCCGCTATATCACTAACAAAGATGTTAAAAAGAATCGGACCAAGGACAGATCCATGGGGCACACCACTGGTAACGTCCTACTCCTCAGAGTGAGCCCCATTTACCTGTACTCTTTGTCGCCTCCCACCCAACCAATTTCTAACCCAAGCAGTAACTTTAGGGTCCATCCCTAGGGTGCCATGTTTGTTTATAAGTCGCCTGTGAGGAACAGTGTCAAAGGCTCTACTGAAATCTAAATACACCACATGTAGGGCTCTCCCTCGGTCCAACTCCCTGGTCACCCAGTCAAAGAAATCAATCAAATTTGTCTGACAAGACCTGCCTTTGGTGAATCCATGCTGCCTCGGATTCTGTAATCCGCTGGACTCCAGAAACCTCACTATTTTCTCTTTCATCAGCGTTTCCAATAATTTACTCACCACCGAAGTTAAACTAACCGGCCTGTAGTTTTCAACCACATCCTTACTTCCGCTTTTGTGTAAAGGCACCACATGAGCCTCTCTCCAGTCCTTTGGCACCACTCCCGACTCAGAGGCATTGAAAAGGTCAGTCAGTGGAGCTGCTAGAACGTCCCCAAGTTCCCTCAGTATTCTAGGGTGTATCCCATCCGGTGCCATCGCTTTGTCTACTTTGTTGAGCAAATTTCTCACAAACACAGTCTTCTGAAAATTGTTCAAGATGTCCCTCGCTTCTGTTCCTGTTTGTGGGTGTTTTCTGAGGTCCTGCTCCTGGTTCTTCATCTGTGAACACAGAACAGAAATATTTGTTAGGCAATTCTGCTTTATCCTCATCAGCTTCTACATATTCCTCCCCTTCACTCTTGAGTCTGACAATACCACTTTTGCCCTTCCTCTTCTCACTAACATATCTGAAAAATGTCTTATACCCCCATTTTATTGCATTGGCTATTTCCTCCTCTTTTTGAATCTTTGCTTTCCTGACTACTTTGCTAGCTTCTCTATTTTTTTCCAAATATAGATGCCTGTCTTCCTCTCTCTGTGATCTCTTGTATTTCATGAAGGCCTCCCTCTTTTTCTTCACTTTTTCAGCTACCTCTTTTGAAAGTCATAGCGGTCTCCTTTTCCTTTTACCTTTATTTACCATTTTAACAAAAAGGTTTGTTGCCCTTAAAGTATCTCCTTTCAGTTTTGCTCACTCTTTTTCTACATCCCTCAGTGGTTCCCATCCCACTAATGATTCCCTGAGGTATTGGCCCATTTTGGCAAAGTTAGTCTTCCTAAAGTCTAAGACCCTCACCTTTGAATGGATTCTAACAGCCCTAGTCCTAATACTGAACCACACCATCTGGTGATCACTGGATGCAAAATGATCTCCCACTATAACATCAGAAACACTTTCACCATTGGTAAGCAGCAAGTCCAGTAGGGCCCTTCACGTGTGGGATCTGTTACCAATTGCTTGAATAGTTCTCCCTTTTCAGAATCCAGGATCTCTTTACTTCTAGATGATACTGCAGCAGGAATGTGCCAGTCAACATCTGGCATATTGAAATCCCCTATCAGTAGCACTTCCCCTTTCCTAGCAATGCTGCGTATGTCTTCAATTAACTCTCTGTCCACCTCTTCCTCTTGTGAGGGAGGTCTGTATATCATGCCTATGCAAATAGATTTCTCTTTCCCTTTTTCTAGTTTAATCCACAATGCCTCCTCTCTCCCCTTTAAGCTCTGTAATTCCAAAGCTTTAATAGTATTTTTTACATATAGTGCCATTCCTTCTCCCCTTCTTCCTACCCAGTCCTTTCTGAATAAAGTATAGCCAGATATAGTTACATCCCAGTCATGGTTTTCCGTGAACCATGTTTCTGTAACTGCCACTAAATCCAAGTCGGCCACTCCCACCAAAGGTTCAACATCAGGGATCTTATTCCCCATGCTATGGCCATTTATACACACTGCTTTCCATATGTTACCCCTGTTACCCATTTCCATAAAGGTATTTAATGCATCACTTACTCCGGGGCTTTCATTTACCTGGGGGCTTTTTTCACCTATCCCCAACGAATCTAGTTTAAAGCCCTCTTCAGTAGATTAGACAGTCTACTACTGAAGACGTGTTGACCTTTCTTGGACAGATGGATGCCATCTCTGCTCTGCAACCCTTGGAACAGCATCCCATGGTCTAGGAAACCAAAACGCTCTCGATGACACCATCCACGCAGCCATGCTTTCATCTCCAGGATGCGAGCCTTTCTGCCTTGGCCTTTAACCTCAACAGGGAGGATTGAAGAGAACACCACCTGTATACCTAACTGCTTCACCTTCTGTCCCATAGCCATGAAGTCATTTTTGATACGCTCAGAGAGATACCTGGCAGTGTCATTTGTTACGACATGGATTATAACAACATTGGGTAATAGTCAGTGGGCTTGATGAGTCTCGGCAAACTCTCTAACATCTTGGATTTTGGCATCAGTCAGACAGCATACCTCTCTGGATATCAAGTCTGGTCGGCAAATGGATGCCTCGGGTACCCCTCAGAAGAGAGTCACCAACCACCACTACCCTTTGCTTCCTTGTGGTCACTGATTCTGCAACTTTGGGATACTTGAGCTCTGGTTCTTCCCTTTCCAGGGATACTTTCACCCTCTCCACTTCCAGGGCTGCATAATGGTTCTCCAATTGAAGGGCTGGATAAGTTGGATGGGCGATTCTGCAGGCCCTGGTGACTTGTGTCCAACCTTCGTCATTCTGTTGGCACCCATCTTCTCCTCTCCTAGGGAGCTTGGATGTTTCAAGAAGTATCTCATCAATGTACTTTTCACTGTCTTGAATGCTCCTCAGCCTCGCCACCTCCTCTCTGAGTTCTTCCACTTGTTTCCTCAGAGCTTCAGCATGCAGGCACCCTGCACATGGAACCGGTTCTTCAACTGGCATTGGAACCTCTGTCTGGACAGAGGCAGAAGCTGTAACGGGAGCAACAGCTTTAGCGATACTATTTTTCCCAGCCATTGTTCTGTTCGTGGAGCTTAGGTATCTGTTAAAGCAAAAGAGAGAGATCTACCAAAGTACCAGCCGGTATCCCAACTGTCCTTTCAGAGAAAAAGCAGTTAAATCACTTTAACTGTATTCAAAATGTGCTGTTCCAAGTCCCTGTGCTTTGTTAAATGGGGACGTGCCCTATAAATCAAGACTGCTCCTCCCCGGCCATTTTCCAGGACTGACCCCAGGTCCTTGGGAGGGCCCCGCCACTTTGGTGTAGGTTTTGAGTCGCAGGGCCTCAGTCTCATCATCTCCCATCGATTCCAAGTGGGATACCAATGACTAGGCCTCCCCGGAAACCAGATGGCACAGAAACGTCCCCTCAGACCAGTCTCTCTCTGCGCCCCGGCACCATTCTCCTCTGGAAGATGTGGTCTTCCATGACTTTGTCAGGGATATGGCCAGAGCCCTCTTAGGGCAAACCGAGGAGGAGGATGACACGCGCACTGAGGAACTGGAAATTCTTCCTCCTAAAGAAAACCTTATGGTGCTGGTGCAGCTGATCCTCAAGCAGCTGCTAGTACGGATATGGGAAATACCAGCATCTGTGCCGGTGGTCAGCTGGCACCTTAACATCATGTACCACATCAGGAAGGGGCCAGGGTTCACAAGTCACAACTCCCTCATAACTCCATAGTTGTCGAGTCAACCATGCAAAAGCTCAAAAGTCAGAAGAGTTTGCTTTTCTCTGATCAGAGAAAGGCTGAACTTTTACAGAGCTCTGCTAGTGAGTGGATTTTTGCCTCCTGGGACATCTTACTGTGAGTTCTAGCTGTTTATTTAATTATTTACTGTTTGTCTAACTGTTGTTTGTTTAATTATTTAGTGTTTGTCTTAGTGGTGTGCAAGTTCAGCCTTCTCAGCTGTACTTACCTTGCCTCTCTCAATTAACTGGGCCTTGTGTGGTAGCCATTTTGAATTAATCTCTCTCCCCAGAGCCTGCTGTTTGTTAAGCTTTTCCTGTCCTTGCCTGCCTGAGTGACTCCTCCCCCTGTGTGTGTGGTAGCCATTTTGAATTAATCTCTCTCCCCAGAGCCTGCTGTTTGTTAAGCTTTTTCCTGTCCTTGCCTGCCTGAGTGACTCCTCCCCCTGACCCCCTCCCCCTGAGGTATCCTGTAACCTTGTTCCTGTTTTCTCCACGTGTGCATAGGCTGTTTTAGTTTGCTTTTCTCTGATCAGAGAAAGGCTGAACTTTTACAGAGCTCTGCTAGTGAGTGGATTTTTGCCTCCTGGGACATCTTACTGTGAGTTCTAGCTGTTTATTTAATTATTTACTGTTTGTCTAACTGTTGTTTGTTTAATTATTTAGTGTTTGTCTTAGTGGTGTGCAAGTTTCAGCCTTCTCAGCTGTACTTACCTTGCCTCTCTCAATTAACTGGGCCTTGTGTGGTAGCCATTTTGAATTAATCTCTCTCCCCAGAGCCTGCTGTTTGTTAAGCTTTTCCTGTCCTTGCCTGCCTGAGTGACTCCTCCCCCTGTGTGTGTGGTAGCCATTTTGAATTAATCTCTCTCCCCAGAGCCTGCTGTTTGTTAAGCTTTTTCCTGTCCTTGCCTGCCTGAGTGACTCCTCCCCCTGAGGTATCCTGTAACCTTGTTCCTGTTTTCTCCACGTGTGCATAGGCTGTTTTAGTTTGCTTTTCTCTGATCAGAGAAAGGCTGAACTTTTACAGAGCTCTGCTAGTGAGTGGATTTTTGCCTCTTGGGACATCTTACTGTGAGTTCTAGCTGTTTATTTAATTATTTACTGTTTGTCTAACTGTTGTTTGTTTAATTATTTAGTGTTTGTCTTAGTGGTGTGCAAGTTTCAGCCTTCTCAGCTGTACTTACCTTGCCTCTCTCAATTAACTGGGCCTTGTGTGGTAGCCATTTTGAATTAATCTCTCTCCCCAGAGCCTGCTGTTTGTTAAGCTTTTCCTGTCCTTGCCTGCCTGAGTGACTCCTCCCCCTGTGTGTGTGGTAGCCATTTTGAATTAATCTCTCTCCCCAGAGCCTGCTGTTTGTTTAGCTTTTCCTGTCCTTGCCTGCCTGAGTGACTCCTCCCCCTGACCCCCTCCCCCTGAGGTATCCTGTAACCTTGTTCCTGTTTTCTCCACGTGTGCATAGGCTGTTTTAGTTTGCTTTTCTCTGATCAGAGAAAGGCTGAACTTTTACAGAGCTCTGCTAGTGAGTGGATTTTTGCCTCCTGGGACATCTTACTGTGAGTTCTAGCTGTTTATTTAATTATTTACTGTTTGTCTAACTGTTGTTTGTTTAATTATTTAGTGTTTGTCTTAGTGGTGTGCAAGTTCAGCCTTCTCAGCTGTACTTACCTTGCCTCTCTCAACTAACTGGGCTTTGTGTGGTACCCCCATCCCCCTGCTGAGGGTTCAGGACAGGGTACCTTGTAACTGCCCTCTTTAATAGGACTTATCTCCCCCCCTCCCTCCCCAGCACCCACCCACCCCTGGGGAAATTGTAGTTTTATAGGTACTTGGACATCTTAGAGGAAAGGGGCTGCTCTCAGGTGCAGCTCTTAATCCAAATCAGTCATACACAGAGGACCTGTGATTAATTAGCTTCAGGTACACAGGGTGTATTAGGGGTATTAGATACACTTTTATTAGTATAAGCATCTACACCAATCCTTATTATATACCGATTTAAAAGACCTAAACACAAGCTTTAAACTAAGATGCAGTCAGAGGTCCAGCAACGAGATGGGGGTTCTCCAGTCTTTTGCATCGAGTGTCACATGTATGATTATCTCCCAGTTGGTGAGAGGTCCTACATATGCACTAAGTGCAGTGAGCTCTTTGCTCTCAGGGAACGAGTCCGTTCTCTAGAGGCTAGAGTAGCAGACCTGGAAGACATAAGAAAGACAGAGAAGTGCATGGACGAGACCTACAGGGATATAGTCCTGAAGTCCCACCTCCAGTCTGGCAGCATCCCTGTTGCCATGGAGGAGAGAGGTCACGTGACAGGAGAGCATCACCCTGGTGTGGCAGGAAGTGATCCTGTAACTAGGACCTGTCCTCCAGGTGATGTAAAACCCTCTCGCACCGAGGACGTTTCTCCAGGGCCATGTCCCCATGAGGGGAGGGTCAGGACAGCTGTTATAGTTGGTGATTCAGTCATTAGGAATGTAGATAGCTGGGTGGCTGGTGGACGTGAGGATCGCCTGGTAACATGCCTGCCTGGTGCGAAGGTAGCAGATCTCACGCACCGCCTAGATAGGATCATAGATAGTGCTGGGGGGGAGTCTGCTGTCTTGGTACATGTTGGTACCAATGACATAGGAAAATGTGGTAGGGAAGTTCTGGAGGCTAAATTTAAGCTTTTAGGTAGGAAGTTGAAATCCAGAACTTCCAGGATAGCGTTCTCCGAAATGCTTCCTGTTCCACGTGCAGGACCCAAAAGACAGGCAGAGCTCCGGAGTCTCAATGCGTGGATGAGACAATGGTGCAAGGATGAGGGTTTTGGATTTGTTAGGAACTGGGGAACATTCTGGGGAAAGGGGGGCTCTTCCGAAGGGATGGGCTTCACCTTAATCAGGATGGGACCAGACTGCTGGCATTAACCTTTAAAAAAGAGATAGAGAAGCTTTTAAACTAGAAAATAGGGGAAAGCCGACAGTCACCCAGGAGCGCACGGTTCGGACAAAGGTATCCTTGAAGGATACTACCAAAAGCAGTGAGGTTCCAAAAGGGAGTATAGTAGCCCAAATGCCCTTGAGTAAGGAGCAGACAGAGCATAAAGATTCCCAATTACCCATGCCTACCAATAGCCAGATTAATATTAATAAAATACAGTCTCTAAAATGCTTGTATGCCAATGCTAGAAGTCTAAACAATAAGATGGGAGAATTAGAATATATAGCATTAAATGAGAGGTTAGATATGATTGCACTCTCAGAGACATGGTGGAAGGAGGATAACCAGTGGGACACTGTGATACCTGGATACAAACTATATCGTAATGATAGAGCTGAACAAATTGGTGGAGGGGTTGCGCTCTATGTTAGAGAGGGCATTGAGTCAGAAAGGATTAAAGTTTTGCAGGGAACAAAATATGCTGTAGAATCTCTATGGATTGAAATTCCATTTATGAAGGGGAAGGTGATGGCAGTGGGAGTATACTATCGACCACCTGGCCAGAATGAACAAATGGATGATGAAATGCTCAAAGAAATCAAGGAAGCTAACAAAAGCCACAACAGAGTAGTAATAATGGGTGATTTCAATTACCCCGGTATCGACTGGGACAGTGTCACAGCAGGACAAGCTAAAGAGATAAAGTTTCTAGATGAAATAAATGACTGCTTCTTGGAGCAGCTGGTTCATGAACCGACCAGAGGGGAAGCCATACTGGACCTAGTCCTTAGTGGAACGCCAGATCTGGTGCAAGAAATAAGGGTGTTGGGACCACTTGGCAATAGTGATCATAGTATGATCATGTTTGATTTAATCAGTGGAGGACAGATAGTAAAGGAATCCACAGTACTACCTTTTAACTTTCAAAAGGGTGACTATGATAGAATGAGGAATATAGTTCGGAAAAAACTAAAAGGAGCGTTTCCAAAGGTTAAAGACTTACAGCAAGCTTGGGTGTTATTTAAAAATACTATCCTCGAAGCCCAGACCAGCTGTATTCCACGCATTAAGAAAAGTGGAAGAAAGTCCAAAAAACTGCCAGCATGGTTTAAAGGTGAGGTCAGAGAGGCTGTTGCTGCCAAAAGAGCAACCTTCAGAAAATGGAAAAAAGAGCCAAATGATGAAAACTGGAAACAGCACAAGCACTGGCAAGTTAAATGCAAAGCATTGATAAGGCAGGCAAAGCGGGAATTTGAGAAGAAACTTGCTACGGAAGCAAAAACACGAAATAAAGACTTTTTCAAGTACATTCGTAGCAAAAGGCCTGTGAGAGAGTCAATTGGACCATTAGATGATAGAGGGGTAAAAGGGGCAGTAAGAGGAGACAAGGCTATAGCAGAGAGACTGAATGAATTCTTTGCTTCGGTCTTTACTGAGGAAGATGTAGGGGTGTTACCCAGGACTGAAGTGGTATTTAAAGGTGATACTGCAGAGGAATTGAGAGAAATATCGCTACACCGGGAAGATATATTACAACTATTTGATAAACTGAATAGTAGCAAATCACCTGGACCGGATGGTATACATCCCAGAGTGTTGAAAGAACTGAAATATGAGATTGCAGACCTGTTATTGGTAATCTGTGAACTTTCATTAAAATCATCTGTAATACCTGAAGATTGGAGGGTCGCCAACGTAACACCAATTTTTAAAAAGGGTTCCAGGGGTGACCCGGGAAATTACAGACCG